>CM041778.1:317002801-318441017 GCA_023374045.1 Limonium bicolor | reverse complement strand
TACCACTTGCTTACCCCATGAGAGTGCAGCTGAGGAGCCTCCTCCCTCCTTATTACACGGTGATTCCAAGGCTCCAAGCAAGACAAGACAAACATGATGACTCCATTTCCTTAGTTAATTGCTTAAAGTCACATTATTACCCCATTATTCAATCAAATTGGAATCAATAATCCCCACCTTTCTCAATGTAGGCCGGCTGCCTCCTTGCTTGTCTCCAACGAATTTAGAACTTCAATCAAGCCTTGAGAGTCCTCAAGTCACTAAAATCATAAAAATGCAAAAAAATGTGTTTAAGCCAAATTAGGTCATTCTTTCTCATTAGTCCCATTCCAACCGTTGGGACTCCTTGCCAAACCTCTCTTTGGCTTCTCCTTGACCGAAGGTAAGTGTCCAAGCTCCATTGGAGAGAGCTCAAGCTCAGGTAAGCTCCTAAGGCATTAAAAAATGCCCATTTTCTTCATCTTTCTTTCCTTTTCCATTGATCTAGACTCCAAACCATTCTATACATATATGTAGAGTGTTTTGGAGGTTAAAGGAGGATAAGTTCGGCCATAACAGATCTAAGGAGAGAGTTCAAGTTTTGACCATCTAAGGTAAAAAAATGTGCTTAAGCACATATATCTTCTTCCTTTGAATTTCGGTTGTAAACCTTGTTTCCCAAGCCTTATTTTCTTCTCCTGTCTGTGGATTCAGTTGGTTATACCAAAGATCTACAGGAGTAGCTAGAATCCAAGCCACAAAACCCATTTTTGGCATCTTAAACAAGGAAATCGTAGCCATCTTCCCAGCTAGCTACCCACGGGTTTATACCTTGTTCTTAAGAGTGTTTGATACTCTTTCTTTACTGGAAAAATAGGGCCGAGACAGATCTATAACAAGCTTGAAGATCTAAGGTAAAAATCAATGATTTTCATGACTTAAATTACTTCTATGGTTAGCTCATGTTTGGAGTTTAATCATGTCTTGTTTTCTACATGAAGACAAGTAAATCAAGCTTTGGAGAACTCTCCTTAAGGTGGCCGAATCCAAACAAGGTTCTACCTAAGCTAAATCAAGGTATAAATTACTTAAAACCTTAACTTGATACTTAATACAAGTTTAAGCTATTTCTAATTAATTTCCATGAGTGAAGAGTATAATAAGGTCATGTTTGACCTTAAAATGATTAAGGAATGGTTAATAAATTTGATAACTAATTAAACAAGCATAATTGTCAATGTAAGACACTATGTGGAGTTTGGTAATTAAATGAAAATCTATGGTGAGGCCGAGATTTATAAGCATTTTTGGGACATTTATGTGTAATTTATTTTGTAAGCCAATGGTTGTAATAAGGCCATGTACTTTAGGCCTTTTATTTATGCATTTACAAGCTTTTATTTAAGTTTAGGTGATATATATTATACTGAAAAGAAATGGGGTATTAAGTGTAATTAAATTAAATTTAAGGGCTTTATAAAAATAAGGCCGAAAATTAGAGTTAAAAAGGATTTAAAATAAAGTTTTATAAGGTTATATAAATTTTGGGGTTAAATGGTGATTTCTAGAAAGTTTGGGTGCAAACCGTAACTATAAGGAATTAAGGGTCAAGAAATATTAAGGAGGTCAACCTTGACCATATGTAGGTTTTGACCAAATTAGGTAAGTTAAATAACTTATTTAAGGTTTTATAATAAGTAAGGTAAGTATCTTATGGTAATATTTTTATAACTATATGGTGAATATGTTATTACCGAAAATTAAGGGTGTAAAATGGTATTATAAACACCCATGGGCTATTAGGGAATTTATTGGGTTGATTTTGGAATTAAAATGAACTATATATGTATAATATAGTTTTATGTCATTATGACACTTTGGAGAATTAGGTGGTGGAATGTGATACCAGAAATATATGGTTACTAAGGCATTTATAACCCTTTGGAGAAATTTGGAGATTTTTAGAATTATAAGAGCAATTATTAAGATATATGTAGAATATATAGTTTTAATGACTTATAAAACTATATGTTATAATAGGGCCAAATGGCAATTATTGAACAGTTTGGGGTCTGTTCGGTATTTTATAAATATTGACCATAGGTTATATTTATATTAAGGTTAGAATGTTATATTAAATGGAATATTAACATGGTAAGTTATGGGATGATTTTGTAAATAAGGAAACTATGGTTTATGAAAAGTATAAGGTTTAATATATATGCCTATGAGGCAATATCTAATAGTTTTGTATAAAAACTATAGGTTGTAAGTTAAAGGAAATAAAAATATCATATCAAATGATATTAGCATATGGTATAACATTACATAATTTTGTGGTCAAAATAGAATTTAATTAAATTCAAGGGCATACCGAAATTATAAGAGTTGAAAAATGAATTTAGACTAAGGTCTATAATGTTATAAAAGTTATAACAATTGTATGGTTTTAAATGGAATTAATATTAGTAAGGATACCCACATTAAATAATGTGGCAAACTATAAATAAATGAGATTTATAAACTAAGGTGTGTATTGATTTAAACCTTAGGAGTTGTAAATATACAACATAAAATGTTACATAATATTAGGATAATAATCTTAATATAAGTTGTATAATATAATACAACTAATGGGAATAATCATCTAATAAAAGATGATAAAATGAAACATAAAATATAAGAGTTTATTAAACTCATGGGAATTGCCTACGTGGTAAATATATACATACACAAGAATAATGTATATAAGGTGGATATATATTTTGGTTGGAAACCACATGATTTAATGGTGGTGGTTGTTTAAAAAAAATATAGTTACGAACTATAAGTTATGAATTTTGGATGCAAATATTATTTGCTAAAGATAAATGGATCATATAATACATTGTATTATAATGGATGGTGGGAGAATGATACAATATAATAAATGATACAATACAAAAAAAAATATAATACAATCATGCATGCATACATGCAACTATGGGTCACGTACCTAAACTAGATGGTGGATAAGATTAAAAAGAAATGCAACGAATTAAACTTAACAGTTGAAATGTTATGACGTATGAGTTTTAAGTAACAAAGCCGACTGTTTTAGAGAAACCCGTAACAACAACTGTAGAAAACAGGGGTGAACTGTCGGGGTTACTTGTATTCGGAAATACCGGATGTAGTTAGTCATGGAGACTGACTTATAGTTTTAATACCGTTTAGATTATACTTCTGACAAGACGCTTGACGAGCTAGTGGACTACACGGAGCATAGGATCTTGCTGATTCATACTCCACCGTAATACGATCAGGGTGAACGGTATGTAAAGGGGTTTGATCCGAGTTGTCCTAAGGATGCTCCTTGGGCTCGGATTTGGTTGATATAACTTATGTGTTATATGGTGTGTGGTTACATGTATGTGTTTAAGTGTTACTGCATTATTTATTTATGCACGAGCGTCCTACGGACTAACACTACGTCGACTATAGATCGACTTATATAAACATACATATGTGTGTGATGACATGACGGTTACTTGATATAATACCATGATATAATATTAAGTATATGGTAACCTAAGTAAAATACTCAGGGACGAGTCACGACATTGTCGGTCTCTAGAGCATGGATTTCGAACATGAATATAACCTAGATTACTTCTAGGTATGCGTGAGACCCATTGGGCAGCTAATTAATAAATATATTCTCCATAAGACTAAGAGCATATCTTAAACATTATGAGAGAGAGATGGTATGAATTGAGTTGAGTTGAGTTGAGTTGAGGAATCCCGGTAGTTTACAACTACTTGGTTGCGCATTTGTGATCATGAGGGGTTTCCTAATTGGATTCCGCTCCAGGTTATACCCAACGAGCCCAAACTGGATTGTGGGTCAGGTGGCTACGGCCTTTATAAGGACGTCTTACGAGACATAAGAGAGTCAGGGGCCTCCGGACCTCTGGCGAAATGAGCACCTTTGTGTGTACGGGAGGACTACTGTCCATGGTGAGGATATCGGGTTGTCCTAACATGACGCCCTACTGATATTAATTAAACATGGTTGGATGGAGCCTACAAGGCTAAGGTAAATTAAATATGAAAACTGTACGTCACGGCGAATGTACATTGTACATATGGATGGGGCCTTGAAGGCCAAATTAAATTGAATTAATAAAGGATGGTATACGCTACGGCGACTGTACATGGTACATTATATTGTTATTACTCGATACGTTCGATATATAAATATTGTGTGAGATATTAAATGAATGTTTGAGTTGGATGGATGGTTAAATGTTTGTGGATATTTGGATGGATGATTATGTATATTGTGCATTTATATTACAGTATTGATTATAACTGTAAAATGGTAAAGCATGAAACCAATCTAATAATAAGATGGTTAAAATGACAAGTGACCAATAGGGTCCAGGCCCGGCATACTCAGCGTCTATCGCTGATACTACACTCATGCAGGTTGTTGATTATCGCCGGAGCTGAAGTGCGGGAACAGGGTAATTAGAGTTTACTTTAATTACCGCACATGGAGTTGGTTTGGTATGGCAATGAAGATGGTAAATGGTATTATGGTAAGGTTATGTATATTCAGGATTGGGTAGACGCTCACTTGTCGATGTTTATGATTTATGGACTTAGTATGATGTATAGGAGTTTCTCGTTATCACGGTGGTTAGTAGTTTGTTTAAGTTGGAAGTTGGATGTAGTTTTGGCTTCGTTGCTTGCATGGGCGAGTAATGGCCGGTGACACCCGAGTGAGTTTTGTAATTGTTATTTATTTTCCGCTGCGAGACGTTTTATTTATTGCTACGTGAGAGATTATATCGTGTTTATGGAGAGGGGTGTTACAGAGATTACTCTTTTACTCGTTACACAATACTTACGCATACATACTCATACTTTATTTAATTACTTACTCAAGTCAAGTCGTCGGGACCTCCGGCCCGGGGACTACTCTGTCCCACCACCGGGATTTACTTGGTTCACCAATCCAGGATGCTACCCATTTAAGGGGTTTGGGCCGTGGACCAGCTTAAGAACCAGGAATCGGATCCAACCTCTTGTGTCTCCTCATCCTCACGCGTGGCCGAAACTATATCGGACTTCTACTCATTCCAATTTATTCCGTACTTACGTTAGGAGTTAGGTAGTTAGGAATTAGTAGAAGTCACACATCCAAGCCACATTAATACAATACATTGCTCGTATATACATCCACACGAAATACAATACAATACACAAGTACACTACAAGGTACAAATACACTTCATTCTCATTTATTCATTTCATGAATTATACAAACTACTGTTCAAGACAAATATATCAAGAACAATATAAACAAGCACAAGTAAGTGCAATAAAGTCCGATTCATGCATTTATCTTATTTAGGTGATCAAATAAGCACACAAATCGGGGTAACCAGATTAGGATACAGGGCATGAAGAAATCATACCTTTCACCGGGATTTACTTTACCGGGTGTTTCCTTGTTCCTTTGGTTCACTCTCGTTCCTCGAGTCTTATTCTCGAACCAATGACTACATGTCAAATGATTCCATTAATACTAAGCATTACAATACATACATAGTTACTACTCCCGTTACTTACCCCGTTATCCCGTTATTTCGGTTTAACTTAATGTTCTTAAACTTACAATTTTCTTACTTACTTCTCAAACTTGTTTACACTTCTTAGGGCCTCTAAAGGTCACCAAACAAGGCCTTAACAACTTCTAAAACCATTACCAATCAATCCCCCATGTTTAGAACCCTTAAAAACACTCTCTGCTGAATTCTGGGGGTGGTCCGGGACTTGGTCCGGACCCTAAGTCCCGGACCAACACTTAACTTGACTTTCGGCCTATTTTTACACCTGGTCCTGGACTTGTTCCTGGACTTAGTCCCGGACCAATTCCTGCATTCACTCTCGGACCTTTTTTTGAAGCGGTCGGGACTTGGTACATATCCTAAGTCCCGGACCCTGCTAAAAACTGCTATTAAGGTCATTTTTCAACCCCTAATCAACCCTTAATCCACCTCCAATCATTCCATAATCTTTCCACATGTTTTGTACATATTTAAACACACTTAAACACTCACTAAAACTCCTTAAATCCATGGTCCTATACTTACTCAACTTCTTGCTCAAATTCTACAAATTTCTATTCTCATTTCCACACTTTGCACACTTGTGCATTCCTACACTTCTCTTTGCATTTTAGCACTTTGTTCTAACTTCATTTTACCATTCCAATTCCTTTACAAGCAACTACACTATCTATACCCAAGTCCAACATTCATTTCACCAACTCTTGTACACTAATTTTTTCCTAGTTTCTCCAATGCAATTCAACACCTCTTGCTACAGATTTTATACCCTTTCATTCTTATACTATAACTACTACTCCATGATTACTAAACATCCTCACTCAATCCAATACATACCTCGGTTCTCCCATTCACCAAGTCATCCATAAATGTACATTTTCTACCAAAAGTTTGCCATAGTTCACCTGCATTTCTTACTTAGCCACATACATGCTTTCTCACCAAAATCATTCCTAATCTAGCCACACCCTTACAAGGGTCCTACCAGCACACAAGGCAATACCAATACTCCAATACCTTCATCAAACAACAATGCCAATACAAATACACAATTATTTGGCTCTAAGGCCTACAATCCACATACTTGCTCACAAATACTTAAACTTCATAAACTTCAATACTAATACAAGATTTTGGGTTCTTTAAGTAGGTTACCCATTCCCATTACTCTAATGCAATAACAATTTAACATTAGGAAGGAGCTCTTACCTTAAGCCCTTAATTTTTTCTTTCTTCTCCAATTCTCCTTCTTCTCTCTTTCTTGCACAAATCAGCTATATGGGGAATGGAGTTGCCAAACTCCATTCCCATCACCCAATGCACACAAAATAAGTGCAATTAACATACTAACCCTTATATTAATGCTAGTTCATTGATATGCTTTAAACACAAATTCTAGGGTTTACCTTTGGAGTCTTTTAAGAGGGGTTTTAGCCCTTGGTTCAAGAAGGTGATCCCACCACCATTGCAAGGTTGGAATTATGCTCAAAGGAGAGAGAAAAAATAGAGCATTACAAAGGGGGAAAATCGGTTACCAAGGAGAATGGTGGAAACAAGAGTTTTTCATGTAAATGTTTACCTTAATGGAGAGATGAGACTCCAAGCTTTACATTGGTACCATTTTCTCTTCAAATGGGGAAAACCCATGGAGATGAACTTCCTCATTTTGAAATTCTAAAAAGAGGGAAGTGTAGCCCTTGCTCTAACTAGCACAAATCTACTTTCGGTTTTTGATTCGGAGCATTATTGTGGCCTAAGGAAGCAAGGGAAGTGAGGGAAGCCATGTGTGGAGCTTCAAAATAGTTTGGGGCTGGAGGAGGAAGAAGAAGTGGGGAGCTGCTGAAGAAAGAAGGGAACTCACGAGAGAGGGAAGGAGAAATGTGAGAATGAGAGGAGAGAGAGAAGGAAAAGTAATATTTATTACTTTTACCTTTTTGCTTTATTGACTTTTCAACCCTTGAATTAATTAACTAGTCAAGTATGAGTGTGTGAGAGCTTGTTTACTAATTAAAACCGGCCCCCTACAGTAATACGTGCTGGAGCGTTTTTTTTGTCTTTTACAGAAAATGCTCGTTATTTTACCTGGTTTCGGTACTATTCACTAACCGGGCCCGTTTTCCGGGATTTTCTTGTTTATTTAATTTTATTGGTTATTAAGCTTCCATTAATGCTTAATAATAGTTATTTAATGATTTATAATTTTTACGGGTTCGTTTGACCACTTAAAATCACGTTTTCGGGTTTTCTCAAAAAACGTGCGCTAAAGCTCTATTAGCATTTTAATACATTATTTGGATCCGTTTTCTTCGGGAGTTGTTCCCATATATTATTTAGGCCTTATTAAGCCTTTATAATCCATATAATACGCTAGCCGAGGTCTAATACCTCCTATGGTTATTTAACGCTTATTTAGTGTTTTCCGCTTTTTAAGCGTTTCTTTATTTCTTTTGGATTTATTTTTCCTTACAAATATTACTTAGGCGTTATTAGGCCCTAAAATACGTATTAGAATAATTTTAATCATTATATTTAAGTTTGGGGTATTTCAGTGCCGAAGACGGAGAAGTCATCCATAAAGACCTCAATGCTTTTTTCTAGGAAGTCGGAGAAGATTGGCATCATGCATCTCTGAAATGTGGTCGGGGCGTTGCAAAGCCCGAAAGGCATCCGGGTGTAGGCAAACATCCCATATGGGCATGTAAATGTCGTCTTCTCCTGGTCCTCAGGAGCTATGGGGATTTGGAGATACCCCGAATATCCATCCAAAAAGCAGTAATAGTCTTGTTCCGCCAACCTCTCGAACATTTGATCAATGAACGGGAGAGGGAAGTGGTCTTTTCTGGTGGCGGTGTTCATCTTTTGGTAGTCGATGCAAACTCTTCAACCATTGGTAGTCCTCTGAGACACCAGCTTACCCTTTTCGTTGGGGACGATGGTAACGCCTCCTTTCTTTGGGACCACTTGCACGGGGCTGACCCATTTGCTGTCGGAGATGGCATAGATAATCCCTGCATCTAAGAGTTTAAGAACTTCCTTTTTGACAACCTCCATCATATTGGGATTTAATCTCCTCTGAGGTTGGACCAACGGCTTGTAGTCATCTTCCATGAATATCCGGTGGGTGCAGAAATGAGGGCTGATCCCTTTGATGTCGGCTATAGTCCACCCGATAGCCCGTTTATGAAGCACCCTCATCAGACTTTCATCTTGTGCACCTGTCAAGGAAGAAGAAATAATAATAGGTAGAACACACGGATTAGTCAAATAAGCATATTTAAGATGAGAGGGTAGAGGTTTCATCTCCACAGTGGGAGGCTTTTCAACCGAGGACAACGGCTTCTGAGCAGCTCGTTCCAATGGTTCGGGTGGCGGATAGCGTGGTCTATAGCCAGAAAATCTGCTGTTCAACTCAGCCACCATTTCAATCATTTCTAGGTGGAATTCCTGTTCAAAACAAGCCTCAAACAAAGCTAATTCAAGGGCATCAGATTTAACAAGAGAGAGAGAGTGATCCTGCACAATTGAATCTATGACATCTATAGCAAAAACAGTCTCATCCTATGATGGTCTCTTCACTACTTTAGACATGTCAAATTCTAATTTTTCATCATGAAGTCGCAGAATTATTTTGCCTTTCTCCACATCTATAAGGGATTTAGCAGTTCTCATGAAAGGTCTGCCCAAAATTAGTGGCACTCTCTGGTCCTCTTCCATATCTATCACAATGAAATCAGCTGGGAAAACAAATGTACCAACAGTTACTACCAAGTCTTCTACCTTCCCTTTAGGGATAACCAAAGATCTATCCGCTAATTGCAATTGCATGGGAGTGGGAGTGCATTTACCAATTCCAAGCTTATTAAAAGTGGAGAGAGGCATAAGATTTATACTAGCGCCTAAATCACATAACCCACTACCGCAGTCAATTTCACCAATAAAGCAAGGAACGATAGGTAAACCGGGATCTCCAAGCTTTGGAGGTAGGCTTCTTTGTAGAACCACTGAAACTTCTTCGGTGAGGTGAACGGTTTCCGCTTCCTCCAGCGATCTCTTGTTTGCTATGATGTCCTTCATGAACTTAGCATAGATCGGCATCTGTTTCAAAGCATCAGAAAAAGGAATGTTAATTGTTAATTTCTTGAAAATGCTTAGAAACTTCATAAATTGTTCATCCAAATTTTTCTTTTTGAGTCTATTGGGAAAAGGAAGAGGGGGAAGATGTTTTGCAAGAGTAGTAGAAGTAGAAGGTTCAGGAGACCCCTTCTCCTTGGAAAATTCCTTAGGTGGAGGTGGTGGTTCCTCAACAATCTCTTGCTCTTCTTCTTGAGCTTCATCTTCTTGGGACTCCATGTCCTCATGTGAGCTTGACGGATCAAGGAGTCTCTCACTCCTTAGTGTTACCGCTTTTGCTTGCTCTCTTGGATTGGGCTTCGCTTGACTTGGAAGAACACCCGGTTGTCTTTGAGCAAGTTGTTGAGAGATATTTTCAAGTTGAGCTTCAACCCGTTTGTTGGTGGCTTCTTGACTTGCTTTAAAGGCATCCAAATCAGCCGCTTTAGTGTGTACAGCTGAGACAAGATTTTTCATCATGTCTCTTACTCGGCATTGGCATCCGTGGATGGTGGAGGAGGTTGTTGATGTGGTTGGTGTTGTTGTTGTTGTTGAAAGCCCGGAGGTGCTCCTTGTGGTCGGTAACCCATTTGTGGGTTGGACATTTGAGATGACCCTTGTGACCGGTAGCCCGTGGGATTGTTGGCAGCATTGCTAGCTCCCCCTTGGGTTTGGTCATTATTTCTCCATGAGAAGTTTGGATGGTTCCTCCATGGGGCGTTCTGTTGGTTGTAGTTGTATCCGAGGCGGTTGCCTACAAAGTTTACATCCTCATGTGGATCGGCATAAACTTTGTCTTCGCAAAAGTGGGTCTCATGAGGACCCGCACAAATTGCACACCCCTCTTGGATTGAAGTAGAAGTAGAGGGAGAGGGTGATGATGAAGAAGCATTAGGCTTTGTTGTTTCCTTTTGAGCTATAGCTAGCTTCTCCACCATCTTAGTGAGTGAAGATAGTTGAGCGGAATAGTGGTCGGTGGGCTCAACATGTAAGAGACCAGCTGCTCTTGGTGCTCTCCCCTTTGGCTTAGACCATTGCCTGGTGTGACTAGTCATCACCTCTAGGAGTTCCATCCCCTCTTGAGGTGACTTAGTCATAAAGCTTCCTCCAGCTGAGGAGTTCACAAGTAATCGATTCGAGTCGTCGAGACCGTTGAAAAATGATAGACATAGTGATTGGTCGTCCAAACCGTGGTGGGAACAATTCATCAACATGTCCTTGAATCTATCCCATGCATCGTATAGCGTCTCTCCCGGCTCTTGGCAAAAGGTATTAATCTCTCCAATTAATTGCCTCGTTCTACTGGTGGGGTAATACTTGGCAAGAAATTTTTAAGCCATTTGTGCCCAAGTATGGATTGATTTTGACGGTAAGCTCCTATACCATCTTGATGCAGCGTCGGACAGTGAGTGAGGGAAGAGCTGCAGGCGTATCCTCTCACCAACATTTCCAGTTCTACCAAATGAGTTGCAAAAATCGAGGAATTGGCTTAGGTGGTTGGGAGCTTCATCGGGATTTGCTCCACTGAATTTTCCTAAGTCCCGGACAGCAGTGATGTAGTGAGTCTTGAATACCCATTGTTCGGCCTCTTGAGGCGTCAACTCCTGTAGGACTATGGCCGAAGGTCTCCCTTCGGTGTCCGGCTGGTTGTAGTCTTTGAGAGCCATTTGTTGTTGGTTTCCGTCATCTTCTAAACCCCCGTTAGTCTAGATCAGCCATGATTGAATTTTTCACAGTTCGGATAGCTCTCAACAATGAGCGCTCGAGCTCGGGTCTTGGACTAACAAGTGGAGATCATTTGGCTCGAGTGTTTGGCATACACCTAGAAAACAGAAGGTACCTAAACCGCACCAACACCAAATGCTCTTAAGTAGAAGGAAATGTACAAATATAGACAACAACTAAAAACACAAATACCACAAATGAAATAAAATAAATAAAAGTACTAAATGCACAAAAACTAAAGTACCGAACCAAGGGAAATTGAATAATCAATTTCCCCGGCAACGGCGCCATAACTTGTTGGGACAATTACAAACATAGTAATTAAACCTAGCTAAAATGGTCAAGTGCACCCAATTCGTTACAATAAAACAAGTGTCGTATCCACAAGGAAATTGGTTTCTAAATCCCAAGCTTCGGTATAATAGTTAAGTGCGAATAAGCAATAAAAGTGGGGGTTTAGCCAGAGGCAAGCTTGGTTGTTTGTTAATTGAAGTGCAATAAAAACAGTAAGATGTTTGTGTATGGAATGGATGGGGAGAGTACCCTAGGATAGTGGGAATCACCTAATTCACTCAAGGAACTTCAAAACCATAACTCATCATCTCAATACCTATTAAAGTTTAGCTCATGAATCCCCAAATCATGGGAAATTCAATTCTTACCTAAATAGTTAAACCCCTTAATTAAAGGAGGTTCAAGTCATCAAATAGCATTAAGCAAGCACTCTTAATCAATAGCCCTAAGCATTCACTTCCAAAATCAAGAAAGCAAAAGTTAGGGTTTACTCCCTTATTGGTCTAGTTCCAAACTCAAACTCAAATATTGAATGGAACCACCATAAATGCAATAAGAGATCAATTTAGTGCATTAATTGATATTGAAGGAAATAAAACGAGAGTAATAGATGAGTTAGGTTTCTAGCATTCAATGAGCGAAATGGGTTCAAACCCTCATCCTAGGATACAAATGGAACTACTCATCCATAGCTAAAGGAAAGAGCAAGGAGAAGGGGAATTAGCCATTAAAGGAGCTTCCAAGCTTCAATGGAGGTAGAAATCTTCACTTTCTTCTTCCTCATTTCTTCTCTTCTTTTCTTCTCTTCTTTTTCCTCTATTTTCGCCTCTCTCTCGTCTGTTTAGGGTTGAAGTCGTGTGTGTTGGATAATGGGGAAGGAAGCCCCAAAATGTAGCCTTTTAACAGAAGATTCTGGGAAAAATTCCGTCCGACCGACCTTGCAAGGTCGGTCCCAAGGTCGGTCGGACTCTGTTAGACGGAAGCACGTGACAGGTTTTAAAGCTCGACCGACCTTGCAAGTCCGGTCGCAAGGTCGGTTGATTCCAGTGTGTTTGGGACGGCTTGGGCAGAGCCGGACCGACCATGGCAAGGTCGGTCCCAAGGTCGGTCGGCCCTAGAATGTCCTTCTTTTGTCCGGAATTCTCCCGATGCTTCCCGTTGGCTTGGCATCCTTCCCGAGGTGCTCGAACATTGATGCATTCTCAGATTAAGCTCTCAAAATGTACTCATATGAGTAATTACCTATTTAAATATGCCAAAGGTATAAGATCACTAATAAACACAAAAATATTCCATAAAGTGGTGAAATAAGGCATGCGCCAAATAAAATGATGGTGAATAAAGACCTTGAGAGAGCACTATTTCACCACTTATCAGAGACCTATCCCGGATTAGGTCAGGAGCCAACGAACTGCTAAGGAGTCTCCCAAGCCCTTGTAGTTTTGCCTATAGGCAACTCATTGCTGCAGGTGGCCTTGGATGCTCCCGGGTAGGAGGATCGAGAAAAGGAGCATCAAAATGAGGAGTAGGAAGCGATGCAGACGGCGGAAGCTCAGTCGCTACCTAGCCGTTGAGATGACACACACAACAACAATAGGGGGAAGATGAAAGGAAACCCTCGCCGTAGAGGGAATGTTCTTGAGAGACCAAGTCTGGCCTCGAGATTCGGCGACAAAAAAGAACAAAGATAATCGATTCTTGCTTCTCGAAAGACCAAGGATAAGGAAACTGTGGCAACCAATAGGACTTGCTTGGAGATGAGGATGCTTCGTGCTTCTTTGATTTTGCAGGGCTACCCCACTCTGTTCAATTTTAGATTTGAAATTTCAAAGGGAACAGGGAGAAGAAGAAGAGGGGTATGTGCCCTCAAGAGTTCTCGACTATGGAGAAGAGATTCGGTGAAGGAAGATCAGTGGCAACGGTCGGGCAACGGTCGAGCCAATTTGGACAATTTCTTGATTTGTGTGTCATCCTTACGCAAGGGCCATGTAAATCTTCTCTGTATCATTCCATTTTTATCAGATATCCCCGAAGGGACACCGGGTAAGCCACACATGGTGGCAGGCTCAGCCTAGAAAGGGTGGGTTTGAAGGATTCAAACTCTAGACCTCTTGCTCCTCTACTCCACTCTCCACTAACTCAATTACCCAAGTCGGATACAATTAATACCAGTCAACTAGCCAATCACTAATTCTAAATATGGAAAACAGGAATGTATATGGGTTAGTAAACAATTCATATACCTAAATGATTAAGCACGATGTTTGGTGTCAAGAGTTCACTAGCTCACAATTCTTTTTAAATCCAACTGATACGACATCTTCTAAGTGTAATACCCCGATTTTTAGCTTACTTCTTAGACTAACTCATCTAACATATTTGCAGGGGAATATACAATAAGCTATCAGGTTGTTACCGTCAAACTCACCCATGTGAATGCTAAGGCTAAGTCATCTAATAAAAAAGTCACATAATCATTAATAATCCAAAAGTATGCCAAGGAAACAAGCTCCACTGTGCCTATGCCAAAATATGCTCGGTTGTAACTCGAGCCAAACCCTAGTTACCCGGGCACCACCTAGTCATGCCCAAAAACCCTAGTTCTCCCGAGACATGCCCCACGGAGATTTACAACAACACATAAGTATATAACAAAACTATAAAACTACTTAAATGTTCCCAATCCAAAAGTTATGCCAAGCGCATATCAACCTGCAACCATAAAATCATACACGAATTGAGTAATTCTTGCTTCATCTTGTCAAGTTCATTTGTATTTTAAGAAATACATTCACATGCTATAATAAAAATTAAATCAAACATAGTGATACTTGCTCCATGCGTATAATAATATAAAACAGAAACCACATAAGATAACCATACAACCGAAACACACTTCAAGAGTAACAAAACCACAATCACATCATACCAACCTTCGGGCACACCGGTCCAAAGACAGAGAGCACAAAGACCCTCGTCCCCTTAGGCAAACTTACCATCCTTATTAACCTTTGACCACACCGGTCCGAAGACAAAGGGCACAAATACCATTGGCCCCTTAGGCAAATAGCTACCCCTTACCCTATGTCCTTTAGTGCGCACACCCCAAATGGTATAACTTACCCAAGATAAAAGATCATAGTGGCTTAGCCGCAATACATTGGTTGCTGTGAAATTTCAGTTTAGACTTTTCCAATATGGCCTTACCAACTTTCCTTGTCAACCACACAACAAACACATGTCCAAA
Organism: Limonium bicolor; assembly: GCA_023374045.1. Taxonomy (NCBI): domain Eukaryota; kingdom Viridiplantae; phylum Streptophyta; class Magnoliopsida; order Caryophyllales; family Plumbaginaceae; genus Limonium; species Limonium bicolor. The sequence continues at coordinate 318,426,044 of CM041778.1, read as the reverse complement.
GACCAACAATCAAGAGTGTACCAACATGCTCATGACATAAGTGAAGACCAACATACTTTTACAAGTTATTCATCACCAAACCATGACATAACCTTGTCAAGATAAAAAAGACAATCTCGGCAATATAAAACCAACAAACACCTTATTTCAAATACAAGGTAGTAACTCCAATCCATATAGAACATTACAAGAGAATACCAACATAAGCTTGCACAACAAGTATAAACCAAACCACCTACCAACCGGCCACCAAGAAACACTCAAAGGATGAACACAGTAATTACCTTATTTCCCTCCATAACTTTGACTTTATAAGCTACTGCAAAAGACAAGAATCACTCTTCTAACCCTCTTTGACCGAATATCCTAGTTTTCTCCTTCCTTTCCTAGCTTGGGTTTCCTCCTTCTCCTTCTAGCTCTCGTACCTTCTCTTCTTCTTCCTAGCTCTTGGGTTCCTTCTCTCTTACTCTAGCTCTCGGCCCTCACAGTAACAAGGCTCTCTCTTTGTTTTCTTCTCTCTTTCTTTAGCAAGTTTTTTAATGCTTGGAGGTGATGATAACTAATGAAGGCTTATGTTTCTGTTTATAAGGCTATGAAGATATTTTGTTAGCTTTCTAAATTTTTTAAGAAATTGCTTTAATGATTAAGAATTCATCTAGATCATGACACCTTGCTTGCACTTGTTAACCTTCCATTGGACCTAGGATATGGTTCACTAGTAAGATGACAACACTTAAGGCTTTAAGCCAAGATATTTCAACACTTCTCTTCTAAGTGGACCAAGTACTCTAACCACTCATAAGCTAGTTTAATAAGGAAGGAAATTGGTTGGCCACCACTTGGGTGCTTAGTCACCTACATGTATGTTTCATTTACTTAGTTGCTTAGTCACTCACTTAGTTGCTTAGTCACGTACTTGTTCCACCTTAAGCTTACCACCTCATGCTTAATCTACTTAAGTGCTTATCCACCTACGTGTGCCACCTCAAGCTTACCACCTCATGCTTAGCCCTTCTTCTCCTTCTCAGTCATATAAGCCTCACCAAACCAGCTCTTGCTCACGCCAAATCACAATGAATTCCTAGACATGTTTTTGGGGTATTTCACTAAGTATCCTAGAGTTAAGTTTGTACACCAGTTAAACCAATTAGCTACAAAATCTATACCATAATGATGTTGAAAAATTGTGGGGGGGGGGGGGAGAGATAGACCCAATGGATGGGATTGTGTAAAAACACTATTATAGACTAGTAAGGCCCAACAACCCATAAGGTTACATCCTAATTAGGTGAAGTAACCCATTAGCTACCTACAGGAACTACTTACTAGGCTATATCATTCTTTGTTGTGGGTTTTGTTATCTCACTCACACTTGATCTCTAACATCCCCCCTTAAGTGTGAGTCTCTTCTTCATTGCCTCCCACATTGCACCTTTACTGCTTGGACCCACTCAATATTGACTCAGTTCCCTTCTTCGGTTTGCCATGACATAGTCCGCTTCTATTCGAGTATTTATTTAGACAGTGGTGCATTACTCAAGGCTGAACCCGGGCTCTAGTACCATGCAAAAATGTTGTGGGGGAGAAATAGACCCAACAGAGGGAATTCTATAAAAACACCCATATAGACTAGTAACGTTCAACCACCCATGATGTACCATCCGAAAACTAAGTGGAGTAACCTATAGGTTATATGAGCTACTTACTAGCTATGACATTCTTTGATCTGGGTTTCTTTTCTCTCTCTTGTTTGGTCTCTAACTCATGGTAAGAAGGTTGAGGGATTTTTAGTTAAGAAACTTATACCTTACGTTTGATATGTGTACTAAGAATTGAGATAGTTGGAAATGTGAAGTGCAGATACATACTTGTTATTCTCAAAGCTTTACTCTCTAGAAGAGCTTCCAAGATACATACTTGTGATCTAGCACAACAAAAAGTTTAAAAAAAACATTTTAAATTATTTATTTCATATTATGTCTTATTCCAAATGAAATCCCCATAGAAAATATTTGTTTCATCCGAAAAGTATGATTCCACTTTTAAGAACTCATCTTGTTACTCACCATAGAAACTCAAGACAAAGTCATAATCTTCATCCTTACTCCAAAATTTTGTCTTCAACCAATTTTCAAATTTTTTCCACCTGAAAAATATTTTTTCCACATAAAACCTCCTTTTCACTTTTACTTCTTCTATACCAATCCTAACACCAAAATCAGATATCTTAACAGCTTCCCATGACACTATGGTTGATCATATCTTATCCCTTCTTATTGAGCAAGTAACTGAGATTTAATGACGTTTAGTGACCCTTGCCCATATAGCCTATAAAAGGAGCCATTCCCAAAGCCAAAAACACACATAAAAAAACTTTTAACTTTATGGAAACCTACCCCAAAACTTATTTCCAAACTCTCACAAAAGTCCAAAGCAAAACCTTAATCTTCAAGGGGTTGCCTCCCTCAACGATTGCTGACCAAGAAATGATGCCAGAGCAAGGAGGAGCCACCATGAAATGAACCAGAAGCTTGGGGGCCAGCTTTCACCCTCACCACAACCAAAGAAAGAGTTAGAAAGGTCTAATGATCCAAGACAGCATCTTTGAAAGCTCAAATCAGGCAAGAGCTATACAAAACTTTAATCTCTAATATTATAACTTTCTTCTAGTATCATAGAGGAGTGACACTCAACATTTTACCTATTAGCGTTTAAAAAACCACCTATGTTTTTTTAAACTAACCTCTACCTTACTGAAAACTCAACTGATATCTGGTATTCATGTCCTGAATGAATATGGTGGTTAAGCTAGTTATGATACTCTGAAAAATTGGGTTGTCCATACGGTTCAGTTATAACGTAAAACTGAACTTTTTTTGGATGTTTTACCCGTTTTTATTAATTTTGGTTTTTGGTTAATAGAATTTTATTTTGGTTTCAGTAATCAGTTATAGAAGAAAATATTTTGGCTAACCGAATAACTGAGATACTTTTTTAAATTAATTTTTTAATGAAAATGTATAAATATTAATAAAAATCATAATTTTTCTTTTAGAAATTTTGGTTAACCGAATTTATTACGTTTAACCGCAACTAATTCGGTTTTTGGTTTGGTTCTCAGTTATTAAGTGGAAAAAAATTCAATTATGGATAATTCGGTTGTTGAATTAAATTTTGAATAATTTGATTATAACCAAAACTACCAAAAGTCAATTGTTATTAAAAATTCAATTTTTCAGTTAACCAAATTAACTGAATTGACACCCTTACTTAGAAGACCAGCTGCCACGTCAAAGTTTGACGTCTTGAGCATTCATACTTCTGCTGCTTCAACTAATCCAAACCATATTCCAAGAAGATAGGAATTTTGACATAATTTATTGATCATTTCAACATTTCTCCCCTAATATGGCCAATATAGCATTATCTCTTTCTACACCATAACTATCACTGAACTCTGGCGCTCTTGACAGTTAATCCACTGCTTCTTCAAGGTACTTAACACTTAAGTCACTACATGTCTTTTAGTCTATCCGACGATCATTGAATTCTTATTTTGGTTCTTCACTAATTTATATATTTTAACAAAATTTGACCTACAATTTCATTCTTTTAATGATGATGGGTAAACGTTTATGAATTGGCAATGAGTTCGTCGTGGTTGTCCCTTAGTGCATATGTGACATATCAGCTTCAATAGTTATCCTTTTCATGCTCCATCTCATTTTGAGCTAGTTAATCATTTTAAGCATAGACAAAGATAAGTTAGTGACAACAACAAAGACAAACTTGCACAAGATAATCAGATCTTGAATGGATAGTGTGTCAGATATTGTTTCATTTCCCAAAAGCCTTGGCGTCATAAAAGTGAATATGTGTGGAGGAAGGGAAAATGAATTGAATCTCTTCCTGATGAAGAAAACACGAAACCTTATGCTAGGCAAATTGAAACTTACACTCTCAATTTTATAGAGCATGGAGACTTGCATGGCATGTGAGCTACATAGACTGTGAAAATGTCTCTCTTCGGCTCCGTATTCTCTCTACCCTCTCGCCCTCTTGCTACCCACCACCATGTTTCCGCCGCAGCCACCACCTCCTCCAGCTAAACCCTGCCTAACCCGCCACCTCCTCCCCTATCCAATCTTCTGCTCACCATCTTTCCTTTCACGACTGCCCCCTCCTCAAAATTGCTTCAACCTCAACGACCCCTGAAGCGTCCATCGACAACATAAACTTAACCTCAAAACCGACTCCTGGAGCCACGTGTTTATTGATAACATAAACCCAACCTCGAGAATAGGTACCCTCTGGAAACTGTTCGACAAGTATGGCCAAATAGTGGGCATCAGAACCCCCAAGATGCCAAGGATCCGCACAAAGACTCGCTATGGCTTTGTAGAATTCAGGTTAAAAGCAGATGCTGAGCAAGCTATCCAGGGTACAAATGGGGTAGTAGTGGACGGCTTCAAGCTTCAAACTCAAATAGCCATCACACCAAAATTCCTCAAGCCCCACAATCAACCCCCTCTCAACGGTGCTAGGATCACACGCCCTCATGTGTATCAGCGAAAACCGCCCTCTCCTCCTGTACCCTCACAAGTTGAAACCAATCATGCAAGTCCCAGTACATACTTTACATCGACTCCATCAGAGAAGAAGGGGCATATCAGCCTGGACGCCTCCACCACTATGACCAAGCGGCTGTCAAGAAGTAGAGTTATTAATGTGCCTGCAACGACTCTACCAGAAATCAGGAGGAAACTATCGCCATGGAAGGACTACTTTGAAGACATCATCTGCCTATCAAACAATAAGTTTATTATAGTTTTCCTTGACAAGTACAAAGCGCATTATTTTACACGGGATATGTCAACAAATGTATGGGGATGGAACCTCACTCCTTGGAACAAGGATGAACAACTGGATAACCGAGATACTACCATTGTCATTTGTGGACTCCCTGTCCAAGCCTGGAGCGAATCATCAGTCCTGAGTATTATGAAGCATCTAAGCACAGTTCGGAAAATTGAAACTGATATGGAATTAATCCCAAATTACCTAGAGGTGCATGTACAACTTCGTACCCCAGTCATGCAGATAATAAACGAATCAGTCTCTGTCGATCTTAACGGTGCAATTCATGGCGTGCATAGTGGAGATTTGGGCTGAGGAAATACAGACCACCGGCGACCGGAAGGTTAGCAGCCACCACGTGATGTAACAAAACGACACGTCAGATGAAAGGTCCCCCCATCATCATCGACAAACTAGAGGAACAGTCCGCCTCAACTCTTAAAAAGCAATTTGAAGATTACCCCCCGCCGCAATCTGTTTCCGTTCCACAAAAAGACCTGGAGATAACCTTTACTTTCGAAAAGGGTGATTTCCCCTCTCTGACGAGCGTTCATTTACTCTTCCCTCAATTCCAATGCAACTCCCCGCTTTTGTCCCTGTCCAATTAGCTTCTCTATGGCTAGACCTCTTAAAGTGAGCCAATAACAATCCCTCTTCCCACTCACCCGCCCATCCAGTCCAAATAACTACCCCACCAATCATTTATCTCACATACAATCCCATCCACTCTGCATCTTATGTGCAAACTTCTCTGACTCCATCTCCCCCTCTGTCGAGGCTTCCTAAGCAACCGTCCCCCCTTCTTGCCTCTACCAACTACAACTCACCAACCCCCCATCCACAGAAAACCTTTTCGGATTCTCAGACCCACAACAATCGCCCGCTCTCCCAAATATTCCCTACACACCTCTCCCCCCAGTCCAGCCCAAAGTTACTCTTGACACCAAGTTCCTGGATCCCAACCATCCATTTATTTTAGACCTTTCTACTGAGGGTAATCCCAGCCCAGTCCAATCTCAGGAATTTCTCAGCCCTCCCCGTCATGCTGGACCACAATCAGACCTTATCAAAGCCCAAAAAAGACTAGACTATGGACGTAAATTAAATTGTCATTATCCAGTTCCAGAAGCCTCCCTTGAATGCTTTGCCAGGATGATCAAAGAAGAAGCGCGTTAAAGAGCGGTTATCCCAACATGGCCAATGTCATCTGTTTTCAGAACATCAGGGGCATAAACAGACGAGAAAAGTGGGCCATTCTCAAAAGTAACTTTGGGACCTGGGCATTCACTGTTTTCAGAACATCAGGAAAATCATCGGAATTCTGAGACGCATCGAACGAGACCAATTGACAGCCAATTCTTGTTGTGGGGACCTGGGCAAACTGGACATGAAGAGGTCCCTGCCGTAGGCCATTCCGGGGTCTAATTGTTTTGTGGAACTCTAGCTTGGTTGATGTTATCTCCACACATAAAAGTTCACGGTGGATCAGTATCGAACTCCAATGGCCACTAATACCCTTCTCTGGTTATGTCATTTTCTTGTACGCGCCAACCTCGCCGGAAGGAAGGGCAGAAGTCTATGACGAACTAGTTTGTTTTAACTTTAACAAACCTGTGCTTATCCTGGGGGACATGAATGAGGTGCTGAATGGGACTGAAAGAACGCGGCAATCCGCTAAGACGAATTTGGAGCATGACGGAATTTCAGAATTGGTTAAACACAATGAATCTCATTGAGATTGACTTGCAAGGCGCAAAATACACATGGCGAAACAGACGATCCATGAGTAGAATCGATCGGTCCTTTGCACAACCAAAATGGTTTACTTCCTTCCCAAGCATTTCCTTGTCTGGCAGGCCTGGTGTTTATCCGATCATCGTTTTATGACTGTCACTTTGCAAAACGTAAACTGGGGAGCAAGGCCTTTTCGGGTTTTAAATGGCTGGCTAACACACAAGGAGTTCAATAAATTTTTCAGTTCGAATGGAATAAACTTGGAAGCAAACCACTAGCGTGAAGATCAGAGAAATCAAACAACCACTCCGCACCTGGAATCGAGAGACCTATGGAATCATTGGCAAAAAACTAGAGGAAGCAATACAAGAACTAGATCATCTGGACAGAAGCGAGGAGAATAATGTCACAAATCTGTCTTATGAAACAGATAGACTTTTAATACTGAACCGTATCTGGCAAACAGTACGAGAGGAGGAACGTTATTGGCAGCAACTCTCCGAGAGAAATACATTAAAGAAGAGGGATCAGAACACAAATATTTCCATCGCAAAGCTTCAATTAACCGGAAAAGGAACACCATCTCAGCACTACATATCAGAGGAAAACTCACTAATGACCCAGCGGTAATTAATCGAACCATTTGAAACTTCTACTTTGCGACTCTTTACTGCCCACAATGAGTCGGGTTCCAGCCCTCCCTATCTTGTCGACCGCGTCTCACAACTCTTGAAGCGGAGAGTCTGACTGCAGATCCTAGCCAGGAGGAGATCAGACGGGCTGTGTGGTCTATTGACGGGAAAAAATAAAGTCCGGGCTATGATGGCTTCAATTTCAACCTAATCAGAGGAGTGTGGGACATCATTGGACCAGACTTTGTGTCGACAGTTAGGAGTTTCTTTAGTACAGGCAAACTCCCTCAGGGGTGTAACATGACATGGCTGGCATTGATCCCAAAAGTTCCTGGAGCCAGTAAAGTTGAAGATTTCCGTCCAATCAGCATGGTAGGAGCAATCTACAAAGTCATTGCTAAAATCCTCTCGGCAAGGTTGAGCACAGTGCTTGATAAGCTAATATCGGGTCCGCAAACAGCTTTTATAAAGGGTAGACATATCATTGAAGGACCCCTGATCACAAATGAGGCAATCTCCTGGATGAAATCACGACGGTTACCGGGTATCCTTCTTAAAATTGATTTCAGCAAGGCTTTCGACTGCTTATCTTGGAACTTCATAGATACAATGCTCCGCTGTCTTGGCTTTAATCGCATCTGGAGGTCTTGGATGTATGAATGTATCTCCACAACAGTCATCTCCATCAATATAAATGGAGTCCCATCTCCAGTTATCAAACCAACAAGAGGAATCGGGCAGGGGGATCCATTATCCCCCTTTCTCTTTGTTCTGAGTGTCGAAGGTGTAAGATGGATACTTGAGCAAGCAATCTCTGTGGGAGACAGACAAGGTCTATGTGTGGGGACAAATCAAACTCAACTCTCCCATCTTCAATTCACGGATGATACGCTGATTTTCTGCGAAGCTAATATAAAAGAGCTGGAATCGGTTAAATTCTGCATTGAAATATTTTCTGAAATGTCTGGTTTGGAAGTGAACTGGGAGAAATCTGCAGCGATACCCATCAATCTCTCCGACGAATTCATTTACCAGATCAAAGCTACTCTGGGCTGTAACATAATGCACCCTTCTTTTACATACCTGGGATTGACGATTGGAATCAATGAAGAGGCTATCTGCTTGGCAGCCAATTATGATAAAATCGAGCATAGATTGTCGGGATGGAACTCGAATGCCCTCTCTAGGGCAGGGCGGCTTGTTTTAATTAGGTCAGTGCTGGAATCGCTCCCTATTTATTATCTCAGTTTGTTCAGAATCCCCAAATCTGTCTGTCACAAGATTAGGAAGTTGCACGCAGGCTTCTTTGGCTAGGAAATGACCGCAACGGTATGCCACTTATGTCATGGTCGAAGCTCTCTTTACCTAAGGACAAAGGTGGCCTAGGTATAATGGATATTGAAACCAAGAATGCAGCTCTTCTGCTAAAGTGGTGGTGGAAATTTGACCGAGATGACGGTAAACTCTGGAAGAATACCATCTGCTCTATATATAATAAGGATGTTCACTTGCCCATTACAGACTCAACCTGGAAGCTTACACAAAAGAAAGGAATCTGGGCATCTATATGGAATTCGATATACCGCAGAACGATTGACGAAAATTTGAAGTGGGCACTTGGAAACGGGCAGAAACTTCGGTTCTGGATTGATCTCTGGATTGGGAATCAACCCTTGAAGCTTGAATTTCCTCGTCTCTTCCTCATAAGCAACGAAAAATTCGTAACTGTTGCTGATCTCGGCTGATGGAATGGAGAAAATTAGGTCTGGAATCTGACATGGAGAAGACAGTTGTTTGTCTATGAAATTGCTCAGGTGCAGCACCTATTCACGCTTCTGGATAATCACAACCTCTTGCCCTCTAATAAATCGGATTCCCTCGCTTGGTCTTCTAGTGGATCAAACGCGTATACCACAAAACATTTCTATGATTACGCTTCAGACCTTCGAGCTGGAAATTCAGAGTCCTGGTTTCGTGCCTTCTGGCAAAATTTCACTCCGCTCGTATCGAACTTTTGGCATGGTTCATTCTCCAGAATAGACTGCACACCAGAGACAGCCTTTTCGCTAAAGACATTATCCCACTGGCCTAATTCTAGTGCCCCTTCTGCCATAAAACAGCTGAAACAGTTCCACATCTTTTTCTTCATTGCCCTGAAGTCAAGAATCTCTGGTCCTCGATTCAACAATGGTGGGGTTTTCACAGCTCACTTTTCCTCAGCATCCCTGCGATTTCTATCATCTCTGGTTAAGCTTCTATCACAGGCGAACGAAGAAGCTCTGGATGTCTTCGCTCCTTCACTCGTTTTGGATAATCTGGAACACGCGGAACAAGCTAATATTCGAAGGCACTCCACCCAACTGGCCCACAGCTTCAGAATCGGTCAAGCGGCTCGCTCTGGAACGGAGCCAGCACACTTTGCTCCACTGCCATTCGAGTCTCCCTCTCAGCTCTCTAGAAAACATCTTCTCTTTACTCACCCGTTAGCTATTTATGTGAAACTTTCCTAAATCTGGTGTAATCTCACTGGTTTTATTTTCATGTTTTCTTTTCTTTTGTTTTTAAGCGAGAAAGGCATTCCTGCCTAAGTATCGCTATTGTAACTGGATCTCCAGTCTCTTATAAAAAAAAACAGTAGTCTGTTGTCTAACTTACAATTTACACATACTTTGCACTCACTTCTATCATTACAAGATGAATCCTACTACTACCGACTACAATTTTTCTTCTTTTTTTTAATAACTGGAGCTGCAAAGACAGCTAGATGATGAACTAAAGCATAACCTCTTAAGACCAGCGCATAAAAGAACAAATCTGAGAGACAAAACTTTCCCCCCGCAAATTACAACCCTGACCATTTGCTTAGTAGAGACTATATAATCTAGAAGGCCATCAATTGATACTACTTTCCGCACAGCGCCTGTAGGATGGCCGCGTACTACAGATTTTTCACCACCCGTAAAGAATATAGAGAGTAGCAATTGTTCTAGCTATTTACTCTTTTTTATAATTAGTGGCAACGTTCAATGGAATCCACTCAAGTAAAAAATAGGAATGCCAGAAAAAAAAAACAAAAACAAAAGAAGTTCTAGCTATTTACTTGCGAGGCCTTGACAATAGTAGTTTCTCACCTTCTCCTTCTACAACTCCATTTGGATCAGCACGCTCATTTCCCGAGCTTTGTATTAATCACTTTACCAACAACTCCATGCATACAATATCCATTATATGCTGGAGCCTGGAGGTACCTTTTTTTTTAGGAAAACTAAAGTACGTACTACATACAGCTGCATAATCATACATATCATAAGCTGGGAGTCACTTGCTCAGATGCCGACTGACCATCCTGCAAATAATGCATATGAAGCAAAACCGCAGGAGACACTAGGTCACTGAAAATTCACCATGCATGAACCACCACGAGTGAGCTAGTGTAAAAAAGTGGGATGTCTTTCTACTTTTATTTATCCACAGAAGACATGGCATTCTCAATACTCCTTATAACACCGCTAAGGCTATCACCATTCTCCAGCGCTTTAACGGCAGCTCTGTGAGCATTCTTGTGCCACTTAAGCAGATTATAAGACTGCATCACTGCCCATCTCGCTTGATTTGACATCTAAATGGTTAAGCACACATTAGATATTCTATTTACATGTTTCTGCAAATAGACGGAAAAACTAAGATGTTAAATCATGACAGGTAACCTGTGGGACACTCAGAGGAGGCTGGAGAAGAACACATATGCTCCTAAAGAGATTCTCGTCGTTTTCGCCACCCTCAGCTTCACCATACACTAGAGCCTCAGCAGCAATGCCAGCAAAAAGGATCATGCAGTACCTGCAAAATCATTTCAATTGCCAGATTTAACCTCATGCTTGGGGTGAAACAAACCTCAGACAGGGAGAAGAACATCATTCAGAAGCGAAGTGTCATTTGGAATTAGCGTGGACCACCAGCTTTCTCTCCTACGGGAACAGCTAAATCAAGAGAAGATAACACCATAAAGACTCATTTCAAGTTTGAAATATGCTACCATGTATAATACTCGTCAGTTTTAGTACCATTATTTGCAAACACAATCAAATTCATAAATATCCAATAGTTAGAACGATGACGCACTGAACCAAGAGTCATCATTCAAATTTAAACCATTTCGGCTTGGATCTACAAGGCGCTCCTCCAATCAATTGACAAGAAACCAGGAAATATAACAAAATACAAAAGTAGGACCCTGATTCTGATTTAGAAGATGCCACAAAGAAACTTCGGTCCACTGACCTAAAACAAAAAAGAAACTCCACTCCAACTGATTCAAGTATAACCAGCAATTATTAAGATTCCATCCTTGACCAAGATACAGCAACAAAATACACCTAAGAATGCAAGAAAATATCAATATTCTGGTTTAGTCACATTACTGGTTTACTTGAGACTCTCGGATAAAGTTATCCCTCATTTAAATTTTATCTAGACTGATGCAGATCACACGCACTGAAGCAATGTGTTACGTACCAATACTCTGCTGCTGAAATGTGGTATTAAACCAGTATTCAGCCCATGGCAGAGCCTTCAGCCACATCTTCGGTTTCTGAAAACAGAAACAGCGCAAGTAATCTTCGAGGCATCTATTGATAACCTCCGTCTGTCCGTCGGATTGCGGGTGATAAGCTGAGCTAAGACATAAAGTAGTACCAGCCAGCCTAAACAACTCTTTCCAAAAACTGCTGATGAAAATCGGATCTCGATCAGAAACGATGGTCTTAGGAAACCCATGTAATCTGATCACCTCCCTGGTAAAAACAGCAGCTACCTCACGCGCTGTATAGGGGTGTTTTAAGGACATGAAATGGGAGAACTTAGTGAAACGGTCAACCACCACCAGTATAGTGTTAATGGACTTAATTTTAGGCAAACCCGTAATAAAATCCATAGAAATGTCCTCCCATACACGTTCAGGAATGGGAAGTGGCTGCAACAATCCAGCTGGAGTTAAAGAACTATACTTCACTCTTTGACAGACCTCACAAGCAGCCACAAAGTCTTTGATGGTCTTGCGCATACCAGTCCAATAAACTACAGCAGCGATGCGCTTAAAGGTGCGCAAATACCCCGAATGACCGCCAGCCGGTGAAACATGATACTCCAGCAATATAGTAGGTATAAGCTGAGAAACACCAGATAACACCAGCTTCCCATTTTTAAACAGATGCCCATTCCGAAGACAGTATAAAGGATGGCTGCCACCATCAACCAGCAGTTCCTGCACAATCTTACAGAGAGAAGGGTCCTTCTCAATTTCACCATCTACAATTTTCCACCCATCATAAACCACCGAAGACATCGGAAAAAGAGTAGAAGTATTCTCCACCCTGGAAAGAGCATCAGCTGCTTTATTTTCCTTGCCGGGACGGTAACAAATCTCGAAGTCAAACCCCAATAATTTTGTCACCCATTTATATTGATCTTCCGACATCAGCCGCTGGTCCCAAAGATACTTCAAACTTTTCTGATCTGTACGAATCAGAAAGTGACGTCCCAAAAGGTAATGCCTCACTTCTGGACAGCAACACAACAGCCATTAACTCCTTCTCATAACAGATTTAGACAAGGCTCTTGCTGTAAACGGTTGGCTTAAAAAGGCAATAGGTCGACCATGCTGCATCAGAACAGCACCTATTCCTTTTCCTGAAGCATCAGTTTCAACCTCAAAAACTGCTGAAAAATCGGGAGGGGCTAAAACTGGAACCGAAGACAAGGCTGTCTTTAATCTATCAAAGGCAGACTGAGAAGTTTCGTTCCAAATAAACGAATCCTTCTTAAGCAAGGCAGTCAGAGGCGAAGCAATGACACCGTACCCCTGGACAAACCGCCTATAGTAGCCAGTTAACCCAAGAAAAGAGCGAAGCTGTTTGGCGGTAGAAGGAACCGGCCAATCAATGATACTCTTAATCTTGTCTGGATCCACTTCTACTCCATCACCAGAAACAAAGTGACCCAAGTAGTCAAGTTTATCCTTCAGAAAGCTGCACTTCTTCAAATTAACCTTCAGCTGATGGAAGGATAGTAAAGACAGCACTTCTCGAAGATGTAATAAATGATCTTCGATGCTTCTGCTATAAACCAGAATGTCATCGAAAAATACCAGCACCGACCGACGCAGCAAAGGCTTGAAAATCAGATTCATAAGAGATTGAAAAGTAGCCGGAGCATTCTTCAACCCGAATGGCAAACCAAGAATTCATAATGACCTTCATGAGTCCTAAATGCTGTCTTAGGTATGTCATCCTCCCGAACACGAATCTGATGATAACCGGACTTCAAGTCCAGCTTAGAAAAAACCCGTGCACCAAACAATTCATCAAGTAACTCATCGATGGTGGGCAGTGGAATTTGTCTGGAATAGTAATGTCATTTAAGGCCCTGTAATCCACACAAAAACGCCAATCACCAGTCTTCTTTTTCACCAGCAAAACTGGACTCGCAAACGGACTGTTGCTGAGCTGAATAAACCCCGCTGCCAACAGCTCCTGAACTATCTTCTCGATCTGATTCTTTTGGTAATAAGGGTAACGATAAGGCCGTATATTAGGAGGAAGTGAATTGGGTTTCAAAGGGATATGGTGATCATGGAATCTTTGAGGAGGTAGGGAGTCCAGTGGTTGAAAGACATCAGGAAAAGAGTCTAAAACCTGCTGTAATTCGTAACTGACAGCGGAGTCCAACACTTCTTCAGCAGAGGAAATCGTAGGGGACTGGGAGAGTAAACAGAACCAGGCTTCACCCTCCTCACCGATAGCTTTCAGGGTTGACTTAAGTCCTGTCTCCAAGATAGAATAAGAAGGATCCCCTTGTAACTGAACCCAAACATCCTTCCACCAGAACTTGATGGTTAAAAGATTCCAGTTAATATGGGTCTCCCCCAAAGAAGACAACCAGTCATAACCCAAAATCAAATCCACACCGGCAAGGGCAAATGAAAGACAGTCCACCATGAAATCAGTGCTTTGCAAAGACAATTTAAGCCCCCGACAAATCCCACGCCCAAGAATAGTCTCACCATTACCAATTGTAACTCCAAACTGAGAAGAATTATTGATCGGAATCTTCATCCTATCCACAAGGTTACTATTGATGAAATTATGTGACGCACCACTGTCTACAAGAACCAAGACCGACTCACCTTGTAGTTTTCCCATCAGCTTCAAGGTTTTCTGGGAAGAAAAACCGATAGAAGAGAGTTGAGATAACTCTGCCCGAAGACATTTCTCATCGTCGCCATCATCAGAAGTGTTAGGGATAATCTCAAATGCCTCCTCAACGCCATCCACATTCTCAGTCAACAAAAGCTGTAAACCGGCGATCTTACAACGGTGCGAAATATTCCATTTATCCCCACAACGGTAACACAGGCCAAGACTTCTCCTGCGCTGCAACTCTTCCTCAGAGATCCGACGGAAACGGTTTGAGTTCGTGGACGTCGAAGAAGAAGGTACGGAGGGAGAATTGGAACTGGCGCTTGACTTAGTCAGATCGACGCGACCAGCAGACCCAGTCGACCACGGCGCCGGCCTCTTCATCGCGACTTCCACCGCGCGACTACCTCCGCTCTGATTTGTCCCCAAATCTCTAACGGGAGAAATCCCTAACTTTCCACCACCAAAATTATTACGCTCCTCGATGCGCTTCGCCGCCTTCAGCAAATCTTGAAGGTTGTTGACTTCAAACAACACCAAGTCCTTCTTGATCTCATCCTTGAGACCACTTCGGAAGATCCCCTTCAACACTGGATCGGGAACATCCGGTATGTACGTGGAGTAGAACTCAAATTTTCTCCTATACTCCTCAACAGTGGTCTCCTGCCTCAGATCGCAAAGTAAATCCATGCGATCACCCCCCACTGTGGAACCGAAACGCTCAACCAGAGCTTCCTTGAATTGCCGCCATGGTGGTAATCCCGCGTAACAACGTAGCCATTCAAACCAATGCAAAGCGGCGCCGTCGAAGCAGATTCCCGCTGATCGGACTTTTTCCCCTTCGCCAATACCGCACAAGGAGAAATACCTCTCAGCCTTGCAAATCCAGTCACGCGGATCATCACCGGTGTAGATAGCAGTTCCAACTTGCGGATACGAACTTCCCGATGCCTCCCTTATGATCCATCGAAGACTGGACTCGTTGGAGAATTCCTTCCGCTGAATTTGGCGACCGTCGCAACAACACTGCAATCCTCTGCACTTGGAGCATCATGACTGAAAGGTTATCGACCTTCCTCCAGTCCATCCACACGCGACACCAAATTCTCCTGCT
Organism: Limonium bicolor; assembly: GCA_023374045.1. Lineage (NCBI taxonomy): Eukaryota > Viridiplantae > Streptophyta > Magnoliopsida > Caryophyllales > Plumbaginaceae > Limonium > Limonium bicolor. The sequence goes on along the minus strand of CM041778.1, from coordinate 318,410,511 downwards.
CCTCTATTCTCCATAATAGTTTCTTTCCCGCTTCGCGTTACTACCATTCAAAACATGAGACAGAGAAAAGACTGAAGAACTAGTAAACTAGCTCTGATACCTATGTTACGATTCGAGGTGTAACTCCCTCCCAAGAATGTACTTTCTTTATTAACCAGGATGATTAATACAAACTCCCCCTTCTTTAAGTACTAAACCAGTAACTAACAGAAACCAAAGACAGCTGTCAACAGAAACTACTAACAGCAGCATATTAACCTCTCCTACTATAAACTTGACCAAAACGCCCCTTAGTAACAATAGGTGACGCAACACAATGCATACTTTGGAAGGTCAGAACTTTGCATCAAAGTAAGAAACGGACGATACATGAATTCTGTTGTCTAAGGGAATCTATATCTTGACTAACTGATTCTGGGCGAAGGTGAACAGTATAATGGAAACAAGGTTTTAATCTAAAAAGGATCAGTTATATGATAGACCACTTTAAGAAGGATCCGTTTATAACCTACTTATCAGTACTACTTATTCTTACAAACAACACAAACAAACAGTACGTTCTCATCTTACTTATCAATATTACTTACTACCTCCGTCCCACCCGGAATGTCCTGTTTACTATTTGAGCATATTGTTTGACTTCAATATTTAACATATAAGAAAAAGTAATTTTATAAAATCTAAATTATGCAATTGATTCCTTACATAATAAACTATATCTTGACGACTTTAGTTTTATAAAATTAGCTTATCTTATGTATTAAATATTGATATGGAAAAACGTGTCAAAAAGAAAACAGGACAATCCTAGTGGAACGGAGGTAGTATGTATTTTCCATAGTTATCTCCTACTCATCCTACTTATTGATACAACTATTTGAGACAGTTTTAAACAACTTTTTGACATCCGGTTCACTTCTTTATTAGTGTTATTATTTTTAAAATAGTACTCCCTCCTTAATTAATATCTATCATTTTAGGATGTCATTCTTGTTCAAAAACATATGTCATTCTAGCTCTTTAACACACATTTTTCCACTTTTCCCCTACTCTTCAACTCAAAATTAATTATTATCTAAATGGAAAAGTAAAAAAGTAGGGGCACATGCATCATTTTTCCACTTTTCTTAATAAGTGTGCAAGTTTCTAAAATGACAGATATTGTTGAACGGAGGAAATATTACTTTTAAATGATTTTTAGTTAAGTTTTTTTAAATATATTATTTGTACTTATCGATTAATAATATTTATAAAATTAGATTTATCATAAAACATTTAGTGGCCGAAAGACAGGTGTGTTTTTATGACGCTTCCCACCATTAACCAAATAATAATATGAAGAGTCGCTTTTGATGAGGGTTAGCTTAATAGTTAAACCTAAGATTTTAAGGTTTAACTTTTTGCCCCAAATTCCACTCTACTACGTCTGTGAGCAATATTTAAATATGAATTTATTTTAGCACAATTTAAATAAAACAGTACAGAATTACTTCTTATTTTAATGTATTCCCTATTTTAAATATAATTATTTATTTCTAAAAAATATTCTAATTTATTAAATCAACTAATTATTGAGAATCTGTATATTTTTACTACATATGCATGCCTCATTCCGGAACATCATAAGTAATTTTTTTTACAAAATATCAATTTTCAACGGCACAGTTATCAGCACACAATCAACAACACACAAAGCATGAGCACCCGCATAAGTACATTATACAGTCATATGACAATTTTTTTTCCGACCATCCAAATTATGTAAATGAATTCTTTGGAGATCTATATGAACCTGTCAAAGGCAGTACTGCTGAGCCTACCACCAGCAAGCTCTTCTTCCAAGTTCTTGTCCCAAAACTGGGTTCCAGCCTATGAAAGAAGAAATTAAACAAAAACGGAAAGCACGTGATTCACTACTCATAGGTTTTACCCAAACAGAACAATGGAAGCAGAAGTTATGTATATGCAATCAATATAACACATGTATGTCTATCTGATGTGCCAGGTTGACTTGGGATTGGACGTTGGGTTGAGTTAGACCAAGTTCACTGGCGTGAGGAAGTTTTATCATAAATGCTGAATTTCAAATTTTACAATAGAGCTAGGTACGGTTGATGTAGTGAACCAATGATAGGTTAATATAAGGTTAATAGTGGGACCTTGTTAATCAAGTAAACAAATAAGTTTACACATGTCATTGAATGGGACTCCAAATAATAATAAGCTCCATCATGCACACTAATCTACCAAAAACTTGCCCCAGACAAGTTGGGCCACTCTTGTATAAGTGTACAGGCAGTATCCTTGGGGGTAGGAAGATGGTCTTGTGTTAGTTGGGCCACTCTTGTAGTGGAAAAAAGGGTCAGCTTCCTATTAGAAGCTGATTGTAAAGGGGCAGGCTACATTTGTGACTCTCTATACCTAAATAAATATTCAGCCTGCTTACTGTTCTGTAGCGGAATCTGGTTGTATCAGTATTAATAGAGAAAACGAAACTATATAGTCCAGTTTATAAATATGAATGAAAAGAAATTTTGAAAGAATCTAACAAAAACATATTTAGGAAATTGCCAGAAGTAAACTAGCCCTATCTATCACACCTCGTATCTAACTTGCATAATAAAAGTAAGTTCATTTAGACATGAGGAGCGAACTACCAGTGCACAAACCATGACCAGCACAGTAAACCTAAGATAATGTCTTTAGGAATGTGGGCTTCCCAGTCTGCAGTTAATAATCAAAGATCCAAAGAAAAGAAGATATGACACGATCGATACATTACCTGTCCCTGAATGCCCATCTGCATTGCCACTATTGGGTCCAAAATCACGCCACGGATTGGGCAACCCATTAGATATGCTGCGTTAGAAATAAACATAAGTTTCAGAGAGTAAATGATATTTTGCCTTTGATGTTGTAGCAACTAACAACCACCATTTCCCACCATCAGATATATGAGGTAGATAAAGAGCAACTTATCAATATGAAAGTTCAAATAGATCTTCTTGTCCTTAGAATCAAAAATCATACCGGTCAGGAGATGTCCAGCTTCATGAATGAGAATCCTCCGCCTATAGGGAGGCCAATAACTAGAAATTTGAGCCAGGCAACAACCTCCCAAAAAGATCGAGTCTAACAAGGCCAAAGACGAAACAGCTGCAAGATTTGGCCTTACGTCTATTCCTTGAGAGAGCAGAAAAGATACCCCACCAATAAGTGCAACCAGAACAGCACGGGAAGCACCAGAAACACCCCATTTTTTGGGAGCAAGCTTGGATACTGAAATCAAAACAATAGATAAAAAAGAACACAAAAAATTAGAGTGAATGATACTTTTTGGAGAATTTGCAGTAACTTGATCATTCTATTCAGATGCTACAAATTCCTATTGTACAGTACACTCATAATAGAGACTTCAAAGGGCGGGAAATTTTTTTAGTGGATCATGCTATATTAATTGTCTTCCCAAAAGATAATTTAATACCTTCTAGCCCAGTGGAAGTCTTGATTACACTCGGGGTGATCTCCCGAGGCCCTTCCAACACTGAAAGAGAAGCAGAAAAGTCCCATATTGAAATTTGATAACGTGAGGAACAAACTTTTCAATCGAGTATCAGCGTGAAATGGATCAGTGGACCTTATTGATTGACCGGAGAAGAAGAGAGAATTTATCCAACATCAGAAGTTAATGTATATGTTACACAAAGTGCAGAGAGAAGATGAACAACAAATCGTATATGTGATTAGATTACGCGGTTATTAAAACGAATAATACCCGTATCAAAGCTTAGAAGGATGAGTAAGATCTCAGCTTAGACAACCTAAACATAAGTTTGATGCTTTTCAATTAAGTTTGCATGAAGATAAGGCGCACTAATTTTTCGTGCCGAATCACTTACCGCTCAACTTGACCATCTCACTAAAGAGCACTCCTCTAGTGAATCAATATATTATCAATTTTTCCCAATCGAAGGAAAGGACGTTCACTTGCAGTAAATGTTGAGTCCATGACAAAATCAAGAGTTCAGACAGTTATTGTAGACGATTCGGAACTTAACGTTCTGCTCTAAGATCGCAGCCCGTCCCACACATATTACGACGACTTCCGTAGGAGATTGCAAAACTAGAAGCGTACCAATATTTCTACATTTCCCAAAACTGGGAAGAAAACCTTTTCCCTTGAGAAAGACATAGGCACCGCCCACGAGCCTCATATCGTCGGCATTCAAGCAAGTATCCAGAACCTCCCAATTTCTCTCCCACCCATACATCCTTTCGATACTCCCAGAATTAGCAGCAGTGCGGCCATCCAGAAGAGATGTAGATGACTCGGTTGATTGTCCAGGAAGATCTTCAATTGACTTCAGAAACCTTAAAGCCCTGGAGAGATCCTTGCTCTTCACGGCTTCTTCGTAGTCTCTCCACTCTCTTACGGCCTTAGCCAGGAGTTTAGGGTGATTCAGTCTAAATTGACTAAGCTTAATTGATCTAACTGGTGGATGGGAGGGGATAAAACTACGGGTTGGAAGATAGAGAGCCGCGGAGCAGCAGAAGATAGCTGCCATGGAAGAACATCAGGTCGTGCGCACGTTTTACCGGGTATTTTCGGTTTTATGAAGCTTCGCCATTAGTAGAAAAAAAATTCTTAAATAACACTTCACAATAAAAAAAAAATTACTTATATTAGTCTCCAACCAAAACTAATTCCTAAAATAACATTCGCGGGAGAAATCGTCTCTTCAAAATATGATTTCACAAATTATAAAGATTGAAGACGATTTCACCTATTACCTAATACTTTAAAAATTTCAAGTGTTGAAACGATGGTTCAGTTTAACCCAGAGAGAAATCGTCTTTTCAAAAGACAATTAAAGACAATTTCTCAGTTTCTCATAAATGAGTGAAATCATCTTTCAGCTTCTAAAATTAATGAAATCGTCTTTTGAAGAGATGATTTCTCTCGGATTGTTATTTTAAGAATTAGTTTCAGATTGAGGTTAATAAGAGAAATATTTTTGCAGAAACAGGTTATTTTGGACTTTTTTTCTTCACCATTAAACTCCTCGTGTTCCACTCGTAACACTCGTGAAATAATTTCGAAATAACGCCTTTTTACAAATAGCTAGAGACATGTCACGTTGGAAGAAGAAAATACATGTCGGTACTTTTTGAGCCTGAACAAACTAATCAAAAGAACAAACAACATTTCATTACCATTAAATAGTTGTAACTTTTAAAATATAAGTCCAAATAAAAAAATTGCACCATTGTTTATCTAAATTCAAGCTCTTTAAAACAAGACCAATCATTGATATGTTTTGACAACATTAAAAATTTATGTTAGTTACATGACCATATCAACATATATCAACGACACTTATGATTCACCACATAAAGTTTAAAATACACCATATAACATTAATAATACACCACAAAACAATAATGATTCAATATTTATTCTGAAGTTTGTTATCTAATTCACCACTGATTAGTTAATGAATCATAATACCAATTTCAATGAATCGTAATATCAAATTTAACCAATCATAACATCATGTTAGTGCTCATCAGTAACATATAAAAATAAAAAATTTAAATAATAATACAACACAAATAATGTTTGGTCTATAAGAAAAATACATGATTCACCATATAAGGTTTAAAATACATTCCAATACAATAATACATTAAAAACAATAATGATTTTTTATCGGTTCCAGAGTTTGTCATTTAATTCATCACTTATTAGTTAATGAATCAAAATTACATCCCGCACCCATGTGGTTTGGCGTATTTTCACAAAACACCCACATGGTTTTGATAATTACTTTGCGCACCTGTAACACCCCTACCGCTAATTACATCATTAGCTCGTAATCATCTCGTTCATTATTACAATCGCAGCGGAGAATCCATAAACAAACGGGGGCGAAACAACGCCATTAGCCACCCACGTGACTATCAAGGCCTAAATTAAATACAGCATCGGTCTGATGGACCGGAATAACTGAGTACTTACACTAATACAATAACATTCTCTTACAAATTCTAACCGAGTCTTGTACGATCCTTAAGCAATTTCATACCGAGTCTACTACAAGATCTATGCCGATAACACATTCAGTCTTACCCTACCAATACATACAATACAATGTAATTAACCGGTTACCCATGCTTAACCGCCATCCCCGTTCTACACTCAAACGGTATTCGTCTTCGTCGTTCCTGAAAAATAAGGGGTGACCCCAAAGGGGCTTAACACCTTTGCTGGTATGGTAGTCATGCAACCCGCTACTACCGGGTCACACTCAACTAATTCCCGTCTTAACATGCGACAGATTATATGTAAATCGAATCATGCAGTACAAATAACATACTCATGCTCGCGTTCATAACAAACAGTCAAGCAGGGAATACAAACAACAAGGATATCACATCATGTTCATTAGATTAATTCACCTTGTTCTTAAGCCTTGAGAAACCCTATCTCAAGCAAGTCTCATTCTCATTATTCACAAATTGTCCATCACTACAGATGATTTACTTGTCTCCTAGATCTTTAGACACCTTCGGTCCCTATCTAGTTTCCTCAATTATTCTACTCTTGAATAATTATTAAGTTAAGCCTCATAGGCCTCCGGGCAGAGGCACATATAGATCTCACCACCGGGCTTTATAATATCAACACGGAATTAGAAACATTCTCTCATGTCTCTTCTTCCCAGCCCATAATACCCAGCTTACCTCTTTAGACGGGTAAGCTCTGCCAGTCTCACTTCAATCGGGCACCACTATGTGGCACACGGCCCCGCAGGGCACCACTATGTGGCACACGGCCCTGTAACAAGGGAGTTTGACCACGGAATTGGTAACAAACGCTCTGTTTTCCCCTCTTCCTTGCACGCATGATTCACAATCCCCCTAACCCAACTCTCGGGTTAGTAACAATGTATACTCATATATATTTAATATGTTAGTCAGCAGCATCTCTCTCGATGCTATCTCACAACTTAGGAGGTTTTCCTAATTCGTTGCATACACCGATTAAAGGGTTGCCCCTATACTTCCATTACTTAGGAGTTTGGTTATTTTCTTGCATTAAGTCACGACCTCACACCGGTGGTCGACTAATCATTATAAGGGAGTTTACTAGTCCCATGTGTCGCTTTTCTCGTTTCGAGTGAGTTCATAAGGTTTGGGTTATCATTGTCCTCAAATCAATAATTCTCGTGTGTTTTCCCACATTAAATTATTTCACGGTTCGACTCATTCTACGAGTCCCTAACCGATCAGCGTTTACTAGTCGGTCCACATCACTCAGTTAGACCAAGCATTCAAGCAAGGATGGTTAGTCACACAACATGCATCAAGATATATATATATATATATATATATCAAATGTAGTAAACTTCTTCGTGCTTTTATCTTATTAGGTCGACACACAAAGCAAGCAACACACAAGCCGGGCATAACACGGCGGGACACAAGTTACAAGAAAACCATACCTGTCACCAAGGAATTACTTTATCGTGTCGTCTCACGCTCCTTAGTTAACTCTCGCACAACTGATATCATTTGATTGTTTCTATTAATATCAAGTTCATACGGTATGTAAACTACTATTACTCTCGTACTTAACCCCGTTATCCCGTTAATCTTTGTTTTGCTCAAGTGTAACTAAGTCTTCAACTTTCTCCTTCACTTCTCAAACTTGTTTACACTTTTAGTGACCTTTACATGTCACCAAAAAAGGCCTAAACATCATCTAAAACCATTACCATTTAATCCTCATCCATTTAGATGCATTTAAACACTTTCGAGTGAATTTTGAGTGTGGTCCGGGACTTGGTCCTACCCTAAACTCTTGGACCAACTCAGAAAATGACTTTCGGCTGCAATTTCACCCTGATTCGGGACATGGTCCGGGTCCATAGTCCCGGACCAACCACAAAAAATTCTCTCGGCTTATTTTTACTCATGGTCTGGGACTTGTTGCAAGGGTTAGGTCCCAGACCAACCTTTCTAGGCAAGTTTCGGCTCATTTTAAGGTGCGGTCTGGGACTTTGTCCAAGGACCAAGTCCCGGATCCTACTAAAAGCTGCTACACTTGTCATTTTCAACCCCAAATCCAACCTTAATCCTCACCCAAACTTTTCCTAATCTTTCCACACTAGTAGAAAAATACCCTACCGTAGCGGTTGTTTGGTACCTATGGCAGCGGTTGAAAACCGCTGCGATGGGTGCCGCTGCTGTAGATGAAACACCTACCGCAGCGGTTCTTTTAACAACCGCTGCGGTAGAGAACCTACTACCGCTGCAATGCAGTAGGTTCTCTACCGCAGCGGTTGTTAAAAGAACCGCTGCGTTAGACCTTTTTTTAAAAAAAAAAAACAACCTATCGCAGCGGTTGTTGGAGGAACCGCTGCATTAGGGTCTTTTCAGAAAATATTGACGGGGCCTATTGCAGCGGTTCTTACTAAGAACCGCTGCAATAGGTTGTTTTTTTTCCATTCCACCCTACAATTCTACCACACACACCCAAAATCAATCAAACCTGTTAAGATATAGCAATTAACAATGCCACCACAGTGGGGCATTAGATCAACCATTTCACCATTTAAATAGCCACCAAACCTATCTACGGGCAATAATCCACTTACATTTACAAATTTGAGCAAATTAATCAAACATCAACAAAATCTTTACAGAAACCACAATTGTTTCATGAGAATTTCAAAATCATCCTACTCAATCCTACCAAACCCTAAAAGCAACCTACATTAACGCTCATGAATTCTGCCCATTCTTCGAGCACCTCGGTTATATGTCCTTCGTTGTAACCATCTACCAACTCTTCAAAAGCCTTGAAATTAACAAAAAAGAAATATGATTAGTTGCTAATAACTTTGAGTTTAAGAATCAATGTTAAAAATTATCTACAAAACCAAATATTTCGAGAATGCTACTTACCTTGTCTAGAGACTTCTCTGGCAAGAGTCTCGGTCCCGCTATCAAGTCACTCATAAACCGAATGACATAGTAGCCACATTCCGAACCTCCCGGCTGCTGTGGACACTGCACATGTATATACGTACATATTCAAAATCGATTTAACACATAAATTATAATACTGTTCCTATTTTAAAACTAATGAACATATTACAAAATTTGAATAAGGACTACAAAAATACCTTGACTACATTCCACGGAATCTTATTAATTCTCTCTCCCCGGATATGCGTTAGTACAGATACAAAGGCATTAGAATTCATACACACGGATAAAGTAAAAGTTATCAACCGGATGATTAAGAAATAACTAAAAATTGATAATTAATCAAGTTAAGTAAATTCATCACCTCATCAACATGTTATATAGAAGTGGCCTCTTGGGATGCTGAGATGCTGAGTCAAGCTGCAGGACTCTTGGGCTTTTTAGACATAGAACGAGCAAAGACCAGTGTCGGTTGTTCATAGATTACAATACAAGCATAACTTAATTCAATCAATTACATAATACAAATATCATAATTTTTAAACTAACTTAACATTAGATAAAATTCTTACCCTTGATGAAGAGACAGCATTATGTAAGATTTGTCAGCAACTGCACGCATGTATCACAGTCGACAAGTACTGGACCAAAGCTTGGGGGTTAGATCCCATATTAGCTTCAGAACAGTAGTCAGGGCATAAGAACCCGAAACTACTATTCTCATGTACTTGGACCGCCTTGTCATCAACAAACCTGCACAATATAAAGAAACCAATATTATGAATTTAATTTTCAAATATACAGAGTAAAATGTGTACAAGGTATGCTAATTACTCACATGCAAGCCGATTTGAGAATCGAAGCACTCAACCAATCCTTCGTGAACAACTCACAAAATCAGTAAGATAGATTTCAAACTCTGGAGCGTGCATAAAAAAAGATCCGGTCTTGGTTCCATTGTAACCGAATCTTTGCTGGCGGCGTCATCACAAGTGTGGAGGCAACAGTTTCAGGTTGGGGGGTAAGACATTCAGAACCGCCGGTTGTAGCAAATTCGATATCATCACAACTCTAGTCGTGGATGCCATCGAGGATAGCTGGTGCAACAACAACTCTCTTTCCTTTGCCTTATCAGAATTTGATTGAATGTGTTCCTATAATTAATTTAATAAGTATATGTTTCTACTCTAGGATATGTTAAAGAATAAGTTTTTCATGGGGTTACCTGCTGCTCCCCAAGCTTAATCAATCTACAGGGCCACTGTACTGTCATGGATTCAGCTTGACGAAGGGTGGATATGTCTGCATGGGCACTGGTATCTGACCAATCCGCTTAAGCAGGCACGTAACCTTCAACAAGCCCCGGGCATGGTACTCTCGGAGCGCTGCATTCCTCACGATGTCTCCAGCAGAAGACTTGAAAAGTTTTCCCCACACTACTTCGACTCGTCAACGCCAATCACTTGGAACAATGTGCAGTCAATCAGTTGCTAAATTTTCAAAATTAAAGATTTTAGATGCACATAAACAAGTTATAATTTGTTTTTTTTTTTTGTATTTGTAGTTAACATGTTGTTCTAACCTTGAGAGATGAATATGGAAATGGGTTGACGGAGTGAACACTACTGGGAGGCACTGCTGCGGGCTCTGATGCTTGTGCCTGATCTGGCGGTCTAGAAACCTCCTGACTCATCCTCTCAGATTGCATCATCTTCATAGCTTCAGCGATTGACTATCAAAATTCATTTCTTAGTCGCTGCTCGAGCTCCGCATTCTGGCGTAAGTGCTCCTCATATGTAATGCCCCCTCCGGCACTGTGTCTGGACCCAGGATTACCGAAGGCTTGGCGTATACCGACATGACCACCAAAGCCTACTGCACGACCCGGATTGTAACACCCCATCCAAAGCCAATCGTGGTTATCGTAAAACTAAACCCTTAATCGAATACGTCGCAGCGGAGATAATAAACACCTGGACCTTGCCACGGTCTGATCGTTAGAATATACCGGCTTTAACATTTACAATACTTAACCCAAATACTTATCCAACCCATAACATCACCATCCATAATACCACAACCAACCGAGTACAAATATCTTAGACATAATCATAACCTTACATCGGTTTAAATATGAACAGACGGGTGCACAGGCGCAACCCGAACTCAAAATAAATAACCCATCCTAAGTCTAACCGCTCCTACTCGTAGTGCGTCCTCATGGGTCTCTTACCTGCAAGTGTAAAATAGCCCCAAAGGGGGTCAGCACGAATGCTGGTACACCCTCTCATGGCCCCCAAGCTAACGGGGCTACGACGACTGATTGTCGATAGCATGGAAATTGATTACATACACAAGCATATGAAGTGCAATAACAATAACCACATCTGAACATGTATAGTTCACAAACAATGAACGACTCAAGCGTTCCCTATCAAGGGGTTAGTAACCCCCTCCTTAGTCCTCATTTCCTTAATCTCAGTTCCTTACCTTAATCTCAATCTTAACTTATTCTCAGTATACAAACCGTTCCTGGAAGGGAATGGTTGTAGCTTAATTCGAACTGGGATTTAGGTGATCCCACCGCACCATCTTAATGCCACCTACTCTGGACGGGAGTCCAGCGTAGCTGAGCCGGCAACGGCCCTAGGCTACAAGTCCGAAGACAAGTCCTTAAGCGGAGGGCGGATCTGATTCAGATTACCGTCCCCCTTTTTCCTTAGCATGCATGACCGGAGATCGGTCTCGGGTTTCCTCACTCAAGTTCCAGTTAGTAGAAATCTTAATCACCATGTGCTAGCTAAGCCTTAACGGGCATTAACCAACAACCACCCAACTTAACTAATTCTTACTCAGTAAGTACTAAACTTGGTTAGTAACAATCTCAAGTCTCGCGGATTAGTGTAACTGTAACACATACACAAAGAGAACAAATATAACCGGTTGCATGCTTTATCTTGTTTTAGTCATAGCAATTAAACAGATAGCACAAGCCGAGGGACACCTCGTTAGCAAGCAGGTCACAAGAAAGATTGTACCGTTCACCGTCGATCGTTGTTGATTAACCTTCTTCGGGGTCCCAATTCACAAACTAAAACATTCATTCATTTGTAGGTCATTAGTTATTGTACCTTACTTAACTCACTTAGTCCTAAAGATTCCCATTCAATAACCTCTTAAGTCTTTGCCACTTAGCTTACAAACTTAACTTTAAACATTAAAATTTATTAACTTAATAATCCCTTAAGTTCTTAGGGTCCTAATCATTACCACCCTACCAAAGGTATACCTTATTACCTATTACATTCTTAGAATTCAAAATTTCTTTTTTTTTATTTTTTAGGCTCGACCCGAACTTCCGACCGACCTTACTAAGGTCGGTCCATTCCAGAACACATTACCGTTTGAAAATTCTACCCCGACCGACTTGCAAGTCCGGTCCCCAAGTCGGTCCGTTCCCGAGAGTTTCCCGAGGGAAATTTGAGCTCGACCGAACTTGCCAAGTCCGGTCCCATGTTCGGTCGATTCCAGAGACTTATTACCGTACAAAATTCTTGGCATGACCGACCTTGCAAGTCCGGTCCCAAGGTCGGTCCATTCCAGAGACTTAATTCCTTCACAAAATACATGCCCGACCGAACTTGTAAGTCCGGTCCTATGTTCGGTCGATTCCAGAAACTTTCTTCGGCAGTGTAAACTGAGCTCGACCGACCTTGCAGGTCCGGTCCTAAGGTCGGTCGGCTCTAGAACCTTGTTTCTAAATTCTCTTTTAACTCCAAACTTCTCCTATATCCTAATATGTTATAACCTCATTTGGGCACCTCAAATACACCTTAAGCCCTCCTCTAAACACATTAAATCATTCACCAAGATCCACTTTAGTCATTATGCATTTTCCTTGTAATAATGCTAACACTTGTAATGTTTTCCGCTAGGTTTCTAGGTGGTGGTTCATACCTAATGTAACCACTATGCCAAATGTTTCCCCACCACTATAACAATCTCCCAAGCATCTTTCACCATCTAAACTCTTTTATGCATTTACTTAAAGTTCCTTCACAAGCTTAAACTTCCATCATCAACACATTATTTCCTTCCTAATTGTTCACCAACATTTGCCTAAGTCCTAATACCCAAATACATTCTCTTGATTCCTAAATCCTTATAGTAATGCCTAAGTCATTGTAACTCATTAAAGCACTTTATCTCACCCCTTTTTCATCAAGACAACCTCTAGAACATCCTAGTACTTCCTTAGTCATTAAATCCCCTTAGAATATCTTAAACACTTAAGTTCCCCTTTAAATTTTTGCCATGGATTCTCTAGTATATAATACATCCTAACACTTGGTTTTTCTCCATCAAACAACCAATACCACTCAATTTCTCATCACAATACCTTAACACACAATTTACACCAAAACTACACCACATCATCATATAGTGCTTAAACTTAAAATGCTTGGCACTTAGGCCCTTAAATGACAATAGTCTTAACCACTGAATTTCCACATATATTTGCCTTTAACCTGCGAATACACACAACAAGGCTCCCATTGAAATAAAATGCTTCTTATAATTCATCTAACATGTTTTAACTATCTTCTTCTCATTTGCTCTTTAGTCACAAGTTCACAAGTATAGTCATTGTTTCTCCTAGGTTTATATAACCCTTTTCTAATGTAAACTCTACACTAAACTCATCACATATCTAAATCCCATTCCTTAAACAATAAACACCTTAAGGTAAGTAATTTACCTTGTTCTTTTACAAGCTTTAAAAGCTTTCTTCCTTAGGTTTTCCTTGCTCAATCTTGGTCACCAAATATATCTCCTTGCCAATGTTCTAACCAATATCCAATGACTCCAATGAGTACTAGATAATACATTAACCCTAAGGAACAAACCCTAGGTTAAAAAATGTGCTTTAAGGTATTAAGGTGATTATTTTACCTTGGTTTCTCAAGACAAGCTTGGATATGAAGCAAGAAGGACCTCCTCAATCCTTTGAAGAGTAGAAAACAAGCTAGAACAAGGCATAAACATGGAGTCCCATGAGTGCAAATTTTCGGACAAGGAAAGAAATGATGGAAACCTAGATTTTCTTACACTTTCTTTACCTTAAGAGAATGGAGAAGCCAATGGAGTCTCCAACTTGAATTCCTCCTCTAATGGTGGTTTTACTTGGAACAAAAATGAAGCTCTTGAAGTTTGAAAAGATAGAAAGGAAGAGCTTGAGGTAACTAAAAGATATATGTATTTAGTTTTGGTTTTGGAGCTAAATGAGCAAGATGTGTGCAAGGCTAGATGGAGCTAGCATGGAGGTATGCTTCACGAATGGAGAAGGGAAAGAGAGCAAGAAACCATGGGAAACAAGGGAGAATGAAGAAGTGAGGAGAGAGAACCACTAAAGGTGAGATATATGTTAAAAAGGTGAATAGTTAACTTACTTGCTTTGTTTCTCTTTACTTAGCTAGATAAGTGCGGTGAGTCACACTTAAAAACCGGCCCCCTTGGTCAAATAAGGTAGGTTGTGGTCTTGTTGACCATTTATTTGACTTACTTTGACTAATGTTATAAACTAGCTTAATTAAGTTACTATTCACAAAACAAGGCACATTGTTGTGAAATTTTTGATTTCCCATTGATATAGACTTCCAAATGTGATACTATATAGTACACATGTTAATTAAAGAGTAATGATGGACATTTAGCCATTCAAAACTCATTTACAAGACAATTTTCAAAAACGTGCTTTAAGACTCCTTAAAGCACATTTTGTGTTTAACTTGTTTTCAAGCTTGGTTTTCTTTGGTAATTGATTTAAAATGACCATTAGGATATTACTAAGGTCTTAGAACAATATTTGGGTACTCTCCCAAGTCTCTCCAAGCTTAGAGCACGTTTTGCTTAAACTGCTTTTGGTGTTTCCTTATATTTTCTTTGATTAGAAATGTTTCTTATGTTTCTAAGGCATTATTTAGCCTCCTTATATCTTAGTTTTCATTTAACACCATATCTAAGTTTGGGGTATTTCAATCTACCCCCCCTTAAAAGAACTTTGTCCTCAAAGTTCACATATGTGCTTAATCATTCACGGTACTCAATTCCCTTAATCTTAACACCACATCTTATATTCACATTCACACATCTCAGACTCAAAGGTCAATCTCAAATACAATACATAAGTATTATACATAACTCAACTTAACACCAAGTGTAGCAACTTTCACAAACATCTTAAACCACCAAACAAACGACAAACATGATCGTTTCCTAACTCAAAAACGAGGAAGCTCTACCCCCCTTAAAAGGGTATGCCCCATACCCTATACAGACGATCTAGTCAGTAAACAAAGAAGGGTACTTCACCCTCATCTTATCCTCTAATTCCCATGTGGCCTCTTCGACATCCTGGTTAGACCAGAGAACCTTCACCAGTCACACTGACTTGTGCGAGTGTCCCTAGTCTTACTGTCCAAGATTCTTTGAGGAGTCTCCACGGATCTCATATTCGTTCTAAAGTCAACCTCTCAGGTTCTAACACATGGGAGGGGTGGTGCATGTATTTCTTTAGCTGTGAACTCTAAGGACCACAATTTGGGCTTAATTGCCTTCTGCCAACCTGAATACACCCTTCATCGGTTGAAAACTCGCAGAAATACCTGGTCCGCCCACTGCGAACTCCAGGTCCCGTCGTCGAACATCAGCATATGACTTCTGCCTATCTTGAGCAGCTTTCATGTTCTCCCTGATTTGCTGAACTTCAGCCTTAACTTGTTCTAAGACTCTGGTCCTATAATGACCGTCTCACTCGACTCATCCCAGCAGAGCGGTGTACGACATGGTCTACCGTACAACGCTTGAAAAGGTGCCATCTTGATCGAAGCGTGATAGCTGTTGTTGTATGAAAACTCGATCAGATGCAATCTGTCAATCCAACTGCCCTGGAAGTCTAAGGCACATGCTCTCAGCATGTCCTCGAGTGTCTGAATAGTACGCTCAGTCTGACCATCTGTCTGAGGATGGAACGCGTACTCAACTTGAGTTCTGTACCCAACGCTTCTCTGGTAGCTCTCCAGTACCTCGAAAGGAATCTGGTATCTCTATCTGACACTATGGTCTTTGGTATCCCGTGATGTCTCATGATTTCTTTCTCAAATAACTCAGCTAATTTGGTCACCTTCCAAGTATCCTTCATCGGTATGAATCGGGCTACTTGGTAAGGCGATCCACCACCACCCATATCATGTTGAGACCTCCCCTAGCAGGTGGAAAGCCCAACTACGAAGTCCATGGAGATATCATGGAACTTCCACTCCGGAACTGGCATCGACTGTACCATTCCGCCCGGTCGTCGGTGCTCGAATTTCACCTTCTGGCATGTGAGACACCTCAAGACGAACTCAGTAACATCTGTCTTCATCCCCGACCACCAGAAGTATCTCTTCATGTCTTTATACATTTTAGAGGCTCCCGGATGGATGGAAACTGAAGAACAGTGTGATTCTCTAAGTATACGGTCTTTCAGATCCGTGTTGCCCCGTGGTATGCATAACCGGCCCTTAAGTCTGATCAGATCATCATCATGAAGTCTAAAGTCGTATTTCTGACTCTCAAAGGTACCATCTGTCAGTTTCTGTCTGACCTCGCTCATGTAACTCATCGGTCCTCTGAGCCTCTCGCACCTCATCCACCAAGCTGGAGAAAGAAACTAGCGAATGGAGTGAGTGTGCTCGACGGCTCAGGGCATCTGCTACAACATTGGCCTTCCCTCTTTGTATTGGAGGTCAATGTATAGTCTTTCAGAAACTCTAACCATCTCCTCTGTCGAAGATTTAACTCCTTCTGAGTGAATATGTATCTCAAACTCTTGTGATCGGTGTAGATCGTCACACTAACCCCGTATAAGTAGTGGCGCCATATCTTCAAAGCGAAGACTACAGCACCCAGCTCCAAATCATGTGTGGGGTAGTTCTCCTCATTTCTTCAACTGGCGTGAGGCATATGCCACCACCTTGCCATGTTGCATGAGCACGCAACCCAGCCCTCTGCCGGATGCATCACAATAAACCTCAAAGCCCTCTGTACCGTCTGGAATGGTCAGAACCAGTGCAGTGGTCAGTGAGTCCTTCAAGCGCTGAAATTATCTCTCACAGTCAACTGTCCACAAGAACGGTGCATCCGTCTTCATCAGACTGGTCATCAGTTTCGCGACCTTGCTGAAATCCCTAACAAACCTCCTGTAGTAACCTGCTAGACCGAGAAAGCTCCGGATGTCGGTAACAGTCTTAGGCCTTGGCCAAGTACGTACGACATCAATCTTTGCTGGATCCACTGCGATCCCAGCATCTGAGATGACATGACCTAGGAAAGAGACCTGGTCAAGCCAAAACTCACATTTAGAGAACTTAGCATATAGCTGGTTCTCCCTCAATATTTCCAATACCCTCCTCAGATGTTCCTCATGTTCAATCTTAGACTTCGAGTATATCAAAATGTCATCAATAAACACCACAACCGACTTGTCCAGCTGTTCCCGGAACAAGCGGTTCATCAAATCCATAAACTTCGCCGGTGCGTTCGACAAACCGAACGGCATCACTGTGAACTCATAGTGGCCGTATCGTGTCCAGAATGCGTCTTCTCAATGTCTCCCTCCTTAATGGCTATCTGATGATACCCCGATCTGAGATCAATCTTGGAACACAGATGCTCCCTTCAACTGATCGAACAGATCGTCAATGCGGGGTAGTGGGTACTTATTCTTCACTGTCACTGCATTCAGCTCTCTGTAGTCGATGCAGAGGCGGAGACTACCATCCTTCTTCTTCACGAAGAGGACTGGCGCTCCCCATGGTGACACACTTGGTCTAATGAATCCCTTATCCAACAAATCTTTCAATTGTTCTTTTAACTCAGTCATTTCTGCAGGAGCCATACGGTATGGTGCCTTGGCTATCGGTCCGGTACCAGGTAGCAGCTCGATGGTGAACTCTACCTCCCGAGTGGGTGGCATGCCGGGCAGTTCCCGTGGAAATAAGTCGGGGAACTCCGACACTACCGGTAAGTCGGGTCGAACTCAGGGTCTCTCTCTATGTCCTGTACATAGTAGAGGTATACTTCTTCTTTTCTCCTCAATTCTTTATACATTTCCATGGCGGTGATGATCTTAGTCGAAGGCTCTCTGGGCCTCTGGCGGTATGATATTGTTACCCCAGACGGACTCCTGAGCAGCAATCTATGCTCGGCGCAGAGGATACGTCCCTTGTGCCGCTCCAACCAGTTCATCCCGAAGATAACATCAAATCCTAGCTTACTGAACTCAATGAAACTGACTGGGAAGTCTTCTTCCTTAATTCTGACAGTGGCTCCTCGGTAATAACGAGTGCAACAAACCTTCTCCTTAGACGGGAGCGTAACCGTGAAGTCGGGTAGCTCATCAGCGTCTAGCCCCAACCTGCTCGCGAATGATGCCGAGACAAAGGTATGCGAGGCCCCTAAGTCGAAGAGAACTGATGCCTCAATCCCATTAATCGGAAAGGTGCCGGTGAGGATAGTACCGCTGACGTCGGCCTGTGCCTCTGTAAGTATGCTTAGTGCACCTTCCGTACCGAGTCCATAACCTAATTGTGTTCACAAGCTTCATGAGTATTGATGGTATAACAAGAGTCGTAACAATTTATATGAACAACACTGTTATTTTATTCATGACCATCCTGTTTACAACATGTGCTTCAATCTTACATCTCATTCCTCATCTCATTCTAACATTACATGGCTAATATTGTCTAAAGGTTAGGTTTAATCTCCCAGGTCTCATGTGTGTCGCATTGATCACTGTTGACGGTGCTGTATTCAGCTTGATTCTCTTAATCCCATGGTATAACATCCTTGATTCTCCTCCCATAATTAACACATCATCTGACTTAAGTACCAACTTATTTGCACGGTCCGCACGCTTCTGCTCGCCATATAAAAACTCTGCATCATCCCCAATGGACCAAGACACTACGGGTATCCCTCTTTCGAGAGACTCCGTTGTCTCGTCCTTATCCTGGTGTAGTCCAAGTCGCCGTCCTTCTCGTAGAAGTTCACAATGCAAATGTCTGCTGAATGTCTGGAATCGGTTCAGCTTCCAACTGCTGAGCGATTTCCACGACTTGTGTAATAACTGGATGGAACTCTTCGGGTATTTCCGGTGGTGAGACTCCATCTTGCACCCTCATGGTTTGGTAATTCTTGGCATACGGATTCCAATCCTTGCCCAAGCTCATCATTTTTAATCTCATCCTTGCTCCCCTGGGTACTCCGGTGTGTAAAAACCTCCCGGTCCCATTCCTAGTTGATTGCATCTTCTGATGATGGCTATTTGTGCTTCGGGTGTCAGGTATCCCCTTAATAAGATCATACCTGGGCGGATAACCTGACATTGTTCGGTTGGAAAGTCTATGGTTTCGATGTCGGTGTGCTCCGGGTTAGGTGTAGATGGTATTGGGTAGCAGATGTTGAATCTTCCTGAAGTGGTAGTAGGTTATATCTTACTTAGGTTATAATCTCATCTTATTCTTACTTAACTTAGTTATTCACCAAACATGCATGATAATGCGGTAAGCAGGCAGTTTTATTACTAAATGGTTCTAGTGGTACCTGGCCTCGATGAGGGTTCAGGCTCATCGTCCCGGTCCACCATGTGTAGTGTGGGTCCCGACTTCTGGGTCACCCTTGGGTTCTTGTCCTGCCGCCTGCTGCACCTTCCTCTGACTGTCAGATCCAGCTCCCTGATCGGTCTTGCCCTTGCCCCTGGTGTCGGGCCTATAGGCTCTGCTAGCAGGGTTCCGGTAACACTCATATGCCCGGTGTCCATACACTCCACAAAAGTTGCACTCCACCTTATTCCCTTTACAATCGAGCCCGGGGTGGTCCTTGTGACACCACCTACAGATGAAGCGTCACTGGTAGCCACCACCGGCTCCCTTCTCAGTCTCAGATCCTGATGATTCATAATGTCAATTCTCATATCTCAAACGGTTACTAATTTGTTTCTTAACTCATTCAATATCAATTCCTTACCCTTTGGCGCCCTAGAGCGCAGGGTGTAGCTGCATAAGCATATGTCAACTTCAATGGCTCTTCCGGAGCCTTCTCTTTTTCCTCCTTCCCCTTTGGGTTCTGATTTTTCGGGTTGAGGCTGGTACTTTTGTTTCTTGACCCTCCTTGCCCTTGACTTTCTGAGTCTCTTACCAGCATTCTTTCTCTTAGCATTCTCCTCGTCCCTTAGCTGGACGGTTATCTCAACCTTAGCAGCGGCATGATAACACTCCTGTTCCACAGTATTAGTCACTCTTATTTCTCAATAATCTAAATCTTACTCATTTCTTACTCAAATCTCAATTATTCTTATTACCTGCAAGGTAGTGTAACTCGTCGGCCCCATGCCGTAGCGGAGTCGATGGCTAAGCCGCCATAGAAGCGGTCTACCTGGATCTGGTCAGAATATCCAAGACCTGGAAAAAGACGGAGCAAGGCAGTGAACTCTGAGTAATACTCGTCCACTGTCATCTTGTCTGTCTGCTTAAGCGCATCCAACTGTAAGCGCTTCTTTGTCTGAACATGGGCGGGGTAGTACTTTGCTCGTAGCAAGGCGGTGTACTGCTCCCAGCCGAACTCTGGATTGGCCACATGCTCGGCCCTCACCAACTTCCACCAATCGCCTGCTGCCCCCTTCAAATAGAAAGCAGCTAGACGCACCTTGATCCCAGCAGGGACATCAAGGGTCTCGAAGGCGGTCTCCAGCTTGGAGATGTACGCCTCAAGCTTGGCGGGATCGATCTCCCCCTTAAAGTGCGCGGGTCGAAGGTCTGCAAGACTCTTCACCCAATTTGGTTCCCTGGGTTGTGGCGGTGGAGGTGGTGCACCCACACCAGGCTGATAGCCCATGTGCCCTAATGCGGCAGCTACGATCTCTGCGATCGTCTGCCCTCCAGGTATTCCTGAAGCATCATCACCCTGGCCGCGACCTCGGCTTCCCCTAGGACGTCCTGCCATCTGAACAAGCATAACTTACATTAGATTCGTATTCACCACTGTTTCGGTTAACGAATTTATAACGTCCGTAGACGGTAAAGACGATCCACACTTATTAGTGGTCATCCGACTCTACTCACTCTAACTTCTCACACCCTTATCCCATTACTTATTCCTTAACTTATATCCTAACTCGGTGGTTACTCATGTCCGGTATTTCTTGATCAGAGCGTAACTACGCTCTGA
Source organism: Limonium bicolor (assembly GCA_023374045.1). Classification (NCBI taxonomy): domain Eukaryota; kingdom Viridiplantae; phylum Streptophyta; class Magnoliopsida; order Caryophyllales; family Plumbaginaceae; genus Limonium; species Limonium bicolor. The sequence goes on along the minus strand of CM041778.1, from coordinate 318,389,244 downwards.
TACCACTTTTTGTAACACCCCATCCAAAGCCAATCGTGGTTATCGTAAAACTAAACCCTTAATCGAATACGTCGCAGCGGAGATAATAAACACCTGGACCTTGCCACGGTCTGATCGTTAGAATATACCGGCTTTAACATTTACAATACTTAACCCAAATACTTATCCAACCCATAACATCACCATCCATAATACCACAACCAACCGAGTACAAATATCTTAGACATAATCATAACCTTACATCGGTTTAAATATGAACAGACGGGTGCACAGGCGCAACCCGAACTCAAAATAAATAACCCATCCTAAGTCTAACCGCTCCTACTCTCGTAGTGCGTCCTCATGGGTCTCTTACCTGCAAGTGTAAAAACAGCCCCCAAAGGGGGTCAGCACGAATGCTGGTACACCCTCTCATGGCCCCCAAGCTAACGGGGCTACGACGACTAATTGTCAATAGCTTGGAAATTGATTACATACACAAGCATAATATGAAGTGCAATAACAATAACCACAGCTGAACATGTATAGTTCACAAACAATGAACGACTCAAGCGTTCCCTTATCAAGTGGGTTAGTAACCCCCTCCTTAGTCCTCATTTCCTTAATCTCAATCTTAACTTATTCTCAGTATACAAACCGTTCCTGGAAGGGAATGGTTGTAGCTTAATTCGAACCTGGGATTTAGGTGATCCCACCGCACCATCTTAATGCCACCTACTCTGGATGGGAGTCCAGCGTAGCTGAGCCGGCAACCGGCCCTAGGCTACAAGTCCGAAGACAAGTCCTTAAGCGGAGGGCGGATCTGATTCAGATACCGTCCCCCTTTTTCCTTAGCATGCATGACCGGAGATCGGTCCCGGGTTTCCTCACTCAAGTTCCAGTTAGTAGAAATCTTAATCACCATGTGCTAGCTAAGCCTTAATGGGCATTAACCAACAACCACCCAACTTAACTCTTATTCTTAACTCAGTAAGTACTAAACTTGGTTAGTAACAATCTCAAGTCTCGCGGATTAGTGTAACTGTAACACATACACAACGAGAACAAATATAACCGGTTGCATGCTTTATCTTGTTTTAGTCATAGCAATTAAACAGATAGCACACAAGCCGAGGGACACCTCGTTAGCAAGCAGGTCACAAGAAAGATTGTACCGTTCACCGTCGATCGTTGTTTGATTAACCTTCTTCGGGGTCCCAATTCACAAACCTAAAACATTCATTCATTTGTAGGTCATTAGTTATTTGTACCTTTGATAAGTGCAAAACATATAGACTTTTTAAGGTTTAATCACCTTATTAATTGTAGCATTTTTAGTAATGTTTCTCACTTATCTAGGGTTTTTCCTATAAATATGTTGTTTATTTACTGATGTATTTTATGTGTTAAATTGTAGGAAAAATACCTAAAACATACATATGTTTATAAGGGATTAAAAGATGGTCACGTGAGGAAGATATGCAACCGCCCAATAAGGGGCGGACCACTCTGAATGGAGGCAACCGCCTCATATTGTGAGGACGGGAATAGAGAGTACCGCCCAATAAGGGGCGGACGAAACAGAGGCACCGCCTCATACGAGGCGGACGACAGAGAGGGAGACCGCTTGATACGAGGCGGACAAGACAGAGAAGACCGCCACTTATGTCGCGGACACGTCTAAATGTCCAGAAAATCAACGGGTTATCTTCGCCTCCGTCTGCAAGTTGCCTCCGCCATATCCTTTAAGCAGTCGGCGCCTACCAGAAATCACGCCCGCGTTTCAGCCTTGTCCCCTGCACAATCAATAGCTGCAATCAATGGGGAGCTGCAATCATCGAGCTCAATCAGTGAGCTAATGAGCTGCTGCTCTGTTCTTCTTCCTCTATAAATACGAGCTTCATTCCTCCTTACTGAGTGTCCTTCTAGAGGTTCCGTCCGTGGTTCCTCTGGAGTTCCAATTCACACCATCATTCCATCTTCGTACCACTACACTTTCACTCACTCGTTCATTCCATTTCTAATCTCCCGCTTCTCCATTTGTTTTCTTTTCATTTCATTATATGTATACTCTGGGAATAATTATTATCTATCTGTATTAATTATGCAATATGTTTTACTGGTTTTAGTTTTAATAAAGTTTGTTACGGTTAAAGGTTTTCTCGCCATCTTTTTAATAAACCTCATGAATTTATTAAAATGCTTTACTAAGTCTGTTTTTGATTTCATCGGTTGGAAACAGATGGGTTGATTAAGCCGTAAAACTGGGGGAAACTTATTTTCATCGTTTAAGTTAGTACTCAGTTGCAAATGTAATCCCTCAACACTCCTCTGCCGTTCGCGGGCTTTTGCTTGAGTTTTCATCGGACCTTGCATTACAGGTGAACGAGTTCTTATGAGTTTTCATCGGACCTTAAGAAAATATCAGGAATCTTGCCAAACAATTATAATTAAACCAGTAGACCTAGCATGAAAGAGCAGATATTTATTAATCTGAACCAGAGTCCCGTTTAGTTTATTTGCTTACTTAGTTAATTTTATTAACTGTTTTTATTTATATGTAACAAGTCAATTAATCCTTCCCCCTTTGTGACACGCTTAGGTACTATAATATGTATATTAGTCCCGCGGTTCGATATCCGGTCGCTTACATTTCACTATACTACTGCGACCGGGATTTGTTTGCAGCCCGACGTTTATTTTGAGTTTTTAATTTCTTTTCTTTTATTTTGTTAATTATACCCAATATAACCACTCAGATTATAACGTCTGCAAAATGGCGCCGTTGCCGAGGACTAGATTTATTCTAGTTCCTAAGCCCCGGATTATTCACCTGTTAATTATAAATATTTTGTTCTCTTATTTCTGTTAATATTATTGTTAATATTAATTCTCTATATTTTGTTAATATTAATTATCTAATAATCTGTTAATATTAATTGGACACCTGATTTTGGACATATGACTTTGGACACCTGACTTTGGCCATCTAACTTCGGACCTCTAACTTCTGACATCTAACTTCTAACTCTTATATTATTGTCATTTAATTTCCATTGTCTGTAACATTTAATTTCCATTGTCCTTAACATTTAATTTCTTGTGTTTATTAACTACTAACTTATAATTTCTGTCATTTAATTTCCTGTCATTTCTTTCCATTGTCTCTAACGTTAATTATTCTGTCAACTAATTAAATTAACTTCTAATTTTTTGTCATTATTATTACTAACCTATACTTTATATTTCTGTCTCATGTACGAATGAAAGCGAAAAAAAAAAATCGATCAAGGTCTTGTCCGCCAGATATCATGCGGACACCAGCCTTGTCCGCCACTTACCACGCGGACGCCACACACGAGACCGCCTCGCGGACATCTCCACTCTTGTCCGCCACTTAACTAGCGGACGGCACACAGGTAACCACCTGATAACTAGCGGACGGACTTCGCAAATAATAAAAAAAGCTTCAAACGCCGCGTTTTGCAATCTGTTCTTCCCCAAATTAGAGAGCTCGAACCGGTACAGAGGAGAACGAACAAGCCGCACAACTCCCCTCCTCTTCAATTCAACACAACTTCCTCAATTCTCCACCAAATTACGCAAGGTTAGTACCGAAATCTTTGTTTTTCAATTCTTAACGTTTCTATAGTTTCAAATCCACAAATAATGAACTACACTAGGAGAAATTAAGGACTGAACTTTCGAACCCTAGGTCGACCCGTTCGAAAATTCGAGCTTAATATGCGATTTTTGTCTCAGATTCTTCTTCTATAAATCATATTATACATACACAAGGTTAAAACTACACTGATTATACTTAAATTTGTCGTTTTGGATGAATTTCAAATTTAGGTATATGTAGATACGAGACTTGCTATGTTAAAATAGCATTCTCCAATTGTATTATGCCTTGTTTTATTAAACGAATGAATTTATGATTATAGGTTGTTATATGTGGATTTATGCTGATAACGGTATTAAATTACCTTGCGTTTGACTGAATTAATTGTGGAGAATCGTAGATTTTTAGGGGAGGTTCTGTCGATTTTTCGACAGAATTTATGTTGTATAATTATTCTGTTTATATTTCATATTATTTGTTCTTCTTGTTTTCTATTTTTGTTAATATTACTAAAATGTTTATGTCAAATATTAATGCTTTGTTTAATATTAATTTTTATGTTGTTTTTAATATTAATATTTATGTGCTATTAATATTAGTTTTTATGTTGCTTTTTGTTTATTAATATTTGTTAACTCTTAATGTTTTTATTTTATGTAGTACTTTATTATGTTGTTTACTAACATTTTGTAGACTTATACTGTTTAAACCTTATCAACTTCTGGAAGGTAACAGTTCGGTTTGCTTCATGTTTTTATTTTATGTAGTACTGTATTATTTTTGCTTAAAGTTATTTTTGCCTAATTATTTATGTTATCATATTTTTATTTTCTTTTTGGTGCCACTTGAGTTCTGCTGGCTATATATGATTTCCTTTTCAGAATAAATATTCGAACATATAGCTGAACTCGCCTATGGGAGCAACCTCAGTTGCTCTAGGAATTCGATACCTTTGGTTGAACACTTGCGCGAACTCAAGTGTGAGGAACGTCTCACCCCTACCAAAGCTCTAAGTGTGAGGAAGGATACCTTCCTCAATCTACGATACAAGGGGAGTTTCAATTCTTCATTTATTATATTAATGTTCAACCTACATGCGTTTAATCCTTTATGAGTCTGTCATATTTTGAAAGGTCATTTTCTTGATTTTAATTCTGAACAATGAGGACATTGCTCCTCTTAAGTGTGAGGAGAAGGAGAGACCTTTCCCTGAAAATATGACAGTTGTTCGATAATGCCACACTCGCTTTTTGCTACTCTAAACTGCCTATATAAAAAATTTGAAAAATGAGGTAAAATAATTGTAGAAGTGTCTGAAATTATGTCAAGTGACAACTGAAAGGTAGTTTTATTTCAAGGAGTTTGTATAAAATTATTTTCCTTCAAAATACTCTATTTTCACTCAAAAATGATAGATCTGCTAATTGTAAAAATCAATTTAGTTTAGCTTGGGATTATGGAAATATGTGGAAAGTCAAGGAAAGAAAGGATAAAGACAAGGTACTCCACTGTTTATGAATTTTTTCTAACCAAAAACAGGCCTCGTCTATCCGGTTATTAAGTTCTTCGGGGTGCTTTAACACCTATCTACCTAAGGTCTCGTGACCTGGGATAGAAGACCCAACACCGCTACAAGGATAGAGAAAAAGTCTGGGGTACAGAAAAATAATGCAATTTTAAAATTTTTGTGTGTTTTGTATATACAATATTCGCACATTCAAAAAAAAATAATAAATTGCAAATTATATTTATGAACATGAGTACGTGGTGTTGAAGGTATTGCGGAATAAGGCATTACTTCACACCCCTTGTCATCCCGGGTTAGTGAATGAAATTGGTTGGAAATCCCAGGTTAATCTAACTTGTATTCTGCAGTCTAGTTTATCTATGCTTTTATTAAACTGTTCTTCTTCACTGTTTATAAAAACCTACTTCCAAGAGTAGAATTATTCTTTTTAATTGTCACTTGTCTAAATTCCCTTCTACACTTATTTAATCTTGTTTTATTATTAAGGCTTAGAGATAATTATATTCCTTATTTGCTTGAGGACAAGCAAAAGTCAAGTGTGAGGAAGTTTGATAAGTGCAAAACATATAGACTTTTTAAGGTTTAATCACCTTATTAATTGTAGCATTTTTAGTAATGTTTCTCACTTATCTAGGGTTTTTCCTATAAATATGTTGTTATATTTACTGATGTATTTTATGTGTTAAATTGTAGGAAAAATACCTAAAACATACATATGTTTATAAGGGATTAAAAGATGGTCACGTGAGGAAGATATGCAACCGCCCAATAAGGGGCGGACCACTCTGAATGGAGGCAACCGCCTCATATTGTGAGGACGGGAATAGAGAGTACCGCCCAATAAGGGGCGGACGAAACAGAGGCGACCGCCTCATACGAGGCGGACGAGAGAGGGAGACCGCTTGATACGAGGCGGACAAGACAGAGGAGACCGCCACTTATGTCGCGGACACGTCTAAATGTCCAGGAAATCAACGGGTTATCTTCGCCTCCGTCTGCAAGTTGCCTCCGCCATATCCTTTAAGCAGTCGGCGCCTACCAGAAATCACGCCCGCGTTTCAGCCTTGTCCCTGCGCAATCAATAGCTGCAATCAATGGGGAGCTGCAATCATCGAGCTCAATCAGTGAGCTAATGAGCTGCTGCTCTGTTCTTCTTCCTCTATAAATACGAGCTTCATTCCTCCTTAATGAGTTTCCTTCTAGAGGTTCCGTCCGTGGTTCCTCTGGAGTTCCAATTCACACTCATTCCATCTTCGTACCACTACACTTTCACTCACTCGTTCATTCCATTTCTAATCTCCCGCTTCTCCATTTGTTTTCTTTTCATTTCATTATATGTATACTCTGGGAATAATTATTATCTATCTGTATTAATTATGCAATATGTTTTACTGGTTTTAGTTTTAATAAAGTTTGTTACGGTTAAAGGTTTTCTCGCCATCTTTTTAATAAACCTCATGAATTTATTAAAATGCTTTACTAAGTCTGTTTTTGATTTCATCGGTTGGAAACAGATGGGTTGATTAAGCCGTAAAACTGGGGGAAACTTATTTTCATCGTTTAAGTTAGTACTCAGTTGCAAATGTAATCCCTCAACACTCCTCTGCCGTTCGCAGGCTTTTGCTTGAGTTTTCATCGGACCTTGCATTACAGGTGAACGAGTTCTTATGAGTTTTCATCGGACCTTAAGAAAATATCAGGAATCTTGCCAAACAATATTAAACCAGTAGACCTAGCATGAAAGAGCAGATATTATATTAATGAACCAGAGTCCCGTTTAGTTTATTTGCTTACTTAGTTAATTTTATTAACTGTTTTTATTTATATGTAACAAGTCAATTAATCCTTCCCCCTTTGTGACACGCTTAGGTACTATAATATGTATATTAGTCCCGCGGTTCGATATCCGGTCGCTTACATTTCACTATACTACTGCGACCGGGATTTGTTTGCAGCCCGACGTTTATTTTGAGTTTTTAATTTCTTTTCTTTTATTTTATGTTAATTATACCCAATATAACCACTCAGATTATAACGTCTGCAACCTTACTTAACTTACTTAGTCCCTAAAGATTCTCATTCAATAACCTCTTAAGTCTTTGCCACTTAGCTTACAAACTTAACTTTAAACATTAAAATTTATACTTAACTTAACTTAATCCCTTAAGTTCTTAGGGTCCTAATCATTACCACCCTACCAAAGGTATACCTTATTACCTATTACCATTCTTAGAATTCAAAATTTCTTTTTTTTTTTATTTTTTAGGCTCGACCGAACTTCCGATCGACCTTACCTAAGGTCGGTCCATTCCAGAACACATTACCGTTTGAAAATTCTACCCCGACCGACCTTGCAAGTCCGGTCCCCAAGGTCGGTCCATTCCCGAGAGTTTCCCCGAGGGAAATTTGAGCTCGATGATAAGTGTCCAAATGAGCATGTTTTATAGGTGTATTTCATATATAATATTAGCACTTTTCTTGCTCATTTCTCAACTTCGGTTAGTTTTCCTCTAGTTTATGTTTTATTGTTTATCTCACAAATTTATTGGTTTAAACATGTGGAAAACCAAGCTGGGACTAAAGTAGATAAAGAGACGAACACATAGACGCAAACGGCTCAGAAAACAGAGCCCAAACGAAGAATGTAGAGCCGGTCAAACAGAGGCACGAGAGTCACGCGGTGGACTGGTGCAACCGCCCCCTAAGTGGCGGACGTCACACGGGCAACCGCCGGGCGGACCTCTCACACACAACCGCCTAGCAAGGAGGCGGACACCACACCACCAAACCGCCTCATATCGAGCGGTTGCACAAGCGGACAAAGAGAGGCTACCGCCTCTCAAACTGGCGGACAAGACCAAGGGAACCGCCTCATATCTGGCGGTTAAGGAGGCGGACAGGCACAACCGCGAGGCGGTACCGAGGCGGACTGAAGGCGGGCCAGAACTAAAATCGACGCGAGCTTATCCTCTTCCTCGCGCGCCGTCTTGACTTCGCCGACTTCTGCAACTCGTCCACTGCCATATCTATCTACTACGCACCGCCTACCTTAATTTCCTCACGCGTGAGCTTTGTCCCCTGCGCAATCAATGAAGCAATCAATGCTCTTCTTCATCTGCAATCAAATTCGTACGGATCCAAACCTCTATATAAACCCACGCCCTCTGCTCAATAAAATCATTCCCTTCCTCAAAATCCAAATTAGAATTAGACCACCGTTACAATCGACCACGACCACCACCATTCACCTCTTATCCTCCACTTCTCCATTTTAGTTTTATTCGTCATTCCACCACGAAGCAGAAACACGATAAGAAGAACAGAAGAAAAGGGAGCTGGAGCAGAAGCGAATCGCAGCCCAGTCTCCGCCGGCAGTCTCCAAATTAATGGCTATTTCTGTTTCCTTTTTATTACTGTTAATGTCTGAGTGATTTTACTCGTATCCTAGGGTGGGGTTTGACCCTAAATAATTCAGACTTATTATTAATACCAAGTTTGCTTATAAATATTTGTTTTGTCTCTCTAAATTATTAAATGCTTAACAACTGATCATTTTTATGCATTTACGGTTTCTCTTATTTCAATGATTTTGTAAATCTGAGAATAGACCACAAAGAGAGAAAAACGTTAGATATTATCTCCTTGATTAGCAGATAAAATCCATCGCTGTTATAAAAAGAATTCTCACTTAAAGCTAATTAATTTTAGACTTTTTCTGATTGTAAAAAGTCTATTGATTTAATTAAGAGTTGTCCTTATCTATGATTTAGGAAGGCCACAAGATTAATTCTTAAACAGACAAATAAGAGCAAATTAGGATTATAATTATTGTCTGTACTGTAACACCCCTACCATTAATACAATACTTACCGTCCAATCTCCTTACATACCAGATACACGCAGCGGATATATTCTTACATACATTGGGTGATACAATGCCGTTAGTCACCCACGTGACTAACAAGGCCACTACTTCTACTTACAGCATCGGTCTGATGGACCGGAATCCCAGTACTACAAATCTACAATACATTCTCCACTTACCAATTACTACTACAATCTGCATTCAATACAATACTCCAAGTACCATACAATATAATCTACATACCGAGTTTACTAGGTTCCTTATACAAGTATAATACCTGTTCCAGTTCATACATTCTCACTAAGAGACTACTTACTACCCATTCCTCACTACTACATTACTTTCTAAATACAAGGGGTGTGCTAGTTGATACACCTCCACATTCTACTACTACTATCCAATGTAGTCGCCGGTCTCGTGCCTTGACCACATTCGCTTCGGGTACCTGCACACTAAAAAATGTCCCCCGAAGGGGTCAGCTTTCGCCGAGCATGATAACCGCATACCCCGCGTACTAGTGAGGGTACGCCGACCACTTGGTCGAATACATGCGGTTCATTTTCATACAGCATACATGCATACATGCTCTTATACACAATACATGAATACTTACGCAAGCATACACACATACACTTCATTACATACATGGAGTACAATATAACCATCAAATACATACTTACCTTCTTCCGGATACATATACCCAATACATACACAATTTACAATACGGGTTAGCTTCATTGGTCCACCCGGGTTAATCGGGTGGAGATTACTCTTTTACTCATTACTTCATACATACGCATACATACTCATTCTCATTCTCATACATACTTACTTACTTTTACTCTTACTCATGTTAAGTCGTCGGGACCTCCGGCCCGGGGACTACTCCGTCCCACCACCGGGATTTACTTGGTTCACTAATCCAGGATGCTACCCACTTAAGGGATTTGGGCCGTGGACCAGCTTACGAACCAGGAATCGGATCCAACCTCTTGTGTCACCTCATCCTCACGCGTGGCCGAAGCTATATCGGACTTGTACTCATTCCAATTTACTCACTTAAGTTAGGAGTTAGCTAGTTAGGAATTAGCACAAGTCAACATTCGAGCCACATTTACAAATACAAGGCCCAATATACATTCATACGAAATATAATACCATACATAAGTACAATACAAGGTTCATTTACACCATATCATCATCCATACATTTCATGAATTATACAAATTGTTGTTCAAGAGAAATATACCAAGAACAATATAAACAAGCACAAGTAAGTGCAATATAATCCGGTTCGTGCATTTATCTTATTAGGTGGTCAAATAAGCACACAAATCGGGGTAACCAGATTAGGATACAGGGCATGAAGAAATCATACCTTTCACCGTTGTACATGTATCCCAACGTTCCTCCGGTGTTCACAAAACAATTCCTATTATATACATGCAATTGAATGATTAAATCTAACTATCATTATCTTAACTCAATTGCTCTTAGTATGTTTACTAATTCATACTTACTTTGTCCTTATGCTTCCTACACTTACACATTACGTACTTATTTTCATTACCTTAAGTTTTACTTTCTTACTTAACTTAGGTTTACTTTCTTACGTGCACATGTATATGTGGATATACATACATATACATATACTATAATATATATATATATATATATATATATATATAATATATATATATATCATCATTATTTAAATTTTTTTTTTTTTTGTCAGGACCGGACTTGCGACCGACCTTGCAAGTCCGGTCCATTCCAGTAGCTATCTATACCGGAAATTTCTGGCCCGACCGAACTTGCAAGTCCGGTCGCAAGTTCGGTCGATTCCAGTAGCTATCCTCGGGAAATTTTTCTGGGCCGACCGAACTTGCAAGTCCGGTCGCAAGTTCGGTCGATTCCAGTAGGTTACAGACGGGGGAAAATTTCTGGTCCGACCGAACTTGCAAGTCCGGTCGCAAGTCCGGTCGATTCCAGTAGCTTTCTGACGGGAAAATTTTCTGCTCGACCGGACTTGCAAGTCCGGTCGCAAGTCCGGTCGATTCCAGAAGCTTTCCCGTCTTTGTAAATCTGGGCTCGACCGAACTTGCAAGTCCGGTCGCAAGTCCGGTCCGGCCCAGTATTTGCATTTTAATTTCTGTTTTCAGTCCTCTCTTTCACCCATTACTTCCCCATTGTTCCTACACTTAATCCCACATGTTATAATACTAATTAAACCTCCTAATACTCCTTAGTTCATTCACCAAATCCATTACTAAATCCATCAAACAACTTACACAATTCCTTACTTCCTTTCAACACTTACAATAGTTTCTCCAAGTAGTTTTTGCTACAGATTTTGGGTTCTTATTTCCTCCATGCATAGTTCCCTCTCCTAATGCCATCTTACCATTCCAATTCATTTCCAAGCAACTACAATACCTATACCCAAGTCCAACTCTCCACTTCACCAAATCTTGTACACTCTCCTATTTTCCACAATGCACTTAAAACTTTTCGCTACAGATTTGTCATTTACATCCTCTTCTATATCTCCCTCTCTATCGACATTTCTAACATTCCTAATGCATTTAGATACATTACCCATCTCCTCAACTTACCTATCTTCCTTAATCAAATCCGTACACATACACACCTTAATCACCTATTCTAACACACTAAGTGTTCCATTCCTAGGTAAATTTTGCCATAACCTCCCCTATAATTTTACACTCTACCCACACATTCTACTTCACATTGCAAGTGCTTATTCCACCTGTTGCAATAGACATCAATATACAAGCTCCCATATTATACCATACTAAACAATCACTTAAAAATTCCTGCATTAAACACTCAATTCCCAATCTGTTTTGACATTTTAAAATGTCTCTTAGGTTTAAAATACTTGCACTCTTTTACACATTATACTCTAATTGCATTACCATTTCCAATACTCATTCAATCCATCTAAAACTGTTATACATACTATATCAAGCTACACAAAAGAGCAATCTTACCCTTGCTTTTCTCTAGCTTTCTTTCTCTTCTTCCTTCTTCTTTCTCTACCGTTTTGAATTCTCTATCCACTACACTACACCATCACTACACCATTCAATACTATGAACTAACCCTAACCATTAATCAAGCTTTAATCTAGGTTTTAGGGTTTAGAAAATTTATTACCTTTCAAGAGTACAAGAGCTGTTTGGGATAGCTCAAGAACAAGATTCTCACACCACCACAATGCCAAAATCGGCTGAACATACAAAGACCAAACAAGGTTTAGTCTTAATTTTCGTTTTGCATTTAGGCTAGAAAGAGATGGAGTTTTGAAGAGATTTTTACCTCAAAAGAACAAGAGACAAGGGCCTTCTAATGGTGGTCTTGGAACTCCAAATGGGACATACCCATAAAAACGAAAATGGGTGTTTCGAATTTTGGAAAGATAGAAATGTAGCCCTTGGTGAGGGATTACAATGGTGGTGTTTTATAATTTTTGGAAGAGTTTGGAGAGAGTTACAAAGGAGAGAGTTAGAGTTTGTGGGTGTTTGCTCTTTTCTCCATTGAATCGTGAGGGAGTAGAAGATGAAGAAAAAGAGAGGGTGAGGCTGCTGCTTCACGTGAGGGAGAAGGAGAATGGGGATAGGAGAGAGAATTGTGAGGGTGGGGTAAGTAATGTAGTTACTTTTTGCCTTTTTAATTTCTTTGTCCTTGTGTGAATAAAAGAGAGTTAAGAGAATGTGTGGTGGGGGATAAAATCGGACAGCACCCAAACCCATGAGGGTTTTAAAATTCTTTTACATTATTGGACACAATTTGTGTTATTTTATACTTCTTCCCCACAACTTACCGTTTTTGACAGTTTTTACTAATCTCACGTTTAGTGATTTATTGATCCTACAGTTTCACCAACATTTATTAATGATTATTTAGTGACCAAAACTGTTACGAGTCTATTTGACCCGCTCAAAGACACGTTTTCCCGGTTACCCTCGAAAAACGTGCTTTAAGGTTCGTTAGTGATTTTATCCATTTTAGGATCCGTTTTCTTCGGATTTGTTCCCTAGTATTTATTTAGACTTAATTAAGCCTTTAGAATCCTTATAATACGCTAACCGAGGTCTCATACCTCCTATGGTTATTTAACGCTTATTTAGCTTTTTTCGCTTTTTAAGCATTTCTTCATTTCTTTTGGATTTATTTTTCCTTACCAATATTATTTAAGCATTATTAGGCTCTTAATTACATATTAGGATAATTAATTGCCATATTTAAGGTCGGGGTATTTCATGTACTTAAATAAATATTTATCACCTGTTTCACTTATTAAACTTGTTTTAATTCCTTTCAGCAAATATTGTTAAATGCTTATTCTGACAAATACTGCATTTATTTGGTAGCTATCATATATGATTTTGAGATAGTCAAAGTACCACAAAGGAATTAATCTTGGTATTTACACTCCGGATTGAGCAGGAAATACTAAGGCTTAATAGGAGTTCGTAACTGACAATTATTAACTCTAATAGGCAATAAATATTTGAGACAAGATTATAAAATTGTTTAAGTGATTTAGGAAATTCCCCCGCTATCCTAGGATACCTTTTTCCATCCATTTACTTTATTTTACTGTATTTATTATTTCTGTACTAATTCTAAAAATCAAGCTTGCCTCCGGCTAAACCCCAATTACATTTTATCATTTTTATTTGCCTTTTTGTACATTTGCTAAACTGGATAATTAATTAGATAATTGCGAAGTCTCTGTGGATACGACCTTGTTGTACTACAAAGATTGGGTTCACTGCCCATAATTAGCAAGAAGTTTAACTACTATTTTGCCCAACAAGTTTTTGGCGCCGTTGCCGGGGACTTCGGTCCAACTATCTGGTTTATTATCTGTTTAGTTTTTCTTTTATTTCTGTAATTACCCTTTTGTGTATTAAATTTTTGTTTTTTTTCTAGTATTAATTCTGATGGATGGTCACTACGATCAAGCAGGAAGTTGGTATGGTTACCCCTATGGCGCAGAGGACTACAATCAATGGAGTGTCTGTCAAAGGAGCGGAGAGTACCATGAAACCCCCAATGTTCAGACCCAAATGCTGAATTAGAGCTCTCTTGGAGGATTACAAGTCATCTCTCAAGCCTATTCCCCATCTTTGTGTGCCAAGAGTGTGGAGGAGACCATGAAAGTTCCCATTGTCCTATGGTTGCAATAGAGAGAGACAACGCCATTTTAAGAGAAATGATGGCAAATTTTACCTCAACGTTTGGAAAACCAGCAAAAAACGCTAGATCAGATCGAACGCATGGAACAACCGCTTCAACAACTAAATGAAGTGGTTCATGAGGAGGAACAACCTGCTAAGGACATAAGCTACTTTCCACCTCCTCCCCTATTCGAATTAGAGAATCCATCACCAAACAACCATCAGCTTGATTATGGAGACAACCCCTCAGAAGAGGTTTCTCCTTAGACTTCATGGAATTTCCTCCCTCTGAAGTCAACTACTATTTCCCCTCCTTCTCCGTACTCTACCAGAAGATGAAGGTGGACACATCCTCAACCTTGAGAAGGAGGAGACACCGCCTCCCTTCGAGCCATCAGAAGAGAGTGCTAATCAATTTCAAGGAGCCACTTCCCTTTGACATTGATTACCATAAGCCTCAACAACAAGAGAAGGATTTTTACATCTTCCAATTTGAGGAAGCAAAGCCAATCACACTGGTCTCCTGTTAGAAACTACGCTACCGCAGTACCTCCTCAAACACCAGGTTTTGTGGAGTATTCATTTTCCTATTATATTTGCCGAAGTAACGTTCTGTTTTGATCCAGGTGGTTTGTTATTAATTACTGTACTTCGTTTTTCTGGCAGCATTATTGTCTACTTATATTTTTGATCCAGGATAACGAAGCGGGCGTCTAGCCAAAGACTTAAAGAAGGGCAGCTTCCCGGGAGGCAACCCGGATGAAGTTTTATTTTATTTTATTGCTTTTAATTTTTAGGTTCTCTTTTAATTTTATTTTTGCTAACTCTTAACCCCGTTTGTAGTATGGTTGCTTCTAGTGTCTTAAGCAGATACAAATTCATGTCTACACCGCAACCAAGCTACGCTACTTGAGGCTGAAGCTCAAGTGTGGGGGAACTCTTATAACGCTAGCAAAAATAATCTCAGGGGAGTACCAGTTTCTTTAATTATGCTTTTAATTAAATAAAACTGCAGAGCGTTTATGTGCTTAAATGTTTAATTGTGACCTGTGTTTATCTCTGTTTTTATCTACTTACCGAAAAGGTCTTCTGAAACCTTCCTTGTTTTTCTGGTGAACAATGAGGACATTGTTCAATTTAAGTGTGGGGGAGTGTGCCCTTTTCGGTGACATTTTGTGCTTAAATGCTTAATCTCTCTGCTTATCTTACGTTTATCCAATTCATATTATGTACCCTGCTAATGTAGGTTGTTCTCTTTAAAACAAATACTGTTATGAATTGTGGGATAAAATGTACAAAATTTTAAAATTTTGATTACTTTTGAGGAGCATTTTTATGCGTTGTGACCAAATGATCTGAATGGTTGGATTTTTATACTCAGGGGTTCTTTCTGTCTTCTTCTTAGGGATTTGCTAAGGGGTGCTTCTCTGTTTTTTAAAAAAAAGAAGAAAAAATATATAAAATAAGGGACTTGCGAGACACCATTGTAACCAACAATAGTTGAGTGTTCTTAAATACAAAGCTGACACTACATATTATCTTCTCATCTCTTATGCAAAGTGAAACAAATGCTTAATTCTATTTTTCCTTTTTTTTCCTCAATGCCCATTCTTGAGAGAAGTTGGCCATGGTAAAAGTTCTCAAAAGTCACCTTAAATCAAGAAGCATTGAAGTACTCCGGATCATACCCCGAAACTCTAATTTTTATTTTTGCCCTAATTACACCTATGCCACCCGTAGGTGATGGATCAACACTCCTCTAAAAGTTTAAGATCATGTACTGTTGACTTCTTTATCCTACCCTTCATAATAATATTGTTAGTATTGAGCATTCCCTACTGGTACGTAGTTTTGCTTGAGGACAAGCAAAAAGATAAGTGTGGGGGTGTGATAAGTGTCCAAATGAGCATGTTTTATAGGTGTATTTCATATATAATATTAGCACTTTTCTTGCTCATTTCTCAACTTCGGTTAGTTTTCCCTCTAGTTTATGTTTTATTTTTTATCTCACAAATTTATTGGTTTAAACATGTGGAAAACCAAGCTGGGACTAAAAGTAGATAAAGAAAACACATAGACTCAAACGGCTCAGAAAACAGCCCAAACGAAGAATGTAAGCCGGTCAAACAGAGGCACGCGATAGTCACGCGGTTGACTGGTGCAACCGCCCCCTAAGTTGGCGGACGTCCACAAACGGGCAACGCCGGCGGGACCTCACACACAACCGCCTAGCAAGGAGGCGGACACCACACACCAAACCCCCTCATATCGAGCGGTTGCAAAGCGGACAAGAAGAGCTACCGCCTCTCAAAACTGGCGGACAAGACAAGGGAACCGCCTCATATCTGGCGGTTAAGGAGGCGGACAGGCACAACGCGAGGCGGTACCGAGGCGGACTGAAGGCGGGCCAGAACTAAAATCGACGAGCTTATCCTCTTCCTCGCGCCCGTCTTGACTTCGCCGACTTCTGCAACTCGTCCACTGCCATATCTATCTACTACGCACCGCTACCTTAATTTCCTCACGCGTGAGCTTTGTCCCCTGCGCAATCAATGAAGCAATCAATGCTCTTCTTCATCTGCAATCAAATTCGTACGGATCCAAACCTCTATATAAAACCCACGCCCTGCTCAATAAAATCATTCCCTTCCTCAAAATCCAAATTAGAATTAGACCACCGTTACAATCGACCACGACCACCACCATTCACCTCTTATCCTCCACTTCTCCATTTTAGTTTTATTCGTCATTCCACCCGAAGCAGAAACACGATAAGAAGAACAGAAGAAAAGGGAGCTGGAGAGAAGCGAATCGCAGCCCAGTCTCCGCCGGCAGTCTCCAAATTAATGGCTATTTCTGTTTCCTTTTTATTACTGTTAATGTCTGAGTGATTTTACTCGTATCCTAGGGTGGGGTTGACCCTAAATAATTCAGACTTATTATTAATACCAAGTTTGCTTATAAATATTGTTTTGTCTCTCTAAATTATTAAAATGCTTAACAACTGATCATTTTATGCATTTACGGTTTCTCTTATTTCAATGATTTTGTAAATCTGAGAATAGACCACAAAGAGAGAAAAACGTTAGATATTATCTCCTTGATTAGCAGATAAAATCCATCGCTGTTATAAAAAAATTCTCACTTAAAGCTAATTAATGATTTTAGACTTTTTCTGATTGTAAAAAGTCTATTGATTTAATTAAGAGTTGTCCTTATCTATGATTTAGGAAGGCCACAATTAATTCTTAAACAGACAAATAAGAGCAAATTAGGATTATTATTGTCTGTACTTAAATAAATATTTATCACCTGTTTCACTTATTAAACTTTTTTAATTCCTTTCAGCAAATATTGTTAAATGCTTATTCTGACAAAATACTGCATTTATTTGGTAGCTATCAATATATGATTTTGAGATAGTCAAAGTACCACAAAGGAATTAATCTTGGTATTTACACTCCGGATTGAGCAGGGAAAATACTAAGGCTATTAATAGGAGTTCGTAACTGACAATTATTAACTAATAGGCAATAAATATTTGAGACAGGATTATAAAATTGTTTAAGTGATTTAGGAAATTCCCCCGCTATCCTAGGATACCTTTTTCCATCCATTTACTTTATTTTACTGTATTTATTATTTCTGTACTAATTCTAAAAATCAAGCTTGCCTCCGGCTAAACCCCAATTTACATTTATGCATTTTTATTGCCTTTTTGTACATTTGCTAAACTGGATAATTAATTAGATAATTGCGAAGTCTCTGTGGATACGACCTTGTTGTACTACAAAGATTGGGTTCACTGCCCATAATTAGCAAGATAGTTTAACTACTATTTTGCCCAACACTCGACCGAACTTGCCAAGTCCGGTCCCATGTTCGGTCGATTCCAGAGACTTATTACCGTACAAAATTCTTGGCATGACCGACCTTGCAAGTCCGGTCCCAAGGTCGGTCCATTCCAGAGACTTAATTCCTTCACAAAATACATGCCCGACCGAACTTGTAAGTCCGGTCCTATGTTCGGTCGATTCCAGAAACTTTCTTCGGCAGTGTAAACTGAGCTCGACCGACCTTGCAGGTCCGGTCCTAAGGTCGGTCGGCTCCAGAACCTTGTTTCTAAATTCTCTTTTAACTCCAAACTTCTCCTCATATATCCTAATATGTTATAACCTCATTTGGGAACCTCAAATACACCTTAAGCCCTCCTCTAAACACATTAAATCATTCACCAAGATCCACCTTAGTCATTATGCATTTTCCTTGTAATAATGCTAACACTTGTAATGTTTTCCGCTAGGTTTCTAGGTGGTGGTTCATACCTAATGTAACCACTATGCCAAATGTTTCCCCACCACTATAACATCATCTCCCAAGCATCTTTCACCATCTAAACTCTTTTATGCATTTACTTAAAGTTCCTTCACAAGCTTAAACTTCCATCCATCAACACATTATTTCCTTCCTAATTGTTCACCAACATTTGCCTAAGTCCTAAATACCCAAATACATTCTCTTGATTCCTAAATCCTTCATAGTAATGCCTAAGTCATTGTAACTCATTAAAGCACTTTATCTCACCCCTTTTTCATCAAGACAACCTCTAGAACATCCTAGTACTTCCTTAGTCATTAAATCCCCTTAGAATATCTTAAACACTTAAGTTCCCCTTTAAATTTTTGCCATGGATTCTCTAGTATATAATACATCCTAACACTTGGTTTTTCTCCATAAAACAACCAATACCACTCAATTTCCCATCACAACACCTTAACACACAATTTACACCAAAACTACACCACATCATCATATAGTGCTTAAACTTAAAATGCTTGGCACTTAGGCCCTTAAATGACAATAGTCTTAACCACTGAATTTCCACATATATTTGCCTTTAACCTGCGAATACACACAACAAGGCTCCCATTGAAATAAAATGCTTCTTATAATTCATCTCAACATTGTTTTAACTATCTCTTCTTCTCATTTGCTCTTTAGTCACAAGTTCACAAGTATAGTCATTGTTTCTCCTAGGTTTTATATAACCCTTTTCTAATGTAAACTCTACACTAAACTCATCACATATCTAAATCCCATTCCCTTAAACAATAAAACACCTTAAGGTAAGTAATTTACCTTGTTCTTTTACAAGCTTTAAAAGCTTTCTTCCTTAGGTTTTTCCTTGCTCAATCTCGGTCACCAATATATATCTCCTTGCCAATGTTCTAACCAATATCCAATGACTCCAATGAGTACTAGATAATACATTAACCCTAAGGAACAAACCCTAGGTTAAAAAATGTGCTTTAAGGTATTAAGGTGATTGTTTTACCTTGGTTTCTCAAGACAAGCTTGGATATGAAGCAAGAAGGACCTCCTCAATCCTTTGAAGAGTAGAAAACAAGCTAGAACAAGGCATAAACATGGAGTCCCATGAGTGCAAATTTTCGGACAAGGAAAGAAATGATGGAAACCTAGATTTTCTTACACTTTCTTTACCTTAAGAGAATGGAGAAGCCAATGGAGTCTCCAAACTTGAATTTCCTCCTCTAATGGTGGTTTGACTTGGCACCAAAATGAAGCTCTTGAAGTTTTGAAAAGATAGAAAGGAAGAGCTTGAGGTAACTAAAAGATATATGTATTTAGTTTTGGTTTTGGAGCTAAAATGAGCAAGATGTGTGCAAGGCTAGATGGAGCTAGCATGGAGGTATGCTTCACGTTAATGGAGAAGGGAAAGAGAGCAAGAAACCGTGGGAAACAAGGGAGAATGAAGAAGTGAGGAGAGAGAACCACTAAAGGTGAGATATTTTGTTAAAAAGGTGAATAGTTAACTTACTTGCTTTTGCTTTCTCTTTACTTAGCTTGATAAGTGTGGTGAGTCACACTTAAAAACCGGCCCCCTTGGTCAAATAAGGTAGGTTGTGGTCTTTGTTGACCATTTATTTGACTTACTTTGACTAATGTTATAAACTAGCTTAATTAAGTTATTATTCACAAAATAAGGCACATTGTTGTGCAATTTTTGATTTCCCATTGATATAGACTTCCAAATGTGATACTATATAGTACACATGTTAATTAAAGAGTAATGATGGACATTTAGCCATTCAAAACTCATTTACAAGACAATTTTTCAAAAACGTGCTTTAAGACTCCTTAAAGCACATTTTGTTTTTAACTTGTTTCAAGCTTGGTTTTCTTTGGTAATTGATTTAAAATGACCATTAGGATATTACTAAGGTCTTAGAACAATATTTGGGTACTCTCCCAAGTCTCTCCAAGCTTAGAGCACGTTTTTGCTTAAATGCTCTTTTGGTGTTTCCTTATATTTTCTTTGATTAGAAATGTTTCTAAGGCATTATTTAGCCTCCTTATATCTTAGTTTATCATTTAAACACCATATCTAAGTTTGGGGTATTTCACGGATGATCCTTCTTCCCGAGAGCGCGGGAAAGTGGATCATCCTGCCTAACGGGCTGCCAAGTGCCCTGGGTGATCTGGGAGCTTAACTCTTCCTGTTATGGAGTTTAATAAGTCAATAAGGATACTTCGGTTTATTTAACTGCTATTGTTACTCTATAAATATAATAAACATTTTTTAAACTAAAAATCACTTACCATTTGGTTGATGACTTCTCTCGTGGCGTCATCATACTCAGCAGGTGCCGCCGGATTTGAAGGTTTCTTCCGTCGACTTAAGTCCCAAACCTTCATCCTTCGTTCGCTGACATTCGAGCCAGCTGGCAGCAACCCCTCTTTCTCCCACTGCGGCACACGCTGAGCAATACTTGTACTCCCCATGTGATGGGGGTAACGATTTTTTTTTGCATTTTGTTGTTGTTTCTCACGTATAGCCTACATATATGTATGAAAAGACAAATTATTATATTAAGAACTCTAAGGACACTTTAAACATTTATCATACAAAAGAACAACTACTAGTGTGAAACTCACCTTGAACTCAGGGGTCAAACGCTTCGCAACAAACTCATTCCACTGCTCTTCAGTAATACCATCATATTTTTGCCACGGTGGTCTCCGATCATCCACATCTTCACCTTCTGCCTCCTCTATCTCTGCGGGCTCCTCACAGTAAATGTACTGCCTCGTGAGCAGAGATCTGAAGTCTTTGAACTGTGTGGCAATCCCCTTCATCACATCATCCTTCAGAAGGATCTATACTGAATCGGTCCTATATGCACAAAAAAAATGGATTAGTGTAAAAGTAACTATATAAATCTTAAAACAAACTATTAAGTGTAACAAATACCTTGAGACGTTCAAATATCTGCTCCTTCAACGCCTGAGGCACTTGCTTCCAATGGTGGTTTATATTGAAATATGTACTCACCAAATGCCTGGCTAGAGCAGTGAAATCATTTTTCCAAGTACCCGTGGGCTGATTAAACTCATTGAACTCCAAAGGCTTTGTCGGGGGCCTCTATTTGCTTTCAGCCCACGGGTTGCCCCTCGTTTTTTGGGTTTCTTGAGAGGCGGAGGAGCAACTTGTATCTCTTGTCCTTCCTGTGAAGGCCCTGTCTCGTCTGCTGTGGGGTGGTCTCTACGTCTGCTTTCTTTGATTTCTTTTTACCACCTCGTGTGGTGCGTTTTGGGTCTACTGCTGTCTGATCCCCAGTCAGGAGCAGCTGTCCTATAGGATCATCAATAGGATCATCATCCACTGAGGAAAAAAACACACACATTAGATCAATATTCATGGAACGATGTATAATTGCAAAAATAAACATAAATAATTAATTCTGATAACATTGTAACAACAATAATACGAATTATATAATGTAATTTCAACCAATGGTGTTACCTAGACATAGTAACATATATCATGATCTGTTTTCTACCCAAACCCCCTCATTATGGTCTGATCGAGCGTAGATGGTCTGAACATCATCATTTTGTAAATCATCAGTTGAATCATGCAACCCTGTATGCAACGATACTGTTTCATCTATCATCTCATTATCATCATCGTCGTTGTTTTCATCCTCAAACAAAACCGGTCTTCTCCCTGGAAGAACAACATACCATCTACTAGCTTTTGGGTCTTCAACATAAAACACCTGGTCACAGTCTTTACCCAACACAAACTGATCTTCCTTATTAGTTGTAACACGTGAAAGATCAACCAAAATAAGTCCTTTATCATTTTGGAGTCCATGTCGGTTGTCCACCCAATTGCAGCGGAACAATAGAAACGAATCAATGTGATAGTTTAGTTCCCATATGTCCTCTATCACACCATAATACCAACTACTACTGCTCATTGGTTGAACCTGGTTACCTAGACCATATTCAGTCACCGATGCTTCAATTTTTACCCCACTGTTCTGATGTATTGATTTAGCATCTTGGCGTGCAGTGTAGTATGTGCATCCATTAATGTCATACCCTTCAAACGATACAACATCTGTTCCAGAACCAACAGCTAGACATCTGATTTCTTCACTGACATCTTCGGGGTTCAATGAAGCTTGCTCAAACACATATTCCTTAAACCATTGGACGAATACTCGATTTTGTTCTTTTTTAAGCCAGATACGGTTTTTGGTAGGGTTTTGTCGACTCAACTCAGCAATGTGAATATCGAAGTAGGGTTCAACAACCTCAAGGTGTTGTAGTACAAACAAATGTGCCTGATTAATAAGATCACGAGAGATACGAACAACCTTTTTGCCAATAACTCCTTTACCCTTAAATCTACCATGGTGACGTGGTTTGGGAATACCAATTGACTCTGCATCGTTCAAATAACTTGTCACGAATTCTGTGACTTCCTCAGTCACTGTTGCTTCGATGATACTGCCTTCCGGTCTATATCTGTTTTTCATTCTACCCTTCAGAATCCCCATATATCGTTCGAAAGGATACATGTAACGTAAGTAGACCGGACCACAATATTTGATCTCTCGGACAATATGCACTACTAAATGCACCATTATGTCGAAGAAAGATGGTGGGAAATAAATCTCAAGCTGGCATATTGTCACAACAATTTCATGTTGCAGATCATCGAGGGTGTCTGAGTCAATTGCCTTGCAGCAGACAGCGTTGAAGAAGAAACATAATCGAGTTAGAGCATTTCTGACATTTTCTGGTAATATCCCTCGTATTGCAACTGGAAGAAGATGCAACATTAACACATGATAATCATGAGATTTCATGCCTAACAGTTTCAAATCCTTCATAGAAACTAGGTTCTTCCAGTTTGAAGAGTACCCAGATGGTACCTTCAATGTGTGCAAACACTTGCAAAAACTTAATTTTTCACTCTTAGAGAGGGTATAACACGCAGGAGGTAGATATGTTCGCTTCTCATCCTCTATTGGGTGTAGTTCTTTCCGTATGCGCAACTCTTGCATATCTCTCCTCACCTTCAATCCGTCTTTCGTCTTGCCGGGTATGTTGAGCAAAGTACCACACACTGCCTCACCGACGTTTCTTCACAATGTGCATGATATCCAAACAATGTCGAACAGGCAGATGCCGCCAATACGGTAGATCCCAAAAAATGGAACGTTTTTTCCAAATGTTCTTCGGCGGCTTGGATGTGTTTCCAAAGACATTTTCAATGTCTTTTACCTTTGCATACACTTCCTCTGAATTCAAAGGCAGACGAGCCACACGAGTCTCGGGCTCATTGTTGAACAGCTTTCGCTTTCTCGAACGGTAAGGATGGTCTACTGGAAGAAACCGTCGATGACACATATAAACATTTTTGCCGCAGTGCTTCAGACGATCTGAACATGTGTCATCCTCACATACCGGACACGCTTTGAATCCTTTCACCGAGTATCCTGACAAGTTCCCATAGGCAGGAAAGTCGTTAACAGTACAGAACAACATCGCCTTCAGTGTGAAATTTTCTTTCGCATGAGCATCATATACCACTGTCCCTTCATTCCACAACAAGTTCAGATCGTCGATCAGTGGTGCAAGATATACGTCAATGTTATGACCAGGTTGCTTTGGACCAGAAATTAGGAGTGATAACATAATGTATTTTCGTTTCATGCACAACCATGACGGTAAATTGTAGATCACTAGTAGCACCGGCCAAGTGCTGTGCTGACTGCTCAACGTGCCATACGGGTTCATCCCATCGGTACACAATCCAAGTCTCAGATTCCTATCCTCATCCCCAAAATGATGTTTGAATTTTCTGTTGATATTTCTCCACTGAGGTCCGTCTGCAGGATGTCTTAATTTTTCATCAATTTTTCTACCATCCGCGTGCCATCGTAAGTTCTTCGCATCTTTCGGGTTGGCAAACAACCGTTTGAATCTAGGAATTATCGGCAAGTACCACAATAATTTCACTGGACGATTTTTTTTCTGAAAGGAGGAATCCTCATCCTTGTCCTTGTACCGGGACAACAAACATTTAGGACACTTGTCTAGATGTTCGTATTCACCCCTATAAAGCACACAGTTATTTGGGCAAGCATGAATCTTTTTATATTCAACTCCCATTGGACACATCCATTTCTTTGCCTCGTAGGTGGATGTAGGAAGACCATTCTCATCAGGAAGCATATCATGTATCAGCTCTAGAAATGACGTGAAACACTTGTCACCAACTCCATATTTCCCCTTTAAGTTGAACAAATTAAGTACAGCAGTCAATTTTGTGTATTTAACGCACGAAGGGTACAAAGGTGTCTTTGATGCGTCCAACAATCTTTGATACTCTTTCGGCTTATCGACAAAAGTATCCGCAACATTTTCTAACATTTCATCCATTTGCTCATCATGGTGAGTGGTCTCACTGTCATCGAATCCTGAATCACTTAACGGTACCGACTCATTGATGGTATTGAAGGTGTGGGCGGTACTTGCGTAACGTGGATCATGAGCACTTGATGATGTTGAAGCACTAGCTGCAACAGTTTCTCCATGAAAATTCCATCTTCTGTAATGTGGCATGAATCCACGGGACTTAAGATGAAATCTAATTTCCTCAATGTCTTCATATTTCCTTACGACCCCACAGTCAACACAAGGACATGAAATATTGTCCGCCTTTGTTTTGTCCTTGTGTTGCACTGCCGCTTTGAGAAACTCTTTCAGCTTCTCATCAAAGTAGTGATCCCCTCGATCACCGTACATCCAGTCACGCTCCATTCTATATGTGAAAACAAAACAAGTTTAAGATTGATTTGTCTTTCAGTTTCGTCTGCATTTGTATATGGAGCATGTTTCTACTGGATGTACAGTTGCAACCAAACTCAGCACTACTCTATGGTTCCAACCAAACTGAAATACCCCAAACTTAGATATGGTGTTTTAGTGATAAACTAAGTCATAAGGAGGCTAAATAATGCCTTAGAAACATTAAGAAACATTCCTAACCAAAGAAAACATAAGGAAACACCAAAAGAGCAGTTTAAGCAAAAACGTGCTCTAAGCTTGGAGAGACTTGGGTGAGTACCCAAATATTGTTCTAAGACCTTGGTAATATCCTAATGGTCTTTTTTAATCAATTAACAAAGAAAACCAAGCTTGAAAACAAGTTAAAACACAAAATGTGCTTTAAGGAGTCTTAAAGCACATTTTTGAAAATTGTCTTGTAAATGGGTTTTGAGTGGCTAGATGTCCATCATTACTCTTTAATTAACATGTGTACTAATTAGTATCACATTAGGAAGTCTAAATCAATGGGAAATCAAAAATTTCACAAATATGTGCCTTGGTTAGTGAATAGTAACCGAATAGTGACTAATTTAGTCTTTAGTTAAATAAGCTTAGTTAGTTGGTCAAACAAGACCATGACTTGCCTTAATTAATAGGGGGCCGGTTTTTCTAAGGGTGTGACTCACCATGAGTAGCCTAATGATATTAGAAAAGAAGAGGGAAAAGTAAGGAGTTACTTTACTTTAAGAAAACAAATATCTTACTTTACTTACCTCTCTCCTCATCTCTTCATTCTTCATCTTCTCCACCGGTTTTCTTTTGCTCTCTCCCTTCTTTCTCACGTAAACAAGCAGCTCCATGCTAGCTTCAACTTCCCTTGCACACATCTTGCTCATT
The DNA here is from genome assembly GCA_023374045.1 of Limonium bicolor. Taxonomy (NCBI): domain Eukaryota; kingdom Viridiplantae; phylum Streptophyta; class Magnoliopsida; order Caryophyllales; family Plumbaginaceae; genus Limonium; species Limonium bicolor. The sequence goes on along the minus strand of CM041778.1, from coordinate 318,362,989 downwards.
TTAGCTCCAAAACCAAAACAAATTACATATTCTTCTTAGTTAGCTCAAGCTCTCTCTTTCCATCTTTTCAAAACTTCAAGAGCTCCATTTTGGTGCCAAGCCAAACCACCATTAGAGGAGGAAACTCAAGCTTGGAGACTCCATTGGCTTCTCCATTCTCTTAAGGCAAAGAAAGTGTAAGAAAATCTAGGTTTCCATCACTTTTCTTCATGACCGAAAATACATGCTCATGAGGCTTCATTTTAATGCCTTGTTCTAGCTTGTTTTCTACTCTTCAAAGGATAGAGGAGGTCCTTCTTGCTTCATATCCAAGCTTGTCTTGAGAAACCAAGGTAAAACAATCACCTTAATACCTTAAAGCACATTTTGACCTAGGGTTTGTTCCTTAGGGTTAATGTATTATCTAGTACTCATTGGAGTCATTGGATATTGGTTAGAACATTGGCAAGGAGAGTTTAAGTGGTGACCGAGATTGAGCAAGGAAAAACCTAAGGAGGAAAGTTTGTGAGCTTGTGAAAGAATAAGGTAAATTACTTACCTTAAGGTGTTTTATTGTTTAAGGGAATGGGATTTGGATATGTGATGAGTTTAGTGTAAAGATTACATTGGGAAAAGGGGTTATAAAACCTAGGAGAAAGAACAATGACTATACTTGTGAACTTGTGATTAAGGAGCCAATGAGAAAAGAGATAGTCAAACAATGTTGAGATGAATTACAAGAAGCATTTTATTTCAATGGGAGCCTTGTTGTGTGTATTCGCAGGTTAAAGACAAATATATGTGGAAATTCAGTGGTTAAGATTATTGTCATTTAAGGGCCTAAGTGCCAAGCATTTTAAGTTTATACACTATATGATGATGTGGTGTAGTTTTAGTGTAAATTGTGTGTTAAGGTGTTGTGATGAGAATTTAAGTGATCTTGGTTGTTTGATGGTGAAGAACCAAGTGTTTGGATGTAACTATATACTAGAGAACCCATGGCAAAATTTAGAGGAGAACCTAAGTGTTTGAGATGTTCTAAGGAGATTGCATGATTAAGGAAGTACTAGGAAGTTCTAGAGGTTGTCTTGATGAAAAAGGGTGGGATTAAGGTGTTTAAATGGTTTATATAATGACTTAGGCATCACTATGAAGGATTTAGGAATCAAAAGAATGTACTTGAGTATTTAGGACTTAGGCAAATGTTGGTAAACAACTAGGAAGGAAATAATGTGTAGATGGATGGAAGCATAAGCTTATGAAGGAACTTTAAGTAAATGCATAAAAGAGTTTTAGATGGAGAAAGATGCTTGGGAGATGATGTTATAGTGGTGAGGAAGCATTTGGCATAGTGGTTACATTAGGTATGAACCACCACATAGAAACCTAGTGAAAAAAACATTACAAGGGTTGGCATGATTACAAGGGAAAATGCATAATGGCTAAGGTGGATGTTGGTAAGTGATTTAAAGTGTTTAGTGGTTGGCTTAAGGTGTATTTGAGGTGCCCAAATGAGGTTAGAACATACTAGGATATATGAGGAGAAGTTTGGAGTTAAATGAGAATTTAGAAACAAGGTTCTGGAGCCGACCGACCTTAGGGACCGGACCTGCAAGGTCGGTCGAGCTCAGTTTACACTGCCGGAGAAAGTTTCTGGAACCGACCGAACTTGGGGACCGGACTTACAAGTTCGGTCGGGCTTGTATTTTGTGTACAAATTAAGTCTCTGGAATCGACCGAACTTGGGACCGGACTTGGCAAGTTCGGTCGAGCTCAAATTTCCCACGGGGAAAACTCTCGGGAATGGACCGACCTTGGGGACCGGACTTGCAAGGTCGGTTGGGGTAGAATTTTCAAATGGTAATAAGTTCTGGAATGGACCGACCTTGGGTAAGGTCGGTCGGTAAGTTCGGTCGAGCCTTAAACAAAAAAAAAGGAAATTTTAAATTCTAAGGATGATGATTGGTATTAGGGTATGCCATTGGTAGGGCAATGATGATTAGAAACCTAAGAACCTAAGGGGATTAAGTTAAGTTAAGTATAAGTTCATAAGTTTAAGGTTAAGTTATAAGACTTAAGAAGTGCTAATTGGGAACCACTAAGGGTTAAATAAGTTAAATAAGTTAAGCAATGTATAGATACTTAATCATCTAAGTTGGATGGATATTTTAGGACTTGAAAGTTGGAAACCGGAGGAGTATAAAACAACCGGGACGATCGACGGTGAACGGTACAATCTTTCTTGTGACCTGCTTGCTAACGAGGTGTCCCTCGGCTTGTATGCTATCTGTTTACTTGCTATGACTAAGACAAGATAAAGCATGCAACCGGTTATATTTGTTCTCGTTGTGTATGTGTTTTAGTTACACTAACCCACGAGACTTGAGATTGTTACTAACCGAGTTTAGTACTTACTGAGTTAAGAATAAGAGTTAAGTATTGGTGATTGTTGGTTAATACCTGTTAAGGTTTAACTAACACTTGGTGTTTAAGATTTCTACTAACTGGAACTTGAGTGAGGAAACCCGGGACTGACTCCGGTCATGCATGCTAAGAAAAGGGGGACGGTATCTGAATCAGATCCGCCCTCCACTTAAGGACTTGTCTTCGGACTTGTAGCCTAGGGCCGGTTGCCGGCTCAGCTACGCTGGACTCCCGTCCAGGGTAGGTGGCATTAAGATGGTGCGGTAGGATCACCTAAATCCTAGGTTTGAGATTAAGCTACAACCATTCCTTTCCAGGAAAGGTTTGTATACTGAGAATAAGATAAGGTTAAGACTGAGGTAAGATAAGGAACTGAGGTTAAGAAAAATAAGGACTAAGGAGGGGTTACTAACCCGCTTGATAAGGGAACGCTTGTGTCGTTCATTGTGTGTGAGCTATATATGTTCATCTGTGGTTTGTTGTTTATTGCACTATATATCATGCTTGTGTACTTAATCAATTTCCATGCTATCGACAATTAGTCGTCGTAGCCCCGTTAGCTTGGGGGCCATGAGAGGGAGTACCAGCATTCGTGCTGACCCCCTTTGGGGGCTGTTTTTACACTTGCAGGTAAGAGGCCCATGAAGACGCACCACGAGAGTAGGAGCGGTTAGACTTAGGATGGGTTGTTTATTTTGAGTACGGGTTGCACTTGTGCACCCGTCTGTTATATATTGAAACTGATGTAAGTCTGTGATTGTGACTTAGTTACTTGTACTCGGTTGGTTGGTGGTATTTTGGTTGGTGGTGATTGGTCGGTTGTTCTTTTGGGATAAGTGTTGTAATATCATAAGGCCGGTATGTTCTAACGATCAGACCGTGGCAAGGTCCAGGTGTTTGTTATTTCCGCTGCGACGAATTCGATTAAGCGTTAAGTTTAGCGATAACCACGATTGGCTTTGGATGGGGTGTTACACAAACTAACGTAGCCTAAGTACTCTAACGTTCCAACGTAACAAATCTAGCCTTATTCTAACAATTCTAACACATTTAATTTAACTTCAACAAATCATTGCATTATTAAAACAAAAAATAAAGTTTAATTACTTACTTGTTTTAAGGTTGTACAGAGGGGGAAGCTAGGAGACTGCTTTGGTGATGGGCTGGGAAAGTACTGGTACAAATCCAATAGCAGATTCAGAAGACCTGACAAAGAAAAGTAAAGATTGTTATACACAAATAACAAATAAAATTAATTAATAAGACTAATACGATTCTAGAAAAAATTTGGCACGACCTTTGCGTAATCGTATTAATCCCATGCTTATCATTAAGCATTCACCAACATCTTATTTACCACTACAAATAAATTCAACAATTGACAGCAACCATCCTTATTCACAATCACTCAATATTAACCACAACCACTTTTTCACAATAATTAATTAAACAAACAAAGAGAAAAGATAGATGAAGATGTTACCTTTTCACTCTTACTCCACAGCTGAAGAAATGAGGAAGAAGAGTAGAGACCACCCCAATTACTGCAGACGGCAGGGAAGCAAGGAAATAATATTAGGGGGGGCAAGAAATCCATTATTATAAGCATTATCATATTAAGAAAATAAAAAAGAGGAAAAAAATAGATGAAGATGTTACCTTTCCGCTCATGCTGCACAACAGAAGCAATGAGGAAGAAAGAGACATAGAGACCACCCCAATTACTGCAGACAGCGGTGAAGCAAGGTAATAATATTAGGGGGGCAAGAAATCCATTACTATAAGCATTATCATATTAAGCACGTATATACTGCAATGTAATTGGAGAACATAGATGTTATAAAGTTATAGATCTTACCACTTTATTAATGTGAAACTTGAAGTTAATTTTTTAAATAGTTTGAGAATTAAGAACAAAATGATTTGTAGTTATTCTTTTTCTTTTCATAGTAGTTTTATTTACCATTTCAATTTATATGAATTTAAGTTATAAATTAGTTATATATGAATTGTTTTAATACCGTACAAGCTGCTCGCAGTTTAAAGGCGTTTAATTAACATCTGTTTCAGCTCTATTTATTTATTTGTACTGTTAGTGTGCTGCTTGTTATGCAGTATATCTCCTCTGTTTTATTTGAGTTAACATTTTTTTGTTACATTTTTCTTACTTCCCACACTCTTCTTTCTCTTATAAAGGTTGTAATTTTTTTCAAGGCTCTTTGCGAAAAAAGTAATACAGTATACCAGTATTACTTTGATTTCAGCACCGAATTAGTCGTATCAAATTTGTCTAAAAGAACATGTTAAGCTAGTTTTTTATAGGATTTTTTAATTAATAGTCTATTTTTTTTTGCAGGAATTATGTAAAATTATAATAGTCAACAACATATATACATATGAATTCAAACTTTTTGATGTCAACAAACGACTTATATATGGTTTATGATATTGGTATCATGTAGTCATTATGTAATGAATTCAATATATAACGTTTAGATCTAATTAGTTTAGTAAAAAAATTCATATACAATAAATCTATTAAAACTTGTTTTGAACTACAAACTTGTTTATTGGATCTATATAATGAAAAGTTAAAACTTATAGTGTGGAAAAAAATTATAAATTATAAAATGGTATATAATACTTGAACTAAGTTATTTTATATAGTAGATGTTTATATGCCTTATTTGTATATTGATTTGCAATTTTATTTTTTAATATCTTTCATAGTTTCATAGTCATGTTTATAATTCTAGTTCTATATTTATATAATTAAATTTATCATCCGTATCATTAACCCCGTTTTATCTGTACTTCCGTATCGCATACTTCAGATGAACCGTACTAAACTCCTGTACCGTTTTTTACAACTTTGGGTTGTATGCAGAGGGCACAAACAGCAAAATATCAACTCAGGCTTTTTATCGAACACCTTATATGCACAACTCTTTATACTTGTTCAATAATCTATCTATTTTCAAATTATTCACACACAACTAAACTAACAATCAATAACTATATTACAACTAGTTATTCAATAAACAAGACAATAATTAACATATTTCGAAGTTCGAATTCGGAAATCAAACCTAGGGTTCCCGCAGCATTCTCGATCGACGCCTGCGACCTCCTGGCGGAACGATTGGCGACGGAGACGGCGGCGAAGAACGGTGGCACGACGAGGAAGAAGACGGTTGAAATACCCCAAACCTTAGTATGTTGTTTAAACACTAAAATATGGTATATTGAGACTAAAAAGAGTCATAGAAACATTAGTAAACAATTTAAACCATAGAAAACACAAATAAATACCTTAAAGTCAATTAGGGCTAAAATGTGCTCTAAGCTTGGGATAAGCTTGGTTAAGACCTAGTGAGCTTACCAAGACCTCATTATATATTAATGAACATATTAAACCAATTACCAAAGAAAACCAAGCTTGAAAACAAGTTAAAAACAAAATGTGCTTTAAGGAGTCTTAAAGCACGTTTTTGAAAAATTGTCTTGTAAATGAGTTTTGAATGGCTAAATGTCCATCATTACTCTTTAATTAATATTTGTACTACTTAGTATCACATTAGGAAGTCTAAATCAATGGGAAATCAAAAATTTCACAACTATGTGTCTTGTTTTAGTGAATAGTAACCAAATTAACCAAGTTTATAACATATGTCAATATAAGTGTGACAATTGGTCAACAAAGACTAAAGCACCCCTTACTACTTAATGGGGGCCGGTTTTTATAAGGGTGAGTCATCTCCCCCTTGTTAGTTATCAAGTAAGTAAAATTAATAAAGCAAATCACTATTTACTTTTTACTTTAAATAACAAAAACTAGTTACTTATCTTCATTCTCTTCTTCCCTCTTCATTTCCCACGGTTCCAACCTCTCTTCTATATCCTTCTTGCTCTCCATTCACGGTTTTGCAATAGTACCACCACCATATATCACCTTCAACCTCTTGTAACTCCTAGCTCACTTTGCCAAATCAAAAACAAAGACCACCATTCTCTTTGTCTTGCCAAGCTCTTCACTCCTATCTTCTCAAAATTCCAAGAGCTCCATTTCGATGCCAAGAGGAATCTCCATGGGAGGAGCTTGAGCTCATCTTTTCACATATTATTGTTCTCCTTTGCTTCTAGGTAAGGAAACTCAAAGAAAAATAACATTTCCTTTATGTTTGTATGTTGACCGAGAATCACCATTAATGGTGCCCTTTACCTTGCTTGTTCTAGCTTCATTTGAACCTTCCAAGGGCTTGGTGGAGTCCTCTCTTGCTACATATCCAAACTCTCTTTCATATCCAAGGTAAAACAATCATCTAAATGTTCTAAGACAATATATATATAGGGTTTACAATGAGATGAAGCATAAAGCTTGTATACTCATTTCATTATTTGTATATTGTTTAGAAGTTGACAAGAAATCAAACACCCTTACCGATTTTTTAAACAAGGAAACAAGAAAGAAGTTGTGAGGAAAAGAGGTAAATGTGCTAACCTAATGTAGTTTAAAGTCTAAGGAGAAATGAGCTTATATTGCTTATGAAAATGATTTAATGAGCCAATGGTAAATGACTTAGAAAAATGCTCTCAAGGGCTTAGTAAAAGGCATATGTGTTGTTGAGTGTATTTGCAGGTCAAAGGCAAATATAATGTGGGAAATTCAGTGTTTATGACTTATGCATCTTAAGGGCCTAAGAGCCATGTTATTTAAGGGCCTAAGTGCCAAGCAATTTAAAATTATGCACTATATTGTGATGTAGTGCTAAATGAGTGAAGTTTTGTGTACTAGAATGTTCTTGATGGATTTTAGTGTTCTTGATTGTTTAATGGTGAAAACAATGTGTTTTGGCTTAGTAATGTTCTAGGAGAGTTCATGTCAAAATTTAGGTAATGTACAAGAAGTTCTAAGTGTTTAAAACAAGAATTGATGAACTAGGAAGTGTTAGAAATGTTTAGGTGTTTTACTAGAGGAGAAGTAATGTCTTAGGTGTTCTAGGAAATAAAAAGGACTTAGACAATGTTCTAGGGGATTTAGAATGCAAATGAATGCTTGAGAGATGATGTTGTAGTGGTGAGAAAACATTTGGGAATAGTGGAAGTAATAGGTATGAAACACCACATAGAAACTTAGTGAAAAACATTACAAGTGTAAACCTTATTATGAGAATTTGTGTAATGCTTGAGGAGGATTTTGATGAATGATTTAAGGAGTTTAATGGAGGTCTTAAGGTGTGTTTGAAGTGCCCAAATAAGGTTAGAACATACTAGGATATATGAGGTGAAGTTTGGAGTTAAATGGGCAATTAATAACAAGGGTCTGGAGCAGACCGACCTTGGGGACCGGACCTGCAAGGTCGGTCGAGCCCAATTTACCCTGCGAAAATGGTCTCTGGAATGGACCGACCTTGGGGACCGGACTTGCAAGGTCGGTCGGGCATGGATTTTTAGTACGGATTGAGTCTCTGGAATAGACCGATCTTAGGACCGGACTTACAAGTTCGGTCATGCCAAAATTTTTGTACGTAAGTGACTCTCGGGAATCGACCGATCTTGCGACCGGACTTGCCAAGATCGGTCGGGCCTGAATTTTCAAAGGGAAGAAACTCTCGGGAATAGACCGAACCTGTGACCGACCTTGTGTAAGGTCGGTCGGTAAGTTCGGTCGGACCAAAATTAAAAAAAAAACAAACAAAGAGTGGCTTAAGTAGTTAACCCTAAGGGGTATAATGTAGGTAATCAAGGATAAGTTTGGACATTAAAACATGTCATATAACCATGTTAAACACTTAGTAAATTTGAAGTTAAGTAAGTTAATTAACCGACATTCTTAAATCATGTATAGGAGTGACCTACGGTGGAAACCAGTCGAAGCAAGGACCAAGGTATGGTTTTCTTGCAGTTTGTTGCCTACCGGTTTACACCGGCTTGTGTGTTGTTTGTTTTCTGTGTGTTTATGACCTTGTAAGACTTAAATCATGTAATGAGTTTACTGTTGTTAAATATTATTGTATTGTTAAGTGTGACTCTCTCTTCCCTTGTGTGTGTCTAACAAGACTTAACCATTTGCTTGTGATTTGTTTATTGAGTTCAATGTTGAACTTCTAACAAGTGCTAACGGGGGAAGTGAGGAGTCCGGTCTGTTCCGGCCACGCGTGTGAGTATGGGAGTCGATGTCATAACCGGTTCAATTCTCTTTGTATGTTATGGTTGTTTTCCAATTTGGTTTCCAACCTTCCCTTTAGCTTAACCAAGGCTATTTTACTGACTCACGTCGGGCCACAGGGGCATACTATGTGTTGTTCGGTGTGCTTGGGTCACTATATCCGAGGCACCTTGTGTTAAGTTATCCGTTCAATCTAACAGGACGGTAACGAGTTATGTAACGAGCTTAGCATGAGTTTGGCAACATTCTCTAGGCTCTCCATGGGAACTAATTGTGTTGGTTCATTTTCTAAAAGGAATTGTTCTTGTATGTTATGTGTGATGTTGTGTACAATACTCTTATTGTGATATATGTATATGTTGTATGTTTAAAAAAAAGAATGCCATGTCATCATGACAATTAGTTGCGCGTATCCCGGTAGCCGATGGGCTACGCGTTAACCATACCAGCCAAGGGTTGCTGACCCCCTCGGGGGCTCCATATTTTTACTGCAGGATGAGGATCGAAGAAGCGGAATGGCTTTAGATTCTAGGATGCAGGATTACTTTTGATTATTTTTGATGTTAAGCCCGGGATGCGCCTGTGCTCCCGTGGCGTTATTTTGGTACCGTTGTAGTATAGTGACGGTCGTTGACAGTTTGTGGTGTACAATTACAGTGTATGGATGTAGTTACAAACTCGGTATTATGTTAATGTATTAAAGGTTATTAGTTCTATGCTCAGGAGTCTGATCATCTGGCCGATATGCTTGTATTTATTCTGCCTTGTTAACCACGTGGGTGGTTAACGACGTTGTAGCACCAAACCGTTTAGTTATTGTTTAGTTGTATTTCCACTGCGATTTCGATTATTGTTAAGTGCGTAGTAGGGGTTACAACGGTGGTGGTGGTGGAGCAATCGCAGGCGTCGAGCTGCGCGGAAATCGCCGTCGAGAATCGCCGTCGCTCTGCTTCGTTCTCGCGAGACAGAAGAGAATGAAGAGGAGAATGGAGTGCTCGATTTGGGGAAAAAAAAAGACCCTATCGCAGCGGTTCCTACTAAGAACCGCTACGATAGAGTTTTTTTTAAATGACCACCTACCGCGGTTGTAAGTAACAACCGCTGAGATAGGTTTGCGGGATTTTTAAAAACGGCCTATCTCAGCGGTTGTTTTTACAACTGCTGCGGTAGGGGCGCTGCGATAGACCATTTTTGTACTAGTGCCACATGTTTCCACACATGTTTTAACACCTTAAACACTCCTTAAAACCTCCTTAAATCATTGGCCATACTCATACTCAATTCTTGCTTAAATCTACAATTTAAATTCTCATTTTTGGCACTTATGCACACTAGTGCATTTCCAAACTTCCTCTTGATAGCTTACCTCTTGTTCTCTCAAGCATTTGACCATACTAATACATCTTGGGCATTATCATCTCTAGTTCCCAAGCTCACTCTTTATTTTCAAGGTCACACTCCTTAGCTCACCTCTAGCAAATTCAAGACTTGTCTACAACGTTTTTTGCTACAGTTTTTGCACAATTATCCTCACTTCTTATACTATAGCTCTTGGTGAGTTTAAACCACTCATTTTCACTATATTCTCTCCTAATCACACTTAGGTTCTCCAACCTCTTATCACCACATTAAACACTCGGTTTTCCTGCGAAAATTTCGCCATAGTTCACCTACAATCCTAGCATGCCCAAATGCACAATTTCTCACCTAAATCAACTCAAAACTAACCACGTCCATAAAGGATCCTACCAGCACACAATATTCACCCAAAAATTCCATCAATCACAATATAGTGCATTAACTTAAATGCTTGGCTCTTAGGCCCTTAAATCAACATAATTTAAACAGCCAAACTCTCACTAGCTCAATGGCATTATTAGTATTTTCTCAATTCATTTTACACCCCAAATTACTCCCATCTAAATATAATTCTCAAAGGATACTAAATACAAGGTTTATGGTAGAGCATTTACCTTAATTTCCCATTTCTTTCCTTCTCATTTCTCTTCATCTTTCTCTTGCGTGGAACCGGGCAAGAGGTGTGTATCCCTTGATAACTCTAACCAACATTCCATAGGGATAATGAGTACTAAGTACACACACAGGCTCATTGAAACAACCCTAGAACATTAAGGGGTGCTTAGTGCACTAAAATGAGAAGTTTACCTTGAAACCCTATGATGGTTTTCTGTAAGGAATTAAGACCAAGTTTCCACCAGATTTTGAAGCTTGAAATTGAGCTCATACAAGAAAATAAACAAGGCACATGAGCAGCCCAAAATCACCAAGTACAAGGAAGGAGGAAAAATGGGTTTTCTTGGATTTTTCTTACCTCAAACCAAAGGGGGGATGAACTAGCTCCTTAGAAACTGATTTTCTCTTCAAATGGGCTATACCCATGGAGATCAACTTCAACCTTTAAAGATTTTGGAAAGAGGGAAATGAAGCCCTTGAGGAGAGGAACATAATATGTGATTTGTTTTTTATTTGGAGCTTTAATGTGGCTTGTGCAAGCTTGGGAAGGAGGGCTGCCATGGGAGGAGCACAAAACAGTTCAAGAGGAGGAATAAAGGGGATAAAAACGACAGAGAGGAGGGAGAGTTCAGATGGGAAGGAAGACAGTGAAGAGAGAGAGAAGAAAAGTAAATAAGTACTTTTCACTTTTTCCTTATTGACTTATTTGCTTCTCCTCTCACAATGGGAGTCATCTTGACTTAAAAATGCTGAGTCACCCCTTTTTAAAACCGGCCCCCTCTAATATCAGGCAAGGGTGTTTTTGTTCTTTCGCAAGAAACGCTCATTAATTTTCCGGTTTTAGCACTATTCACTAGTCGGACCCGTTTTCCGGATTTTTCTTGTTCTTTTTAATTTTATTGGTTCTTAAGCTTCTATTAATGTTTAATTATATTTATATAGCCAACTATAATTTTTATGGGTCTGTTTGACCACTTAAATTAACGTTTTCGAGTTTTCTCGAAAAACGTGCTCTAAATCTTCCTTAGCGTTTTTAACCCACTATATGGATCCGTTTTCTTCGAGAATTGTTCCCACATACTATTTAGGCATAATTAAGCCCTAGGAATCCATATAGGACCCTAACCGAGGTCATATACCTCCTATGGCCGCGTAACACTCATTTTTACGTTTTATGCTTTTTAAGCATTCCTATTTTCTTCACCAAAATTCTTTAGGCACTATTAGGCCCTTAAAAATCATATTAGAATAATTTAATAACCATATTTAAGTTCGGGGTTTTTTGAGCACCTATCAGCGTTCTACCATTTTATGTTCGTCAACAACTTTGTGATTTTCATCCATCTTGTTCACGTGGACCTCTCCGAGTGGTTCTTCAGAGGACCAGGTTTATCAATGTGAACCGCCTCCCATTACCCCCCACCTGGCCCCAGTCGACTTCATCCATGTTACTCTTCTACCCCGACACTCGCTCATACTCAAGTTGATTTTCTCCCTGTTTTGTTGCCCATTTCTCCTGCTCGATCATGGAGGAACCCGTCATCTCCTTCCTCACACCTGATTCCATCTTTCCTCGCACCTGATTCCAGCACTACTTGGTGAATATGCATGCCATAAATCTCAAGAGTTCAGACAGGTGTGCGGGCCTTCAGCAACAGTGATCATAAAGCAACTATGGTGCTTCTTCGTTACCGCACCACGTAATCTCCATCTATCATTGTCAGCACCATCATTGTCATCATCATCATCATCACTGGATGAACCACCTCCAAGCCCTTCCATATCATCCTCCTTGAAGTCTTCCCGCAAGTCGCTGTCATCATCAAAGTGTCTAAAATCATCACCCACATCGTGTTGGAGATGATCTTCAACTAGTGTTGGGTATGAGGAATGAGTTTGTGTTTCTAAAGAGGTTGATCTTGAGGAGGAGCATTGAGTAGAAGATGATCTTCAACTGGTGTTGGGTATGAGGAATGGGTTTGTGTTTGTAAAGAGGTTTGATCTTGAGGAGGAGCATTGAGTATAAGAGAAGTGTTTGTGATTATTTGTGTTTGGTGTCGTGAATATGAAGAAGGCATAGGGGTTTGGCTTTCGGGTGGTGTGAAGCTTGGAGGGCCGTGGTGTTGATAAGATGAGGAGGTGAGAAGTGTTTGTGTTTGTCGGTTTTCATGTACTTCAACATACAATTCGTAGAATATATCTCGTGGCCCTTCACCCCGACAGTAGAACATGGCATTTTGAACATCCTCATCGTCCTCAATGGGTATGACTGTCCACTTTGTAGTGTCGTCATTCATTGACTGACCCATTCGTCGTGACACCTTCACTTCGTAGGTGCACATGTTGATGCCGAAACGATTACCAATCTGAGCAATAAGCTGCTCATGATTGGTGTCGCGCTAACTAGAATGAGCTTCCTCTTCCCACCCTCGTAATTAGCTCCATTTACCCCATGCACTATTTTGCCACTAATATGACACAAGAACTGGATAAAGGAGGACATATCCACCTATTTCATAACATCATTAAATCACAAATTTAATCAGCTATTCCCAACATTCGGCTGATTGCAGACATAATGATCCAACAAAACCAAAAATAATAAACTAACACTATATTTCAACCTTATCAATTACATATAATTTTATATAACAATTCAAACAATTAATTGTGATTTCAATTTCACAAACATCCACAATTTCTCAACATTCCCTAATTTCACAAAATTCCAAAATTTCCAAATTTCACAAAATTCCAACTTTTCCAAATTTCACTATAATTTCACCAACAAACAACCAATCATCACTACAAATTCATAAATAATCAATTAACACTGCAATTAGCCAAATAACAACATATAATCAGTCACTAATTTAATATACCAACTCATTAACAATCCCTAATTTTCTAACATTCCATGACTAATTTTAACTAAATTAGCGTTAAATATGTACCTCAATATGCAGAGAATGATTCTGGTGGTTGCTGGCGGCGGTTGGTGGTCGGCGGCGACGAATTCCGGCTACGGGAGGCGGTGGTTGTTGATGGTGGCGGAGCTGATGCGATTTGGGGGCGGATGTATGTTCGCAGTAGCAGCAGAGAGGAAGGAAATGGGGAGAGTGGGGAGTGAGAAGTGTTCTGGTAAAATTATAAACCTGTGAAATCGTCTCTTGAAGAGACGATTTAATTATATAAACCTGTTCATTAAACGGGCACGCGCGTCATAGAATGGTGAAATCATCTCTTGTAAAGACGACTTCGACGATTTCTTCTTCCCCTCCGTCCCACTGTGGCAGACGCCAACGTGGCACGGGGAATATTGAAATTGTCTCTTAATAATCAGTGGAAGAAAAGATTTATTCGAGAGTGCTATTGAAATACCCCTAACCTTTAAATAATTAAACAAAGGGAAATATATATTATTTAGGGGATTATTAAACCCTGAAAAAAGTATAAAAACACTTGGGCGTTAAAACGCACCTAAACTCCTTAAGGTCAAAAACGTGCGCTAAAGCCCGACCTTAAGCTAAACAAGTTATATGAGTTATAAAACTCATATGAAGTTAATCAAGGATCATTTTATGACCTTTAAAACACAAGTCCTCAGTTAGAAATGAGTAAAAATACAAAATGCCCGGGAGTTCCCTTAAGGGCCCCTTAAGGCCCGAAAGTCCCGAAAATACTTTATTAAATAAAGTAAAGCATTACACTTCATTCTAAATGCACAATAACACTTTAATGAATATTTAAGATGATGTTCTCAAGCTAAATTCTCAGTTAAAGACAAAGTGCTCGGAGGTTCCCGACGAGGGCCCCATAAACCCCTAGGAGTGCCCCGGAGAGGTACCATAGTGGCACAAACTCCAATATAAATTATTCTAATAGTTCCTATCATTAATATTCACCATTATAAAGAGAATTCTTGAGCCACTTTTTCAAAAATACACAAAGTGCTCGGACGAAATTCTTAACGCTCCTTTTTGCCCCGGGAGTGTCCCGGTAGGCCGAAAATTGAGTTACGAGTTTATATAACCCCATATAACTCAATGTAACACCTTAACATATTATTATTGACTATAAAAAATGTCAATAAACACTTGGAACTCATAGCGACTAATTATTTTCCAGAAAATCCTTAAAGCACAAAAACGCACCTTTGGGTGTCACAAAAATGCGTTTTACGCAATTGCCTTGAAGTTTTTGAGGAGCCACGAGTTGATACTCTTAAAAGGGGATAAATTGACCATCCAAATCAATTAATTCCAGTGCTAAAATCATATCACAACCAGGGCCGATTTTTGAGTCAAAAAGGTACCTAAAATCAGCATTTTTACCTTAAAACTTTCATCTTTTACCATGGTATAAATGTACCAATTAAATGCTGGAACCTATTACACATATTAGTATGGTCTTAGTACAATATAGTGTAACAAAAATCAACGGAAAAATTAATCCCATTTGGCCCCTAATCCATGCACCATTTGTAGTCTATTTTGACTAGTTTTTGGTTTGAAAATTGTCTTATGGTAATGTGACTCACCTAGCATATACTATATGATAATGTAACAATTAAATCAGTCATTTGGAGCCTTCAAAAACCGTATGCCTGCAAGGAAAATTAAGGAGAATTAGTATATGGAAAAGAATGAAATAAATACTAAATAGATCTACTTTTGACAAGGTTACAATCAAACAAAAATCAAGTGGCTTACCATCACATGTGCAGCCGATTTTGATATAGAAAAGGAGGGGGTTGATTGCTGTCAAGATAATCAAGGGAGACAGCCACCAAACTATACATATTTCTATTGCCTAATACAACAAGAATTCATTGTCCTATACAACTAATGGTGGCCGATTTCTATGCTAGAAAGTAGACATTAATTGTCTTGTAAAAATCAAAATAAATTATCTACAACCTAGACATGTTATTATGTCATTAATTAACAAGAAATCAAGGGCCTACAGCAGCTCCAATTACGCCAACCTACAAGAGAAGAAGACAAGTTAGTATAGGTAAGTTGATTTAGAAAATTCAAAGGAGACAAACACTCTTGTCTTCTAGCTTCAATTGTCAAATAAAGACTCCATAATTCATATCAATCAGCCGAAAGAATGCAATCAATTAAGGGAATTATTGAGCCAAATAAACAAATAATTAAACAAAAGAAAGACTAGTTAATTTGACAATTATTGTCACAATAATTCTATCCTTCATTCTTTCCTTAAGTCTTACGTGAGGCTTCATTCTCCTCTTGCCTTTCACTTGGCCGAATTGGTAAGTCCTCATTGTTCTCTCTTTTCTTCTTCATTTGCTAAGTAATTCCTTAGAGCTTCTAAGCTCCATTAATGGTGATCTAAGTTCTAACACCATTTTAATGTAATTTCCTAGTTAAATCTACTAAGTCTTGAAGCAAGAATCATCCTAGGAATTCTTACAATTTTCGCCAAGGTTAGATGCTCCAAGGAGGTTCCTAAATTCAACAACAACACAAGGAACAACAAGATCAAGTTAAGGTATATTTTCATGTTGAAAAATCCTAAGTAATTACCTAAATCATTTTCGAAAATTATAAACTTCTAAATCCATATTCTCTTCATTATTTCATGAAGGAAATTTAGATCTACAACCATCTCAAGGTCTACCGAAAATTCCTTGAAAAATTCCTAAGGTAAACTCTTGTAAAACTACTCCAAATCTTATTTATAATTTTTGTTAGAAGTCTAACAAATGGATCTCCTAAATATATACAAGGAGGCCGAATTCTCTCCATCAAAATAGCATTTGGAGAGCTTGGAATTCAAGGAGAAATCAAGTACAAGAATTGTCTTGATTTAAGGAGTAAGTTTATATAATTAAGGTTTATTAAGTTTAAGCTTGATTTAAGCTTCAAACTTTGGTATAAAAATTATGTAAAACCTTTAAATAAATTAAGGCCGAAAATAATGGGTTATAATGTCAAGAAAATAGTTTATAACATATAAGGTAAGATTATTACCTTAAGGTATAAAATGTGTGTGTCACAAAAATTAAATAAGATGCTATATATATATATAAACCGAATTATCTAAGGATTAATTGTTCTATTTTGAGGTTATAATCATTCTAAGTCATTAGCATAATTTTTAGAAGTGTTATATGGATTATATACATTTATATGTATTTATTATAAGGTATAAATCAAGTTTTAAAACTATAGTAAAATAAAACAAAACCGAGAATAACATGGTTTATTTGGTTATTTTCGAAATATATAAGTATATTAACTTATATTATAAATTTTGGGAGTATTAAAAATAGCTATAAGTATTTAAATGGCTAGTTAAATAAGTTATGTGGTTAAAGTGTAAATTTTGTAAAGTTTGGTGAACAAAATATAAAATCCGAAAATTAAAGGAGTGATTTGGTATATTATGTTTATATAAGGTAGGAATTAATATTATGAATTTTGGTGAATTTAAATAAGTGGTTAAGTGTTAAAATAACATTTTATAAAGTTTTGGGACTATTTTGTAATTATTGGAAAATATAGTGTATGGCCGAGAATTACTTATGATTTTATGAGTATACTAAAGTATTAATCATGAAATTAAGTCTTGGTCTAAGTGTTGACCAAAAACTTTGGGTTAAAATGATTTATGACATAAAATATTAAGTTTATAAAAGTTTAAGGGTGGATATGTAATTTATGAAAGTATAAGTGTTAAACTGAATTTAATTTGGGGCGAAAGCATAATTTGCAAAATTATAAGGACCATTTCGATATTTAAAGAAATGAAACATTAAAACTATAATTTATAAGTTAATATGTAACTTATATAAAGTTTTAAGGGCTAAAATGTAATTATGTGGGAGTTTATGTCAAAACCGAAATGGACATGGGGAGAAAATATAATTTACGAAAGTATAGGGGTTCCTTCGGTATTTTAAGAGAATTAAATATTAAAAGTATAGTTTATAAGTTAATATGTAACTTATATAAAGTTTTGGGATTAAAGTGCACATATAGGAAAAACATATGTTATGACCGAAAATAATTGAGGTCAGTTGGTAATTTATAAAAATTAATGTGTTTGCTTTACAATTACCAAAAATTAATATGGATAATTAGTAAATTATAAAAGTTATATGGTTATTTAGTAATTTGTAAAAGTTGGAGTATTTGAATTGTAATTACCGAAAAGATATATGTGGTTAATTGGAAAAATTACAAAAGTTAATGTGTCCAAAGGTAAATACCGAATTTATAAGGTTATTTGGTAACTTATAAAAAGTTATTGTGTCCAGCTTATAATTACAGGAATTAAAAAGGTTGGTTTTATAATTTAATAAAGAAAGGAATCAAGGTTAAGTAATGTGATATATTATGAGGAATAATATATGGGTTATAAAATAAACTATGGTTATGATAAGAATAACCAAAAGAATTTAATATAGAGTTTATGAAATAATTATGGATATAATTAAGGTAACCAAATTATAGGTATATGGAATAAGAGGAATTAATTATGGATATATAATTTAAGAGATGAAGAAATATTTAATATGGGAATTCATTATCACATGTGGGAATCACATAAAATAATGAACTGATGAACTACCTAAGACTACTGTTAAATAACAGGGGAAAATAAAGAACATACAAAGTTATTATACAACGAGTATAAACACTACAATGACAGTACTGTAATATTTAGTGAGTGGTTATATTAATATTACCCGGTATTGCTTGTAAATATAACAGCGTACGGGGAAGGACTGTTAAAGCGTGAATTGTCAAGCTAGCTGTTATCACGGTGAACGGTATGTTAATTGTGTGGTCTGAATGTCCTAAGGATTTTCCTAAGATCCAGACGTGTGTGTTTAATTAAGAGTGATATCTGTGATTCTATGTATATTATTTTGTATACTGTATTGCTCAACACTGTTGCGTTTTATTTATACGCGAACGTCTTATGACTGGAAGTTTATACATCTAAACTGGGAAAAAGACTAACTGACCTTTAGGTATTATTGAACCTAACAATGGTCAACTGTTATAGTCTTAATTCAAGTATTGGTTATTGTACCACTGACTAAAGGGCTAACTTATAAGGAGAGGAATCCAGACTGTTTCGACTTTCTGGTTGCGCATTGTGATCACTACGAGAGACTTCAATAGGGAGTCACTCAAGGGAATCCATCAGCCACATTCGGGGATGGCGGAAGGCACTGCCGTTGGTGCACAGGTTTGACCAGATCGGTCAATATATTATCCAGGGCCATAAGGTCAGCTGGTAACGGTTCCATTGGAACCCAGGGGACTATTGTCCATTAATAAGTTATTAAGGGTGGTCTTATCATGACGCCTGAGGTGGAATTTAATTGGAAAAGGTTAAGTGATTAGTTTAAGGGATAAGGGTCAGGTGACCATCTAACAAGTACAGTCTAATACGCGTATCTTGTTTGGATATTGATATGGTTTACTGATGTGTGATTATTGGTTTTTTTATAGTTTGTTGAGGTGTGCTTATTGGTTATTGCTATGGATTAATAATGTGTGGTAAATTGGTGTTATGTACTATCGTACATTGATGTTTACGGGTGGATTGTTATGTGATTGTTTAACGTGTGCAGTTATTACTGTTATTATTGTAAACCGGTATTTTATGTAATGAATCTAATATCAAGATGGCTAAACGACTTAAAGAATCTTGATGATTTAAGACTACATTTAGCATACCAGCATTTCGATTGCTGAGCCCTTCAATGGGCCAAACATTCCAGGTTATTGAAGAAGTCTCAAGCCGGAGTGCGGGACAAGGGGGTAGCTGTTGTATTTTCAACAAACGCCATTGGTTTTAATTATGTAATGTATTAAGGAGATTGTTGTATTTCATTAGTTGCTCATTTAGTTGGATTGTGTTGTAATAATTAGAGTGCTCAGTATCTGTTCATCACAGCGTGAGGAGTTGTATGGTTGGAAGAGTGAGGATGCCTTGTTACTCACATGGGTGAGTAATGACGTGTAACACCAAGGTAGATAGTTTTATTTTCCGCTGCGAATTGTTATTTATTATGCTACGACATGCGACGATATTACAGATTTAGAATTAGGAGAGAGAGGGGGGTTAATATGTGTATATTTTTTTTTATTTCAGAATTGTTTTCCAACGACTCCAATAGTAGCTTCGTTCTTCCGCACGCCCCCGCCTCTATCCACCAGAATTGTCTCTCCTCCCTTTCCCCGATCCGTGGGGTGACAGCTTTGAGCAACGTCTTCAAGAATTTCAACTCCCGAGCCTCCTGTTTATGCGACATCATGACCACCCTCATTTTGATGAAATCGTCAGCGCACCTTCTCGCTGAAAAATTCGTGCGGAATTGTTGATACTTCCGGTGCGTGGATGCCTTTCTTCCCTCACTACTTAACTTAAATTCTACTAAATGCTATTCTATCTGTCTCACCCTGTAGTCTGCGCGAGAGAGGCTGGTGGGTGGGGGATTTTCAAGTTTTTGGTTGTCATGATCTGTGTATAATTGACCTGCATTTTGGATCACATCCGCTCTTTGCAGCTCTCCGTTCTAACTTAGAAGGATTTCCTTTTAGATCCTTGATCATGTGGTGTATGTATCTCTTTTTACAACTAATATTATTATGTTGGTTTAGGTAATCGTTCTTGTGGCGGAAAGCGTACGAGATTCGTGGAAGCCAAAACTCTTTTACTTGAAGGTTGAAAGGAACAAACTTGAAGCAGAATTGATTTCAAGGTTTGTCGGAAAGTGTATTGGTCGGTGAACAGATCAATCTCTAGTATTTGCAACTTCTACTGGTCAATGATATATGAAAAATCGGTGTTGTTTACAGCTATACTGTCTTTCAGTTTACAGAATTTGCTTTCTTTGTATTTGAGCTCCGTTGCTCTATTGCTCCTGCCGTGTTTATTTCGTTCGTTATTTTTCATTCATGAAGTCATCTTGAGTTTTCTGTCTCTTCTTAATGTGCACAAGTGCTGGTGTGGTAAGCGGACTCTGATTAACGAATTATCTTATGTTTTTCCATCTGTACTTGGTTTCTGAAGCTCTATGAAAGCAGAGCCCCTTCGAATGTTGGCATATAACGTTTGGGGTAGGATTTCAGTTGAACACTTGTTGTTTAGGAATGCGAGCTGAATGTTGTCTTTGCTTAAACATGGCATGGGAATGTGATTTGTCATTGTGGTGTCTATTAATTTCACCAGTCTAATGTTTGCCTCTCATCTACGGTGTATGTCACTGAGAGTTATCTTCTATCGATCAGAAAAGCAGAAATCTGTTAGAAGACACTCTGTAATTTCAGTGGATTGGTTCAGGAATGTGCTCTTCTGAAATATTATGTACTCTCAAGTGAAGGAAAAGAACGAGAGATCCATTATTTTCACAAGTCTTTTACTCTTAGTTCTTTTCTCTTCTCTTTCGCAGCGCTTCACTTCCCAAGAAAAGAATGCGTGCCCCATCCCTGCTTGCTCACTGCATTCCAATATTGTCTTCCCATGACAGAGGCAGTCATGGCTTTACAGTTTCAGAAACAGATGGACATGTTGCTACGCCTGCTGTTGAAATTCTTCCATCCAAAGTGAGCTTCCTTTTACATGTTTCATCGATTCTCTCAAACTTGAAATGCATATGTATAAATATAGTATGTGATGATGTCACATAGGGTAGAAGCTTGCAAGTTGCTCATGAATTTGTGATTTTATCACAATTCTAACAAATTCTATGTGCGGTTAAAAGATTTCGATATGTGTGAAATATTGTGCTTATCATTGTTTCCCTCTAACTGGTCATTCGTAAGAAATTGTAGATTAATAAAGTAATTTTCATTTAAGATCATATCGTTATGAAATCCAGTGCTATGAATAAAATAACCATGACACATTGATATTTAACTATCATCTACTCTAATATTGTTGCACCAATATTGATTTGGATTCTTGATTACACTCTAATTAGGAAATAAAGGTGTGGTCAATTAAATATATGAGAGTACTTGTCAATCTGGTAGTCATGATGACTTGAGACTTTTTGATCAAATGTGCTTTGGAAACAACATGAGTTTGCAAGACAACTTTCCTTCCACCCTAGTGATTACACTCCTGTTTCTCATCTTCAATAAATTAAGGGGGCGTTTGTTTTTGGATAATCAAGAAAGGGAATAGGAATGATTCCGTTTCTGTTGTTTGTTTAGTAAGTTTTTCCTACTTTCAAGAAAAGGAAAGAGTGGATTACTCCAAAACCCTCTAACTCGATTCCCCACCCCTACTAGGGATTGGGATTCCCTTTCACCAGTACGCTTTCACCGGCGACATATGACCATTGGCCAATGACTAATGACCATTGACCGGTGAATGTTGACTGTCAATTAATGACTTTTGACCAGAGGCCGACATCCGTTGCCAGTCCGTTGACCGGTTATTTATTTCGCTTTCCTCAGTTCAAACAAACAACAAAGGAAATCAAAGAGAATTCTTTTCCATTCTCTTTCATTCCCTTTCCTGATTCAATTTCGTTTCCCCGCTCAAGACAAACGCCCCCAAACCTACATAACCCCACAAAGAACAAGCCAAAACCGAGTTACATAAGGTACAAAAGGAGACTAAAACAATCAACAGAAAAAGCTCAAAGTCTAACTAGATTGATTCTAAAGTTCAAGCTCCTCCGACTAAGCTGCACCAGAACTGTTTCAGCTCTAGTTATCAGTAATGTAGTAATGTTTCTTCTTTTTTTTTTCCAGTAAATTAATTTGAATTTACTTTTCTTCAGATAGTTCACCCTTGTAAATATGCAGCTGAGAAAGTTGATCTACATGGGCTTACTGTTTACAAGGTTTGTCGTATAATTGCTAAAATCATTTTTCTTTGTGATGCTCAATGGTATAAATTGGCCTTGTTTTCAGAGCCACTGTAAAATCATTTTAAAAAGGGAAAATTCACAAGATATCACTGTTTAAGTTTCTAATTCACAAAACACCGCTGTTTTTTTCGTAATTCAGCTTTAAACATGCTTAAACGTTGTCCAAAATTGATAAAATTTTACATGGACGATGCTAAAGTGTTATATTTTGGTCCAATATCAAATTTGAAGTTTTTTAAGCTCATATGTGACATGTGGGACCCAATGAACATGTCAGTTTAAGCATGTTTAAAACTGAATTACGAAAAAAACAGTGGTATTTTGTGAATTAGAAACTTAAACAGTGATATCTTGTAAATTTTCCCTTTTAAAAATGAATCTTGAAGTAGCTGTTATTGGTATTTTCCTATCATTCTTGGAACAAAAGCATCATCCCCTGTCTTGCTCATAAACTATATTAAATATTCCACCATCTTATACACTAGAAAACCTGTATACTTGCAATTTTTCATGCACATCCCCACCTGACCCAAATCAGGGAAAGAAAAAGGAAAAGAAATATCTGACTTCTGCTGGTCCAGAAGTATGGTACCTCTGAAGTGGTCAAGTACCGATACCTAAATTTACGCGCATAAATGTACTTATGCGTCCGGGCATATGGAGAGTTTCAAATCCATGGTCTACCTCCATGATTCTTCTCTACATGCTTTGTAGATTATTCTTCTACATTTATATTTTCGTAAATGAAGATTTTATGGAATTTGTAAATTTTTGGGAAGCTTTGCTTGCCATTCTTTTCTTCTTATAATATTCAATTTCTCTCAGGGACGAGTCAATGTTGCTGATATTGTTGGCTTCACTGGCTCTGAAGTAATATGCTCTAAGATAGATGGTACGCATATCTGCTTTTGTGATTGTCAGTAACTGATAAGCACGCTTTGCTCTATGTGAACTGGGTTCTTGGGTCTATTATACACGTAAGGAACTATGAGATTCTTTTGTTGTGCAAAACTAAATGATTGCTTGCTTTGCAGGTTCCCATAGGGCTTGGGACAGCTCAATTGACCTCATCAATGCGCTAAAAGATGAGATTCGTGATGGACAATTGAGCTTCAGGGGTAAAGTAGTTCTTGAGGTATGCCAATTTATCACTCGGTGGGTCTTTTGGTTACACTTAATGGGACAATTTGCTCTATCTTATGTTAATGCTGATCTTGTGCTCTCTTTATTGTCATATATTGTAAGACCTCTGGTCCTCTGTACTTGTTTCTGACTGGCTGGATGTGGGAACCAATATTCTTAGTTTGATGTTAGTTTCAATGATGTATGAGAATGCATTGACTAGGAAAGTAGTCGTGTTGGGGTGCCTACTTTTCTTGAAAAGTTTCATCAAGGGACATATATTCCCTTGGAAACACGAGGGGAGGCCAAAACTTCCTTTCCAATGTCTTATTTTCTTTCTTTGCAAATTCTAGGTCTGTTTGACCATCCTCCGCCTCACTTAAAACTCACGTACATATTTTCTCATGCTTTGCGCAAGGAAGATGGAATCTTGATGGACTTCTTGTTGGTCATCAAAGCTGTTTTTTTGTGGTCTTGTCATAAAGTTGCTCCTGATTGAACCCCCTTCTCTGCTTGCTCAATTGACATACAGAAACCCTTGGGGTTTCCTCATTATCAGTTTGATGCTCAAAATAGTAATTTGCTCTTATTTGTGGTCATCTCAATAATCTGGCTTTTTAAGCGACAATCTTGGCATGGACTGTCCTTTTTATTTTGTTTTATGTGGATTGATTCTTATTCAATTGATTTTATTATGTACTGGCTGTTTACTGGCCATGTATAATTTGGCTGAATATGAGCTCATTTTGTAGTATTGTTGTCAGGCCATTTGGCCTTTATCAAACATGTGCCGGATAAGTATTACTCGAATTGGCTATCATACATCCCTCATCCACAGTGCCCATCATACTCTGAGGTAGCTTACTTATCAAAAAAATCATACTCTGCGGTAGCTTGCCTCTGCTTCCTCTTATCTCCTCTCTCTGACATCTCTTTTGTATCTTCAGCTCAACCTTTCTTGGTCAAAGCTCTGCTCAGTTTCCAGAAATGAGCGTCAACTCCTCTTCCTGTATCTCCGAGTCCTATTCTCCCTCTTCCAATTACTCACTATCATTTTTTCTTTATTCATGGTGAATGCTGGAACCCTCACTCTTTCTCTTGGGCATCACTAGCTTCATTCCAGCTGAATTAACTGACTTGTGGCCAACAACGCTTGGTTATCTTTCCTTTCCAACTGTCTAGCTACCAGTATCTTTCTCATATTCTGCCTTTTGTCCGATTCTTTTTTACTAACCTTTAATTCTCTCTCTCTCTCTCTCTCTCTCTCTCTCTCTCTCTCTCTCTCTCTCTCTCTCTCTCTCTCTCTCTCTCTCTCTCTTTCATTTTTATATATTTCACTAGTTTCTTGTTGACAAAGAAGCAATGATAAAGACTTACTTTGTGTCTCATCCATCCGACTGAACAGTCTGAATTCGGCTGTCAATTATTCCAATCTGTTTTCTGTCCATAAAATGGTAGTGTGGATGCTAGCTGCTCTTTGGTTAATTTGCCTTTTTATCACTGGGTTGTACGAGAATATTTTATTTCAGTATTGGTGTCCTTAAGTATTGACATAGCTTTTGTTTATATATTGAATAAGCACCATTCGTCTAGGAAATAGCTTCTTTATTATTTATTTAATCATTAGTCACTAGTGTCTGCTCGTTCATAATTAATTGTACCTGTTCAGTTGTTTCCATACTTTTTTTTCTCTAGACAGAGACTTCCAAGGTGTCGTCTTCCCTGAGAATAACTCTATAAATATAGGGATGTACATCTCTTTTTATAACATTCTATGAGAATAAAACCTCTGCAAACTACATGGCATTCGAGCCTAATCTTCCCTTTAATCAGCCCTACCCATAGTGGCCGCTTCCCATCTCTTGGCTGAAAGTAGCTGTAACACCCCATATGGGTAACTGTTCAACAACCTAGCTCTCAAACCATTAAGACTTGAAAACTAGCCACTTTAGGCGCTCAATCCTCACTTGCCTTAAAAATGGAAGACCTTGTTACTGTAGTCTACCCATATGTATCTGTTAGAAATATTGTGGGGGGAGGAATAGGCCCAACAGAGAAAATTATATAAAATACACATATAGACTAGTAAGGCCCAATAACCCATGAGGTTCCATACTAAAACCAATTGACATTAGGTGAAGTAGCCCATAGACTATATGAACTACTTACTAGCTATATAATTTTTCAATGTGGGACTCACACTTGATCTTCAACATCCCCCCTCAAGTGTGAGTCTTTCACCTCTGAGGCCTCCCACATTGCACCCAGTTTGGACCCCACTTGGTACTGGCCCGGTCTCTTCTCCGTGACACAGTTCAATTTTTACAGTACTGGCCCGGTCCCATCTCTTAGTTTATCGTGACATAGTCCGTTTTTACTCGGGTATTCATTAGACAGTGGTGAGGTTGAACCTAGGCGCTGATACCATGTTAGAAATATTGTGGGGGGAGGAATAGGCCCAACAAAGAAATTATATAAAATACCTATATAGACTAGTAAGACCCAATAACCCATGAGGTTCCATCCTAAAACCAATTGGCAGTAGGTGGAGTAGCCCATAGACTATATGAACTACTTACTAGCTATATAATTTTTCAATGTGGGATTCACACTTGATCTCCAATAGTATCCTTATAAGCCATTCACATTACTACTCATATCCCGATGTAGGATGGGGATATTACATACTCCCCCACTCAAAAAACGCGACGTCCTCGTCGTAAGCCTAACATCCAAGTCCCACGGATCTCCTCGGTAGGTGTCGGGTAGATCATCCCGACACAGTCCTGAGTCAACTCTGATACCATTTGCAACACCCTATATGGGTAACTGTCCAACAACCTAGCTCTCAAACCATTCAGGCTTGAAAACTAGCCACTTTAGGCCCTTAATCCTCACTTGGGCTTAAAAGTGGAAAGCCTTGTTGTTGTAGTCAACCCATATGCATCCTTATAAACCATTCATATTACTACTCATATCCCGATTGTGGGATGGGGGTATTACAGTAGTAACTCCAACCATATACCCCGCACCATCCCTCTAGGAATCCCCACCCTTTCCCTTGGTGTGTCCTCTTGCTACGAAAGCTTATTTGGGTGTCTTCACTCCTCTTTAATTCCCAGTGTGAGTCTCTTCACCAAGAGTTCAATCATGTCTACAGAAACTGAATAAACCACAACAAGTCATCCTGAGCACTCAACTATTGTCTCAGTTGCTGTATCTCTCGAACAGTAGAAGTTTGATCTTCATCCTGTCGAGCCATCTTACCATTTCAATGGTATTAACTACCTTGGATGGTCTACACTATCTCCATGGTAAGGATCTTGAAGCTCATCTTACTGCCTCTGCACGTGCAGATGGTGATGTTGCTAGTTGGGAAACAACCAATGCTAATATACCGGCATGGTTATGAGACTATGCATCCTAACATTCATGTTTCTATATGGACATGGCTAAGGAAATATGGGATTTCATTCAGCAGTCATACTTTGCTGCTAATGACGGTGCATTTGTCCATGACTAGTGGCTCCAAATGATGACTCTTAGCAAAATTCACTATCAGTCACAAGATATGCTACAGACCTCCCACGACGAATGTCTGAACTTAACCAGTGTCAAACATTTAAGTGGTCGAATGCTGCTAATGCACTCCTCTTCAAGGACTATATTAATCAACGTCTCTACTGTTCCTTGTTTGGTTGAAATCCAACATATGATCAAATACGAGCTCCACTGTCAGCTCTTTCCTCTACCATTGTCACCGTTAAACATAAAGAGGGTAAATACAATATCATGTTAAGCATCAAGACAGTTGACTACTCTTGCCTCCCAACTTGATCCTTCATATACCAAGGGGGCTAATGGAGGATGATGGCGTGGCCATTGCAAAAGGTATAATCATAATGTGAGTCAGTGCTTGCAGCTATATCGTCATATACGAATAGGAAAATATATGACCTAGCCAGACGTGGATTTGGTGTTGATATTCTCTTTGTGTGATGTGTGTGAACTTGCTAAGCATTCTTGTATATCCTTTCTACAAAGTAATTCAATGGGTCCTCCTTTTGATCTTGTTCATAGTGTTGTTTTGGATCCTGCTCAAATCGCTAATATTTCTGGAGCACGGTGGTGCATCAGATGTATTGATAGTTGCACTCGTTTTATGTGGGTCTTTCTAATGAAACACAAAAGTGAAGTTACAACAACTATCACTAATTTTTGCAAGATAATTCACAATAAATTGCCCACCGCTATAAAATGCTTTTGCTCTGATAATGCCCTCGAATACTTCAACCAAACTACTATATCTTTTTCCTCTAAAAAAGTATTGTCCATGAGTCCTCCTGTCTATGCACACTTTAACTCAGCGGTACTGTTGAAAGGACAGTTTGCCACCTTATCGAAGTAATTCCCCCCTTGATTGTGTTGGTCACTTCTCCCCTCACACCAACATTACATTTGATCTTGATCTGCTGGTGTTTGGGTGTACTGGTTTTGTTCATGTTCCTTCACCTCAGAAATGGAAGTTGGACCCATAATCTATTAAGTGTATCTTTCTAGGCTATTCTACAACCCATAAAGGTTTCAAGCGCTAAATCCTACTACAAAAAGGAGTTACTACATTGCTGATATTACTTTCCATGAAACTGACGCCTTTTACATAACTCTGCCATTTCTACCTTCTCAAGATCCTCAAACTCCTCCATCTCTTCCTACCTACACTATTACACCCACGTCACCCTCATCTTCACAACCCCCGCAACATCATGCAACTCATAGCCATTATCATTTAACACTCCACCACCTTTTCCTGATCCACAACCATCTCAATCTGACAAACAATGTTCTCTTTCCAGCCCGTCATCCTCTCCTAACGTACAATTCCCTAATTCACCATTGAATTAGCCTGCTCTTTCACCTACTAAATCTTCCGACCATGACCACACTCCTCTTCCTGTTACACCATTATATTCAAAGAAGCACCAATCCTCTTTGTGGCTGACACAAGATCAAGCACCTGACCTAGGTAATGATTTCCTTCCTCAAGAACCGTCTCTACCGATTGCCTTACGAAAAGGTGTATGTCATTACACCAAAAACGCTCACTATCCTCTAGCTAATTTTGTTACCTATTTCTCTACTTCCCATGCCTCGTTTGTTCAAAGACTTAATGAAATCCCAGTACCCAACTTTGTTTATGAAGCATTGGGCAAGAAAGAGTAGAGGGATGCTATGCAGGAGGGAATTAGAGCTCTTGAACAGAATCATTCTTGGGACAGTGTGACTAAACCTCCTAGCAAGCATTTTATTAATTGTAGGTTGATCTTCACTGTCAAATACAATGCTGATGGATCTCTTGAAAGGTACAAAGTTCTTTTTGTGGCTAAAAGGTTTACTCAGACCCATGGAATTGACTATCGGGAGGCCTTTGCTCCTGTGGCCAACTCAATATTGTCTGCATTCTCTTATCCGTGGCATCCCACTTCTATTGGCCATTATCACAATTGGATGTCATGTACATTTTCACGGGCTTCATTGATGATTCTACCTTTACCTCTACCAAAGTATGTTGATTAAAAAAAACTATAGTCTCTAGCAATTCCTCTGGAGCTTGGTTTGGCCGCTTTATGAAGGTTGTTTGCGCTGTTAGCTATAGCCAAAGTCAGGGTGATCATACTCTTTTTTCAGGCACTCTCGCCCAAGGGTATTCTCCTTGTATATGTTAATGACATTGTTGTTAACGGTAATGATCTATCTGAGATATAGGCTTCGTTCGGACATGGTAGTATTGCGGCATATATGTGGCATGTCCTGAGTTCGTATTTTTGACAAAAATACCAAACAACCACACTACCAAACAACAGTTTTTAAAACAGCCATAAATATACCAGTACAAAACAACCACAAAACAACCAGCAACTTATGCTGCATTGAGAATAAATACTGTGAATTTGTAAAATTACCGTAATGAAGAGAATGAATATTGTGCATATTATTGTTTACAAGTTAGGATTGTGAAATTGTAGCGATGGATATGAATAAATTAACTAATTAAAAAAATTAACTTATTATTTGTTTTTATAAAAATGTCATTGAGTAGTAAGATATAACACTGTGTTTCTAAAATTACATAGGATAATACTGAGTTTTACTTATTTCACCAGATAACACTCTGTCACATATTTCGTTAACTTCTCCATTAATATCCCTAGAAAAAAGACTAAACTACCGTATTATTAGTTAAACTAAGGTGGTATCTTGTGCAATTTATCAATATGACAATTCATTGTGAGGCAATTAATTAATAACAGGAGTATTTTTTGTCATTTTCCAGGAAAAATAACAAAGAAGTTAATAGAATATGCGACATAGTATTATTTGGTGAAATAAGTAAAAAGTCAATGTTATCATGTGTAATTTTAATAGCATAGTGACATATCGTGAATTAAGTAAAAACTCAATGGTATTTGGTGAAATTTCCCAACAAATTATTTACCGCCACCACATTGTAATGGTAGTATTTTGTTTTATTAAAAATAAGGTACAAAAACCTGAATATTTAATTATATGTATATATAGTAATATATAGGTCATATTTTTTTAACAACTAAATTGTTTTTTTTGTATGATGTAAACATTAATAAAGTTCACTAATTAATTATTATATTTTTCTTTTATTCAAATGTGAACAAGTAGCCTGGTGTGTTAAAACCATGTATAGTTGTAATTGTTGTTATCCATTGATAGAATTGTGGTTGATAATAGTGAAATTATTTGTATAGACCTTAATAAAATGTTAACAAACATTGATTGTAATAAAAATTTGTTGTCTTCCTAGTTAATAAATTATGTATATATTAATTTGTATATTTATTAGTAGCTTCTTTATTTACAACTTAACAATAAATTGTTGTAAAATGTAATATAAAATTTGCAGTCATGTCACAGAAATCGGTAACGCATTGTACGTAACTAACTTAACTAATTTATTCAAAAACGTCGGACTAAACGACCACACTCCCAAACAGTAGTTTTTAGAACTGCCACATATATACCAGACCAAAACAACTAGCAAAACGCTACAAAACAACCAGTCAAGACAACTAGACCAAAACAGCTACAAAACAACTGCAAAAAAACCATACCAAACAGAGCCATAACATCAGAAAAGTAGCTTAGTTCAACAATTTGAGATTAAGGCTCTAGCACTCTCAATTATTTCCTTGAAATAGAAGTTGCTCGCTCTTCTCAAGGTCTTTATCAGTCAGTAAAAGTAGGTGTAGCACCCATTTAAAACTAGTTGGTATTTTATTAAGGTTAAGTTATAGATCAATTTAAACCTATCTTCTACTCAGCAGCATAAGTCAAATCTTAAACACAAAAGCTTTAAACCATCAAAACATTTAAATTGAATCCAAGTGGAAGAATCTAACAATTCCCAACCTCAAAGCTCATGCTTGTGTATCTAAATCATCATCATTATCCACAGTCAGAAAAACACATACAACACACAAAGGGACCTCGAAAATCAATGAAATTGAGTAAACCGTTGCTTTATCAAGTAAAGTTATTTTATTTTAAAAACGCTCTAGTAGGTATATCACACCATAACATCCAATCTATCACTACATAAGTCTAACAAGAAGAAAACAAAAATTGTTCATAATCACACAATCCACCAATGCATATAATGATGAGGAAGTTTCATTTATTTATTGAATTTTATGGCCCCACTATGTTGGGTTTCCGGTTGAAAGTTCCCTCATTATGTGCATTGGTGGATTGTGTGATTATGAGCTATTTTATCTTTTTGTTATGGGCTTATGTAGTGATTGTGGCTGTTATTGTGTGATATATCTGCTAAAGAATTTATAAAATAAAATGAACTTTACAGGATGAAACAATGGTTTACTCAAATTCACTGATTCTCGTGGTTCCTTTGTGTGTTGTATGTGTTTTTCTAACTGCAAGTAATGAAGATGATTTGGATACAAAAGCGTGAGCGTTGGTGTTGTGAAATGTGAGAATCTTCCATTTAGATTCATTTAAAATGTTTTGATGGTTTAAAGCTTTTGTGTATAAGAGTAGTTTGGGGATGTTATTATTTTTATTGCTTATTATTTGATTAAGGTTGAAGTTGTTGGTTTAATTAGCCTTAACACTCACTAAGTTGGTGAGTGTGGTGGTAACACCCATTAGGTTTTGACTTCCATTGTTGAGATTCTTTTTTTGATAATTGGTAGTCTTTATTAGTAATCAAGAAATAACATGATAAAAAAGCTACTCCTTACCAGCCTCGTTAAAACCTCTTAAGGAAAACCCATTGGGACAAAAACTCGAGAGGAAAAAGAGTACTGGTTTACAACAAAATGGGAGTACTACAGACTTACAACTACATCACTTAAACAAGAAGACTCCATAAACAACTCAAGGCCAAGTGGAAAATCAGACCACCATGCTTTTGTCCGTCGCCACACTCCAGTCTTGATCATTCTGATAGTGGTCTCAGGTGCAGCAGTTTCATTCCTGAAAATTTTCGAATTGCGGTTATTCCATGAATGGCAGGCACCATAGAATAAAACCGAAGTCCAGATCCGTCTGGCCTTCTTACTGAAAACATTTCTCCATGTTATGTACATTTCCTCGCAGCTGCTTGTCATGTTTACTGAGACTCCCCACCACGGCTGCATTGCTTTCCACACTATCTCACCATCTCGGCAAGTGAAGACCGCATGCTCGATTGTCTCCAAGGTGACAGAGGCTGCTGTCAATGGGGAGGATATATTTTTTTAAACAATACATCTCTGGTGTTCAGTCTACCATAAACCATGAGCCATACTCCTAGTTCCACTCGTGGTTCCGCAAAACCGACCCAAAACTTTTTGTATTTCACAGCCTTTGGGGATGCACCTGACCTGATCATCATTTTTTCATCCATGTCTCTGACCG
This sequence comes from Limonium bicolor, assembly GCA_023374045.1. Lineage (NCBI taxonomy): Eukaryota > Viridiplantae > Streptophyta > Magnoliopsida > Caryophyllales > Plumbaginaceae > Limonium > Limonium bicolor. Next base: position 318,330,500 of record CM041778.1, on the reverse strand, counting down.
AGAATACTCCTGAAGAGTTTCCCTTCCAATTCATAATGTCGTCCAACTCCTGGCATAATGGGACATATTCCAATAGGCTCATCATCTCACATAGCTCCTGACTTTCGAACTCAAATAGAGATCTCCTCCACACTAGGTGCCATTACCACTCATTACCATTCCGACATCCACATTCTGCCACGGTTGCATCTTGTAGTAGGCTGCACCTATATAAATTTGTGAATCTTGTTTGCAATGGATGGTTTTCAATCCAGCCATCTTTCCAAAAACTCACATTTAGCTATTTCCAACCACAATCTTGAGATTATCTTTCAGGATTTCTCTAGTGATCACCTCTTTATTGCTATGCTTAGGATAGACGCCCATAGCCCATTATAACTCTACGCCAATGTATTTTCCTTTTGCAACAACCTATCTTCTTGTATTCCATAAATCGAGCAGACTGTCTTCTTCCAGAGAGAACTCCTTTGTTGTGCGAATTTCCATCTCCAATTACAGAGGAGGCTTAGGTTTCTTTTCCTCAAGTCAGAGAATCCTTTGGCCTAGCTAGTTGCCGCCATGCTACAGGTGGTGAGCTAGTTGCCGCCATGCTACAGGTGGTGAGCTTTTCGGGTTCTGGTTGTTCCAGAAGAATTTCCTCTGCATCGTAGTGATTTTCTTTTTAGATACTGACAGGGACCGGGAATAAGCTAGCATACTACATAGGTATACTCTCTAGGATAGATCGAATTATGACGGCCCTTCCAGCTTTAGCGAGGCTGTTTGCTTTCCAAGTAGCTAGCCTTGCTTCCACCTTGCGAAGCACTGGTTCCCATGTGGATAATATGCTGGGGTTTGCACCAAGGGGGCACCACAAATATGTGGTTGGCAAACTTCCTGTTTGACATTCGAGGATATTAACAATCATTTGCTTCTCCTCCGTTGTGGCATTGATGCAGTACGCCATTGTTTTGTTCATATTTAGCTCAAGACTGCTCATTTCGGTGAATGCCCATAGAATTTGCTGCAAAGTAACTATCCCATTTCTATCGATCTTGCTCACTACCAGTGTGTCATCCGCACATTGTAAGTGGGTGAGCCGTATCTGTGCGGATCCTACTTGGATACCTGAGAATGTGTTCGCACTTGTAGCTTTACAAAACAGCCAGTTCAATGCTTCCGCAACCACCACACATAGTAATGGAGCCACGGGTTCACCCTGTGTCAGCCCTCTTTTGGGTGGGAAGGGCTTTGTTGGAGAGCCATTCACCAGAATTGATATTCTCGTCGTGGATATACACTCTTTGATCCACATTCTCCATTTGTTCCCAAATCCTAGTCGGTTCAGCATTAGGTCCACTTAAAACTGATCTATAACTTTTATCTCAACCTTAGTAAAATACCGACTAGTTTTAAAGGGGTGTTACAGTATGTCACATAACTATTAAGTGAGATAGGTAAGAGTGCCTGTTGGCCAGCTACCTCGCTAATGGATCCCAATCATAAGCTTGAAATTGCTCGTGATGAGCCTTGGGTTGATTCAACTATATATCTGTCTTGTGGTAAGCTAATCTATCTCTCCCATACTAGACCTTGATATTGGCTGTGTGGTTAGTGTCCCAAGTCAGTTCATGTATGACCCTAGGAAATCACTTCTAGAAGCCTACATCTACACAACTTAAAGGAAGTCCAAGACAAGGAATCTTGTTCAAGAAAGGGGGAACATATAACACTCCAAGCCTTTACTGGTGCTAACTATGGTGTCTCTCTTGTTGATTGAAGGTCCACTATAGGGTTTTGTGTGTTTTTGGCTGGAAGCCTTATTGACATGGAGAAGAAGCATAAATCAGAATATGTGGCTTAATCCTTTACCTAATCTTAATTAGGAGCTCTTGACCATGGTCTTTGTGAACTTCTCTAGATTAGAATTATTCGATCTGATTTACGTTTCAAATGGAAATGACCTATGGAGTTGAGTTATGATAATACATCTACAATCAGTGTACCTCATATTCCTATCCAGCATGATCATACCAAGCATAGTGAGATAGACCGGCACTTCATCGTAGAGAAGGTTGATGGAGGTTTGTTTAATCTAAGTTACACTCCCTCTGAAGATCAAATCGCAGATGTGTTTACCGAACTTATCCATAGTCCCATGACCGAACAGACACCATTATTCTAGGCAATAGTTTCTTTATTATTTTTGTAATTATTAGTCACTAGCGTCTCTTGAGGTCATAATTAGCTGTACCTATTCAAATGTTTATATTTTTTTTCTCTGAACAATTCTAGACAGGTACTTCCAAGGTATCTCTTCCCTTTGAATAACTCCTCTATAAATATGGAACAAAAACATCACTTTTGATCTAGTTATATGACAATAAAATCTTGTTGTTAATTCAAGGAAGCACAAATTGCTCAGAATTCGAACTAAGAGGTCATTGTAATGATGTTTATGAAGGTTCTATTTACACAAACTTGTCGACCCCTTAATTCCATGTCTTGTTGAATGATCATTGATCTTGCAACAGCCATGAATGATCTTCATAACTTCTGAGAACTGTGTGCTTGTGATAGCTGCGTACCTGTCTGGCCAAACTAACCTCCAGAAAGAGGTCCCGATAATACGTATTATGGTCCAAAAACATAATATTCTCAATACATCTCTCTCCTATATGTAATATTCTCCCATACTCACTACTAATGCCTGCTGTACACAGCAGGCTTATGATAGAGAAATACTATACGACATACTAACAAACTCACAACAGCTCAATAAACACCCGCTCCTGCCCAAGAAAATGAGCTCTGATACCGAAGATGGGTAATATTATTCTCCCATTAGGCCAAACTAACCTCCAAAGAGAGGTCCCTGTAATACGTACTATTCTCCAAAAACATTATATTCTCAATACATCTCTCTCCTATATGTAATATTCGCCCACACTCACTACTACCATTGTACACAGCAGGCTTGTGATAGAGAAATACAATACGAACTTACTAACAAACGCACAACAACTCAATCAACCAATAAGAACATATTAACGCCTTCTAGCATACTTAATCCCAAACATCCTATCAGTTTGTAAGACATATGAAGACATGCCTTTATTCCATTCTCACCAATATGGTATTCGCCAACATCTCCAGCATCACTGAGCGACGACTTTCCTCTGATTTGACAGTAGCAATGACCTCTTCTATATTAGGCAGATCCTTGTTTCCAAGAATTTGAACCTGGTCATATTCGGGGTTTATATCCGCCAAAAAACAGTACACGCTGCTGGTTTGTTGCCTTTTGATATAGAAGTGCATCTCTTGCGGTCTCCCACTTGATGCTTTGGTATTGATCCAGTTCAGACCACCACCGTTGAAGATTGGTAGCATATTCCGAGACTGATAGTCCTTGCTTGGTGGTCATTGACCTAAGCCAGAGGTCATAAATAAAGGCAGCATCCTTGGCTGTTGAGTAGGATCTCTGGATAAATTCCCAGATTTCCTTTGCTGTTTTCAGAAACATACATGTGATGCTGATGCTTGGATCCATTGAATCCCATAACCATGAGCTTATGTTGGCATCTACTTTCTTCCATTCACCTTCATTAGTGTCAGCTGGTTTCGATTGAGTGAGGTGATTGTCCAGTTCCTTCCCTTCTAGACGAGTAAGGACAAGCTGAGACCAAATCAAGTAGTTCTTGCCATTCAGTTTATAGGCTGAATCCATAAGAGCAAGATTAATCTTGTTTGGTTTCAAAGCTGCTGTAATAGCAGCTGCAGCAGCAGACGCAACAGCATTTGAATCGGATTTGTTCTCCTCAGCCATAGTGACGAGGAGGAAAAAAAAAGTGGGTGGATGAAGAGGGTAGAGACACCTTTTTGGGCAGGAGATTTAGGGCGAAGACACCCCTAGGAATCGAGTTTAAGGCGGAGACACCCTTAGGAATAGAGATTTGGGCGAAGACACCCTTTATCTATGTTTAGTGTTTCAAGAAAGTGGTGGCTATGGTTGAAACCTGCTCTGAGAGAATGTCTAAGAGAGGGTTCTAGAACTGTTTAAGAGAGAGGAGACTTCTAGAGATTCTGCCTAGAAACTATAATGAGCTGAAGAGTTACAATTAATTACAGCTGAACAACCACTAATAATGAACTACAAGTGAACAACCACTAGACACTTAATAATTACAGCACTAGTCTATTTTCTTCTTTTTGTGTTTTCTTTTTAATAATTACAGCACTAGTCATGTAATAATTACAACAATAGTGGCTGTTCGGATAGACCTAACAACAAACATCCTATCAGTTTGTAAGACATATGAAGACATGCCTATATTCCATTCTCACCAATATGGTGTTCGCCAACATCTCCAACCCTAGCTATGAGAAAGAGTTATCCAAAACATAATAATCCTGTTGTCAAACTTCATTGACGGCATGGCGTGGCAGAAATTATGACAGCTGATACCACTATATTTAATGAAAATAGCATTGCGAGCAATAGTGGCTGCATTGCCATGGTGATTTTGTTAAATGGCTGGCTGAATGGTGGTTTGTTGTACGTGGCTAACTTTATTTTGGTGATATTGCTTTTGACATGTTATTATCATTTTGTGATTTGATCTTTTGAGATTTCTAATTTCGTAATATGACCTTATTTTTTTTGAAACATTTTGAGCTTTTTCCTAGTATTTCATGACAAGTTTATGAGTTTTTTTAATATATAACATATTATTTTATTACTCACCATGGCACCATGATAATCCACAACTGTTTTTGACCTTCGGCCGTAGGCCACCATACACCATTAACAATATTACATCTTTAATATTTGCTTCCAAAATTAATGTGGGAATCTACAAGGAAATTGTTTGCTGAATGTTATGGTAGCTGTAGTTTACCATATTCTTGAAAGGTACGTCTTTTTTGGTTTACACGTCTGATGGCTTATGAATCATTTTGCAAGCTTCTGCATCATTGTACGTGGTCCTGCAGCAGCATGCATACACGCCCCGAGTTCATTGTTCTATTAATTATCTGCTTCTATCTGGTTATAATCTGTCTTGTTTTCACTTCCACTTCCACTGCTCCTGTTAGTGTTTCCAATACAATCTGTCTAGGTGTTAAAGTGTGTATAACTCCATTATCATCGTATCAGTAGTAGGATGGTACATGTAAGGTAATGGTTGTGTGCTATGTTTCTTTGACAGCTTGGCTGTAGCTATGGACTTCCAGGAGTTTTCGCATGCTTGAAGGTACAATTTTTTGTCGTTTTATGTGCTTTTCATTTTTATTGTTGGATTGATCGCTGGACGGGCCTTATAATCTAGTTTATGGAAGCCATTTTAGAAAGAGTGCCCATTTGTTTTTTGCTGTTTCTTGCTATCTAATGAGTGGCTGACTACTGTATTTTTTTCTCCCAAGCCTCGACTGATATACTGAAAAATAGGTATCAGTCATTGGTAGCATTTCTTGTCTGAGTTATTTTTCCCGAAAAGTTTTGTATCTTAGTATTCTCTAATATAGTGCTTGGTCGTCCTGTGATTTTGGGTGCTAAGCTAGTCATATTCTGACATTTTTCATAATAAAGCTGTTTATCTTGTGCAAAAAATGGAGAAGGAACTAGAACTAGTGTAAGTAACTAATGTAAGGGCTTCTTAACGTAAAGAAGCCTCTAAAGTTGTATTTATTGGTTTGAGGGCTTGCAGGCTGTAGGTTGGAAGTTAGAAATATGCAAACCTGAAAGAATAAAGGGAAGAGAAACTTTAGGACCTTTCATGTAAATCTATGTTGAATATGATGTCTATTGGTTTACTAAAGGAAGCTTTTCTTTAGGAAAAATGTTCACCCATGAGATACTGGATTTATAATGCCCACCAAAGAACATAAAGAATTGCACTGCTCATCCATGAGATATTGGTAATTTATTATGCCCACCCATGAACCTAAATATATTACTCTACCCATTCATGTACCTATTAAATTGAGGTAAAATCTAAGATCTATGTGAATATTATATTAATAGAGATTTTCGACAATGCAATATAATTGAAATAGCCCCAATTTTACATTGTGCTGTGTTAGAGTTACTTTTTGTTTTAGGAATTGCATAGAAGTTCACCTTTTCTCTTTGGTTTTGCCTCATTATTTTTACGTATTTCATATTTATTTGAATCACTAGGGTTTGTATAATATAATATTGCTTTTTTCAATTGCTTTGCATTGTCTAACTTCTTTATTAAGGTAAACGTTACCTTTGATATTTGATTTCACCTCATTTATAACAAGTACATTGGTTGATATCATGATTTTTTAAAGTTTATGGGTGGTCAGTACAAATTCCCAATATCTCATGGGCAGGGGCGGAGCCAGAAATATAAATTGAGGGGGGCATACGTAAAATTACAAATAATTAAGGGGGTTTTGTAAAAATTTGCTTAAAATATTTTTTTACACTATATTTTTGTGTATTTTAGCAAAGTTGGGGGATGTTTTGCTCCCTCCATCCCCCCACTGTCTACGGCCCTGCTCATGGGTGGACAGTGTAATTTTTTCATTCCTTTACTAATACTACCAAATGTTATGCAGGGTGCATGTACTGTACATTTCCAAGACATAAATGCGGAAACTATAAGATGCATTACCATACCAAATGTCATGACCAATCTGGAGCAAGCTAGAGACAGACAAAGCAGGCAACCAGAGAGCCCGCTAACTCCGTCGAGGCAACCCATGTCTCCATCTGTTCATTTCTATGCAGGAGAGTGGGAAGAGTTGCCAACGGTGTTATCTGTTGTCAAGAGTGAAGGCTTTGAATTGACCCCAGGGATAAGCTTGTGCTTTTCTGAGGAAGATTTCATGGATAACTGTAGCAGTCAGGATGGGAGCGTAACAGGCCAAGATGCATTGCCCAGACGTTCTAGAAAGCTATCTGGAAGCAGAGCATGGGAGAGGGGAAATGAAACTGCTCAAGGAGAGGGTGGATATGATGTGATATTGATGACTGAGATTCCTTATTCAGTTACCTCCCTTAAGAAGGTCTATGGGCTTATCAAGAAGGTTCGTCTCTTTTTAGTCCGAAGAGCATTGTACGTCTTGCTAGCGAGCACCCAGCCATATTTATATGCTTTTCTTCATTACCTATAGTGTTTTATGTGGTCTCATATTTCATAGTTTTCCTTAGTTACCGTTTTACACTGGACCCTGGATACCATACCACACATTATTGTTGTTTTGGTATCGTCTTTCGGGCAGCTTCATCAACTTTGCTAGATGTTTATCGGCTAGATGAATTATGTGGAATTCTGTGATACTCTGGTATGCATTTTGCTGAAGGGCATAGATGCATATTTACTTGCTAGCGATCGTCTGCAGTACTGGATTTATGATGTTAGTTAATTGTCTTGCACCTTTAGTCTCCTTAATCTTTTTCTCTTTACCCCCCGCAGTGTCTGAGGCCTCCATACGCAGTATTATTTTTTGCAACGAAGAAGCAGTATGTTGGATTTCACAGTGGAGTGCGGCATCTGAGAACAATTGTAGAACAGGAAGGCCTTTTTGGTGTCCATTTGGTTAAAGAGATGACCGATAGAGATATCTGGAAAATCTTCCTTAAATGAAAGGAGGACTGTTACTCGATCCCAAGTCTGCAGAGCCATTCTATTACTTTCCTGTTTAGTTCATTCATAGCTGTTTCCGTATAGAATATTGGATTCTATTTTTTTACGAAATATAGAATATGGATTCCTTTAGGTGTCTTTGTATTGCTCAATGAAAAATATTTGAGCGCAGCTCTTTTCCTCTCGCGGTCTGTAAATTGTGTTACCGCATAACTGTAAATGGAATTATTTAGTAGCCAATTTTTCTGCGTTCTAGTTCTTCATCGAACATCAAGTGACCGAGTGGCCTATAAGATAGGAAAGAAGCACTCATCGCTCTCTTCTCGGAGACTATTTCAGAGACGACTCCCCCGTTCTCTTTTTAGCCAGCTTCTTTATTTAGTTCTCACCATCTTCGAGTGTTAGAGATTACTTCCGCCCCCTTCCTCATCTCTGATTAACAGAGTGAGTTATGTCCTTACTGAGAGTAATTGGCTTTGGATTCTCCTGGTGTGGTCCTTTCCTCCTCTTTTTTTCTTCTCATGATAGTAGGTCTACTTCGTGCAGTGGTCTGTTTTCTGGGTTTTTCTACAGCGCTTCAGTCATTGAGTGCTGTTTTCATCAGCTTCATCCATAACTTTTGATCAAATGAGCGGGCGGGCTGGGTTCGGATCGGGCTGACATTGAATTTTAGGTCCGAACGGGTCTATATTTTTGTGCAAGTCTGTTTAATCTTTACTATTACCCGGTTCGCCCAGTCTGGTTTTATAATTTTTTTATAATATTATTAGTTTTTTTGAAAAAATATTTAGACTATATATAATATTAATAGATACAATATATAATTTAAATAAATAGTACAAGGTATTATATAAATTAATTTAAATATATACTTCTCCCATTCTCAATATTTGATTTTCTAACTCTAGGCATAAGAATTAAAGAGGAAACAATTAGACTATTTTACCCTTACTTTTTGCATTGAGAATTTAAATAATTTGAAAATTAGAGTTGTAAAAGTAAAAGAAGAGAGGGTAGAATTGATAAGCAGATCACAAAAAAAGCTAGAACTTCTTCTATTTTGAAAATAGTGAACGGACCCATCAAATAATATACTGAAAAACAAGGGGAGTATTATATTATAGTTAAAATATATAATAATAATATAATAATATAATAATAATAATATAATAATAATAATATAATAATAATAATAAGGGAAAATTACATGTCCCACCCATGACGTTTGGAGAAATTACACGCTCCACCCTCATGGTTTCAAAAATTACTTTCCCCACCCATGTGGTTTTCCTCGTTTTACATCCAGCAAATTTTCCAATTTTTGTTCAATTCAAAGATGCTTAAACATTGTCCGAAATTGATGAAATTTTACATGGACGATGCTAAAGTAATATATTTTGATCTTATGTCAAATCTAAAGTTTTTAAGCTTAAATGTGACCCGTGGGACCAATGAACATGTCACATGTTTCATTGGGTCCCACGGGTCACATTTAAGCTTAAAAAACTTTAGATTTCTCACTGAACTAAAATATAACACTTTAGCATTGTCTATGTAAAATTTCATCAGTTCCAGACAACATTTAAGCATCTTTTAAATTAATCATAAATATGAAAAGTTGCTGAATGTAAAACGGGGGAAACCACATGGGTGGGGAAAGTAATTTTTGAAACCACGTGGGTGAAGTTTGTAATTTTGCCAAACGTCATGGGTGGGGCATGTAATAATAATAATGAATAATAATAATAATAATAATAATAAATAAAATAAAATAATAATAATAATAATAATAATAATAATAATAATAATAATAATAATAATAATAATAATCGGGCATTTTGCCAAAGCCCGGCCCGGTTTTTCATTCGGGCCTGATTTGTTGTCCAAACCCGCCCAAAACTTTTTCTGGACGGACTTTTCGGGCTTTATTTCCAGGTCGGGTGTAACGTCCCTATTTACAATAAAATAACGGAATAAAATCTCTAATGGCGATTACAGATCATCGGGCTCCAAACACCCGGTACAAAACCTCACCAATTACTCCTTACATATGTTACAGTCTGAACTCGAGAAAACATAACATAACTACATTAATAGCAAAATACAACAACCCTCCACAAATCCTAATTCCCATCCCAATCACTCACACTCTTCGTGGCCACCTGTATAACAATTCGTACCTGCAAGATGAAACCAAGCAGCCCACCCCGGGAGGGGTGAGTCAGTTCCCTGGAATGGAACTGGTACAATTCTCCAAAACAATAATTAAAACATAACTCTTAGAATAAAATAACCTGGAAATTTAACTCTAGAATTAAAACAGAGAATGAAGACACTTTAAAACAATCAATCACAGAGAAAGGAGAACAAGACAAAGATAGAGAATAAGAACTTTAAGACCAAGTCAACCACTTAAGGAGTCACACCATATAATTAGTAAGCATCCATTGTTGATGTTAGAACCAATTCTGGTTAAGAAGAGAAAGACTCAGGTAGTCACAAAAGGACTAGGAATGATATGAATATCCATAACCCGTGATAGACAGTTTATCTCTCCACCATTTCAGAAAGTTGATTCCCATAGGCAAATATACTCAAGAGTGGAATAACACCAATTGGGAGAGATGGCCCCCACCGCCAGTCAGTTGTCACAAGGACTAGGTAAACAGACATCCGCTGTCAATTGTCCACATGGATGAGGTATAGCAGACCTTCGCTGCACCGACCCGTTCTCAGTCATCGGTGAAAAGTGTGTGCACCACTTAATAGAAAGAATCCATACTCAATACCAAGATTGACATTTTCCCATATTCCCACTAGATTATTAACTGCACAAGGGCAATACCAAAACACTCAGTCCTGCAGAGTGTAGAGGCGTAAACCCTCAGCAATTAATATCTAACAGAAAGAATCCATTCCCAATAAGGCTGATCAAACTCGACTCATGGATGCAACAATACCCATAGTCCAAAGGAAGAATTTACCAATACCAGATATTTTCCTATATTCCCAGTCACCCCACTAGATCATTAACTGCACAAGAGCAATACCAAAACACTCGGTCATTCACAGTGCAGAGGCGTAAACCCTTGGCAGTTAATATCTAATGAAACAACTAGATAGGAGGAACCAATAACCAAGGAAGTTTCACATTCAAGACTCAGTTAGTCACATAAAACTGAGTTAGTCACACAAACAGTCTCCTTTGAAATTCCTTTAAGCTCAGTTAGCGTTCTTCGAAAACGTCTCATAAATCGGTTAACAAAAGCATCTGAGTACGAGAAATCGTACCTGATTAACGTTGTAGCAGTTCTAGTAGACTCATGCAACATTCAACAACTCTATGAGGAACATTAAAGATAGTCTATCATCAATAAATTGTAGCCTAAGTTAAACTTAAATAAATTCCTCACCCTTATTTCTAAGTCTCAATTGTCTTTTAAGCCCTCACTTAAATGTTATGTATAACCTTTGACTTGTCTTAGAATGTTGTATAACTCAAGGTTGTAAGACCATGGAATGTATTTTATTAACACTTGTTAATTGTTCCACTCTTACCCACTTTACTAATACTTAACTGTAATTCTCACATTTAAGACCTTTATATCATAAGTGCATTATATTTTATTCAATAAATCTTAGAATACTATACTATCATTTCACAAGGTAAAGATTATGTACTTTTATCAATATCCACAAGATAATCCATTATGATTAGATCTTCCCCTCAACTTAATTAGGGTCTACATCCTGTATATTGGAATCATATTATTGTAGATGCATCTTATTATAACTTAATTGAACTACTAAACTCAATTATCTTATCTTTAGTTCAGAATGACTTTTATTACAACCATTAAATAATCCGGTCTTAAGATGTTAAATTACTTTTCATCTTGAAATAACTACATTCTAATTATCTTAGACTCATCGAACTCTTACATTTAGTATTCACAAGGTATATTATTTACTTTATCATTAACTATATAATAAGGTGTTTTAAGATAACCTTTTATGTATCCTTGCTTACATTTAATTTCCTAAATGTTTTATTTTTACACACATTCCCTCCATAGACTATGTATAATCCTTTTATACTAAACTTCAATAAACTTAAGTCTTAAATACGTTTTAAATTGCTTACAAAACCCAAGGTTTCGAAGGAATAACTCAATAAGTTAATTCCCTTTATTATGTTTTAGAATAAGCATTATATCTTAACATAAGGTAGAATTTATCTAAGAATTAAATTCTGATTCATAAGTGAAATTGTTAATTATTTAATAAGATAATCTATTCTGAAAAATCCCCATACCTTATATTCAAATTGACACATTAATATTTCCAGTGTCAACAGGTAAATCAATATAATCTCTTATGTAACTTAGTTTCGTCTTAATAAAGGTTCAAAGGTTTTAAGTATCTAATTTCTATTTATAAACCTTTTTATAAATTCTAACTACTGAATACATTACTTAATTATAAACTCACATTCTGAATATTGGTAATAAACGTATTTAATATAACTTCTCTAATTTAAGAAACTCAAGGATTATTATTTAGATTAATTCCTAATCATAGTTTAATATAGTTTTATATCCTAATCCTTTTATTGATCTTATCTTAAAACATTAAGTTATTATTCAATACAATAAATGTTATGAAATGATTAAATCTAGGCTTATTAATTCACTTCACATTAGATGTAAAAGTGTTTATTTATTTATTATTAATTATAAATAAGATTTATTTGTTTAACATCTTTTAATCTAATTACAAATTTTCCTAAGTCTTATGAAAAACCATATACTATAAGATAACTTATGAAAAATTCATAAACACAATTTTTAGACCAATTTACTCTTGTCTAAAAATTCTTAAATTTAATATATAGTAACTATATTTTTAGACATATTATAAAATTTTTATTTCATAAAAATATCTTTTTAAATATCCAAATAATTCCATAATACTCAAAACTTACAAAAATTATAACTTACGTTTAGTAACTCCAAACCCATATTAATTTACATCAAAATAAACTATATCTTATAAGGAATCTATGGTTAAAATTTCGTGTCAACATACATTCGGGAAGGCCATTAAATAAATTCAACAAGTTAGGATTTAATTCTGGAATTTATATTACTTAATACAACTAAAACCTTCCACGTTTTAATCTCGGCCGTCCGTTCCTATAAACCACGATCGGACGACCCAAATCACTCGAGTTCATCAGAAAACTCAAACCGATTGTCGCGTGGGAATTCGTCGATTTCTCCCAATCTACAGAACCAAATTCGTTGATTTTTGTTTCATTGGATTCGAAACTCAAATACGGTTCTAATGGTACCAATTTCGTTAATTATAATGCAAGGATAAGGGATTTCGAATCTGGGTTCATCGACTTAGGGTTCTACCGGTTTCCGATTTGAATTTTGACAACTTCTCTCTATATGATGCATTATAGGTTAAATTGGTTGGGGGATTAGTTCGAGAATGACAAATCAAACAAGATTGTAGGAGGAATTGATCGGAAACCTACCAGAGAAGCGCCGGTGAGGGAAATTCAAAATCGGTTTCCGGAAAACTGTTATTTCATGTGCAGTTCGAGTAGCCTACTTCACGGACCAACTCGCGCTAATTGAGAAGGATTAAATCCACGAAACCTAGCACATTTTAAAGTATACATGTAACTCTAAACATTGGTGGAAGAATCATTAAAAACGAAGAACTAGGGGGATCTCGAAAGATCTGAGTTTACCACTTTGTTTCTGGAAAAATCTGGGCAGGAATTCCACCGTGATCGAGTAGGGAAGTTTAGACGCTTATATATTCCACACGATTGAGAATCAGCCTTGGGTGTAAACATGAAAGTTATAGAGGGATTAGAGATCTACAAAACGAGCTATAGAACTCGAATTTTGATTGAGATATGAAGAAGTTATGACGAGACAAAGTTTACCCGATTATCTCATTTTTCTGGAAATTCTGGGTTGCAGTTTTCAGGGAGGCAACTTCAGATCGATTTTGCGGTCGATGTAGAAGGAATTAGATTGAGTATGAGTAATGTTTAGAAAGAGGGTTTGTAGGAGAAGAGAATGAAGAAGACGACATGCAAAAATACCAATAGACGACGGAGATATGGAGTCACAAGATAGGCAATGATCAGGTTTTGGCTGGGAAGAGTTAGCCGATTTTCTGGGGAATTCCAGCACTCTGCTGTGGCACGCCTCCCGAGGCGCGCATGGCTAAGTCAGCAGCCCTTGCCACGTCAGCAGCCTTCAAAATTTTGGCTCTAAACTTCATTTTATCATAACTTTGGCTAGGATGATCCGTTTTTGACGTTCTTATTATCAATCTTCTTGGTTTTCCATAATATTTTTATTGATATAGGTTTCATGGGTTGGTTTGACCATTCTCAAAAAGTCAACCCCAGCAAGGCTTAAAAGCTTTAAGGTTTCTATAATTTTATATTGACTTTTATGATTTAAACCAAGGCTCCAAATATCTCTAAAATCTTTATAATACAATTGGAGTGCTAGAAATTTTTCCAAGATTTATTGACTTATAAATCTTATTATTAAATTCATAATACTATATAATAATTTAGTATTTAATATTTAGGGTATTTCAGCATACCCCCTTAAAAGAAACTTCGTCTCGAAGTTTAAAATCAACTAATAGTTACTCACACCGCTTCGGGTGTGCTGGCAATCTCTCCATCACGATACTAACAAAACAACAGGGCATAATCTGGATGAGGTGACGAAGAAAGATTATGCACTACCCCCCCCCCCTTAAAAGAAAACTTCGCCCCGAAGTTTAAGATTATCTACCCACTACTCACACCCCTTCAAGTATGCGGGTAAACTAAACATCAAGTTGTACTGCAAGCTCTAAAATGTATATCAAACAGTCAAACCACTCAAGGGTATTCATCCAATAACAATTCCAAACCACAGTTTCCATTTCCTCATTTCCCATCCTTAAATAAGGATTCATTCCACTCAAGGTCAATCATAGAGCAAACCAAAATATCTCATAATTAGCATCCAGTTGATGCAAGGGATAAATGACATGAACTACCACTCAGATAACATTATCTAACAAGGTTGTTTCAAAACCCAATCACAACAATATGCATGGACCATACTAGACTTCCAAACATTTACTTTTTGTTTTCTTTAATTACTTGATGTTTATTTCAAACACCACATTCAAAGAATTAAACACCTTATTATCAAGCTTTGTTGTAAATTGTATTGCACTATTGATTTTATCCCTGATCTTTGTGTATCTGTATCTCCTTGTTGTTATGTATTTGTTTTTTTCTTGGTTGTTATAAAATTTAATGTTATGATTCTTATCTATTCATTTTACGATTGGTACGAATGATATGTCCATTATATGTTCATTTTATGTTATATGCTTATTTTATGAGGATGTCGTACCCCCCTTAAAAATAGGGTACGACCCATACCCGTCTCGTAATAATGAAGTTTGAATTGTTACCGTTGGTTCATTATCTGCTGCACAATATCACTCATTGTTATTATGGCTTGATCGTAATTAAATCTTTTGGTGTTCCCAACACATTTTCCTAACTCACTTTGCCTCTCTTACGGTCATTGGCAAAAACAAAGTTTAGAGTTCATCATTCATAGTAGGTTAAGTTTTGAAAAAGAAGAAGAACATAGGTGATATTTATATATTACTAAAATAACATTTTAGTTCACTCTTTATTCATTAGGTATTGAATGTAATAAGTATCAAAATCTTAAATTATGTGATTTGGAAAGTATTAATTCATAAAAGAAAATTTTCATTCTAATGTAATGTAATTATTCAAATGCTATCTGTGGAAGCATTTTATAACCTAAAGTCTCTTAGTTGTCATGGCTTGAAAATTCATGAACTTATTTAAATTAGTATCATACCGTATATAAAATTTTCTTTTCAACGCAATTAATTTTTTTTATGAAACCTTGTACCGAATTTATAACCTAAGGTAGGTAAATATGCCATTTATGTTATTTTAACATATCAATTATATTAATCAAGCTATAAATCAGGTGTAACATATTTGAGTGATTGAAAATAACTTCAGATCATATAATAGCCGTAGATAATCTTTCAAAATTATATTCAGAGGTTTATTAGCCAACCATACGTTAAAAAATTCATACTATATACCTTTTAGGTTAGTTTCATAAGTTTCCTTTATATAAAAATATATTTTCTGTGACTTTTCCAGTTTCAAAATCTTTTTTTTATAATCAACCATGGTATTTTAGACGGTCATTAAGTATTTACTTCATAAAATTTACTTATTTTATATTTATATAATTTCCCACGAGGTGGAGTTTTAGAAAGTTCTTATTAATTAAAATGTAGCTTCAAAAGCTAATTTCTTTATCTTAAAATTGATTTTCAAGGTAGGAACTCTATATATAAATTTTTACGTCAAATGAATTAGTCTAGTGAAAACTCATTCACTCTTGATAATTATTTTTCTTAAGGTTTGTTCTATGTAAGTATTCCTCTGATCGTTAAATCTTAGTACTCTCTTAGATAATGGTGGCTTTTCTTTAATATCACTCTTAGTGTGACTTCTAAAATTTTATATAGGTATAACGTTAGACTTCCAAATAAACATGAATTCCCAATCTTTAAGTAACTCTCAATTTTTCACTAGATGCTCAATATTCTAAGTATTTAGGAATCAATGATATTTAGTTTAGTATTATTCTTTTCTTCACTCAGTCCTTAAGTAACTTCTTTTTAATGGATTTTATATTCAACAAGGGGTAGATGTTCTACCTTGCAGTCCCCAAATTTAAATCTCCATCCTCCATATATTGGTATGTTCCACCACTTCCTCCAACATTCATATTGTTGTTGTAAGGTTATTCCAGGCTTCTCATAAAGTTTATGTGCCAAATAAATCAACCTTAACTCTGGTTTCAACATCACCACTCTTGTGTTTTCACTCCACATGTGAGTATTTTTCACCAGAGATTTAACTCCATAAACTCTTTACATGTATGAATTTAATACTGGATCTTAAGCCACAAGTTTTGAATTGTCCATCGTGGCTAGTAATGAAATATGCCTAGCTCAAGATTTCATGATGGTAACGTCTTACCACCAATCCTCCTAAAGTTCAGCGCATTCCATCACTTCCATAGAAGATTATTCCCGGTTAGATGACAGGGCTTGTCTAGCCCCTAGACTTCTAGAAGTGGGTGTGCACCCCCACTACCTTTGGCCTAGGAGTTCGTCGCACCAGGCACTTCCGGTAGGGTGTTAGGTTTAGGTGGTTTCTTTCTAAAGTTAACATAGAGTTTTAGTGTAGTTTACAGGTTCAGATGTTGATCTTTTCCAATATGCTACTAGTTCTTGTTAGCTTAATAATTTTCTAGACTTAAGATTTATCCTAAACATTGTCTTTAGGAAATAATTTGTACCAAGTAGTTCTTGAGATTTGTTTTCAAGCTTTAAAGAAATTGAAGTACTTATCACTTAGTTATTCAAAGCTCCATTTGTATACTATTTTCAACCAAAGGTATTCTTCAAAGTTCTAGGAACATGTGTACTAGCTTTTAAAGGATTGTATTTTTAGCAATGTATTCTCCATAAGTAGGCTTTTGAAAAATAGCTCAATATATGATTTATCCAAACCAAAATCTTATCGTACCCAATATACGATGTTCCAAACTTATATTTTTACTGTAGTTTAATGTTCGAACGGTATAACAGCACACCATTCTCAACAGACACTCGTAAAATGAAAAGTGTATAAATGAATCATTCACAAATCCAAGAAGGGTTAGGAGTCGTGCCTTACTGGAGTCATCACATCCCAATTCTACCCCAATTCCCCAGTTTTAAGTGCACCTATATTCTAAGTATTACACTCGGCTTGTTTTCTCGGGTTCAGAGCGTAACTACGCTCTGATACCAATTTCTGTAACGCCCCTATTTACAATAAATACAACGGAATAAAATCTCTAATGACGATTACAGATCATCGGGCTCCAAACACCCGGTACAAAACCTCACCAATTACTACTTACATATGTTACAGTCTGAACTCGAGAAAACATAACATAACTACATTAATAGCAAAATACAACAACCCTCCACAAATCCTAATTCCCATCCCAATCACTCACACTCTTTGTGGCCACCTGTATAACAATTCGTACCTGCAAGATGAAACCAACCAGCCCACCCCGGGAGGGGTGAGTCAGTTCCCTGGAATGGAACTGTACAATTCTCCAAAACAATAATTAAAACATAACTCTTAGAATAAAACAGTACCTGGAAATTTAACTCTAGAATTAAAACAGAGAATGAAGACACTTTAAAACAATCAATCACAGAGAAAGGAGAACAAGACAAAGATAGAGAATAAGAACTTTAAGACCAAGTCAACCACTTAAGGAGTCACACCATATAATTAGTAAGCATCCATTGTTGATGTTAGAACCAATTCTGGTTAAGAAGAGAAAGACTCAGGTAGTCACAAAAGGACTAGGAATGATATGAATATCCATAACCCGTGGTAGACAGTTTATCTCTCCACCATTTCAGAAAGTTGATTCCCATAGGCAAATATACTCAAGAGTGGAATAACACCAATTGGGAGAGATGGCCCCCACCGCCAGCCAGTTGTCACAAGGACGAGGTAAACGGACCTCTGCTGTCAGTTGTCCACATGGACGAGGTATAGCAGACCTCCGGTGGCACCGACCCGTTCTCAGTCATCGGTGAAAAGTGTGTGCACCACTTAATAGAAAGAATCCATACTCAATACCAAGATTGACATTTTCCCATATTCCCACTAGATTATTAACCGCACAAGGGCAATACCAAAACACTCAGTCCTACAGAGTGCAGAGGCGTAAACCCTCAGCAATTAATATCTAACAGAAAGAATCCATTCCCAATAAGGCTGATCAAACTCGACTCATGGATGAAACAATACCCATAGTCCAAAGGAAGAATTTACCAATACCAGATATTTTCCTATATTCCCAGTCACCCCACTAGATCATTAACTGCACAAGAGCAATACCAAAACACTCGGTCATTCAGAGTGCAGAGGCGTAAACCCTTGGCAGTTAATATCTAATGAAACAACTAGATAGGAGGAACCAATAACCAAGGAAGTTTCACATTCAAGGCTCAGTTAGTCACATAAATCTGAGTTAGTCACACAAACAACCTCCTTTGAAATTCCTTTAAGCTCAGTTTGCGTTCTTCGAAAATGTCTCATAAATCGGTTAACAAAAGCATATGAGTACGAGAAATCGTACCTGATTAACGTTGTAGCAGTTCTAGTAAACTCATGCAACATTCAACAACACTATGAGGAACATTAAAGATAGTCTATCATCAATAACTTGTAGCCTAAGTTAAACTTAAATAAATTCCTCACCCTTATTTCTAAGTCTCAATTGTCTTTTAAGCCCTCACTTAAATGTTATGTATAACCTTTGACTTGTCTTAGAATGTTGTATAACTCAAGGTTGTAAGACCATGGAATGTATTTTATTAACACTTGTTAATTGTTCCACTCTTACCCACTTTACTAATACTTAACTGTAATTCTCACATTTAAGACCTTTATATCATAAGTGCATTATATTTTATTCAATAAATCTTAGAATACTATACTATCATTTCACAAGGTAAAGATTATGTACTTTTATCAATATCCACAAGATAACTGAAATACCCCTAAATTAATTTAAATTTAGGGGATTTCTTTTATTAAAAATTAAATTATTATATGGAATTATGAATATTAAATTATTATATGGAATTGTGAAATTTATTTAGGGGTTTTCTCCTATTTAACCCTAATTATTATACATTATTATATAGTATTATGAATTTAATAATAAGATTTATAAGTCAATAAATCTTGGGAAAATTCCTAAACACTCCAACTATATTATAAAGATTTTAGGAAGTGTTGGAACATTGTTTTGAAACATAAAAGTCAATATAAAATTCTAGAAACCTTAAAGCTTATTAAGCCTTGCTAGAGTTGACTTTTTGAGAATGGTCAAACCAGGCCATGAAACCTATACCAATAAATAGGTTATGGAAAACCATGAAGATCAATAAAAAGAACGTCAAAAACGGATCATCCTAGCCAAAGTTATGCTAGATTGAAGTTTTGAATCAAAATTTTAAGAGATGCCACGTGTCACTCTGTAATGGGTCGCCCACACTTAGCCGATTCTTTCCCTGAATTTCGGTAACTGATTCCAGTGTTTTGACCTAACTTTAGACGGCTATAACTTCTTCATCTTTCCATATTTTTCAATACCGTCTTCTTTGTTGTCTTCTCCTACATTCCCTCTAAACAACTATAACTCATACAAACCCTAACTCCTTCTGAATCAACCGGAAAATCGAGTCAAAGTAGCCACCTTGCGAAACGTGTTTCCAGAATTCCAGATTCTCTTCGTTTTCAGGTAACTTGCGTCGATCATAACTTCTTTGTTACTCAACCAAAATTCGATTTCTTTAGCTCGTTGTAAAGATCTCTAATCCCTCTACAATTTGCGTGTTTATGCCCAAGTCCGATTCGTAACCAGTTGGGAGATATAGAGGTCTAAAGTTTCGGTCTCGCCAGCACATAAAATAACACCGAAACAGAGAGGTAAACTCGTGTTTTGCGACTTCAATTTCTTTCTGTGTGGTTCGAGTTAGGTTTAGTTCTTGCTATCAATACGTAGATCTAAGTTTGTTCTTTCCAATGAGCCCTTACTCATAACCTAACTCAATTTGTACTGCTAGTTATAGATCCTCAAAGTTGGCACCACGAACTGGGTAAAGTTCGAGTTTTTCCCCGTTTTCCGAATTGGAATTCGCACAATTCGCACAATCCAGTGAGTCTCCGACCAAATTGCTCCGATATTGTCGTTCTTAGTCATGTTTTCGACCTAATCCATGTGCCAATTTAGTCAATTTCGTGTTAGGTTAGGAGAATTTGTATGAATTGCATTCGATTTCAACTCTGTAACCGATATGAACCCTAACCTTCGAATCGAATTCGAAACTTGATGTATACTGCATTATAATTGGGGAAATTGACACCAATAGAACCGAAATTTGATTACGAAACTATAGAAACAAGAATCACTCGATTTCGTTCTGTAGATTGTGAGAAAAACGAGATTTACTACTCGATCTGTTTATTACCTTCGCTGAAGAACTCGGAACACAGGGGCCGTCCGATCTCGTTTTAAGAGATTGGATGGCCGAGATTAAAACATTCCAGAATAAGTTTATAAAGGTTTTTATAAATTCCAGTAAATAGTCCTAACTTGTTGGGTTAATTTAAATACTTTTCCGAATGTATTTTGACTTGAAATTTTAACCATAGATTCCTTATTTAATCTAGTTTATTTTGATGTAAATTAATATGGTTTTGGAGTTTTTAAACGTAAGTTATGATTTTTGCAAGTTACGGGTTTTCTGGAATTATTTGGCTAAATTTAAAAGATATTTTTATGAAATAAAAATTTTATAATATGTCTAAAATGTTATAGTTACTGTATATTAAATTTGGGAATTTTTGGGCAATGGAAAAAGGTTTTAAAAATTGTGTTTATGAGTTTTTCATAAGAATAACCTATAATATAATGTTTTAAATGTAACCAAAAATTAAAGTATGGTTTGTTAATTAACTTTTAAGCTGGGGGAAATAAGGGAAACTAAATTAACATTTTATAACAGTAAGTTCATAAATGTTTTGGTATTGGCTTTTAAGAGAAGTGAAATTAATTACATATATGTATAGATACTTACTTAGTAGAAACTTATATAAATTAAGGAATTTAATTATCCTACATTTTATTTACTATATTATACGGGAGTTAATATTTTTAATTAACTAAGGAATAAATATATATATTTTTACGCGTTTATAAAAAGGGAATTAAGTAGTAACTTAGAGTAAAACAAGGAACTAAATTAATCTACATGTATATTAGTTATATAATATGGTGGTTAATAGACTTAATTGAAACTAAGGAAAATACCTTATTTTATAAACCATATTTCGGATGTGGATATGTGTAAAAGTTAATATAAATAATTAAACGCAATAAAACTACATAAAGAATGTCTTGAATAAATCCTAGTATACATATATGATAAATACATAAGTATAAAAGACATAAAATACCTATGCGAATAGAATATGAAGGAATTAAAAGTTAAACTAAACCTATACATAATACTATTAAAAGAATATTATGTGAGCTAGTATTGAATTGTGGTTATGAAATTGAGCTTAAAGAGTTATCTTGGATTTCGAAGATTTATATAAACCATATTAGAATACATGGGTAATATTATTTGTCAAAGACCATAATGTAAATCTATAAGTTGGTTAGGTAATTAATAAGTTGGGACTTAGGGATATTTGTAATTAGATTTTACACAAATAGAACTTACTATATAATTAATGAATAAATGTAATACTTTTACATCTAAATGTTCTTAATATATAAACAATAATAAAATAAATAAAATACTTTTACATCTAAATGTGAGGTGGATTAGTAAGTCTAGATTTAATCATTTCTTAACATTTATAGTATTGAAATATAACTTAATGTTTTAAGATAAAATCATTAAAAGGATTATGATATAAAACTATATTAAACTATGATTTGGAAATTTATCTAAATAATTATCCTTAAGTTTCTTAGAATTAGATAAGCCATATAAGATACATTTATTACCAATATTCAGGATGTGAGTTTACAGTTAAGTGAGGTATTTAGTAGTGAGAATTTATAGGAAGGTTTATAAATAGGAATTTGATACTTAAAACCTTTGAACCTTTTATTAGGTAAAACTAAGTTACATCAGATATTATATTGATATACTTTACGGTAATGGGAATTAATGATAGGTTATTTGAATATTAAATATGAGAATTTTCATATAATTAACAATTTCGCTTACGAACCATAATTTAATTCTTTGATACATTCTACTCTATGTAGATATATTGTCCATCCTAAATACAATAAAGGGAATTAATTTATTAAGTTATTCCTTTGAAACCTTAGGCTTTGTAAAATAATTTAAAACGTATTTAAGGCTTAAGTTTATTGAAGTTTAGTACAAAAGGATTATACATAGTCTATAGAGTGTATGTGTGTAAAAATAAAACATTTAGGAGATTTAAGGTAAGTAAGGATACATAAAAGGTTATATTTAAACACCTTATTATATAGGTAATAATTAAGCAAATAATGTACCTTGTGAATACTAAATGTAAGAGTTCGATAAGTCTAAGTTAACTATAGTATAGTTACTCAGGATGAGAAGCAATTTAACATCTTATGACAAGTTAGTTAGATGGTTGTAATTAAAAGTCATTCTGAACTAAAGATGAGATAATTGAGTTTAGCAGTTCAATTAAGTTATAATAAAACGCATCTACGACACTACGATTTCAATATACAAGATGTAGATCTTAATTAAGTTAAGGGAAAGACTTAATCATAATGGGTTATCTAGTAGGTATTGTTTGAATACATAATCTTTACATTGTGGGATAGTAGTATAGTATTCTGAGTCTTGAATGTGAGGATTGTGGTTAAGTATGAATAAAGTGGATAGGAGTGGACAATTAGCAAATGTTAATCGAATACATTCCTTGATCTTACCACCTTGGGCTATACAACGTTCTCAGATAACTCAAAGATTATACATAACATTTAAGTGAGGGATTAAAAGATAATTGAGACTTTGAAATAAGAGTAAGGAGTTTATTTAAGCGTAACATAGGCTACAAGTGATTGATGATAGATTACCTTTAATATTCTTCAGTGTAACACCCCAACCACCACCGTACACTTAACATCAATCTGCAGCGGAAATCTCAAGTCATCACATTACTTAATTCAATGGTGTTACACGCCGTTAACCACCCACGTGGCTAACAAGGCTAATACATATACATTTGTATCGGTCTGATGGACTAGATTCCCGAGCAACTACACAATACAATCCTCATTCCATTTTCAACATTTATTATATACATACATTCCCACTGTACCGAGTATTTACAAACTAATGCCGATAACAATTTCGGTCTTACTACGCTTACGATGCTTACGCCATTTAAATGGCTACCCATGTATAAACATCTACCCCGTCCTACTCTCGAACGGCTTCCAGCTCCTTGTACCTGAAATAGAAAAGGAGAGAAAGGGTGGCCCCCAAGGGGCTCAGCACCTTTGCTGGTATGGTAATCCCGCAGCCCACATGCTACCGGGCCACGCACAACTAATTGTCGTCTTAGCATGCAGTTGATTATATTTAAATCATGCGTACAAGCCATAAACATACAACACATAACATTTCGCCTCAATGGGCTCAACCTATAACCAACACACCCACACTTAACCAACCATCCAATGATTCCTTAAACCCTAGAGTGGCTCTCCTCCAAAACGGAGCTACTTCCTTAACGAACGACATGTACCCATTAATCGGGTTATCCTTAAACGCCTCTTGTCACAAACTGGGATTCATTTCCATGATCCACACATTCCATATCCTACAACATAACTCATCCCACACATAACAAAACATAACAAAACCTTTCTTGTTTCGACGTACACATGACAACATCGCATTCATTTAAAACATCCAATATATATATATATATACCATAGCATAGCAAGGGAATTTGCATAGCATCATAACATTACACAACACCATAAAATCGGTTCTCACAAGGAACCTTCCACCATAGTTAGTATACCATGTGAGCCTAGGGATTTTTGCCAATCCCATGTTAAGCTCGTTACCAACCTCGTTACCGTCCGGTTATATAGAACGGTTAACTTATACCCAAGGCGTGTCGGATATAGTAATCCCAAGCACACCGAAATAACATACGTATGCCCCTGTGGCCCGACGTGAGTCAGTAACTAGCTTTGGATAAGCTAAGGGAAGGTAGAAACCAAATTGGAATACCACCTATACATACACCAAGAGAGCCGAACCGGATATGATATCGACTCCCGTCCATCACACGCGTGGCCGGAACAACCGGACTCCTCACCCCCCATTAGTACATATACACTTATAAATAAGTAGTTAGAGATCCATTATGGAGCCTACCACATCCACACACCATACGGTATCATAACCGAGTTAAGCACACAAGGGAGGTTCACACACTTGCATACAACAACAATATCCAACTAACTCACACATAGCCGTGGTTAGCACGTTCCCAAGGTTTGGGCCGTCAACTCCGAATACCGATCACTCATGTGTTTCCTAGTTTTGGTTAGCTAAGGTTTAACACATATTTGAGGTTAAATGGTATCGGAGGCCAAATTCGCCACATAAATGAATTACTATAAACTCATTACATGTTTTAGTCTTACAAGGTGGCAAACACTCATAAAAACACATTGGCATACAAGCCGGTGTAATCCGGTAGGACACAGGTTGCAAGAAAACCATACCTGTCACCGGAGTCCACTTTACCACGTCCACTTATGTTCCTCGAGCAATTCTCGAGCAACTGTTAACATCACATGTGTTTATATTAACATCGGGGTTGCTTGATTATTTAATGTCTAATGCTTATAATTTTTCCCCGTTAACTTAGTTACATAACTTCACTTTTTTTTTTTAACTTGTTTTACTTTCACATTTTATTACAACTTTTCACCCACTTCGTTGTCATTAAAACTCACCTACATGTCCTTAACAACCCCATAACATCATTGACCTTCAATCCCCATCATTACACACCATTTCCATACCTTAAACAATGTTTTTGGTCCTTACAACACCTTGTCCGAACTTGTGTCCGGACTTCTCAAGTTCGGACACCGTTCGAGACTCTAAGGGTGCAAATTGGTGGACGTCCGAACTTGCGTCCGGACTTCCCAAGTTCGGACGCCGTTCGAAGCCAAACCAGAGAATGAATTATGTGTGTGTCCGAACTTCCCATGTTCGGACGGTAGTTCGGACATCAATCGAAGGTCAGAAAACTCACGCGCACACAGGCACGTCCGAACGTCCACGTTCGACGGTAGTTCGGACGGGCCAGAACCTCATTTTCCAAGTCTTGTTTCACCTCTTATCTTCATCCTTTAATTACCCAAGCTTCATACATGAACTTAGGCATATTCTAATACTAGAATATCACTTTGATTCACCTTAAAACATGGTCCAACTTGTTACTCAATCTTCTTATCAAATCTCTTAACACTTGTAACATTTCCTTTTGGTTTTCTAAGTGGTGTTTCACCTTAAATGACCACTACACTAAAATGCTTCTTCACCTTCATAACATCATCTCCCAAGCATCTCCTCTTACTAACCTAATCCTCTTTTCACAACTTCTTGAATTCCTTTCTCAAAACCTTATCTAAACATCATTTATTCCTTGGATACCAACATTACCTAAACCTTAAACAAGCTTCTCTAAGACCTAAATACATTCTCAAAACACGCCTTGAATTCCTAGAACTTCCAAGACAATGCCTAAATCCCTATAGCACCTTAGAACACCTTAATGCACATTTTCTTCCTTAGTGAGACATTTACTCATTCCTAAAAATTCCTAATTCACCCAAGTTCATTCAAGCACTTAGAACTCCTTATACATTTTACAAATTTTGCCATGGGTTCTCTTAGCACATCATCATTCCCAAAACTCATTATTTTCACCATTAAACACTCAAGAACACCTAGATCCATCAAAACATTATCACTCACAAAACTTCACCAAATTTACACTACATCACAATATAGTGCATAATTAAACTTGCTTGGCACTTAGGCCCTTAAATAACATGGCTCTTAGGCCCTTAAATTGCATAATCCTTAAACACTGAATTTCCCACATAAATAATGCCTTTGACCTGTAAATACATACACCAATACATATGTTCTTTTACTAGTCTCCTTGAGAACACTTTACTAGGTCATTCACCATTTGCTCTTTAGGTAGTTTTAACAAGCATTATAAGCTTATTTCTCCTAAGGCATTTAAACCACATTAAGATAGCATATTTACCTCTTTTCCTCCCAAGTTTCTTTCTTGTTTCCTTACAAAACCGGTAAGGCATTTGGTTCCTTGCCAACTACTAAACATTATACAAACAACATAATGAGTATTCAAGCTTTAAGCTCCATCTCATTGTAAACCCTAGTTACATATATTGTTTTAACACATCAAGGTAATTGTTTTACCTTTGAATGGAAAGAGAGCTTGAATGAGTATCAAGAGAGGACTCCTCTTAGCCCTTGGAAGATTTAAATGAAGCTAAAACAAGACAAGAGAAGACACCATTACAAGGTGCATTTTCGGTCAACACCAAAAATGAAGGAAATGGAGTTTTCTTTGGTTTTTCCTTACCTTGAAGCAAAGGTGATCAACAAGGCATGAAAATATTAGCTCAAGCTCCTTCCATGGAAATTCTCCTTGGCACCGAAATGGTGGTTTTGATGATTTGAAAAGACAAGGTTGTAGAGCTTGCTCCAACTAAGAGAACGGTAGTCTCGGAATTAAATTCGGAGCATGGAGTCATAAGTTACAAGTGAAGAAGGATGAAGAATGGCATGGTTCTGTTGGAAACCGATGGAGAGAGGAGGAAGAAGGTGGCTAACGTGGGAAATGAAAGGAAAGAAGAAAATGAAGAGATAAGTTTGCTTTTGTTAAGATATTTATTCTTATAAAGCAAATAGTACATTAATTAGTCATTCTTTCTTTTCTTAGTAAACTAACAAGGTGTGTGAGTCACCACACCTTAAAAACCGGCCCCAATAGTACCTAGGGGTATTTTAGACTTTATTAATCAATTGTCTCACTTATAGTAACATATGTTACAAACTAGCTTATAAAAATCACTATTCACCAAAAACAGGCACATAGAAGTGAAATTTTTGATTTCCCATTGATATAGCCACCCAAATGTGATACTATATAGTACACATGTTAATTAAAGAGTAATGATGGACATTTAGCCATTCAAAACTCATTTACAAGACAATTTTTCAAAAACGTGCTTTAAGACTCCTTAAAGCACATTTTGTGTTTTAACTTGTTTTCAAGCTTGGTTTTCTTTGGTAAATGATTTAATATGTTCATTAACATATTTATAAGGTGTAGGTATGACCATTAGGTCTTTTACAAATTTATCCCAAGCTTAGAGCACATTTTAGCCCATATTGACCTTAAGGTATTTATTTGTGTTTTGTTTGGTTTCATTGTCTACCAAGGTTTCATAAGGACTTAATTAGCCTTATAAAATCATAATTTTATATTATCAAATCTTGGTAGGCTCTTTGGGTCCTAACCAAGTTCACTCCGTGCTTAGAGCACGTTTTTGCTCAAACCGTGTCTTAGTGTTTTATTGTGCTTTACTATGGTTTAAATTGTACATTTATTGTTTCTAAGGCACTTTTTTTTGCCTTTAAATACCATAGTTTAACATTTACCACAACATACCAAGTTTTGGGGTATCTTTCAATCTACTCCCCTTAAAAAACTTCGTCCTCGAAGTTCACATTTCCTCGCATAATTGGATTAGAATACGGGAATTACTTATAGCCATAAAACTTCCATTACCAACCACCCTTTACATCCAACCTCGGACTTAATGGTCCGGGCAACATATCCACATTATACATAAAATATCATACTCACATGGTAACCTCGGCTTAATGGTCCGGGTACCTTCACCATATTTGCACTTACATAATATCCCTCAGACTCTTAGGTCTGGGTGACATAACCACATTTGGACTCGTAGGCCCGGGTAACACAATCAATTCAGAACCCACCCACATTAGAACTCAAGGTCTAAAATATTATTTATTACTTATTCCACACAACATGTCTTAGCATGTATATCAAACAGAAATACCTTTTTCCATCTCTCCATGGGCTCCAGTCCCATGTTGAGTACATATACACTGTGATCCCGCAGAACCCGGTCGCGATGGACACCTTCTGGTCCCCGTTCCTTTGGAAGATCAAAACATTCACTTAATTTTTAACATATATACTTCTCATGTCACCGGTCCGAAGACAAAGGCTCATACGTCCTCAGTTAGTGAGCAAGTACTACAAAAATATTCTTTACTAGGTTAAGTATATAAGAGAATCCTTTATTCAAAATATTAATCGATTGTTTGAAAACACCAATTGAAAATCCTTTTGAAAACCCCACCCAACTCCAAGTCCAATTTATGCTCCTTGTATTCTTCTTAACATGGTTGTTTGTGACCACTTACAGGGAGCTTCAAGAGTCATCCAACCCTGATGTGATCAGCATCAGTGTTGAACTATCTTTCACCCCCACCCATTTGTGTTCGCTTCCCTTGATCTCATGATAATCAAGTTTCACACCTCCCACTTCTTTTTTCAACCAACAACTAATTCAAACGTATCCCATTTTCTATCTTTAAATCCTTCTAGTTATAATCATTACATCTCCAAGGGATAGAACTCCGTCTATCAATCATCACCCAAATCCAACTTAATTCAAGTTACCTAGGGAATTTAATTCTCACTAGGTTCTATGTCGGTCTCATACCCCTTCATAAATCACAACATTGTATATATATACATATATTTTTTTATCAAATACAATACATGGTTTACATTTATGCACCGTCGGGGTTTTAGTTCCCCGGGAGTTTTCTTTACTCCCCTTCCATTTGTACTCTCACACACCACTGTTAACAAGATAAACACACTTCCCACAATGGTATTCGCATCTTCTGTGCGCAATTACCACAATTTAACCACAAATAAATGCGTATGTTTATATAACACACGCGCCACCCATCATAACAATTTATTTTTGTGCAATGCACAACATAGTTCACACGTACACTTGTACGATAAAACACACTAAGAGCGGCGCGGCTTTACGCTCTACCCCCCCTTAAGAGGGATTACGCCCCCGTAATCAACCACTGAACATTGCTTTAAAATAAACTGCCGTCGTGAGTATTTTAACTTCCACGCGGTCTGGTACACACAATGCGTTTTGGTTTAGAGGATTTTAACCATATTGGCGGTTTAATCCCTAAATCAAGAATTCTTATTAGAGTTTATCTAACTCATAACCGTTTCGGTCCTGGCCTGTGAGGCTTTTAGGCATTGATGTCTAGCCATCCATTCATATTCACAATGTATATATCCGTATCTGACGCATGGGCTCACTGGCCTCTGCGTCGCCATTCTGATAATTATAGGGCTAGTTGCCCATTCGTTACTGTTACTGTATTGTACGTCTCCAATGTATTACCCTTATCTTGGGAAGAATGGTTTCTCAACCGACGCGTGGTATCTCTTACCCTGAGCGAATTCGGTGAGTTTCACAATTTTCCACCCACTTCTCCAATAGCTTACAGCGTAAACTACTATGTAATTTACAATGATTGACTTGCTTCTACCGACTTACTGTCGTTGAGATTGGAGCTACTACCTAATGTGTAGTGCTCTCTCAGCTATTTACAATATTTGGGGTATATTCCATACCGATATTTGGTAGTTAGTGCTACCGTAGTCACTTACTGTTAATCATGTCTCCACATTTGGTTTTGTACAAGTACTCTTTTATTGGTGCGGCCTTGCATTTCCTATGCATCGGCCCATTATATATTATTATTCCTCCATAATTACCATGCTTCTGATCCCTAGCTCTCCACTTGATCATTACTGCGCAAGTGCAATACCAAAACAACTCATCGTCAATACAAGTGCAGAGGCGTAACTCTTGACAGTAATCTCTCATGCGATTGCGATAGGAATTTACAACTGTGTTTTACTAAATTCTTATCACATAATCTACTTGTCAACACGGTTTCATTACTGCTCGGTTTCATTTGCTAATCATTTACTGTTGTGCCTCCACTGGGTTTAACTTATAACTCTGCTCACTCCCCATTTTATCATCTACTATACTCACACAACGGTCGCTTATTGCGCACCATATCCTTACTCATTATACAACATCAACTTATACTGCATCCGCTATTATATTAGCTTCCGCTATTACGCTGGGTTTATCTGGCCATTTATTTGGCTGATTTTTTTTTTGAATATACTACTATATTTTTTTTGAGTCATTATGTTCTTTGAGCGTTGTTCGTTACTCATTTAGCATCACACACCTATGGTGGTCGCTATCAACTTATCTTTCTTCCTTCTACACACAACTGGTATAAGCACTTCTTTTCGTGTTACTTTATTCAAATCACCCTGGGGTAATAACAACGTGGTCCATCCTCCATATATTTCTTGAACTTGATTCACATATCTACCGCTTCTGCGGTCTCACAATATCGAGAGGCATCCCCACTCTTAATGCAGTGGGTCGCTTACCACTTTATCCACTTATACAACATAAACTTCTACAATCAAATTTATATAACATATCAGATTATGGCTTATAAGCCTTATTTGCCTTGAGCTGGGCTCATTGCAGGCTGTCCACACATATGTACTTCTCTGTACAACATTACATGTTTAGAGGTTGTAGTGGGCTCCATGACAAGGTCGTTGCATTCCGTTTCCTTTCATGGGATGCCCCTTAGGTTTGTCAGTCCGTCTCCTGACAACTTATGTCTAAACTGGGTGTTAATTTCAACCCTTGTGTTTCTGTCATGTCATTTTGTGCAACAATTATTGATGCGAACACCCTTTAAGGATTGCTCCTGGTGTTGCTACTGGTATATTCAGTTAGCCACGCCGTTTGCGTTCTTCACTGGTTATTATTTTCTTCTGTGAAGGTCGTCATTTCCTAATAATGTAGGTACTCATTCTGGGAATTTCATCCCGTCCATTGCACTTTACTGTGTCCCACTAGCATCTGCCTTGCTCTGCTTTCCAGCTATCATGTAATCCCTGGGGATCCTTAAGTCATATAAGCTTCTTTACATTCAGTTAGTGCACTTCGCACCTCCTGACTCTTAAACATTTCCTTGAAAGGAATCCACTAATCCTTTTAATCTCGTTAACTTAACTGAGTTCCTTAACTTCAACCATTCATGGTAATCCTTAGTTCTTGTTTGATTTACACTGCTGACCGTAGAACGGAGTCGACTACTTCCCGTGTTCTGGACTCTACTCGATACATATATGGGGTATCATACTGATACATTACTACTTACCCAACTAACCTATAAGTAGGTCTGTCAGGCCCACATGCTCCTATCGGAGTGCGGTCGTCCCACAACACAGTTGGTACACTTGTAGTGTCCGTCACACGCCTAGGTGAAGTATTCTGTTGTCAACTCCCTTATATTGTCCCATGACAATATTCATTCCTTGCTTCCCGAACTTAATCGAGGGAAGGTTATCCACTGTTGTATCCTTGTCATGCTCCTGGTTTCACTGGTTTGGTTTAAAGAAGGTCGGAAAGAAGTGTTGGTTTGAAAGAAAATCTAGTTTTGAAAAGAAAGGGTTTGAATAATCTGGGTTTGAAAGAAAATTTTCATGGTTTCACAACATCTTCTTACCTTAGCCAAGTCTAGCTTCTTGCTGACTGGTGACTTCCAATTACAAAGGTCAGGCTGTTAAGCCTTTCCATGGTTATAATGATCACACTTAACTCGTGGTACTTTACTAAGTACTTTGCATTGGTTATAAATTTCCCGAACATCCCTGTTTAGCAGCACTTGCTATGGCAAGTGCGCCATGCTAGCTGGCTATCGGTTTAACACATACCGGTTGGGGTATTGTCTTTACCCGCACTGTCATCAGTGGCCTTGTTGGCCCTCACTGATCTTACTGTCTTGGTATAACTCTCCTAGGTGACTTCTCACTGTCTTCACATGATATTCATTAACTAGGGTGTCTCTCATTCTTAGGAGTCCCCTTTTTACTTAACATTATTTTCTCTTTGTAGCCCGTTCCACGCATCGTCGTGGTTACTGAGACTTGTCTCTTGTTTGGACACTACGTTATGGTTCCTTAGTTGGTTGGTATACCGTTGGTGTATTACTTACCAACTGTGGTCCCATAGACATTCGTCTCGGGTTTCATTAATCCACTTCTTGCTTGTTGCACGGTCCAGTGCGTTGCAAGCCGGTTGTTCTCGACTGCTCGGCATGTCGCCCAGGTTGCTGGAAATTCTATTCTTCTATACATAAGATTCTTCATTCCTCGCTATTAAATGCGGTTAACATTGTTCAGATGGAGACCGTCTCCGGGATTTCCAGTTTTTCCGGGATCTACCGTATGACAGGTCTTCCGTACTTAAAGGTATTTAATAGCAGCCAGATCGGGTATTCCCGAGTAAGAGTGGACTTCCATCTCTCTGGCGTCCTTTCCCAAGTTATAAAAACAGGGATTGTGGAGGGCGGAAAGGATATAGTAGGTTTCAGTATTCACTGGTAGTTCCTTACTAGCGTATCTCTCACGCTATCACTCAACCCTTAACCCAGAGTACTAAAATCCTAACTCGTACTTCCTAAGCTCGGTAATTCAGTCATCAGAGCGATACTTCGCTCTGATACCACTTTTTGTAACACCCCAACACCACCGTACACTTAACATCAATCTGCAGCGGAAATCTCAAGTCATCACATTACTTAATTCAATGGTGTTACACGCCGTTAACCACCCACGTGGCTAACAAGGCTAATACATATACATTTGTATCGGTCTGATGGACTAGATTCCCGAGCAACTACACAATACAACCCTCATTCCATTTTCAACATTTATTATATACATACATTCCCACTGTACCGAGTATTTACAAACTAATGCCGATAACAATTTCGGTCTTACTACGCTTACAATGCTTACACCATTTAAATGGCTACCCATGTATAAACATCTACCCCGTCCTACTCTCGAACGGCTTCCAGCTCCTTGTACCTGAAATAGAAAAGGAGAGAAAGGTGGCCCCCAAGGGGCTCAGCACCTTTGCTGGTATGGTAATCCCGCAGCCCACATGCTACCGGCCACGCACAACTAATTGTCGTCTTAGCATGCAGTTGATTATATTTAAATCATGCGTACAAGCCATAAACATACAACACATACATTTCGCCTCAATGGGCTCAACCTATAATCAACACACCCACACTTACACCATCCAATGATTCCTTAACCCTAGAGTGGCTCTCCTCCAAAACGGAGCTACTTCCTTAACGAACGCATGTACCCATTAATCGGGTTATCCTTAAACGCCTCTTGTCACAAACTGGGATTCATTTCCATGATCCACACATTCCATATCCTACAACATAACTCATCCCACATAAAAAAATAACAAAACCTTTCTTGTTTCGACGTACACATGACAACATCGCATTCATTTAAAACATCCAATATATATATTATATACCATAGCATAGCAAGGGAATTTGCATAGCATCATAACATTACACAACACCATAAAATCGGTTCTCACAGGAACCTTCCACCATAGTTAGTATACCATGTGAGCCTAGGGATTTTTGCCAATCCCATGTTAAGCTCGTTACCAACCTCGTTACCGTCCGGTTATATAGAACGGTTAACTTATACCCAAGGCGTGTCATATAGTATCCCAAGCACACCGAAATAACATACGTATGCCCCTGTGGCCGACGTGAGTCAGTACTAGCTTTGGATAAGCTAAGGAAGGTAGAAACCAAATTGGAATACCACCTATACATACACCAAGAGAGCCGAACCGGATATGATATCGACTCTCCATCCATCACACGCGTGGCGAACAACCGGACTCCTCACCCCCCATTAGTACATATACACTTATAAATAAGTAGTTAGAGATCCATTATGGAGCCTACCACATCCACACACCATACGGTATCATAACCGAGTTAAGCACACAAGGGGGTTCACACACTTGCATACAACAACAATATCCAACTACTCACACATAGCCGTGGTTAGCACGTTCCCAAGGTTTGGGCCGTCAACTCCGAATACCGATCACTCATGTGTTTCCTAGTTTGGTTAGCTAAGGTTTAACACATTTTGAGGTTAAATGGTATCGGAGGCCAAATTCGCCACATAAATGAATTACTATAAACTCATTACATGTTTAGTCTTACAAGTGGCAAACCCTCATAAAAACACATTGGCATACAAGCCGGTGTAATCCGGTAGGACACAGGTTGCAAGAAAACCATACCTGTCACCGGAGTCCACTTTACCCGTCCACTTATGTTCCTCGAGCATTCTCGAGCAACTGTTAACATCACATGTGTTTATATAACATCGGGGTTGCTTGATTATTTAATGTCTAATGCTTATAATTTTTCCCCCTTAACTTAGTTACATAACTTCACTTTTTTTTTAACTTTTTTACTTTCACATTTTATTACAACTTTTCACCCACTTCGTTTGTCATTAAAACTCACCTACATGTCCTTAACAACCCCATAACATCATTGACCTTCAATCCCATCATTACACACCATTTCCATACCTTAAACAATGTTTTGGTCCTTACAACACCTTGTCCGAACTTGTGTCCGGACTTCTCAAGTTCGGACACCGTTCGAGACTCTAAGGGTGCAAATTGGTGGCGTCCGAACTTGCGTCCGGACTTCCCAAGTTCGGACGCCGTTCGAAGCCAAACCAGAGAATGAATTATGTGTGTGTCCGAACTTCCCATGTTCGGACGGTAGTTCGGACATCAATCGAAGGTCAGAAAACTCACGCACACAGGCACGTCCGAACGTCCACGTTCGGACGGTAGTTCGGACGGGCCAGAACCTCATTTTCCAAGTCTTGTTTCACCTCTTATCTTCATCCTTTAATTACCCAAGCTTCATACATGAAACTTAGGCATATTCTAATACTATATCACTTTGATTCACCTTAAACATGGTCCAACTTGTTACTCATCTCATCTTCTTATCAATCTCTTAACACTTGTAACATTTCCTTTTGGTTTTCTAAGTGGTGTTTCACCTTAAATGACCACTACACTAAATGCTTCTTCACCCTTCATAACATCATCTCCCAAGCACTCCTCTTACTAACCTAATCCTCTTTTCACAACTTCTTGAATTCCTTTCTCAAAACCTTATCTAAACATCATTTATTCCTTGGATACCAACATTACCTAACCTTAAACAAGCTTCTCTAAGACCTAAATACATTCTCAAAAACGCCTTGAATTCCTAGAACTTCCAAGACAATGCCTAATCCTTATAGCACCTTAGAACACCTTAATGCACATTTTCTTCCTTAGTGAGACATTTACTCATTCCTAAAAATTCCTAATTCACCCAAGTTCATTCAAGCACTTAGAACTCCTTACATTTTTACAAATTTTGCCATGGGTTCTCTTAGCACATCATCATTCCCAAAACTCATTATTTTCACCATTAAACACTCAGAACACCTAGATCCATCAAACATTATCACTCACAAACTTCACCAAATTTACACTACATCACAATATAGTGCATACTTAAACTTGCTTGGCACTTAGGCCCTTAAATAACATGGCTCTTAGGCCCTTAAATTGCATAATCCTTAACACTGAATTTCCCACATAAATAATGCCTTTGACCTGTAAATACATACACCAATACATATGTTCTTTTACTAGTCTCCTTGAGAACACTTTACTAGGTCATTCACCATTTGCTCTTTAGGTAGTTTTAACAAGCATTATAAGCTTATTCTCCTAAGGCATTTAAACCACATTAGATAGCATATTTACCTCTTTTCCTCCCAAGTTTCTTTCTTGTTTCCTTACAAAACCGGTAAGGCATTTGGTTCCTTGCCAACTACTAAACATTATACAAACAACATAATGAGTATTCAAGCTTTAAGCTCCATCTCATTGTAAACCCTAGTTACATATATTGTTTTAACACATCAAGGTAATTGTTTTACCTTTGAATGGAAAGAGAGCTTGAAGAGTATCAAGAGGGACTCCTCTTAGCCCTTGGAAGATTTAATGAAGCTAAAACAAGACAAGAGAAGACACCATTACAAGGTGCATTTTCGGTCAACACCAAAAATGAAGGAAATGGATTTTCTTTGGTTTTTCCTTACCTTGAAGCAAAGGTGATCAACAAGGCATGAAATATTAGCTCAAGCTCCTTCCATGGAAATTCTCCTTGGCACCGAAATGGTGGTTTATGATTTGAAAAGACAAGGTTGTAGAGCTTGCTCCAACTAAGAGAACGGTAGTCTCGGAATTAAATTCGGAGCATGGAGTCATAAGTTACAAGTGAAGAAGGATGAAGAATGGCATGGTTCTGTTGGAAACCGATGGAGAGAGGAGGAAGAAGGTGGCCAACGTGGGAAATGAAAGAAAGAAGAAAATGAAGATAAGTTTGCTTTTGTTAAGATATTTATTCTTATAAAGCAAATAGTACATTAATTAGTCATTCTTTCTTTTCTTAGTAAACTAACAAGGGTGGTGAGTCACCACACCTTAAAAACCGGCCCCAATAGTACCTAGGGGTATTTTAGACTTTATTAATCAATTGTCTCACTTATAGTAACATATGTTACAAACTAGCTTATAAAAATCACTATTCACCAAAAACAAGGCACATAGAAGTGAAATTTTTGATTTCCCATTGATATAGCCACCCAAATGTGATACTATATAGTACACATGTTAATTAAAGAGTAATGATGGACATTTAGCCATTCAAAACTCATTTACAAGACAATTTTTCAAAAACGTGCTTTAAGACTCCTTAAAGCACATTTGTGTTTTAACTTGTTTTCAAGCTTGGTTTTCTTTGGTAAATGATTTAATATGTTCATTAACATATTTATAAGGTGTAGGTATGACCATTAGGTCTTTTACAAATTTATCCCAAGCTTAGAGCACATTTTAGCCCATATTGACCTTAAGGTATTTATTTGTGTTTTGTTTGGTTTCATTGTCTACCAAGGTTTCCTAAGGACTTAATTAGCCTTATAAAATCATAATTTTATATTATCAAATCTTGGTAGGCTCTTTGGGTCCTAACCAAGTTCACTCCGAGCTTAGAGCACGTTTTTGCTCAAACCGTGTCTTAGTGTTTTATTGTGCTTTACTATGGTTTAAATTGTACATTTATTGTTTCTAAGGCACTTTTTTTTGCCTTTAAATACCATAGTTTAACATTTACACAACATACCAAGGTTTGGGGAATTTCATTCAGAGTACTGTTGATTGTTTGCGCAAGTTGATTAGAACTGCTACAGCGTTACCCAGGTACGATTTCTCGTACTCAGCGTGTTGTGTTTTGGACTCTATGGAATGTTTTGTACGATTTCTCGTACTCCGATATTTTTGCTGATTGACTTGTGGAATGTTTTGGAAAACGCTAACTGAGCTTAAGAGGAATTTTTAAAAGGAAGTGGTTGTGTGACTAACTCAGCTTGTGTGACTAACTGAGCCTTGGATGTGAAACTCACTTGGGTATTGGTTCCTTCTATTTGGTTGTTCCATTAGACATTGACTGCTTAGGGTTTACGCTTCTGCACTCTGTAGGACTGAGTGTTTTGGTATTGCTCTGGGTAGTTGGTGATCTAGTGGGAATTTGGAAAAAGGTCAATCTAGGAAATTCTTCTTTTGTCTCTGGATATCGTTTCATCCATGAGCTGGTTCTTGAGGTTTCGACGTGCGCGCGTCTTCAAAGGTAACAGCAGGGGGCTGTATATCCCTCGCCCATAGGGGCATTGATATTTAACAGCAGGGGACTGTATATCCCTTGTCCATCAGGACATTTTTAATTTAACAGCAGGGGGCTGTATATCCCTCGCCCATAGGGGCATTGATATTTAACAGCAGGGGGCTGTATATCCCTCGTCCATCAGGACATTTTTAATCTGACAGCAGGGGGCTGTATATCCCTCGTCCATACGGACATTTATATCTGGCGGTGGGGGGCCATCTCTCCCAATTGGTATTATTCCATTCTTGAGTTATTGGTTATTGGATCTATCTTATTATTCTTAGTCCTTTGTGACTATCTGAGTCTTTATACTCCGAACGGGAATTGGTTCTAACATCAACAATGGATGCTTACTAACTATGTGGTGTGACTACTTAAGTGGATGACTTGTTTTGGAAGTTCTCTATCTCTATCTTTGACTTGTTTTCTTTTTTCTTTTAATTGATTGTTTTGAAGTGCTTTATCTCTGTTTTACTTTCAAGAGTTTAAATTCAAGTTACTGTTTATTTTGAGGAGTTATGTTTTAAAGATTGTTTTGGAGAATGTACCAGTTCCATTCCAGGGAACTGACTCACCCCTCCCGGGGTGGGCTGCTTGGTTTCATCTTGCAGGTATAAATTGATTTACAGGTGGCCACGAAGAGCATGAGTGATTGGGATGGGATTAGGCTTATGGAGAGTGAATGTACTTTATTATTGTTAAGTTAATGTTAAGTTTTCTCGAAGTTCAGACCGTAACTTAGTTAATTGTAATGGTTGTAATTGGTGAGGTTGGTACCGGGTGTTTGGAGCCCGATGGTCTGTAGCACCTTTAGTCTATTTTCCGCTGTTGTTTTATTATTATAGGGGTGTTACAATAACCCATTATGATTAGATCTTCCCCTCAACTTAATTAGGGTCTACATCCTTATATTGGAATCATAGTATTGTAGATGCATCTTATTATAACTTAATTGAACTACTAAACTCAATGATCTTATCTTTAGTTCAGAATGACTTTTATTACAACCATTAAATATTCCGGTCTTAAGATGTTAAATTACTTTTCATCTTGAAATAACTACATTCTAATTATCTTAGACTCATCGAACTCTTACATTTAGTATTCACAAGGTATATTATTTACTTTATCATTAACTATATAATAAGGTGTTTTAAGATAACCTTTTATGTATCCTTGCTTACATTTAATTCCTAAATGTTTTATTTTTACACAAATTCCCTCCATAGACTATGATAATCCTTTTATACTAAACTTCAATAAACTTAAGTCTTAAATACGTTTTAAATTGCTTACAAAACCCAAGGTTTCAAAGGAATAACTCAATAAGTTAATTCCCTTTATTATGTTTTAGAATAAGCATTATATCTTAACATAAGGTAGAATTTATCTAAGAATTAAATTCTGATTCATAAGTGAAATTGTTAATATTTAATAAGATAATCTATACTGAAAAATCCCCATACCTTATATTCAAATGGACACATTAATATTTCCAGTGTCAACAGGTAAATCAATATAATCTCTTATGTAACTTAGTTCCTCTTAATAAAGGTTCAAAGGTTTTAAGTATATAATTTCTATTTATAAGCCTTTTTATAAATTCTAACTACTGAATACATTACTTAATTATAAACTCACATTCTGAATATTGGTAATAAACGTATTTAATATAGCTTCTCTAATTTTAAGAAACTCAAGGATTATTATTTAGATTAATTCTTAATCATAGTTTAATATAGTTTTATATCCAAATCCTTTTATTGATCTTATCTTAAACATTAAGTTATTATTCAATACTAAATGTTATGAAATGATTAAATCTAGGCTTATTAATTCACTTCACAATTAGATTTAAAATGTTTATTTATTTTATTATTAATTATATAATAAGATTTATTTGTTTAACATCTTTGTAATCTAATTACAAATTTTCCTAAGTCTTAACTTGTTAATTACTTAACCCAATTATAGATTTTGAAATACCCCGTAATTAAAAATAGTGATTAATTAGGCTAATTATAATTTTAAAGGCTTAATTAAACTTAAATAAATATGAGGGAACAAATCCCGAAGAAAACGGACCTTTAAAATGGGTTAAAAGCATAAACGAACCTTAAAGCACGTTTTTCGAGGAAACCGGGAAAACGCGACTTTAAGTGGGTCAAATAGACTCGTAATAATTTTGGTCAACTAAATAGTCACTAATAAATATTAGTGGAACTTTATAACCAATAAAATTAATTAAACGAGAAAATTCCGGAAAACGGGTTCCGGTTAGTAAAACTGTCAAAACCGGAAAGTTGACGGGTGAGAATGCAAATAAACAAACTTAGTGTGTCCACTTTTGTAAATAAAAGTCAAAAATCTGTAGGATGGGTGTGTGTCGGCCGATTAAACTAGCCCTCTCCCTCTCTTTATTGTTCCTAATTCACTAAAGGACAAAAGAAATAAGTAAAAAGCAAATAAAACTCTCTCTCCTCTACCCATCCCTCTCTCTCACGCATCCACCTCCCTCCTTCTCTATTCTTCCTTCTTCCCTGCGATGGACATGGCGATTTGAAGGAGCTCCCTATAGCCCTCTCCTTCTCTCCTCTCTTTGAGCACTCAAATCTTCTCCAAACTCAACAAAAAGTATACCATTGTAATCCCCTTACAAAGGAGAACACTTTCCTCCTTTCAAAAACCCAAAAGCTTCATTTTCGTTTTTGTGGGTGTTCCCCACTTGAAGATTCAAGTCCACCATTGGAAGCACTTCCCCTCCTTGTCATCTTGAGGTAAAAAGAAGTTCGAAAATCCATCGTTTCTAGCCCTTGTTTGCATTATGAGAATTTCCAGATTTTGAATGTCTTGTTCCTTGTTGCTCCAGCCGGTTTTGGCTCCTTCTTTGGGCTAGGAATCTTGTTCTCTTGCTAGTCAAGAACTTCATCCATCCATTGGAAGGTAATACTCATTTCTAAACCCTAAAACATCTAGATTCTAGGGTTAGTACAAAATAAATGCTAAATGGTTAGTGTGTATTGGTGTGGTGGTTGTAGCATTGTGTATTGTGTGAGGAAGAACAAAGAAGAAGAAAAGAAGGAAGGAGAAGGCAAGAAAGAAAGGAAAAAAAAACTAGTAAGACAAGGTAATTACCTTTACCTTGAGCTAGTTTTGTATGTAGCATTGTAACGTTTTTGAGTAGTAAAAATGAGTAATGAATTGAGTAATGAGTAGTAAGTATGTTGTAGTATAATGAGGAATGATATTGTAACAGTTTCGAAGCTTTTAAATGATGTTTAAAAGCTTGGGAAAACATTGGGTATTGAATGTGTATGTGCAGGAATTTTATGTTGTTGTAGTAGTGTTGAAATGTGAGCATATGGCTTGAGTAAATTGTGAGAATGAGAACATGTGAGCTGAAATAATGTGTGGAGAATGGTAAGAATATAGGGGGACTATGTCCAATTTTACTTAGGAATGAGAGGACTTAAGTTGTCTAAGAAGAGGAAGTAACCTAGGTGATAACTAGGGTATTTGGGGAGTGTAATGGGATTGTTGTGTAGTTTAAAACAGATGTGGATAAGGTTTAGGTGATGTAAAGGAATAAGATGTAAAGTAATGTGTTTTGGATGCTAGGAATAGCATTAGTTGAAGGAGTAATGGAGTGTAAAAGTTTGAGGGAAAGCTGTAGCATAAAGAGGGAGTTTAGAAATCTGTAGCATTAGGAGAGTAAAAACCAGTATAAGTGTTGAAGAGAAGAGAGGAAAAATGTGTAAGTGTAACTAGGATTGAGTAATGGATTCGGTGAATGAATTAAGGTATTTTAGGAGGCTAAATGGCATTATATCATGTTAGGATGTATGTAGGAAGATTGGGGAAGCAATGGGTGAAATTGGGAAGGAAAAATAAGGCCTGTAGCACAATCTGCTACCGTCCGACCCAGAGCCTGGATCGGACAGTGGGTCGGACAGGGCTTAAGCAACGAAAATAAATCTTTCTGGAACGGTCCGACCCAGGGCCGTGAGTCGGACGTGGGTCGGACAGGCAAAAAAATTCCGTCGTCGAAGTTTCTGACTCCGTCCGACCCAGAGGGTGAGTCGGACGTGGGTCGGACAGAGCATAGACAACGGAACCGAAACTTTCTGGAATGGTCCGACCCAGAGGCGTATGGGTCGGACAGAATAGTGCTGGGTCGGACGGGGAGAATTTCAGAGGACGAAGATCTACTGGAATGGTCCGACCCAGGGCTTGGGTCGGACGCTGGGTCGGACGACCCAAAACTTAAAAAAAAAAAGAAACTATAGGATTATAACTAGTATATATATATGTGTATACCCACCTATACATATGTATACATATGTAAGTAAACCATGGATGAGTAATGAAAAGTAAGTAAATGAAATACAAGTGTAAAGAAGGTAAAGACTTAGTAAGTATGAGTTAGGAAACGCAAGAGTAATCGAATTAAGTTAATGATAGTTAGATTAATCATTCGATGTATGTGTATCATAGGATTTGATTTGTGACACTGGAGGAACGTTCGGAAACCCGTACAACGGTGAACGGTATGATTTCTTATGCCCTGTATCCTAACTTGGTTACCCCGATTTGTGTGCTTATGTGATCACCAATAAGATAAATGCATGAATCGGACTTTTATCGCACATAACTGTGTTTGAACTATATTGTTCTTGTTGTATATTCTTGAACAATTAGTTTGTATAATTCATGAAATGTATGAATGAAAATGAAGAGTATGTGTAAGCAACGAGTACTTGTGTATTGTATTGATGTATGGAAAGATAGTAATGACTTCTACTAATTCCTAACATTCTAACTCCTAACCTGAGTAATGAGTAAAATGGAATGAGTAGAAGTCCGATATAGTTTCGGCCACGTGTGAGGATAAGGAAACATAAGAGGTTGGATCCGAATCCTGGCTGTAATCTTTTCCATGGACCAATCCCCTTGAATGGGTAGCATCCTGGATTAGTGGGCCACCCTAAAGCCCGGTGGTGGGATGTAGTAATCCCTGCCTGGAGGTCATACCGACTTAACTGGAGTAAAGTATGTAAGAAGTAAGTATTGTATGTGTATTGGTCTTGACTACTGTAAATCATTGACCAGGAGTAAAAGAGTATTGAACACCCGATTAACCCGGGTGTGTAATGAAGCTAACAATACCTTTGTATGTATTGGAGAAGTGTATCTCCGTAATGCGGTGAGTATGGGTAAGTATGAATGGTTGACCTGAATTGTCTTCCTTGCATGTATTGTAGGTATGTATGCCTTGTGTGTGGAATGTATTGAATGGTATTGTATAAAGCATGTATGTATGTATGAATGAAACGAACCGCATGTACTCGACCAATTAGTTGGCATACCCTCGCTAGCACGCGTGGTATGCGGTTATCATATGCAGCGTAAGCTGACCCCCCTAGGGGGAATGTTTTTATTCTACAGGTACCGCGAGGCGTGACGGTAGAGTAGGGACAGGATGTAATTCTTTTTGAAATAGTTAGTTGGATTGGGATAGTGTACCGAGTTGTACACGGCTAGGCCTTTTGAGTAGCCGGTGTACCATGTGGTACACCTTTAGGATAATGAATTCATGATGGGTTAGTAAGGAGAGGATGTATAAACTCTTCATTTTTGGGAAGTAGTCTTGGAATGTAAATCATGTATTTCGGTATACTCGGTAATCAAAATGTAAGTAAGTATTTGGTATTGTAAAGTAAGTAGTATGTATTTGGTTTATTCTAATCGTCAGACCGATACGGTAAGTAGTAGTAGCCTTGTTAACCTTGGATGGTTAACGGCGTTGTATCACCCGCCGGGAGTAAGTAAGTATTCCGCTGCGAGTAAGGTAAGTATGGGAATGATTAGAGGATAATGGAAGGATTAGCGGTTGGGGTGTTACAAAAAGTGGTATCAGAGCGAAGTCTCGCTCTGATGATTAGAATACCGAGCGTAGTGATTACCGAGTTAGGTTATAAACCGCTATACAACGGAGAGTTAGAAACCTAACTAGGAATTACCGTTAGCAATAATGGATACCCTTTACGTCTGCAAAGACGATACCATTGCTTGAATCAAGACCATGTGGTCATAGATTCACTGTATCTAATGTAATCCACACTTGTTCAGATGTCAGGACGAGGTCCAGGCCGACCCAGAGGAGGGGGCAACGAAGGACCAGACGCGCAGACAATAGCTGAGATCGTCGCCGCCACAGTAGCACAGATGCTACCGCAAGTAATCACCGCTGTTCAAGCAACCCAACAAAACCAACAGCAGCAGCAACAACAGCCCGACCCGCCTCAACCCCGAGAAACGAATTGGGTAAAGGCCGTTGCCGACCTTTGACCTCCATGCTTTAGAGGCGAGAGTGACCCCGCCAAGCTCAAGGCCTACCTCTCCGAGATGGAGACAGCATTCGAGACGCTT
Organism: Limonium bicolor; assembly: GCA_023374045.1. Classification (NCBI taxonomy): domain Eukaryota; kingdom Viridiplantae; phylum Streptophyta; class Magnoliopsida; order Caryophyllales; family Plumbaginaceae; genus Limonium; species Limonium bicolor. The sequence goes on along the minus strand of CM041778.1, from coordinate 318,285,780 downwards.
GAGACTCCCGCTGGAGTTCGGGTGAGGATAGCTGCGTACTACATCAAGGACGCGGCTATGGACTGGTGGAAGCTCATTAAGGCCGAGCACGTAGCCGACCCTGCATTCGGATGGGAAACATTCACTCTCTTCTCAGACTTCTACCGACCTTGGGTATACGGCCAAGTCTTGGTCGACCGCTTCTACGGCGGATTGAGCCCATCGACTCCGGTATGGCATGGGCTTCACACGGTTTACCTCCCTTCAGGAAACATTGTTGAACCTTAAAAGCCATGAGTAATGTGAATTAGTATTCCCGTATGAAAGGTCACTAATGTTTAAGTAATTCAGGAGTGTTACCACGCTGCATCTCGAGTTGAGATCACCTGCCAGCTGAGAGATGAGGAGCAGGCGCTGAAGCGCAAGGTGAGCGGCAAGGGAAACACCTCCGACGATCAAAACCAAGCCAGACCTTGAAAGAAGAAGAAGGGGAAACATTCCCACCATAAGAACACTTCAGGAGACGGCGGAGCCCATACGGAGAAGGGCAAGGTAGCTGAGCCGTTGCAGATTGCCTACACCGCACCAGTGGCAGCGAAGCCACTGAGGTCTCAGCCCTACAAGGGTAAGAACCCGAAACCGAATTAGTACACTTGTGAAAACGTATGTATATAGAGTATTGTAAGTATACCGAACCTTGCTAACTTATAAGCTATAGGTCCTGGATTTGGCCAAGGCAGAAACCAATCTGATGGCCGCAGTTACATATGCCATAACTGCAACAAGGATCATCCCGGCACAGATTGCCAAGGAAGGGAGATCCGCTGCTTCACTTGCCAGAAACCGGGCCACCGTGCTAATGCATGCCCAGAGAACTCTAAGCCCAAGGGCAACTACCAGGGCTACAAGCAGCGTGAGGGCAAGGAGGTTGCATCTGGCGATGCTCATGCCCAGCACACCTCGCAGGGACAGGGGTCCCGAGGTCCGCAGAAGGGCGCACCGCAGAGGCAGCCGGCCTTACACATCATTGACCGTGACGGGACCGGGACTAAGTCCGGCCCAGGTAACTACCGTAACCTTTAATCCTTGAAGAGCATGTCTATGTATCAAAGTAATTGTATGAATGAAAGCATGAATGCGTAAGTACTTGAAGTATGAAAATGAGTATGAGTAAGTAACATGGAAATACGTATTGAGCATGAAATGAATTAGTAAGCCTAGAACTCACACTAGATATAATTTACCACCTTAGGGAAATTCCTTATTTGTTACCCAATACCTTCGAACTCACCTCATGAAGAGACCGACATCGCCACTCACCACTTCGACAATAATCAGTGTCAGGTCATCCGCCCAGGTATGATCTTACTAAAAGGATACCTGACACCCGAAGCACAAGTTTCCATCATCCGACGATGCAACGAGTTAGGAATGGGTCCAGGAGGATTTTATACACCCGAATTCCCCGGTGGAGCTACGATGAAGCTGAAAATGATGTGCTTGGGAAAGGATTGGAACCCTTATACCAGGACATACCGAACAACGTGAACAGGAGACGGAGCCACACCTCCAGCAATACCCCCTGAATTCCAAATGCTTGTCACACAAGCTGTAGAAATTGCACAACAATGTGAAGATGAACCAATCCCTGCACTTGGAGCAGACCTATGTATCGTCAACTTCTATGAGAAAGAAGGACGACTTGGCTTACACCAAGATAAGGACGAGATAGCGGAATCTCTGGACTTAGGAGTGCCCGTAGTGTCTTGGTCCATTGGTGATGACGCCGTATTTTTGTATAGCAAGCAGAAGCGTGTGGACCTCGCGGAGAAATTGGTATTGAGATCAGGAGATGTCCTAATCATGGGTGGAAAATCAAGGTTGCTGTATCACGGGATCCAGAAGATCAAGTTGAACACGGCACCACCGGAAATAATCAATGCCACACACATGAAACCAGGACGCTTGAACCTTACCTTTAGAAAGTATTAATCTTGTAGTAGCATGTAATCCAGTAGTAACGTGTATTAGAGACACAGTATGTATGTTGGTTGGTTATTCAATAAAAGCAGTGCTGGTTATTAATTCCACTTGCGTTCCACCATCGTTACTTATCATCTTATGAATCAATAGGTTGTGGACTCGGTACCGAAGGTAACCTGAGTATCCTCATCGAAGAACAAGCCGGCAAAAGCGGCACCATTCTAACGGGAACATTCCCAGTAAACGGCATCGAAGGCTCAGTATTATTCGACTCCGACGCCTCTCACACCTTTGTATCGCCATCATTTGCTACAAGGTTGGGGCTAGACGCAGATGAGTTACCGAATTTCTTGGTTACTCTTCCGTCGAAGGAGCGAGTAAAGTGTACTAAGTATCACCACACCGCCACAATTCAAATCAAAGGCGAAGTGTTTCCCATCTCATTCATTGAATTTGAAATACCCCAAATCTAAATGATATTATTAAATCATTATTTATTGGAATATAATCCAAACATAAATCAGTTCACGTACGCATGCAAACCCATGCATGAAAACGTTACGTAAAAATACCAAGCATGACCTTGTATGACCTTCTAAAACTCAAACCAAATGGTCATACACTCATTATATGAATATATAAATATATTCCCTAAGCTATATTCAGTCAAATACGCAAAACGCTCGGGAGTGCTCACGCGCGCCCCTTAAAGCAAGAAAAGCTCGGAGGAGTGCCGAGGTGGCACGAACTCCTATAAAATAAATTCCTAGAGTTCCTAACATCATTATTTATCATTCTAAAGAGAACCCACGAAGTTGTTTCTCAAAATTCAACAAAATCCTCGGGAGTATTTCTTAGCGCTCCTTTTTGGCCCGGGAGTGTCCCGATGGCCCGTAAATTATGTCACGGGTTGATATAACCCCATATAACTCAATGTAACATCTTAGTATATGTTTATTTACTATAATAAGTGTTTAAAAACACTTGGAACTCATAATAACAATTGGTTTCCCAAAATTTCCTTAGAGCACAAAAACACACCTTCGGGTGTCACGAAAACGCGTTTTACGCAATTGCCTTGTAGTTTTTGACATACCACGAATTGGTAATATTAAAAAGGGTTAAAATGACCTTCTAAATCAGTTGGTGTGACTAGTCAACAAGACTCTCTATAGGGGCCGATTTTGAGAGCAAAAACTAGTATAAAAATTGCATTAAAAGTTTATAAAAAGCATAGAACATGGTGACTCACCTTCCCATGTGTTATATTACTTAATGCCTAAGTATGTAGGTCTCATTTGACCATATAGCTGTCGAAATTATGCAGAAGAATAAGGCCATGTGAGCTAGGAAGAAAACAAAATGTAAAAAGGCAAAAAGTAGATCTAGATTCCTTTTCTTTTGATTCTTATAATTCAATGACCTAACATGCTTGGTCTTAGCTCATTAATGCCGATCAACATGCTCCATTCAGTCCCTAAAATCGTCCATATACAAGAGAGGAAGAAGACAAGTTATAACACTGGAAAATCAAAGGAATATACTCACCTTTTCTTACCTTGTCATCTAGCCAAAAGTATTGTCTTTCCAACTCTTGCTTAGTCACACCTCATGACCGATTTTCATGCTGGAAAGGAGGACATTTATTGAGCCAATCAACCATGAAATAAACTAAGAAAAAGTATTGTCAAATGACATTAAAAATTTGACAAAACAAAATCAATTTCCAAATGCCTATTGCATTTACGTGAGCTAAGTCTCACTTTCTTCCTTGCCCTCTTCATCCACGGTTTAGGTAAGCTCCCTCCTCTCTCTTCTAGCTTCATCTTCTTCCTTTGAAGCTCTTAAGTCCATTAATGGAGTTTTAACTTCTATCTTCATCTTTAAGGTAAATTGCTAGCATTTCTTGGCAAGTCTTGAAGTAAATCTCTTCCTAGCATAACAAGGTGTGTTCGGCTCCATTTAGTTCTCCAAGGAGATTGTCCAAACCAACATTAAACCAAGGAGCATCTCAAGGTAGGTTTTAAAGCTTGAAAATCCTTAAAGCACATTTTTATGTGTAACCAAGTTCTACCTCTTCTAAGTCTCTTTTCTTCTTCATTTTGTTGAAGGAAAACTTGCTCTTCATTTACCTTAGGAGTGCCGAAATTATAAGGAGCAAAGTCTAAGGTAAAGTCTTGTAAAACTACTTCCAAATCTACTTAAGATCTTTATTCAAGATCTAACTCCTAAACACCTTCACCTCTTGCATAAAACCGAAGAGGAGCATCAAGTTTACCTAGGAGAAAGCTTGGAGATTCAAGAAGAAGTTCAAGCACTTAACCACCTTTGTTAAGAAGTAAGTTACTATATAAATCCTTATGTTATAAGCTTTGTTAAGCTTCTAAAAATCATAAAAAATTATGTACACCTCCTAGGTTATATGAAACCGAAACTACATGGATTATATGCCAAAAAAAATATAACCTATATATAAGAAAATTTACCTTAAGACACATTTTTGTGTCACAAAGTTTATTTATGTTACATATAAATTTAGGCCGAAAGTTCAAGAGCAAAAGTACTTCATTTTGAGCTAAGAATTTATATAAGACATTACAATAATTTATACATGAGTTATATGACTCCTATGAATTTATTTATAATTACTTAGACATATAAATCCACTTTTATATAACATAAGGTCTCATTTAAATTATGGCCGAATGTTATACTTGATAAATAAGTTTTAATGAGCTACTTAGGTATATAAATTTATATCATAAAGTTTGGTGAGTTAAAAATATTCTATTAGTGTTTAAATGGCTAATTAATTAAGTTATGTGGATTAAATGTAATTTTTACAAAGTTTAGTGTGTTTATTGGAAAAACCGTGAGCTAAAGGGCTGTTTGGTGTAATTATAATATAATATAAGGTTAGGAATTAAGTTTATGAATTTTAGATAATTTAAACAAGCTTTAAATAACTTTTATAAAGTTTTGGGCTATTATGTAATTTTAAAAGTTGTTATGAAGTTTGGTATTTAATAGGTGGCGAATTCATAATTAAGAGAATCATTAAGTTCACTTTCGAAATTTTAGGAATTTAATATTTAAACTATAGTTTATAAGTTATTAAGTGACTATTATAAAGTTTTGGGGTGAAATGTAATTAATGGAAAGTTCTAGACCAAAACCGATTTAGTTGGGTTAGTTTGGTAATTTAAGAATTTATATTATATATTCAGCATTTATGGAGAATTAAAATTAAAACTATAGCTTATAAGACATTATGTAAAGATTATAAGATTTTGTGGCTAAATGGCAAATATAGAAAGTATATATAAACATGCCGAGATTTTGAGGGGCTAAGATGTAATTTTCGAAAGTTATAATAATTAAAATTATATACCAAAGTATTAATGGTAGTTTCGAGGTTTAGATAAATAAGGAATTAAAACTAAGTTATGTAAAGAGATTAGAATTTAAATGTAAAGTTTATGAATTAATGTGGTTGTTTTGTAAAAACCAAAATATAAGTTTAAGAATTTAGATTTAAATAAATATAGGTCCTATATGGATATTTGGAGGATTAGAAGAAAGAATTTGATTTAAGGAATATGGACTTTAGAATTATGGCTTATATAGTTATAAGGAATCTAAAGGTAACCAATAAATAATATTTATGGTTAAAAGAAGAATAATAGAAACTATAAGAATTTTAATGTCCATGTATGACATATAAAATATAGTCAAGATATTACAAGTTGTTATATCACCTAGACAATTGGAATAAAAACAAATATAGTACATGAATATATAAATACATATATGTACATTAAAGGATTTATAAATAAATCAAAAAGGAATAACAAATCAGTTATAATAAAATCCTGAGGTAACTAAAAAAAAATAAGACCTCACATGAAATAACAAATACGAGATTTGTTAAAAGATTCAATAGAATCATTATATAAGGGTAACATAAATTAACCCTCTCAGTTAATCCTATTCTAGGACCTTGTTGACCAGACGTTGACCGGGAATTTACAAGTACAGTCTACGGTGAACGGTATGGGATTCTTGCAACCTGTTTTCTAACGGATTACACCGGTTGTGTGCTATCTGTTGTTGAAATAACGACCAAGATAATTAATGTAAACTGTTGTCTTACTCTTGCACACTGTGGTATTATTTTATGTGCGTGAATGTTGCTGACTACATCGTGTATGTCCCACGCATACAAACACTACTATATCAGTGGATTAAATACCTGCGTTTCAGTATACCGAGGACTTGTACTCAAGTCTCTCACTAACTTCAGTTTATAACAAACGTCATTATCCTAAACGTGATAATTGACAATACACATTGTGTTTTGTTTAACGTCTTTATATGACACTTAACAATATATACTTCGAGATTGAGGAGCCAGTTGGATCTGGCCATGCATGCTACAGGAGTTGTACCTGTCTCAGGTCGTCTCCTACTACGTCGCGACGGAACATTCAGTTGGGAGGAAGACTTTATTCCTTCCGGGATTCAAATGCCCTTCAGTTCGAGGAAGACTTTATTCCTCTAGTGGGTTTTTATTTCCCACGCCATTCAGTTCAGGGTTTAACTACGTTATCTCCTGGGGTTTTTATACCCAACCTTTCTTTATAACGAGGTCACTATACCTCCACTATTTCAGATATTCAGTTATAACGGTCAGTCCCATTGTGTGGACCGACTATCAGTAAAGAATTTCAGTTCAGCTAACTCGACCTTCTGTGTCTTGTTCTATGTGACATTATTGTCCTTGTATGGATACTTGTTATTGAAATACCCCAAACTTTGGTATGTTGTTTAAATATCAAACTATGGCATGTAAAGGCTAAAAAGTGCCTTAGAAACATCAGTGGACAATTTAAAATATAGTAAAGTGCAGTAAAGCACTAAGACACAGTACGAGCAAAAACATGCTCTAAGCTATGAGTGAACTTGGTTAGGACCCAAAGAGCCTACCAAGACTTAATAATGTTTAATTATGATTTTATAAGGCTAATTAAGTCCTTAGGAAACTTTGGTAGACAATGAAACCAAACAAAACACAAGGTAATACCTTAAAGTCAATATGAGCAAAAATGTGCTCTAAGCTTGGGATAAATGTGTATAAGGCCTAATGGTCATACCTATGCCTTAATTATATGTTAATGAACATATTAAATCAATTACCAAAGAAAACCAAGCTTGAAAACAAGTTAAAACGCAAAATGTGCTTTAAGGAGTCTTAAAGCACGTTTTTGAAAAATTGTCTTGTAAATGAGTTTTGAATGGCTAAATGTCCATCACTACTCTTTAATTAACATGTGTACTATATAGTATCACATTTGGGTGGCTATATCAATGGGAAATCAAAAATTTCACTTCTATGTGCCTTGTTATTGGTGAATAGTGATTTTTATAACTAGTTTGAACATATAATGTTATAAGTGATTAAGTTGGTCAACAAAGACCAAAATACCCCCTAGGCATAATGGTGGCCGGTTTTTATCAAGGTGAGTCACCAACATGTAAAAATCAAATAAGGAAAGGAAGGGTAGGAAGGTAAAAAGGAGAAAGTTACCTTTTAATACAAATATCTTGCTAAAGCAAGTTCTATCTTCATTTCTCCTTTCCTCCTTCACTTCACACGCCTCCAACCTCCCTTCTTGCTCTCTTTACGAGCTGCTACAGCAACACCAACATCACCATTGTTTTCCATCTTTGACCACTTGTAAAACCTAGCTCACTTAACCAAATCAAAAACAAACACCACCATTCTCTTCCTCTCATCAAGCTCTTCAATTCTATCCTTTCAAAATCCCAAGAGCTCCATTTCGGTGCCAAGAGGAATCACCATGGGAGGAGCTAGAGCTCACCTTTTCACATATTCTTGTCTCCTTTGCTTCAAGGTAAGGAAACTCAAAGAAAAATGACATTTCCTTCATGTTTTGTCATGTCCGAAAATTCACCTCACAATGGTGTATTTATCTTGCTTGTTTTAGCTTCATTTGAATCTTCCAAGGGCAAGGAGGAGTCCTCTCTTGATACTCATTCAAGCTCTCTTCCAATTCCAAGGTAAAACAATTACCTTGATGTTTAAAACAATATATAACTAGGGTTTACAATGAGATAAGCTTAAAGCTTATATACTCATTTCAATGTTGGTATATTGTTTAGTTGTTGTCAAGGAACCAAATGCCTTACCGGTTTTACAAGGAAACAAGAAGGAAATTTGTGAGGAAAAGAGGTAAACAAGCTATCTCAATGTGGTTTAATGCCTTAGGAGAAATAAGCTTATGATGTTTAAAACTACCTAAAGAGCAAATGGTAAATGAGCTAGTAAATGCTCTCAAGGAGTTTATTAAAGGAATATGTATTGTGGGTGTATTTGCAGGTCAAAGGCATTATTATGTGGGAAATTCAGTGCTTAAGGTTTATGCAATTTAAGGGCCTAAGAGCCATGAATTTAAGGGCCTAAGTGCCAAGCAATTTAAGTTATGCACTATATTGTGATGTAGTGCTTAATGTGTGAAGTTTGTGTATAAAATGTGTTTGATGGATTTTAGGTGTTCTTGAGTGAAATAAGGTAAAAACCTAAGTGTTTGGATGTGAGTATATACAAGAGAAGCTATGGCCAAATTTGGGAAATGTGTGAGAAGTTCTAAGTGTTGTAAGTGAGTTTTGGTGAACTAGGAAGGGTTAAAGGTGAATGAATGTTTACTTGAGAAGGAAACATGTATTAAGGTGATTTCAGAGTGATGCAAGGATTTAGGCATTATCTTGGAAGTTTTAGAAATCTATGGGTGTTCCTAAGATGTATTTAAGTCTTGGAGAAGTTTGTTTAAGGTTTAGGTAATGTTGATATTCAAGGAATAAATGAGGTTTAGGTAAGGTTTTGAGTAAGGAGTTTTAAGAAGTTGTGAAAAGGAGATTTAGTTAGTAAGAAAAGAAGTTGAGGGATGATGTTAAGGTGTAGAGGAAACACCTTGGTATAGTGGTCATTATAGGTGAAATACCACCTAGAGATCTTAAGGAGAAAACATTCCTAGTGTTAGGAATTTTGTTGAGATATAAGTAAAGGTTTAAGGAATTAAAAAAAAAAAAATAGTATTGTGAGTGTTTAAGAATATCTTAAGGGTGTGTTTAAAATGCCAAATGATGTTAGAACACATTAAGAGGCCTTAGGAGAGATTTGGTGAAGATTTGGCAAAGTTTGGGTAAGATTAGGAGGCGACGACCCAGGGCCGACCCAGTTTTTGGGTCGGTCGAGCCTCTGTTTGATGTTAGGAATGTGTTCGGTAATGGTCCGACCCAAAGGGTGGGTCGGACATGGGTCGGTCGGTCAAGTTTCAAAAGAAGGAAAATGTTCGCACATGGACCGACCCGGAATGGTGGGTGGACGTGGGTCGGACGGGCATGATTATAAGGAAGTAAAAGGGTTCTGTAATGGACCGACCCAGAAGGTTGGGTCGGACGGTGGTCGGTCGGTCGGACCAAAAACATGGTTTAAGGTTATGAAATCATATGAGATGATGGGGATTGGTAGGTAATGATGTTATAAGGATGTTAAGGACATGTTAGGTGAGTTTTAATGACAATAAAGTGGGCTAAAGGTTGTATTAAGATGCGAGAGTAAAACGTGTTAAAAATGTAAAGTTATTTAACCAAGTTAACGGGGAAAGTTATAAGCATTAGACTTTAAAACAAACATGTTACCCCAATGTTAATAAAAAACATGTCATGTCAACAGTTGTTCGAGAATTGCTCGAGGAACATGAGTGGACGTGGTAAAGTGGACCCCGGTGACAGGTATGGTTTTCTTGCAACCTGTGTCCTAACGGATTACACCGGCTTGTATGCCAATATGTTTTCTTGAGTGTTTGCCACCTTGTAAGATTAAAACATGTAATGAGTTTATAGTAATTCATTTATGTGGCGAATTTGGTTATCCGATGCCGTTTAACCTCAAATATGTGTTAAACCTTAGCTAACTAAAACTAGGAACACATGAGTGATCGGTATTCGGAGTTGACGGCCCAAACCTTGGGAACGTGCTAACCACGGCTATGTGTGAGTTAGTTGGATATTGTTGTTGTATGCAAGTGTGTGAACCTCCTTGTGTGCTTAACTCGGTTATGATACCGTATGGTGTGTGGATGTGTGGTAGGCTCCATAAGGATCCCTAACTACTTATTATTAAGTGTATATGTACTAACGGGGGGGTGAGGAGTCCGGTTGTTCCGGCACGCGTGTGATGGACGGGAGTCGTTATCTTATCCGGTTCGGCTCTCTTGGTGTATGTATAGGTGGTATTCCAATTTGGTTTCTACCTTCCCTTAGCTTATCCAAAGCTAGTTACTGACTCACGTCGGGCCACAGGGGCATGCGTATGTTTTCGGGTGCTTGGGATTACTATATCCGACACCCTTGGGTATAAGTTAACCGTTCTATATAACCGGACGGTAACGAGGATGGTAACGAGCTTAACATGGGATTGGCAAAAAAAATCCCTAGGCTCACCTGGTATACTAACTATGGTGGAAGGTTCCTTGTGAGAACCGATTTTATGGTATATGTAATGTTATAATGCTATGCAAATTCCCTTGCTATGCTTTGGTATATATATAATATATTGGATGTTTAAATGAATGCAACACTGTCATGTGTACATCGAAGCAAGAAAGGTTTGTTACGTTGTTATGTGGCGAAATGAGTTATGTTGTAGGATATGGAATGGGGGATCATGGAATGAATCCCAGTTTGCGACAAGAGGCATTTGAGGATAACCGATTAATGGGTACATGCCGTTGTTAAGGAAGTAGCTCGTTTTGGGGAGAGCCACTTAGGGTTAAAGGAATCATGGATGGTTGGTAAGTGTGGATGGTTGTCATTGGTTGAGCCCATTGAGGCGAAATATTATGAGTGGTATGTTTGTGGTTTGTATGCATGATTTAAATATAAACAACTGCATGCTAAGACGAATTAGTCGTGCGTGGCCCGGTAGCACGTGGGCTGCGGGATTACCATACCAGCAAAGGTGTGAGCCCCTTGGGGGCCACCCTTTCTCTTCTTTTCCTATTCAGGTGGTAAGGAGAGCTGGAAGCCGTTCGGAGTAGGACGGGGCAGATGTTATACATGGGTAGCCATTTGAATGGCATGAGTATGATAGGCGTAGTAAGACCGAAATTGTTATCGGCAGTAGTAGTGTAGTAGTTGTAAATACTCGGTACAGGGGGAGTGTATGTATATAATAAATGTTGAAGATGGAATGAGTATGTATTGTGTGGTTGCTCGGGAATTAGTCCATCAGACCGATACAAATGTACATGTATTAGCTTGTTAGCACGTGGGTGGTTAACGGCGTGTAACACCATTGGAATAAGTAATGTGATGAGTTGAGTTTCGCTTGCAGATTGTTATTATGTGTTGGTTGTTGGATGGGGTGTTACAAAAGGGTATCAGAGCGAGTATCGCTATGATGACTGAATTACCGAGCTTAGGAAATACCGAGTTAGGATTTAAGTACTTTGGGTTAAGGGTTGAGTGATAGCGTGAGAGATACGATAGTAAGGAACTACCAGTGAATACTGGAAACCTACTATATTCCTCCCACCCTCCACAATCCCTGTTTGATAACTTGGGAAAGAACGCCAGAGAGATGGAAGTCTTCTTATTGGGAATACCCGATCTGGCTGTTATTAAATACTTAGGGTACGGAGAACCTGTCACACGGTAGATCCCGAACACTGGGAATCCGGAGACGGTCTCCATCTAAACATGTTAACCGCATTCCATAGCGACAAATTAAGGATTTTGTGTATAGAGAATAGAATTTCCGGTAACCGGGTCGACATGCAAGCAGTCGAGAACAATCAGCTTGCAAACGCACCAACGTGCCAACAGGCAAGAAATGGATTAATAAAACCCGAGACGAGTGTCTACGGGACCACAATTGATGAATAATACACCAACGGTATATCAACAGACAAGGGAACTACAACGTAGTGCCCAAAAACGTGGAACGGGATACAAAGAGAATACAATACTAAGAAAAAGGGGTCTCCCAGAATGGGAAACACCCTAGTTAATGAATATCACGTGGAAACAGTGAGAAGTCACCTAGAGGAGTATTTATCAAGGCAGTAAGATCAGTGAGGGCCAACAAGGCCACTGATGACAATATGGGCGAAAACAATACCACAACCGGTATGTGTTGAACTGATAGCCAGTTAGCATGGCGCACTTGCCGTAGCAAGTGCTGCTATAACAGGGCTATTCGGAAAACTTATAACCACTACAGGTACTTGGAAAAGTACCATGGAGTTAAATGTGATCGTCATAACAGTGGAAGGGCCTGCTAGCCTAACCTCTGTAATCGTAAGTACACCAGTCAGCAAGAAGCTAGACTTGGTTAAGGTAAGAAGATGTTGTGAAACCATGAAAATTTTTCTTTCAAACCTAAATTTTCACAAACCCTTTTCTTTTCAAACCAGAATTTCTTTCAAACCAACACTTCTTTCCAACCTTCTTTAAACCAAACCAGTGAAACCAAGGACAGTTGGCGAGGATACAACAATGGATAAACCTTCCCTCGATTAAGTTCGGGAAGTAAAGAATGAATATTGTCACGGGACAATATAAGGGAGTTGGCAACAGAATACTTCACCTAGGCGTGTGACGGACACTACAAGTGTACCAACTGTGTTGTGGGACGACCGCACTCCGATAGGAGCATGTGGACCTGACAGACCTACTTATAGGTTAGTTGGGTAAGTAGTAATGTATCAGCATGATACCCCATATATGTATACGAGTAGAGTCCGAAACACGGGAAGTAGTCGACTCCGTCTACGGTCAGCAGTATAAATCAAACAGGAGCTAGAAAATACAAGGAATGCTTGAAGTAAAGGAACCCAGTTAAGTTAAAAAGGACTAAAGGAACTAGTGAGTTTATTTTAAGGAAATGTATAGAGTCAAGAAGTGCGAAGGGCACGGAATGTTATGTAAAGACATAGCATATGTCTTAAGGATCCTCAGGGATAAACATGATAGCTGGAAGGCGGGGAAAGGCAGATGCCTAATGTGGACACATTAATGTGCAATGAACGGGATGAAATTCCCAGAATGAGTACCTACATTATTAGGAAATGTTGATCTTCACAGAAGAAGATAGTAACCAGATAAGAACGCAAAAGGCGTGGCTAACTGGATGTACCAATAATTGTGAACCAGATGTAAAGGCATAACTTAACGACACCCAGGAGCAATCCTTGAAGGGTGTGCGCATCAACAATTGTTGAACAAAATGACATGACAGTAACACAAGGGTTGAAATTAACACCCAGATTAGACATAAGTTGTCAGGAGACGGACTGACAAACCTAAGGGGCATCCCATGAAAGGAAACGGAATGCAACGACCTTGTCATGGAGCCCACTACAACCTCTAAATATGTAATGTTGTACGGAGAAGTACATATGTGTGGACAGCCTACAACGAGCCCAGCTCAAGGCAAATAAGGATTATAAGCCATAAGTAAGATATGCTATATGAATTCGGTTGATTGTAGAAGTTTATGTGGTATAAGTGAATAGAGTGGTAAGCGAACCACTGCATTAAGAGTGGGAATACCTCTCGATATTGTGAGACCGCAGGAGCGGTAGTTATGTGAATCAAGTTCAAGGAATATGTGGAGGATGGACCACGTTGTTATTAACCCAGGGTGATTTAAATAAAATAACACGAAAGGAAGTGCTCGTACCAGTTGTGTACGCAGGAAGTGTGATAAGTTGATAGCAGTCACCATAGGTGTGTGAAACTAAATGTGTAGCAAACAACGCTCAAGGGAAAAATAGTAGTATATTCAAAAATCAGCCAAATAAGTGGCCAGATAAACCTAGCGTAATAGCAGAAGCTAATATAATAGCGGATACAGTATAAGTTGATGCTATATAATGGAAGAGGATACGGTGTGCAATAAGCGACCGTTGTATAAGTATTGCTAAGTGATGGTATGACAAATAAGCAGAGTTGTGAGTTAACCCCAGTGGAGATACAACAGTAAGTGATAGCAACGAACCGAGCAGTAAGCCGGTGGCAAGTGCTAGATGATAAGGATTTCAGTGAAAATTCCTATCGCAATCGCATGAGAGAGTTGCTGTCAAGGGTTTACGCCTCTGCACTCTGTATGACTGAGTGTTTTGGTATTGCTCTTGCACAGTAATGATCGAGTGGGATAGCTAGGAATCAGAAGCATGGTAATTGTGGAGGAATAATGTTATAATGGCCGATGCATAGGTCATGCAAGGCCGCAGGAATGAAAGAATACATGTACAAAACCAAAGGTGGAGACATGATCAACAGTAAAAAAACTACAGTAACACTAAATACCAAAGGTCGGTATGAGATATACCCCAGGTGTGGGAAATAACTGAGAGAGCACTACACACTAGGTAGTAGCTCAATCTCAACCGACAGTAAGTCGGTAGAAGCAAGTCAATTATTGTGAATTACATAGTAGTTTGCGCGGTAAGCTATTGGAGAAGTGGATGGAAAATTGTGAAACTCACCGAATTCGCTAAGGGTAAAAGATACCATGCGTCGGTTGAGAAACCATTGTTGCCTAGATAAGGGTAATACATTGGAGATGTACAATACAGTAACAGTAACGAATAGGGCAAACTAGCTCTATAATTATCAGGGTTGCGCAACAGAGGCCAGTGAGCCCATGCGTCAGGTACCGGGTATACATTGTGAATATGAATGGATGGCTAGTTATTAATGCCTAAAAGCCTCACAGGCCAGGACCGAAACCGGTTATGAGTTACAACTCCAATGTGAATTCTTGGTTTAGGGACTAAACCGCCAATATGGTTAAGATCCTCTAATCAGAATCCATTGTGTAATGGACCGCGTGGAAGTTAAAACACTTCACGACGGCAGAACATTTTAAGCCAAGGTTTAGTGATTGATTACGTGGGCGTAATCCCTTTTAAGGGGGGTAGAGCGCAAAACCACTTAGTGTGTTTTACCGTACAAGTGTACGTGAACTGGGTTGTGCATAGCACAAAATGATTTGTTATAATGGTTGGCGCGTGTGTTATATAAACATACGCATTTATTTGTGGGTAAATTGTGGTAATTGCGCACAGAGGATGCGAATACCATTGTGGGAAGTGTGTTTATTTTGTGAACAGTGGTGTGTGAGAGTACATGTGGAAGGGAGTAAAGAAACTCCCGGGGATCTAAAACCCCGATGGTGCATAAATGTAAGCCATGTATTGTATTTTGATAAAAAATATATGTATATATATACAGTGTTGTGATTTATGAAGGGTTATGAGACCGACATAGAACCTAGTGAGAATTAAATTCCCTAGGTAACTTGAATTAAGTTGGATTTGGATGATGATTGATAGACGGAGTTCTATCCCTTGGAGATGTTATGATTATGACTAGAAGGATTGAAAGATAGAAAATGGGATATGCTTGAATTAATTGTTGGTTGAAAATGAAGTGGGAGGTGAAACTTGATTATCATGAGATCAAGGGAAGCCGAACACAAATTGGGGTGGAAAGATAGTTCAACACCGATGCTGATCACATCAGTGTTGGATGATTCTTGAAGCTCCCTATAAGTGATCACAAACAACTATGATAAAGAAAGATACAAGGAGCATAAACTGGACTTGGAGTTGTATGGTGTTTTCAAAAGGATTTTTAATTGGTGTTTTCAAACAATCGATTAATATTTTGAATAAAAGATCTTCTTATACTTAACCTCGTAAAGAGTATTTTTGTAGTACTTGCTCACGAGCTGAGGACGTATGAGCCTTGTCTTCGGACCGGTGACATGAGAAGTACATATGTTAAAAATTAAGTGAATGTTTTGATCTCCCAAAGGAACGGGGACCAGAAAGTGTCCATCGCGACGGGTTCTGCGGGATCACAATGTATATGTACTCAACGTGGATTCGAACCCATGGAGAGATGGAAAAGGTATTTCTGTATGATGTACATGCTATGACATGTGTTTGGTATGGGTGATAAGGGTATTTGACTTTGAACTCCTAAAGTGTGTGCTATCAAGACCTATGAGTCTAAATGTGTGGTGTTACATAGACCTATGAGTCTAAATGTGGTTATGTCACCCAGACCTAAGAGTCTGAGGGATATTGTATAGGTGCAAGTGTGGTGAAGGTACCCGGACCATTGAGTCCGAGGTTACCATGTGAATATGATATTTTATGTATAATGTGGATATGTTGCCCGGACCATTAAGTCCGAGGTTGGATGGGAAAGATGGTTGGTAATGGAAGTCTTGTGGTTATAAGTAATTCCGTATTCTAATCCAATGATGCGAGGAAATGTGAACTTCGAGGACGAAGTTCTTTTAAGGGGGGTAGGTTGAAATACCCCAAACTTTGGTATGTTGTTTAAATATCAAACTATGGCATGTAAAGGCTAAAAAGTGCCTTAGAAACATCAGTGGACAATTTAAAATATAGTAAAGTGCAGTAAAGCACTAAGACACAGTACGAGCAAAAACATGCTCTAAGCTATGAGTGAACTTGGTTAGGACCCAAAGAGCCTACCAAGACTTAATAATGTTTAATTATGATTTTATAAGGCTAATTAAGTCCTTAGGAAACTTTGGTAGACAATGAAACCACAAAACACAAGGTAATACCTTAAAGTCAATATGAGCAAAAATGTGCTCTAAGCTTGGGATAAATGTGTATAAGGCCTAATGGTCATACCTATGCCTTAATTATATGTTAATGAACATATTAAATCAATTACCAAGAAAACCAAGCTTGAAAACAAGTTAAAACGCAAAATGTGCTTTAAGGAGTCTTAAAGCACGTTTTTGAAAAATTGTCTTGTAAATGAGTTTTGAATGGCTAAATGTCCATCACTACTCTTTAATTAACATGTGTACTATATAGTATCACATTTGGGTGGCTATATCAATGGGAAATCAAAAATTTCACTTCTATGTGCCTGTTATTGGTGAATAGTGATTTTTATAACTAGTTTGTAACATATAATGTTATAAGTGATTAAGTTGGTCAACAAAGACCAAAATACCCTCCTAGGCATAATGGTGGCCGGTTTTTATCAAGGTGAGTCACCAACATGTAAAAATCAAATAAGGAAAGGAAGGGTAGGAAGGTAAAAAGGAGAAAGTTACCTTTTAATACAAATATCTTGCTAAAGCAAGTTCTATCTTCATTCTCCTTTCCTCCTTCACTTCACACGCCTCCAACCTCCCTTCTTGCTCTCTTTTACGAGCTGCTACAGCAACACCAACATCACCATTGTTTTCCATCTTGACCACTTGTAAAACCTAGCTCACTTAACCAAATCAAAAAAAACACCACCATTCTCTTCCTCTCATCAAGCTCTTCAATTCTATCCTTTCAAAATCCCAAGAGCTCCATTTCGGTGCCAAGAGGAATCACCATGGGAGGAGCTAGAGCTCACCTTTTCACATATTCTTGTTCTCCTTTGCTTCAAGGTAAGGAAACTCAAAGAAAAATGACATTTCCTTCATGTTTTGTCATGTCCGAAAATTCACCTCACAATGGTGTATTTATCTTGCTTGTTTTAGCTTCATTTGAATCTTCCAAGGGCAAGGAGGAGTCCTCTCTTGATACTCATTCAAGCTCTCTTCCAATTCCAAGGTAAAACAATTACCTTGATGTGTTAAAACAATATATGTAACTAGGGTTTACAATGAGATAAAGCTTAAAGCTTATATACTCATTTCAATGTTGGTATATTGTTTAGTTGTTGTCAAGGAACCAAATGCCTTACCGGTTTTACAAGGAAACAAGAAGGAAATTTGTGAGGAAAAGAGGTAAACAAGCTATCTCAATGTGGTTTAATGCCTTAGGAGAAAAAGCTTATGATGCTTGTTAGAACTACCTAAAGAGCAAATGGTAAATGAGCTAGTAAAATGCTCTCAAGGAGTTTATTAAAGGAATATGTATTGTTGGGTGTATTTGCAGGTCAAAGGCATTATTATGTGGGAAATTCAGTGCTTAAGGTTTATGCAATTTAAGGGCCTAAGAGCCATGCATTTAAGGGCCTAAGTGCCAAGCAATTTAAGTTATGCACTATATTGTGATGTAGTGCTTAATGTGTGAAGTTTGTGTATAAAATGTGTTTGATGGATTTTAGGTGTTCTTGAGTGAAATAAGGTAAAAACCTAAGTGTTTGGATGTGAGTTATACAAGAGAAGCTATGGCCAAATTTGGGAAATGTGTGAGAAGTTCTAAGTGTGTTGTAAGTGAGTTTTGGTGAACTAGGAAGGGTTAAAGGTGAATGAATGTTTACTTGAGAAGGAAACATGTATTAAGGTGATTTCAGAGTGATGCAAGGATTTAGGCATTATCTTGGAAGTTTTAGAAATCTATGGGTGTTCCTAAGATGTATTTAAGTCTTGGAGAAGTTTGTTTAAGGTTTAGGTAATGTTGATATTCAAGGAATAAATGAGGTTTAGGTAAGGTTTTGAGTAAGGAGTTTTAAGAAGTTGTGAAAAGGAGAGATTTTGTTAGTAAGAAAAGAAGTTGAGGGATGATGTTAAGTGTAGAGGAAACACCTTGGTATAGTGGTCATTATAGGTGAAATACCACTAGAGATCTTAAGGAGAAAACATTCCTAGTGTTAGGAATTTTGTTGAGATATAAGTAAAGGTTTAAGGAATTAAAAAAAAAATAGTATTGTGAGTGTTTAAGAATATCTTAAGGGTGTGTTTAAAATGCCAAATGATGTTAGAACACATTAAGAGGCCTTAGGAGAGATTTGGTGAAGATTTGGCAAAGTTTGGGTAAGATTAGGAGGCGACCGACCCAGGGGCCGACCCAGTTTTTGGGTCGGTCGAGCCTCTGTTTGATGTTAGGAATGTGTTCGGTAATGGTCCGACCCAAAAGGGTGGGTCGGACATGGGTCGGTCGGTCAAGTTTCAAAAGAAGGAAAATGTTCGCACATGGACCGACCCGGAATGGTGGGTCGGACGTGGGTCGGACGGGCATGATTATAAGGAAGTAAAAGGGTTCTGTAATGGACCGACCCAGAAGGTTGGGTCGGACGGTGGGTCGGTCGGACCAAAAACATGGTTTAAGGTTATGAAATCATATGAGATGATGGGGATTGGTAGGTAATGATGTTATAAGGATGTTAAGG
Organism: Limonium bicolor; assembly: GCA_023374045.1. NCBI lineage: Eukaryota > Viridiplantae > Streptophyta > Magnoliopsida > Caryophyllales > Plumbaginaceae > Limonium > Limonium bicolor. The sequence goes on along the minus strand of CM041778.1, from coordinate 318,266,622 downwards.
ACATGTTAGGTGAGTTTTAATGACAATAAAGTGGGCTAAAGGTTGTATTAAGATGCGAGAGAGTAAACGTGTTAAAAATGTAAAGTTATTAACCAAGTTAACGGGAAAGTTATAAGCATTAGACTTTAAAACAAACATGTTACCCCAATGTTAATAAAAAACATGTCATGTCAACAGTTGTTCGAGAATTGCTCGAGGAACATGAGTGGACGTGGTAAAGTGGACCCCGGTGACAGGTATGGTTTTCTTGCAACCTGTGTCCTAACGGATTACACCGCTTGTATGCCAATATGTTTTCTTGAGTGTTTGCCACCTTGTAAGATTAAAACATGTAATGAGTTTATAGTAATTCATTTATGTGGCGAATTTGGTATCCGATGCCGTTTAACCTCAAATATGTGTTAAACCTTAGCTAACTAAAACTAGGAACACATGAGTGATCGGTATTCGGAGTTGACGGCCCAAACCTTGGGAACGTGCTAACCACGGCTATGTGTGAGTTAGTTGGATATTGTTGTTGTATGCAAGTGTGTGAACCTCCCTTGTGTGCTTAACTCGGTTATGATACCGTATGGTGTGTGGATGTGGTAGGCTCCATAATGGATCCCTAACTACTTATTATTAAGTGTATATGTACTAACGGGGGGGTGAGGAGTCCGGTTGTTCCGGCCACGCGTGTGATGGACGGGAGTCGTTATCTTATCCGGTTCGGCTCTCTTGGTGTATGTATAGGTGGTATTCCAATTTGGTTTCTACCTTCCCTTAGTTATCCAAAGCTAGTTACTGACTCACGTCGGGCCACAGGGGCATGCGTATGTTATTTCGGTGTGCTTGGGATTACTATATCCGACACACCTTGGGTATAAGTTAACCGTTCTATATAACCGGACGGTAACGAGGATGGTAACGAGCTTAACATGGGATTGGCAAAAAAAATCCCTAGGCTCACCTGGTATACTAACTATGGTGGAAGGTTCCTTGTGAGAACCGATTTTATGGTATATGTAATGTTATAATGCTATGCAAATTCCCTTGCTATGCTTTGGTATATATATATATATTGGATGTTTTAAATGAATGCAACACTGTCATGTGTACATCGAAGCAAGAAAGGTTTGTTACGTTTGTTATGTGCGAAATGAGTTATGTTGTAGGATATGGAATGGGTGGATCATGGAAATGAATCCCAGTTTGCGACAAGAGGCATTTGAGGATAACCCGATTAATGGGTACATGCCGTTGTTAAGGAAGTAGCTCCGTTTTAGGGGAGAGCCACTCTAGGGTTAAAGGAATCATTGGATGGTTGGTTAAGTGTGGATGTGTTGGTCATTGGTTGAGCCCATTGAGGCGAAATATTATGAGTGGTATGTTTATGGTTTGTATGCATGATTTAAATATAAACAACTGCATGCTAAGACGACAATTAGTCGTGCGTGGCCCGGTAGCACGTGGGCTGCGGGATTACCATACCAGCAAAGGTGCTGAGCCCCTTGGGGGCCACCCTTTCTCTTCTTTTCCTATTTCAGGTACGGAGAGCTGGAAGCCGTTCGAGAGTAGGACGGGGCAGATGTTATACATGGGTAGCCATTTGAATGGCATGAGTATGATAGGCGTAGTAAGACCGAAATTGTTATCGGCAGTAGTTGTAAATACTCGGTACAGGGGGAGTGTATGTATATAATAAATGTTGAAGATGGAATGAGTATTGTATTGTGTAGTTGCTCGGGAATCTAGTCCATCAGACCGATACAAATGTACATGTATTAGCCTTGTTAGCCACGTGGGTGGTTAACGGCGTGTAACACCATTGGAATAAGTAATGTGATGAGTTGAGTTTCCGCTGCAGATTGTTATTATGTGTTGGTTGTTGGATGGGGTGTTACAGTTATTATCAGACTATGCTTGTTTACAGCTTTATAAAAATGAACTGATGTGTTCGACAAAGTAGTTGGTGTGGCCCGGTAGACGATGGGCTGCACGTTTTCCATACCAGCATTGTTTGCTGAGCCCCTTTGGGGGCACCCCCATTTTTCAGGTACCTGAAGTTAAGAAGTACCACACCGAGTGTAGGTGGGGTAGATTCAAGCTATGGGAGTCTTCTTCTAGACTTTATTTTACTAAGTATTTACATTAGAGTTTGATTCCTAGTATCTCGGGTTGTATCTGTATCCAGACCGTGACATTTAGGATTGTACTTGGATTAGCCTTGTTGGTCACAAGGGTGGCCAACGGCATTGTAATACCGCCCGGTTGTTGTATTTATTTCCGCTGCAGTTGTATTTTATTTGGGAGTGATCGCCGTTCAGTTTATTGGATTTCGGGTTGGGGTATTACAGAATTCAACGGGTTGGGATTCGACTTGATAATTGGAATGAACTGGTTGGAGCGGCACAAGGGGAGAATCCTATGCGCCGAGCACCGATTACTGCTCAAGAGTCCATCTGGGGTCACTGTTTCATACCGCTTGTAACACCCCATCCAACATTAACATACTTACAACAAACTGCAGCGGAAGAACAACCTCATCACATTACTTAACTTGTTGGTGTTACACGCCGTTAGCCACCCACGTGGCTAACAAGGCTAATACATACACAATGTACCGGTCTGATGGACTAAATTCCCGAGCAACTATACATTAGTATCCCTTCCATTAGCAACAACAACAACATACACCTTATCAACTATACCGAGTATTTATAAACTGTTGCCGACAACAATTTCGGTCTTACTACACCTACTGATACATACACTTAAAAGTTTACCCATGTACAATGACTACCCGTCCTACTCTCGAACGGCTTCCAGCACTTCGTAGAAATAGGAAAAGAAGAGAAAGGGGTGGCCCCAAGGGGCTCAGCACCTTTGCTGGTATGGTAATCCCGCAGCCCACATGCTACCGGGCCACGCACAAATAATGTGTCTTAGCATGCAGTTGATATATTTAAATCATGCATGTGACAATAAACACACAACACTTAATATTCGCCTCAATGGGCTCAACAATCGGATAATACATCCTACTTAACAAGTCACCCATGGTATTCATCATCCCTAGAGTGTTTCTCCTCCAATGGAGCTACTTCCTTAATAGACGACACATACCCTTAAATCGGGTTATCCTAAAACGCCTCCCATCACAAACTGGGAATCATATCCATGATCCACACAATCTACATTATACAACATATAACATACACTACCTACAACACCTAACAACACTTTGCACGTTTCCACGTACGCAAATAATACCGCAATGGATATTGCATCACAACAAAACTCATAACAACGGGAATGGTTCGCTTAGGAACGACCCAAACATTGTTTACACATGGTGAGCCTAGAGAATGTTGCCAGTCTCATGATAAGTCGTTATACAATAACAACAACACTCATTACCGTCCTAATAGTTGGACGAGTAACTTAAGTTAGGCGGTTCGGGTTTGGAGGCCCGAACACACCACACAAACACATGTTCCCCTAAACCGATCATAAGTCAGAATAGCTAAGCTTTGGAGTAAGCTAATGGGAGATCATAACCCGTGAGGGAAACAACCATAACAAAGAGAAGGGTAAGGCTAGGAAGGATACCCTCTCCCAAACAACGCGCGACCGGCCAAACCGGATTCCTCACTACTGTTAGTACATACTTACTTTAGATATTAGTTAGAACCCCACTATGGAGCCTATCACATAAAACACATACAGTATACAACTGGGTTAAATATACAAGGGAGATCCCTACATTCACATACACATATCACACAATTAACACACGCATAGCCGTGGTTAGTACGTCCCATGGTACGGGTCGTTTACTCCGAATACCGAACTCTATGTGATCTGGACTCAGTTAACTAAGGTTAACACTTCGAGGTTAAATGGTATCGGAGTTTGTAACACCACATAAATGAATTACTGTAAACTCATTACATGTTAATCTTACAACGTGGCAAACATACAGAAAAAACATTGGCATACAAGCCGGTGTAATCCGGTAGGACACAGGTTGCAAGAAAAAATACCTGTCACCGGAGTCCACTTTACCACGTCCACTTATGTTCCTCGAGCAATTCGAACAACTGTTAACATCACATGTGTTTCATAACATCGGGGTTTGCTTGATCATTTAATGTCAATGCTTAATTTTTCCCCGTTAACTTAGTTACATAATTAACATTTTTAACTGTTTACTCTCACATTTATACAATTTTTAACCCACTTAGGTGTCATTAAAACTCCCCTAAACATGTCCTTAACTTCTTATAAACATCATTACCTACCAATCCCATCATCACAAACGTTTCATAACCTGAAACTGTTTTTGGTCCGACCGACCCACCGTCCGACCACATCTGGGTCGGTCCATTACAGAGCCCTTTTACTTCCTTATAAAACATGCCCGTCCGACCCACGTCCGACTCACTCGACTGGGTCGGACCATGTGCGAACAATTTCTTCCTTTGAAACTTGACCGACGACCCATGTCCGACCCACCCTTTTGTGGGACCATTACCGAACACTTTCCTAACATCTAACAGAGGCTCGACCGACCCAAAACTGGGTCGGACCCCTGGGTCGGTCGCCTTCTAAACTTACCCAAACTTTACCAATTCTTCACCAAACTTCTCCTAAGGCTCTTAATGTGTTCTAACATCATTTGGCACTTCAAACACACCCTTAAGATATTCTTAAACACTCACAAAACTATTTCCTAATTCCTTAAACCTTTACTTATATCTCCACAAATTCCTAACACTTACAATGTTTTCTCCTTATGATTTCTAGGTGGCATTTCACCTATAATGACCACAATACCAAGGTGTTTCCTCTACACCTTACCATCACCTCTCGACTTCTTTTCTTACTAACTAAATCTCCTTTTTCACATCATACCTAAACATCACTTGTTCCTTGAACACCAACCTTACCTAAACCTTAAACAACTCCTCCAAGACTTTAATACATTCACAAACACGTTGAATTCCTAGAACTTCCAAGATAACACCTAAATCCTTGCATCACTCTAAGTCACCTTAACACATGTTTCTTCTCAAGTAAACATTTATTCACCTATAACACTTCCTAGTTCACCAAAACTTCCTTAAAACACTTAGAACTTCTTACACATCTTCCCAAATTTGGCCATAGCTTCCTAGTATATACCCACATCCAAACACTTAGGTTTTTTACCTTATTTCACTCAAGAACACCTAAAATCCATCAAACACATTTTATACACAAACTTCACACATTTTGCACTACATCACAATATAGTGCAACTTAAATTGCTTGGCACTTAGGCCCTTAAATAACATGGCTCTTAGGCCTTAAATTGCATAAACCTTAAACACTGAATTTCCCACATAATAATGCCTTTGACCTGCAAATACATAACCAAACATATGTTCTTTTACTAGTCCTTGAGAACACTTTACTAGGTCACCCACCATTGCTCTTTAGTAGTTTTAACAAGCATTATAAGCTTATTTCTCCTAAGGCATTAAACCACATTGAGATAGCATATTTACCTCTTTTCCTCACAAACTTCTTTCTTGTTTCCTTGTAAAACCGGTAGGGCACTTGGTCCCTTTTCAACTATTAAACATTATAAAACAATAGAATGAGTATTCAAGCATTATGCTTCATCCATTGTAAACCCTAGTTACATATATTTTTAAGGTATTAAATGATTGTTTCACCTTGGAATGGAAAGAGAGCTTGAATGAGTATCAAGAGGGGACTCCACCTAGCCATGAAAGCTTGGAATGAAAGCTTAGACAAGCCAATATAAGAGCACCATTAATGGTGAATTTTCGGACAACAACAAAACATGGAGGAAATGTCATTTTTCTTTGAGTTTCCTCACCTTGAAGCCAAGGAGAATGACAAGGCAGGAAAATATGAGCTCAAGCTCCTTCAATGGTGAATCTTCATGGCACCAAAATGGAGTTCTTGAAGATTGAAAAGATAGAAGTGTAGAGCTTGGTCTAACTAAGACAAATATAGTCTTAGAATTTGATTTGGAGCATGGAGTTGGATTTGGCAAAGAATGAAGATGAGAGAGAGAGGTTGCCATAGCAAATCGTGAAAAGAGAGAAGAAGAAAGGTAGAAGACGTGGGAAGTGAAGGAAATGAGAGAATGAAGTTTGGAGTCTACTTTTTGAAGATATTTATGTACTAAAGTAACTTTCTTCTTTTACTTTCTTTCCTTCCTTCCTTAATTGATTTTACATGGTGGTGGACTCCTTACTAAAAACCGGCCACCATTATGCTAGGAGGGTATACTAGTCTTGTGACCAATTTAATTACTTATAACATGATATGTTACAAACTAGCTTGTAAAAGTTACTATTCACAAAACTAAGGCACATAGAAGTGAAAATTTTTGATTTCCCACTAATATGGCCACCCAAATGTGATACTATATAGTACACATGTTAATTAAAGAGTAATGATGGACATTTAGCCACTCAAAATCATTTACAAGACAATTTTTCAAAAACGTGCTTTAAGACTCCTTAAAGCACATTTTGTGTTTAACTTGTTTTCAAGCTTGGTTTTCTTTAGTAATTGATTTAATATGTTCATTAACATATAAATAAGGTGTAGGTATGACCATTAGGTCTTATACACATTTATCCCAAGCTTAGAGCACATTTTTGCTCATATTGACTTTAAGGTATTTTCTTATGTTTTATTTGGTTTAACTGGTCCACCAAAGTTTCTTAAGGACTTATTTAGCCTTATTAAATCATAATTAAATGTTATCAAGTCTTGGTAGGCTCTTGGGTCCTAACCAAGTTCACTCATAGCTTAGAGCATGTTTTTGCTCAATCTGTGTCTTAATGCTTTATTGCATTTATTATGGTTAAATTGTTCACTGATGTTACTAAGGCACTTTTTAGCCTTTACATACCATAATTTGATATTTAAACCACATATCAAGGTTTGGTATTTCAATCTACCCCCCTTAAAAGAACTTCGTCCTCGAAGTTCACACTTTTCACATATCATTAGATTAGAACACAGTAATCACTCGGAAATAAACTTCCTTAACCAAACACAACTTTACATCAACAACCTCGGAATTGATGGTCCGGGCAACACATTCACATCCACACATAAATAAACATAGCCAAATGATAACCTCGGACTCTATGGTCCGGGTATCTTAACAAACACTTACACTACATAAACAACCCTTTGACTCACTGGTCTTGGGTAACATAAAACATTTGGACACATAGGTCCCCACAACATAAACAGTCTTAGAAATAGGTCTATGTACACCACACATTTAGACTCATAGGCCTTGATAGTAACACTTTAGGAAATCCAAGTCAAAACAACATTCATTACCACAACACAACATGTCAGAGCATGTATAGCAATCAAAAATATCCTTGATATACACTGTGATCCCGCAGAACCCGGTCGATGGACACCTTCCGTCCCCGTGCCTTTGGGGTTTAAAACAATCACTTAAATTTAAAATTTCTAGGAGTTAAGAAGAGACTTTAATTATGTAAAGTATCCATCAACGTTTATAAATGCCAATTGAAAATCCTTTTGAAAACACACACAACGCCAAGTCCAACTTAAGCTCTTGCTTCTTTTATTAGCGTGTTATTCGTGACCACTTATAAGGAGTTTCAAGGAGTCATCCAACCCTGATTGTGATCAGCATCAGTGTTGAACTATCCTTCCACTCCAATTTTGTGTTCGGCTTACCTTGATCACATGCAATCAAGTTCCACCTCCACTTCATTTTCAAGCATCAAGTAAATCACTCATTCCAATTTTCTATCTTTTAAATCATTCTAATCATGATCACAACATCGCCACCAAAGATAGAACTCCGTCTATCAGTACCTCCATTCACTTTAATCATGTTGCTAGGGAATCTTATCTCAAGTTCATGTCGGTTCATACCCTTTCTGAATCACATGTAGTATATATATACAAATATTTTATCAAAAATACACACCTGGTTTACATTATACCTGTCGGGGCTTTTGTTCCCCCGGGAGTTTATCTACTCCCCACACTTGTACAATCATACACAACTGTAACAAACACACACACTTATCACAATGGTATTCGCATCTGATGTGCGCCATTACCAAATTTAAACCATGAATGAATGTGTATGTTACACAAAACACACACAATCATCAAACAATAATATAATTTTGTGCTATGCACAATATAAATCACATACACTGTCGTACACTTGTACGGTAATATACACTAAGTGGTTTTGCGCTCTACCCCCCTTAAAAGGATTACGCCCAGTAATCAATCACTACACATTGGCTTAAATGTTCTGCCGTCGTGAAGTGTTTTAACTTCCACGCGGTCTATTACACAATGGATCTGATCAGAGGATCTTAACCATATTGGCGGGTTTAGTCCCTAACCAAGAAATTCGCATTGGAGTTATAATTCTAACCGGTTTCGGTCCTGGCCTGTGAGGCTTTTAGGGCGTTAATAATTAGCCATTCATCATGTTCACCATGTACATTCAACACTTGGATCACTGGCTCATAGTTTCTGCTGCGAAACTCTAGTAATGTAGAGCTTAATTGCCCCAGTTGTTATTCTACTGTAGTGTACATCCCCAATTGTCACCTTCATCTTGGTAACAATGGTTTCTCAACCGACGCATGGTATCTCTTACTGTTAGCGAATTCGGTGAGTTATAAACTTTTTGTCCACTTCCGTAGTAATTTACTGTATATACAGCTGTGTATTTCATAATGATTGACTTGTTCCCTTCCGACTTACTGTCGGTTGAGATTGAGCTACTACCTAGTGTGTAGTGCTCTCTCAGTTGTTTACAACATTTGGGGTATATTCCATACCGATATTTGGCAGTTAGTGCTACTGTAGTCACTTACTGTTGATCATGCCTCCACATTTGATTCTGTACAAGTACTTTCTATAGGTGCGGCCTTGCATTTCCTATGCATCGGCCATTATAACATTATTCTTCCACAATTAGCATGTTTCCAATTCCTAGCTATCCCACTCGATCATTACTGCGCAAGTGCAATACCAAAACACTCAGTCATACAGAGTGCAGAGGCGTAAACTCTTGACAGTAAATCCCTTATGTGATTGCAATAGGAATTCACATTGAGTTCCTCATCACACAGTACCTACCACTGGCTTATTGCCCAGTGTGTTTAACATCACTTATCTTGCATCTCCACTGAGTTTAACTCATAACTGATCTTATCTGTTACGTTTTCGTTTAACAATATTTATACAACGGTCGCTTGTTGCGTACCGTGCTCTTACTCCCTGTATAACATCAGCTTATATCGTATCTACTGTCACCTCAACTTCCACACATAAACTTACATTATTCACATTATGGTTCATCCCTCATTTGGATGAGCATCGATCATTCCAGTCACAAGCCGGCATTATTCAGCTCGGTGTTTCCCTTTATACACATACTACTAAGCCAACTGCTCTCTTTCAATAATAACATCGTCCATCCTTAAATATTTCTTGAACTTGATCCACATAACTACCGCTTCTGCGGTTTCACAACATCGAGAGGTATCCCCACTCTTAATGCAGTGGTTCGTTTCCCACGCTATTCACTTATATTACATAAACTTTTGCAGTCAATCTATTTTTCATAACATTTATTTGTGGCTTATAAGCCTTACTGCCTTGAGCTCCGCTCATTGTAGGTTGTCCACACACATGTACTTCTCCGTACAACATTATATGGTTTGGATATTATACTGAGCTCCATGACAAGGTCGTTGCATTCCGTTTCCTTTCATGGGATGCCCCTTAGGATTGTCAGTCCGTCTCCTGACAACTTATGTCTAAACTGGGTGTTAGTTTCAACCCTTGTGTTTCTGTCATGCCATTTTGTGCAACACTTGTTGATGCAAACACCCTTCAAGGTTTGCTCCTGGGTGTTGTTAAGTTATGCCTTTACATTTGGCTCACACTTATTGGTACATTCCGTTAGCTACGCCTTTCGCGTTCTTTACTGGTTATTATCTTCTTCTGTGAAGATTAACATTTCCTGGTAGTGTAGGTACTCATTCTGGGAATTTTCATCCCGTTCATTGCACATTAATGTGTCCACACTAGGCATCTGCTTTGCCATGTACAGGCTGGGTCACCATTCCAGCTATCATGTCTATCCCTGAGGATCTTTAAGTCATATCCGATATCTTTACATTCAGTTAGTGCATTCCGCATCACCTAACTCTTAAACATTTCCTTGAGAGGAATTTACTGATCCTTTTAGTCTTGCTAACTTAACTGAATTCCTTAGCTTCAACTATTTCTTGGTAATCCTTAGCTCTTGTTTGTTTTATACTGCTGACCGTAGATGGAGTCGACTACTTCCCGTGTTTCGGACTCCACTCGTATACATATATGGGGTATCATACTGATACATTACTACTTACCCAACTAACCCATAAGTAGGTCTGTCAGGCCCACATGCTCCTATCGGAGTGCGGTCGTCCCACAACACTGTTGGTACACTTGTAGTGTCCGTCACACGCCTAGGTGAAGTATTCTGTTGTCAACTCCCTTATATTGTCCCGTGACAATATTCATTCCCTGCTTCCCGAACTTAATCGAGGGAAAGTTTATCCATTGTTGTATCCTTGTCAACTGTCCTTGGTTTAAAAGAAGGTTGGAAAGAAGTGTTGGTTTGAAAGAAAATCTGGTTTTGAAAAGAAAAGGGTTTGAACAAATCTGGGTTGAAAGAAAAATTTTCATGGTTTCACAACATCTTCTTACCTTAACCAAGTCTAGCTTTTGCTGACTGGTGTACTTCCAATTACAAAGGTCAGGCTGTTAAGCCCTTCCATGGTTATAATGTTCACACTTAACTTCGTGGTACTTTACTAAGTACTCGTAGTAGTTATAAATTTCCGAACAGCCCTGCTATAGCAGCACTTGCTATGGCAAGTGCGCCATGCTAACTGGCTATCGGTTTAACACATACTGGTTATGGTATTGTCTTTTTACCCATACTGTCATCAGTGGCCTTGTTGGCCCTTACTGATCTCACTGCCTTGATAATAACCCTCTGGGTAACTCCTCACTGTATTCATATGGTAATTATCAACTGGGGTGTCTCCCACTCTTGGAGTCCCTCTTTACTTAGTATTGTATCCTCTTTATAGCCCGTTCCACGCACTTGTCGTGGTTACTGAGACTTGTCTCTTGTTTGGGCACTACGTTGTAGTTCCTTTGTCGGTTGGTATACCATTGGTGTTTTATTTATCAACGGTGGTTCCGTAGACACTTGTCTCGGGTGTTACTAATCCATTTCTTGCCCGTTGTACGGTAGGTTCGTTGCAAGCTGGTTACTCTCGACTGCTTTGCATGTCGACCCAGGTTGCCGGAAATTCTATTCTTTTATACACAAGATTCTTCATTCTTCGCTATTAAATGCGGTTAACATTGTTCAGATGGAGACCGTCTCCGGGATTCCCAGTTTTCGGGATCTACCGTGTGACAGGCTCTCCGTACCCTAAAGGTGTTTAATAACAGCCAGGTCGGGTATTCCCGAGTAAGAGAGGACTTCCATCTCTCTGGCGTTCTTTCCCAAGTTATCAAACAGGGATTGTGGAGGGTGGGATGGATATTGTAGGTTTCCAGTAGTCACTGGTAGTTCCTAACTAGCGTATCTCTCACGCTATCACTCAACCCTTAACCCAAAGTACTTAAATCCTAACTCGGTACTTCCTAAGCTCGGTAATTCAGTCATCAGAGCGATACTTCGCTCTGATACCACTTTTTGTAACACCCCATCCAACATTAACATACTTACAACAAACTGCAGCGGAAGAACAACCTCATCACATTACTTAACTTGTTGGTGTTACACGCCGTTAGCCACCCACGTGGCTAACAAGGCTAATACATACACAATGTACCGGTCTGATGGACTAAATTCCCGAGCAACTATACATTAGTATCCCTTTCCATTAGCAACAACAACAACATACACCTTATCAACTATACCGAGTATTTATAAACTGTTGCCGACAACAATTTCGGTCTTACTACACCTACTGTATACATACACTTAAAAGTTTACCCATGTACAATGACTACCCGTCCTACTCTCGAACGGCTTCCAGCACTTCGTACCTGAAATAGGAAAAGAAGAGAAAGGGGTGGCCCCAAGGGGCTCAGCACCTTTGCTGGTATGGTAATCCCGCAGCCCACATGCTACCGGGCCACGCACAACTAATTGTCGTCTTAGCATGCAGTTGATTATATTTAAATCATGCATGTGACAATAAACACACAACACTTAACATTTCGCCTCAATGGGCTCAACAATCGGATAATACATCCTACTTAACAAGTCACCCATGGTATTCATCATCCCTAGAGTGTTTCTCCTCCAATGGAGCTACTTCCTTAATAGACGACACATACCCTTAAATCGGGTTATCCTTAAACGCCTCCCATCACAAACTGGGAATCATATCCATGATCCACACAATCTACATTATACAACATATAACATACACTACCTACAACACCTAACAACACTTTGCACGTTTCCACGTACGCAACATAATACCGCAATGGATATTGCATCACAACAAAACTCATAACACAACGGGAATGGTTCGCTTAGGAACCGACCCAAACATTGTTTACACACTGGTGAGCCTAGAGAATGTTGCCAGTCTCATGATAAGCTCGTTATACAATAACAACAACACTCATTACCGTCCTAATAGTTGGACGAGTAACTTAAGTTAAGGCGGTTCGGGTTTGGAGGCCCGAACACACCACACAAACACATGTTCCCCCTAAACCGATCATAAGTCAGAATAGCTAAGCTTTGGAGTAAGCTAATGGGAGATCATAACCCGTGAGGGAAACAACCATAACAAAGAGAAGGGTAAGGCTAGGAAGGATACCCTCTCCCAAACAACGCGCGACCGGCCAAACCGGATTCCTCACTACTGTTAGTACATACTTACTTTAGATATTAGTTAGAACCCCACTATGGAGCCTATCACATAACAACACATACAGTATTACAACTGGGTTAAATATACAAGGGAGATCCCTACATTCACATACACATATCACACAATTAACACACGCATAGCCGTGGTTAGTACGTCCCATGGTACGGGTCGTTTACTCCGAATACCGAACTCTCATGTGATCCTGGACTCAGTTAACTAAGGTTAACACTTCCGAGGTTAAATGGTATCGGAGTTGTACACACCACATAAATGAATTACTGTAAACTCATTACATGTTTAATCTTACAACGTGGCAAACATACAGAAAAACACATTGGCATACAAGCCGGTGTAATCCGGTAGGACACAGGTTGCAAGAAAACCATACCTGTCACCGGAGTCCACTTTACCACGTCCACTTATGTTCCTCGAGCAATTCTCGAACAACTGTTAACATCACATGTGTTTTCATTAACATCGGGGTTTGCTTGATCATTTAATGTCAATGCTTAATTTTTCCCCGTTAACTTAGTTACATAACTTAACATTTTTAACTTGTTTTACTCTCACATTTTAATACAATTTTTAACCCACTTAGGTGTCATTAAAACTCCCCTAACATGTCCTTAACATTCTTATAACATCATTACCTACCAATCCCCATCATCACATAACGTTTCATAACCTGAAACCATGTTTTTTGGTCCGACCGACCCACCGTCCGACCCACATCTGGGTCGGTCCATTACAGAGCCCTTTTACTTCCTTATAAACATGCCCGTCCGACCCACGTCCGACTCACTCGACTGGGTCGGACCATGTGCGAACAATTTCTTCCTTTGAAACTTGACCGACCGACCCATGTCCGACCCACCCTTTTGGGTCGGACCATTACCGAACACTTTCCTAACATCTAACAGAGGCTCGACCGACCCAAAACTGGGTCGGACCCCTGGGTCGGTCGCCTTCTAAACTTACCCAAACTTACCAATTCTTCACCAAACTTCTCCTAAGGCCTCTTAATGTGTTCTAACATCATTTGGCACTTCAAACACACCCTTAAGATATCTTAAACACTCACAAACTATTTTTCCTAATTCCTTAAACCTTTACTTATATCTCCACAAAATTCCTAACACTTACAATGTTTTCTCCTTATGATTTCTAGGTGGCATTTCACCTATAATGACCACAATACCAAGGTGTTTCCTCTACACCTTACCATCACCTCTCGACTTCTTTTCTTACTAACTAAATCTCCTTTTTCACATCATACCTAAACATCACTTGTTCCTTGAACACCAACCTTACCTAAACCTTAAACAACTCCTCCAAGACTTTAATACATTCACAAACACACGTTGAATTCCTAGAACTTCCAAGATAACACCTAAATCCTTGCATCACTCTAAGTCACCTTAACACATGTTTTCTTCTCAAGTAAACATTTATTCACCTATAACACTTCCTAGTTCACCAAAACTTCCTTAAAACACTTAGAACTTCTTACACATCTTCCCAAATTTGGCCATAGCTTCTCTAGTATATACCCACATCCAAACACTTAGGTTTTTACCTTATTTCACTCAAGAACACCTAAAATCCATCAAACACATTTTATCACAAACTTCACACATTTTGCACTACATCACAATATAGTGCATAACTTAAATTGCTTGGCACTTAGGCCCTTAAATAACATGGCTCTTAGGCCCTTAAATTGCATAAACCTTAAACACTGAATTTCCCACATAATAATGCCTTTGACCTGCAAATACATACACCAAAACATATGTTCTTTTACTAGTCTCCTTGAGAACACTTTACTAGGTCACCCACCATTTGCTCTTTAGGTAGTTTTAACAAGCATTATAAGCTTATTTCTCCTAAGGCATTAAACCACATTGAGATAGCATATTTACCTCTTTTCCTCACAAACTTCTTTCTTGTTTCCTTGTAAAACCGGTAGGGCACTTGGTCCCTTTTCAACTATTAAACATTATACAAACAATAGAATGAGTATTCAAGCATTATGCTTCATCTCATTGTAAACCCTAGTTACATATATTATTTTAAGGTATTAAAATGATTGTTTCACCTTGGAATGGAAAGAGAGCTTGAATGAGTATCAAGAGGGGACTCCACCTAGTCCATGAAAGCTTGGAATGAAAGCTAGAACAAGCCAATATAAGAGCACCATTAATGGTGAATTTTCGGACAACAACAAAACATGGAGGAAATGTCATTTTTCTTTGAGTTTCCTCACCTTGAAGCCAAGGAGAATGACAAGGCATGAAAATATGAGCTCAAGCTCCTTCAATGGTGAATCTTCATGGCACCAAAATGGAGTTCTTGAAGATTTGAAAAGATAGAAGTGTAGAGCTTGGTCTAACTAAGACAAATATAGTCTTAGAATTTGATTTGGAGCATGGAGTTGGATTTGGCAAAGAAATGAAGATGGAGAAGAGAGGTTGCCATAGCAAATCGTGAAAGAGAGAAAGAAGAAAGGTAGAAGACGGTGGGAAGTGAAGGAAATGAGAGAATGAAGTTTGGAGTCTACTTTTTGAAGATATTTATGTACTAAAGTAACTTTCTTCTTTTTACTTTCTTTTCCTTCCTTCCTTTAATTGATTTTACATGGTGGTGACTCACCTTACTAAAAACCGGCCACCATTATGCCTAGGAGGGTATACTAGTCTTTGTTGACCAATTTAATTACTTATAACATTATATGTTACAAACTAGCTTGTAAAAGTTACTATTCACAAACTAAGGCACATAGAAGTGAAATTTTTGATTTACCACTAATATGGCCACCCAAATGTGATACTATATAGTACACATGTTAATTAAAGAGTAATGATGGACATTTAGCCACTCAAAACTCATTTACAAGACAATTTTTCAAAAACGTGCTTTAAGACTCCTTAAAGCACATTTTGTGTTTTAACTTGTTTTCAAGCTTGGTTTTCTTTAGTAATTGATTTAATATGTTCATTAACATATAAATAAGGTGTAGGTATGACCATTAGGTCTTACACATTATCCCAAGCTTAGAGCACATTTTTGCTCATATTGACTTTAAGGTATTTTCTTATGTTTTATTTGGTTTAACTGTCCACCAAAGTTTCTTAAGGACTTATTTAGCCTTATTAAATCATAATTAAATGTTATCAAGTCTTGGTAGGCTCTTTGGGTCCTAACCAAGTTCACTCATAGCTTAGAGCATGTTTTTGCTCAATCTGTGTCTTAATGCTTTATTGCATTTATTATGGTTTAAATTGTTCACTGATGTTACTAAGGCACTTTTTAGCCTTTACATACCATAATTTGATATTTAAACCACATATCAAGGTTTGGGGTATTTCACCGCTAGAGACCGAGAGAGCCTTCAACTACAGTCATCTCCGCTATGGCAATGTATCGGGAGCTCAGGAAAGGACATGAAGTGTATTTATGCCACGTGCAAGACCTGGAGAGAGATCCAGAGTTTAGTGATGATGTAGCAGTAGTCTCAGAATTTCCTGATGTATTTCCAAAAGAGCTACCTGGTATGCCACCACAGAGATTAGTAGAGTTCGAAATCGACCTTGTACCTGGTACTGGTCCCATTGCTAGGGCACCATACCGCATGGCACCAGCAGAAATGATAGAGCTGAAAGAGCAACTATGTGATCTACTCGACAAAGGGTTTATACGCCCGAGCGTATCACCCTGGGGAGCACCGGTCCTCTTTGTCAAGAAGAAGGACGGTAGTCTCCGCCTCTGCATCGACTACCGCGAATTAAATGCGGTCACAGTAAAGAACAAATATCCATTGCCACGCATCGACGACCTGTTCGATCAGTTGAAGGGAGCTTCAGTCTTTTCTAAGATTGATCTCCGATCTGGATATCACCAAATTGCTATCAAAGAGCAAGACATTGAGAAAACAGAATTCCGAACAAGATATGGCCACTACGAATTCACGGTGATGCCATTCGGTTTGTCTAACGCACCAGCAAAATTCATGGACCTAATGAATCGGTTATTCAGTGATCAGCTGGACACTTCAGTAGTAGTATTCATCGACGGCATCCTTGTGTATTCGAAGTCACTAGAAGAGCATGAAAACCACTTGAGAAAAGTACTTGAGACACTGCGCGAGAACCAGCTGTATGCGAAGTTCTCCAAATGCGAGTTTTGGCTAGATCAGGTATCATTCCTCGGTCATGTCATCTCGAGCGCGGGTATTTCAGTAGATCCATCTAAAATCGAAGCAGTGCGATCATGGCCTAGACCTAAGACTGTTACCGACATCCGGAGCTTTCTTGGTTTAGCCGGTTATTACCGGAGGTTTGTAAAGGACTTCTCAAAAGTCGCTAAGCCCATGACGTCATTGATGAAGAAAGATTTACCGTTTGGGTGGACAAACGAGTGCGAGGTATCCTTCCAGAGCCTAAAAGACTCATTGACCTCAGCGCCAGTTCTCACACTTCCAGAGGGCACAGAGGGATTTGAGGTGTATTGTGATGCATCGGGCAAAGGCATGGGATGCATACTCATGCAGCATGGCAAGTTAGTAGCATACGCCAACCGCCAGCTGAAAAAGCATGAGGAGAATTACCCGACACATGATCTAGAGTTAGGAGCCATTGTCTTCGCCTTGAAGATATGGCGACACTATCTCTATGGGGTAAGCATCACCATCTACTCCGACCACAAAAGTTTGCAGTATGTATTCACCCAAAAAGAATTGAACTTAATACAGAGGAGGTGGATGGAGTTCCTCTCAGATTACGACATCAACCTCCAGTATAAAGAAGGGAAGGCAAACGTGGTAGCCGACGCCCTGAGTCGTCGAGCACACTCGCTCCATTCGCTACTCGCTTCTTCTAGCTTGGTTGACGAGGTGCGAGACGCTCAGTTGAGCGACCCTTACTTCACAGAGATCAGACAGAAAATCACAGGGGGTACCTTCGAGAATCGAAAGTATGACTTCAAATTGCATGAAGATGGGTTGATCCGTTTGAATGGCAGATTATGCGTCCCCCGAAGCAATGCTGAGCTAAGGGATCACATTCTGCGAGAGTCACATTGTTCGATATTGCATGTCCATCCGGGAGCCTCTAAAATGTACAAAGACATGAAGAGGTACTTCTGGTGGTCAGGAATGAAATCTGACGTGACTGAGTATGTTCTGAGGCGTCTCACATGCCAGAAGGTGAAGTTCGAGCACCGAAGACCGGGAGGAATGGTGCAATCCATGCCCATTCCGGAGTGGAAATTCCACGATATCTCTATGGATTTTGTTGTTAGACTCCCACCTGCCAGGGGAGGACTCAACATGATCTGGGTAGTAGTCGATCGTCTCACCAAGGTTGCCCGATTCATACCGATGAAGGACACCTGGAAGGTGGCGAAGCTCGCGGAGCTATTCGACAAGGAGATCATCTGACACCACGGAGTCCCGAAAACCATTGTATCTGACCGCAACACCAGATTTCTTTCGAGATACTGGAGAGCAACAAGGGAAGCGCTGAGTACTGAGTTGAAGCTTAGCATCGCCTTCCACCCACAGACCGACGGTCAGACAGAAAAGACCATCCAGACACTAGAGGATATGCTTAGGGCATGTGCCTTAGACTTCCAGGGGAGCGGGATTGATAAGCTTCATCTTATCGAGTTTTCGTATAACAATAGCTATCATGCTTCGATTAAGATGTCGCCATTCCAAGCTTTGTATGGTAGACCTTGCCGTACCCCGTTGTGTTGGGATGAGTCAAGCGAAGCGGTCATCATAGGACCGGAGTATCTGGAACAAGTACAAGCTGAGGTACAACAAATCCGAGCAAATATGAAAGCAGCCCAAGATAGACAGAAATCCAATGCGGATGTGCGACGACGCGACCTTGAGTTTGCCGTGGGCGACCAAGTGTTCTTGCGTGTCTCACCTATGAAGGGCGTCTTTTGATTTGGCCAAAAGGGCAAGCTGAGCCCGAAATTTGTAGGGCCGTATACCATTACCGAGAGGATTGGATCCGTAGCTTATAGGCTAGCATTGCCTGAAGAATTGAGGCATGTTCATGATGTCTTTCATGTATCACAACTCAAGAAATACATAGCCGATCCCTCTCATGTATTAGAACCCGAACATCTATCCCTAGAGCCGATGATGAGATACATCGAGACTCCACTACGAATCCTTGATACAAAGACAAGAGACACTCGCCATAAATCTATACGAATGGTGAAGGTCTTGTGGTCTAACCACGATGTCGAGGAAGTGACTTGGGAATTAGAAGACGCCATGAAGGCGAAGTACCCAAATCTATTTGTAGACTAGATGTCTAGTATCCGTATAGCACGGAGGGTACGGGGCGTACCCCTTTTAAGGGGGGGGGGGGGGGGGGGGTAGAGCCTTTTGCTTTTGCATTGCTTCGGGTTAGCATTGCATAGTATGTATGTATTGTAATTGTATTTTGGTTGGCACATGTAGTGCTAATTGTATTGTATTGGCACAAAGTAGTGCTAGTAGTATTCAGTATGTAGCACGATGAGTATGGTATGTGGAGGGTATGTGTGTAATGAGTAATGCATTGTGTTGTACGGTATATGACACGAATGACATTGTGAAGTGTATTGTGAATGTATTGTGGAATGTGCAAATTGAATTGAGTATTGTGTATGGTATCGGAATTGTGTATGCATGTATTGTAAGAATTGTGAACACCTTGTAAGGTGGCAGTAGTATGCATTATGGTATTTGGGTTGCCAAATGAGTAGAAACAGTAAACCGTAAACCTTGAGCAACTTTGAGGGCAAAGTTCCTTAAGGGGGGTAGAGTGAAATACCCCGTAATTAAAAACAGTGATTAATTAGGCTAATTATAATTTTAAAGGCTTAATTACACTTAAATAAATATGAGGGAACAAATCCCGAAGAAAACGGACCTTTAAAATGGGTTAAAAGCATAAACAAACCTTAAAGCGCGTTTTTCGAGGAAACCGGGAAAACACGACTTTAAGCGGGTCAAATAGACTCGTAACAATTTTGGTCAACTAAATAGTCACTAATAAATATTAGTGGAACTTTAGAACCAATAAAATTAATTAAACGAGAAAATTCTGGAAAACGGGTTCCGGTTAGTAAAACTGTCAAAACCGGAAAGTTGTGGGGTGAGAATGCAAATAAACAAACTTAGTGTGTCCACTTTTGTAAATAAAAGTAAAAAAGTAGGATGGGTGTGTGTCGGCCGATTAAACTAGCCCTCTCCCTCTCTTTATTGTTCCTAATTCACTAAAGGACAAAAGAAATAAGTAAAAAGCAAATAAAACTCTCTCTCCTCTACCCATCCCTCTCTCTCACGCATCCACCTCCCTCCTTCTCTATTCTTCCTTCTTCCCTGCGATGGACATGGCGATTTGAAGGAGCTCCCTACAGCCCTCTCCTTCTCTCCTCTCTTTGAGCACTCAAATCTTCTCCAAACTCAACAAAAAGTATACCATTGTAATCCCCTTACAAAGGAGAACACTTTCCTCCTTTCAAAAACCCAAAAGCTTCATTTTCGTTTTTGTGGGTGTTCCCCATTTGAAGATTCAAGTCCACCATTGGAAGCACCTTCCCCTCCTTGTCATCTTGAGGTAAAAAGAAGTTTGAAAATCCATCGTTTCTAGCCCTTGTTTGCATTATGAGAATTTCCAGATTTTGAATGTCTTGTTCCTTGTTGCTCCAGCCGATTTTGGCTCCTTCTTTGGGCTAGGAATCTTGTTCTCTTGCTAGTCAAGAACTTCATCCATCCATTGGAAGGTAATACTCATTTCTAAACCCTAAAACATCTAGATTCTAGGGTTAGTACAAAATGAATGCTAAATGGTTAGTGTGTATTGGTGTGGTGTAGCATTGTGTATTGTGTAGGAAGAACAAAGAAGAAGAAAAGAAGGAAGGAGAAGGCAAGAAAGAAAGGAAAAAAAACTAGTAAGACAAGGTAATTACCTTTACCTTGAGCTAGTTTTGTATGTAGCATTGTAACAGTTTTTGAGTAGTAAAAATGAGTAATGAATTGAGTAATGAGTAGTAAGTATGTTGTAGTATAATGAGGAATGATATTGTAACAGTTTCGAAGCTTTTAAATGATGTTTAAAAGCTTGGGAAAACATTGGGTATTGAATGTGTATGTGCAGGAATTTTATGTTGTTGTAGTAGTGTTGAAATGTGAGCATATGGCTTGAGTAAACAGGTTGTGAGAATGAGAACATGTGAGCTGAAATAATGTGTGGAGAATGGTAAGAATATAGGGGAGGCTATGTCCAATTTTACTTAGGAATGAGAGGACTTAAGTTGTCTAAGAAGAGGAAGTAACCTAGGTGATAACTAGGGGTATTTGGGGAGTGTAATGGGATTGTTGTGTAGTTTAAAACAGATGTGGATAAGTTTAGGTGATGTAAAGGAATAAGATGTAAAGTAATGTGTTTTGGATGCTAGGAATAGCATTAGTTGAAGGAGTAATGGAGTGTAAAAGTTTGAGTGGAAAGCTGTAGCATAAAGAGGGAGTTTAGAAATCTGTAGCATTAGGAGAGTAAAAACCAGTATAAGTGTTGAAGAGAAGAGAGGAAAAATGTGTAAGTGTAACTAGGATTGAGTAATGGATTCGGTGAATGAATTAAGGTATTTTAGGAGGCCTAAATGGCATTATATCATGTTAGGATGTATGTAGGAAGATTGGGGAAGCAATGGGTGAAATTGGGAAGGAAAAATAAGGCCTGTAGCACAATCTGCTACCGTCCGACCCAGAGCCTGGATCGGACAGTGGGTCGGACAGGGCTTAAGCAACGAAAATAAATCTTTCTAGAACGGTCCGACCCAGGGCCGTGAGTCGGATGTGGGTCGGACAGGCAAAAAAATTCCGTCGTCAAGTTTCTGACTCCGTCCGACCCAGAGGGTGAGTCGGACGTGGGTCGGACAGAGCATAGACAACGAACCGAAACTTTCTGGAATGGTCCGACCCAGAGGCGTATGGGTCGGACAGAATAGTGCTGGGTCGGACGGGGAGAATTTCAGAGGACGAAGATCTACTGGAATGGTCTGACCCAGGGCTTGTGTCGGACGACCCAAAACTTACAAAAAAAAAAAAGAAACTATAGGATTATAACTAGTATATATATATATATATATATGTATACCCACCTATACATATGTATACATATATGTAAGTAAACCATGGATGAGTAATGAAAAGTAAGTAAATGAAATACAAGTGTAAAGAAGGTAAAGACTTAGTAAGTATGAGTTAGGAAACGCAAGAGTAATCGAATTAAGTTAATGATAGTTAGATTAATCATTCGATTGTATGTGTATCATAGGATTTGATTTGTGACACTGGAGGAACGTTCGGAAACCCGTACAACGGTGAACGGTATGATTTCTTCATGCCCTGTATCCTAACTTGGTTACCCCGATTTTGTGCTTATGTGATCACCAATAAGATAAATGCATGAATCGGACTTTTATCGCACATAACTGTGTTTGAACTATATTGTTCTTGTTGTATATTCTTGAACAATTAGTTTGTATAATTCATGAAATGTATGAATGAAAATGAAGAGTATGTGTAAGCAACGAGTACTTGTGTATTGTATTGATGTATGGAAAGATAGTAATGACTTCTACTAATTCCTAACATTCTAACTCTAACCTACCTGAGTAATGAGTAAAATGGAATGAGTAGAAGTCCGATATAGTTTCGGCCACGCGTGAGGATAAGGAAACCCAAGAGGTTGGATCCGAATCCTGGCTGTAATCTTTTCCATGGACCAATCCCCTTGAATGGGTAGCATCCTAGATTAGTGGGCCACCCTAAAGCCCGGTGGTGGGATGTAGTAATCCCTGCCTGGAGGTCATACCGACTTAACTGGAGTAAAGTATGTAAGAAGTAAGTATTGTATGTGTATTGGTCTTGACTATTGTAAGTCATTGACCGGGAGTAAAAGAGTATTGAACACCCGATTAACCCGGGTGTGTAATGAAGCTAACAATACCTTTGTATGTATTGGAGAAGTGTATCTCCGTAATGCGGTGAGTATGGGTAAGTATGAATGGTTGACCTGAATTGTCTTCCTTGCATGTATTGTAGGTATGTATGCCTTGTGTGTGGAATGTATTGAATGGTATTGTATAAAGCATGTATGTATGTATGAATGAAACGAACCGCATGTACTCGACCAATTAGTTGGCGTACCCTCGCTAGCACGCGGGGTATGCGGTTATCATATGCAGCGTAAGCTGACCCCCCTAGGGGGAATGTTTTTATTCTACAGGTACCCGCGAGGCGTGACGGTAGAGTAGGGACAGGATGTAATTCTTTTTGAAATAGTTAGTTGGATTAGGATAGTGTACCGAGTTGTACACGGCTAGGCCTTTTGAGTAGCCGGTGTACCATGTGGTACACCTTTTGGATAATGAATTCATGATGGGTTAGTAAGGAGAGGATGTATAAACTCTTCATTTTTGGGAAGTAGTCTTGGAATGTAAATCATGTATTTCGGTATACTCGGTAATCAAAATGTAAGTAAGTATTTGGTATTTTAAAGTAAGTAGTATGTATTTGGTTTATTCTAATCGTCAGACCGATACGGTAAGTAGTAGTAGCCTTGTTAACCTTGGATGGTTAACGGCGTTGTATCACCCGCCGGGAGTAAGTAAGTATTCCGCTGCGAGTAAGGTAAGTATGGGAATGATTAGAGGATAATGGAAGGATTAGCGGTTGGGGTGTTACAAAAAGTGGTATCAGAGCAAAGTCTCGCTCTGATGATTAGAATACCGAGCGTAGTGATTACCGAGTTAGGTTATAAACCGCTCTACAACGGAGAGTTAGAAACCTAACTAGGAATTACCGTTAGCAATAACGGATACCCTTTACGTCTGCAAAGACCATACCATTGCTTGAATCAAGACCATGTGGTCATAGATTCACCGTATCTAATGTAATCCACACTTGTTCAGATGTCAGGACGAGGTCCAGGCCGACCCAGAGGAGGGGGCAACGAAGGGCCAGGCGCGCAAACGATAGCTGAGATCGTCGCCGCCACGGTAGCACAGATGCTACCGCAAGTAATCACCACTGTTCAAGCAACCCAACAAAACCAACAACAGCAGCAGCAACAGCCCGACTCGCCTCAACCCCGAGAAACGAATTGGGTAAATGCCGTTGCCGGCCTTCGACCTCCATGCTTTAGGGGCGAGAGTGACCCCGCCAAGCTCGAGGCCTACCTCTCCGAGATGGAGACAGCATTCGAGACGCTTGAGACTCCCGCTGGAGTTCGGGTGAGGATAGCTGCGTACTACCTCAAGGACGCGGCTATGGACTGGTGGAAGCTCATTAAGGCCGAGCACGTAGCCGACCCTGCATTCGGATGGGAAGCATTCACCTCTCTTCTCAGACTTCTACCCGACCTTGGGTATACCGGCCAAGTCTTGGTCGACCGCTTCTACGGCGGATTGAGCCATCGACTCCGGTATGGCATGGGCTTCACACGGTTTACCTCCCTTCAGATAAACATTGTTGAACCCTTAAAAGCCATGAGTAATGTGAATTAGTATTCCCGTATGAAAGTGTCACCTAATGTTTAAGTAATTCAGGAGTGTTACCACGCTGCATCTCGAGTTGAGATCACCTGCCAGCTGAGAGATGAGGAGCAGGCGCTGAAGCGCAAGGTGAGCGGCAAGGGAAACACCTCCGACGATCAAAACCAAGCCAGACCTTGGAAGAAGAAGAAGGGGAAACATTCCCACCATAAGAACACTTCAGGAGACGGCGGAGCCCATACGGAGAAGGGCAAGGCAGCTGAGCCGTTGCAGATTGCCTACACCGCACCAGTGGCAGCGAAGCCACTGAGGTCTCAGCCCTACAAGGGTAAGAACCCGAAACCGAATTAGTACACTTGTGAAAACGTATGTATATAGAGTATTGTAAGTATACCGAACCTCGCTAACTTATAAGCTATAGGTTCTGGATTTGGCCAAGGCAAGAACCAATCTGATGGCCGCAGTTACATATGCCGTAACTGCAACAAGGATCATCCCGGCACAGATTGCCAAGGAAGGGAGATCCGCTGCTTCACTTGCCAGAAACCGGGCCACCGTGCTAATGCATGCCCAGAGAACTCTAAGCCCAAGGGCAACTACCAGGGCTACAAGCAGCGTGAGGGCAAGGAGGTTGCATCTGGCGATGCTCATGCCCAGCACACCTCGCAGGGACAGGGGTCCCGAGGTCTGCAGAAGGGCGCACCGCAGAGGCAGCCGGCCTTACACATCATTGACCGTGACGGGACCGGGACTAAGTCCGGCCCAGGTAACTACCGTAACCTTTAATCCTTGAAGAGCATGTCTATGTATCAAAGTAATTGTATGAATGAAAGCATGAATGCGTAAGTACTTGAAGTATGAAAATGAGTATGAGTAAGTAACATGGAAATACGTATTGAGCATGAAATGAATTAGTAAGCCTAGAACTCACACTAGATATAATTTACCACCTTAGGGAAATTCCTTATCTGTTACCCAATACCTTCGAACTCACCTCATGAAGAGACCGACATCGCCACTCACCACTTCGACAATAGTCAGTGTCAGGTCATCCGCCCAGGTATGATCTTACTAAAAGGATACCTGACACCCGAAGCACAAGTTTCCATCATCCGACGATGCAACGAGTTAGGAATGGGTCCAGGAGGATTTTATACACCCGAATTCCCCGGTGGAGCTACGATGAAGCTGAAAATGATGTGCTTGGGAAAGGATTGGAACCCTTATACCAGGACATACCGAACAACGCGAACAGGAGACGGAGCCACACCTCCAGCAATACCCCCTGAATTCCAAATGCTTGTCACACAAGCTGTAGAAATTGCACAACAATGTGAAGATGAACCAATCCCTGCACTTGGAGCAGACCTATGTATCGTCAACTTCTATGAGAAAGAAGGACGACTTGGCTTACACCAAGATAAGGACGAGACAGCGGAATCTCTGGACTTAGGAGTGCCCGTAGTGTCTTGGTCCATTGGTGATGACGCCGTATTTTTGTATAGCGAGCAGAAGCGTGTGGACCTCGCGGAGAAATTGGTATTGAGATCAGGAGATGTCCTAATCATGGGTGGAAAATCAAGGTTGCTGTATCACGGGATCCAGAAGATCAAGTTGAACACGACACCACCGGCAATAATCAATGCCACACACATGAAACCAGGACGCCTGAACCTTACCTTTAGAAAGTATTAATCTTGTAGTAGCATGTAATCCAGTAGTAACGTGTATTAGAGACACAGTATGTATGTTGGTTGGTTATTCAATAAAAGCAGTGTTGGTTATTAATTCCACTTGCGTTCCACCATCGTTACTTATCATCTTATGAATCAATAGGTTGTGGACTCGGTACCGAAGGTAACCTGAGTATCCTCACCGAAGAACAAGCCGGCAAAAGCGGCACCATTCTAACGGGAACATTCCCAGTAAACGGCATCGAAGCCTCAGTATTATTCGACTCCGGCGCCTCTCACACCTTTGTATCGCCATCATTCGCTACAAGGTTGGGGCTAGACGCAGATGAGTTACCGAATTTCTTGGTTACTCTTCCGTCGAAGGAGCGAGTAAAGTGTACTAAGTATCACCACACCGCCACAATTCAAATCAAAGGCGAAGCGTTTCCCATCTCATTCATTGAATTCAACGGGTTGGGATTCGACTTGATAATAGGAATGAACTGGTTGGAGCGGCACAAGGGGAGAATCCTATGCGCCGAGCACCGATTGCTGCTCAAGAGTCCATCTGGGGTCACTGTTTCATACCGCTAGAGACCGAGAGAGCCTTCAACTACAGTCATCTCCGCTATGGCAATGTATCGGGAGCTCAGGAAAGGACATGAAGTGTATTTATGCCACGTGCAAGACCTGAGAGATCCAGAGTTCAGTGATGATGTAGCAGTAGTCTCAGAATTTCCTGATGTATTTCCAAAAGAGCTACCTGGTATGCCACCACAGAGAGCAGTAGAGTTCGAAATCGACCTTGTACCTGGTACTGGTCCCATTGCTAGGGCACCATACCGCATGGCACCAGCAGAAATGACAGAGCTGAAAGAGCAACTACGTGATCTACTCGACAAAGGGTTTATACGCCCGAGCGTATCACCCTGGGGAGCACCGGTCCTCTTTGTCAAGAAGAAGGACGGTAGTCTCCGCCTCTGCATCGACTACCGCGAATTAAATGCGGTCACAGTAAAGAACAAATATCCATTGCCACGCATCGACGACCTGTTCGATCAGTTGAAGGGAGCTTCGGTCTTTTCTAAGATTGATCTCCGATCTGGATATCACCAAATTGCTATCAAAGAGCAATACATTGAGAAAACAGCATTCCGAACAAGATATGACCACTACGAATTCACGGTGATGCCATTCGGTTTGTCTAACGCACCAGCCAAATTCATGGACCTAATGAATCGGTTATTCAGTGATCAGCTGGACACTTCAGTAGTAGTATTCATCGCGACATCCTTGTGTATTCGAAGTCACCAGAAGAGCATGAAAACCACTTGAGAAAAGTACTTGAGACACTGCGCGAGAACCAGCTGTATGCGAAGTTCTCCAAATGCGAGTTTTGGCTAGATCAGGTATCATTGCTCGGTCATGTCATCTCGAGCGCGGGTATTTCAGTAGATCCATCCAAAATCGAAGCAGTGCGATCATGGCCTAGACCTAAGACTGTTACCGACATCCGGAGCTTTCTTGGTTTAGCCGGTTATTACCGGAGGTTTGTAAAGGACTTCTCAAAAGTCGCTAAGCCCATGACGTCATTGATGAAGAAAGATGCACCGTTTGTGTGGACAAACGAGTGTGAGGTATCCTTCCAGAGCCTAAAAGACTCATTGACCTCAGCGCCAGTTCTCACACTTCCAGAGGGCACAGAGGGATTTGAGGTGTATTGTGATGCATCGGGCAAGGGCATGGGATGCGTACTCATGCAGCATGGAAAGGTAGTAGCATACGCCTCCCGCCAGCTGAAAAAGCATGAGGAGAATTACCCGACACATGATCTAGAGTTAGGAGCCATTGTCTTCGCCTTGAAGATATGGCGACACTATCTCTATGGTGTAAGCATCACCATCTACTCCGACCACAAAAGTTTGCAGTATGTATTCACCCAAAAAGAATTGAACTTAAGACAGAGGAGGTGGATGGAGTTCCTCTCAGATTACGACATCAACCTCCAGTATAAAGAAGGGAAGGCAAACGTGGTAGCCGACGCCCTGAGTCGTCGAGCACACTCGTCCATTGCTATCGCTTTTCTAGCTTGGTTGACGAGGTGCGAGACACTCAGTTGAGCGACCCTTACTTCACAGAGATCAGACAGAAAATCACAGGGGGTACCTTCGAGAACCGAAAGTATGACTTCAAATTGCATGAAGATGGGTTGATCTGTTTGAATGGCAGATTATGCGTCCCCCGAAGCAATGCTGAGCTAAGGGATCGCATTCTGCGAGAGTCACATTGTTCGACATTGTATGTCCATCCGGGAGCCTCTAAAATGTACAAAGACATGAAGAGGTACTTCTGGTGGTCAGGAATGAAATCTGACGTGACTGAGTATGTTCTGAGGTGTCTCACATGCTAGAAGGTGAAGTTCGAGCACCGAAGACCGGGAGGAATGGTGCAATCCATGCCCATTCCGGAGTGGAAATTCCACGATATCTATGGATTTTGTTGTTGGACTCCCACCTGCCAGGGGAGGACTCAACATGATCTGGGTAGTAGTCGATCGTCTCACCAAGGTTGCCCGATTCATACCGATGAAGGACACCTGGAAGGTGGCGAAGCTCGCGGAGCTATTCGACAAGGAGATCATCTGACACCACGGAGTCCCGAAAACCATTGTATCTGACCGCGACACCAGATTTCTTTCGAGATACTGAGAGCAACAAGGGAAGCGCTGAGTACTGAGTTGAAGCTTAGCACCGCCTTTCCACCCACAGACCGACGGTCAGAGAAAGGACATCCAGACACTAGAGGATATGCTTAGGGCATGCCTGTAGATCCAGGGGAGCTGGATTGATAAGCTTCATCTTATCGAGTTTTCGTTATAACAATAGCTATCATGCTTCGATTAAGATGTCGCCATTCCAAGCTTTGTATGGTAGACCTTGCCGTACCCGTTGTGTGGGATGAGTCAAGTGAAGCGGTCATCATAGGACCGGAGTAGTATGGAACAAGTACAAGCTGAGGTACAACAAATCCGAGCAAATATGAAAGCAGCCCAAGATAGACAGAATCCTATGCGGATGTGCGACGACGCGACC
Source organism: Limonium bicolor (assembly GCA_023374045.1). Classification (NCBI taxonomy): domain Eukaryota; kingdom Viridiplantae; phylum Streptophyta; class Magnoliopsida; order Caryophyllales; family Plumbaginaceae; genus Limonium; species Limonium bicolor. Next base: position 318,237,303 of record CM041778.1, on the reverse strand, counting down.
TTGAGTTCACCGTGGGCGACCAAGTGTTCTTGCGTGTCTCACCTATGAAGGGCGTCTTTCGATTTGGCCAAAAGGGCAAGCTGAGCCCGAAATTTGTAGGGCCGTATACCATTACCGAGAGGATTGGAGCCGTAGCTTATAGGCTAGCATTGCCTGAAGAAGGGGCGTGTTCATGATGTCTTTCATGTATCACAACTCAAGAAATACATAGCCGATCCCTCTCATGTATTAGAACCCGAACATCTATCCCTAGAGCCGACGATGAGATACGTCGAGACTCCACTACGAATCCTTGATACAAAGACAAGAGACACTCGCCATAAATCTATACGAATGGTGAAGGTCTTGTGGTCTAACCACGATGTCGAGGAAGCGACTTGGGAATTAGAAGACGCCATGAAGGGCGAAGTACCCGAATCTATTGTGACTAGATGTCTAGTATCGTATAGCACGGAGGGTACGGGGGTGATACCCTTTTTAAGGGGGGTAGAGCCTTTTGCTTTTGCATTGCTTCGGGTTAGCATTGCATAGTATGTATGTATTGTAATTGTATTTTGTTGGCACATGTAGTGCTAATTGTATTGTATTGGCACAAAGTAGTGCTAGTAGTATTCAGTATGTAGCACGATGAGTATGGTATGTGGAGGGTATGTGTAATGAGTAATGCATTGTGTTGTACGGTATATGACACGAATGACATTGTGAAGTGTATTGTGAATGTATTGTGGAATGTGCAAATTGAATTGAGTATGTGTATGGTATGGAATTGTGTATGCATGTATTGTAAGAATTGTGAACACCTTGTAAGGTGGCAGTAGTATGCATTATGGTATTGGTTGCCAAATGAGTAGAAACAGTAAACCGTAAACCTTGAGCAACTTTGAGGGCAAAGTTCCTTAAGGGGGGTAGTGAAATACCCCGTAATTAAAAACAGTGATTAATTAGGCTAATTATAATTTTAAAGGCTTAATTACACTTAAATAAATATGAGGGAACAAATCCCGAAGAAAACGGACCTTTAAAATGGGTTAAAAGCATAAACAAACCTTAAAGCGCGTTTTTCGAGGAAACCGGGAAAACACGACTTTAAGCGGGTCAAATAGACTCGTAACAATTTTGGTCAACTAAATAGTCACTAATAAATATTAGTGGAACTTTAGAACCAATAAAATTAATTAAACGAGAAAATTCTGGAAAACGGGTTCCGGTTAGTAAAACTGTCAAAACCGGAAAGTGTGTGGGGTGAGAATGCAAATAAACAAACTTAGTGTGTCCACTTTTGTAAATAAAAGTCAAAAATCTGTAGGATGGGTGTGTGTCGGCCGATTAAACTAGCCCTCTCCCTCTCTTTTTGTTCCTAATTCAAAAGGACAAAAGAAATAAGTAAAAAGCAAATAAAACTCTCTCTCCTACCCCCTCTCTCTCACGCATCCACCTCCCTCCTTTCTATTCTTCCTTCTTCCCTGCGATGGACATGGCGATTTGAAGGAGCTCCCTACAGCCCTCTCCTTCTCTCCTCTCTTTGAGCACTCAAATCTTCTCCAAACTCAACAAAAAGTATACCATTGTAATCCCCTTACAAAGGAGAACACTTTCCTCCTTTCAAAAACCCAAAAGCTTCATTTTCGTTTTTGTGGGTGTTCCCCATTTGAAGATTCAAGTCCACCATTGGAAGCACCTTCCCCTCCTTGTCATCTTGAGGTAAAAAGAAGTTTGAAAATCCATCGTTTCTAGCCCTTGTTTGCATTATGAGAATTTCCAGATTTTGAATGTCTTGTTCCTTGTTGCTCCAGCCGATTTTGGCTCCTTCTTTGGGCTAGGAATCTTGTTCTCTTGCTAGTCAAGAACTTCATCCATCCATTGGAAGGTAATACTCATTTCTAAACCCTAAAACATCTAGATTCTAGGGTTAGTACAAAATGAATGCTAAATGGTTAGTGTGTATTGGTGTGGTGGTTGTAGCATTGTGTATTGTGTGAGGAAGAACAAAGAAGAAGAAAAGAAGGAAGGAGAAGGCAAGAAAGAAAGGAAAAAAAACTAGTAAGACAAGGTAATTACCTTTACCTTGAGCTAGTTTTGTATGTAGCATTGTAACAGTTTTTGAGTAGTAAAAATGAGTAATGAATTGAGTAATGAGTAGTAAGTATGTTGTAGTATAATGAGGAATGATATTGTAACAGTTTCGAAGCTTTTAAATGATGTTTAAAAGCTTGGGAAAACATTGGGTATTGAATGTGTATGTGTAGGAATTTTATGTTGTTGTAGTAGTGTTGAAATGTGAGCATATGGCTTGAGTAAACAGGTTGTGAGAATGAGAACATGTGAGCTGAAATAATGTGTGGAGAATGGTAAGAATATAGGGGAGGCTATGTCCAATTTTACTTAGGAATGAGAGGACTTAAGTTGTCTAAGAAGAGGAAGTAACCTAGGTGATAACTAGGGGTATTTGGGGAGTGTAATGGGATTGTTGTGTAGTTTAAAACAGATGTGGATAAGGTTTAGGTGATGTAAAGGAATAAGATGTAAAGTAATGTGTTTTGGATGCTAGGAATAGCATTAGTTGAAGGAGTAATGGAGTGTAAAAGTTTGAGTGGAAAGCTGTAGCATAAAGAGGGAGTTTAGAAATCTGTAGCATTAGGAGAGTAAAAACCAGTATAAGTGTTGAAGAGAAGAGAGGAAAAATGTGTAAGTGTAACTAGGATTGAGTAATGGATTCGGTGAATGAATTAAGGTATTTTAGGAGGCCTAAATGGCATTATATCATGTTAGGATGTATGTAGGAAGATTGGGGAAGCAATGGGTGAAATTGGGAAGGAAAAATAAGGCCTGTAGCACAATCTGCTACCGTCCGACCCAGAGCCTGGATCGGACAGTGGGTCGGACAGGGCTTAAGCAACGAAAATAAATCTTTCTGGAACGGTCCGACCCAGGGCCGTGAGTCGGACGTGGGTCGGACAGGCAAAAAAATTCCGTCGTCGAAGTTTCTGACTCCGTCCGACCCAGAGGGTGAGTCGGACGTGGGTCGGACAGAGCATAGACAACGGAACCGAAACTTTCTGGAATGGTCCGACCCAGAGGCGTATGGGTCGGACAGAATAGTGCTGGGTCGGACGGGGAGAATTTCAGAGGACGAAGATCTACTGGAATGGTCCGACCCAGGGCTTGGGTCGGACGCTGGGTCGGACGACCCAAAACTTACAAAAAAAAAGAAACTATAGGATTATAACTAGTATATATATATATGTGTGTATACCCACCTATACATATGTATACATATATGTAAGTAAACCATGGATGAGTAATGAAAAGTAAGTAAATGAAATACAAGTGTAAAGAAGGTAAAGACTTAGTAAGTATGAGTTAGGAAACGCAAGAGTAATCGAATTAAGTTAATGATAGTTAGATTAATCATTCGATTGTATGTGTATCATAGGATTTGATTTGTGACACTGGAGGAACGTTCGGAAACCCGTACAACGGTGAACGGTATGATTTCTTCATGCCCTGTATCCTAACTTGGTTACCCCGATTTGTGTGCTTATGTGATCACCAATAAGATAAATGCATGAATCGGACTTTTATCGCACATAACTGTGTTTGAACTATATTGTTCTTGTTGTATATTCTTGAACAATTAGTTTGTATAATTCATGAAATGTATGAATGAAAATGAAGAGTATGTGTAAGCAACGAGTACTTGTGTATTGTATTGATGTATGGAAAGATAGTAATGACTTCTACTAATTCCTAACATTCTAACTCCTAACCTGAGTAATGAGTAAAATGGAATGAGTAGAAGTCCGATATAGTTTCGGCCACGCGTGAGGATAAGGAAACACAAGAGGTTGGATCCGAATCCTGGCTGTAATCTTTTCCATGGACCAATCCCCTTGAATGGGTAGCATCCTGGATTAGTGGGCCACCCTAAAGCCCGGTGGTGGGATGTAGTAATCCCTGCCTGGAGGTCATACCGACTTAACTGGAGTAAAGTATGTAAGAAGTAAGTATTGTATGTGTATTGGTCTTGACTATTGTAATCATTGACCGGGAGTAAAAGAGTATTGAACACCCGATTAACCCGGGTGTGTAATGAAGCTAACAATACCTTTGTATGTATTGGAGAAGTGTATCTCCGTAATGCGGTGAGTATGGGTAAGTATGAATGGTTGACCTGAATTGTCTTCCTTGCATGTATTGTATGTATGTATGCCTTGTGTGTGGAATGTATTGAATGGTATTGTATAAAGCATGTATGTATGTATGAATGAAACGAACCGCATGTACTCGACCAATTAGTTGGCGTACCCTCGCTAGCACGCGGGGTATGCGGTTATCATATGCAGCGTAAGCTGACCCCCTAGGGGGAATGTTTTTATTCTACAGGTACCCGCGAGGCGTGACGGTAGAGTAGGGACAGGATGTAATTCTTTTTGAAATAGTTAGTTGGATTGGGATAGTGTACCGAGTTGTACACGGCTAGGCCTTTTGAGTAGCCGGTGTACCATGTGGTACACCTTTTGGATAATGAATTCATGATGGGTTAGTAAGGAGAGGATGTATAAACTCTTCATTTTTGGGAAGTAGTCTTGGAATGTAAATCATGTATTTCGGTATACTCGGTAATCAAAATGTAAGTAAGTATTTGGTATTGTAAAGTAAGTAGTATGTATTTGGTTTATTCTAATCGTCAGACCGATACGGTAAGTAGTAGTAGCCTTGTTAACCTTGGATGGTTAACGGCGTTGTATCACCCGCCGGGAGTAAGTAAGTATTCCGCTGCGAGTAAGGTAAGTATGGGAATGATTAGAGGATAATGGAAGGATTAGCGGTTGGGGTGTTACAAAAAGTGGTATCAGAGCAAAGTCTCGCTCTGATGATTAGAATACCGAGCGTAGTGATTACCGAGTTAGGTTATAAACCGCTCTACAACGGAGAGTTAGAAACCTAACTAGGAATTACCGTTAGCAATAACGGATACCCTTTACGTCTGCAAAGACGATACCATTGCTTGAATCAAGACCATGTGGTCATAGATTCACCGTATCTAATGTAATCCACACTTGTTCAGATGTCAGGACGAGGTCCAGGCCGACCCAGAGGAGGGGGCAACGAAGGACCAGGCGCGCAGACGATAGCTGAGATCGTCGCCGCCACGGTAGCACAGATGCTACCGCAAGTAATCACCGCTGTTCAAGCAACCCAACAAAACCAACAGCACAGCAGCAACAGCCCGACCGCCTCAACCCCGAGAAACGAATTGGGTAAAGGCCGTCACCGACCTTCGACCTCCATGCTTTAGGGCGAGAGTGACCCCGCCAAGCTCGAGGCCTACCTCTCCGAGATGGAGACAGCATTCGAGACGCTTGAGACTCCCGCTGGAGTTCGGGTGAGGATAGCTGCGTACTACCTCAAGGATGCGGCTATGGACTGGTGGAAGCTCATTAAGGCCGAGCACGTAGCCGACCCTGCATTCGGATGGGAAGCATTCACCTCTCTTCTCAGACTTCTACCCGACCTTGGGTATACCGGCCAAGTCTTGGTCGACCGCTTCTACGGCGGATTGAGCCATCGACTCCGGTATGGCATGGGCTTCACACGGTTTACCTCCCTTCAGGTAAACATTGTTGAACCCTTAAAAGCCATGAGTAATGTGAATTAGTATTCCCGTATGAAAGTGTCACCTAATGTTTAAGTAATTCAGGAGTGTTACCACGCTGCATCTCGAGTTGAGATCACCTGCCAGCTGAGAGATGAGGAGCAGGCGCTGAAGCGCAAGGTGAGCGGCAAGGGAAACACCTCCGACGATCAAAACCAAGCCAGACCTTGGAAGAAGAAGAAGGGGAAACATTCCCACCATAAGAACACTTCAGGAGACGGCGGAGCCCATACGGAGAAGGGCAAGGCAGCTGAGCCGTTGCAGATTGCCTACACCGCACCAGTGGCAGCGAAGCCACTGAGGTCTCAGCCCTACAAGGGTAAGAACCCGAAACCGAATTAGTACACTTGTGAAAACGTATGTATATAGAGTATTGTAAGTATACCAAACCTTGCTAACTTAAGCTATAGGTTCTGGATTTGGCCAAGGCAAGAACCAATCTGATGGCCGCAGTTACATATGCCGTAACTGCAACAAGGATCATCCCGGCACAGATTGCCAAGGAAGGGAGATCCGCTGCTTCACTTGCCAGAAACCGGGCCACCGTGCTAATGCATGCCCAGAGAACTCTAAGCCCAAGGGCAACTACCAGGGCTACAAGCAGCGTGAGGGCAAGGAGGTTGCATCTGGCGATGCTCATGCCCAGCACACCTCGCAGGGACAGGGGTCCCGAGGTCCGCAGAAGGGCGCACCGCAGAGGCAGCCGGCCTTACACATCATTGACCGTGACGGGACCGGGACTAAGTCCGGCCCAGGTAACTACCGTAACCTTTAATCCTTGAAGAGCATGTCTATGTATCAAAGTAATTGTATGAATGAAGCATGAATGCGTAAGTACTTGAAGTATGAAAATGAGTATGAGTAAGTAACATGGAAATACGTATTGAGCATGAAATGAATTAGTAAGCCTAGAACTCACACTAGATATAATTTACCACCTTAGGGAAATTCCTTATCTGTTACCCAATACCTTCGAACTCACCTCATGAAGAGACCGACATCGCCACTCACCACTTCGACAACAATCAGTGTCAGGTCATCCGCCCAGGTATGATCTTACTAAAAGGATACCTGACACCCGAAGCACAAGTTTCCATCATCCGACGATGCAACGAGTTAGGAATGGGTCCAGGAGGATTTTATACACCCGAATTCCCCGGTGGAGCTACGATGAAGCTGAAAATGATGTGCTTGGGAAAGGATTGGAACCCTTATACCAGACATACCGAACAACGCGAACAGGAGACGGAGCCACACCTCCAGCAATACCCCCTGAATTCCAAATGCTTGTCACACAAGCTGTAGAAATTGCACAACAATGTGAAGATGAACCAATCCCTGCACTTGAAGCAGACCTATGTATCGTCAACTTCTATGAGAAAGAAGGACGACTTGGCTTACACCAAGATAAGGACGAGACAGCGGAATCTCTGGACTTAGGAGTGCCTGTAGTGTCTTGGTCCATTGGTGATGACGCCGTATTTTTGTATAGCGAGCAGAAGCGTGTGGACCTCGCGGAGAAATTGGTATTGAGATCAGGAGATGTCCTAATCATGGGTGGAAAATCAAGGTTGCTGTATCACGGGATCCAGAAGATCAAGTTGAACACGGCACCACCGGCAATAATCAATGCCACACACATGAAACCAGGACGCCTGAACCTTACCTTTAGAAAGTATTAATCTTGTAGTAGCATGTAATCCAGTAGTAACGTGTATTAGAGACACAGTATGTATGTTGGTTGGTTATTCAATAAAAGCAGTGTTGGTTATTAATTCCACTTGCGTTCCACCATCGTTACTTATCATCTTATGAATCAATAGGTTGTGGACTCGGTACCGAAGGTAACCTGAGTATCCTCACCGAAGAACAAGCCGGCAAAAGCGGCACCATTCTAACGGGAACATTCCCAGTAAACGGCATCGAAGCCTCAGTATTATTCGACTCCGGCGCCTCTCACACCTTTGTATCGCCATCATTCGCTACAAGGTTGGGGCTAGACGCAGATGAGTTACCGAATTTCTTGGTTACTCTTCTGTCGAAGGAGCGAGTAAAGTGTACTAAGTATCACCACACCGCCACAATTCAAATCAAAGGCGAAGCGTTTCCCATCTCATTCATTGAATTCAACGGGTTGGGATTCGACTTGATAATTGGAATGAACTGGTTGGAGCGGCACAAGGGGAGAATCCTATGCGCCGAGCACCGATTGCTGCTCAAGAGTCCATCTGGGGTCACTGTTTCATACCGCCAGAGACCGAGAGAGCCTTCAACTACAGTCATCTCCGCTATGGCAATGTATCGGGAGCTCAGGAAAGGACATGAAGTGTATTTATGCCACGTGCAAGACCTGGAGAGAGATCCAGAGTTCAGTGATGATGTAGCAGTAGTCTCAGAATTTCCTGATGTATTTCCAAAAGAGCTACCTGGTATGCCACCACAGAGAGCAGTAGAGTTCGAAATCGACCTTGTACCTGGTACTGGTCCCATTGCTAGGGCACCATACCGCATGGCACCAGCAGAAATGACAGAGCTGAAAGAGCAACTACGTGATCTACTCGACAAAGGGTTTATACGCCCGAGCGTATCACCCTGGGGAGCACCGGTCCTCTTTGTCAAGAAGAAGGACGGTAGTCTCCGCCTCTGCATCGACTACCGCGAATTAAATGCGGTCACAGTAAAGAACAAATATCCATTGCCACGCATCGACGACCTGTTCGATCAGTTGAAGGGAGCTTCGGTCTTTTCTAAGATTGATCTCCGATCTGGATATCACCAAATTGCTATCAAAGAGCAATACATTGAGAAAACAGCATTCCGAACAAGATATGGCCACTACGAATTCACGGTGATGCCATTCGGTTTGTCTAACGCACCAGCCAAATTCATGGACCTAATGAATCGGTTATTCAGTGATCAGCTGGACACTTCAGTAGTAGTATTCATCGACGACATCCTTGTGTATTCGAAGTCACCAGAAGAGCATGAAAACCACTTGAGAAAAGTACTTGAGACACTGCGCGAGAACCAGCTGTATGCGAAGTTCTCCAAATGCGAGTTTTGGCTAGATCAGGTATCATTCCTCGGTCATGTCATCTCGAGCGGGGTATTTCAGTAGATCCATCCAAAATCGAAGCAGTGCGATCATGGCCTAGACCTAAGACTGTTACCGACATCCGGAGCTTTCTTGGTTTAGCCGGTTATTACCGGAGGTTTGTAAAGGACTTCTCAAAAGTCGCTAAGCCCATGACGTCATTGATGAAGAAAGATGCACCGTTTGTGTGGACAAACGAGTGCGAGGTATCCTTCCAGAGCCTAAAAGACTCATTGACCTCAGCGCCAGTTCTCACACTTCCAGAGGGCACAGAGGGATTTGAGGTGTATTGTGATGCATCGGGCAAGGGCATGGGATGCGTACTCATGCAGCATGGCAAGGTAGTAGCATACGCCTCCCGCCAGCTGAAAAAGCATGAGGAGAATTACCCGACACATGATCTAGAGTTAGGAGCCATTGTCTTCGCCTTGAAGATATGGCGACACTATCTCTATGGGGTAAGCATCACCATCTACTCCGACCACAAAAGTTTGCAGTATGTATTCACCCAAAAAGAATTGAACTTAAGACAGAGGAGGTGGATGGAGTTCCTCTCAGATTACGACATCAACCTCCAGTATAAAGAAGGGAAGGCAAACGTGGTAGCCGACGCCCTGAGTCGTCGAGCACACTCGCTCCATTCGCTACTCGCTTCTTCTAGCTTGGTTGACGAGGTGCGAGACGCTCAGTTGAGCGACCCTTACTTCACAGAGATCAGACAGAAAATCACAGGGGGTACCTTCGAGAACCGAAAGTATGACTTCAAATTGCATGAAGATGGGTTGATCCGTTTGAATGGCAGATTATGCGTCCCCCGAAGCAATGCTGAGCTAAGGGATCGCATTCTGCGAGAGTCACATTGTTCGACATTGCATGTCCATCCGGGAGCCTCTAAAATGTACAAAGACATGAAGAGGTACTTCTGGTGGTCAGGAATGAAATCTGACGTGACTGAGTATGTTCTGAGGTGTCTCACATGCCAGAAGGTGAAGTTCGAGCACCGAAGACCGGGAGGAATGGTGCAATCCATGCCCATTCCGGAGTGGAAATTCCACGATATCTCTATGGATTTTGTTGTTGGACTCCCACCTGCCAGGGGAGGACTCAACATGATCTGGGTAGTAGTCGATCGTCTCACCAAGGTTGCCCGATTCATACCGATGAAGGACACCTGGAAGGTGGCGAAGCTCGCGGAGCTATTCGACAAGGAGATCATCGACACCACGGAGTCCCGAAAACCATTGTATCTGACCGCGACACCAGATTTCTTTCGAGATACTGGAGAGCAACAGGGAAGCGCTGGTACTGAGTTGAAGCTTAGCACCGCCTTCCCCACAGACCGACGGTCAGACAGAAAGGACCATCCAGACACTAGAGGATATGCTTAGGGCATGTGCCTTAGACTTCCAGGGGAGCTGGATTGATAAGCTTCATCTTATCGAGTTTTCGTATAACAATAGCTATCATGCTTCGATTAAGATGTCGCCATTCCAAGCTTTGTATGGTAGACCTTGCCGTACCCCGTTGTGTTGGGATGAGTCAAGTGAAGCGGTCATCATAGGACCGGAGTATCTGGAACAAGTACAAGCTGAGGTACAACAAATCCGAGCAAATATGAAAGCAGCCCAAGATAGACAGAAATCCTATGCGGATGTGCGACGACGCGACCTTGAGTTCGCCGTGGGCGACCAAGTGTTCTTGCGTGTCTCACCTATGAAGGGCGTCTTTCGATTTGGCCAAAAGGGCAAGCTGAGCCCGAAATTTGTAGGGCCGTATACCATTACCGAGAGGATTGGAGCCGTAGCTTATAGGCTAGCATTGCCTGAAGAATTGGGGCGTGTTCATGATGTCTTTCATGTATCACAACTCAAGAAATACATAGCCGATCCCTCTCATGTATTAGAACCCGAACATCTATCCCTAGAGCCGACGATGAGATATGTCGAGACTCCACTACGAATCCTTGATACAAAGACAAGAGACACTCGCCATAAATCTGTACGAATGGTGAAGGTCTTGTGGTCTAACCACGATGTCGAGGAAGCGACTTGGGAATTAGAAGACGCCATGAAGGCGAAGTACCCGAATCTATTTGTAGACTAGATGTCTAGTATCCGTATAGCACGGAGGGTACGGGGCGTACCCCTTTTAAGGGGGGTAGAGCCTTTTGCTTTTGCATTGCTTCGGGTTAGCATTGGATAGTATGTATGTATTGTAATTGTATATTGGTTGGCACATGTAGTGCTAATTGTATTGTATTGGCACAAAGTAGTGCTAGTAGTATTCAGTATGTAGCACGATGAGTATGGTATGTGTGTAATGAGTAATGCATTGTGTTGTACGGTATATGACACGAATGACATTGTGAAGTGTATTGTGAATGTATTGTGGAATGTGCAAATTGAATTGAGTATTGTGTATGGTATCGGAATTGTGTATGCATGTATTGTAAGAATTGTGAACACCTTGTAAGGTGGCAGTAGTATGCATTATGGTATTTGGGTTGCCAAATGAGTAGAAACAGTAAACCGTAAACCTTGAGCAACTTTGAGGGCAAAGTTCCTTAAGGGGGGTAGAGTGAAATACCCCGTAATTAAAAACAGTGATTAATTAGGCTAATTATAATTTTAAAGGCTTAATTACACTTAAATAAATATGAGGGAACAAATCCCGAAGAAAACGGACCTTTAAAATGGGTTAAAAGCATAAACAAACCTTAAAGCGCGTTTTTCGAAGAAACCGGGTAAACACGACTTTAAGCGGGTCAAATAGACTCGTAACAATTTTGTTCAACTAAATAGTCACTAATAAATATTAGTGGAACTTTAGAACCAATAAAATTAATTAAACGAGAAAATACTGGAAAACGGGTTCCGGTTAGTAAAACTGTCAAAACCGGAAAGTTGTGGGGTGAGAATGCAAATAAACAAACTTAGTGTGTCCACTTTTGTAAATAAAAGTCAAAAATCTGTAGGATGGGTGTGTGTCGGCCGATTAAACTAGCCCTCTCCCTCTCTTTATTGTTCCTAATTCACTAAAGGACAAAAGAAATAAGTAAAAAGCAAATAAAACTCTCTCTCCTCTACCCATCCCTCTCTCTCACGCATCCACCTCCCTCCTTCTCTATTCTTCCTTCTTCCCTGCGATGGACATGGCGATTTGAAGGAGCTCCCTACAGCCCTCTCCTTCTCTCCTCTCTTTGAGCACTCAAATCTTCTCCAAACTCAACAAAAAGTATACCATTGTAATCCCCTTACAAAGGAGAAACTTTCCTCCTTTCAAAAACCAAAAGCTTCATTTTCGTTTTTGTGGGTGTTCCCCATTTGAAGATTCAAGTCCACCATTGGAAGCACCTTCCCCTCCTTGTCATCTTGAGGTAAAAAGAAGTTCGAAAATCCATCGTTTCTAGCCCTTGTTTGCATTATGAGAATTTCCAGATTTTGAATGTCTTGTTCCTTGTTGCTCCAGCCGATTTTGGCTCCTTCTTTGGGCTAGGAATCTTGTTCTCTTGCTAGTCAAGAACTTCATCCATCCATTGGAAGGTAATACTCATTTCTAAACCCTAAAACATCTAGATTCTAGGGTTAGTACAAAATGAATGCTAAATAATTAGTGTGTATTGGTGTGGTGGTTGTAGCATTGTGTATTGTGTGAGGAAGAAAAAGAAGAAGAAAAAGAAGGAAGGAGAAGGCAAGAAAGAAAGGAAAAAAAACTAGTAAGACAAGGTAATTACCTTTACCTTGAGCTAGTTTTGTATGTAGCATTGTAACAGTTTTTGAGTAGTAAAAATGAGTAATGAATTGAGTAATGAGTAGTAAGTATGTTGTAGTATAATGAGGAATGATATTGTAATTTCGAAGCTTTTAAATGATGTTTAAAAGCTTGGGAAAACATTGGGTATTGAATGTGTATATGTAGGAATTTTATGTTGTTGTAGTAGTGTTGAAATGTGAGCATATGGCTTGAGTAAACAGGTTGTGAGAATGAGAACATGTGAGCTGAAATAATGTGTGGAGAATGGTAAGAATATAGGGGAGGCTATGTCCAATTTTACTTAGGAATGAGAGGACTTAAGTTGTCTAAGAAGAGGAAGTAACCTAGGTGATAACTAGGGGTATTTGGGGAGTGTAATGGGATTGTTGTGTAGTTTAAAACAGATGTGGATAAGGTTTAGGTGATGTAAAGGAATAAGATGTAAAGTAATGTTTTGGATGCTAGGAATAACATTAGTTGAAGGAGTAATGGAGTGTAAAAGTTTGAGTGGAAAGCTGTAGCATAAAGAGGGAGTTTAGAAATCTGTAGCATTAGGAGAGTAAAAACCAGTATAAGTGTTGAAGAGAAGAGAGGAAAAATGTGTAAGTGTAACTAGGATTGAGTAATGGATTCAGTGAATGAATTAAGGTATTTTAGGAGGCCTAAATGGCATTATATCATGTTAGGATGTATGTAGGAAGATTGGGGAAGCAATGGGTGAAATTGGGAAGGAAAAATAAGGCCTGTAGCACAATCTGCTACCGTCCGACCCAGAGCCTGGATCGGACAGTGGGTCGGACAGGGCTTAAGCAATGAAAATAAATCTTTCTGGAACGGTCCGACCCAGGGCCGTGAGTCGGACGTGGGTCGGACAGGCAAAAAAAATTCCGTCGTCGAAGTTTCTGACTCCGTCCGACCCAGAGGGTGAGTCGGACGTGGGTCGGACAGAGCATAGACAACGGAACCGAATTTTTCTGGAATGGTCCGACCCAGAGGCGTATGGGTCAGACAGAATAGTGCTGGGTCGGACGGGGAGAATTTCAGAGGACGAAGATCTACTGGAATGGTCCGACCCAGGGCTTGGGTCGGACGCTGGGTCGGAGGACCCAAAACTTACAAAAAAAAGAAACTATAGGATTATAACTAGTATATATATAATATATGTGTATACCCACCTATACATATGATACATATATGTAAGTAAACCATGGATGAGTAATGAAAAGTAAGTAAATGAAATACAAGTGTAAAGAAGGTAAAGACTTAGTAAGTATGAGTTAGGAAACGCAAGAGTAATCGAATTAAGTTAATGATAGTTAGATTAATCATTCGATTGTATGTGTATCATAGGATTTGATTTGTGACACCGGAGGAACGTTCGGAAACCCGTACAACGGTGAACGGTATGATTTCTTCATGCCCTGTATCCTAACTTGGTTACCCCGATTTGTGTGCTTATGTGATCACCAATAAGATAAATGCATGAATCGGACTTTTATCGCACATAACTGTGTTTGAACTATATTGTTCTTGTTGTATATTCTTGAACAATTAGTTTGTATAATTCATGAAATGTATGAATGAAAATGAAGAGTATGTGTAAGCAACGAGTACTTGTGTATTGTATTGATGTATGGAAAGATAGTAATGACTTCTACTAATTCCTAACATTCTAACTCCTAACCTGAGTAATGAGTAAAATGGAATGAGTAGAAGTCCGATATAGTTTCGGCCACGCGTGAGGATAAGGAAACACAAGAGGTTGGATCCGAATCCTTGCTGTAATCTTTTCCATGGACCAATCCCCTTGAATGGGTAGCATCTGGATTAGTGGGCCACCCTAAAGCCCGGTGGTGGGATGTAGTAATCCCTGCCCGGAGGTCATACCGACTTAACTGGAGTAAAGTATGTAAGAAGTAAGTATTGTATGTGTATTGGTCTTGACTATTGTAAGTCATTGACCGGGAGTAAAAGAGTATTGAACACCCGATTAACCCGGGTGTGTAATGAAGCTAACAATACCTTTGTATGTATTGGAGAAGTGTATCTCCGTAATGCGGTGAGTATGGGTAAGTATGAATGGTTGACCTGAATTGTCTTCCTTGCATGTATTGTAGGTATGTATGCCTTGTGTGTGGAATGTATTGAATGGTATTGTATAAAGCATGTATGTATGTATGAATGAAACGAACCGCATGTACTCGACCAATTAGTTGGCGTACCCTCGCTAGCACGCGGGGTATGCGGTTATCATATGCAGCATAAGCTGACCCCCTAGGGGGAATGTTTTTATTCTACAGGTACCCAGCGAGGCGTGACGGTAGAGTAGGGACAGGATGTAATTTTTTGAAATAGTTAGTTGGATTGGGATAGTGTACCGAGTTGTACACGGCTAGGCCTTTTGAGTAGCCGGTGTACCATGTGGTACACCTTTGGATAATGAATTCATGATGGGTTAGTAAGGAGAGGATGTATAAACTCTTCATTTTTGGGAAGTAGTCTTGGAATGTAAATCATGTATTTCGGTATACTCGGTAATCAAAATGTAAGTAAGTATTTGGTATTGTAAAGTAAGTAGTATGTATTTGGTTTATTCTAATCGTCAGACCGATACGGTAAGTAGTAGTAGCCTTGTTAACCTTGGATGGTTAACGGTGTTGTATCACCCGCCGGGAGTAAGTAAGTATTCCGCTGCGAGTAAGGTAAGTATGTGAATGATTAGAGGATAATGGAAGGATTAGCGGTTGGGGTGTTACAGATTTACATTATGATCATTGACTAATAATATACATGTATTTTAATACGGTTTATATAAACCTTAGAAATTCAAAGGTAACTCTTTAAGCTTAATTTCATAACCATAATTTAATACTACACTTATAATACTCTTTTAATAGTATTATGTATAGATTTAGTTTAACTTATTAATTCCTTAATATTCTATTCTCTATAAGGTATTTTATTTCCTTTTTTTGTTATATATATATTAGGGTTTATTCAAGACATTATTTATGTAGTTTTATTGTATTTAATTATTTCTATTAACTTTTACACAAATCCACAACCAATATATGGTTTATAAAATAAAGTATTTTCCTTAGTTTCAATTAAGTGTATTAACTCCCTTGTTATATAATTATTATAAATGTAGTTTAATTCAATTCCTTGATTTAACCCAAGTTACTATCTTATTTCTTATATATATATATATAAATTCACTACACTTAAAAGTTTATACCCAAAAATATTTATTAACATTCTGTATTAAATGTTATTTTAGTATTATTATATTATTTTCAACCTATAAAGTTTATTATTTAACTATACTTAAATTTTTGTTACATTAAAAACCATATATTATAAGATAACTTATGAAAAATTCATAAACACAATTTTTAGACCCATTTACTATTGTCTAAAAATTCCCAAATTTAATATATAGTAACTATATTCTTTTATACATATTATAAAATTTTTATTTCATAAATATATCTTTTTAAATTATCCAAATAATTCCATAATACTCAAAACTTACAAAAATTAAAACTTACGTTTAGTAACACCAAACCCATATTAATTTACATCAAGATAAACTGTATCTTATAAGGAATCTATGGTTAAAATTTCGTGTCAAAATACATTCGGGAAGGCCATTAAATAAATACAACAAGTTAGGATTTAATTTTGGAATTTATATTACTTAATAC
The DNA here is from genome assembly GCA_023374045.1 of Limonium bicolor. Classification (NCBI taxonomy): domain Eukaryota; kingdom Viridiplantae; phylum Streptophyta; class Magnoliopsida; order Caryophyllales; family Plumbaginaceae; genus Limonium; species Limonium bicolor. The sequence continues at coordinate 318,221,093 of CM041778.1, read as the reverse complement.
AACTAAAACCTTCCACGTTTTAATCTCGGCCATCCGTTCCTATAAACCATGATCGGATGGCCCAAATCACTCGAGTTCATCAGAAAACTCAAACCGATTGTCGCGTGGGAATTCGTTGATTTCTCCCAATCTACAGAACCAAATTCGTTGATTTTTGTTTCATTGGATTCGAAATTCAAATACAGTTCTAATGGTACCAATTTGGTTAATTATAATGCAAGGATAAGGGATTTTGAATCTGGGTTCGTCGACTTAGGGTTCTACCGTTTTCCGATTTGCATTTTGACAAATTCTCTCTATATGATGCAGTATAGGTTAACTTGGTTGGGGGATTAGTTCGAGAATGACAAATCGAACAAGATTGTAGGAGGAATTGATCGGAAACCTACCAGAGAAGCGCCGGTGAGGGAAATTCAAAATCGGATTCCGGAAAACTGTTATTTCATGTGTAGTTCGAGTAGCCTACTTCACGGACCAACTCGCGCTAATTGAGAAGGATTAAATCCACGAAACCTCGCACATTTTAAATTAGACATGTAACTCTAAACATTGGTGGAAGAATCATTAAAATAAAGAACTAGGGAGAAAGTTATGGATCTCGAAAGATCTGAGTTTACCACTTTGTTTCTGGAAAAATCTGGTCAGGAATTCCACCGTGATCGAGTAGGGAAGTTTAGACGCTTATATCTTCCACACGATTGAGAATCAGTGAAATACCCCGAACTTAAATATAGGGATTAAAAATTAATCTAACACATATTTAAGGGCTTAATAGTGCCTAAGTAATATTGGTAAGGAAAAATAAATCCAAAAGCAATAAAGAAACGCCTAAATAGCAAAAAACGCTCAATAAGCGTTAAATAACCATATGAGGTATAAGACCTCGGTTAGAGTATTATATGGATTCTAAAAGCTTAATAAGGCCTAAATAATATATGGGAACAACTCCCGAAGAAAACGGATCCAAATAATGCACTTAAACGCTAATAGAGCTTTAGCGCACGTTTTTCGAGAAAATCCGAAAACGTGACTTTAAGAGGTCAAACGAACCCGTAAAAATTATAAATCATTAAATAACAATAATTAAGCATTAATGGATGCTTAATAACCAATAAAATTAAAGAAACGAGGAAATTCCAGAAAACGGGCCCGGTTAGTGAATAGTACCGAAAATCGGGCAAAATAACGAGCGTTTTCTTGTAAAAGACAAAAACGCTCCAACTAGTAATATATGTGGGGGCCGGGTTTTAGGGACTAATTAACCCCCTCTCTCTCTCTCACACACACAACTAACTAATAAATAAAGCAAAAAGCAAAAAGTAGAAAAGTACAAAAGTAAGAAAAATTCTCTCACCTCTCATTTCCCTCTTCTCTCTCTCCCATTTCCTTATCCCAGCCGATTGCCTCTCTTCTCCCTCCTCTTTTGGGTGATTTTTGAAGCTCCAAAGAAAGCTTCAATGGCTACCTCACTTCCCTTGCATGCTCTAGCCTCATGTGACCTCCAAATGCAAAAATAACTACATATTCTTATTCTCCTCATCATCCTCTACACTTCTCTCTTTTCAAAATCCAAAAATGAGGAAGTTCATCTCCATGGGTTTTCCCCATTCAAAGAGGAAATAGCATCAATGGGTAGCTTGGAGTCTCCTCTCTCCATTAAGGTAAGAATCTTCATGAAAAACCCATGTTTTCTTCACCTTCCCTTGTAGCCGATTTTTACCCATTGTAATGCCCTATTTTTATCTCTCTTTTGAGCTTCAATTCAACCTTGCAATGGTGGTGGGATCACCTTCTTGAACCAAGGGCTAAAAGGGAAGGTGAAGAGGAAATAGCATCAATGGGTAGCTTGGCAACTCCATTCCCTATGTGACCGATTTGTGCAAGAAAGAGAGAAGAAGAAGGATTGGAAAGGAAAGAAGGAATAATGAGCTTAAGGTAAGAGCTCCTTCTTGATGCTAGATTTAATTGCATTAAAGTAATGGGAATGGGTAAACTAATTAAAGAACCCAAAATATGGTATTAGTATTGTAGTATTGGAAGTTTAAGTATTTGTGAGCAAGTATGTGGATTGTAGGCCCTAGAGCCAAATAATTTGTGTATGAGTATTGGTATTGTGCTTTGATGGAGTATTGATGTATTGAGAGTGCTTTGATGGCTGGTAGGACCCTTGAATGGATGTGGCTAGATTAGGAATGAATTTGGTGAAAAGTGTGTATGTGGATTAGTGGAAATTGTAGGTGAATTATGGCAAACTTTTAGTAGGAAATGTACGATTATGGACGACTTGGTGAATGGAAGAACCAAGGTATGTATTGGGCTAAGTAGAGATGTTTAGTAACCATGGAGTAGTAGTTGTGGTAAGAGAATGAAAGGGTATAAAATCTGTAGCATGAAGTGTTAAAATGCAGTGGAGAAACTAGGAAGGACTAGGTGTATTTGGAGAGCTTAAGGTGTGTAGTAAACCACCTTGTAACAGATTAGGAGAGGAGCTAGATAATGGGGAGGATTTGAGTGGAAGAAAATGTAATGAGGATATTAGTAATGGTATTGGTAATAGGAGTATTGAATGGTAAAGGTTAGAGTAAAAATCTGTAGCATAAGAACACAAGCTGCTATGAGTGTTGGAATGGAAATGAGGAAATTGTGTAAATCAATATAAGGATGGGGAATGAATTTAGTAAAGGACTTGGTAAATGAATTAAGGCATTTTAGGAAGCCTAAATGGTACTAAAACATGTGGGGTTACATGTAGGAAGATTGGGGAAGAAATGGGTAAGGAAAGAAGTGAAAAACAAAGTCTATAGGCAAAATCTGCTACCGACCGACCCAGAGGTTGGACCGGTCGGTGGGTCGGTTGGAGCATAAACAACTGGCATGAAACTTTCTGTAATAGACTGACCCAGAGGCCGTGAGTCGGTCGTGGGTCGGTCGGGCAAAATTCTTGAACGTCGAAGTTTCTGACTTCGACCGACCCAGAGGTTGGGTCGGTCGGTGGGTCGGTCGGGTAAGTCTGGAGGACGGAAAACTTACTGGAATGGACCGACCCAAGAGGTTGGGTCGGTCAGCCCTAACTTAAAAAAAAAAGAAAAAAATATATAATAAGATAGTAATCATATGTATGTATATATATAGATATGTTATACATGGGACCTTAGTAATACACCATTATGTAACCTAATGGTAAGTCAAGATCTCGTGCGTAGGAAAACAAAAAAAAACGTCTGGAGTATTAAGAGTGCGAGTGTACGAAATTAAGTTAAACCGAAGTACTGGCTCACGAGGTAAGTACGGGAGTAAGCTATGAATATATTGTAATGCTTAGTATTAATGGAACCATTTGGCATGTAGCCGGAGGTTCGAGATAAGACTCGAGGAACGAGAGTGAACCAAAGGAACAAGGGAACACTCGGTAAAGTAAATCCCGGTGAAGGTATGATTTCTTCATGCTCTGTATCCTAACCTGGTTACCCCGATTTGTGTGCTTATTTGATCATCTAAATAAGATAAATGCATGAATCGGACTACAATGCACTTACTTGTGCTTGCTTTAGGTTGTTCTTGATGTATATTGTCTTGAACACTAGTTTGTATAATTCATGAATATATGAATGATGATGAAGTGTATTTGTATCTTGTAGTGCTTGTGTATCGTATTGTACTTTGTATGTATGAGTATGGGAGTATTGAATTATTGTGTGGCTTGTATGTGAATGACTTCTACTAATTCCTACCACCTAACTCCTAACGTAAGTATTGAGTAAATTGGAATGAGTAGAAGTCTGATATAGTTTCGGCCACGCGAGGATGAGGAGACACAAGAGGTTGGATCCGATTCCTGGTTCTTAAGCTGGTCCATGGCCCAAACCCCTTAAATGGGTAGCATCCTGGATTAGTGAACCAAGTAAATCCCGGTGGTGGGACAGAGTAGTCCCCGGGCCGGAGGTCCCGACGACTTGACTTGAGTATGTAGTAAGTAAAGTATTGTATGTGTAATGGTCTTGGCTGGTGTAAGTCATTGACCCCGAGTAAAAGAGTAATCTCCACCCGATTAACCCGGGTGGACAAATGGAGCTAACATGTATTGCGTATTGAGTATGTAATGTGTATGTATTGCATATGTGTATTTCAGAAGAAGGTAAGTAAGTATTGTTTGACTTGTATAATCTTCTTGTATGTATTGAAGTGTATGTATGTAATCCTTGCGTAAAGTATTGTAGTATTGTGCATGAAAGCATGTATGCATGTATGTATGAATAAAATGAATTGCATGTATTCGACCAAGTGGTCGGCGTACCCTCGCTAGTACGTGGCGTATGCGGAAGTCATATGCAGCGAAAGCTGAGCCCCTAGGGGCAACGTTTTTTGTAACACCCCATCCTAAACCTTCACATTAAATCAATAATCGCAGCGGAAATCATAGACTTAACCATATACCAAAAAGGGCGGTGTTACACGCCGTTAGCCACCCACGTGGCTAACAAGGCTGTTACTTACAATGTATCGGTCTGATTACGAGAATGCTGAGCATAATTACAACCTTACAAAAATCGCTTATCCAAAAGAATGACAATATACCGAGTGTAACTGTACAAAAATCCCCATCTAGCTTTACATCCACTAAAAATATAAGACCTCGAGTGTACAGACACTACTCGGGTTCACTATCCAAAAATAACAAAAGTATCATCAGTCTAGAACCTAAAGCCATTCTGCTTCCTCGATCCTCATCCTGCAATAAACATAGCCCCCAAAGGGGGTCAGCAACCTTTTGCTGGCATGGTTAACGTGCAGCCCGCTGACTACCGGGATACACGCAACTATTTGTCATGATAACATGGCGTTGATTTTAAACATACAACATGCATATATTTAGCAAGAGTTACTGCAGAACATTAACAACACATATAAGATGAGAACATTTCACTTCAGGAAACAACCAACATGGTTAGTCAACACGTAAGCCTAGAGGATGACTTCATCCTCATGTTAAGCTTAACACACATCACATTACTGTTTTGTTAGTCGAATGGACAACTTTAACTTAAAAGATGAGACGGGTGTAATTACCCGTACACATCAACACATAATTTCCCCCTAGCCCGAGTGGAAGTCAGGTAGGTAAGCTTTGGCTAAGCTAATGGGAGGTCGAATTCCCCATAAAAGGAAAACTACCCTAATATAAGGAGAGAGTCGAATCTGATTCAGATGTCGACACCCATACATACACGCGTGATCGGAACGACCGGATTCCTCACTCCCCAGGTTAGCACTCGTTAGAAGTCCCACAATGGGAGCTTAATAATATCTCACACAAGCAAGTGTTTGAGTCCGTTAGACATACAAGGGAAGCAAGGCATAATTCAGCAACACACATCACAACTAAACACACATAGCCGGGTTAGAACGTTCCTTTGGATGGAAACGTTGTTACCGGATACCGTTCTCTTATGTCCCTAGCTTTGGTTAAATAAACAGTTAGCACGCATTTGAGGTTACCGGTATCGGTACGCACACGTTACATTAATAATAAGAACTGTAAACTCATTTCATGATTTAATCTTACAAGGTTGTAAACACACAGAAAAACAAACAACACCAAGGCCGGTGTAAACCGGTAGGCAACGGACTGCAAGAAACCATACCTTGGTCCTTGCCGCTCTAGTGTTCCACCGTACGTTGTTCCTAAACATGATTGATAACGTCGGTTAATTAACTTAGTTGACTCCCGAATTTGCTAAACACTTTACATGTTTTTATGGTATGTTTTTATGCTTAGATACTTACACTTGATCATCTTTATTATACCCACTAGGGTCTACTAACTAAGACACATTTTTTTTTTATAGATTTTGGTCCGACCGACCTTGCGACCAAACTTACCCAAGGTCGGTCCATTCCAGTAGCATCCGAGTTCGAAATTTTTTCACTCCGACCGACCTTGCCAAGTCCGGTCCCAAGGTCGGTCCATTCCAGAAGACTTCTCGTTTGAAAATTTCACTCCGACCGACCTTGCATGTCCGGTCCCAAGGTCGGTCGATTCCAGAAAGATTTCTACGCACAAAATTTTGAGTCCGACCGACCTTGCAAGTCCGGTCCCAAGGTCGGCCGATTCCAGAAAGGTTTCTGACGGGGTAAACTGGGCTCAACCGACCTTGTAAGTCCGGTCCCAAGGTCGGTCGGCTCCAGATTTTTGTTTCTAAATGTCCATTCCACTCCAAACTTCTTCACAAGCCTCCTAAGGTGTTCTAACATCATTAGACACACTAAAACCTTCATATACCCTCTTCCAAATTCATTTACAAGTTTATTTCTAAGCTCCTCAAATACTCTCTCAAAACACTTGTAGTTCACTAGTTTGCTCCCACCTAGAAATGCATTTGAACCATTATATTCCTACACAAATTTTGACATGATCTCCCCATAATTTTTACATGTTACCACTCATCTTTTAACCCACTAAAACACTTCAACCATCAATTTATCCAAGGCACCAAAACACACTTACAATTCACCATTTAAACCACAATAGCCCTCAATATTGATAAAGCTTAAAAGCTTGGCTCTTAGGCCCTTAAACAACATTAAATTAAACATTGAATTTCCTCATATTATTAGCAACACCTGCATTTCACTGAGCATTTATATTTGCACCAAGATAAAACACAAAATCCTTAAAACACCACATAGCTTAAGGTAAGTCATTTACCTTGGATTTCTTTCAACTTTCTCTCCTCCTCACTTCTTGTTCCTCAACCGATACTCAACGGGACAAATTGTTACACTAATGACCATGCCAAAATAATTACAATGAGTACGAAGGGTTCATGACTATTATTCCATTAACCCTAGAATCAATATTTGAACATCATAAGAGGGAATTACCTTCTACTTCAAGATGAAGTTTTTGGTAATGGAATTTGGGCTAGCTCCAACACTTCTAAAAGATTGAACAAGCTAACATGGAGAGAAAACAATGGTGTTTAGTACACACCAAAATCGGCCCCCATAGAGGATAGGGAAATGAATGGATTTTTGAGTTCTTTCTTACCTTAGAACAACAAGAAGATGTTTGGCTTCAAGAATATAAAGCTTTCTCTTCAAAATGTGGTATACCCATGGAAATGAAGTATGGAGTTTTGAGATTTCAAAAGGTGGAAAATAATCCCCAAGATGAGAGGAGTATTTTGGTGTAAAGATTTCTCGATTTGGAGCTAGGATGTAGAAGTTACAAGGGGTTGAAGTTGGGGTTTCTCTTGGCTTGTGAAATCGCCATTGTTGGCACCAGAACAAAGAGAGAGAGCTGGGTGAGGGGAAAAGAAACGTGAATGAAGAGGATGAGGGGAAGAGAGAGAGTGTGAGAGAGGAAATAAAGTGAGTTGTATTTTATTGTTATGTATTTTAGTAAATAAGTAGAATTGATAAAGTAGAGAAGGAGAGGGGGGTTGCCCTCACGTGAGACACAAGAGAGGGGGAAGAAAAGTCTAATTTTTTTTGTAAAGTAGAGATGAGGTGGCACATGGTCATTTAGCAGATAACACCCGTTAGTTCCCGAACTGTCAGTTTTAACAGTCCGGGTCCGGTTTCCGGATTTTTGTTTTATTTATTTTTATGGTCCTAGACCATGACTAATATTTAATTATAGCCATATGATTGACCATAAATTTTTATTAGTCCTTTGAACCCGTTTAAAATCACATTTCCCGGGTTTCTCGAAAAACGTGCTTTAGAGCTCGTTTTGCGTTTTTAATCCACTATTTGGGTCCGTTTCCTTCGGGAATTTTTCCCACATGTTCTTAATGACTAAAATAAGCCTTAAAATATAATAATTATATATTTAACTAACGTATTAAGGTTTGGGGTATTTCATTTTTAGTGTGCAGGTACCCGAAGCGGACATGACCACAGTAAGAGACCGGCGACTACGGCCGGATAGTTAGGTTGAATTGTAGTTAGTAGAGAATCGTACATGGCTTGGAGCCTTGTATGTAGTTGTGAGGAAGGAGTAGATGTAGACTCTTAATGAGTATGTATGAAATTGAAAGAGGTATTGTACTTGTATAAGGATCTTAGTAAAACTCGGTGTATTGTATTGAGTTGAACTTATGGAGTATTGTATTGAATGGAAGTTGTATTACTTGGTTGTAATTGTAGTAAGGATTGTATTTGTGTAGTACTCGGATATTCCGGTCCATCAGACCGATGCTGTATGTAGTGGTAGTAGCCTTGTTAGTACCCACCATTGTGTAAGTAAGTATCCGCTGCGAAGGTAAGTAAGTACATGGGATTGGACAATAATGACGGTATTAGTGGTAGGGGTGTTGCAATCAGCCTTGGGTGTAAACATGAAAGTTATAGAGGGATTAGAGATCTACAAAACGAGCAATAGAACTCGAATTTTGATTGAGATATGAAGAAGTTATGACGAGACGAAGTTTACCCGATTATCTCGTTTTTCTGGAAATTCTGGGTTGCAGTTTTCAGGGAGGCAACTTCAGATCGATTTTGTGGTCGATGTAGAAGGAGTTAGATTGAGTATGAGTAATGTTTAGAAAGAGAGTTTGTAGGAGAAGAGAATGAAGAAGACGGCATGCAAAAATACCAATAGACGGCGGAGATATGGAGGTCACAAGATAGGGAAACGATCAGGTTTTGGCTGGGAAGAGTTAGCCGATTTTCTGGGGAATTCCGGCACTCTGGCGTGGCACGCCTCCCGAGGCGCGCGTGGCTGAGTCAGCAGCCCTTGCCACGTCAGCAGCCTTCAAAATTTTGGCTCTAAACTTCATTTTATCATAACTTTGGCTAGGATAATCCGTTTTTGACGTTCTTATTATCAATCTTCTTGGTTTTCCATAATCTTTGTATTGATATAGGTTTCATGGGTTGGTTTGAACATTCTCAAAAAGTCAACCCCAGCAAGGCTTAAGAAACTTTAAGGTTTCTATAATTTTATATTGACTTTTATGATTTAAACCAAGACTCTAAATATTTCTAAAATCTTTATAATACAATTGGAGTGTCTAGAATTTTTTCCAAGATTTATTGACTTATAAATCTTATTATTAAATTCATAATTCTATATAATAATTTAGTATTTAATAGTATTATTTAGGGTTTTCATAGAAAAAATCCCCTAAATTAATTTAAATTAATTTATGGGGTATTTCACCGGGTCTGTGTTGATCAGTTCTACTTTGGGAGATTGAGGTCCGTTTCAGATCAGTTGAAATCCACATTTTGAAAGATGACATCTATTCTGACCTAGTTTGATTTCGGCTACGTCGATGGGGGGGGGGGGGGGGGTGGGGGAAGTGTTCTTTTCTGTTTATCAGATAGATTAAAGATTTGGCGCATAATATGTTTGTTAGTTTGACCAGCACTCTGTATTCCACAATTTATCGAGGCGATAGTTCAGGCAATAGTCCCCTGTTCATATTCTCAGTTTGAAGTAATGGTGGCTGTCAATTCTGAATAGAATCAGAACCAGCGGTACGAACTGGAACCAGAATTAAAACCATGGTCAAACAAAGTGAATAGGAATACAAGTTTTGGGATTTGGGACCGAACCATGTCCAGCTTCAGAACCGCCAAGAACCGCCTAGAATTGGCTTTGTATTCGGAATCGCCTGAACCGGAACTGGTGGAACTGTCTCAGATCCAGTCAAACTAGCCGTTAGTCAAATGTTAAAATGACATCGTTTTGGCCAAGGCGCATGCGCTCTTTAGAGAAAAAAGCTGTTGGAACCTGAACCGGACAGAAATACCCAACTCTTTTTTTCTTGTCTCTACCGGCTATAAACGGCTAAAAACAACTGGTTTGTCCCAAAACCCTATAAAATACATCATTTTATGATCATTATCACCATACAACTCATTATACTATTCTTCTCCCTTATTAGTACTATTTTCTTGTGCAATTAAATGCTATTAAGCATTTTAGCTACTAAAAAGCTCATTTCCTACATTAGCTCTCAACTTCCATTTCCCATATTCTAGCAAAATGGCTAGGAGAGCCGAAAGGAAGTGATGCCTTCTTTCAACCTCCTAATCGATCCAAATTTTTAAGTTGATGATCAAGACCAAATTGATGAGATGGAATTCGGGTATCATCAACAACCACATTATTCACCTTCATCAATCTCACATGGTGGAAGTTATATAATTTCTCAGCACAAATCTACTAACATGGAGCCAACACAACCATCCATATCCCCATTTGGTAAGTTTCAATATTAGTTACAATTTACTTTATACAAACTTTAATTTTAATTGTACTCTTATCTTAATTATAGTCTAAATAAATTTGTTTACAATTAAAGGTACATTCTTTACCCATCCGATGCCCACAATCCTGATTAAGAAGAAGATGATCAAGATGATGATGCCGACAACACCATTTGATCAAGAACGAAACCAGCTTCTTGGATGTGGTCATACTTTACAAAGAAAGAAGATCCGAAGAAGGCCGGGACATACAAGTAATATTACAATATTTGTAGTAAAGGACTTGCATGGGCGGCGGCACTGGAACCGGATCCTTTGCAAAGCACTTGAAAAAGCATAAAATCTACAAGGATATGACGACAATGGCAGGCGCTACTAGTGGTTACACTATGCTTACCGGGTTTACCGAATGACAACCAGTCCAGGATTTTTCATTATGATAGAGAAAGAATGATAGATGGCATGACTAGATTTATGTTGCTGAACAATAACCTTTTAATATTGGTGAAAGCTCTTATTTTGAAAATTTTATTTGCACCACATTACAACCACAATATAGTATATTGCCCAGGAATACGCTTAACGTAGAGCTTTTGCACAACATAATAAAACTAGAAGCCAACTAATGGAAATGATGAATACATTTGATGGCCATGTTTCCTTAGCTAGTGATATGTGGACATCTACTACTAATGAGGCATTTATTTGTGTTACACTTCACTGGATTGATAGTTCTTGGATGCTTCAGAAGCGTATTATTGTTTTTGATATTTTCGATGATGCACATACCAGTCATAATATTTTTGAGAAACTTACTGAAACATTACCTGATTGGAATTTGTTCGACAAGGTATTCTCCATTTCTTTAGATAATGCTTCGAACAATGTTAAGTGTGCAGATTATCTAAAAGCTAATAAGAAGCTCACACACTTGCATAAAGGTGATTACTTGCATGTTCGATGTTATGCATATGTTTTAAATTTGTATGTACAAGATGATTTATCTAACTTGACTACTACACTAAAACCACATGTTATGAGAAAAATTAGGAAATCACATGTTGTTAAAAATGAATACAAAAATGTGTGGGCAATTCGGATATGTCCTCATCTATTTTGCTCCCAACACCCCCATTGGATGGAACTTCACATATGAATTGCTAGTTAAAACTAAGAAACATCAACCCATATTAACTAGTTTATATAACACTATGGTTGTTCAATCTAATTAGGAATTAATGTCTCCAGTATTTTGAGAAAAAGGCTAATATTGTGTGCAATGTTTTAAAATGTTTTAATAGTACAACTAAGGTATATTCATTAGTTTATGATGTCTAAATGGTTTAACTACTTCAATGAATTTCCTTAGATTTATTGTATTGTAACTGTTCTCGATCTACAAATCAAATTGAAGGGTCTAACAAAATTGTTTGATTATTATTATAATATTGTTCCAGGAGGTCCTCCCATGATAATTATGTTAACGAACATGTAGTAAAGGTTAATGAAGCCTTGAAAAAGCTACATGATGAGTATACTTCAAAGTTTTGTCTAGATGAGCTTTCTTTTGCTTATGGTAGTAGTGGCTCCTCTTCTAAATCATTACGCCCTGGTAGCATAAGAAGTACTTTGATTTCTAGTATTTTGAAAAGACCAAAATCTATTCAATCGGGTTCCGGACTTTGTACTTATGATGATTCTCTTAACTTCACTTTTAGTATTGATGATGATGATGCTGATGATATAGACGTTCTTAAGAGGTGGAAAGCACATGAAGGCAACTTTCTCATCCTTGCAAAGATAGCCCGAGATGTGCTAGCAATTCTAGCATCAACCGTTTCTTCTGAATCGATGTTTAGTGCGGACAAACAAGTATTGAACTTTCGTTTTTGGTTTTGTTGCTTGTTGATGAGGTGGTTTATGTGGATTGTATGTGTGTTTGGGGTTGTATTGGGACGTTATTTGATGTATCTTGTTTGGAATGAATGATTTGTTCTCTTGATTACATATAAGTACAGTATATGAATATTACTAGTACCTTGAAATATTATGGAGAACTTGGTGAAACCACAGATGTGGCGTGGTGCTATTAAGCACAAATGGTAAAATAGAACTATGGAGTTCGCAGGATGAGATCCCTTGAATTGTGTGATTGAGTTCAGGACTTGATTTCCCGATATTTATGAGAATACGAGATATTAATTAACGAGACAAGACTTCGGGTCGAAACCTCTTTAAGGGGGGTAGAAAGAGATCAAGCCTTACACCAGACTCAATCAAGGTTTGTGTTGAGAAGTATGATTGGGACTTAGTGAAATACCCCAAACCTTAGTATGTCGTTTTAACATTAAAATATGGTATATTAAGACTAAAAAGAGTCTTAGAAACATTAGTAAACAATTTAAACCGTAGAAAACACAAATAAATACCTTAAAGTCAATATGGGCAAAAATGTGCTCTAAGCTTGGGATAAGCTTGGTTAAGACCTAATGAACTTACCAAGACCTTATTTATGTATTAATGGACATATTAAACCAAATACCAAAGAAAACCAAGCTTGAAAACAAGTTAAAACACAAAATGTGCTTTAAGAGTCTTAAAGCACATTTTTGAAAAAATTGTCTTGTAAATGGGTTTTGAATGGCTAAATGTCCATCATTACTCTTTAATTAACATGTGTACTACTTAGTATCACATTTGGAAGTCTAAATCAATGGGAAATAAAAAATTTCACAACTATGTGCCTTGTTTTTGTGAATAGTAACTAAATAAGCTATTTATAACATAGTCATTATAAGTGAGACAATTGGTCAACAAAGACCAAAACACCCCTTACTACTTAATGTGGGGCCGGTTTTTATAAGGGTGAGTCATCTCCCCTTGTTAGTTTATTAAGCAAGCAAAATTAATAAGTAAGTCACTATTACTTTAACTACAAATATCTCCAAAAGTAACTCAAACTTCATTCTCTTCATTTCTTCATGTTCCCACCATCACCAACCTTCATTCTTCCCCTCTCTTCACGGTTCTGCAACAACACCACCACCATCATTCTTCATCTTCACCTCTTGTAATTCCTAGCTCCCTTTGCCAAATCAAAAACCAGACCACCATTCTCTTTGTCTTGTCAAGCTCTTCAACTTCATCCTTTCAAAACTCCAAGGGCGCCATTTCGGTGCCAAGAGAATCTCCATGGGAGACTTGAGCTCATCTTTTCACATATTATTGTTCTCCTTTGCTTCTAGGTAAGGAAACTCAAGAAAAATAACATTTCCTTCATGTTTGTTGTGTCCGAAAACACCTTAATAGTGCCCTTACCTTGCTTTTCTAGCTTCATTTGAATCTTCCAAGGGCTGGTGGAGTCCTTCTTGCTACATATCCAAACTCTCTTCATATCCAAGTAAAACATCATCTAATGTTCTAAGACAATATATAGACCTAGGGTTTACAATGATGAAGCATAAGCTTGTATACTCATTTCATTGTTTTTATATTGTTATAGAAGTTGACAAGCATCAAACATCTTACCGATTTTAATCAAGGAAACAAGAAAGAAGTTTGTGAGGAAAAGAGTAAATATGCTAACCTAATGTAGCTTATAATGTTCCTAGGAGAAATGAGCTTATATTGCTTGTAAAAACTACTTAAAGAGCCAATGTTGAATGACCTAGTAAATGTTCTCAAGGAAGACTATTAAGAAATTACCCAAACTTAGATATGGTGTTTAAATGATAAACTAAGATATAAGGAGGCTAAATAATGCCTTAGAAAATTTCTAATCAAAAAAATATAAGGAAACACCAAAAAGAGCAGTTTAAGCAAAAACGTGCTCTAAGCTTGGAGAGACATGGGAGATACCCAAATATTTCTAAGACCTTAGTAATATCCTAATGGTCATTTTAAGTCAATTACCAAAGAAAACCAAGCTTGAAAACTAGTTAAAACACAAATGTGCTTTAAGGAGTCTTAAAGCACGTTTTTGAAAAATTGTCTTGTAAATGAGTTTTGAATGGCTAAATGTCCATCATTACTCTTTAATTAATATGTGTACTATATAGTATCACATTTGGAGGCCATATCAATGGGAAATCAAAAATTTCACAACAATGTGCCTTGTTTTTGATGAATAGTGAATTAATTAAGCTAGTTTATAACATAAGTCTATATAAGTGAGACATTTGGTCAACAAGACTAAACTACCCTCATTCATTAAAGGGGGCCGGTTTTTTAAGTGTGACTCACCACACTTTCTACTAAGTAAAGAGAAAGCAAAAATGTAAGTTATAAAGTAAAAACACTATTCACCTTTTAAGATAAATATCACATTTACTTACCTCTCTCCTCACTTCTTCATTCTCCCTTGTTCACCACGTTTTCCTTGCTCTCTTTCTCTTCTCCATTCACGTAGAGCTCACCTCCATGAAAGCTCCATCTTCCCTTGGCTACTCTTGCTCATTTTAGCTCCAAATCCAAAACAAAATACATACTCTCTTAGTTAGCTCAAGCTCCTCCTTTCTATCTTTTCAAAACTCCAAGAGCTTCATTTTGGTGCCAAGTCAAACCACCATTATAGGAGGAAATTCAAGTTTGGAGACTCCATTGGCATCTCCATTCTCTTAAGGTAAAGAAAGTGTAAGAAAATCTAGGTTTCCACCATTTTCTTCACATGTCCGAAAATATACTCATGGGACTCCATGTTTATGCCTTGTTCTAGCTTGTTTCTACTCTTCAAAGTGGAGAGGAGGTCCTTCTTGCTTCACATCCAAGTTTGTCTTGAGAAACCAAAGGTAAACAATCACATTAATACCTTAAAACATATTTTTAAACCTAGGGTTTATTCCTTAGGGTTAATGTGTTATCTAGTACTCATTGGAGTCATTGGATTTGGTTAGAACATTGGCAAGGAGAATCACATTGGTGACCGAGATTGAACAAAGAAAACCTAAGAAGAAAAGCTTTTAAGCTTGTGAGAAAACAAGGTATATTACTTACCTTAAGGTGTTTTGTTGTTTAAGGGAATGAGATGTAGGTATATGATGAGTTTAGGGTAGAGTGTATATTGGGAAGGTGCTATAAAACCTAGGAGAAACAATGACTACTTGTGAACTTGTGACTAAGGAGCAAATGAGAAAAGAGATAGTTTAAGAATATAAGGTGAAGTACAAGAAGCATTTTATTTCAATGGGAGCCTTGTTGATGTATTCGCAGGTTGAAGGCATATATATGTGGAAATTCAGTGGTTAAGATTATTGTCATTTAAGGGCCTAAGTGCCAAGCATTTTAAGTTTAAGCATTATTGATATGTGGTGAAGTTTTAGTGTAAATTGGGTGTTAAGGTGTTGTGATGAGAATTTGTGTGGTATTGGTTGTTTGATGGAGAAAAACCATGTGTTAGGAAGTACTATATACTAGAGAACCCATGGCAAAATTTAAAGGAGAGTTTAAGTGTTAAGATATCCTAAGGGAATTTAATGACTAAGGAAGTACTACTAGGAATGTTCTATGGGTTGTCTTGAAGAAAAAGGGTGAAGTTAAGGTGTTTTAATGACTTATGATGACTTAGGTATCACCATGGAATTTAGGAATCAAGAGAATGCATTGAGTGTTTAGGACTTAGGCAAATGTTGATGCACACTAGGAAGGAAATAATGTGATGATGATGGAAGTTTAGACTTGTTAAGGAACTCTAAGAAAATGTTTAAAAGAGTTTTAGATAGTGAGAGATGCTTGGGAGATGATGTTATAGTGGTGAAGAAAACATTTGGCATAGTGGTTACACTAGGTATGAACCACCACCTAGAAACCTAGAGGAAAGCATTACAAGTGTTAGCATTATTACAAGGAAAATGCATAATGACTAAGATGGATTTTGTGGGTGATTAAGGTATTTTAAGGGGCTTAAGGTGTATTTGAGGTGCCCAAATGGGGTTATAACATATTAGAATATATGAGGAGAAGTTTGGATTGAAAGAGAATTTAGAAACAAGTTTCTAGAGCCGACCGGCCTTAGGACCGGACTTGCAAGGTCGGTCGGGCTCTATTACACTACCGGAAATGTTTCTGGAATCGACCGGACTTGGGGACCGGACTTACAGTCCGGTCGGCTGTGTTTTGTGAGGGAAAATGTTTCTGGAATGGACCGGACATGGGACCGGACTTGTCAAGTCCGGTCGGCATGAGTTTTGTACGGTTATAAGTCTCTGGAATCGACCGGACATAGGACCGGACTTGTAAGTCCGGTCGGAGTGAATTTTCCAACGGTAAAAGGGTACTGGAATGGACCGGACTTGGCAAGTCCGGTCGGTAAGTCCGGTCGAGCCTAAAAACAAAAAAAAAAGAAATTTAATTCTGAGGTAATGGTATTAGGGTATACCCTTGTAGGGTAGTAATGATTAGGACCCTAAGAACTTAAGGAATTAAGTTAAGCTTAAGTATAAGTTTTAATGTTTAAGTTAAGTTTGTAAGCTAATTGATAAAGACTTGAGAGGTTATTGAATGGAGTCCTTAGGGACTAAGTGAGTTAAGTAGGTGCAAATAACTAAAACCTAAAATGAATGAATGTTTTAGGTTTGTGAGTTGGGACCCCGAAGAAGTTAGACAAACAACGATCGACGGTGAACGGTACAATCCTTCTTGTGACCTGCTTGCTAACGAGGTGTCCCTCGGCTTGTGTGCTATCTGTTTATTTGCTATGACTAAAACAAGATAAAGCATGCAACCGGTTATATTGTTCTCGTTGTGATTGTGTTATATTTACACTAACCCGCGAGACTTGAGAGTGTTACTAACCAAGTTTAGTACTTACTAGTTAAGAATAAGAGTTAAGTTTGATGGTTGTTGGTTATGCCCGTTAAGGCTTAACTAGCACATGTGTTTAAGAGGTCTACTAACTGGAACTTGAGTGAGGAAACCCGGGACCGATCTCCGGTCATGCATGCTAAGGAAAAAGGGGGACGTATCTGAATCAGATCCGCCCTCCGCTTAAGGACTTGTCTTCGGACTTGTAGCCTAGGGCCGGTTGCCGGCTCAGCTACGCTGGACTCCCCTCCAGAGTAGGTGGCATTAAGATGGTGCGGTGGGATCACCTAAATCCCAGGTTCGAATTAAGCTACAACCAATCCCTTCCAGGAAAGGTTGTATACTGAGATTAAGATTAAGATTGAGATTAAGATTAAGGTAAGGTAAGGAACGGAGATTAAGGAAATGAGGACTAAGGAGGGGGGTTACTAACCCACTTGATAAGGGAACGCTTGAGTCGTTCATTGTTTGTGAACTATATATGTTCATCTGTGGTTATTGTTATTACATTTCATATTATGCTTGTGTATGTAATCAATTTCCATGCTATCGACAATTAGTCGTCGTAGCCCCGTTAGCTTGGGGGCCATGAGAGGGTGTACCAGCATTCGTGCTGACCCCCTCGGGGGCTATTTTTACACTTGCAGGTAAGAGGCCCATGAGGACGCACTACGAAGTAGGAGCGGTTAGACTTAGGTCGGGACATTTATTTTGAGTTCGGGTTGCGCCTGTGCACCCGACGCTTATATTAAACTGTTGTAAGTTTGAGATTACTTTGGGATACTAGTACTCGGTTGGTTGTGGGATTGTGAATGTTGATGTTTGAGTTGGATAAGTATTTGGTTAAGTATTGTAAATGTTAAGCCGGTATTTCTAACGATCAGACCGTGGCAAGGTCCAAGTGTTTGTTTATTTCCGCTGCGACGTATTCGATTAAGTGTTCAGATTGCGATAACCAGATAGGCTTTGGATGGGTGTTACAAAAGTGGTATCAGAGCGTAGTTACGCTCTGATCAAGAAATACCGGATATAAGTAACCACCGAGTTAGGATATAAGTTAAGGAGTAAGTATTGGGTTAAGGGTGTGAGAAGTTAGAGTGAGTAGAGTCAGATGACCACTAATAAGTGTGGATTGTCTTTACCGTCTACGGACGTTATAAACTTACTAACCAAACAATGGTGAGTACGAATCTAATGTAAGTTATGCTTGTTCAGATGGCAGGACGCCCTAGAGGAGGCCGAGGTCGCGGCCGGGTGAGGATATTCCAGGGATACCTGGAGGGCAGACGATCGCAGAGATCGTAGCTGCCGCTTTAGGGCATATGGGCTATCAGCCTGGTGTGGGTGCACCACCTCCACCGCCACAACCTAGGGAACCAAACTGGGTGAAGAGTCTTGCTGATCTTCGACCCGCGCACTTCAAGGGGGAGACCGATCCCGCCAAGCTTGAGGCGTACATCTCCGAGCTGGAGACCGCCTTCGAGACCCTTGATGTCCCTGCTGGGATCAAGGTGCGCTTAGCTGCTTTCTACCTGAAGGGGGCGGCGGGCGATTGGTGGAAGCTGGTGAGGGCCGAGCATGTGGCCAATCCAGAGTTCGGCTGGGAGCAGTACACCGCCTTGCTACGGGCAAAGTACTACCCCGCCCATGTCCAGACGAAGAAGCGCTTGCAGTTAGATGCGCTTAAGCAGTCGGACAAGATGACAGTGGACGAGTATTACTCAGAGTTCACTGCCTTGCTCCGTCTTCTGCCGGTCTAGGGTATTCTGACCAGATCTTGGTGGACCGCTTCTATGGCGGCTTAGCCATCGACTCCGCTACGGCATGGGGCCGACGAGTTACACTACCTTGCAGGTAATAAGAATGATTGAAATTTGAGTAAGTGGTGAATAAGATTTAGATTATGAGAATAAGTGTGACTAATACTATGGAAAAGCAGGAGTGCTATCATGCCGCTGCTAAGGTTGAGATTACCGTCCAGCTGAGGGACGAGGAGAATGCAAAGCGGAAGAGTGCTGGGAAGAGCTCAGAGAGTCAAGGGCAAGGAGGGTACAAGAAACAAGTACCAGCCTCAGGCCCAGAAGAATCAGAACCCGAAAGGGAAGGAGGAAAGGAGAAGGCTTCGGAAGAGCCATTGAAGCTGACCTATGCTATTGCAGCTACACCACTGCGCTCTAAGGCCCAAAGGGTGAGAAAAATTGATATTGAATGAGTTAAGAAATAAATTAGTAACCGTTTGAGATATGAGAATTGACAATATGAATCATCAGGATCTGAGACTGAGAGGGGAGCCGGTGGTGGCTACCAGCGACGCTTCATCTGTAGATGGTGTCACAAGGACCACCCCGGGCTCGACTGTAAGGGAAACAAGGTGGAGTGCAACTTCTGCGGAGTGTATGGACACCGGGCATACGAGTGTTACCGGAACCCTGCTAGCAGAGCCTATAGGCCCGATACCAGGGGCAAGGGCAAGACCGATCAGGGAGCTGGATCTGACGGTCAGAGGAAAGTGCAGCAGCCGGCGGACAAGAACCCAAGGGTGACCCAGAAGACGGGGCCCACTCTACACATGGTGGATCGGGACGATGAGCCTGAGCCCTCATCGAGGCCAGGTACCACTATAACCATTTAGTAATAAAACTACCTGCTTACCGCATTATCATGCATGTTTGGTGAAATATATGAGTTAAGTAAGAATAAGATGAGATTAGAACTTAAGTAAGACATAACCTACTACCACTCTAGGAAGATTCACATCTGCTACCCATACCATCTACTAACCCGGAGCACGCCGACATCGAAACCACACACTTTCCAACCGAACAA
Source organism: Limonium bicolor (assembly GCA_023374045.1). Classification (NCBI taxonomy): domain Eukaryota; kingdom Viridiplantae; phylum Streptophyta; class Magnoliopsida; order Caryophyllales; family Plumbaginaceae; genus Limonium; species Limonium bicolor. The sequence goes on along the minus strand of CM041778.1, from coordinate 318,201,248 downwards.
TGTCAGGTTATCCGCCCAGGTATGATTTATTAAGGGGATACCTGACACCCACGCACAAATAGCCATCATCAGGAGATGCAATCAACTAGGAATGGGACCGGGAGGTTTTTACACACCGGAGTACCCAGGGGGAGCAAGGATGAAATTAAAGATGATGAGCTTGGGCAAGGATTGGAATCCGTATGCCAAGAATTACCAAACCATGAGGGAGCAAGATGGAGTCTCACCACCGGGAATACCCGAAGAGTTCCATCCAGTTATTACACAAGTCATGGAAATCGCTCAGCAGTTGGAAGCTGAACCGATTCCAGACATCCAGCCAGACATTTGCATTGTAAACTTCTACGAAAAAGATGGGAAACTGGGACTACACCAGGATAAGGACGAGACAACGGAATCTCTCGAGAGAGGGATACCCGTAGTATCTTGGTCCATTGGAGATGATGCGGAGTTTTTATACGGCGAGCAGAAGCGTGCGGACCGTGCAGATAAGATAGTACTTAAGTCAGGTGATGTATTAATTTTGGGAGGAGAATCAAGGATGTTATACCATGGGATTAAGAGAATCAAGCTGAATACAGCACCGTCAGCAGTAATCAATGCGACGCATATGAGACCAGGAAGATTAAACCTAACCTTTAGACAATATTAGCCATGTAATGTTAGAATGAGATGAGAAATGAGATGTAAGATTGAAGCACATGTTGTAAACAGGATGGTCATAATAAAATAACAGTGTTGTTCATATAAATTGTTACGACTCTTGTTATACCATCAATACTCATGGAGCTTGTGAACACAATTAGGTTATGGACTCGGTACGGAAGGTGCACTAAGCATACTCACAGAGGCACAGGCCGACGCCAGCGGTACTATCCTCACCGGCACCTTTCCGATCAATGGGATTGAGGCATCAGTTCTCTTCGACTCAGGGGCCTCGCATACCTTTGTCTCGGCATCATTTGCGAGCAGGTTGGGGCTAGACGCTGAGGAGCTACCCGACTTCACGGTTACGCTCCCGTCTAAGGAGAAGGTTCGTTGCACTCGTTACTACCGAGGAGCCACCATCAGCATTAAGGGGGAAGACTTCCCAGTCAGTTTCATTGAGTTCAGTAAGCTAGGATTTGATGTTATCTTCGGGATGAACTGGTTGGAGCGGCACAAGGGACGTATCCTCTGCGCCGAGCATAGATTGCTGCTCAGGAGTCCGTCTGGGGTAACAATATCATACCGCCAGAGGCCCAGAGAGCCTTCGACTAAGATCATCACCGCCATGGCAATGTATAGAGAATTAAGGAGAAAGGAAGAAGTATACCTCTGCTATGTACAGGACATAGAGAGAGACCCTGAGTTCGACCCCGACTTACCGGTAGTGTCGGAGTTCCCCGACTATTTCCACGGGAACTGCCCGGCATGCCACCCACTCGGGAGGTAGAGTTCACCATTGAGCTGCTACCTGGTACCGGACCGATAGCCAAAGCACCATACCGTATGGCTCCGGCAGAAATGACTGAGTTAAAAGAACAACTGAAAGATTTGTTGGATAAAGGATTCATTAGACCAAGTGTGTCACCATGGGGAGCGCCAGTCCTCTTCGTGAAGAAGAAGGATGGTAGTCTCCGCCTCTGCATCGACTACAGAGAGCTGAATGCAGTACAGTGAAGAATAAGTACCCACTACCCACGCATTGACGATCTGTTCGATCAGTTGAAGGGAGCATCTGTGTTTTCCAAGATTGATCTCAGATCGGGGTATCATCAGATAGCCATTAAGGAGGGAGACATTGAGAAGACGGCATTCCGGACACGATACGGCCACTATGAGTTTACAGTGATGCCGTTCGGTTTGTCGAACGCACCGGCAAGTTTATGGATCTGATGAACCGCTTGTTCCGGGAGCAGCTGGACAAGTCGGTTGTGGTTTTTATTGATGACATTCTGATATATTCAAAGTCTAAGGTTGAGCATGAGGAACATTTGAGGAGGGTGTTAGAAATATTGAGGGAGAACCAGCTATATGCTAAGTTCTCCAAGTGTGAGTTTTGGCTTGACCAGGTCTCTTTCCTGGTCATGTCATCTCAGATGCTGGGATCGCAGTGGATCCAGCAAAGATTGATGCCGTACGTACCTGGCCAAGGCCGAAGACTGTTACCGACATCCGGAGCTTTCTCGGTCTGGCAGGTTACTACAGGAGATTTGTTAGAGATTTCAGCAAGGTCGCGAAGCCGATGACCAGTCTGATGAAGAAAGATGCACCATTTCTATGGACATTGACTGTGAGAGATCATTTCAGCGCTTGAAGGACTCACTGACCACTGCACCGGTACTGACCATTCCAGACGGTACAGAGGGCTTTGAGGTTTATTGTGATGCATCCGGCAGAGGGCTGGGTTGCGTGCTCATGCAACATGGCAAGGTGGTGGCATATGCCTCACGCCAGTTGAAGAAACATGAGGAGAACTACCCCACACATGATTTAGAGCTGGGAGCTGTAGTCTTCGCTTTGAAGATATGGCGCCACTACTTATATGGGGTTAGTGTCACGATCTACACCGATCATAAAAGTTTGAAATACATATTCACTCAGAAGGAGTTAAATCTTCGACAGAGAGATGGTTAGAATTTCTGAAAGACTATGACATTGACCTCCAATATAAAGAAGGGAAGGCCAATGTTGTAGCAGATGCCCTGAGCCGTCGAGCACACTCACTTCATTCGCTAGTTTCTTTCTCCAGCTTGGTTGATGAGGTGCGAGAGGCTCAGAGGACAGATGAGTATATGAGAGAGGTCAGACAGAAGCTGACAGATGGTACCTTTGAGAGTCAGAAATACGACTTCAGACTTCATGATGATGATCTGATCAGACTTAAGGGCCGATTATGCATACCACGAGGTAACTCGGATCTGAAAGACCGTATACTTAGAGAATCACACTGTTCTTCAGTTTCCATCCATCCGGGAGCCTGTAAAATGTATAAAGACATGAAGAGATACTTCTGGTGGTCGGGAATGAAGACAGATGTTACCGAGTTCGTCTTGAGGTGTCTCACATGCCAGAAGGTGAAATTCGAGCACAGACGACCGGGCGGAATGGTACAGTCGATGCCAGTTCCGGAGTGGAAGTTCCATGATATCTCCATGGACTTCGTAGTTGGGCTTCCACCTGCTAGGGGAGGTCTCAACATGATATGGGTGGTGGTGGATCGCCTTACCAAATAGCCCGATTCATACCGATGAAGGATACTTGGAAGGTGACCAAATTAGCTGAGTTATTTGAGAAAGAAATCATGAGACATCACGGCATACCAAAGACCATAGTGTCAGATAGAGATACCAGATTCCTTTCGAGGTACTGGAGAGCTACCAGAGAAGCGTTGGGTACAGAACTCAAACTGAGTACCGCGTTCCATCCTCAGACAGATGGTCAGACTGAGCGTACTATTCAGACACTCGAGGACATGCTGAGAGCATGTGCCTTAGACTTCCAGGGCAGTTGGATTGACAGATTGCATCTGATCGAGTTTTCATACAACAACAGCTATCATGCTTCGATCAAGATGGCACCTTTTCAAGCGTTGTACGGTAGACCATGTCGTACACCGCTCTGCTGGGATGAGTCGAGTGAGACGGTCATCATAGGACCAGAGTACTTAGAACAAGTTAAGGCTGAAGTTCAGCAAATCAGGGAGAACATGAAAGCTGCTCAAGATAGGCAGAAGTCGTATGCTGATGTTCGACGACGGGACCTGGAGTTCGCAGTGGGCGACCAGGTATTTCTGCGAGTATCACCGATGAAGGGTGTATTCAGGTTTGGGCAGAAGGGCAAGTTAAGCCCGAAATTTGTTGGTCCTTATGAGATTACGGAGCGGGTGGGCCCGGTTGCTTACAGGTTGAATTTACCTGCTGAACTGGGTAAAGTGCATGATGTTTTTCATGTTTCACAGCTAAAGAAATACATGCACCACCCCTCCCATGTGTTAGAACCTGAGAGGTTGACTTTAGAACCAAATATGAGATCCGTGGAGACTCCTCAGAGAATCTTGGACAGTAAGACTAGGGACACTCGCCACAAGTCAGTGCGACTGGTGAAAGTTCTCTGGTCTAACCAGGATGTCGAAGAGGCCACGTGGGAATTAGAGGATAAGATGAGGGCGAAGTACCCTTCTCTATTTACTGACTAGATCGTCTGTATAGGGTACGGGGCATACCCCTTTTAAGGGGGGTAGAGCTTCCTCGCTTTTGAGTTAGGAAACGATCATGTTTGTCGTTTGCTTGGTTGTTTAAGATGTGGATTTGTGTAAGTCGCTACACTTATGTATAATACTTATGTATTGTATTCGAGATTGACCTTTGAGTCTTGAGATGTATGAATGTGAATATAAGATGTGGTATTAAGATTAAGAGAACTGTGTACCGTGAATGGTTAAACACATGTGTGAACTTTGAGGACAAAGTTCTTTTAAGGGGGGTAGATTGAAATACCCCAAACTTAGATATGGTGTTTAAATGATAAACTAAGATATAAGGAGGCTAAATAATGCCTTAGAAACATTTCTAATCAAAGAAAATATAAGGAAACACCAAAACAGCAGTTTAAGCAAAAACGTGCTCTAAGCTTTGAGAGACATGGGAGAGTACCCAAATATTGTTCTAAGACCTTAGTAATATCCTAATGGTCATTTTAAGTCAATTACCAAAGAAAACCAAGCTTGAAAACAAGTTAAAACACAAAATGTGCTTTAAGGAGTCTTAAAGCACGTTTTTGAAAAATTGTCTTGTAAATGAGTTTTGAATGGCTAAATGACCATCATTACTCTTTAATTAATATGTGTACTATATAGTATCACATTTGGAGGTCTATATCAATGGGAAATCAAAAATTTCACAACAATGTGCCTTGTTTTTGATGAATAGTGAATTTATTAAGCTATTTTATAACATAAGTCTATATAAGTGAGACATTTGGTCAACAAAGACTAAACTACCCTCATTACTAAAAGGGGGCCGGTTTCTTAGGAGGTGAGTCATCACCTACATGAGTCATTAAGCAAATAAGAGAGCAAATGAGAGTTATAAAGTAAAAACACTATTCACCTTTTACATAAATATCACTTTATTAGTTCTCTCTCCTCACTTCTTCATTCTCCTTTGTTTTCCCACGGTTAAACTGCTCTCTTTCCCTTCTCCATTCACGTTGAACTCAACCTCCATGAAAGCTCCACCTTCTCTTGGCCACATCTTGCTCATTTTAGCTCCAAATCCAAAACAAAATACATATTCTTCTTAGTTAGCTCAAGCTCCTCCTTTCTATCTTTTCAAAACTTCAAGAGCTTCATTTTGGTGCCAAGTCAAACCACCATTAGAGGAGGAAATTCAAGTTTGGAGACTCCATTGGCATCTCCATTCTCTTAAGGTAAAGAAAGTGTAAGAAAATCTAGGTTTCCACCATTTTCTTCACTTGACCGAAAATATATACTCATGGGACTCCATGTTTATGCCTTGTTCTAGCTTGTTTCTACTCTTCAAAGGAGAGAGGAGGTCCTTCTTGCTTCACATCCAAGTTGTCTTGAGAAACTAAGGTAAAACAATCACATTAATACCTTGAAACATATTTTTAAACCTAGGGTTTGTTCCTTAGGGTTAATGTGTTATCTAGTACTCATTGGAGTCATTGGATATTGGTTAGAACATTGGCAAGGAGAATCACATTGGTGACCGAGATTGAACAAAGAAAACCTAAGGAGAAAAGCTTTTAAGCTTGTGAGAAAACAAGGTAAATTACTTACCTTAAGGTGTCTTGTTGTTTAAGGGAATGAGATATGGGTATATGATGAGTTTAGTGTAGAGTTTATATTGGGAAGGTGCTATAAAAACCTAGGAGAAACAATGACTATTCTTGTGAACTTGTGACTAATAAGCAAATGAGAAAAGAGATAGTTTGAGAATATAAAGGTGAAGTACAAGAAGCATTTTACTTCAATGGGAGCCTTGTTGAGTGTATTCGCGGGTTGAAGGCATATATATGTGGAAATTCAGTGGTTAAGATTATTGTTATTAAGGGCCTAAGTGCCAAGCATTTTAAGTTTAAGCACTATATGATGATGTGGTGTGGTTTTGGTGTAATTGGGTGTTAAGCTATTGTGATGAGAATTTGTGTGGTATTGGTTGTTTGATGGAGAAAAACCATTTGTTAGGAGGTACTATATACTAGAGAACCCATGGCAAAATTTAAAGGAGAGTTTAAGTGTTTATGATATCTAAGGGAATTTAATGACTAAGGAAGTACTAGGAATGTCCTATAGGTTGTCTTGATGAAAAAGGGTGGGGTTAAGGTGTTTTAATGACTTATGATGACTTAGGTATCACCATGGAATATTTAGGGATCAAAAGAATGTATTTGGGTATTTAGGACTTAGGCAAATGTTGGTGCATAACTAGGAAGGAAATAATGTGATGGTGATGGAAGTTTAAACTTGTTAAGGAACTTTAAGTGAATGCTTAAAAGAGTTTAGATAGTGAGAGATGCTTGGGAGATGATGTTGTAGTAGTGAAGAAAACATTTGGCATAGTGGTTACATTAGGTATGAACCACCACCTAGAAACCTAGAGGAAAACATTACAAGTGTTAGCATTATTACAAGGAAAATGCATAACGATTAAGATGGATTTTGGTGGATGATTTAAGGTATTTTAAGGAGGGCTTAAGGTGTATTTGAGGTGCCCAAATGAGGTTATAACATATGAGGATATATGAGGAGAAGTTTGGAGTTGAGAAAGAATTTAGAAACAAGTTTTTAGAGCCGACCGGCCTTAGGACCGGACTTGCAAGGTCGGTCGGGCTCTGTTACACTACCGGAAAATGTTTCTGGAATCGACCGGACTTGGGGGACCGGACTTACAAGTCCGGTCGGGCTTGTTTTGTGAGAGGGAAAATGTTTCTAGAATAGACCGGACATGGGACCGGACTTGTCAAGTCCGGTCGGCATGAATTTTGTACGGCTTGTAAGTCTCTGGAATCGACCGGACATAGGACCGGACATGTAAGTCCGGTCGGAGTGAATTTTCCAACGGTAAAAGGTACTGGAATGGACCGGACTTGGCAAGTCCGGTCGGTAAGTCCGGTCGGGCCTAAAAATAAAAAAAAGAAATTTCAATTTCTAAAAATGGTAATGGGTAATGAGGTATGCCCTTGGTAGGGTAGTAATGATAGGGACCCTAAGAACTTAAGGAGTTAAGTTAAGATTAAGTATAAGTTTTAATGTTAAAAGTAAAGTTTGTAAGACTAAGTGATAAAGACTTGAGAGGTTATTGAATGGAAGTCCTTAGAGACTAAGTGAGTTAAGTAAGGTGCAAATAACTAATAACCTAAAAATGAATGAATGTTTTAGGTTTGTGAGTTGGGACCCCGAAGAAGATTAGTCAAACAACGATCGACGGTGAACGGTACAATCCTTCTTGTGACCTGCTTGCTAACGAGGTGTCCCTCGGCTTGTGTGCTATCTGTTTATTTGCTATGACTAAAACAAGATAAAGCATGCAACCGGTTATATTGTTCTCGTTGTGATTGTGTTATATTTACACTAACCCGCGAGATTTGAGATTGTTACTAACCAAGTTTAGTACTTACTGTGTTAAGAATAAGAGTTAAGGTTGATGGTTGTTGGTTAATGCCCGTTAAGGCTTAGCTAGCACATGGTGTTTAAGATGTTTACTAACTGGAACTTGAGTGAGGAAACCCGGGACCGATCTCCGGTCATGCATGCTAAGTAAAAGGGGGACGGTATCTGAATCAGATCCGCCCTCCGCTTAAGGACTTGTCTTCAGACTTGTAGCCTAGGGCCGGTTGCCGGCTCAGCTACGCTGGACTCCCGTCCAGAGTAGGTGGCATTAAGATGGTGCGGTGGGATCACCTAAATCCCAGGTTCAAATTAAGCTACAACCAATCCCTTCCAGGAAAGGTTTGTATACTGAGATTAAGATTAAGATTGAGATTAAGATTAAGGTAAGGTAAGGAACTGAGATTAAGGAAATGAGGACTAAGGAGGGGGTTACTAACCCACTTGTTAAGGGAACGCCTGAGTCGTTCATTGCTTGTGAACTATATATGTTCATTTGTGGTTATTGTTATTGCACTTCATATTATGTTTATGTATGTAATCAATTTCCATGCTATCGACAATTAGTCGTCGTAGCCCCGTTAGCTTGGGGGCCATGAGAGGGTGTACCAGCATTCGTGCTGACCCCCTCGGGGGCTATTTTTACACTTGCAGGTAAGAGGCCCATGAGGACGCACTACGAGAGTAGGAGCGGTTAGATTTAGGTGGGGACATTTATTTTGAATTCGGGTTGCGCCTGTGCACCCGACTGTTTATATTAAACTGTTGTAAGTTTAAGATTACGTTTGAGATACTAGTACTCGGTTGGTTGTGGGATTGTGGATGTTGGTGTTTTGAGTTGGATAAGTATTTTGGTTAAGTATTGTAAACGTTAATCCGGTATATTCTAACGATCAGACCGTGGCAAGGTCCAGGTGTTGTTTATTTCCGCTGGGACGTATTCGATTAAGTGCTAAGATTACGATAACCACGATAGGCTTTGGATGGGGTGTTACAGGCAGAAAATCGAGGATTTTATACCACGGCTTCGTTGAGCCGTTATAAGACATGCAGGAACGAGAACTTTAAACACGCTCATTTAGAGCCGTGTTATAAGATCAATTTTTTGGTGCTAAAAATCCCGCCAAAAGAAAAATAACCAAATTTAATTTGATCTTATAACACGGCTGCCTGTAGCCGTGTTATAAGAGCTGCAGGAAGGAGACTTTATAACACGGCTCATTATAGCCTGTTATAAGATCAATTTTTCGGCGCTAAAATCCGCCAAAAGAAAAATAACCAAATTTAATTTGATCTTATAACACGGCTGCGTAGCCGTGTTATAGAGCTGCAGGAACGAGACTTTATAACACTGCTCATTTATAGCCGTGTTATAAGATCAATTTTTCGGCGCTAAAAATCCCGCCAAAAGAAAATAACCAAATTTAATTGATCTTATAACCGGCTATATGTAGCCGTGTTATAAGAGCTGCAGAAGGAGAGACTTTATAACACGGCTCATTTATAGCCGTGTTATAAGATCAATTTTCGGCGCTAAATATCCCGCCAAAAGAAAAATAACCAAATTAAATTTGATCTTATAACACGGCTGGCCTAGCCGTGGTAAAGTCGACAGTTTTAAACACGGTTCAGAGTAGCCGTGGATAAAGTCACTAGAACATCGTCATTTTTTATGTTGAAAAGTTTTAACACGGCTTGATGTAGGCCGTGTTATAAAGTCTTTCTAAATAACCCCGCCTCTTCGCCTCTCCTCCCTAATCCATCCTGAGCTCGACCTTACTCATCTCCTCCACTCTTCTTCATGACATCGAGCGCCGACTAGAGACAGAGAGGTGAGAAATTCGAGTAACTTCTTCTCCAGTTCGTCTCTCCTTCCCTTCGTGATTTCGAGCACAGAGACTAGAGTCTTCATCTTCTTCGCCAAGCCAGTTCATCTCCTCTAATCCTAAGTGAGTTCTCTAGTCTTCTCCTCCTTGTTACCTCTTGTGACTTGTCCTTAGCTTCGTTGAGCTCTCACCGAACTGGTAGATCTCTCAATGTCTTTTGCGTCATCAGATGGGCCAGCCTATATGTGTTGGTGCAGAATGAAACCTGCGTAATTCTCTACTGTGTATACTCTTTCAAGTTATGAGTTGCAAGTAATTCTAATTGATTCCCGAGTGTGAAGGGGAGAAGATGTAAATTGCTATTTGAAATTAATACAGTTGGGTTTTTTTTTTTACCTTGATAAATAGTTCCAAAGCCTCCTTCCCTATGAAAGGCAATTCTGGTTTCTTCTCCTTGCTAGGGTTTCTTCCCGATGAAAGGCAATTCTGGTTTCTTCTCCTTGCGTTAGTCTCGCTTGTCTCTCGCCGATTCTCACCATTCTATTACGCTTGCTCCTGGTTTTAATTTGCATCGCAAAATTGATTAAACCGTGGGAGAAATTACATGAAGCAGTACTGTTAATTGTTTTTGGAAAACCTTAGACTTGAAAAAAGGAGCAAAAACAGAAAACCTTTAGCTAGAGCACGTTTGTGAAATTCTTCAATTAGATATATTTACGGAGTTAATGAATGTTCTTGGGTTGGCGTGTAACACCCCTACTACGCACATAACTATACTTGGAATCGCAGCGGAAAATAAACAACTAAACGGTAACTAAACTATTGGTGCTACAATGCCGTCAACCACCCACGTGGCTAACAAGGCTGAATAAATACAGTGTACCGGTCTGATGATCAGACTCCCGAGCGTAGAACTAACAACCATATATATACATCAACATAATACCGAGTGTTTACAAAATCCTTCACTGTATACCATCACTGTAATCCACCATAACAAGTATATAATACGCCACGGGAGCACAGGCGCATCCCGGGCAAACATCCAAAGTACTCCAAAGTAAACTACTCTCTAGGATCTAGAGCCACTCTGCTTCTTCGATCCTCATCCTGCAATAAAAATATGGAGCCCCCGAGGGGGTCAGCACCTTTGCTGGTATGGCTAACGCGCAGCCATCGGCTACCGGGATACGCGCAACCAATTGTCATGATGACATGATATTTATTTTAAACACAACACATACATATATAACATAACACGGTATTGTACACATCATAACACACATCACAAACATACAATTCCTTTTAGGAAGAGAACCAACACAGTTAGTCCCCATTGAGAGCCTAGAGAATGTTGCCACGCTCATACTTAGCTCGTTACATAACTCGTTACCGTCCGGTTAGATTGAACGGTTAACTTAACACAAGGTGCCTCGGATATAGTGATCCAAGCACACCGAAACAAAACACATAGTATGCCCCTGTGGCCCGACGTGAGTCAGTAAAATAGCCTTGGTTAAGCTAAAGGGAAGGTTAGAAACCAAATTGGAAACTTAACCATAACATACAGAGAGAATCGAACCGGTTATGACATCGACTCCCATACTCACACGCGTGGCCGGAACAGACCGGACTCCTCACTTCCCCCGTTAGCCCTTGTTAGTAGTTCATCATTGAACACAACAAACACTTCACAATCATAGGTCAAGTCTTGTTAGACACACACAAGGGAAGAGAGAGTCATACTCAACAACATATGATATTTAACAACGGTAAACTCTTTACATGGTTTAATCTTACAAAGTCATAAACACACAGAAAAACAAACACACACAAGCCGGTGTAAACCGGTAGGCAACAGACTGCAAGAAAACCATACCTTGGTCCTTGCCTCGACTGATTTCCACCTTGAGAGAATCCTAAACACATTAGTAACGTCGGTTAATTATTTATTTAGCTTCAAACTTACTAAGTATTTACAGGATTGTATGACATGTTTTAATGTCTATCTTACCCTAGGTTACCTTCATTATACACCCTAGGGTTAACTACATAAGTCACATTCTTTTCTGTTTTTTTTTTTTACAAGTTTTGGTCCGACCGACCTTGCCGACCGAACTTGTCCAAGTTCGGTCGATTCCAGAACACATTTCCGTCAAAATTTCCTACTCCGACCGAACTTACCAAGTCCGGTCCTATGTTCGGTCTTTTCCCGAGAGTTTCTCCCCTTTGTAAATTTAGCCCGACCGAACTTACCAAGTCCGGTCTATGTTCGGTCTTTTCCAGTAACTCAATCCGTACTCAAAATACAGGCCCGACCGACCTTGCAAGTCCGGTCCCCAAGGTCGGTCTTTTCCAGAAGCCATTCTCGCAGGGTAAACTGGGCCCGACCGAACTTGCAAGTTCGGTCGCAAGTTCGGTCTGCCCCAGACCTTTGTTTTCCTTTTCACATTCAACTCCAAACTTCACCCCATATAACCTAGTACCCCCTAACCTCATTTGGGCACTTTAAACACACCTTAAGACATCCTTAAACACTCATAAAACTCATTTTCTAATACCTTAAGCCTTTACTCTTTTCTTTACAATTCCTAACACTTACAATGTTTTCTCCTAGTTTCCAAGTGGTGTTTCATACCTATGATAACTACTATCCCAAAACGCTTTCTCCCTCCTCTTAACATCATCTTTTAAGCATTATCTCTCACAACTAACTCCTTATATCCTTCTTGAAATTCTTTTCCAAGTTTACACTTTCTCTTTATTTTACCAAAGTTTGCCTAAGTCTTACCTAAGTCCAAAATGACTTTGGTACATACTAAAACCTCAAGATCATGCCTAAGTCCTTATTACACTCTAGAACACTTCCTAGTTCATCAAAATTCCTTTACAACATCTTGAACTCCTTATGCATTTTCTAAATTTCGACATAGTTTCTCCTAGCATTTTGTTACACCTTAGCACATTACTTTCATCATTAAACATCCTAGAACACTAAGAACACCAAGAACACCTTTCTTATACAACTTCACCAAATTCACACCACATCACAATATAGTGCATAACTTAAATTGCATGGCACTTAGGCCCTTAAAATGCATGGCTCTTAGGCCCTTAAAGTGCTTAAATCATAAACACTGAATTTCCACAATATATATGCCTTTAACCTGCGATTACATACAACACACATATGCCCTTTACTAGTCTCTTGAGAACACTTTACTAAGTCATTCACCATTTGCTCTTTAGGTAGTTTTAATAAGCATTTATAAGCTCATTTCTCCTAAGGCATTAAACAACATTAAGTTAGTAGATTTACCTCTTTTTCCAACACACTTCCTTCTTGTTTCCTTACAAAACCGTATGGTATTTTGATTCCTTGTCAAGTTCTAGACAATGTACAAACATCATAATGAGTAATCAAGCTATAGGCTTCATCTCATTGTAAACCCTAATTTGACATTGTTTCAAAAACATTAATGTAGTTGTTTTACCTTGATCTTTGAAGAGAGTTTGGATATATAACAAGAGAGGACTCCACCTAGTCCATGAAGAGTTGCAATGAAGCTAGAACAAAGTCACACAAGGAGCTATATCAATGTGTATTTTCGGACATGACAAAAACAAGGAGGAAACTTGATTTTTGTTTGAGATTCCTTACCTAGAAGCAAAGGAGAGTAATAATATGTCAAAATATAAGCTCAAGCTCCTTCAATGGTGGAACACCTTGGCACCGAAATGGAGCTCTTGGAGTTTTGAGAAGATAGGAATGAAGAGCTTGATGAGAGGAAGAGATTGGTGGTCTTTGTTTTTGATTTGGACAAGTGAGCTAGATTTAACAAGTGGTCAAAGTTGGAGTTTCCATGGTGATAGTGGTATTACCGAGAGAGAACAAGGAAGAAGGAAGAAGAGAGGTGTTTGCAAACCGTGGGAATGAAGGAAAGAAATGAGAATGAAGATAGAACTTGCTTTTAGGAGATATTTATGTTTATAAGTAAAAAGTAAGTTTACTTAGTTTTCTTTACTTACTTATAATATCAACTAGAGAGTGGTGAGTCACACACTTATAAAAACCGGCCCCCTTTATTAGTGTGAGGGTGTTTTAGTCTTTGTTTGTCAATTTAATTACTTAATACAACATATGTTACAAACTAACTTATAAAAAGTACTATTCACCTAAACAAGGCACTTAGAAGTGAAATTTTTGATTTCCCATAATATAGCCACCCAAATGTGATACTATATAGTACACATATATTTAAGAGTAATGATGGACATTTAGCCATTCAAAACTCATTTACAAGACAATTTTTCAAAAACGTGCTTTAAGACTTCTTAAAGCACATTTTGTGTTTTAACTTGTTTTCAAACTTGGTTTTCTTTGGTAATTGGTTTAATATGTTCATTAGTGTATAAATGAGGTCTTGGTAAGCTCATTAGGCCTTACTCAAGTTTATCCCAAGCTTAGAGCACATTTTAGCTCTTATTGACTTTAAAGCACATTTGTGTTTCCTTTTGTTTAAATTTGTTTACTAAGGTTTCTAAGACTCTTTTTAGTCTTATTACACCCTATTAGGTGTTTAAACAACATACTAGGTTTGGGGTATTTCAATCTACCCCCCTTAAAAGAACTTTGTCCCCAAAGTTCATACTTCCACATAACTTAAACATTAGAACATTAGAACACATATTAACAACACTTCTATATCACATTAACAACATCTTACATCATATCGGACACATGGTCCAAACAACAAAACATCACAACATCATTCAGACTCAGCGGTCTGTAATATTAATAACATGACAATACAACACAGACAATGTATTCAAATGCATGTCATACACATAACCGAAACGGCTCTACCCCCCTTAAATAGGGGTACGCCCCGTACCCTATACATACAAACACTAAGAAGTAAACAACGACGGGTACTTCGCCTTCATCTTATCTTCCAGCTCCCAAGTGGCCTCCTCAACGTCCTGGTTAGACCAGAGGACCTTCACCAGTCTCACAGACTTATGGCGAGTGTCTCGAGTCTTAGTATCCAGAATCCGTACCGGAGTCTCCACTGATCGCATGGTCGGCTCTAAAGTTAGCCTTTCAGGCTGAAGCACATGAGACGGATGAGACATATACTTCTTCAACTGGGACACATGAAATACATCATGTACCTTGCCCAGCTCGGCGGGTAAATCAAGTCTATAAGCTATCGGGCCGATCCGCTCCGTCACAACGTAAGGCCCCACATATTTTGGGCTCAACTTGCCTTTCTGGCAAAAACGAAACACTCCCTTCATGGGGGATACTCTCAAAAATACCTGATCGCCCACGGCGAACTCCAGGTCACGTCGGCGCACATCTGCGTACGACTTCTGTCTATCCTGAGCTGCTTTCATATTAGCCCTGATCTGGCGAACTTCTGCCTGAACTTGCTCAAGATACTCTGGTCCTATAATGACCGTCTCACTCGACTCATCCCAGCATAATGGCGTGCGGCATGGTCTACCGTACAATGCCTGGAAAGGAGACATCTTGATCGATGCATGATAACTGTTGTTGTAACTAAACTCGATCAGATGTAACTTATCAATCCAGCTGGTCTGAAAGTCAAGTGCACATGCACGTAGCATATCCTCAAGTGTCTGTATGGTGCGCTCACTCTGACCATCGGTTTGTGGGTGAAACGCCGTGCTCAATTTCAGTTCAGTACCAAGTGCCTCTCGTGTAGACTTCCAATATCTGGATAAGAATCTGGTATCTCTGTCGGATACTATCGTCTTTGGTACACCATGATGTCTAACAATCTCTTTATCGAATAATTCTGCCAATCTTGCCACTTTCCAGGTGTCCTTCATCGGAATGAATCGAGACACCTTGGTCAGTCGGTCAACTACCACCCAAATCATATTCAGACCTCCCCTTGTAGGCGGAAGCCCTACTACGAAGTCCATAGATATGTCATGGAACTTCCACTCCGGCACTGGCATTGGCTGCACCATACCACCAGGCCGTCGGTGCTCAAACTTGACCTTCTGACAAGTGAGACACCTCAACACATAGTCATTTACATCCTTTTTCATTCCAGCCCACCAGAAGTATCTTTTCATACCTTTATACATCTTTGAAGCTCCGGGGTGAATCGAAGTAGTAGAACAGTGGGATTCACTCAATATGCGCTCCTTCAGCTCAGCGCTACTCCTGGGTATACACAACCTGCCATTAAGCCTAATCAGGTCATCATCGTGGAGTCTGAAGTCGTACTTCTGACCCTCGAATGTGCCATCAATAAGCTTCTGTCTAATCTCCATCATGTACTGATCCGTCATCTGAGCACTCCGCACCTCTTCAACCAAGCCAGTATGAGAGACTAGCGAATGGAGAGAGTGTGCTCGGACTCAATGCGTCAGCTACCACATTTGCCTTACCCTCCTTGTACTGTAAATTGATGTCATAATCATTCAGAAATTCAACCCACCTTCTCTGCCTCATGTTCAACTCTTTCTGAGTGAACAAGTACTTTAAACTCTTGTGGTCAGAATAGATCGTCACACTTACCCCATACAAGTGATGTCGCCATATCTTCAGTGCGAAGACAATGGCCCCCAATTCTAAGTCGTGGGTAAGGTAGTTCTCCTCATGCTTCTTCAGCTGTCGGGAGGCGTAAGCTACGACCTTCCCGTGTTGCATCAACACACAACCCATACCTCTGCCTGATGCGTCGCAGTAGACCTCAAAACCATCTGGACCGTCTGGTAATGTCAGAACCGGTGCAGATGTCAGAGCATCCTTGAGACTCGCGAAAGCCCTCTCACAGTCGACTGTCCACTCGAATGGTGCATCCTTCTTCATCAAGGAAGTCATCGGCTTCGAGACACTGGAGAAGTCCTTCACAAATCTCCTATAGTAACCTGCCAGACCGAGGAAGCTCCTGATATCGGTAACAGTCTTCGGCCTAGGCCAGGTGCGCACTGCATCTATCTTTGCCGGATCAACAGCGATCCCGGCCTCAGAAATCACATGCCCAAGGAAAGATACTTGGTTCAACCAAAATTCACACTTAGAAAATTTAGCATACAACTGGTTCTTTCTCAATGTTTGCAACACATCCCTCAGGTGGCTTTCATGCTCACCTCTGGATTTCGAATACACAAGTATGTCATCGATGAAGACTACCACTGATTTGTCCAACTGATCTTGGAACAAACGGTTCATTAAGTCCATGAACTTAGCTGGTGCATTCGACAGGCCAAACGGCATAACTGTGAACTCATAATGCCCATACCTAGTTCTGAAGGCTGTCTTTTCTATATCACTGTCTCGGATGGCAATTTGGTGGTATCCGGAACGTAAGTCTATCTTGGAGAATACTGATGCTCCCCTCAGCTGATCAAATAGATCGATGCGTGGTAAGGGGTAACGGTTCTTCACCGTAACAGCATTCAGCTCCCGATAATCAATACAGAGGCGGAGGCTACCGTCCTTCTTCTTCACGAAGAGGACCGGCGCTCCCCATGGTGAAACACTAGGGCGGATAAAGCCCTTGTCGAGTAGGTCTCTGAGCTGCTCCTTGAGCTCTGTCATTTCTGCTGGAGCCATACGATAAGGTGCTTTTGCAATGGGTCCGGTGCCCGGAACTAGATCAATCTCAAACTCAACCTCTCGTGCTGGCGGCATGCCCGGCAGTTCCTTAGGAAATACATCAGGAAACTCCGACACTACCGGCACATCTGGGCTGAACTCAGGGTCTCTCTCTATGTCCTGGACATAGCAGAGGTATACATCACTCCCTCGTCGTAACTCGTGATACATAGCCATGGCGGTGATGATCTGAGTCGAAGGCTCTCTGGGCCTCTGGCGGTAAGATATGGTAACCCCAGATGGACTCCGAAGAAGCAGTCGATGCTCGGCACACAGGATTCTGCCCTTGTACCGCTCCAACCAGTTCATCCCGACAATCACATCAAAACCTAGTCCGTCGAACTCTATCAAGTCGATCGGAAACTCCATCCCTGATTCGAACAACAGCATCTCGGTAGTAGCGGGTACATCTGATCCGCTCTTTCGACGGGAGAGTGACCACGAAGTCTGGCATCTCTTCACCGTCTAACCCCAGCCTCTTCGCAAATGATAGCGAAATGAATGTGTGTGGGCTCCAGAGTCGAACAAGATCGATGCATCCACGCCATTCACTGGGAAGGTACCGGTGAGGATTGTGCCGCTCTTGCCGGCTTCTGCCTTATCGCAGACACTCAGTATACCTCCCGTTCCGAGTGCACAGCCTAATTCATTGGCAAACTAATAAGTATTGGGTAACAACACGGTTTATATGATTCAAACAACTCCACTTTATTCATTAACATACTCCTTTTTACAACATTCATTGGCTTATACTGTCGCCATGATTCACACTTACAACATCCTTAATACATACTGGTTTCACATAATTATACAAGGCTTAAAACTGTCTGAAGGTTAAATTTAAACGTCCGGGTTTCATGTGTGTGGCATTGATCACTGCCGACGGTGCGGTATTCAGTTTGATCTTTCTGATGCCATGGTATAGCATCCTTGATTGCCCACCCATGATTAGTACATCTCCCGATTTCAGCAGTAGCTTCCTTGCGAGATCAGCACGCTTCTGCTCGCCATATACAAAGACTGCGGTATCACCAATGGACCAAGACACCACGGGTACTCCCTTACTTAGAGACTCGGGTGACTCGTCCTTGTCTTGGTGTATACCTAACCGTCCACCTCTCTGGTAGAAGTTTACAATGCATACATCTGCTTTTACACTTGGAATTGAATCCGCTTCAACTTGTTGAGCAATTCCCACGGCGTGGTTAACGACCGCATGGAACTCCTCTGGTATACTTGATACTGTTGCTCCATCTTCAGCTCGAACTTCTTGATATGACTTGGTGTAAGGGTTCCAGTCCTTACCCATGCACATCATCTTCAATTGCATCCTTGCTCCGTTCGGGTATTCGGGTGTGTAAAACCCTCCTGGTTTTGCTCCAAGTTCGTCGCATCGTCTGATGATATGGATTTGTGCCTCCGGTGTCAGGTATCCATTTAGAAGTATCATACCTGGCTGGATGACCTGACATTGCTCCAACGGAAAGTCGGTGATGTTGATGGTGGTTTCTTCAGGGTTTGGTGTGGGTGGGATTGGATAACATATATTGAAAGTTCCTTTAAGTTTAGAATACTCTAATTAGGTAAATCTCACACTATACTTTATTTATTTACTCACATGGTTGTTTATTTAATCTCACTCACACTCATGCATGAAATGCGGTATGCAGACACTTATTTCATTCAACAGTTTAGGCGGTACCTGGTCTAGAAGAGGGCCCTGGCGCCTCAGACCGGTCCACCACATTCAGGGTGGCCTTGTTGGACCCTGACCCCTTCCCCTTCTGGGACTCCGTGTACCTCTGATCTGGGGGTGGCTGGTTCGCCGTCTTCTGGCCATCAGTGGTCGCAGTGGCCTTACCCTTCCATTGCCCCTTGGGCCTGAAGTTCCTACTGTTTGGGTTCTGCCAACATTCATGATCGCGGTGACCCATCTTCTTACAGTATCGGCACTGAACATCGTTACCCTTGCAGTCCTTGCCGGGGTGGTCTCCGTTGCACCACTTGCAGTAATAGTGGCGCTCCGGTCCAGAGCCCGTGCTAGCTGCTATCACAATACACCATTAATACTTGTTCACAACTTATTAACATATACTCTAACTTATCACACAGGATTAGACGATTACCCTTAGGTGGGTAAGAACGTAGGGGCTTGGCCGCATACGCATAGGTGAGCTGCAGAGGCTCCTCAGCAGTGGTGGTCTGGGTCTGGCCCTTGCCACCCTGTTGCTGTCCTTTCTGGGACTGGAGGTATGACTTCTTCTTCTTCCCTCCCCACTGCCCTTGCGTGCCTTGGCCCTCGTTCTGAGCCTTGCGCTTGAGCGCACTCTCCTCGTCCCTCAGACGGACGGTGATCTCCACAATAGCAGCGACATGATAGCACTCCTATATTTAGGGTGTCAGTTATGCCCCGCCAAATAAACTCACATCACATTAACACATTGTACACACTTATTCACATTTCACTGTAATTCCTTTACCTGCAAGGTGGTATATCCAGTAGGCCCCATGCCGTAGCGTAGGCGATAGTTCAGTCCGTTGTAGAAACGGTTCACAAGGATCCGGTCTGAGTAACCCAGATCCGGTAGCTGGTGGATAAGTCTGATGAAGGCTGAGTAGTACTCATCTACCGTCATCTTATCCCCTTGTCTCAGATTATCCAACTCCAGGCGCTTGGCCTCTTGCACATGTATAGGGTAGTATTTGGCTCGCAGCAGAGCCGTGTACTCCCTCCACTGAAACGTCGGGTCAGCAACTCTACCCTCGCGCACAAGCTTCCACCAGTTTTGTGCCGAGCCCTTCAAGTAGTAAGCAGCAAGTCGTACCTTGACCTGCTCAGGTGGTGCTAGGGTTTCGAAGGCGGTCTCCATCTCGGAGATGTACGCCTCGAGCTTACGGGGATCGGTCTCCCCACTGAATGAGGGCGGCCTCAGATCAGCCAACGCCTTGACCCAATTGGTCTCTCGTGGCGGTGGTGGTGGTGGCTGAACTCCAGGCTGTCGCCCTTGCTGTATAGCAGCAACTAAGTCGGGTACCAGCTGAGCTACGGCGGCTGCAACTGCCTCAGCCATGGTCTGTGCCGTAGTATCATCACCCTGGTCACCCATACCTCACAGTACGCCCGCGGCCTCTCCCTCGTGGTCTACCTGCCATCTGAATTCATATGAACATCTCATTAGCATTATGCTTGCACACTTATCGGTCCAACGATTGTAACGCTCCCCGATTACAAGGTATCTCCACACTTAGTTAGTGGTCAACCTTTCCAAATATGTTCACTTAGGTATCTGCAGTTAGGTTTCCTAACTCGGTATATCCCTAAGCTCGGTATTCTAGTCATCAGAGCGATACTTCACTCTGATACCACTTTTTGTAACACCCCTACTACGCACATAACTATACTTGGAATCGCAGCGGAAAATAAACAACTAAACGGTAACTAAACTATTGGTGCTACAATGCCGTCAACCACCCACGTGGCTAACAAGGCTGAATAAATACAAGTGTACCGGTCTGATGATCAGACTCCCGAGCGTAGAACTAACAACCATATATATACATCAACATAATACCGAGTGTTTACAAAATCCTTCACTGTATACCATCACTGTAATCCACCATAACAAGTATATAATACGCCACGGGAGCACAGGCGCATCCCGGGCAAACATCCAAAAGTACTCCAAAAGTAAACTACTCTCTAGGATCTAGAGCCACTCTGCTTCTTCGATCCTCATCCTGGAATAAAAATATGGAGCCCCCGAGGGGGTCAGCACCTTTGCTGGTATGGCTAACGCGCAGCCCATCGGCTACCGGGGTACGCGCAACCAATTGTCATGATGACATGATTTATTTTAAAACACACAACACATACATATATAACATAACACCGGTATTGTACACATCATAACACACATCACAAACATACAATTCCTTTTAGGAAGAGAACCAACACAGTTAGTCCCCATTGAGAGCCTAGAGAATGTTGCCACACTCATACTTAGCTCGTTACATAACTCGTTACCGTCCGGTTAGATTGAACGGTTAACTTAACACAAGGTGCCTCGGATATAGTGATCCAAGCACACCGAAACAAAACACATAGTATGCCCCTGTGGCCCGACGTGAGTCAGTAAAATAGCCTTGGTTAAGCTAAA
Source organism: Limonium bicolor (assembly GCA_023374045.1). Classification (NCBI taxonomy): domain Eukaryota; kingdom Viridiplantae; phylum Streptophyta; class Magnoliopsida; order Caryophyllales; family Plumbaginaceae; genus Limonium; species Limonium bicolor. The sequence continues at coordinate 318,180,008 of CM041778.1, read as the reverse complement.
GGGAAGGTTAGAAACCAAATTGGAAACTTAACCATAACATACAGAGAGAATCGAACCGGTTATGACATCGACTCCCATACTCACACGCGTGGCCGGAACAGACCGGACTCCTCACTTCCCCCGTTAGCCCTTGTTAGTAGTTCATCATTGAACACAACAAACACTTCACAATCATAGGTCAAGTCTTGTTAGACACACACAAGGGAAGAGAGAGTCATACTCAACAACATATGATATTTAACAACGGTAAACTCTTTACATGGTTTAATCTTACAAAGTCATAAACACACAGAAAAACAAACAACACACAAGCCGGTGTAAACCGGTAGGCAACAGACTGCAAGAAAACCATACCTTGGCCTTGCCTCGACTGATTTCCACCTTGAGAGAATCCTAAACACATTAGTAACGTCGGTTAATTATTTATTTAGCTTCAAACTTACTAAGTATTTAACAGGATTGTATGACATGTTTTAATGTCTATCTTACCCTAGGTTACCTTCATTATACACCCTAGGGTTAACTACATAAGTCACATTCTTTTCTTTTTTTTTTTTTTACAAGTTTTGGTCCGACCGACCTTGCCGACCGAACTTGTCCAAGTTCGGTCGATTCCAGAACACATTTCCGTCAAAATTTCCTACTCCGACCGAACTTACCAAGTCCGGTCCTATGTTCGGTCTTTTCCCGAGAGTTTCTCCCCTTTGTAAATTTAGCCCGACCGAACTTACCAAGTCCGGTCTTATGTTCGGTCTTTTCCAGTAACTCAATCCGTACTCAAAATACAGGCCCGACCGACCTTGCAAGTCCGGTCCCCAAGGTCGGTCTTTTCCAGAAGCCATTTCTCGCAGGGTAAACTGGGCCCGACCGAACTTGCAAGTTCGGTCGCTAAGTTCGGTCTACCCCAGACCTTTGTTTTCCTTTTCACATTCAACTCCAAACTTCACCCCATATAACCTAGTACCCCCTAACCTCATTTGGGCACTTTAAACACACCTTAAGACATCCTTAAACACTCATAAAACTCATTTTCTAATACCTTAAGCCTTTACTCTTTTCTTTACAAGATTCCTAACACTTACAATGTTTTCTCCTAGTTTCCAAGTGGTGTTTCATACCTATGATAACTACTATCCCAAAACGCTTTCTCCTCCTCTTAACATCATCTTTTAAGCATTATCTCTCACAACTAACTCCTTATATCCTTCTTGAAATTCTTTTCCAAGTTTACATTTCTCTTTATTTTACCAAAGTTTGCCTAAGTCTTACCTAAGTCCAAAATGACTTTGGTACATACTAAAACCTCAAGATCATGCCTAAGTCCTTATTACACTCTAGAACACTTCCTAGTTCATCAAAATTCCTTTACAACATCTTGAACTCCTGATGCATTTTCTAAATTTCGACATAGTTTCTCCTAGCATTTTGTTACACCTTAGCACATTACTTTCATCATTAAACATCCTAGAACACTAAGAACACCAAGAACACCTTTCTTATACAACTTCACCAAATTCACACCACATCACAATAAGTGCATAACTTAAATTGCATGGCACTTAGGCCCTTAAAATGCATGGCTCTTAGGCCCTTAAAGTGCTTAAATCATAAACACTGAATTTCCACAATATATATGCCTTTAACCTGCGATTACATACAACACACACATATGCCCTTTACTAGTCTCTTGAGAACACTTTACTAAGTCATTCACCATTTGCTCTTTAGGTAGTTTTAATAAGCATTTATAAGCTCATTTCTCCTAAGGCATTAAACAACATTAAGTTAGTAGATTTACCTCTTTTTCCAACACACTTCCTTCTTGTTTCCTTACAAAACCGTATGGTATTTTGATTCCTTGTCAAGTTCTAGACAATGTACAAACATCATAATGAGTAATCAAGCTATAGGCTTCATCTCATTGTAAACCCTAATTTGACATTGTTTCAAAAACATTAATGTAGTTGTTTTACCTTGATCTTTGAAGAGAGTTTGGATATATAACAAGAGAGGACTCCACCTAGTCCATGAAGAGTTGCAATGAAGCTAGAACAAAGTCACACAAGGAGCTATATCAATGTGTATTTTCGGACATGACAAAAACAAAAGGAGGAAACTTGATTTTTGTTTGAGATTCCTTACCTAGAAGCAAAGGAGAGTAATAATATGTCAAAATATAAGCTCAAGCTCCTTCAATGGTGGAACACCTTGGCACCGAAATGGAGCTCTTGGAGTTTTGAGAAGATTGGAATGAAGAGCTTGATGAGAGGAAGAGATTGGTGGTCTTTGTTTTTGATTTGGACAAGTGAGCTAGATATAACAAGTGGTCAAAGTTGGAGTTTCCATGGTGATAGTGGTGTTACCGAGAGAGAACAAGGAAGAAGGAAGAAGAGAGGTGTTTGCAAACCGTGGGAATGAAGGAAAGAAATGAGAATGAAGATAGAACTTGCTTTTAGGAGATATTTATGTTTATAAAGTAAAAAGTAAGTTTACTTAGTTTTCTTTACTTACTTATAATATCAACTAGAGAGTGGTGAGTCACACACTTATAAAAACCGGCCCCCTTTTATTAGTGTGAGGGTGTTTTAGTCTTTGTTTGTCAATTTAATTACTTAATACAACATATGTTACAAACTAGCTTATAAAAAGTACTATTCACCTAAACAAGGCACTTAGAAGTGAAATTTTTGATTTCCCATTAATATAGCCACCCAAATGTGATACTATATAGTACACATATATATTTAAGAGTAATGATGGACATTTAGCCATTCAAAACTCATTTACAAGACAATTTTTCAAAAACGTGCTTTAAGACTTCTTAAAGCACATTTTGTGTTTTAACTTGTTTTCAAACTTGGTTTTCTTTGGTAATTGGTTTAATATGTTCATTAGTGTATAAATGAGGTCTTGGTAAGCTCATTAGGCCTTACTCAAGTTTATCCCAAGCTTAGAGCACATTTTAGCTCTTATTGACTTTCAGCACTTTTGTTTCCTTTTGTTTAAATTTGTTTACTAAGGTTTCTAAGACTCTTTTTAGTCTTATTACACCCTATCTAGGTGTTTAAACAACATTACTAGGTTTGGGGTATTTCATGGCGAGTAGTTATTACAGGAGCAACTGACTAAGAGGAGATTCATTTACCTGTGAGCAATAGGTGTTAATAAATTTCAGCATATTGATATAATTTTTAATTTTTGAGAGACAATAATGTTTTGTATTTTAGTGAATGCTTAAGTAGTGGATTTTTTTTTTCTCGCTGTTAGTAGGCTTTTTCCCCCCTAAAATATAGATGTTTTGCAACAATTACAATATAGGCATGACCACTTTCAGTTCTGTTTTTTAGTTTACTACACATTTACAACATTACTGCATGAACATGCTACAATTAAGTTCCACTACTATTTGTACATACTGCAATAGTTTCTAAAGACTTCAGTTCTAGAGAACAATCAAACTAAGGCTCATTTGGTGATTTCTGCTTGAAATAAGTAATATTTTTGAGTGTCAGCTCAGAGACGACTGATTCATTTGCTTTGTGCAGATACAGTTAGTGAGAATTGAGGCGAGAGTATCTGAATATGGATGGACCACACAGAAGGTTTTTCATCTAATGAATCATCATAAATGGAGGTGAATATACTCAATTATTGGTCAATAGTCATGAGGCTTCTGAATGAATCCGTTCTTCAAGTGTTTTTTAAACGTTGGAATTATGTGTTGCAGTGCGGGTCATTGTTTTTGGATTTCACACAGCAGTATTTGCTTTAAGTCCCAAGGTAAGCTGGTCCATAAGGTTTATGCATTGCTGTCCTGCCTTGATCTCGATCTGTAAAACCTTAATATTTTTGGTATGAAGCCACAGTTCTATTTCTGGTTGACCATAAGTTGAGTTGCTTGCTATAAATCAAATTTATTTTGTTTTTGGTATGAAGCCACAGTTCTATTTATGTTTTTGATCAAAAAAACAGGCTTGTGATTAGAATAATCGTGTAAGTTAATCAAGCTCATCTTTTTTGTTTTGCACGGATTTATGCTGAAGACTTGTGAGTGATACATATTCCGACATGAGTATCACAAAAGTTTGGATTATGTGTCAGCTATGTTATCGCAAGTACTTGTCTTCATGAGATGTTCATCTATTCCTGCTTGCTTTTCAGGTGTAGTAGTTAGTACGATTTGAATCTCATGCAATTTCATGCTACATATCTCTGTTTTCACCCAGGAATGATTCAAATGAAAGAAGCAGGTGTGAATTAAAATATATAGTAAAATCTTTGTGGGAAATAATATTACAGCTAGGCTAACAAATCTGCAGAAGCAGCTGGTGTGAATTAAACTATAAGGCTGGTTTGATGATCAATATCTGTTGGTTGAATACCATTAATTATTATAACCCAACAGTATTATTAACTATAAGGCTGGTTTGATGATCAATATCTGTTGTTGTTTAACTTCTTTCATGATACTTTAGGTCATTGAACCTCCCCTCTCCTGCTGCTACCTTGAACATCACCTCTCTCTCCGACAAAAGCACATTACACCATGAAGAACACTTGTTACTACTGCATCGCTTTTATCATTGAAGATTTTTGTGTTGCTGTTTTTAATTGAAGACTCTCGTGCTGCTCCTTCCTGGTTTGTTTTTCTTTTCTCTAGCCCTTATTTTATCATTAATCTCTAATTCTGCTCAACCTTCTCCTTCCTAGCATAATTAAATTATTGACTGATTGGTATTATTCTAATTTTTGATGTCTGATTAAATAGGAGACAAAATAGCTAGTAGTATCATTTAAATAGGAGAAGCAGCCACATCGGCGATAAAATTAAGGTTTGTAATATGAAAAAAGGTAACAGTAGCTAACCATTTCATGATCAAAGGATGTTAGTTATGGGAAGACTTTCAACGAAGGAAGCGAGTTATAAGTTGTTTGCGTAGTACCTTTTTTTTGTAAGTAATGGTTGTCTGTTTTGGCGTGCTGGTTTCCTCTCGCACAACCACGACAATACCCAAGAAATTCCCTTTTTCTCTAGATAAAAGAAAGAAGAAAACTTACACAGAAATAGAAGAGATCGAGAATGGAAGATTAGATTTCCTAGGCAACAAATGAGATAAAGAGAAAGAAGACACAACAACACTCACTCTTTAAACTAAGCAAAGGGAATCAGTAGTGTAGTAGTAGGAGGAGGGAGCAAGTAAGCATTAGATTGGTGTTGCTGTAACGAAAGCAATTTCATTTTCCTATTCCTCATTTGTCTATGCCGCTTCCTTATGCTTCATTTTTGGTTTATACTGATTTAGCATCTGTTTTTGTAGTTCATCTCAAATGGCAATTGGTAAGCTAGTGTAGTACATGCTCTCTGCTGCTGCAACACTTCAAATTCAAAACAAAGCAATTTCAGTAAGTTTGATTCTTTGAATAATTCTATTCCTCATTTGTCTATGCCGCTTCCCCATGCTTCATTTTTAGTTTATACTGATTTAGCATCTATTTTTGTAGTTCCTCTCAAATGGCAATTGGTAAGCGAGTGTAGTACATGCTCACTGCTGCTGCAATACTTCAAATTCAAAACAAAGTAATTTCAGTAAGTTTGATTCTTTGAATAATAACTCACCTTTAGTTTTTATATTCTCTGTCAAGTTTTTTTTTTGTTATTTTTCCAGCTGTTACAGTGACAAGCTGCCTTGCCTGCTTTGGTTTTCCATTTTGCAAACTGCTTTATATCACTCAACGTATATATTCCTTTCCTAAAATTAGCTGATCCAAAGAGCACAAGTGCCATGCTTCTACATTATGAAATTGTAGGTGTTATATGTTGAGCCAGTGTCATGGCAACATTTTACTGGCTGATAAATGGTATTATCCGCTTATTTAGTTAATTACTTGCTTCAAATTTGTGTTCCTCCAGTAAATAAATGGGTTTGTGCTTGCAGGATACTTTATTTATTTTATACTAACAGTCATTACTACCAGTGAAAGTTGGAGTTGTTGGGCTAGCTATTGTGGATTATATTTCATGGGTTAGCACTGAACTTTAGTAATATGTATATTTTTTAATATCATCGAGGACTGAGATGAGCTCTTTTGTTTTGCATCATGCCCCCAAGATACTGTCTTTTGCAGTTTTTCTGTTGCTCTTGTCATTCTGGTATGTTTTATGTGCGTATTTGACTTGGTATTTTTTGTCTTCCATGGTATTGATCGTGTTAAACAACCTCTGGTGTTGCTATGATGATGCTGGTTCCGGAATAAACAAAAACTAATTTGTGTTTTACTGTCGTATATAGATTTTTGGTTCTAAAAATTACCAGTGTATACATAGATGTGGCTAGGAGAAGGAGGTATGCGGTGCACCTGCATTGTTACAAATTTGATGGGTCAACATCCTTATTCCTTACTAATTGCCATAACATTAATATACGGGTTCTTTATGTATTTTCTTTTTTGTGTCTCATATAATATCTAACTCTTTTACATTTTTGGCCCGCCATAACATTAATATACTGGTTCTTAAGAAAGTGTCTTTAGGAGGCTTTGCTCTTCATCCGTTCCTTGCGTAAGTAATTCAGTTGTATCATGGTGGTTCCTACACTGTTTCTATACCTAAGCTTAATAAGTTCCATTTTTTTTTATATTATTACAAGGTCGTACACGGAAGTGCTTAAGGTTTTTTTTTTAAGAAACATTGCTCCCTCGCCAACAGATACTGTCCAGTGAAGAAAGATTTGAGAAAGTGTTGGAGTGTATCCCTGATGAAAGTAATTTGCTCCTATGGAGGCGGGGAAGAATCATTTGTCCAGTGCTGCTGCTGTAAGACCATGTGACACCAACAACAAGAGCCAACAAATGCCAGATATGTTAATGGGAAAGGAATCCTTTACTTCTAGTCTCGAAGCCAATGCTATTTCTCATGGGGGCCAATGGGTAAGCACTCATATAGTTCGAAGTATTTTTATTCATTTCCCTTCAGATTTGAAGTGTCTATTTTATGGTGGTGTATGTTTAAGCTTATGACTTAGACGTCGTCCCTTAAAAACGGCCTTGTCTGGATGATTTTTTCTGTTAAACATTGTGAAGCTCAAGTTGTTAGCATTTAATTGACTCATAAATTTTGTTTCCTTTGTGTAGGTGTATCAATATTTTGACAACCAACCATCTACTTACACCAAGAAACAACTAGATTTTGTAAGAGAAGACTTCGGATTATTTTTACTTAAGCACTTGTAGGAATTGTATAAAATCTTTGGAATAGTAGTTAGGTAAACCTTTGTTGAGACTTATGGCTACTTATGATATGTGAACGAGTGTTGATAGTGTGGATATTGGAATGAGGTGTTGATATTGGGTTTTGGTTAGACTTTTTGTAAATGCATGTAAATGTGCATTTTGTTTGAGAATTACAAGGTATTTGATCTATGTGGATGGTCCAGTTGTTGTGATATGACTTTAATACGTCTTATGTGAATATTATACAGGTTGTGATCTTTCAAATGTGTGGGAAAGAAACGAAAACGAAAAAAAAAATAAAAAAAACTGCAACTTTATAATACGGCTATGCAGTAGGCGTGTTATAAAGTCCAGCATTCGGTGGCCTTTTAAACACGCCTTCCTTTTAGCCGTGGCATAAAAGCAAGTTATATAACACGGCTACCTCAAGAGCCGTGTTATATAACATGCTTTTATGCCACGGCTAAAAGGAAGGCGTGTTATAAAAGGTCATGATTTTGAAGGATTCAACCAACTTTATACCACGGCTTTGACTATAACCGTGTTATAAAATCGAATTATATAACACGGCTCGGGTGCAGCCGTGTCATATAATCGACTTTATAACACGGCTCATAGCCGTGTTATATAACCTGTTTATATATGACGGCCGCATATAACACGGGCATTAGCCGTGTTATAAGACCCTTTTTTAGCCGTGGTATAAAGTGTTTTTTCCACCAGTGCCATCTCTCCCAATTGGTTTTATTCCACTCTTGAGTTATGGGTCTTGGATCTCTTCTTCCATTCCTATTCATTGTGACTACTTGGGTCTTTCTACTACTAATTGGAACTGAATCTAACACAAGCAATGGATGTTCACTAACTTATGGTGTGGTTTCTTTTTAATTGACTAACTTTACCTTCATGTTATTTATCTCTATCCTTGACTTGTTACCTTTGACTTGGTGATTTGGATGTGCCTTGTTCTTCTGTTTTGTTTTAAGCATTTGACTTCAAGTTATTGTTTATTTTAGGAGTTATGTTTTTAAACTTTGTTTTGGAGAGTTGTACCAGTTCCATTCCAGGGAACTGACTCACCCTTCCCGGGGTGGGTTGCTTGGTTTCATCTTGCAGGTACGAATTGTTATACAGGTGGCCACGAAGAGTATGAGTGATTGCGATGGGAATTAGGATTTGAGGAGCGTTGATGTATTTTGCTATTATTATGTTTATGTTGGTTTTCTCGAGCTCAGACCGTAACGTATGTAATTTGTATGTTGTAATTGGTGAGGTTTGGTACCGGGTGTTTGGAACCCGATGATCTGTAAACGCCAGTATTATTTTATTTTTTTTCCGCTGCATTTTCATTAAATAGGGGCGTTACAAGCTTAGATAACTCTTAGTTAGAGCAAGCCCTTGCTTCTTATCTTTTCAAAACTGGAAAAGCTCCATTTCAGTGCCAAGAGAAAACTTCATTGAAGGAGGAAAATCAAGTTTGAAGAGCTCATTTGCTTCTCCATTCATTCAAGGTAAGAAAACTTAAAGAAAAACTAAGTTCCCACCGTTTTTCCTTCATGTCCAAAAATTACCTTCCCATGGAGCCTTGTTTTATCCCTTGAACTAGCTTGTTTTCACTGTCCAAGGACTAGTGGAGGTCCTCCTTGATTCATACCCAAGTCTATCTTAAGACTTCAAGGTAATTAGTCATTTAATACCTTAAAGCACTCTTTTTAACCTAGGAATGATTCCTTAAGTTTTGGTGCATTCTTTAGTACTGAAATACCCCGTAATTAAAAAACAGTGATTAATTAGGCTAATTATATTTTTATAGGCTTAATTACACTTAAATAAATACGAGGGAACAAATCCCGAAGAAAACGGACCTTTAAAATGGGTTAAAAACATAAACGAACCTTAAAGCGCGTTTTTCGAGGAAACCGGGAAAACGTGACTTTAAGCGGGTCAAATAGACTCGTAATAATTTGGGTCAACTAAATAGTCACTAATAAATATTAGTGAAGCTTTAGAACCAATAAAATTAATTAAACGAGGAAATTCCGGAAAACGGGTACCGGTTAGTAAAAACTGTAACAACCGGTAAGTTGTGGGGTGAGAATGCAAATAAAGAAACTTAGTGTGTCCACTTTGCAAATAAAAAGCTAAAAGCTGTGTGTGTGTGGGAGTGGGATCCGATTTTTTTCCCCCTCCTCACTCACTTAATGTGTCTTATTTGCTAAAAGACAAACCTATTAACTAAAGCAAAAAGGAAAAAAAGAGTCTCTCTCCTCACTTTTTCCTCTTCACTCACGTAGCCCTCCTTCTCTATTCTCTCTTTTCTCTATTTCCTTCCTTCTCCTGCGACAGCCATGGAAGAATGAAGCCCCCACAAAACTCTTCACTTCTCTCCTCTCTTTGAGTGCTCGAACCTTCTCCACATCCAACAAAAATTATACCATTGCAACCCCCTTGCAAAGGAGAACGTTTTCATCCTTTCAAAAATCCAAAAGCTCAACTTTCATTTCGGTGTGTATTCACCATTTGGAGATTTGAAGCCACCATTAGAAGCACCTTCACCTCCTTATCATCTTGAGGTAAAAAGAATTCCGAAAATCCATTGTTTCTAGCTCTCATTGGCATTTTAAGAATTTCAGTTTTTGAACTCTTGGCTCTCCCTTGCTCCAGCCGGTTTTGGTTACTTTTGTGGGCTAGGAATCTTCTCCTTTCATTAGTCAAGAACTTCATCTACTCATTGGAAGGTAACACTCTTTCCAAAACCCTAAAACCTAAATTCTAGGGTTAAGTATAAAATGGATGTTAAATGGTATTGTGTATGTGTTATGTGCTGTAGCATTTGGGTGTGTTTGTGAATCTCATTGAAACCGAGAACAAGGAGAAAGAAAGAGGAAAAGAAGAAGAGGAAAGGAAAGAAAGAAACTAGCAAGTCAAGGTAATGCTCTTACCTTGGGTTAGTGTGTATTGCATTGTAACAGTTTTTGAGTAAGTAAAATGAGTAATGTAATTGAGTAATGAGTAGTAGTAATGTAGTAGTGTATTGGAGAGGAGAATGTAACCGTTTTTGGAAGTTTTAAATGATGTTTAAACTTGGGAAAACATTGGGTAGTGAATGTGTGTGTGTGCAGGATTTTATTGATGTTGTAGTAGTATTGAAATGTGTATAATAAGTATTGTGTAACAGGTTGGGAGAATGTGAAATTGTGAACTGAAATAGTGTGTGAGCAAAGTAAGAATTATAGGGGAGACTATGTCGAATTTTGTGTAGAAATGAGAGGACTTGAGTTGTTAAGAAGAGGAAGTATTGGGAGAGTTTAAATGGAGTGTTTTATAGTTCGTAACAGATTTTGAAGGAAGTATGTTGAGGGAATGAAACTAGAGTGTAAGGTAATGCATTTTGGATGCTAGGAGTAGCATTAGTTGAAGGAGTATTGGAGTGTAAGAGTTGAGATGAAAATCTGTAGCATAATGAAAGAAACTAAAATCTGTAGCAATAGTGTGAAGAAATGCAATGTAAGTGTTGAGATGAGATGTTGGAAAATTGTGTAAGTGAGTGTAAGTATTGTGTAGTAAGTTTGGGGGATGAACTAAGGTGATGTAGAGTACTTAACTAGTGCTAAATCATGTGGGGAAGTATTGGTAAAGATTGGGGAAGCAATGGGTAAAGAATGCAATTGAAAACAGATTTTTAAACTGAAGTACTGGGGCCGGGACGACTTGCGACCGGACTTGCAAGTCCGGTCGAGCAGAAAATTTTCCCGTCAGAAAGCTACTGGAATCGACCGGACTTGCAAGTCCGGTCGGACCAAAAAAAAAATTCCCCGATGAAACCTTCTGGAATGGACCGGACTTGCGACCGGACTTGCAAGTCCGGTCGGCCAGAAGAATTTCGGTAATCTGAGCTACTGGAATGGACCGGACTTGCAAGGTCGGTCGCAAGTCCGGTCGAGTCTTAAAAAAAAAAAAGAGTATTTTTATCATATGATTATAGCAATCATATGTATATGTATACATATATATGCCTATATACCTATATGCATACATATGTGGTAGTAAATTATAATTGAAGTAGAAAAGGTAAGGAAACAAAAATAAGAAGTAATGAGAAAAGAACGGGTATAATAATCAAGTATGAATGTAAAGGATTAGTAGATATATATTAGGAGTATAAATGAAGGAATAAGTAGGATCAATAATAGACCATTGATCATACAACTTCATGCATGTATAGGAATCAAATAGTTGAGCTCCAAAGGAACCGGTAGTACGAATACGACGGTGAACGGTATGATTTCTTCATGCCCTGTATCCTAACTTGGTTACCCCGATTTGTGTGCTTATGTGACCACCAACAAGATAAATGCATGAATCGGATCTATATTGCACATAATTGTGTTTGAACTATATTGTTCTTGTTTATTGCTCTTGAACATTTAGTTTGTATAATTCATGAAATGAATGAATGGAAATGAAGTGTATGTGTAAGTATGAGTACTTGTGTATGCATGTATGTATGGAAGTAAGTATGGACTTCTACTAATTCCTAACAACCTAACTCCTAACATGAGTAATGAGTAAAATGGAATGAGTAGAAGCCCGATATAGTTTCGGCCACGCGTGAGGATAAGGAACCACAAGAGGTTGGAACCGAATCCTGGCTATAATCTTCTCCTTGGACCAATTCCCTTTGTATGGGTAGCATCCTGGATTAGTGGGCCACCCTAAAGCCCGGTGGTGGGAAGTAGTATTCCCTGCCCGGAGGTCATACCGACTTAACTGGAAGTAAAGTATGTAAGAATGTAAGTATTGTATTGGTCTTGACTATTGTAAGTCATCGACCCGGAGTAAAAGAGTATTGAACACCCGATTAACCCGGGTGTGTAATGAGGCTAACTGGACCTTGTATGTATTGGAGAATTGTATCTCCGTAATGCGGTGAGTATTCGGTAAGTATAAACGGTTGACTTGATTTGTCTTCCTGGTAAGTATTGTATGTATTGAATGTATGTATGCCTTGTGAAATGAATGTATTGTTTTGTATAAAGTATGTATGTATGTATGAGTGAAACGAACCGCATGTATACGACCAATTAGTTGGCGTACCCTCGCTAGTACGCGGGGTATGCGGTTATCATGTTCAGCGTAAGCTGACCCCCTCGGGGGAATGTTTTTACTCCACAGGTACCCGCGAGGCGTGAAGGTAGAGTAAGGGCAGCATGTAATATTTTTTGGATGTAGTTAGTACCATTGGAATAGTGTACCGAGTAGTACACGGCTAAGGCCATTTTTGAGTAGCCGGTGTACCATGTGGTACACCCATTTTGGATAATGAATTCTTAATTGGATAGTAAGGAGAGGATGTATAAACTCTTCATTTTTGGGAAGTAGTCATGGAATGTAATTTATATAACTTGGATACTCGGTAATCAATTGTAATCTAAGTATTTGGTATTGTAAGCAAGTAATATGTATCTGGATATTCTAATCGTCAGACTGAGATGGTAAGTAGTAGTAGCCTTGTTAACCTTGGAAGGTTAACGGCGTTGTATCACCCGCCGGGAGTAGGTAAGTATTCCGCTGCGAGTAAGGTAATTATGGGAATGATCAGAGGATAATGTAAGGATTAGCGGTTGGGGTGTTACAAAAAGTGGTATCAGAGCGAAGTTTCGCTCTGATGATTAGAATCCTAAGTGTAGTGATTACCGAGTTAGGATTTCAACCGTCTTAAGACGGATATTTAGAAACCTAACTAGGAACTACCGTTAGCAATAACGGATACCCTTGACGTCTGCAAAGACGATACCATTGCTTGAATCAAGACCATGAGGTCATAGTTTCACCGTATCTAATGTAATCAACACTTGTTCAGATGTCAGGACGAGGTCGAGGCCGACCTAGAGGAGAGACATCTGGTGGACCGGGCGCGCAGACGATAGCTGAGATCGTCGCCGCCACGGTAGCGCAGATGCTACCGGAAGTAATCACCGCTGTACAACAAACACAGCAAAACCAGCAGCAGCAACAACAGCAGCAGCAACCCGACCCACCTCATCCCCGAGAAACGAATTGGGTAAAAGTTGTCGCCGACCTTCGACCTCCATGCTTTAGAGGCGAGAGCGACCCCGCCAAGCTCGAGGCCTACCTCTCCGAGATGGAGACGGCCTTCGAGACACTTGAGACTCCCGCTGGAGTTCGAGTGAGGATAGCTGCGTACTACCTCAAAGACACGGCTATGGACTGGTGGAAGCTCATCAAGGCCGAGCACATAGCTGATCCTGCATTCGGATGGGAAGCCTTCACCTCTCTCCTCCGAACTAAGTACTACCCCGAGCATGTTAAGACCAAGAAAAGGCTTGAGCTCGACGCACTAAAAATGACCGAGAAGATGACGGTTGATGAATATTACCGCACCTTCTCCTCCCTTCTCAGACTTCTACCCGACCTTGGGTATACCGGCCAAGTCTTGGTCGACTGCTTCTACGGCGGATTGAGCCATCGACTCCGGTATGGCATGGGCTTCACACGGTTTACCTCCCTTCAGGTAAACAAGTTGAACCCTTAAAAAGCCATGAGTAATGTAAATAAGTATTCCCGTATGTAAGTGTAACCTAATGCCTAAGTAATTCAGGAGTGTTACCATGCTGCCTCCCGAGTGGAGATCACATGCCAGCTGAGGGATGAAGATCAAGCGCTCAAGCGCAAGGCAAGCAACAAAAACACCTCCGATGACCAAAACCAATCCAAACCATGGAAGAAGAAGAAAGGGAAGCATTCTTATCAGAAGAACACTTCCGGAGACGGCGGTGCCCATGCTGAGAAGGGCAAGGCAGCTGAGCCATTGCAGCTTGCCTACACCGCACCAGTGGCAGCGAAGCCACTGAGGTCTCAGCCCTTTAGGGGTAAGTAACCGAAACCGAATTAGTACACTTGTGAAATCGTATATGTATGGAGTATTGTAAGTATACCGAACCTTGCTAACTTAGAAGCTACAGGTTCTGGATTTGGCCAAGGAAAGAACCAATCTGATGGCCGCAGCTACATCTGCCGTAACTGCAACAAGGATCATCCCGGCACAGATTGCCAAGGAAGGGAGATCCGCTGCTATACCTGCCAGAAACCGGGCCACCGTGCCAATGCATGCCCGGAGAACTCTAAGCCCAAGGGCAACTACCAGGGCTACAAGCAGCGTGAGGGCAAGGAGGTTGCATCTGGCGATGCTCATGCCCAGCATACCTCACAGGGACAGGGATCCCGAGGTCCGCAGAAGGGCGCACCACAGAGGCAGCCGGCCCTACACATCATAGACCGTGATGGGACCGGGACTAAGTCCGGCCCAGGTAACTACCGTAACCTTTAATCCTTGAAAAGCATGACTAAAGTAGTGAATTACCGGTATGAGTAAATGCATGAATGCGTAAGTACTTGAAGCATGAAACTGAGTATTAGTAAGTAATATGGAAGTATGTATTGAGTATGAAGTGAATTAGTAGGCCTAGAACTCACTCTAGATGAAATTTACCACCTTAGGGAACTTCCTTATTTGTTACCCAATACCTTCAAACTCACCTCATGAAGAGACCGACATCGCCAACCACCACTTCAACAACGAACAGTGTCAGGTCATCCGCCCAGGTATGATCTTATTAAAAGGATACCTGACACCCAAAGCACAAGTTTCAATCATCCGACGATGCAACGAGTTAGGAATGGGTCCAGGAGGATTTTATACACCCGAATTCCCCGGTGGAGCTACAATGAAGCTGAAGATGATGTGCTTGGGAAAGGATTGGAACCCTTATACCAAGACATACCAAACAACGCGAACAAGAGACGGAGCAACACCTCCAGCAATACCCCCAGAATTCCAAACGCTTGTCACACAAGCTGTAGAAATCGCACAACAGTACGAAGATGAACCAATTCCTGCACTTGAAGCAGATTTATGTATTGTCAATTTCTATGAGAAAGAAGGACGACTTGGCTTACACCAAGACAAGGACGAGACAGCGGAATCTCTTGAACTAGGAGTGCCCGTAGTGTCTTGGTCCATTGGTGATGACGCCGTATTTTTGTATAGCGAGCAGAAGCGTGTGGACCTCGCAGAGAAATTGGTATTGAGATCAGGAGATGTTCTAATCATGGGTGGAAAATCAAGGTTGCTGTATCACGGGATCCAGAAGATCAAGTTGAATACGGCACCACCGGCAATAATCAATGCCACGCACATGAAACCAGGACGCCTGAACCTTACCTTTAGAAAGTATTAATGTTGTAGTATCATGTAATCTAGTAGTAACGTGTATTAGAGACACAGCATGTATGATGGTTGGTTATTCAATAAAAGCAGTGTTGGTGATTAAATTCCACTTGCGTTCTACCATCCTTACTTATAATCTCATAAATCAATAGGTTGTGGACTCGGTACCGAAGGTAACCTGAGTATCCTCACCGAAGAACAAGCCGGCAGAAGCGGCACCATACTAACGGGAACATTCCCAGTGAACGGCATCGAAGCCAAAGTATTATTCGACTCCGGCGCCTCTCACACCTTTGTATCGCCATCATTCGCTACAAGGTTGGGGCTAGACGCAGATGAGCTACCAAACTTCTTGGTTACTCTTCCGTCGAAGGAGCGAGTAAAATGCACTAAGTATTACCACACAGCCACCATTCAAATCAAAGGTGAAGCGTTTCCCATTTCCTTCATTGAATTCAACGGATTGGGATTCGACTTGATAATTGGAATGAACTGGTTGGAGCGGCACAAGGGACGGATCCTATGCGCCGAGCACCGCTTGCTACTCAAGAGTCCATCTGGGGTCACTGTTTCATACCGCCAGAGACCAAGAGAGCCTTCAACCACAATCATCTCCGCTATGGCAATGTATCGGGAGCTCAGAAAAGGACATGAAGTGTATTTATGTCACATACAAGACCTGGAGAGAGATCCAGAGTTCAGTGACGAGGTAGCAGTAGTCTCAGAATTCCCTGATGTATTCCCAAAAGAGCTACCTGGTATGCCACCACAGAGAGCAGTAGAATTTGAAATTGACCTTGTACCGGGTACTGGTCCCATTGCTAGGGCACCATACCGTATGGCACCAGCAGAAATGGCAGAACTCAAAGAACAATTACATGACCTTCTCGACAAGGGGTTTATACGCCCGAGCGTATCACCCTGGGGAGCACCGGTCCTCTTCGTGAAGAAGAAGGACGGTAGTCTCCGCCTCTGCATCGACTACCGCGAATTGAATGCGGTCACAGTAAAGAACAAGTATCCATTGCCACGCATCGACGACCTGTTCGATCAGTTGAAGGGAGCATCTGTCTTTTCTAAGATTGATCTCCGATCCGGATATCATCAAATTGCTATCAAAGAGCAAGACATTGAGAAAACAGCATTCCGAACAAGATATGGCCACTACGAATTCACAGTGATGCCGTTCGGTTTGTCTAATGCACCAGCCAAATTCATGGACCTAATGAATCGGTTATTCAGTGATCAGCTGGACACTTCAGTAGTAGTATTCATCGACGACATTCTTGTGTATTCGAAGTCACCAGAAGAACATGAAAACCACTTGAGAAAAGTACTTGAGACACTGCGCGAGAACCAGCTGTATGCGAAGTTCTCCAAATGCGAGTTTTGGCTAGATCAGGTATCATTCCTCGGTCATGTCATCTCGAGCGCGGGTATTTCAGTAGATCCATCCAAAATCGAAGTAGTGCGATCATGGCCTAGACCTAAGACTGTTACCGACATCCGGAGCTTTCTTGGTTTAGCCGGTTATTACCGGAGGTTTGTAAAGGACTTCTCAAAAGTCGCTAAGCCCATGACGTCATTGATGAAGAAAGATGCACCCTTTGTATGGACAAAGGAGTGCGAGGTATCCTTCCAGAAACTGAAAGACTCATTGACCTCAGCGCCAATTCTCACACTTCCAGAGGGCACAGAGGGATTTGAGGTGTATTGTGATGCATCGGGCAAGGGCATGGGATGCGTACTCATGCAGCATGGCAAGGTAGTAGCCTATGCTTCTCGCCAGCTGAAAAAGCATGAGGAGAATTACCCGACACATGATCTAAAGTTAGGAGCCATTGTCTTCGCCTTGAAGATATGGCGACACTATCTCTATGGGGTAAGCATCACCATCTACTCCGACCACAAAAGCCTGCAGTATGTATTTACCCAGAAAGAATTGAACCTAAGACAAAGGAGGTGGATGGAATTCCTGTCAGATTATGACATCAACCTCCAGTATAAAGAAGGGAAGGCAAACGTTGTAGCCGACGCCCTGAGTCGTCGAGCACAATCGCTCCATTCGCTACTCGCTTCTTCTAGCTTGGTTGACGAGGTGCGAGACGCTCAGTTGAGCGACCCTTACTTCACAGAGATCAGACAGAAAATCACTGATGGTACCTTCGAGAACCGAAAGTACGACTTCAAATTGCATGAAGATGGTCTGATCCGATTGAATGGCAGATTATGCGTCCCCCGAAGCAATGCTGAGCTAAGGGATCGCATTCTGCGAGAGTCACATTGTTCGACATTGCATGTCCATCCGGGAGCCTCTAAAATGTACAAAGACATGAAGAGATACTTCTGGTGGTCAGGAATGAAATCAGACATGACTGAGTATGTTCTGAGGTGTCTCACTTGCCAGAAAGTAAAGTTCGAGCACCGAAGACCGGGAGGAATGGTGCAATCCAAGCCCATTCCGGAGTGGAAATTCCACGATATCTCTATGGATTTTGTTGTTGGACTCCCACCTGCTAGGGGAGGACTCAACATGATCTGGGTAGTAGTCGATCGTCTCACCAAGGTTGCCCGATTCATACCGATGAAGGACACCTGGAAGGTGGCGAAGCTCGCGGAGCTATTCGACAAGGAGATCATCCGACACCACGGAGTCCCGAAAACCATTGTATCTGACCGCGACACCAGATTTCTTTCGAGATACTGGAGAGCAACACGGGAAGCGCTTGGTACTGAATTGAAACTTAGCACCGCCTTCCACCCACAGACCGACGGTCAGACAGAAAGGACCATCCAGACACTAGAGGACATGCTGAGAGCATGTGCCTTAGATTTTCAGGGGAGCTGGATTGAGAAGCTGCATCTTATCGAGTTTTCGTATAACAATAGCTACCATGCTCGATTAAGAATGTCTCCATTCCAAGCTTTGTATGGTAGGCCTTGCCGTACCCCGTTGTGTTGGGATGAGTCAAGTGAAGCGGTCATCATAGGACCGGAGTATTTAGAACAAGTACAAGCAGAGGTACAACAAATCCGAGCCAATATGAAGGCAGCCCAAGACAGACAGAAATCCTAGCGGATGTGCGACGACGCGACCTTGAGTTCGCCGTGGGCGACCAAGTGTTCTTGCGTGTCTCACTATGAAGGGTGTCTTTCGATTTGGCCAAAAGGGCAAACTGAGCCCGAAATTTGTAGGCCCGTAGCCATTTCCGAGAGGATTGGAGCCGTAGCTTATAGGCTAGCATTGCCTGAAGAATTGGGCGGTGTTCATGATGTCTTTCATGTATCACAACTCAAAATACATAGCCGATCCCTCGCATGTATTAGAACCCGACATCTATCCCTAGAGCCGACGATGAGATATGTCGAGACTCCATTGTGAATCCTTGATACAAAGACAAGAGACACTCGCTAAATCTGTACGAATGGGTGAAGGCTTGTGTCTAACCACGATGTCGAGGAAGCGACTTGGGAATTAGAGGACGCCATGAAGGCGAAGTACCCGAATCTGTTTGTAGACTAGATGTCTAGTATCCGTATAGTACGGAGGGTACGGGGCGTACCCCTTTAAGGGGGGTAGAGCCTTTTGCTTTAGCATTGCTTCGGGCTAGCATTGCGTAGTATGTATGTATTGTAATTGTATTTTGGTTGGCACATGTAGTGCTAATTGTATTTTATTGGCACAAAGTAGTGCTAGTAGTACTCGGTATGTAATACGATGAGTATGGTATGCGTATGGTATGTATGTAATGAGTAATGCATTTGTGTTGTACGGTATATGACACGAATGACATTGTGAAGTGTATTGTGGAATGTATGAACTGAATGGAGTATTGTGTATGGTATTTGAATGGAGTATTGTGTATGAATTATGTATGTGTATGATAATTGAACTGAGTATGAAGTATGGTACAGGGTATCTGAATTGTGTATGCTGGTAGTGTAAGAATTGTGAACACCTTGTAAGGTGGTAGTAGAATGTATTGTGGCAATTGACTTGCCAAATGAGTAGGAATGGTAAACTGTAACCTTGAGCAACTTTGAGGGCAAAGTTTCTTAAGGGGGGTAGATTGAAATACCCCGTAATAAAAAACAGTGATTAATTAGGCTAATTATATTTTTATAGGCTTAATTACACTTAAATAAATACGAGGGAACAAATCCCGAAGAAAACAGACCTTTAAAATGGGTTAAAGCATAAACGAACCTTAAAGCGCGTTTTTCGAGGAAACCGGGAAAACGTGACTTTAAGCGGGTCAAATAGACTCGTAATAATTTTGGTCAACTAAATAGTCACTAATAAATATTAGTGAAGCTTTAGAACCAATAAAATTAATTAAACGAGGAAATTCCGGAAAACGGGTACCGGTTAGTAAAAACTGTAACAACCGGTAAGTTGTGGGGTGAGAATGCAAATAAAGAAACTTAGTGTGTCCACTTTGCAAATAAAAAGCTAAAAGCTGTGTGTGTGTGGGAGTGGGATCCGATTTTTTTCCCCCTCCTCACTCACTTAATGTGTCTTATTTGCTAA
The DNA here is from genome assembly GCA_023374045.1 of Limonium bicolor. NCBI lineage: Eukaryota > Viridiplantae > Streptophyta > Magnoliopsida > Caryophyllales > Plumbaginaceae > Limonium > Limonium bicolor. The sequence goes on along the minus strand of CM041778.1, from coordinate 318,159,996 downwards.
AAGACAAACCTATTAACTAAAGCAAAAAGGAAAAAAAGAGTCTCTCTCCTCACTTTTTGCTCTTCACTCACCTAGCCCTCCTTCTCTATTCTCTCTTTTCTCTATTTCCTTCCTTCTCCTGCGACAGCCATGGAAGAATGAAGCCCCCACAAAACTCTTCACTTCTCTCCTCTCTTTGAGTGCTCGAACCTTCTCCAAATCTAACAAAAATTATACCATTACAACCCCCTTGCAAAGGAGAACGTTTTCATCCTTTCAAAAATCCAAAAGCTCAACTTTCATTTCGGTGGGTATTCACCATTTGGAGATTTGAAGCCACCATTAGAAGCACCTTCACCTCCTTATCATCTTGAGGTAAAAAGAATTCCGAAAATCCATTGTTTCTAGCTCTCATTGGCATTTTAAGAATTTCAGTTTTTGAACTCTTGGCTCTCCCTTGCTCCAGCCGGTTTTGGCTACTTTTGTGGGCTAGGAATCTTGTCCTTTAATTAGTCAAGAACTTCATCTACTCATTGGAAGGTAACACTCTTTCCAAAACCCTAAAACCTAAATTCTAGGGTTAAGTATAAAATGGATGTTAAATGGTATTGTGTATGTGTTATGTGCTGTAGCATTTGGGTGTGTTTGTGAATCTCATTGAAACCGAGAACAAGGAGAAAGAAAGAGGAAAAGAAGAAGAGGAAAGGAAAGAAAGAAACTAGCAAGTCAAGGTAATGCTCTTACCTTGGGTTAGTGTGTATTGCATTGTAACAATTTTTGAGTAAGTAAAATGAGTAATGTAATTGAGTAATGAGTAGTAGTAATGTAGTAGTGTATTGGAGAGGAGAATGTAACAGTTTTTGGAAGTTTTAAATGATGTTTAAACTTGGGAAAACATTGGGTAGTGAATGTGTGTGTGTGCAGGATTTTATTGATGTTGTAGTAGTATTGAAATGTGTAATAAGTATTGTGTAACAGGTTGGGAGAATGTGAAATTGTGAACTGAAATAGTGTGTGAGCAAAGTAAGAATTATAGGGGAGACTATGTCGAATTTTGTGTAGAAATGAGAGGACTTGAGTTGTTAAGAAGAGGAAGTATTGGGAGAGTTTAAATGGAGTGTTTTATAGTTCGTAACAGATTTTGAAGGAAGTATGTTGAGGGAATGAAACTAGAGTGTAAGGTAATGCATTTTGGATGCTAGGAGTAGCATTAGTTGAAGGAGTATTGGAGTGTAAGAGTTGAGATGAAAATCTGTAGCATAATGAAAGAAACTAAAATCTGTAGCAATAGTGTGAAGAAAAGCAATGTAAGTGTTGAGATGAGATGTTGGAAAATTGTGTAAGTGAGTGTAAGTATTGTGTAGTAAGTTTGGGGGATGAACTAAGGTGATGTAGAGTACTTAACTAGTGCTAAATCATGTGGGGAAGTATTGGTAAAGATTGGGGAAGCAATGGGTAAAGAATGCAATTGAAAACAGATTTTTAAACTGAAGTACTGGGGCCGACCGGACTTGCGACCGGACTTGCAAGTCCGGTCGAGCAGAAAATTTTCCCGTCAGAAAGCTACTGGAATCGACCGGACTTGCGACCGGACTTGCAAGTCCGGTCGGACCAAAAAAAAAATTCCCCGATGAAACCTTCTGGAATGGACCGGACTTGCGACCGGACTTGCAAGTCCGGTCGGCCAGAAGAATTTCGGTAATCTGAGCTACTGGAATGGACCGGACTTGCAAGGTCAGTCGCAAGTCCGGTCGAGTCTTTAAAAAAAAAAGAGTATTTTTATCATATGATTATAGCAATCATATGTATATGTATACATATATATGCCTATATACCTATATGCATACATATGTGGTAGTAAATTATAATTGAAGTAGTAAAGGTAAGGAAACAAAAATAAGAAGTAATGAGAAAGAACGGGTATAATAATCAAGTATGAATGTAAAGGATTAGTAGATATATATTAGGAGTATAAATGAAGGAATAAGTAGGATCAATAATAGACCATTGATCATACAACTTCATGCATGTATAGGAATCAAATAGTTGAGCTCCAAAGGAACCGGTAGTACGAATACGACGGTGAACGGTATGATTTCTTCATGCCCTGTATCCTAACTTGGTTACCCCGATTTGTGTGCTTATGTGACCACCAAAAGATAAATGCATGAATCGGATCTATATTGCACATAATTGTGTTTGAACTATATTGTTCTTGTTTATTGCTCTTGAACATTTAGTTTGTATAATTCATGAAATGAATGAATGGAAATGAAGTGTATGTGTAAGTATGAGTACTTGTGTATGCATGTATGTATGGAAGTAAGTATGGACTTCTACTAATTCCTAACAACCTAACTCCTAACATGAGTAATGAGTAAAATGGAATGAGTAGAAGCCCGATATAGTTTCGGCCACGCGTGAGGATAAGGAACCACAAGAGGTTGGAACCGAATCCTGGCTATAATCTTCTCCTTGGACCAATTCCCTTTGTATGGGTAGCATCCTGGATTAGTGGGCCACCCTAAAGCCCGGTGGTGGGAAGTAGTATTCCCTGCCCGGAGGTCATACCGACTTAACTGGAAGTAAAGTATGTAAGAATGTAAGTAATGTATTGTATTGGTCTTGACTATTGTAAGTCATCGACCCGGAGTAAAAGAGTATTGAACACCCGATTAACCCGGGTGTGTAATGAGGCTAACTGGACCTTGTATGTATTGGAGAATTGTATCTCCGTAATGCGGTGAGTATTCGGTAAGTATAAACGGTTGACTTGATTTGTCTTCCTGGTAAGTATTGTATGTATTGAATGTATGTATGCCTTGTGAAATGAATGTATTGTTTTGTATAAAGTATGTATGTATGTATGAATGAAACGAACCGCATGTATACGACCAATTAGTTGGCGTACCCTCGCTAGTACGCGGGGTATGCGGTTATCATGTTCAGCGTAAGCTGACCCCCTCGGGGGAATGTTTTTACTCCACAGGTACCCGCGAGGCGTGAAGGTAGAGTAAGGGCAGCATGTAATTCTTTTTGGATGTAGTTAGTAGCATTGGAATAGTGTACCGAGTTGTACACGGCTAAGGCCATTTTTGAGTAGCCGGTGTACCATGTGGTACACCCATTTTGGATAATGAATTCTTAATTGGATAGTAAGGAGAGGATGTATAAACTCTTCATTTTTGGGAAGTAGTCATGGAATGTAATTTATATAACTTGGATACTCGGTAATCAATTGTAATCTAAGTATTTGGTATTGTAAGCAAGTAATATGTATCTGGATATTCTAATCGTCAGACTGAGATGGTAAGTAGTAGTAGCCTTGTTAACCTTGGAAGGTTAACGGCGTTGTATCACCCGCCGAGAGTAGGTAAGTATTCCGCTGCGAGTAAGGTAATTATGGGAATGATCAGAGGATAATGTAAGGATTAGCGGTTGGGGTGTTACAAGTACTCATTAGAGTAATTGTATATTGATTAGAACATTGTCAAGGGAATTAAAGTTCATTGCCAAAAATCAAAACAAGAAAACCCAAGGAGGAAAGTGTGAGAAGCGTGAGAAAAATAAGGTAAATGTCTTGCTTTAAGGTGGTTTATTACATTATGGGATGGGTTTAGATAGGTACTAAATATAGCTTTGAGTTTACATTAAGTAAGGGCTATAAAACCTAGGAGGAAGAACATGATTATATTTGAGAACTTGTGATTAAGGGGCAAATGGCTAATTGAGTTAGTAAAACAATCACAAGGTGAATTACAAGATCACTATAATTGCAATGGGAGCATTGTTGTGTGTATTTGCAGGTTAAAGGCTATATTATACGGGAAATTCAGTGGTTAAATTTACGTCATTTAAGGGCCTAAGAGCCATGTCATTTAAGGGCCTAAGAGCCAAGCAATTTAAGTTTATGCACTATATTATGATGTAGTGTAATTTGGGTGAGGTTTTGTGTGTAAGAGTGTTTCTTGAGGATTTAAGTGTTCTTGGTTGTTTAAGGATGAAAAACTAAATGTTTGGGTGTAGTGATATACTAGGGAAGCCATGTCAAAATTTGGTTGTGAAACTTGGTGTTTAAGGTGTTCTAAGGAGGTTTTATGTCTAAGGATGTGCTAGCAAACATTAAGGGTTGTTTTGATGGAAATGGATAAACTAAGGTGTTCTTGAGAATTAAGATGACCTAGGAACGTGTAGGAGGAACTAGGGGTTACTATGGTGAATTAAAGGAACCAAAACCATGATAAGAGAAGTTAAGAAACTTGTGCAAAGTTTGAAGGAAATAAGGAGTTATGTCTTATGAAGGTTTAGGCATGAGCTAGAGTATATAGCCTTAAGAAGTTGAGTGAAGGAAAATGGGAATGAGTAATAATGCTTGAAGAGTGGTCACATGGATGGAAAGGAAACATTTTGGTTAGTTGAAGTCCTAGGCAAAATTACAAGTGGGAAGTGTAAGGAATTAAGTGCTAAGTGTTAATGATTTGGTGAGAATTTGAGTAAATGGTTAAGGAGTTTCATTGAGGGCTTATCAATGATTTGATTGATGATTTAAGAGGGTATTAAGTGCCTAAAGGGTATTAGAACATATTGGGGAACTTGTGGAAGAGTTTGGTATTGATTGAGCAATTAAGGAAAGTTTCTGCAGTGGACCGACCCTGTCTGGGTCGGTCGGACTGTAAAAATGCTAGCCAAAATAGTTTCTAGAACGGACCGACCCAGAGGGCCTTGGGTCGGTTGGGCTGATCTTGGGTCGGTCGGGCAGAATTTAGAGAACCAGAATGTTTCTAAAATGGACCGACCCAGGGGGTTGGGTCGGTCGGTGGGTTGGTCGGCCCTTATAATAATAAAAAAAACAGAAATGAAAGGGTGGCGTTAGTAGTCCTCCATTAGAAGGATAATGATGATTAGAAAGAGGAGTATATAAGAACTTAAGAAATTAAGCTAAGTAAATGGTTTAAGTGTTTAAAGTTAAGTTTGTAAGAACTTAATGGGTGTGAGATGGGGAACATTAATGACTAAGAAAGTTAAGTAAGTTGGGTTGAGTTAAGTTAATTAACAACCTAAATTGGATGAATGTTTAGGATTTGAGAGTTTGAACTCAAAAGAGGAATTTAACAACCGAACAACTGATGATGTATGGTATGGTTTTCTTGTTGCCTGCTTGCTAACGAGGTGTCCCTCGGCTTGTGTGCTAATTGTTTAAATGTCTCGACTAAAACAAGGTAAAGCATGTAACCGGTTTATATCGTTTCTTGTGTGTTTGCAATTATACTAACACACTTGACTTGAGTTAACTCACTAACTATGTTAAGTAAACAAATGGATGTGCAAAAATACACTTGATATGATTGGCTAGTTAATACCCGACAAAGGGTTTAACTAACAACATTATGTTTTTGAGACTCCTACTAACTGTAACTTGGGGGGAGTGAGGAATCCGGAATGGTACCGGCACATGTGTATTGGGGGAGGTCGGTATCTGTATCAGATCCGGCTTCCAAATTAGACTTGTCTTCGGACTCGTCACCTAGAGTCCATAAATCGACTCAACCACCTTGGACTACTGTTTGAGGTGGAAGGCACATTAAGTATGGCGTGGGGGGATCTAGCCTACATCCCCAACAATTTAAGAAATGTTGTTTATTGTCGGTAAGTGTACTGCAGCTGGCTAGGGCCAAGCGCTACAAAAATAAACAACGAACTAAGGGCTAACCAGTTCTAATAAGAGAACGGTTGGCATATATGAGAATAAGAGGAATGTGGACCTAAGGGGTTAAAATCTAACTCACTTACTTAAGGAACGCTTCTAAGTCGTTCATTGTGTTTGAACTGTTATTGTTCATATGTGGATTGATATTTATTGCACTTCTCATTTATGTTGTGTATCTAATCAACCACATGCTATCAACAATTAGTCGTCGTAGCCCCGTTAGCTTGGGGGCTATAAGAGAATCGTACCAGCAAAGGTGCTGACCCCCTCGGGGGCAACTGTTTACATTTTGCAGGTAAGCGCCTGCAGAAGTCTCACCTTGAGAGTAGGAGTGGGTAGACTTAGGAGAGTTTCATTTTGCGTACGGGTTGTGTATGTACACCTGTCAGTAAATATTTGAAGTTGTGGTAAACTTATTATACTTAGAGAATACTATGAAACTCGGTTGGTAAGGATTTATTTTGGATAATGGTTGTAAGTATTTAAGTTCAGTATGTTCTGTATGTTTAGGCCGTAGCAAGGTCCTGGTTTTTGTTAAATTCCGCTGTGATGTTTATATATGTGTTGTTAAGCTTGCGATAACCACGATTGGATTAGGACGGGGTGTTACAAAAAGTGGTATCAGAGCGTAGTTACGCTCTGAATAAGGAAATACCGAACATAAATAACCACCGAGTTAGGATATGAGTTAAGATATAATTTATGGGTTAAAGGTGTGAGAAGTTAGAGTGAGCAGAGTCAGATGACCACTATTAAGTGTGGATCGTCTTTACCGTCTACAGACGTTATAAATTTGTGAACCGAAACCGTTGTGAATTCAAGCCTAATGTGCATTGTAATTGTTCAGATGGCAGGACGTCCACGAGGAGGCCGAGGCGATGATGTTACTGAGATACCAGGAGGGCAGACGATCGTTAAGATCGTGGCTGCCGCTTTAGGGCATATGGGCTACCAGCCTAGTGCACAACCACCACCGCCACAGCCCCGGGAACCGAACTGGGTGAAGAGTCTTGCTGACACAAGAATTCATTCATGGGGGAGACTAATCCCGCCAAGCTCGAAGCATTCATCTCCGAGATGAAGAATGCATTCGAGACCCTTGGCGTACCTGCTGGAGTCAAGGTATGACTTGCCACCTTTTATCTCATGGGAGCGGCGGGTGATTAGTGGAAGTTGGTGAGGGCCGAGCATGTGGCCAATCCAGAGTTTGGCTGAGAATAGTACACAACTCTCCTACGAGCTAAATACTATCCCGCCCATGTCCAAACAAAGAAGCGCTTGCAGTTAGATGCGCTGAAGCAGACAGACAAGATGACGGTGGACGAGTACTACTCGGAGTTCACTACCTTGCTACGTCTTCTACCGGGACTGGGGTATTCGGACCAGATTCTAGTGGACCGCTTCTATGGCGGGCTAAGCGATCGACTCCGCTACGGCATGGGGCCGATGAGCTATACTACCTTGCAGGTAATGAGAAAGGTTGAGATAATTATAAGTGATTATGATTTTGTACTATAAGAATGAGAGAAACTAATACCTTGAAAGCAGGAGTCCTATCATGCAGCTGCTAAGGTTGAGATTACCGTCCAGCTAAGGGACGAGGACAATGCCTCCAAGAGGAAGGCTTCTGGAATGGGCCCCGAGAACCAAGGACAAGGCGGGTACAAAAAGCAAAGTACCAGCCTCAATCCCAGAAGGGTCAAAAGGGAAAGGTGGAGAATGAGAAGGCCATTGAGGAGCCACTGAAGCTGACATACGCTATAGCTGCTAAGCCCCTGCGCTCTATGGCTCCAAAGGGTAAGGAAAAACCCTTAAATTTGAAATGGTGAATTATTAGTAATCTTGAGAATCAATCACTAATATTGTGAACGAACAGGATCTGAGTCCGGGAACTACCAGCGCCAATACCATTGTGGTAGGGGCCAAAAGGACCACCCTGGACTCGATTGCAAGGGCAACAAGGTGGAGTGTAACTTCTGTGGTGTGTTCGGGCACCGAGCCTATGAGTGCTATGGGAACCCCGAGAGCAAGAACTTCAGGCCCAGGTTCAAGGGCAAGGGTAAGACCAATCAGGGCGCTGGACCCGACGGTCAGAAGGTGACACAGCTTGCAGCCAACATAAACCCTCAGGTAGTCCAGAAGTCGGGACCCACTCTTTATATGGTGGACCGAGACGATATGGCTGAACCCTCATCGAGGCCAGGTACCACTATAAATCATTAAGTAATATAATTGCCTTCTTACCACATTTGATGCATGCTTTGGTGAATGATAAAGTTAGATAAGAATAAGACATGATTAGAGTTTAAGTAAGATATAACCTATTACCACCTTAGGAAACTTCAACATTTGCTACCCCATACCTTTAACACTTAACCTGGAGGAGATCGACATCCAAATCCGAGAGATCACACCAGACCAATGTGCGGTTATCCGCCTAGGTATGATTTTATTAAGGGATATCTGACACCCGAAGCACAAATAGCCATCATCAGGAGATGTAGTCAGTTAGGAGTGGGACCGGGAGGTTTTTATACACCGTAGTACCCTGGAGGAGCTAAGATGAAGTTAAGGATGATGAGCTTAGGCAAGGATTGGAACCCGTATGCTAAAATATACCCAACCACGAGAGCACAAGATGGAGTCTCACCACCGGGAATACCTGAAGAGTTCCATCCGGTTGTTATACAAGTCGTGGAGATCGCTCAGCAGCTTAAAGCTGGCCCAATCCCAGGCATGCAAGTAGATATACGCATCATTAATTTTTACGAGAAGGACAGGCGACTCAGATTACATCAGGATAAGGATGAGACAGAGGAGTCTATCGAAAGAGGGATACCCGTAGTGTCTTGGTCCATTGGAGATGACGCTGAATTCCTATACGGCGAGCAGCAGCGTGTGGACCGTGCTAGGAAGCTGCTACTTAAGTCTGGAGATGTATTAATTATGGGTGGAGAGTCATGAATGTTGTACTATGGGATTAAGAAAATTAAGCTGAATACTGCACCGTCAGCAGTGATCAATGCGACGCACATGAGACCAGGACGGTTAAACCAAACCTTTAGACAATATTAGCCATGTAATGCTTTAAGTATGATGTAAGAAAGGAAGTGTAAGCAAGAAGCACATGATGTAAAAAGGATGGTTATTAATAAAATAACAATGTTGTTCATATTAATTGTTACGACTCTTGTTATACCATCATTACTCATGATGCTTGTGAAATACAATTAGGTTATGGACTCGGTATAGAAGGTGCGCTAAGCATCCTTATAGAGGCACAGGCTGGCGAAAGCGGTACTATCCTCACCGGCACCTTTCCGATCAACGGCGTTGATGCATCAGTTCTCTTCGACTCAAGGGCCACGCATACCTTCATCTCGGCATCATTTGCGAGGAGGTTAGGGCTAGACACTGATGAGCTACCCGACTTCACGGTTACGCTCCCGTCTAAGGAGAAGGTTCGTTGCACTCGTTACTACCGAGGAGCCACCACCAGAATTAAGGGTGAAGACTTTCCAGTCACATTCATTGAGTTCAGGGATTTGGGATTTGATGTTATCTTCAGGATGAACTGGTTGGAGCGGCACAAGGGTCGTATCCTCTGCGCCGAGCACCAACTGCTACTCAAGAGTCCGTCTGGGGTAACAATATCATACCGCCAGAGGCCCAGAGAGCCTTCGACCAAGATCATCACAGCCATGCCAATGTATAAGGAGTTGAGAAGGAAGAAGAAAGTATATCTATGCTATGTCCAGGACATAGAGAGAGACCCCGAGTACAACACCAAATTACCGGTAGTGTCGAAGTTCACCGATCTCTTTCCACGGGAACTGCCTGGCATGCCACCCACTCGGGAGGTAGAGTTCACCATCGAGCTACTTCCTAGAACCGGACCGATAGCCAAGGCGCCATACCGCATCGCTCCGGCTGAAATGAATGAGCTGAAAGAACAATTGAGAGACTTGTTAGATAAGGGGTTCATACGACCCAGTGTATCACCATGGGGAGCGCCAGTTCTCTTCGTGAAGAAGAAGGATGGCAGTCTCCGCCTCCGCATCGACTACAGAGTTGAATGCAGTGACAGTGAAGAACAAGTACCCGCTACCACGCATAGATGATTTGTTTGAATAGCTAAAGGGGGCATCCATGTTCTCTAAGATTGACCTCACATCAGGGTGCCATCAGATAGCCATCAGAGAGGGAGATATTGAGAAGAAGGCATTCCGGACACGATACAACCACTACGAATTTACAGTGATGCCTTTCGGTTCGTCGAATGCACCGGCGAAATTCATGGATCTGATGAACCGCTTGTTCAGGGAGCAGTTGGACAAATCGGTTGTAGTATTCATCGACGACATACTGATATATTCAAAGTCGAGAGCTGAACATGAAAAACATTTGAGGAGGGTGTTAAAGATACTGAGGGAGAACCAGCTTTACACTATGTTCTCCAAATGTGAGTTTTGGCATGACCAGGTCTCTTTCCTGGGTCATGTCATCTCAGATGCTGGGATCTCCGTAGATCCAGGAAAGATAGATGTCGTACACACCTGGCCAAGACCGAAGACAATTACCAATATCAGGAGCTTCCCCTGTTTGGCATGGTACTATTAGAGGTTTGTTAAGGACTTCAACAAGGTCGCAAAGCCGATGACCAGTCAAATGAAGAAAGATGCACCGTTCGTATGGATGGATGACTGTGAGAGTTCATTCCAAAGCTTGAAGGACTCATTGACCACCGCACCGGTTCTGACCATTCTAGGCGGTACGGAAGGCTTTAAGGTTTATTGTGATGTATCCGGTAGAGGGTTGGGTTGTGTACTCATGCAGCACGGCAAGGTGGTCGCTTATGCCTCTCGCAAGTTGAAGAAACATGAGGATAACTACCCCACACACGACTTAGAGTTAGGAGTGGTAGTCTTCGCCTTAAAGATATGGCACCACTACGCATCCGGGGTTAGTGTGATGATCTACATAAATCATAAGATCTTGAAATACATATTCACTTAGAAGGAGTTGAATCTTCGACATAAGAGATGGTTAGAATTCTTGAAAGACTACGACATTGACCTCCAATACAAAGAAGGGAAGGCCAATGTGGTAGCTGACACACTGAGCCGTTGAGCACACTCACTCCATTCGCTACTTGCTTCCTCGAGCTTGGTTGATGAGGTGCGAGAGGCTTAGAGAGCCGATGAGTATATGAGGGAAGTTAGATAGAAGCTGATAGAGGGTACCTTTGAGAGTCAGAAGTACGACTTCAGACTTCATGATGATGATCTGATCAGACTTAGGGCCGGTTATGCATTCCGCGCAGCAGCTTAGATCTGAAGGACCGCATATTGAGAGAATCACATTGTTCTTCAGTTTCTATCCATCCGGGAGCCTCTAAGATGTACAAAGACATGAAGAGATACTTCTGGTGGTTGGGGATGAAGGTAGATGCTACCGAGTTCGTTTTGAGGTGTCTTGAAATACCCCAAACTTATTAAACATGGATTAAATATTTAATCACATTAATTAAGGCCTAAACATGCCTTAAAAGTCAACTGAGAACAACAGTGGTCAACACAAAACAAGATGTTGCACCCTTTGACTGTTAAGGGTAAATAAATACCCAAATGAACTTCTTAGGACCTAAAAATTTGTCCTAATTTTAGTAACATAATATTAAACATATTATAATTGTTTGACAACACTCCAACACAAAGAACAAGCACTTTCATGCTTCAAGGTCAAATAGAGCAAAAAGGTGCTCTAAGAAACCTTAAAAATCTAATGACCTCTAAATGATATAAAATTGGATACCATGATTAAATATCATGTAAGGGACACAAAAAAACCGTTGTCAAAGAAAACCAAGCTCAGAAACACCTTGCGACACAAAATGTGCACTAAAACTCCTTAAAGCACGTTTTTGTGTAATTGTCTTCTAAATTGGTTTTAAATGGGCTAAAAGGTTATAATTACCTTTAAATATAATAAAATTTCATATTATATGATATTAGGAATTTAATTCCAGAAATTTACGAATTTTTACAATTTTAATATTAAAATATTAATAAAACCCTAATGTGGGGCCCGTTTGGGTCAACATTGACTAAGTTGGTCAATGTTGACCATTGACCACGAAATGGACTACATAAAATCAGATAACTAAGTCTCTTAACAGACCAAGAGACAAGTCCCATGTGACAATTAAATATAGTCCTTTACTTTTGCATAAAATAACAAAAAGACATACTTTACCTTATAAAACAAAAAAGGTGGTCTCCACTTACCTTACCCATGTGAGCCAGCCGATTTGGAGCCCCTCTTCCTCCTTGTATTTCAGTGCTCCAAGCCAGAACAAGACAAGGAGAATGACTCACCTTTTGACTAGTTTATTAAATGGCATTATTACTTCACTTTTGATTCAAATTGGAATCAAATGATTCACCCACTCCCTCAATCATGGCCGGCTGTCATTGCCTTGTCTCCACCGAAATGAGCCTGCAATAATCAACCCCAATCAATGAATGGTGAGTCATCAAGTCACTTAAAACATAAAAAATGCAAAAAATGTGTTTTAAGGCAAAACTAGGTCATTTCTCTCATTAGCTCCATTCCAACCGTGGAGCTCATTGCCAAACTCTCCCTTTAGCTCCTCTTGACCGAAGGAAAGGTTCCCAAGCACCATTGATGAGATCTCAAGCTCTAGGTAAGCTCCTAAGGCATAAAAATGTCCATTTTCTTCATCTTTCTTTCCTTTTTCCATTGATCTACACTCCAACCTTTTCTATACATCTTTGTAGAGTGTTTTGGAGGTTAAATGAAGAATCATTTTCGGACATAACCAGATCTAAGAAGGAAAGTTCAAGTCTTGACCAATTAAGGTAAAAATGTGCTCTAAGCACACACCTCTTCTTCCTTGTGAATTTCGGTTATAAACCTTGGTTCCCTGGCCTTATTTTCTTCTCCTTTTCATGTAGATTCAGTTGGTATACCAAGATCTACAAGGAGTAGCTAGATCCAAGCCAAAAACACCATTTTTGGCATCTTAAACAAGGTAAAACTTCGCTATCTTCCAAGCTAATTCACCACGGTTTTATACCTTGTTCTTGAGAGTGTTTTGATACTCTTTCTCTTCTAGAAAAATAGGGCCGAAGTAGATCTATATCAAGCTTGAAGATCTAAGGTAAAAATCCATGATTTTCATGACTTAAATTACTTCTTATGGTTAGATCTTGCTTGGAGACTAACTAGGCCTTGTTTATGTTTGAAAACATGTAAGAGAAGCTTTGGAGAAATTCTCCTTAAGGTGGCGAATCCAAACAAGGATTTACCTAAGCTAAATCAAGGTATAAATCACTTAAACATTAACTTTGCTAAGTTAAAATGTTCTAAGCTATCTCTAATATTTTGCCATGAGTGAAGAAGTAAAATAAGGTCATGTTTGACCTTAAAATGTTTAAGGAATGGTTTAATAAATTTTATAACTAATTAAACAAGCATAATTGTCAAATTTAAGACATTATGTGGAAGTTTGGTAAATAAATAAAAAGTGTGTGGTGAGGCCGAAATCTATATGTATTTTTGTGACATTTATGTGTAATTTATTTTGCAAGACAATGTTTGTAATAAGGCCATGTATTTTAGGCCATTTTATTTATGCATTTACAAGCTTTTAGTTAAGTTTAAGTGGTGAAAAATAATTACCGAAAAGAATGAGGGGTTAGGGTGTAATTAAATTAAATTTGGGGGCTTTAGAATAATAAGGCCGAAAATTAGAGTTAAAATAAAGTTTATAAGATTTTATAAAGTTTTGGGGTTAAATGGTGATTTCTAGAAAGTTTGGGTGCAAACCGTAATTATAAGGAATTGGTGGTCAAGGAAATATTAAGGTGGTCAACCTTGACTATATGGTAGGTTTTGACCAAATTAGATAAGTTAGATAACTTATTTAAGGTTTTATAATAAGTTATGTATTTTATGGTAATATTTTCATAACATATGTGGTAAATATGTTATTACCAAAAATAAAGGGTGTACAATGGTATTTTAAACACCCATGGGCTATTAGGAATTTTTAGGAATTTATTGGGTTGCTTTTGGAATTAAAATGAACTATATATGTATAACATATAGTTATTATGTCATTATGACACTTTGGAGAAATATATGAGGTGGTATAGTAAATACCGATTATATATGGGTTAATAAAGGTAATAATAACCCTTTGGAGAAATTTGATGATTTTTAGAATAATACAAGAGTGTTTATTAAGATATATGTATAATATATAGTTTTAATGAATTATGAAACTATGTGTTATAAATAGGGCCGAATGGCAATTATGGAATAGCACAAGGGCTGTTCGAAAGTTACAAAAAATAACCATAGGTTATACCCTTTTATAAGTTAGAAATGTTATATTAAATGGAATATATAACGTGGTATAAATTAAGGGGATTTTGTAGATAAAGGAAACTATGGTTTATGAAAAAGAATATGGTTTTGATATGGTGCCCATGTGGCAATAATAAATAGTTTGGTATAAAACCATAGGTTTAATTAAAGGAAATAAGAATATCATGTCAAAAGATATTAGCATATGGAATAGCATTAGATAATGTTATGTGGTCAAAATAGAATTTAAATAAATTCAAGGGCTTTACCGAATTGATAAAGTTTGGAAAATGAATTTTAGACTAAGGTCTATAATGTTATAAATGTTATAACAATTATATGGTTTAGGTGGAGTTAATATGAGTAAGGATATTCACATCAAAGAATGTGACAAACTATAAATAAATGGGATTTATAAACTAAGGTGTTTATGGAATAAACCATAGGAGTTGTAAATATACAACATAAAATGTTACATAATATTAGGATAATAATCTTAATATAGGTTGTATAATATAATACAACTAATGGGAATAATCATCTAACATAATGTAACACCCCAACCGTTAATCTCATCATTACCTCTTAAACCGTTACTAATTACTCCTACTCACGCAGCGGAACTCTAATTACAACGAGGGGTGAAACAACGCCGTTAGCCACCCATGTGGCTAACCAGGCCTTTCTTACATACCGTAACGGTCTGATGAACTGGAACAACCGAGTACCTCATACAAATACAATACTCAATTCATATCCCTACTATACCGAGTCTACAATATACGGATGCCGATAACATGCTCGGACTTACACCTCATTCTAACGCATAAGTAATTACAATCTAACTACCCATGCTCACAGCAGTCCCCGTCCTACTCCCTCAAACGGTGATCAGCTTCAAGTACCTGCACACTAAAAACGTTCCCCCTAGGGGGTCAGCTTACGCTGAATATGAAATTCGCATATACCGCGTGCTAACCGCGGTACGCCGACTACTTTGGGTCGGATATACATGGAGTTCATTTTAATCAAACAACATGCATCATGGCAATACAATATACATGTATATTACACAAGGAATCTACATCCAATCACGGAACACGATTCCTAACTAACATAACAATGTTGTTAGTGGTAACTGGTTACTCTTAGGCATTTGAGGGTTATTCCTCACTATGCCTTGTTTACTTATTCAATACCTCACCCGCTCTCTCGGGTTACTTATTCGTATACACACCCATTCTCTTGGGCTACTCATTCTTATACTTACCCCTTCTCTCGGGTTACTCATACATATACTCACCCCTTTCTCTCGGGTTATTTATACTCATTATCTCACCCACACTCTTGGGTTATTCATACTCAAGCTCTTGTAGATTCTCGAGACACTACAGGTCTCCTACAACACGCTTGTTACTCTTATACATACTTAAGCCAAAACTCATGGCTCTCTAGCATAGTCTTACTTCCCCGGTTTCGACCCTACTCTGGGTCTAGCATGGTGGGAAGGTTCAACTAGCTCACGGAACTCTCTCTTAGTTCCTATCTCTTTTACTTAGGTCCGACTACTCTCGGACTACTCTTGTTCCCATGCACTCCTCTCTCGGAGTTATAATAATATCATGTATATTGGTCTAGAAGCATCATTCTCGATGTTTCTAATGACTTTGGAAACTTTACTTAAATTCGGGTAATCTTAGGTTTAAGGGTTACCCTCACAATCATATGCTTATACATTAGGATATTTTCTTATACGGGTAAAATCCTCATATAAGAGGTCGACCGTATCTCAAGGGAGTCACATAGTCCCTTAGGTCTCTTTTACCTTTCTTATATGTTTACGTTATTGGACTATCTTCGATCCTCTCGATGGAGGTTCGTTTATCCCTCCACTCATATTTATTTCGTGGATTGTTTCAATAAGGTTCTCTAACCGTTATCGGGTATTTACTCAACCCGTACATCTCCTCACATTTTAGGGAGTTTATATGTTTGCATTATCATTACACTTAAATCGATAGTTTATGTGTGTTTGCATACTTCCATTGGTTATGTGACTACCTGTTCAACGGGTTTCTAGTCAATCAATACTCACTAAGAGTCGGTCTATGCACTACGTTAGACCACACCGGCATACAAGTATGTTAGCTCATACAACATACAACAATGCATGCATAATCAAACAAGGGATTATTTTCATGCTTTAATCTTGATTAAGCCGCACACAAACACAAATCAGAGTAACTCGGTTAGCATACGGGGCATGAGAAAAATCATACCTTTCACCGGGTTTTCACTTTTACCGTGTCATCTCACCGTCCTCGGGTCACGCACGACTCTCTGATAATGTTTCAAACATTATCATTAATACTAAGCTTATACGGAACATAATTAAATGTTACTCCCGTAGTTACCCCGTTATCCCATTATCTCGGTTTCACTTTTATTACTTTGAGCTCTCACTTCTCAAACACTTCTAATACTTTCTAACACTTCTTAGGGCCTTTACATCACACCAAACAAGGCCTTAACATCTTATAACATCATTAACACTCAATCCCCCATCATTTAAATCCTTTAAAACACTCTCTGTAGGTTTCTGGGGGTGGTCCGGGACTTGGTCCTTACCCTAAGTCCCGGACCAATTGCAAACTTAACTCTCGGGTGAAAATTACACATGGTCCGGGACCTTGTCCTGGAGTATAGTCCCGGACCAAAGCAGGGGGTGTGCTCTCGGCATAAAAACAGGGGGTGGTCCGGGTCCTTGTCCATGGACTAGGTCCCGGACCCTGCTAAAACCTGCAACATACATTATTTTTCAACTCCAATTCAATGCTTGTTCCACCCCTAATCATTCCCTAATCTTTCCACAAGATTCCTACATGATTAATCACCTTAAAACATGCTCTAAACCTCTTCAAATCATGGGTTAAACCCTTACACAAATTCTTGCTCCAAATCACTTATATTCCATAACTAGTTTTTCTCTTGTTTTCTACTAGACTTGTAACAGATTTGGTTTCTTCTTTAAACCATTCTAACCTCACTTACTGATGCTATTCCAAGCATTCACATGGCATTATTTTTACTCCTAACACACTCTCCTTCAAAGTTTGGTTTTCCAAACCATTAACCACTCACTTAACCCTCTTAAACACACCTAGTTTCTTCCTTTGAATAGAACACTCAAGTCCATACATCCCTAGGAAATTTTGACAGCACTTACTTGCTTTACTAAGCATTTCACCACACTAAAATCAACTCACAAGCACTTCTTCCCACCTGTTTGGTCTAGACATCAACAATCACATTAAATTCCCACTTGTTCACATATAAACTAGCTTGGTTTCCTAGGTTCATTTTACACACTTAAACCCATTGAAACATTCCCATTCGACAAACAACATTATAGTATCATGACCACCACAATTCAAGGTCCTTAATTCAACCTATCATTTAACTCACAAGTCACATAAAAACTAGCTCAAGGTAAGCTTTTTACCTTGCTCCTTTTCGGTTTTCCCTCTTCTTCCTCTTTCTCTTGTTCCCTCTTCTCTTCATGTTTCCACATCAAAACAAAGGGGCATAGATTGCCAACTACAATCATATCCCCATATACATATATCAAACTTATTAATTCAAACCCTCCTTACAAAACTAGTATTTAAGAGCTAGTTTTTAAGGCTTAACTTTGACATTACCTTAGAGTGTCCAAAAGGAGAGCTTGGCAATCAAATAATGGAATTTCCAACACCCCACAATGGCATGGAGAAACCGACTGAAATGGAAGAAAATTTTCAACGTGGGAAAATTTTCCAAATAGCAAGAACAAGCTAGGAATGATGAACTTTTGCTTATATTCTTACCTTAGAGCATTAAAGAGATGATTGAGAGTGAAAATAAGCTCTTCTAGCTTCAAAAGCTCCAACACCCATGGAAGTGAAGGTGGAGGAAACAAGATTTTGAGGGGTACAAAACGTAGCCCTTGCCGATACGAATCTAACGGTGGCAATTTTGTGCGATTCGGTGAAGAAATGAGCAAGTTAGAGGAGATTGAAGATGGAGGTGGTGTGCTGTGTGGAGTCGCCCAGCGTACAGAGGCAAGGAAGAAGAAGGTGCTCAGTTTGGAGGGGGAAAAAAAAATCGTGAATGGAAAGAAAAGAGGGGGAGAGAGAGTACTTATTTTACTTTTGCTTTACACTATTCACTTTCCTTATTTATTTATTGTCTTGTTATTACTTAATAGCTAGCAAGCTATTAATGGGTGTATACTTATTAATTAAAACCGGCCCACATTAATTAATAGCCCGGGTCATTTTTCGTCTTTTCGAATTAAACGCGTCTCGTCTCTCGTTTTCGACACTATTCATTTACCGGGTCCGTTTTCCGGAATTTTGCCGTTTAATTAATTTTAATGGTTACTAAGCTTCCATTAATACTTAATTATAGTTATTTAATCAACTATAATTTTTACGGGTCCGTTTGACCACTTAAAGTCACGTTTTCGGGCTTTCTCGAAAAAACGTGCTTTTATGCTTATTTAGTGTTTTAATCCATTATTTGGATCCGTTTTCTTCGGGAATCATTCCCGTACACTAATTAGGCCTAACAAAGCCTTAGGAATCCATCTCGGACCCTTTCGAGGTTATATATCTTTTATTTTCATTTAATGCGCATTTTAGCGTTTTTCGCTTTTCAAGCGTTTTCTCTTTTCTTTTGGTTTTATTCTTTTTACCAATACTCTCTAGGCACATTAGGCCTTAATAATTTATTAGAGTAATTAAATCGCCATTTTTAGATCCGGGGTATTACAATCTACCCCCCTTAGGAACTTTGTCCTCAAAGTTGGTGAATCTAAATGGTTACTCTCATGGGCGTACTAGCCAAGGTTATAATACATGTACAACCTTACAGACTCCACAAGTCCGTCTTATTTCACACTACACATACCACACATATATCACAGCATGTATAGCAATCAAAAATACTTTTGTACTCTCTCCATGGAATCGGTCCGAAGACAAGAAGGCACTACAGTCCTCGAATCCATATTGAGTGATATACTACTGATCCCTCAGGTACCGGTCACGTTGAACACTTACTCTTTCTGGTTCACGGCCGTTTCATGACAAATGGGCACTTACTCTCTCTGGCCCACAGTCCCTTCGGTTCTGATCAAAACGTTCCACATATACATATCCTCAGGCACTCTGGTTGACTCACTCAACACAGGAACATCTCAGGGTACTCTCCCCGTCCCGCTGCCTTTGGAAAAATCACACACTGACACCGCCCCAACCGGTCACTTAGGACCGCCGCACGTACGGTGCAATGGTTTCAAAACTAATACACGCCCACCGTTCTACCGGTCATCAAGACTTAAGGCTCAGCCATCGGCGGGTGATAGCGGTTTCAAAACCAGTTTCATTTCCATCTTCATACTTGAAGAAAATTCTTTTTCAAAAAAAATATGTTTGAAAATTCTTTTTAAAACATTACACAACTCCAAATCAAATTTATGGTAGCTGTATCTTTCTTAGCGTGATTACTTGTGACCACTATAGGGAGCTTCAAGAATCATCCAACCCTGATGTGATCAGCATCAGTGTTGAACTATCCTTACACCCCAATTTGTGTTCGGTTTCCCTTGATCGCTAGCAGACCAAGTTCCACCTCCCACGTCAGTTTCAAACAATCAGATAGTCAAACATTTTCGTTTTCTATCTTTTACTCTTTCTAGTCATATTCACGAAACAATTCGTTTCAATTAATCTCTAGTTCCTAGTACTTAGGTCATTTGTCATTCTCATTGCTTCACTACTTTACCTAGGTATTCCATACCTATGACTTCTTTTACTCAAATTGTTGCTCAATTTAAAACACATAACATACAACTCCAAAGGATGGAACTCACTCCATCTACCATTCTCAAATAAAATCACCTAGGGAACTCACTCCCTCTTAGGTTACACATCGGGTTCATGCCGATTCATACTCATCATATCTCATGTCTAATCTCACTAGACATATACTATAGGGATTCTCATTCCCAGGAGTTTCTACTCTCTTTTCATATATTTTACATACACATTACTCGCATCTCTCATGCACAATACTCATACTTACGCGATGAATGGGTAGACATGTTATGTAACATGAGTTCCAATCATCAAAACAATTTCTTTTTGTGCTATGCACATAGTAGTTTACGCACCAATACGTAAAACATACTCTAAGCGGTTTCTCGCCCTACCCCCCTTAAAAAGGGGTTTCGCCCGCGTAACCGACCATATGTTATACTGAACATTGGTTCACTAATTCTGGTATCATGAAGTGTTTTAACTTCAATGCGGTCAATTTACTCATAACCGGGTTTGGTTCTAGCCTCTAAGGCTTCAAAGCATTTAGGATTAGGCAATTACTCACAATTGCTAGGTATACTTAACCTTTGAGTTACGGTCCACAAGCTTCTATTGCGTGACCTGATAACTAGAGCTTAACTCGATCTTTGGTATTCTCAATGTATTTCAATCGTCGCTTGGTATCTCTTACCGTATGCGAATTCGATGAGTTATAGATTTTCTCTCCAATTCTTTGTGATTATTCACTTATTTTTCCCGACTTGTTGTCGGTTGAGGTCAAGCTACTACTTAGCATGTAGTGCTTCGTCGTTTAATAGTGGCTCATGGATTATGTTTGTTTCTCGGTTCTGTACCAGAGTTCTCCATTCATACTACTCTGCATTTTTCCACATATCGATCCTGAGCCCTGTGGGTTACTGCCCACGTTCTTTGTGCATCTTTGGCCAATGGCCGCACGGTTATCTTTCTAGATTCTCACTCAACAGGCTTCACTGACATTTCTCAATTCCTGGCTCTCCCACTCGATCATTACCGCACAAGTGCAATACCAAAACACTCAGTCATACAGAGTGCAGAAGCGTAAACCCTTGACAGTAAATCTCATGAGATAGGAATGATCATGTCTTCTTTACCACATTTCCTTACCAACTTCATATCACTAACCGAATATACTCTTACAATGGTCGCTTACTGCGTACCTTGTTCTTCTCATTATCATGGCATCCGCTACTACTTTAGCTTCCGCCCAGGTGTTCTGCCATTACACTATGGCTTGCCATTCGCTTGGCTCAATAATATACGCTATTCTTTAAATCTCTCTGCGCACTTGCGCGCTGCTTACTCTACAGTTCATATTGCACACATACAGTGTTCACTACTCATCCGATTACTCTATTGGTTTCCTTTGTACTGCTATCAAGGTTCCTCTTTATACTCTACTGTTGTTCATATACTCATTGGCAATATACACATGCTCAATTTTACTACACCGCACTAGCGGTTTCACATTTCATACCTAGGTGGTAGCCTTTCTCTGGAGGATTCACGCAAATGCCGCTCCATAGGCCCCATAATAACAAGTGGCATCCCCACTCTAAGGTAGTGGTTCATTCTCCACTGTTCCTTTTATGCCTCTATGCATAGGTTTACAACGTTTGGATCTACGTATTGTAGTTGGTTTTATCGGCTTACAAGCCACCTTGCCTCGAGTCATGCTCCATGCGGGCTGTTTATATAGGTTTTGCTTCTCTGTATACCATTAAATGGTTTGGAGGTATTACTGGGTTTTTCGATAAGGTTGTCTCAACACTCTTCCATACATGGAAGGCCCTTTATGCAACTTGATTTTGTTGATGCCCTCTGGCAATCTAGGGTATCCCGTGTACGTGGGATCCCTTCGGGTTCTACCCGAGTGTTTGCTTAAACACTTGTGTTCTCAACACGATATTTCGTTCAACTACTGTTGACTCCGGCACCCTTCTCGGATTGCTCCTGGGTGTTACTGAGTAATGCCATTACATTGGCTTGTACTCATGGTTATGTTCAGTTGTGACTTCGCCTTGCGGCTATGTCCTTGACATCCCGTTTAGGGTTGTAATGTCTCCCTATTGGGTAGATCCTTGGTACCTTTATACCTTTGGGTCAGGTCATTATTCTCTTCAGTGAGGTATAAAGTGGGAATTCTATCCCGTTTATCGTACATTAATAAGTTCATTTAGGCATTCGCCGTATTATTTACACTGGTATTCACCCAGTTATTAGGTATTTCCGGAGACATATCCAATGTCTGTGCTTAATACTCTGTGCTTCTCGTCTTAACGTTATGTTCTTGCTCCATCATCCTACTGGATTCTTGACTCCTTTAGCTTGGTAAGCTTCTTTGTGTTCTTCGATCATTCGAGGTGTCCAACTGTTCGGTTTGAATTGGCTCTTTCGTCCGTAGTATGGAGTGGGCTACTTCCCGTGTTCCGTACTCTACTTGATACATACATGGGTATCTTATTGATACGTTACCACTTACCCAACTAACTCATTGGTCTGTCAGGCCGCAAGTCCTTTGGAGTGCGGTCGTTCCATGTCTCTTTGTGTACACTTGTAGTGTTGGTCACGCCTAAGTGAAGTATTCTGTTGCCAACTCTATGTATCGTCCTATGATGACTTACCATGGCTCTCAGTTTGGTTTTAAAATTTGGGGGTTTTTGGAAAACTTGCGTTTTTAAAAAAAATTCGAGTTTAGAAAATAAATCTTCATGGCATTCCCTTGCCGGTTGCTTTTACCAGGTCTAGCTTCTCGCCGACGGTATGCTCCTCAATAAAGTGGTCAGGCTGTCAGGCCTTCCGAAGTTTCATTTCAGAATTTCTTAGGGTTGTCTTGCCATATTGGCTTCTCTCGCCATTTTGGTACTTGCTAAGTACTGGTCGCTTGTCAAAGCTCCTCTTAATATCCGTTTTACTACACTTGCCTGGCAAGTGCGCAGTACAGGCGGTTTTTAGGTTAACTAATACCGGTCACGGTATCGTTCACGTTGTATTGGTAGCCTTGTTGGCTCTTCCTTGATCCTTCAGTTGGATAATTACTCCTTAGAGTTGCTCTCATTCATCTGACATGACTATCATTCATTTAGGTGCTTCTCCACTCTGGAGTTCCTTATTACTTAGTTCTAGGTTCTACCTCGTTGTTCGTTCCACGTCTTTACTGTGGTTACCGAGGGTTAAGTCATTCAGGTACTACTGCTGTAGTCCTACTTGGGTGTATCCCGCAGTTATGCTTGCAGCTGTCTAAGCTGTGCCCGTTAGGTATTGCAACCTCTTCGGGTGTGGCAGGGTGGTGTACCAACTCTCACTATGTTTTAATTGGTTGGTATACCCTTAGTGGTATTATATCATGGCGGTCCGTAGACATGTGCCCGGTTCTCGTTATTCTCATGAGTCCGCCCTGTTGCACGGTTGGTGCTTTCTTCTTGGCTGCTCGGCCAGCTAGGTTCTCGCGACTGCTAAGCATGTCGCCCCAAGTTGCCACAGATTTCGGTCTCCTTGGATTAGGATTTCTCGATCTCGCCATTATGTGCGGTTATTGTCATTTCAGCGGGATCCGTCTCCGGGATTTCCGGTTCTCGGGATCTACCGCATGACAGGTTCTGGTTCAAAATGAAATATTAACACTGCCAGATCGGGTTTCCCCGTCTCTGGCGTTCTTTCCCGAGCTTTAATACGGGGTTGTGGAGGGCGGGTTGGTATTGTAGGTATCCAGATCATACTGGAAGTTCCTATCTAGCGCATCTCTCACGCTACCACTCAACCCTTAGCCCTAAGTCTCTATCCTAACTCGGTATTTCCTAAGCTCGGTATTTCCAGTCATCAGAGCGATACTTCGCTCTGATACCATTTTTGTAACCCCAACCGTTAATCTCATCATTACCTCTTAAACCGTTACTAATTACTCCTACTCACGCAGCGGAACTCTAATTACAACGGGGGTGAAACAACGCCGTTAGCCACCCATGTGGCTAACCAGGCCTTTCTTACATACCGTAACGGTCTGATGAACTGGAACAACCGAGTACTCATACAAATACAATACTCAATTCATATCCCTACTATACCGAGTCTACAATATACGGATGCCGATAACATACTCGGACTTACACCTCATTCAAACGCATAAGTAATTACAATCTAACTACCCATGCTCACAGCAGTCCCCGTCCTACTCTCTCGAACGGTGGTCAGCTTCAAGTACCTGCACACTAAAAACGTTCCCCCTAGGGGGTCAGCTTACGCTGAATATGAAATTCGCATATACCGCGTGCTAACCGCGGTACGCCGACTACTTTGGGTCGGATATACATGGAGTTCATTTTAATCAAACAACATGCATCATGGCAATACAATATAAGTATATCACACAAGGAATCTATCCAATCACGGAACACGATTCCTAACTAACATAACAATGTTGTTAGTGGTAACTGGTTACTTAGGCATTGAGGGTTATTCCTCACTATGCCTTGTTTACTTATTCAATACCTCACCCGCTCTCTCGGGTTACTTATTCGTATACACACCATTCTCTTGGGCTACTCATTCTTATACTTACCCTTCTCTCGGGTTACTCATACATATACTCACCCCTTTCTCTCGGGTTATTATACTCATTATCTCACCCACACTCTTGGGTTATTCATACTCAAGCTCTTGTAGATTCTCGAGACATACAGGTCTCCTACGTCACGCTTGTTACTCTTATACATACTTAAGCCAAACTCATGGCTCTCTAGCATAGTCTTACTTCCCCGGTTTCGACCCTACGCTGGGTCTAGCATGGTGGGAAGGTTCAACTAGCTCACGGAACTCTCTCTTAGTTCCTATCTCTTTTACTTAGGTCCGACTACTCTCGTTCCCATGCACTCCTCTCTCGGAGTTATAATAATATCATGTATATTGGTCTAGAAGCATCATTCTCGATGTTTCTAATGACTTTGGAAACTTTACTTAAATTCGGGTAATCTTAGGTTTAAGGGTTACCCTCACAATCATATGCTTATACATTAGGATATTTTCTTATACCGGGTAAAATCCTCATATAAGAGGTCGACCGTATCTCAAGGGAGTCACATAGTCCCTTAGGTCTCTTTTACCTTTCTTATATGTTTACGTTATTGGACTATCTTCGATCCTCTCGATGGAGGTTCGTTTATCCCTCCACTCATATTTATTTCGTGGATTGTTTCAATAAGGTTCTCTAACCGTTATCGGGTATTTACTCAACCCGTACATCTCCTCACATTTTAGGGAGTTTTTATGTTTGCGTTATCATTACACTTAAATCGATAGTTATGTGTGTTTGCATACTTCCATTGGTTTGTGACTACCCGTTCAACGGGTTTCTAGTCAATCAATACTCACTAAGAGTCGGTCTATGCACTACGTTAGACCACACCGGCATACAAGTATGTTAGCTCATACAACATACAACAATGCATGCATAATCAAACAAGGGATTATTTTCATGCTTTAATCTTGATTAAGCCGGCACACAAACACACAAATCAGAGTAACTCGGTTAGCATACGGGGCATGAGAAAATCATACCTTTCACCGGGGTTTTCACTTTTACCGTGTCATCTCACCGTCCTCGGGTCACGCACGACTCTCTGATAATGTTTCAAACATTATCATTAATACTAAGCTTATACGGAACATAATTAAATGTTACTCCCGTAGTTACCCCGTTATCCCGTTATCTCGGTTTCACTTTTATTACTTTGAGCTCTCACTTCTCAAACACTTCTAATACTTTCTAACACTTCTTAGGGCCTTTACATCACACCAAACAAGGCCTTAACATCTTATAACATCATTAACACTCAATCCCCCATCATTTAAATCCTTTAAAACACTCTCTGTAGGTTTCTGGGGGTGGTCCGGGACTTGGTCCTTACCCTAAGTCCCGGACCAATTGCAAACTTAACTCTCGGGTGAAAATTACACATGGTCCGGGACCTTGTCCTGGAGTATAGTCCCGGACCAAAGCAGGGGGTGTGCTCTCGGCATAAAAACAGGGGGTGGTCCGGGTCCTTGTCCATGGACTAGGTCCCGGACCCTGCTAAAACCTGCAACATACATTATTTTTCAACTCCAATTCAATGCTTGTTCCACCCCTAATCATTCCCTAATCTTTCCACAAGATTCCTACATGATTAATCACCTTAAAACATGCTCTAAACCTCTTCAAATCATGGGTTAAACCCTTACACAAATTCTTGCTCCAAATCACTTATATTCCATAACTAGTTTTTCTCTTGTTTTCTACTAGACTTGTAACAGATTTGGTTTCTTCTTTAAACCATTCTAACCTCACTTACTGATGCCATTCCAAGCATTCACATGGCATTATTTTTACTCCTAACACACTCTCCTTCAAAGTTTGGTTTTCCAAACCATTAACCACTCACTTAACCCTCTTAAACACACCTAGTTTCTTCCTTTGAATAGAACACTCAAGTCCATACATCCCTAGGAAATTTTGACAGCACTTACTTACTTTACTAAGCATTTTCACCACACTAAAATCAACTCACAAGCACTTCTTCCCACCTGTTTGGTCTAGACATCAACAATCACATTAAATTCCCACTTGTTCACATATAAACTAGCTTGGTTTCCTAGGTTCATTTTACACACTTAAACCCATTGAAACATTCCCATTCGACAAACAACATTATAGTATCATGACCACCACAATTCAAGGTCCTTAATTCAACCTATCATTTAACTCACAAGTCACATAAAAACTAGCTCAAGGTAAGCTTTTTACCTTGCTCCTTTTCGGTTTTCTCCCTCTTCTTCCTCTTTCTCTTGTTCCCTCTTTCTCTTCATGTTTCCACATCAAAACAAAAGGGCATAGATTGCCAACTACAATCATATCCCCATATACTATATCAAACTTATTAATTCAAACCCTCCTTACAAAACTAGTATTTAAGAGCTAGTTTTTAAGGCTTAACTTTGACATTACCTTAGAGTGTCCAAAAGGAGAGCTTGGCAATCAAATAATGGAATTTCCAACACCCCACAATGGCATGGAGAAACCGACTGAAATGGAAGAAAATTTTCAACGTGGGAAAATTTTCCAAATAGTAAGAACAAGCTAGGAATGATGAACTTTTGCTTATATTCTTACCTTAGAGCATTAAGAGATGATTGAGAGTGAAAATAAGCTCTTCTAGCTTCAAAAGCTCCAACACCCATGGAAGTGAAGGTGGAGGAAACAAGATTTTGAGGGGTACAAAACGTAGCCCTTGCCGATACGAATCTAACGGTGGCAATTTTGTGCGATTCGGTGAAGAAATGAGCAAGTTAGAGGAGATTGAAGATGGAGGTGGTGTGCTGTGTGGAGTCGCCCAGCGTACAGAGGCAAGGAAGAAGAAGGTGCTCAGTTTGGAGGGGGAAAAAAAAATCGTGAATGGAAAGAAAAGAGGGGAGAGAGAGTACTTATTTTACTTTTGCTTTACACTATTCACTTTCCTTATTTATTTATTTGTCTTGTTATTACTTAATAGCTAGCAAGCTATTAATGGGTGTATACTTATTAATTAAAACCGGCCCACATTAATTAATAGCCTGGGTCATTTTTTGTCTTTTCGAATTAAACGCGTCTCGTCTCTCGTTTTCGACACTATTCATTTACCGGGTCCGTTTTCCGGAATTTTGCCGTTTAATTAATTTTAATGGTTACTAAGCTTCCATTAATACTTAATTATAGTTATTTAATCAACTATAATTTTTACGGGTCCGTTTGACCACTTAAAGTCACGTTTTCGGGCTTTCTCGAAAAAACGTGCTTTTATGCTTATTTAGTGTTTTAATCCATTATTTGGATCCGTTTTCTTCGGGAATCATTCCCGTACACTAATTAGGCCTAACAAAGCCTTAGGAATCCATCTCGGACCCTTTCGAGATTATATATCTTTTATTTTCATTTAATGCGCATTTTAGCGTTTTTCGCTTTTCAAGCGTTTTCTCTTTTCTTTTGGTTTTATTCTTTTTACCAATACTCTCTAGGCACATTTAGGCCCTTAATAATTTTATTAGAGTAATTAAATCGCCATTTTTAGATCCGGGGTATTAAACATAAGATGATAAAAAGTAACATAAAATATAAGAGTTTGTTAATCTCATGGGAATTACCTACGTGGTAAATATATACATACACAAGGAAAATGTATATAAGGTGGATATATATTTTGGTTGGAAGCCATATGATTTAATGGTGGTGGTTATTTAAAAAAATATATATATAGTTATGAACTATAAGTTATGAGTTTTGGATACAATACAAAAAATAATAATATACTACAATCATGCATGAATACATGCAACTATAGGATATGTACCTAAGCTAGATGGTGGACAGGATTAAAAAGAAATACAACGAATTAAACTTAACAGTTGAAATGTTATGACGTACGCGTTTAAGTAACAAAACCGACTGTTTTAGAGAAACCCGTAACGAACAACTGTAGAAAACAGGGGTGAACTGTCGGGGTTACTTATTATTCGGAGATACCGGGTCGGATGTAGTTAGTCATGGAGACTGACTTATAGTTTATTACCGTTTAGATTGTACTTCTGACAAGACGCTCGACGAGCTAGCGGACTACACGGAGCATAGGATCTTGCTGATTCATACTCCACCGTAATACAATCAGGGTGAACGGTATGTAAAGGGGTTTGATCCGAGTTGTCCTAAGGTTGCTCCTTGGGCTCGGATTTGGTTGATATAACTTGTATGTTGTTATGTGTCTCTGATTGTCTCTGAGGGCTTCCTCAGTTCAGACTTCTGTGTGATCTGTGATAAGATTGTTTGTCTGAATGTGATAATTAATATGCATGAATTGTATATTTATAGCTGCTTATTATTTACTGTTGTTGAGTTAACAGTATTGGTTCGTATATATGAACCTATATATATAAAACGAACTAGCGGCTATGGTGCTATCTTATATGAAATATAAGGAACGTAAGTAAAACGTTGTAGCACTAGGATAATAACATATACATATTATCCAAGACTTTTATACGGAGCATTGGCCTTTCTATACGCCGCTCTCGTATCTAACACTGGATCCCGAGTTTACAGACTCCGGATTGGACTAATGACCTTAGTCTGCTGTGTTAGAAAATTTGGTAATGCGATGCGATGGTATAATTAATTAATTAATGGAATGGAAGTAAAGCCAAGAGGATGTGGCTCTTGGTGCGCGCTGTGATCACAAAAACGATACCAGGATGTCCGCGTACGGGTCCGTAAGTATCAAGAAAATTTCCCGTGAGCTAGAATGGCTCGTTGGTCGGAGACTCTACCGTTGGAGTGGCTACTGCCGTGGGTGACCCGCCATAATATATGGGTAACTAGAGACATGTCGTTTTAACGAGACATTGTCACTAGGTATAACTGAACAACTAAAACAATTGAGACTTATACAGTGGCGAACAATACCATGGACGAGACTTAATACTTGTTTATTATTCTCGTTGTTTCGCTTTGTTGTTCATTGGTTATACTTGTGGTTATTTTATTGTGTGTTGATGGTTGGATGGAGCCTACGAGGCTAAGGTAAATTAAATATGAGCACTGTACGCTACGGCGAATGTACATTGTACATTATATGTTATTGTTCGATACGTTCGATATATAATTGTGGACTGTGTTATTAAATGATTGTGGATTGGATGGATGGTTGAATATCTATGAATTTGGATGGATGAATATGTGTATTATACATGTTTATTACAGTATTGTTATAACTGTAAAATGGTAAAGCATGAAACCGACCTAGTAATAAGATGGTTAAAATGACAAGTGACCATTAGGGTCCAGGCCCGGCATACTCAGCGTCTATCGCTGATACTACACCATTTCAGGTTGTTGATCATTGTTGAAGCTGAAGAGCAGGAACAGGGTAAATTGGAGTTTTGCTTTTGTTACCACACATGGAGTTCATTGGGTTTAGCAATGAGGATGGTGTATGGTCGTATGGTAAGGTTATGTATTTTTCAGGATTGGGTAGACGCTCACTTGTCGATGTTTATGATTTATGGATTTAGTATGATGTATAGGAGTTTCTCGTTATCACTGCGGTTAGCAGCTTGTTTATTTTGGAAGTTGGATGTAGTTTGGCTACGTTGCTCGCATGGGCGAGTAATGGCCGGTGACACCCGAGCGAGATTTGTAATTGTTATTTATTTTCCGTGTGAGACGTTTTAATTATTGCTACGTGAGGGATTATATCGTGATTATGGAGAGGGGTGTTACAAAAGTGGTATCAGAGCGGAGTACCGCTCTGATGACGAGAAGATAAGTTAAGACAGTGAGCTTAGGACTTGGGAAATATTGGGAAACATTTAGGAGGTACGAGACGACGTCTTAAAAGGATATTGTGTCTAGTAACGCGAATTGCGTGACAGGTTAGCCTTAAGGCAATTAATATCTATTGGTTGTGTACGGTAATTTACCGAGTATTTATGTGACATACTGTACTACAGATGTCTGGTGGAACTAGAGGGCGTGGTACTGGTAGAGGTGGAGGCGGTGACCCCGGCATTCCAGGAGTTGCTGAGACGGTTGCAGCCGTTCTTGCACAGCTGGGTACTCAGATAGGAGGAGCACCAGCCCACCCACCACAGCCCAGGGAAACGAACTGGCTGAAGTCAGTTAGCGAGACCCGACCACCTACATATTCAGGGGAACCAGACCCCGTAGCTTTGGAGCGCTACATTGTTGAACATGAGAAAGCTTATGAAGCTTTACAAGTACCTGACGACAAGAAGGTCGCCATTGCTGCTTCCATGTGAAGGATGCAGCCAGCACTTGGTGGAGGTTGGTCAAGGACCATCACCTGGCTACGCCCGACTTTTGTGGGCTACCTTTGTAGAGTTGCTGAGAGAAGTACTACCCAGCTCACCTTCAGAAGAAGCGCCAGGAGTCCGAGACACTGACCCAAGGAGGTCTGACCGTGATGAGTATTACGCTCGATTCTTTGGTCCGCTGGACTTCATTCCCGGTGTGGATTACTCAGAGACCGTGAAGGTCGAGAAGTTCCGGGGAGGACTATTATTTCGCATTCAGATGGCGATGGGTGCTACCCTCTACACTACCATCCAGGTGCTAACATGAAAGCCATAAAATTCTTTACTTACTACATTACCAATTAACTTTGTGAGAACTTACCAAGGAGATTCCAGGAGTGTTATGAGGCTGCCTCGAGGACGGAGCTAATGCTCCAGACTCGGGAAGAGACTCTTGGGGCAAAGAAGAGAAAGAACCCGAAGGAGAGTCTGAGGATGGAGGAGCATCTCAGGCAATAGAAGAAGGGAAGTAAGAACTTATTCCATTTCAGATTATTTATCATATTAAATACCTTAGGAATGCTGACCCGAAACCTTAAATAGGAAATTCTTTCCAAAGAAAGGGCAGCAGGGTCACCAGGGAACAAAGGGAAAAGAGCCCGTCCTTCAGTTGACCGGCCCAGCTATAGATGTTAAGCCTCTAAGATCTGCACCTCCTAAGGGTGAGAACACCTACCTCTTAAATTGAATTGTGACCTTAACCTTTAAATCATCAGATTGTAACTTAAACTTAATTACTACCATTAGGCACCAGACAGCCCCAGCGCCATTTTTACTGTAAGCGTTGTGGGAAAGACCATCCTGGGGTCGATTGCGAAGGCCGCAAAGTTGTCTATCGGTGCTGCAAGAAAGAGAGCCATAGGGAATTCGAGTGCTGGATGAACCCTGAGAGCCGTAATTACAGGCCACCAAAGAATACTCAGAAGACCTCAGCTGGAGGATCTGGAGTACCACGAGGCGGTCAGGATGGCCAGACATCTACTGATGCTGGAGCCCTGAAGGGCAAGGGAGTAGTAGGGCATGAGTCCCCTAACTCCATGAGACCGCTGGTGGAAGACTTGTTTACTTACTATGTTGTGTGCTTACTTGGATGTTAGAAGGAGCTATGTTATAAGAATGTGGGAGTGTGTCATTGACCACTCGCCTTTTGTGTAAGACTTTGGGATTAGTTGTGTGTACTCAGTACTATAAGCTTTAAACCTTGACGGATATATATATGAACAGGATGTTTATGCTTACATTATCATGTAGCATACTCAAATGACGTAGAGTCAATGAGTCCGGGATTACTGAACCAGAATTTCCACCTGCATGGCGCACTTGCTATGCAAGCGCTATGACAGTAAACCACTGAAATTTCCATCTGCCTTGCGCACTTGCTACAGCAAGTGCAGCAACACAACGAACAGTAACAGCAACTGCAAATGCAACTGCAACAACTACTACTTTTTAGTCTTTTATTATACATATACCAAAAAAAAAGATGTTTTTCAAACGTTTTCACACAAACCCTGAGATTAGAAACCTATACAACCTTGGAAGGACCGTTAGTCCAACCACTGCAACTGGAGAAACTATACAACCACTGTGATTGTAAACCAAACCATTTTAAACATTTAGGAATTTTCAGACATGGCTTATTAGCCAAATACCATCAGTGTATACCCGCATTTAATGTTAATCACTACGAGTGATAAATGTTTAGTCCTTATGGACAAGCATACCCTTTGTAGATGCACCACCGTCAGTGAGGATGGTTGGGAAGTGGAGAGCCAAGTTGCTCAAACTATTATGCAATCTGCAATATATCCAATTAAACGAATGAGGGAACAAATATGAACTATGGAGGTGATATGATCATGATAAACAGGAAGAAAAGGAATATGTATTGTACTCAGTGAGACCGAGTTAGGAGAACCGGGTTTGCTAAATGTAGCACAGATTTTACTTACACCGAGCTAAATAACGTCGGCTATGACACGAATTACTACTGATGCCACCAGGGCAATAGCACTTATTACTAGATAACCGATACCATGAACTATTAAACAAAAAAAAGGGAAGAAGAAGAGAAAAGAAAACAGGATATCCATCAAAGGGAGATTGACAACAGAATACTTCACAACAACCGTGTGACAGACATTACCAGTTTACTAAACGAGACATGGGACGACCGCACTCCGTTAGGAGCATGTGGGCCTGACAGACTTATTTATGAGTTAGTCAGGTAAGTAGTAATGTATCAGTACGGTACCCCATGCAAGTAGACAAGTAGTGTTAGGAACACGAGAAGTAGTCAACTCCATACTACGGACAGTAAGACGGATTACCTCGAAGATGGACGAGAAGAGCCGCAGTTAAACCAACGGGCTAGAGAAATCAAGAACCTTCAGCAGATAGCAGTAGACAGTATACAGAGAAGAGAAACCTTTCAAGGACGGAAACTAAGGAAAGAACATGGAAACCCATTATGGACGAATAATATGTAGAACCCTCATAAGGATCAAGCAAATGCTTGCAATCCAGAGGAAATCTACCAGATGATATGGACATAAACGCGTGACTACGCGAGGATAAAAGACAAAGCTATATAATAGCAGACACCTTAAGCAAGGAACAGTGGATTTGGAATGTACCACTCACAGGATAATTCGCACATCTTATCTGTTTGACTCACGAATATTAGCTGTTGAGCGTTTACGCCTCTGCACTCTGTATGACTGAGTGTTTTGGTATTGCACTCGTGCAGTTATTAATCTAGTGGGAATGCAGAAAGATAAAGTGGATATCAACACGAGTGTGTAAAAAAAAAAAGAACTACAACAGTGTGTACTCCGGAACAAACCACCAGGAGACATGGATGACAAACATCATCTTTGTGGACATATAGGCTGGTACGTCTTAGTATTACAAAGACAAGTGCAAGAGCACTAAGTACTAACAGTAGCCAATGTCATTACCTCAACTGAATATCAGTGAGAGAAGACACACGCATTATGCTAGTGATCCAAATGAGTGGATTCACAGCAAAAAAAAAGAGGCAAATTGAGCCTATGTTCATGGGTCTGCACCTCATACGGAGCGAGTGGGCCCATAAGAAAACTTGGGAGAGAGCACAAATAGATAGTGCCTCACCCTTTATGATTGTGGAGCCCAGAAGGGCTAGAGTCATACCCGTCTCTGATATGAGGATAACCCACGAGTTGGTGAACTCTTTGAGAGCCAAGTATCCAGCGCTCCTTGTTGAGCGGCTGTTGTATACTTGTGGGGTACGGGGGCGTAACCCTTTTTAAGGGGGGTAGAGCCTCTTGGCTGTGCACATGTGTGCACTAATTTTGTTGTTTAGTATGCATTGCATACAAAGAATTGGTGGTGTGCGGGGCATACGAGGTTGTTTGTTTAGTATGCATGGCATACAGTGAATTGTTTCGTATGCATGGCATACAGTGAATTGGTTTTGTTGGTTATGGTTGGTACGCGGGGCGTGCGTTGTTTGGTTGTTTGTGTGTAATGTGCACTTGTATGTATGTATCTTACGAGATACTTGTTTGAATGTTGTATTACACCATGTGTGTAGTACTTTTCTTATGCTATTTGTGATATGTATTCATATTGCTTTATAGAATGATTACATATGGTATCGCCTAGATACGAAATGAATCATTAGATATGGAATGTGGAACAATGGAATGTTATGGACACCTCAGGGAGGTTGTCAGGGTTGGTAGAACTGATAGGAAATGGTGGTGCTGATGGATCACCTATATCCATATATGATTGAACTAACGCCACAACGTGATGGCTATGTGCTGTATAAGCGCAATACGATGTGTGTAAATGATATATCACATAGATATACATTATGGGAACAATGGGTAGTTATACATTTATATACTTACCTATTTGATTAAGAGACTTCGGGACGAAGTCTTTTTAAGGGGGGTAGATTGAAATACCCCAAATTAAACATGGATTAAATATTTAATTACATTAATTAAGGCCTAAACATGCCTTAAAAGTCAACTGAGAACAACAGTGGTCAACACAAAACAAGATGTTGCACCCTTTGACTGTTAAGGGTAAATAAATACCCAAATGAACTCTTAGGACCTAAAAATTTGTCCTAAGTTTATTAACATAATATTAAACATATTTAATTGTTACAACACTCCAACACAAAGAACAAGCACTTTCATGCTTCAAGGTCAAAAAGGGCAAAAAGGTGCTCTAAGAAACCTTAAATCTAATGACCTCTAAATGATATAAAATTGGATACCATGATAAATATCATGTAAGGAACACAAAAAAACCGTTGTCAAAGAAAACCAAGCTCAGAAACACCTTGCGACACAAAATGTGCACTAAAACTCCTAAAAGCACGTTTTTGTGTAATTGTCTTCTAAATTGGTTTTAAATGGGCTAAAAGGTTATAATTACCTTTAAATATAATAAAATGTCATATTATATGATATTAGGAATTTAATTCCAGAATTTACGAATTTTTACAAATTTAATATTAAAATATTAATAAAACCCTAATGTGGGGCCCGTTTGGGTCAACATTGACTAAGTTGGTCAATGTTGACCATTGACCACGAAATGGACTACATAAAATCAGATAATTAAGTCTCTTAACAGACCAAGAGACAAGTCCCATGTGACAATTAAATATAGTCCTTTACTTTTGCATAAAATAACAAAAAGACATACTTTACCTTATAAAACAAAAAGGTGGTCTCCACTTACCTTACCCATGTGAGCCAGCCGATTTGGAGCCCCTCTTCCTCCTTGTATTTCGGTGCTCCAAGCCAGAACAAGACAAGGAGAATGACTCACCTTTTGACTAGTTTATTAAATGGCATTATTACTTCACTTTTGATTCAAATTGGAATCAAATGATTCACCCACTCCCTCAATCATGGCCGGCTGTCATTGCCTTGTCTCCACCGAAATGAGCCTGCAATAATCAACCCCAATCAATGAATGGTGAGTCATCAAGTCACTTAAAACATAAAAAATGCAAAAAATGTGTTTTAAGGCAAAACTAGGTCATTTCTCTCATTAGCTCCATTCCAACCGTGGAGCACATTGCCAAACTCTCCCTTTGGCTCCTCTTGACCGAAGGAAAGGTTCCCAAGCACCATTGATGAGATCTCAAGCTCTAGGTAAGCTCCTAAGGAATAAAAATGTCCATTTTCTTCATCTTTCTTTCCTTTTTCCATTGATCTACACTCCAACCTTTTCTATACATATTTTTAGAGTGTTTTGGAGGTTAAATGAAGAATCATTTTCGGACATAACCAGATCTAAGAAGGAAAGTTCAAGTCTTGACTAATTAAGGTAAAAATGTGCTCTAAGCACACACCTCTTCTTCCTTGTGAATTTCGGTTGTAAACCTTGGTTCCCTAGCCTTATTTTCTTCTCCTTTCATGTAGATTCAGTTGGTATACCAAGATCTACAAGGAGTAGCTAGATCCAAGCCAAAAACACCATTTTTGGCATCTTAAACAAGGTAAAACTTAGCTATCTTCCAAGCTAATTCACCACGGTTTTATACCTTGTTCTTGAGAGTGTTTTGATACTCTTTCTCTTCTGGAAAAATAGGGCCAAAGTAGATCTATATCAAGCTTGAAGATCTAAGGTAAAAATCCATGATTTTCATGACTTGAATTACTTTTTATGGTTAGATCTTGCTTGGAGACTAACTAGGCCTTGTTTTCTGTTTGAAAACATGTAAGAGAAGCTTTGGAGAAATTCTCCTTAAGGTGGCGAATCCAAACAAGGATTTACCTAAGCTAAATCAAGGTATAAATCACTTAAACATTAACTTTGCTAAGTTAAAATGTTCTAAGCTATCTCTAATATTATTGCCGTGAGTGAAGAAGTAAAATAAGGTCATGTTTGACCTTAAAATGTTTAAGGAATGGTTTAATAAATTTTATAACTAATTAAACAAGCATAATTGTCAAATTTAAGACATTATGTGGAAGTTTGGTAAATAAATAAAAAGTGTGTGGTGAGGCTGAAATCTATATGTATTTTTGGGACATTTATGTGTAATTTATTTTGCAAGACAGTGTTTGTAATAAGGCCATGTATTTTAGGCCATTTTATTTATGCATTTACAAGCTTTTAGTTAAGTTTAAGTGGTGAAAAATAATTACCGAAAAGAATGAGGGGTTATGGTATAATTAAATTAAATTTGGGGGCTTTAGAATAATAAGGCCGAAAATTAGAGTTAAAAAGGAGTTAAAATAATGTTTATAAGATTTTATAAAGTTTTGGGGTTAAATGGTGATTTCTAGAAAGTTTGGGTGCAAACCGTAATTATAAGGAATTGGTGGTCAAGGAAATATTAAGGTGGTCAACCTTGACTATATGGTAGGTTTTGACCAAATTAGATAAGTTAGATAACTTATTTAAGGTTTTATAATAAGTTATGTATTTTATGGTAATATTTTCATAACATATGTGGTAAATATGTTATTACCAAAAATAAAGGGTGTACAATGGTATTTTAAACACCCATGGGCTATTAGGAATTTTTAGGAATTTGTTGGGTTGCTTTTGGAATTAAAATGAACTATATATGTAAACATATAGTTATTATGTCATTATGACACTTTGGAGAAATATATGAGGTGGTATAGTAAATACCGATTATATATGGGTTAATAAAGGTAATAATAACCCTTTGGAGAAATTTGATGATTTTTAGAATAATACAAGAGTGTTTATTAAGATATATGTATAATATAGTTTTAATGAATTATGAAACTATGTGTTATAAATAGGGCCGAATGGCAATTATGGAATAGCACAAGGGCTGTTCGAAAGTTACAAAAAATAACCATAGGTTATACCCTTTTTATAAGTTAGAAATGTTATATTAAATGGAATATATAACATGATATAAATTAAGGGGTGATTTTGTAGATAAAGGAAACTATGGTTTATGAAAAAGAATATGGTTTTGATATGGTGCCCATGTGGCAATAATAAATAGTTTGGTATAAAAACCATAGGTTATTAATTAAAGGAAATAAGAATATCATGTCAAAAGATATTAGCATATGGAATAGCATTAGATAATGTTATGTGGTCAAAATAGAATTTAAATAAACTCAAGGGCTTTACCGAATTGATAAAGTTTGGAAAATGAATTTTAGACTAAGGTCTATAATGTTATAAATGTTATAACAATTATATGGTTTAGGTGGAATTAATATGAGTAAGGATATTCACATCAAAGAATGTGACAAACTATAAATAAATGGGATTTATAAACTAAGGTGTTTATGGAATAAACCTTAGGAGTTGTAAATATAACAACATAAAATGTTACATAATATTAGGATAATAATCTTAATATAGGTTGTATAATATAATACAACTAATGAGAATAATCATCTAACATAAGATGATAAAAAGTAACATAAAATATAAGTTTGTTAATCTCATGGGAATTACCTACGTGGTAAATATATACATACACAAGGATAATGTATATAAGGTTGATATATATTTTGGTTGGAAACCATATGATTTAATGGTGGTGGTTATTTAAAAAAATATATATAGTTATGAACTATAAGTTATGAGTTTTGGATACAATACAAAAAATAATAATATACAATCATGCATGAACACATGCAAACTATAGGATATGTACCTAAGCTAGATGGTGGACAAGATTAAAAAGAAATACAACGAATTAAACTTAACAGTTGAAATGTTATGAGGTACGCGTTTAAGTAACAAAACCGACTGTTTTAGAGAAACCCGTAACGAACAACTGTAGAAAACAGGGGTGAACTGTCGGGGTTACTTATTATTCGGAGATACCGGATGTAGTTAGTCATGGAGACTGACTTATAGTTTATTACCGTTTAGATTGTACTTCTGACAAGACGCTCGACGAGCTAGCGGACTACATGGAGCATAGGATCTTGCTGATTCATACTCCACCGTAATACAATCAGGGTGAACGGTATGTAAAGGGGTTTGATCCGAGTTGTCCAAGGTTGCTCCTTGGGCTCGGATTTGGTTGACATAACTTGTATGTTGTTATGTGTCCCTGATTGTCTCTGAGGGCTTCCTCAGTTCAGACTTCTGTGTGATCTGTGATAAGATTGTTTGTCTGAATGTGATAATTAATCTGCATGAACTGTATATTTATAGCTCCTTATTATTTACTGTTGTTGAGTTAACAGTATTGGTTCGTATATATGAACCTATATATATAAAACGAACTAGCGGCTATGGTGCTCTCTTATATGAAATATAAGGAACGTAAGTAAAACGTTGTAGCACTAGGATAATAACATATACATATTATCCAAGACTTTTATACGGAGCATTGGCCTTTCTATATGCCGCTCTCGTATCTAACACTGGATCCTGAGTTTACAGACTCCGGATTGGACTAATGACCTTAGTCTGCTGTGTTAGAAAATTTGGTAATGCGATGCGATGGTATAATTAATTAATTAATGGGATGGAAGTAAAGCCAAGAGGATGTGGTTCTTGGTGCGCGCTGTGATCGCAAAAACGATACCAGGATGTCCGCGTACGGGTCCGTAAGTATCAAGAAAATTTCCCGTGAGCTAGAATGGCTCGTTGGTCGGAGACTCTACCGTTGGAGTGGCTACTGCCGTGGGTGACCCGCCATAATATATGGGTAACTAGAGACATGTCGTTTTAACGAGACATTGTCACTAGGTATAACTGAACAACTAAAACAATTGAGACTTATACAGTGGCGAACAATACCATGGACGAGACTTAATACTTGTTTATTATTATCGTTGTTTCGCTTTGTTGTCCATTGGTTATACTTGTGGTTATTTTATTGTGTGTTGATGGTTGGATGGAGCCTACGAGGCTAAGGTAAATTAAATATGAGCACTGTACGCTACGGCGAATGTACATTGTACATTATACTGTTATTGTTCGATACGTTCGATATATAATTGTGGACTGTGTTATTAAATGATTGTGGATTGGGTGGATGGTTGAATATCTATGAATATTTGGATGGATGAATATGTGTATTATACATGTTTATTACAGTATTGTTATAACTGTAAAATGGTAAAGCATGAAACCGACCTAGTAATAAGATGGTTAAAATGACAAGTGACCATTAGGGTCCAGGCCCGGCATACTCAGCGTCTATCGCTGATACTACACCATTTCAGGTTGATGATCATTGTTGAAGCTGAAGAGCCGGAACAGGGTAATTGGAGTTTTGCTTTTGTTACCACACATGGAGTTCATTGGGTTTAGCAATGAGGATGGTGTATGGTCGTATGGTAAGGTTATGTATTTTTCAGGATGGGTAGACGCTCACTTGTCAATGTTTATGATTTATGGAATTAGTATGATGTATAGGAGTTTCTCGTTATCACTGCGGTTAGCAGCTTGATTATTTTGGAAGTCGGATGTAGTTTGGCTACGTTGCTTGCATGGGCGAGTAATGGCCGGTGACACCCGAGCGAGATTTGTAATTGTTATTTATTTTTCCGCTGTGAGACGTTTTAATTATTGCTACGTGAGGGATTATATCGTGATTATGGAGAGGGGTGTTACATGTCTCTCATGCCAGAAGGTGAAATTCGAGCACCGACGACCGGGCGGAATGGTACAGTTGATGCTAGTTCCCGAGTGGAAGTTTCATGATATCTCCATGGACTTCGTGGTCGGACTCCCATCTACCAGGGGAGGTTTGAACATGATATGGGTTGTAGTGGATCGCCTTACCAAGGTAGCCCGATTTTTATAGATGAAGGACACTTGGAAGGTAACTACATTAGCGGAATTGTTTGATTAGGAGATCATGAGACACCACGGGGTACCAAAGACCATAGTGTTTGATAGAGATACCAGATTCCTTTCGAGGTACTGGAGAGCTACACGAGAAGTGTTGGGCATGGAATTGAAGTTGAGTACCGCATTCCATCCTCAAACAGATGGTCAGACTGAGCGTACAATTCAGACACTCGAGGACATGCTGAGAGCATGTGCCTTAGACTTCCAGGGCAGTTGGATTGACAAGTTACATCTGATCGAGTTTTCTTACAACAATAGCTATCACGGTTCGATCAAGATGGCGCCTTTCCAAGAGTTGTACGGTAGACCATGTTGTACACCGCTCTGCTGGGATCAGTCGAGTGAGACGGTTATTATAGGACCAGAATACTTAGAGCAAGTTCAGGCTGAAGTTCAGCAAATCAGAAAGAACATGAAAGCTACTCAAGATAGGCAGAAGTTGAAATACCCCTAACCATTAAATAATTAAATAATGGGAATTAAAGATTTATTTGTGGGATTATGTAACCAGAAGAAAGCACAGAAACACTTGGGCATTAAAAACGCACCTAAACTCCTTAAGGTCAAAAACATGCATTAAGCCGGACCTTGAGTTAACCAAGTTATAAAAGCTATAAAACACATAAAAAATCAACTAATGATCATGATATATCATTTAGAACAAAAGGCTTGGAGTAAATTTTCAATAAAAACGAAAAGTCCCTGGAGGAACCCTTGTGGGCCCCACAAACCCTAGAAAAGGTCCGGGAATGCCGAAGTGGCATGAAACCTTAAATAAATCATTCTTAGAGTTCCTACCACCATTAATTAACATTCTAAAGGGAATGCTCAAGTTATATTTACAAGAATACACAAAATGCCTGGGAGAAACGCTTAAAGCACAAAAAGGTCCCGAAAGTCCCGGGAATGTATCGGGAATGTGTTTTGGGTCTATATAACCCAATGAAACACCTATAAATACTCTAATAAATATATATACTCATTAATATCACATTGGTAACTTTAAATCCAGAGATTTACAATTTTTACATTAAAATATTAATATAATAATAAAATAATGTAAAATTGAGTCTCCTTTGACCAAGTTGGTCAACATTGACCATTGACCACGAAATGGACCCTCCATAGCTGATTTATTAAAGATATTAACCAAGCCACCAGCTGTTCCCATGTGCTATTAAATATGGCACACTAATTCTAGTTTACTAAAGTAAAGTTAGGTATACTTTTAGCATATTAATAAACTAGGCTTGTCTACCCACTTGACCACCCGTAACACCCCTACCGCTAATATCTTCATTACCGTCCAATCTCCTTATACATCCAACTCACGCAGCGGATACATACTTACACAACCACGGGTGATACAATGCCGTTAGCCACCCACGTGAGGCACAATCAAGGTCGTCCAGTCCAAATTCCAATTCACAGTATGAAAAATACCCCGGCCCAAACACCTCATATTCTGGGTATCTTAGCCCTCTTGCTTTCAGTTCAAGCCTGTTCCGGTCTTCAATCTACCTTGTGAAGCATCATTCTCACCCTAGTTCATTCAGCACACTTCCTCTTGTTAGCTAATAATGGACACCTTGGAAACAGGCAGGCCCGAATCCCAAGCATGGCAGAAGGAGGAAGTCCAATCAATATGGATGCCTAGTTAACCGTAGAATTCAATGGGATGCTGAAAAAGATTGAGCGCATGGAGAAGGCCAACAAGCCAGCCGGTTTCAACTACTTTTCCACTAGACTGTATCCCGAGTTTGATCTCCCGCAAAAGTTGAAGTTGCCAACACTTCCTCTGTACAAGGGTTCCTCCGACCCACAACTTCATTTGGCAATGTTCGATAGAGAAATGTCTATCCTTATGCTGAACGATATGCAGAAGGCCAAGGTATTTGCCCGCTATCTAGATGAGACTCCTCAGTGTTGGTACATAACTCGAAGGATGAATACCAAGACCTACGAGGGGGTCTGTGAAGCTTTTCTGCATCATTTTGAGTACGCTAGAATTTTTGGAGTCACCAAGACTGATCTTGCAAGCACACGACAAATAGAAGGTGAATCAATGACTGACTTCGTCAAGCGTTGGAGGACGAAGGCAGCCGTTATGCTCACAAAGATGGACGAACAGGAGCAAATCTGAATGGTAATCGAGAATATGCAGAAACAATACAATGACAAGCTTAAATTCACATACTTTCCTAATTTTGACTTGCTAATGGAACAAGTTGGTGTCCTAGAGGAATTGATCCATAAGGGAGAATTAAAGCTTGGGAACTCATAAAACATCGGAAATGGTTCAAGGACAGCAGCTTGTATTCAAAGAGGCATCCAAAAGAGAACCAGGCAGCATGAGGTAAACACCGTTCGACGGCTAAGAGAGTCAGGTTGGGCCATTGGAGCATCAGAGCCACCTAGAAAGAAACTCCGTTAAAGAGAGTTCACAGACATTGGCCAACCGTTGAGCCAGGCTTTTAAAAAGCTCCAGGAGCGAAACATACTACAACCTCTCACCCCCCCGGCCTGGGGTTCCTCAGAAAGGAAGGAATCTAAGTCAATTTTGCTAGTACCACCAATTACCCGGTCACGACACCGATGATTACAAGGCTTTGAGGCACACGATCCAGGACCTCTTTGACTAGGGATTTCAATGTGACAGTATTTAGGAGAATGTTAATTCACAGTTCTTAGTTTAGACTTTATAATATTTCGTTTCCATTCTGTTTTCCTTTTTAGTATACTTTGAGTAGCTTTTCGATGTATGTACTCAGTATTGTTCAATTTATTTGCCATTAATAAAGCTTCTGCATCCTTCCCATCTTTAAGAAAGTCATGTACAAATGTTTCATAATAAAATGCTTTTTCTCTAACAAAACAAAAAAACGGTTTGAGTATGTCTTTTGATTAAGGCACATGAAACAATCATCTTCTGGCAATAGAACAAGACGAGTCGTCTTTTTGCTTCCAAAAGGGTGAACATGTCCTTCCAAACACCATCTCAAAACATCCAAAATAATCCACAAAGAGGTCCAAAAACTACATCTGTTTAAGTGTTGTCATAAACCCCAAATCAATACTGGGGCAATCTGAGCTCGGGATCATCGTCTTTAATCTTTTGTTTAAGCATGTGAACTAGTCTCTGAATGAAATTCACGAGAGTGTCTTGAGCGGAAAAACCATGAGTGAACGAGCGTGTCATTTTTACATGACTCTAGTGAGACCACATTTAAAGGTAAGGTAAACGGCATAACTCCGACCGAAGGAGATATTTTGTAAATTTACGCTTAGACCTTTGAAAAGTAACAAAGAACGGATACACAACTATTAGGGATGACGAAGCACTTAGGTACAGCACCACATAACCAAAAGCTTGTGAACCACATTAAACCCTAGGCACCCCCGCTGAGCTTTTCGTATGCATCCTCTTTTACAACATCACAAACTCCACAAACAAGCCTGCCAATGATGAACAACCGACCCGGTGACCAAAGGAAGCAAGGAGCCCGACTTCCGAACAACAACTTCACAAGTCCAAAGAAGCAACACCATTACCAAGACAATGAAATGATCCACAAATGGTCCCAAAGCGACACAAGATCCCATGAGGTCACAT
The DNA here is from genome assembly GCA_023374045.1 of Limonium bicolor. Taxonomy (NCBI): domain Eukaryota; kingdom Viridiplantae; phylum Streptophyta; class Magnoliopsida; order Caryophyllales; family Plumbaginaceae; genus Limonium; species Limonium bicolor. The sequence goes on along the minus strand of CM041778.1, from coordinate 318,115,700 downwards.
TAAAAAACAGCTCTCAAAGTTCAAAACCAAGAAACATAAGAACCCCAAGGAAAAAGAGATTCAAAGAAAGGCAAATCTGGAAAGCCTCAAAGTAATCCAAAATCAAAAGAAAGAGAGAAGGTGCAAAGAACAATTCATAAGTCCCAAGTTCCAAGCTCACAAGCGAAGTCATCACGAAGTAGCCAAACGACTTCAAGACAAAGAAGGCAAGTCCGAGAGAAGCTGCAAGTTGTTGCTTTGGTCACCCTTATAGCTCCACATATCCTAAACATTCCTCCATCGTCCCATTGTCTTTCATCACACCCCATAGCCACGTTATAAGCTTAAAAGACTTCCGACTTAGTAGTTGTGTATCCAATCAGGTGAAAGTAGTAGGTTGAACGCGTAAATCTAACAAATTTTAAATTCAATGGTTGAGATGTTTTGGCCAAAAGGAGGACACGAGTGCAAGCATCAAACACTTTGAGTGTAGGATAGAAAGCACCACATCAAGACATAATCCTTAACCATGTGAGGATAAGACTTGGTTGCATGTTTAACCAAAGAAAGTAACGGGGGCAATCGATCGTTCCAATCGATTGCCATGAACTCTAGCTCAGATTGTCTTAATGGAAAATACAGGGGGCAATTGTTGGATCCAACAATTGCAATGACAACACCAATCGAAACCCAAACATTAAACACCACCGACACCATCACACCCCAGGCCCATATAAGCCTTTACCTCCACATCATACCACACAGGCCCACATAAGCCCTTACCTCCACATCATATACCACGGGCACTTCATAAGCCTATACCTCCACATAAATTTCATGGCCCATGAAATACCCCGGAATTTAAAACAGTGATTAATTAGGCTAATTAAATATTTTAAAGCTTAATTAATCCTAAATAAATATGTAGGAACGATTCCGAAGAAAACGGATTCGTAAAACGAGTTAAAAATGTAAACGAGCTTTAAAACGCGTTTTCGAGAAACCGGGGAAAACATGATTTTAAATGGGTTAAATTAACTTTTAATAATTATAGTTAGTTAAATATTATAATTAGACCATAGTGTGGGTCTAGAGCTATTAAAATTAATTAAACGGCAAAATTCCGGAAAACCGGACCCGGTAAATGAATAGTGTTAAACGGGGAGACGAAACACGTTTAATTTAAAAAGACGAAAAAACGACCCGAGCTATTAATTAATGTGGGCCGGTTTTAATTAATAAGTGTGTACCATTAATAGCTTGCTAGCTATTAAGTAATAACAAGACAAATTAATAAATAAGAAAGCAAATAGTATAAAGTAAGTTAAAAAGTAAAATAAGAACTTACTTTCTCACCTTCCTTCTCCTTCATTCACGATTTGCTCCAGAGAGTTTCAACTCCTCCTTCCTTCTCTGTAACTCGCGACAACAGCACCCATATCACCCTCCTTGTTTCACCTTCATCTCATTCATTTCTCCACCGAATCACACGAAATTAGTACCGTTGAACTCGTCTCGGTGAGAGCTTCGATCTCCACCCATCAAAGTTCCGTTTCCTTCGTTTTCATCTCCATCGACATGGGAGCTTTTGAAGGTTGAAGAGCAGATTTCAACCTTTCTTCTCTTCCTTAGTGCCTTAATATATATATAAGTAAGTATCCACACCATTTCAAGCTTATTCTACCCTTTGTGAGACTTTTTCCTCACGTGGGAATTTTCCTCTCATTTCAGCCGAGAGCACCTGTTTTGTGGGGTGTTGGAGAACCTCTCCAATTGATTGTCAATCCAACCATTTGGGTTCTACAAGGTAAAATATAGATTAAACTTTGTAAACTAGCTCTTAAAACATATATTAGGTTTTGTGGAGGAAAGTGAATTGATTGTGTTTGTGTGATGGGCTGCGGTTGTAGTTGGCAATCCAAGGCCTTGTGTGGTGTGGAAAAACAAGAGGAGAAAGTGGGAACAAGATAAAGAGGAAGAAGAGGTGTGGAAACTGAAAGTGAAACAAGGTAAAAAGCTTACCTTGTATCGGTTTTCTTCCTTGTGAAATTGATGTTGAGTGTTGAATAATAACTGGAGTTTAGTAGTCTTGGTATTTCAATATGGTATGTGAAACAGAGGGTATTAATGTGTTTGAGTGTGAATATTAAACTTAGAAGCTAAGCTGTTTTACATATGTGGGCAAGTGGGATTTTGTTGTGCTATAATTGTGTAAACAAAACAGGTGGGTTGTGAACTTTTAGAGTGTGGTGAAAATTCTTGGAGAAGTAATTAGTTGCTGTCAAAATTCACCTAGGTTGATAGCAGGAGTTTTCTGTTTTGAAGAGGATGCCAAACCTGTTACAAAACTGATATAAAACAGAAAAGAAAACAAGGTTGTAAGTGTAGATAATCTAAGGGAATTTAACTAGATTGGTGAGTGTACTTAGGGCTTGGTTTAAGGTGGTTAGGTGGGTAATTAGATGCTAAAACATGTGGGATTACATGTAGGAAGATTGGGGAAGAAATGAGTAAGGAAGGAAGTGAAAAACAAAAGCTGTAGATAGGTTCTGGACCGGACCGACCCAGAGGTTGGGTCGGACGGGGGTCGGTCGGATACTGACCACAGAACCAAACCATTCGGGAACGGACCGACCCAGGAGCCGTGGGTCGGACATGGGTCGGTCGGAGCTTAGACAACGGACTGAAACTTTCGGTAATGGACCGACCCAGAAGTGTATGGGTCGGTCAGAACAGTTCTGGGTCGGTCGGGACTATTTCAGAAGACGGAAAACTTACTGGAATGGACCGACCCAAGGGTTGGGTCGGTCGGGGTCGGTCGGCCCTAACTTATTAAAAAAAAAAAAAAAAAAAATAGTTTTAAGTGGTTTATAAGCTAGGGAATGGTATGGTAATGATATTATAGGTTAATTAGGACTTGACTAATGACATGTGAAGGTCATTAAGGGCTTAAATAAGATTGAGTGATAATGTGAAACATGAACTTGTTGAGTTAAGTTTGAAACATAAAGATTAAGTAAGTAAAATACGGGAAACGTTAGTGGAGTAACGAGTTAGGTTAATTATGGTTAATTGACCTCCCGAATTAATGTATGTTATAGGACCCGATTAGTTGGACTCCGAGAGAGTAAGTCAACGGGCAAGATACGACGGTGAACGGTATGGTTTTCTCATGCCCTGTATCCTAACTTGGTTACTCTGATTTGTGTGTTTGTGTGTTTATGTGCAATCACCTAATCAAGATTAAATGCATGAATATGATTAATGGTATTACCTTGTATATTGTGTGCTTGACTTTGCACCCAGCGAACTATGTCTTGAAAGACTAGTTTGTATAATTCATGAAATGTCTGAATAAGAAGAATTCTTGTGTTTGAGATGTTCTCACTAACACACTAACCTTCTGACTTACCTAACTTGGAAATGGTAACTGATGATGAGAGGAGACCGATAGAGTGTCGGCCACGCGTGAGAATGAGGAAGCAAGAGAGATTGCTTACCGAGTTCTGGCCTAACCTTCCACCATGGTTCCGAACCGTAAGGTCGCAGCCCGGGGAAGTAAGCCAAACCTAAAGCCCGGTGGTGAGTTGTGGTGTGTATGCCACTTCTCTGCCCGGAGGTCACCCGACTTAACTGAGTAATTATTTCATGAGATAAATAATAGTTAAGTGTGGATCATGCCTTGTGCGAGAAATATGATCAAGAGATAAGAGATATGTGCATCCGTCTAACCCGGATGAGAATTTTGGCTAACACGAGAAGAGGTGTGAATCTTGGGTTGAACCTCAAGGCCTCTGTGACCAATGTGGGGACTTGTAATGTCCATTGTTGTGATTCACTCTGTGTGTGGGTATTGTTATGTATGAATATATTGTTGTTGTTAATAGCATGCTTGTTTGAATAATATTGACCGCATGTTGGCGACCAAGTAGTTAGCGTACCCTCGCTAGTACGCGGGGTATGCGATTACCATATGCAGCTTTAGCTGAGCCCCTTCGGGCACCATTTTTCTTATTCTTACAGGTACACGAGACGGTTGCTAGTGTGGAGTCCGAGATGTTAGGCTTTTGGTTGTTAATAGTAGATGGGGCGGTGTACCGAGTTGTACACGGGCTTGTAGCCCTAGTATAGTCGGTGTACTATGTGGTACACCTGTTGCTTTTGTTAGGAGTGTACTTGGAGTAGTTGTGTGACTATAAACTTGTAATCTTTTGGCGGGCTGTGAGCCCTGTTGTAAATACTTTTAGTACTCGGTAATCTAGTGTGGTAAGTTATGTAAGTTAAGTGAGTATTTCTCTTATCAGACCGAGACTGTTGTTGTAGTAGTTTGGATCTGGTAACCATATGGGTGGTTATCGGTATTGTATCACCCTCGGTAGTTAAAGTTTTCCGCTGCAATTAATTTTATGTCCGTGACGTTTAGACCGTGGTTAGAGGAGTTATCGTATGGGGTGTTACAAAAATGGTATCAGAGCGAAGCCTCGCTCTGATAGGAGAAATACGAGTGTAGTGATTACCGAGTTAGGAAACCTAACCCCTGAATGACCGTTAAGTTAACGGATACCCTTTTACGTCTATTATGGCGATACAATGCTTAAACTCTAGACCGTTTGGTCGCATCACCTGATGTAAATTGTTAATGGTTCAGATGTCCGGAAGAGGACGAGGTCGAACCCGTGGGGGGGCTGCTGAGGAGCCAGAACCGCAGACGATAGCTGAGATCGTCGCGGCTACGGTAGCGCAGATGCTACCACAGGTTATTGCAGCTGTGCAGCAGACACAGCAGACTCAGCAGACACAGGCTGAGCCACCCCACCCCCACCACCCAGAGAGACAAATTGGGTGAAAGCTGTAGCTGATCTACGACCCGCTTGCTTCCAGGGTGAGAGCGATCCAGCTAAGCTCGAGGCTTACATCTCCGAGATGGAGACGGCCTTCGAGACCCTCGAGACTCCTGCTGGAGTGAGGGTGAGAATAGCTGCCTATTATCTGAAGGGTGCCGCTATGGACTGGTGGAAGCTAGTCAAGGGCGAGCACGTCGCCGACCCTGCATTCGGCTGGGATGCCTTCACTGCTCTTCTACGTTCCAAATACTACCCCGAGCATGTGAAGACAAAGAAGCGGCTCGAATTAGATGCTCTGAAGATGACGGATAAGATGACCGTCGACGAGTACTATACCACCTTTACTTCTATCCTTCGACTTCTACCCGACCTCGGGTATACCGGTCAGGTTTTGGTCGACCGCTTCTATGGCGGCCTGAGCCATCGCCTCCGGTATGGCATGGGATACACCCGGTTCACCTCTCTACAGGTAAACGACGGTTTGAGTTTTAATGCCATAGTCAATTCAGTCAGTGCCATTCTTGTGTAAGAATACCAACTAATGACCTAATATTAGGAGTGTTACCATGCCGCATCGAGAGTTGAGATCACCGTCCAGCTAAGGGACGAGGAGAACGCGCAGAAGCGCAAGTTCAGCAACAAGGGTTCTGGCTCTGGCGAGCAGACCCAAGGGAAAGGATGGGGAAAGAAGAAAGGGAAGTACTCCCACCCGACCCAAACCCAGAAGACTACCACAGAGGAGAGCGGTGCCCATGCTGAGAAGGGCAAGGCAGCTGAGCCATTACGGCTCGCCTATTCCGCGCCGATAGCAGCGAAGCCGCTGAGGTCTCACCCACCTAAGGGTAAGCTTCTCAATAACCAACACTCGTGTGTTCCTAAGCTTAGTGTACCGAACTTTGCTAACTCTCAATGCTTCAGGTTCTGGATCTGGCTCAGGCAAGGCAAGGGCAACTCTGATGGACGGGCCTACAGTTGCAAGTATTGCAAGAACGACCACCCCGGCACTGATTGCCAGGGAAGAGAGGTCAGGTGTTATAGCTGCCACAAGATGGGGCACCGTGCCTATGAGTGCCCTGCCAAGAAGGGCAACAGCCAGGAGTTCAAGCAGAGAGAGGGCAAAGAGGTAGCAGCTGGTGATACTCAGACCCAGTATGGCCAGCAGGGGCAGGGACCTAGAGGTGCTCCGAAAGGTGCACCGCAGAGACAGTCCGCCCTTCACATCATAGATCGTTCTGAGGGAGCTGGTCAGAAGACCGGTTCAGGTACTTTCACACACACCTTTAATCCTTGAGAGCATGACTACAGTCTTAATTACCTGCAGCAGTGAATGACATAGAACTAACATATAGTTAGAACATGAATTGAAAACAAGATTAGAACTTATAAGTTGAACTCACCACTTAGGGACCTTCCACATCTGCTATCCTATACCGACTGAACCGACCCTTGAAGAATCCGACATCACCACACACCACTACACCATCGACAAGTGTCAGGTTATCCGCCCAGGTATGTTATTATTAAGGGGATACCTGACACCCGAAGCACAAATTGCCATTATCCGATGCTGCAACAAACTCGGAGCAAGCCCAGGAGGGTTTTACACACCAGAATACCCCGGTGGAGCAACAATGAAACTAAAAATGATGTGCATGGGGAAGGAGTGGAATCCTTACACCCGCACCTACCACAAGCAACGAGCAGATGATGGAGCAACACCACCTAAAATACCTGGAGAATTCCAAACGGTTGTTACACAAGCCGTAGAAATTGCAAACAGCTTGAAGCTGATCCCGTACCTGCACTTGAAGCAGATATTTGTATTGTCAACTTCTACCAAGAAGGAGGACGACTTGGTTTACACCAAGATAAGGACGAGACAGCGGGATCCCTTGAAAAGGGGGTGCCCGTAGTGTCTTGGTCCATTGGTGACGACGCCGAATTCCTGTTTGGCGAGCAGAAGCGTGCAGACCGCGCGGAGAAAATTGTCCTTAGGTCAGGAGATGTCTTGGTCATGGGTGGTGAGTCGAGGATGTTGTATCACGGTATCAAGAGGATCAAGTTGAATACGGCACCATCGACTGTGATTAATGCCACGCACATGAAACCAGGGCGCCTGAACCTCACCTTTAGGAAATATTAGTCATGTAATATTCTAGTAATGTTGTAACCAAACACCATGTGTACCATGAATGGTTTTATAATAAAGCAGTGTTCTTTATCAATTTTTCCACTTGCATTTTACCATCGAACTCATAAACTTATGAATAAATAGGACGTGGACTCGGCACGGAAGGTAGCCTGAGTATACTTACTGAGGCACAGGCCGGTGAAAGCGGCACGATCCTCACGGGAACCTTTCCGGTTAATGGCATCGACGCCTCCGTGCTATTCGACTCCGGCGCCTCTCACACCTTTGTCTCGCCGTCATTTGCGAGAAGGTTGGGGCTAGATGCGGTTGAGTTACCCGACTTTATGGTGACACTCCCATCGAAGGAGCGAGTGCGTTGCACGAAGTACTACCGAGATGCCACCATCCGAATCAGGGGCGAGCAGTTCCCCATATCCTTCATCGAATTCAGTGGTCTTGGCTTCGACTTGATAGTTGGGATGAATTGGTTGGAGCGGCATAAGGGGAGAATCCTTTGTGCCGAGCATAGATTGCTGCTCAGGAGTCCGTCTGGGGTTGCAGTTTCATACCGCCAGAGGCCTAGAGAGCCTTCGACTAGAGTCATCACCGCCATGGCCATGTACCGAGAGCTCAGAAAGGGGCACGAGGTATTCCTCTGTTATGTGCAAGACCTTGAGAGAGACCCTGATTTCAGCACCGATATTCCGGTAGTGTCGGAGTTCCCGGATGTGTTTCCGAAGGAACTTCCCGGCATGCCACCACAGAGGGAGGTTGAATTTGAGATCGAACTTCTGCCTGGTACCGGACCCATAGCCAGAGCACCGTACCGATTGCACCGGCAGAGATGGCTGAGTTGAGAGTGCAGCTTCGAGACCTGCTCGACAAGGGTTTATACGCCCGAGCGTATCACCCTGGGGAGCACCGGTCCTCTTCGTGAAGAAGAAGGACGGTGGCCTCCGCCTCTGCATCGACTACCGCGAGCTCAATGCGGTCACCATCAAGAATAAGTACCCTTTACCACGTATTGATGATCTGTTTGATCAATTGAAGGGAGCCTCTATATTCTCTAAGATTGATCTCAGATCCGGATACCATCAGATAGCCATACGAGAGCAAGACATTGAGAAGACAGCGTTCCGTACGAGATATGGCCACTATGAGTTTACAGTGATGCCATTCGGACTGTCGAATGCGCCTGCGAAGTTCATGGATCTGATGAACCGACTGTTCAGCGATCAGCTAGACACATCGGTTGTGGTATTCATTGATGATATTCTGGTATATTCGAAATCCATAGAGGAGCATGAGACCCATCTGAGACAAGTGCTCGAGACACTCCGTTTGAACCAATTGTATGCGAAATTCTCTAAGTGTGAATTCTGGCTTGACCAAGTTTCATTCCTTGGTCATGTGATATCAAGCGCGGGTATCTCAGTCGACCCGGCTAAGATTGAAGCAGTTCGCTCTTGGCCTAGACCCAGGAATGTTACCGACATCCGGAGCTTCCTAGGGCTAGCCGGTTACTATAGAAGGTTGTGAAAGATTTCTCAAAGGTCGCTAAGCCTATGACGGCTTTGATGAAGAAGGACGCACCGTTTGTGTGGACCGATGACTGTGAGATTTCCTTTCAGAGCCTGAAAGACTCGTTGACCTCTGCGCCCGTCCTTACCATTCCAGAGGGTTCAGAGGGATTCGAAGTCTATTGTGATGCATCAGGCAGAGGCCTTGGATGCGTACTCATGCAGCACGGCAAGGTAGTTGCTTACGCCTCCCGCCAGCTGAAGAAGCATGAGGAGAACTACCCCACTCACGACCTCGAGCTAGGAGCCATCGTCTTCGCATTGAAGATATGGCGGCATTATCTTTATGGGGTTAGTGTTACCATCTACTCCGACCACAAAAGCCTGCAGTATGTCTTCACGCAGAAAGAGTTGAACCTCAGGCAGAGGAGATGGATGGAATTCCTATCAGACTATGACATCGACCTTCAGTACAAAGAAGGGAAGGCGAATGTCGTGGCAGATGCACTGAGTCGTCGAGCACACTCGCTCCATTCGCTGCTCGCCTCTTCCAGCTTGGTTGATGAGGTGCGAGACGCTCAGATGAAAGACCCGTATATGAGTGAGATCAGACAGAGTATCATCGACGGCACATTCGAGCATCGGAAGTACGACTTCAGGCTCCACGACGATGGTCTGATCCGACTGAACGGCAGATTATGCGTACCCCGAAGCAATGCTGAGCTAAAGGATCGCATTCTGCGAGAAGCCCACTGTTCCTCATTATCTGTCCATCCAGGAGCCTCTAAGATGTACAAAGGTATGAAGAGGTATTTCTGGTGGTCGGGAATGAAATCGGAGGTGAATGAGTTTGTCTTGAGGTGCCTCACTTGCCAGAGAGTGAAGTTTGAGCACCGTCGACCTGGAGGAATGGTGCAACCTATGCCGATTCCTGAATGGAAGTTCCATGATATATCGATGGATTTTGTTGTTGGACTCCCATCTGCTAGGGGAGGACTCAACATGATCTGGGTGATTGTCGATCGCCTTACCAAGGTGGCCCGCTTCATACCGATGAGGGACACTTGGAAGGTAGCAAAGCTTGCTGAGATATTTGATCGAGAGATTATTCGACATCATGGAGTTCCTAAGACGATTGTGTCTGACCGCGACACCAGGTTTCTCTCGAGATACTGGAGAGCCACACGTGAGGCGCTTGGTACCGAGCTGAAGCTCAGTACAGCGTTCCATCCACAGACTGACGGTCAGACAGAGCGGACCATCCAGACACTGGAGGACATGCTGAGAGCATGCGCCTTAGATTTCCAGGGGAGTTGGGTGGACAAGTTACATCTGATCGAGTTTTCTTATAACAACAGCTACCACGCTTCGATCAAGATGTCACCCTTCCAAGCCTTGTATGGCAGACCATGTCGCACTCCACTGTGTTGGGATGAGTCCAGCGAGGCGGTCATTGTGGGACCGGAATACCTTGAGCAGATGCAATCTGAAGTGCAGCAAATTAGAGCGAATATGAAAGCGGCCCAGGATCGACAAAAGTCTTATGCCGATGTGCGACGACGCGACCTCGAGTTCGCTGTAGGCGATCAGGTATTTTCTGCGCGTCTCACCGATGAAGGGCGTGTTCCGATTCGGCCAGAAGGGCAAGTTGAGCCCGAAATACGTTGGACCTTATACGATCACGGAGAGGATTGGAGCTGTAGCTTACAGGTTAGCGTTACCTGCAGACTTGGGTCGTGTTCATGATGTCTTTCATGTTTCACAGCTCAAGAAGTATATAGCCGATCCATCTCATGTTATAGAGCCGGATCACATATCCCTGGAGCCGACGATGAGGTACGTCGAGACTCCCTTGCGTATCCTTGACACCAAGACGAGAGACACCCGCAACAAGTCAGTGCGGATGGTGAAAGTCTTGTGGTCGAACCATGACGTTGAGGAGGCTACTTGGGAACTGGAGGACGCCATGAGGGCGAAGTACCCGACACTGTTTGTAGACTAGGTTGTCTAGTGTCGTGAGGGTACGGGGCGTACCCCTTTTAGGGGGGTAGGACCGTTTTGTTTTAGCATTGCTTCGGGATAGCTTTGCTTGTATGTATATGTTTACATTTGTTTGACACAGTGTAACAACCAGTGTATTGGTTGTAGTGTTATTAGTGCTTGCAGTGTGTTGCTTGCATGGATGGTGCTTGTTTGCACAGTGTGTGTATGGCTCTTGTTGCACAGTGTATGGGTGTGCATGTTGCTATGAATGTATGTGTGAGATTTGTTTTGCGAACTTGTTTACAGATATGATATCTGTATGTGTACAACTTGTGTGTTGTGTTATGTATGATTTTGACAAGTGACTTGTCAAATGATTGATGCTATTAATCCACTGACTTGACCAACTTTGAGGGCAAAGTTCCTTAAGGGGGGTAGGTTGAAATACCCCGGAATTTAAAACAGTGATTAATTAGGCTAATTAAATATTTTAAAGCTTAATTAATCCTAAATAAATATGTAGGAACGATTCCCGAAGAAAACGGATTCGTAAAACGAGTTAAAAATGTAAACGAGCGGTTAAAACGCGTTTTTCGAGAAACCGGGGAAAACATGATTTTAAATGGGTTAAATTAACTTTATAATTATAGTTAGTTAAATATCTATAATTAGACCATAGTGTGGGTCTAGAGCTATTAAAATTAATTAAACGGCAAAATTCCGGAAAAACCGGACCCGGTAAATGAATAGTGTTAAACCGGGAGACGAAACACGTTTAATTTAAAAAGACGAAAAAACGACCCGAGCTATTAAATTAATGTGGGCCGGTTTTATTAATAAGTGTGTACCATTAATAGCTTGCTAGCTATTAAGTAATAACAAGACAAATTAATAAATAAGAAAGCAAATAGTATAAAGTAAGTTAAAAAGTAAAATAAGAACTTACTTTCTCACCTTCCTTCTCCTTCATTCACGATTTGCTCCAGAGAGTTTCAACTCCTCCTTCCTCTCTGTAACTCGCGACAACAGCACCCATATCACCCTCCTTGTTTCACCTTCATCTCATTCATTTCTCTCCACCGAATCACACGAAATTAGTACCGTTGAACTCGTCTCGGTGAGAGCTTCGATCTCCACCCATCAAAGTTCCGATTCCTTCATTTTCATCTCCATCGAAGAGGGAGCTTTTGAAGGTTGAAGAGCAGATTTCAACCTTTCTTCTCTTCCTTAGTGCCTTAATATATATATAAGTAAGTATCCACACCATTTCAAGCTTATTCTACCCTTTGTGAGACTTTTTCCTCACGTGGGAATTTTCCTCTCATTTCAGCCGAGAGCACCTGTTTTGTGGGGTGTTGGAGAACCTCTCCAATTGATTGTCAATCCAACCATTTGGGTTCTACAAGGTAAAATATAGATTAAACTTTGTAAACTAGCTCTTAAAACATATATTAGGTTTTGTGGAGGAAAGTGAATTGATTGTGTTTGTGTGATGGGCTGCGGTTGTAGTTGGCAATCCAAGGCCTTGTGTGGTGTGGAAAAACAAGAGGAGAAAGTGGGAACAAGATAAAGAGGAAGAAGAGGTGTGGAAACTGAAAGTGAAACAAGGTAAAAAGCTTACCTTGTATCGGTTTTCTTCCTGTGAAATTGATGTTTGAGTGTTGAATAATAACTGGAGTTTAGTAGTCTTGGTATTTCAATATGGTATGTGAAACAGAGGGTATTAATGTGTTTGAGTGTGAATATTAAACTTAGAAGCTAAGCTGTTTTACATATGTGGGCAAGTGGGATTTTGTTGTGCTATAATTGTGTAAACAAAACAGGTGGGTTGTGAACTTTTAGAGTGTGGTGAAAATTCTTGGAGAAGTAATTAGTTGCTGTCAAAATTCACCTAGGTTGATAGCAGGAGTTTTCTGTTTTGAAGAGGATGCCAAACCTGTTACAAAACTGATATAAAACAGAAAAGAAAACAAGGTTGTAAGTGTAGATAATCTAAGGGAATTTAACTAGATTGGTGAGTGTACTTAGGGCTTGGTTTAAGGTGGTTAGGTGGGTAATTAGATGCTAAACATGTGGGATTACATGTAGGAAGATTGGGGAAGAAATGAGTAAGGAAGGAAGTGAAAAACAAAAGCTGTAGATAGGTTCTGGACCGGACCGACCCAGAGGTTGGGTCGGACGGTGGGTCGGTCGGATACTGACCACAGAACCAAACCATTCGGGAACGGACCGACCCAGGAGCCGTGGGTCGGACATGGGTCGGTCGGAGCTTAGACAACGGACTGAAACTTTCGGTAATGGACCGACCCAGAAGTGTATGGGTCGGTCAGAACAGTTCTGGGTCGGTCGGGACTATTTCAGAAGACGGAAAACTTACTGGAATGGACCGACCCAAAGGGTTGGGTCGGTCGGTGGGTCGGTCGGCCCTAACTTATTAAAAAAAAAAAAAATAGTTTTAAGTGGTTTTAAGCTAGGAATGGTATGGTAATGATATTATAGGTTAATTAGGACTTGACTAATGACATGTGAAGGTCATTAAGGGCTTAAATAAGATTGAGTGATAATGTGAAACATGAACTTGTTGAGTTAAGTTTGAAACATAAAGATTAAGTAAGTAAAATACGGGAAACGTTAGTGGAGTAACGAGTTAGGTTAATTATGGTTAATTGACCTCCCGAATTAATGTATGTTATAGGACCCGATTAGTTGGACTCCGAGAGAGTAAGTCAACGGGCAAGATACGACGGTGAACGGTATGGTTTTCTCATGCCCTGTATCCTAACTTGGTTACTCTGATTTGTGTGTTTTGTGTTTATGTGCAATCACCTAATCAAGATTAAATGCATGAATATGATTAATGGTATTACCTTGTATATTGTGTGCTTGACTTTGCACCCAGCGAACTATGTCTTGAAAGACTAGTTTGTATAATTCATGAAATGTCTGAATAAGAAGAATTCTTGTGTTTGAGATGTTCTCACTAACACACTAACCTTCTGACTTACCTAACTTGGAAATGGTAACTGATGATGAGAGGAGACCGATAGAGTGTCGGCCACGCGTGAGAATGAGGAAGCAAGAGAGATTGCTTACCGAGTTCTGGCCTAACCTTCCCACCATGGTTCCGAGCCGTAAGGTCGCAGCCCGGGGAAGTAAGCCAAACCTAAAGCCCGGTGGTGAGTTGTGGTGTGTATGCCACTTCTCTGCCCGGAGGTCACCCGACTTAACTGAGTAATTATTTCATGAGATAAATACTAGTTAAGTGTGGATCATGCCTTGTGCGAGAAATATGATCAAGAGATAAGAGATATGTGCATCCGTCTAACCCGGATGAGAATTTTGGCTAACACGAGAAGAGGTGTGAATCTTGGGGTTGAACCTCAAGGCCTCTGTGACCAATGTGGGGACTTGTAATGTCCATTGTTGTGATTCACTCTGTGTGTGGGTATTGTTATGTATGAATATATTGTTGTTGTTAATAGCATGCTTGTTTGAATAATATTGACCCGCATGTTGGCGACAAGTAGTTAGCGTACCCTCGCTAGTACGCGGGGTATGCGATTACCATATGCAGCTTTAGCTGAGCCCCTTCGGGCACCATTTTTCTTATTCTTACAGGTACACGAGACGGTTGCTAGTGTGGAGTCCGAGATGTTAGGCTTTTGGTTGTTAATAGTAGATGGGGCGGTGTACCGAGTTGTACACGGGCTTGTAGCCCTAGTATAGTCGGTGTACTATGTGGTACACCTGTTGCTTTTGTTAGGAGTGTACTTGGAGTAGTTGTGTGACTATAAACTTGTAATCTTTGGCGGGCTGTGAGCCCTGTTGTAAATACTTTTAGTACTCGGTAATCTAGTGTGGTAAGTTATGTAAGTTAAGTGAGTATTTCTCTTATCAGACCGAGACTGTTGTGTAGTAGTTTGGATCTGGTAACCATATGGGTGGTTATCGGTATTGTATCACCCCCGGTAGTTAAAGTTTTCCGCTGCAATTAATTTTATGTCCGTGACGTTTAGACCGTGGTTAGAGGAGTTATCGTATGGGGTGTTACAGCCCATCATAAACCTTGTTCACCACTCAAGAGATCTCCACATCAAACATCATACCACACAGTGGCATGTTCATCTCCTAGGAGATAGATTATGAATCTGAAATCTTTAGTCAGGAAACGATAATTTCACTTTCCTTTTCAGTAGACAGAATCTAGTGTGGTAAGTTATGTAAGTTAAGTGAGTATTTCTCTTATCAGACCGAGACTGTTGTTGTAGTAGTTTGGATCTGGTAACCATATGGGTGGTTATCGGTATTGTATCACCCCCGGTAGTTAAAGTTTTCCGCTGCAATTAATTTTATGTCCGTGACGTTTAGACCGTGGTTAGAGGAGTTATCGTATGGGGTGTTACAGCCACATCATAAACCTTGTTCACCACTCAAGAGATCTCCACATCAAACATCATACCACACCAGTGGCATGTTCATCTCCTAGGAGATAGATTATGAATCTGAAATCTTTAGTCAGGAAACGATAATTTCACTTTCCTTTTCAGTAGACAGAATTTTCTTTAAATATTGCCATGTTTGGCACCTTTTCAGCAACTTCTTGTCCTGGACAATTTCCTTCAAACACTTCGGTTTCATAAATCTCATCATGGCCATGTTTGGCATATTTCCAGCAATTTCTTACTTTGGACAATTTTCAATATTTTCAAGCACTTCAATTTCATTTTGCAATACCCACGTAAGCCTCTCCATTTCCATGTTTATAACTTTGACAATTTACTTTTTGCCACAATCATTTGCATAAAAACTTACTTCACATCTTTGCATCATCAAACATACTACATTCCTCAATTAGTCTAGTTAAGAGTAAAACGGATCTCGGTCTCCATAACCAACCGAGTAGAACGGATCTTAGTCTCCATAAGCAACTGAGCTAGACGGGTCTTGGTCTTCATAAGCAACCGAGTACAACGGATCTCAGTCTCCATAAGCAACTGAGTTAGATGGATCTCGGTCTCCATAAGCAACCGAGTAGAACGGGTCTCGGTCTCCATAAGCAACCGAGTAGAATGGATCTCAGTCTCCAAAAGCAACTGAGATAGATGGATCTCAGTCTCCATAAGCAACCGAGTAGAACGGGTCTCGGTCTCCATAAGCAACCGAGTAGAATGGATCTCAGTCTTCATAAGCAACTGAGTTAGATCGATCTCGGTCTCCATAAGCAACCGAGTTAGGTGGGCCTCGGTCTCCTTAAGCAACCGAGTTAGGATGGGTTTCACCTCCAAACTTAGGCACGCATAAGTCCTATCACCACAAAAAACAACCTCAGGCACCCATAAGACCGACCCTACATTCAATCCTTTCAGGCACCCATAAGACCTACCTTACATTCAACCATTTCAGGCATCCATAAGACCTCCCTTAAATTCATTCACTTTAGGCTCGTCATAAGACCTAGCACCATCTTTAGACGCATCATAAGACCTAGAATCATCCTTTAGGCTCGCAGTAAGACCTAGCACCACTCCCTAGTTTACCTGCTTTCGTTAAAAACATTGCATTCATTTCATTCATTATAGGTAGTCAACGCCTTAGAATAGCTTGACATCATTTTCACCATTTTTAGGCAGTCAACTCCTTAGACTAGCTTGACATCATTTTCATCACTTTAGGTAGTCAACGCCTTAGAATAGCTTGACATCATTTTCATCATTTTAGGTAGTCAGTGCCTTAGAATAGCTCGACAACATATGAAATACCCCAAACTTTATTAGGGTGATTAAATTACTCTAATACGATATTTGAGGGCCTAATAGTGCATAATGAATTTTGGTAAAAAGAATAAATCCAAAAGAAACAAGAAAAACACCTAAAAATTGATAAACGCAAAATTGAGCGTTAAAGTGACCCTAAGAGGAATACAACCTTGGAAAGGGTATTGGAGGGATTTTAAAGGCTTAATAAGCCTAAATAATATATGGGAACAATACCTACCGAAGGAAACAGATCCAAATAATGTATTAAAACGCTAATAAAGCTTTAGCGCACGTTTTTCAAGAAAACCCGAAAACGTGACTTTAAGTGGTCGAATGAACCCGTAAAATTATAGTTCATTAAATAACTATAATTAAGCATTACTGGAAGCTTAAAACCAATAAAATTAAAGAAACGAGAAAATTCTGGAAAATAGGCCTAGTTAGTGTATAGTGCTAAAACCGGGTAAATTAATGAGCGTTTTCTGTAAAAGACGAAAAATGCTCCAGCTTGCATATATATGTGGGCCAGTTTTTAATATGTGTGTCAGCCCACTTACATACACACTAAGCTAGAATGAAAGAAAGAAAAAGAAATGAAAGAAGGAAAAAGGTAAACAGCACTTTATCTTCTCTTTCTCCTCTCACTTCTCCTTTTCCCTTTTCTTTCTTCTTCTTCTTTCCTCCTCCCAGCGATTTTGCTCCCCTCTCTCTGGTTGGGGACGTTTTTTGAGCTCCCCACCCACATCCATGGCTTCTCCACCTTCTATCCCATGCTCTAGCTCAATTAGAGATCCAATCACAAAAATAAATACATATTCTTCTTCTCCTCCTCATGCACTACACTTCCATCTTTTTAGAATTTCAAATGGAGGAAGTTGACCTCCATGGGTTTTGTCCATTTGAAGATAAAGTGGCATCAAATGGGATCTTGGAGTTCCCTCTTTCTCCAAAGGTAAAACTTTCCTAGAGAAACTCATTCTTTCTCCACTACCTAGGCTAGCCGATTTTGCTCTCTCTTGCATACCTTGTTTTTCCTCTTGTTTTTGAGCTTCATTTCAACCCTCCAATGGTGGTGGAACCATCTTCTTGATTCTAGGGTTAAAAACCCTCCTAAAGCTCCAAAGGTAAAAACCTAGCTTTGTGTTCTAACCCCTTAATTTGAATTAGAATGTTTCTAAGGGTTAGAAGTTTAATTATGTTCATTATTGTGCCTCTTGAATGTTGAGAATGGAGTTTGGCAACTCCATTTCCCTTTTGACCGGAATTAAGGAAGAGGAGAGGAGAAGATTTGAAATGGGAACCCATGAGAATTAAGGTAAGAACTACCTTAACTACTACCTTATTGTCTATTATTTTTAGGAACGGGAAAACCTAAAGAATGAACCAAAATTTGATGGAAATGTGCTTGGTTTGGTTAGATGAGGAAGTTGGGATTTATTGTTTGAGTTGAGGGCTTTGAAGCCAAGAGATTTTTAGTTGTGGTTATATTGTGGTTTATTGAGATTTTGGGAGCTACAATGTTTTTGATGATTGGATGAAATTAATTGTGTGTTGGTAGGACCCTTGTAAGGGTGTGGCTAGATTAGGAATGAAAGGGATGAGAGTTAATGGTTTGGGAGATGTTAAATTTATGGGGAGGTTATGGCAAAATTTTGGTAGAAATAATGTGTTCTAGGGGTTGTAATGAGTAAGAACAGCCTAGGGAATGAACTAGGTAATGGAAGGGATTTATTTGGATTAGTTAACCACTCTTGAGGGATATAAGTAAGAAAAGGGAAGAGGCAAAATCTGTAGCAAAGGGGTATTGAAATGCTTTGGAAAAGCTAGAAAAGGAGCTAGTGTGCAAGACTTTGGAGATGGGAGTGGACTTGGGTTTAGATAGTGCAAATGTCTAGGAAGGGTGGTGATGGCCATGAGGTGATTTGGCAAGTTTGGTAGGAGGTAGACACTAGCAAGAAGAAGCTATAAATGCACAAGTGTGCAAATGTGGAAGTGGGAATGGGAATGAATGATTTTGTAGAAAATTTAGCAAGAATTGGAGTAAGGATTTAACTAATGATTTGGAGAGGTTTAGTGCATGTTTTAAGGTGTTTAAACATGTAGGAAACATGTGGAAAGATTGTTGAATAAGTGGGAAAAGATTGGGGTGAATTTGGAGTTCAAAATGTGTAGAAAAAACACTTTTAAAAATGGGGTCTGTTGTGGACCGCCCATGTGGGGAGGTCCAGTCGAATTCTGCAGGACGGGTGTAGCTTCTGTTGTGGACCGCCCCTGGGACCTCCCCAGAGGGGCAGTCCAGACCAGAGAGAAAGAAAAAAAAATTGTTTAAGGCTTGTACTGATGGGGATTGAATGGTATTGGTTTTATATGATGTTTAGGAGTTGTTTGGTGACTTGTAAAGGCCCTAAGATGTATAATCAAGTTTGAGAAGTGATGGAAAAAGTTATGATTTTAAGGACACTTAAGTTAAACCGAAATAACAGGATAACAGGGTTAATTACGGGAGTACTAGTTTTACGTACCGTAGTACCTTAAATAATGGAGATGTTTGGAATATTATCAGTGGACCAAGAGTAACCGAGCAAAGTGAGAAGACATGGTAAAAGTTAAACCAAGGTGTAAGGTATGATTTCCTCATGTTCTGTATCCTAACTTGGTTACCACGATTTGTGTGCTTGTTTGATTGTGTGATCACCTAACAAGATAAATGCACGAATCAGATTGTGTGCACTTTATAGTGCTTGTATTGTATTGTTGTTTTGTTGGATTGAATTTAAACTAAGTTTGTATAATTCATGAAATGGATGAATGGTGAATGAGTTGCTTGCATGTGATCGTGTACTGTAGTGCGACTCACAGTTGAGTCTTGTTTGACTAGAGACACGAAGAAAGAGTCATGATGTGAAATAGCGAAAGCGAGGTACCCACGAAAACCATCGATTAATGGACAACAATAAAACAACTTAAGAATTTACTTGAAATGAGAACAAGCGACACACGACGAGACTAGTGAACGTCCTTAATATCAATAGTCGACCTCCTATGCAAGGATGTGACTCAACATAGAAAACGAACATAGTTCCTAAGTAATGGAAATGTAGGGGTGACCCGTAAATCGGTAGATACAACGAGATAGGAAAATCTCCTAAGTTGTTTGATAGCCTCGAGAGAGATGCGCTGACTGATATTTATATATGTATTTATATATGAGTACCTATGGTTACTAACCCGAGAGTTGGGTTAGAGGGATTGTGAGTCACGCGTGCAAGTAAGAGGAAACAACAGAGCGTTTGTTTCCGAATCCATGGCCGAACTCCCTTGTTACCGGGGCTGTGTGCCACATAGTGGTGCCCGACTGGAGTAAGACTGGCAGAGATTACTTGTCTAAAGAGGTAAGCTGGGTATTATGGGATAGGAAGAGTGAACATGAGAGAATGTTTCTAATCTCGCATTGATTATAAAAGCCCGGTGGTGAGACCTATATATGTCTCTGCCCGGAGGCCTATGAGGCATAACCTAGAATTATTCAAGAGTAGAATAATAAAGAGAACTAGATCGGGACCGAGAGTATCTAAAGATCTAGGAGACAAGTAAACTATGAGGTTGTGATGGAAAGTTGGTGATTAACTAGAATGGAACTCACTTGAGATACGGTCTCTCAAGGTTTAAGAATAAGGTAGTTGAATTTACCGAGCTGGATGTGATATCTGTGTGGATTGTTTTCCTGGATGAATGTGGAGTGTTGTGTGAATGTACAATATAAGGTATTATTGTATTGATGTTTTGAAATAAAATGAACCGCATGCTCTCGACCAAATAGTCGGCGTACCCCACTAGTACGCGGGTATGTGGAAGTCATATGCAACAATTTTGCTAAGCCCCTTGGGGCGCTGTTTTCATTTTCCAGGTACAACGAAGCCGTCAACCGATCGAGAGTAGGAGGTTGTTATTGATAGTAGGTGTTCAAGGAATTGTAAATATGTATTGTGGATTGTAAGACCGAAAGTTATGGATAGACTTGATAATTGTAGATACTAACGGCGTATGGAATGGATATTGTATCTATGTATAAAGAGTTGAATTGTATTTGCTTTGAGTATGGATCAAGGAAGGGATTGTATAGTTTGGTTTGTAGTACTCGGTATATAATGACCCATCATACCGATATTGTAATTTGAATTGTATGTTTTGAGTTTGGATTGGCTTGTTAGTCACGTGGGTGACAATGAATTGATCACTTGTATGTGTTGTGCTGAATTCCGCTGCTTGTGCATTGGTAATGGAGACGGGTTAGGAGATAATTATGTGATTACTGGTAAGGGTGTTACAAAAAGTGGTATCAGAGCGAAGTGATCGCTCTGATGGTCTGAATACCGAGTTTAGGAAGATACCGAGTTAGGAATTAGAGACTTAGGGCTAAGGGTTGAGTGTTAGCGTGTAAGGTACGCTAGATAGGAACATCTTGTATGATCTGGATACCTACATAACCAATCCCGCCCTCCGCAACCCCGTATTAAAGTTAGGGAAAGAACGCTAGAGAAATGGAAAGACCTCTCATACTCGGGAAAAACCGATCTGGCAGTTGTAAAATAAACTTTGAAAAGAGAAAGAACCTGTCATACGGGAGATTCCAAGAACTGGAAATCCCGAAGACAGTTCCCGTTTGAACAACAATAACCGTATTGAACGGTAGAAGATTGAAGATCCTAAATATAGGATAATGAAATTTGCGGCACCATGGGGCGACATGCTTCGCAGTCGCGAGAACCATGCGCAGCCAACAAGATGGGAAGCATAACTACGCAATGAAGCGAAATAGCAGAGTAACAAAACTCGAGACAAAAGAGTCTGTAGAGTGCAATGCGTGATGATACTAAAAATGGTACAGAAACCGACTAAGGAATTAGTCGAGGTTGGATAAACCCCAAACCTACAACGCCAAAGGGCGGTAATAACTAAATAACATAGTTTGGACAACTATGAGAGTAATCATGAAGCTGACCCTAACAGGACTACCCCATAGTTCCTAAGGATCCAATAAACCTTGGTAACTACCGCCAAATGCGGGAACGAATTATGGAGCAAGGTACATGGAGTACCACAAGGATCGGGAAGAACCCGAATTATCAACAACCTTGTCAAGGGCACTAAGAAGACACTCAGGGAGTTGATCACTAACATCAAAAATGGATGCAAGATCCAATAAAACCACCAAGTTTGATGGAAAAACAATACCGTAATCGGTAATTATTAACCTGAAAACCGACTATGGAGGGTGATTTTTCGGTATGAGGGGGGTCTTCTAAATATGGTCTGACTGAAAAGCCTAGATCCTAAAAATTGCAATTCTGTGGAGGGTGAAAACCCGTCACCTCAGCATCCCTCAAATACCTATTAAATCATCTGTCTTTCCCAGAAAGCATAAAGGGGAGTGCAAGTGTACACTACACCCTCTCTCGATGGGCTCCACACAGACTTATGCCTCTATAAGGTGAAAATTGACTAGAGTCGCCACCTAGTTTGACCTAAGGAACTAGGAAGGGAGGAGAAGGGTTCTAAGAACCATTAATTGACTCTGATGATTTGTTACCTATGGATATGGCTTATCTGATCATGCTAGAGATTCTGTGTGGGTTCGCATTGTTACACCCCTTAGAAGTGGCAATGACCACGACTTTGGATTGGTGCCCGAGGAAACCTCGGTCTCCAATTGTCGGGATTACCTTCTTTCAAAACCTGTTTAGAGAGATTCATTTAAAAGCCAAGGATATGATTAGGATAAGAGGAGAGAAAACGAGTGGATGAGATGAGCTTTTCTCTGCCAGCTAGTGCCAAGAGGAAGAATTGGTGAATTCGGATGAGTATAGAATGAAGATTTAGGAAAGTTTGAGGTTGAGTGAATAGACAAGACTTAGTGTCTGATGGTTTGAAGTTTGTGGGAGCCGAAGAAGGTTTGAACGTTTTGAGAGATGTGAGAGCCACTATAGAGGGGGAAGGGGGGTTTTTGGTTTGGAATGGGGCGCACCCTAGATGGGCTGCCTACGTACTCAACTCCCTGTTGAGATTAGACCTTACGTAGTTCAGGCCATTTTTGGGTTTTTGGAGATTTTTTAAGATATTTGAAGTTTCGGGGAGTTTCAGGTTTGAGAGGTTAGTCTGTGAGACACCCGGTCTGTGAGACGTTTGAAACCTTGAGATGTTGAAGTCTGTGAGACGCTCAGGTCTATGAGACGCTGAGTCTTAAAATGATTAGAGATTGAAATGTTTGAGTCTGTGAGGCGCTCAGGCCTATGAGACTTTGGAAGCTTGAGAGAAGCTAGAACTTGCAAGAGGATTTGAGTTTAAGGTGAGTTGGAGTTTGAATGATGACTTGAGTATGTGAGGCAATGGAATTTGAGTGGAGATCCCGGTTTTTTCAGGTTTGATGTTCAAAAATGGCTAAGGAAAATCATTTTGTTGTGAAAGGGCGGATAATCCTGAGGAATCACCCTATGTACCCCCCTCAAGCGTGACACTTAATGAATGGTAAGTGCTGAGGCTCGAAAGATGGGGCAATAAATTTATGTCGAAAAATAGGGTTCAGAGAGAAACACCATGAATGAGATGTTCTCGGTCGAACTCTAATAATGTCTCTAACTCCCGGGTTTTAAAACGTTAAAACCGAAAACATTGAAATCGAGCGGAAGGGAGTTAGACAATTCTAAAATCCCGGCTGCAGCTAGGAAGGTCGTTACTTCCCTAGCACCCCACCTTGTAAAAATCTAGGCTGCAATTAGGGGAGATTTGTCACCCTAATGCCCCACCTAAAGAGATCCAGACTGCGACAAGGGAGGTTATGACCCTAGTGCCCCACCTCGGGTTTTTTATTTTGGAAGGGAGACAAGTGATGCCTAACTAGGGAGAAAACATTCTTTGAAGGTGTTAGACATCCCATGTTCCCCGAAAACGGTTTAGTTTTGAGTTTGAAAACTGAGTTGGAAAACTTTTGAAGTTGTTCGGAATTCTCGATGAAGAAACACTGTTTTTGAGAAATATTTTTAGGAGAAAACTTTTTGTATATGTGAGAAGAACTTTCTGCGTTTGAGAAGTGTTTTCTGTGATGTGAGAAGAGTTTTTCCTTTAAAATTCCACAAAATAGTTTCTTTTGAAAAACTTGAAGAAATTTGGATGAAATAGTTGTTTGAAATTTAGAAAGATAGATTTTTGGATTTAATGGAATTTACAAATTGAGTTTGAGTTGAAAGGAATCGAGTTTGAAAAATGAGTTAGGTTTGATTTGATTTGGGTTTGAATTGATTTTAGGTTTAAATTTTATTGGAGGATGAGCTAGGTCTAAGTTCGGGTTGAGGTGGGATTGGTCAATGCTTGGGTCAAAGTTTTTGGTCAAAGTCAACATTTTTGGTCAAGGTCAACATTTTTTAGACTGGGTTTGACTTGGTGGTCAAGGTCAACGTTTTTTGGTCAAAGTCAACATTTTTTGATCAAGGTCAACATTTTTTAGACTGAGTTTGACTTGTGTGGGCTTGGGCTTTTGAATCGGATTGGCCTTTGCTTGGGGTTTTGGGCCGAAGTGGGCCTTAAAGTTTGGGTTTTGAGCCTGAATTGGTTTTTGGGCTTTTAAGCCAAAATGGGCTTGGGCCTTGAAATAGGTTTGGGCCTTGAAGTGGGTTTGGGCCTTGAAGTGGGTTTGGCCTTGAAGTGGGGTTGGGCCTTGATTTGGGGTTGGCCTTGAAGTGGGGTCGGGCCTTGAAGTGGGGTCGGGCTTAGAAATGGGTTTGGGCCTTGAAATGGGTTTGGACCTTGATTTTAGGTGGTTTGAATGGGCATTTTAGAAATAGTTCAAAGATGGGCCTCATTGGATTTGGGCCAAACTTGATTTCTAATTTGGGTCCAATTGGGCCTTATTGATTTTTGCTTCGAATTAGGCCTTGAAATGGGATTTGAATTGAAATTGGACTTCGGAATTGGATTTGAATTTATTCTTTTTTGGGTAAAGTTTTTTAGTGAAATTAGGGATGGTTTGGGATAGGCTTTAAAAGTGTGGAAGGTATTGTTCCCCACAAAGCAAATAGAAATGAGCTAGATATCGGGTTCCTTCAATGGCTTAAACAAAGATCCTCAAAGTTTGGGGAGATATGAATCCCGACAAAGCAAATAAAAATGAGCTAGCTGTGGGGGATCCCCCAAACTTATCATAATGGTGACCTCGAAGGCTATCTAGGGTTACATGTTCTAGCCTGCTAGAAATGAATCAGGCTCATAATGACATTTTGATTTTGGGCTGTATATTAAAACAACCCAAATAGGCCCAATCCAACAAATCGCAAAACAAACAAATAGATGGGCCGGATAAATCGAAGCAGTGTATACACATCCAGGGTAAACGAGTAAGATCCGACCAAAACATATCAAACTCTAAACAAATTTGCACGTGAAGGGATTACTGAATCAAATCAAACTAATAACAAAAGAATCACTAAGATTACCAATTGTTGAGCTCATTGAAACCAGATTAGCAGCTGAAACCAAACTTATTTGCAAGTGAACTAAATACGGAAGAAACAAGTGTACACTCACACAATGTCCGTATACTCCAAAATTACAGAATTATTCTAGACTGCTTAACCAAGATAAAGAAATTTGAAGCATCATTAATGTTTAATTAATCGAAAACAGATGGTCAAAAGATATAACCTCTCATGGTTAGGAAACAGAATAGATCATTTTCACATCAAAACCAAGGAATGATTAAAATTAACAGAAATCAAGCCTGATGTTAACAGGCCATGCTGCTCGGTGCTCAGATTTCTCTTCAAACCGCTCGCTCACACTGCCAGACTCCATCCCCATCCCGGTGTCCATGGTACGTGTTGGATTTTAACTTGCGGGCTAAAATGAACCCCCAAAATCAAAGTCATGCTCAAAACCAGCAACCCCCACAAGTAATCAGAAGCTTGGCCTAGTCTATCAATTGCTATAGCCAAAGTACCTCAGATAAACATTGTGCAACATGTTAGAAATAGAACACAGCCAAATAGGTCTCGAATCCCAAACTATCTCAAATTTAACGAAGCAACATGGAACCAGAAGGTAGTAAACGCAACATAGTGACATTATGAACATATAAATTTGTTCAAGATGAAAAACAGAAGTACCTCCGCAAACACGAATCAAAATGAGCAGAGTGTAGGCAGATTTCAGTAGTCTCAGAATGATAAACAAATTTGCCTACACTCAATGAAGTTAACAACAAGCCACTAAGCAGAAGGAACGATAGTGACGTCTTACATCGGAACAGGTTTTCCTAATCCAAGTTCTCCACAACCGTCAGCGAACCCATAAGGATTTTCAACTCAAATCCGAGATCAAAATAAACCATAAAACTGAGAGGCGTAGTCACGTCTGGTTGAACGTCAGATTCGAAACCAGAAATCAAAACTAAACAGCAAAAGAAAAAGAGCCCTTACCTAACTTACCTTCGACGTCTGAACAAAACCTCAATCCAATAAGAAGTGAAATAGGAATGGAGTTTAGAGCCTTGAAATGGCTCAAGCGTTGGTAATGACTTATTTCAAACACCGAACAGAGGGATTATACACAGTGGGGAAAAGAAATTGAGCCGAGCAAGTACAGTCTCTTCGGAAGCAAAATCCGATAGAGCCGTAAACTCATTCTAAACATCATCGATTCTTACTTGGGGACAAAGGCGAAAAGAAAATGGGGTATAGCGAGGGACTTCTTGTGATGGGTGGATAGTAACCATGGAATTTGGGTTTTTAAATGGCGAGAGGGAAGGAGATCATGCGTTTGTGGCTTGATGTTGACGATGGAGTCTTAGATTCTCGGTGGCGTATGGGTCCGAGCAAGGGATCGTGGGAGAAAGTGTGAGGAGTAGGTGAGGCGGTCAAAATTTTGAGTGCGCGAGGTGAGCGTTTCTGTGTGAGTGAAGGAGAGAGAGGGGTTCGATCGACTAGAGCCACAAAGACGTGGGAGATGAGGATGAAATCTGCAAACCAGAGAAGCAGAGAAGTTGTCATTCGAACGGGGAGAAGATAGGACTCCTGTTAGGCTGATGATTATCGGCTCTGTAGGAACGTAAAACATCACTATGTATGAGGTATGAAGCTTGAGGATTCGGGTATCGACGATTACTTTCAGGTGTGAGTTGGTTTTTGTTTCTGGAATTTCAGTTTTGAAGATGAAGAAGGGGCGAGGGGATAGCCGATTGAAATACCCCAAACTTAGATATGGTGTTTAAGTGATAAACTAAGTTATAAGGAGGCTAAATAATGCCTTAGAAACATTAAGAAACATTCCTAACCAAAGAAAATAAGGAAACACCAAAAGAGCAGTTTAAGCAAAAACGTGCTCTATGCTTGGAGAGACTTGGGTGAGTACCCAAATATTGTTCTAAGACCTTAGTAATATCCTAATGGTCATTTTAAATCAATTAACAAAGAAAACCAAGCTTGAAAACAAGTTAAACACAAAATGTGCTTTGAGAGTCTTAAAGCACATTTTGAAAAATTGTCTTGTAAATGGGTTTTGAGTGGCTAAATGTCCATCATTACTCTTTAATTAACATGTGTACTAATTAGTATCACATTAGGAAGTCTAATCAATGGGAAATCAAAAATTTCACAACAATGCGCCTTGTTTTATGAATAGTAACCGAATATGACTAATTTAGTCTTTAGTTAATTAAGCTTAGTTAGTTGGCCAAACAAGACCATGACTTGCCTAAATTAATAGGGGGCCGGTTTTTCTAAGGGTGTGAGTCACCATGAGTAGCCAAATGATATTAGAAAAGAAGAGGGAAAAGTAAGGAGTTACTATTTACTTAAAGAAAACAATATCTTACTTTACTTACCTCTCTCCTCATCTCTTCATTCTTCATCTCCTCCACCGGTTTTCTTTTGCTCTCTCCCTTCTTCCCTCACATAAACAAGCAGCTCCATGCTAGCTTCAACTTCCCTTGCACACATCTTGCTCATTTTAGCTCCAAAGCCAAACAAATTACATATTCTTCTTAGTTAGCTCAAGCTCTCTCTTTCTATCTTTTCAAAATTTCAAGAGCTTTGGTTTGGTGCCAAGCCAAACCACCATAAGAGGAGTGAAACTCAAGCTTGGGGACTCCATTGGCTTCTCCATTCTCTGAAGGTAAAGAAAGTGTAAGAAAATCTAGGTTTCCATCACTTTTTCTTCATGACCGAAAATACATGCTCATGAGGCTTCATTTTAATGCCTTGTTCTAGCTTGTTTTCTACTCTCCAAAGGATAGAGGAGGTCCTTCTTGCTTCATATTCAAGCTTGTCTTGAGAAACCAAGGTAAAACAATCACTTAATACCTTAAAGCACATTTTTAACCTAGGGTTTGTTCCTTAGGGTTAGTGTATTATCTAGTACTCATTGGAGTCATTGGATATTAGTTAGAACATTAGCAAGGCGATATATATTGGTGACCGAGATTGAGCAAGGAAAAAACCTAAGGAAGAAAGTTGTAAAGCTTGTAAAAGAACAAGGTAAATTACTTACCTTAAGGTGTTTTATTGTTTAAGGGAATGGGATTTAGATATGTGATGAGTGTAGCTTAAGGTTTACATTAGAAAAGGGCTATATACAACCTAGGAGAAACAATGACTATACTTGTGAACTTGTGACTAAGGAGCAAATGAGAAAAAAGATAGTCAAACAATGTCGAGGTGAATTACAAGAAGCATTTTATTTTAATTGGAGCCTTGTTGTGTGTATTCGCAGGTCAAAGGAAAATATATGTGGAGATTCAGTGGTTAAGATTATTGTCATTTAAGGGCCTAAGTGCCAAGCATTTTAAGTTTATACACTATATGATGATGTGGTGTAGTTTTGGTGTAAATTGTGTGTTAAGATGTTGTAATGAGAATTTGAGTTATCTTGGTTGTTTGATGGTGAAAAACCAAGTGGTTGGGTGTAACAATATACTAGAGAACCCATGGCAAAATTAGTGAAGAACCTAAGTGTTTAAGATGTTCTAAGGAGATTTCATGACTAAGGAAGTACTAGAAAGTTTTAGAGGCTGTCTTGTTGAAGAAGGGTGAGTTTAGGGTGTATAATGAGTTAGAATGACCTAGACATGATCATGGAGGATTTAGGGATCAAATGAATGTATTAGTGTATTTAGGACTTAGGCAAACATTGGTAAACTAGTAGAAAAGAAATAATGTGTTGGATGAAGGTGGCATAAACTTATGTAGAAACTTTAAGTAGTTGCATAAAGGAGTTTCAGATGGTGAAAGATGCTTGGGAGATGATGCTATAGTGGTGAGGAAGCTTTGGCATAGTGGTTACATTAGGTATGAACCACCACATAGAAACCTGGTGAAAAATTACAAGTGTTGGCATGATTACAAGGAAAAATGCATAATGACTAAGGTGTGTTGGTAAGTGATTTAAAGTGTTTAGTGGTTGGCTTAAGGTGTATTTGAGGTGCCCAAATGAGGTTAGAACATACTAGGATATATGAGGAGAAGTTTGGAGTTAAATGAGGATTTAGAAACAAGGTTCTGGAGCCGACCGACCTTAGGGACCGGACCTGCAAGGTCGGTCGAGCTCAGTTTACACTACCGGAGAAAGTTTCTGGAACCGACCGAACTTGGGGACCGGACTTACAAGTTCGGTCGGGCTTGTATTTTGTGTACGAATTAAGTCTCTGGAATGGACCATCCTTGGGGACCGGACTTGCAAGGTCGGTCATGCCTAGAATTTTGTACGGGAATAAGTCCCTGGAATCGACCGAACTTGGGACCACGGACTTGGCAAGTTCGGTCGAGCTCAAATTTCCCACGGGGAAAACTCTCGGGAATGGACCGACCTTGGGGACCGGACTTGCAAGGTCGGTCGGGGTAGAATTTTCAAACGGTAATATGTTCTAGAATGGACCGACCTTGGGTAAGGTCGGTCGGTAAGTTCGGTCGAGCCTAAAACAAAAAAAAAGAAATTTTAAATTCTAAGGATGATAATTGGTATTAGGGTATGCCATTGGTAGGGCAATGATGATTAGAAACCGAAGAACCTAAGGGATTAAGTTAAGTTAAGTATAAGTTCATAAGTTTTTAGGTTAGTTGCAAGGTTAAGTTATAAGACTTAAGAAGTGCTAATTGGGGACCACTAAGGGTTAAATAAGTTAAATAAGTTAAGCAATGTATAGATACTTAATCATCTAAGTTGGATGGATATTTTAGGACTTGAAAGTTGGAAACCGGAGGAGTATTAAACAACCGGGACGATCGACGGTGAATGGTACAATCTTTCTTGTGACCTGCTTGCTAACGAGGTGTCCCTCGGCTTGTGTGCTATGTGTTTACTTGCTATGACTAAGGCAAGATAAAGCATGCAACCGGTTATATTTGTTCTCGTTGTGCATGTGTTTTCTTTACACTAACCCACGAGACTTGAGATTGTTACTAACTAAGTTTACTACTACTGGGTTAAGGATAAGAGTTAGTATTGGTAATGTTGGTTAATACCCGATAAGGTTTAACTAACACATGGTGGGTAAGATTTTACTAACTGGAACTTGAGTGAGGAAACCCGGGACTGATTCCGATGCATGCTAAGGAAAGGGGACGGTATCTGAATCAGATCCGTCCGCTAAGGACTTGTTTCGGACTTGTATAGGCCGGTGGACGACTTTGATTAATGGTGCGGTAGGATCACTAAATCCGTTTGACTACGCTAACGTACTGTGAGGTTAAGGACGGCACTTCGTAGACACGTTAAGGACGGCATAGGTTATATCCGACGTTCTTAGACTTGTCCGTGGACTTGGTGAGCCTAGGGCCTGTAGCCGCTCCACTACGACTGCTAGTCGCCAGTCTAGCTGGGTGCAGTAACCCATGTATGCTACCGAGAGCACAACTTTATACTCTGTGATTAGATTAAGGATTACATCCATATTGCTTTGTAAGTATAGTACGAGAATGTAAGGTATAAGGTAAGATTGAAGTTAAGGACTGAGGTTAGGAGTTAGGACTAAGGAGGGGTTACTAACCCCCTTAATAAGGGAACGCTTGTGTCGTTCGTTGTGTGTGGACTATGTATGTTCATCCGTGGATTGTTGTTTATTGCACTTCATATCATGCTTGTGTACTTAATCAATTTCCATGCTATCGACAATTAGTCGTCGTAGCCCCGTTAGCTTGGGGGCCATGAGAGGGAGTACCAGCATTCGTGCTGACCCCCTTTGGGGCTGTTTTTTTTACACTTGCAGGTAAGAGGCCCATGAAGTCGCACCACGAGAGTAGGAGCGGTTAGACTTAGGATGGGTTGTTTATTTTGAGTACGGGTTACGCTTGTGCTCCCGTCTGTTTATATTGAAACTAATGTAAATTTGTGATTATGACTTAGATACTAATTCTCGGTTGGTTGGTGGTATTTTGGTTGGTGTGTTGGACGAATGTTTATTTTGGATAAGTGTTGTAATCGATAAGGCCGGTATATTCTAGCGATCAGTCTGTGGCAAGGTCCAGGTGTTTGTTATTTCCGCTGTGACTAATTCATTAAGTTTTGCGATAACCACGATTGGCTTTGGACGGGGTGTTACAAAAAGTGGTATCAGAGCATAGTTACGCTCTGATCAAGAAATACCGGACATAAGAAACCACCGAGTTAGGATATAAGTTAAGAAATAAGTGATGGGTTAAGGTGTGAGAAGTTAGAGTGAGTAGAGTCAGATGACCACTAATAAGTGTGGATCATCTTTACCGTCTACGGAAGTTATAAATTTGTTAACCGAAACAGTGGTGGATGCGAATCTAATGTGAGTTATGCTTGTTCAGATGGCAGGACGTCCTAGAGGAGGCCGAGGTCGTGGCCAAGGCGATGATGCTTCAGAGATACCAGGAGGGCAGACGATCGCAGAGAATGTGGCTGCCACATTAGGGCATATGGGCTATCAGCCTGGTGTGGGTGCACCACCTCCACCGCCACAACCCAGGAACCGAATTTGGTGAAGAGTCTTGCAGATCTTCGACCCACACACTTTAAGGAGAGACCGATCCAGCCAAGCTCGAGGCGTATATCTCCGAGCTGGAGACCGCCTTTGAGACCCTTGACGTCCGTGCTGGGATCAAGGTGCGTCTGGCTGCTTTCTATCTGAAGGGGGCGGAAGGTGATTGGTGGAAGCTGGTGAGGGCCGAGCATGTGGCCAATCCAGAGTTCGGCTGGGAGCAGTACACTGCCTTGCTACGAGCAAAGTACTACCCCGCCCATGTCCAGACGAAGAAGCGCTTGCAGTTGGATGCGCTAAAGCAGACCGACAAGATGACGGTGGACGAGTATTACTCAGAGTTCACCGCCTTGCTCCGTCTTCTGCCAAGTCTTGGATATTCAGACCAGATCCTGGTGGACCGCTTCTATGGCGGGCTTAGCCATCGACTCCGCCACGGCATGGGGTCGACGAGTTACACTACCTTGCAGGTAATAAGAATGGTTAAGATTTGAGTAAGTAAATGAGTAAGATTTAGATTATGAGAAATAAGAGTGACTAATACTGTGGAAAGCAGGAGTGCTATCATGCCGCTGCTAAGGTTGAGATAACCATCCAGCTGAGGGACGAGGAGAATGCTAAGAGGAAGAGTGCCGGTAAGAGCACAGAGAGCCAAGGGCAAGGTGGATACAAGAAACAGAGTACCACCAGCCTCAGGCCCAGAAAAATTAGAACCCAAAAGGGAAGGAGGAAAAGGACAAGGCTCCGGAAGAACCATTGAAGTTGACGTATGCATACGCAGCTACACCCCTGCGCTCTAGGGCGCCAAAGGGTAAGGATTGATATTGAGTGAGTTATGAGATAACTAATGACCGTTTGAGATATGAGTACTAATATTGCGAATGATCAGGATCTGAGACTGAGAAGGGAGCCGGTGGTGGCTACCAGCGACGCTACATCTGTAGGTGGTGTCACAAGGACCACCCCGGGCTCAATTGCAAGGGAATAAGGTGGAGTGCAACTATTGTGGGGTATACGGACACCGAGCATATGAGTGCTTCCGGAACCCCGCTAGCAGAGCCTATAGGCCCGATACTAGGGGCAAGGGCAAGACCGAGCACAGGGAGCTGGATCTGACGGTCAGAGGAAGGTGCAGCAAGCTGCAGACAAGAACCCACGAGTGACCCAGAAGTCGGGACCCACACTACACTTGGTGGACCAGGACGATGAGCCTGAACCCTCATCGAGGCCAGGTACCGCTATAAACCATTTAGTAATAAATTACCTGCTTACCGCCGCATTATCATGCATGTTTGGCGAATAATTGAGTTAAGTGAGAATGAGATGAGATTAGAACTTAAGTAAGATATGACCTACTACCACTTTAGGAAGCTTCAACATCTGCTACCCAATACCATTTACACCTAACCCGGAGCACGCCGACATCGAAACCATGGACTTTCCAACCGAACAATGTCAGGTTATCCGCCCAGGTATGATTTTATTAAGGGGATACCTGACACCCGAAGCGCAAATAGCCATCATCAGGAAATGCAGTCAACAAGGAATGGGGCCGTGAGGTTTTTACACACCGGAGTACCCATGGGGAGCAAGGATGAAATTAAAAATGATGAGCTTAGGCAAGGATTGGAATCCGTATGCCAAGAACTATCAGACCACGAGGATGCAAGATGGAGTCTCACACCACCGGGAATACCCGAAGAGTTTCCATCCAGTTATTACACAAATTGTGGAAATCGCTCAGCAGTTGGAAGCTGAACCGATTCCAGACATTCAAGCAGACATTTGCACCGTGAACTTCTACGAGAAGGATGGGCGACTTGGACTACACCAGGATAAGGACGAGACAACGGAGTCTCACGAAAGAGGGATACCCGTAGTGTGTTGGTCCATTGGGGATGATGCAGAGTTTTTATACGGTGAGCAGAAGCGTGCGGACCGTGCGAATAAGATGGTACTTAAGTCTGGAGATGTATTAATAATGGGAGGAGAATCAAGGATGTTATACCATGGGATTAAGAGAATCAAGTTGAATACAGCACCGTCAGTAGTGATCAATGCGACACATATGAGACCTGGGAGATTAAACCTAACCTTTAGACAATATTAGCCATGTAATGTTAGAGTGAGGTGAGGAATGGGATGTAAGAGTAAAGCACATGTTGTAAACAGGATGGTTATGAATAAAATAACAGTGTTTTTCATATAAATTGTTTAGACTCTTGTTATACCATCAATACTCATGAAGCTTATGAACACAATTAGGTTACGGACTCGGTACGGAAGGTGCATTAAGCATACTTACAGAGGCACAGGCCGACGCCAGCGGCACTATCCTCACCGGCACCTTTCCGATTAATGAGATTGAGGCATCAGTTCTCTTCGACTCAGAGGCCTCGCATACCTTTGTCTCGGCATCTTTCGCGAGCAGGTTGGGGCTAGACGCTGATGAGCTACCCGACTTCACGGTTACGCTCCCGTCTAAGGAGAAGGTTCGTTGCACTCGTTACTACCGAGGAGCCATTGTCAGAATTAAGGGGGAAGACTTTCCAGTCAGTTTATTGAGTTCAGTGAGCTAGGATTTGATGTTATCTTCGGGATGAACTGGTTGGAGCGGCACAAGGGTCGTATCCTCTGCGCCGAGCATAGACTGCTGCTCAGGAGTCCGTCTGGGGTAACGATATCATACCGCCAGAGGCCCAGAGAGCCTTCGACTAAGATCATCACCGCCATGGCAATGTATAAGGAATTGAGGAGAAAGGAAGAAGTGTACCTCTGCTACGTACAGGACATAGAGAGAGACCCCGAGTTCGACCCCGACTTACCGGTAGTGTCGGAGTTCCCCGACCTATTTCCACGGGAACTGCCCGGCATGCCACCCACTCGGGAGGTAGAGTTCACCATCGAACTGCTACCTGGTACCGGACCGATAGCCAAGGCACCATACCGTATGGCTCCGGCGGAAATGATTGAGTTAAAGGAATAGTTGAAAGATTTGTTGGATAAGGGATTCATAAGACCAAGTGTGTCACCATGGGGAGCACCAGTCCTCTTCGTGAAGAAGAAGGATGATAGTCTCCGCCTCTGCATCGACTATAGAGAGCTAAATGCAGTGACAGTGAAGAATAAGTACCCACTACCCCGCATTGACGATCTGTTCGATCAGTTGAAGGGAGCATCTGTGTTTTCCAAGATTGATCTCAGATCGGGGTATCATCAGATAGCCATTAAGGAGGGAGACATTGAGAAGACAACATTCCGGACACGATACGGCCACTATGAGTTTACAGTGATGCCGTTCGGTTTGTCGAACGCACCGCGAAGTTTATGGATCTGATGAACCGCTTGTTCCGGGAGCAGCTGGACAAGTCGGTTGTGGTATTCATCGACGACATATTGATATATTCGAGATCTAAGGTTGAACATGAGGAACACATGAGGAGAGTATTGGAGATATTGAGGGAGAACCAGCTATATGCTAAGTTCACCAAATGTGAGTTTTGGCTTGACCAGGTCTCTTTCCTAGGTCATGTCATCTCGGATACTGGGATCTCAGTGGATCCAGCAAAGATTGATGCCGTACGTACTTGGCCAAGGCCGAGGACTGTTACCGACATCCGGAGCTTTCTCGGTCTGGCAGGTTACTACAGGAGGTTTGTTAGGGATTTCAGCAAGGTCGTAAAGCCGATGACAGCCAGTATGATGAAGAAAGATGCACCGTTCGTACGGAAGGCTGACTATGAGAATCATTTAAGAGTTTGTTTGAAAGGACTCACTGACCACTGCACCAGTTCTGACCATTCCAGACGGTACAGAGGGCTATGAGGTTAAGTGATGCATCCGGCAGAGGGCTAGGTTGCGTGCTCATGCAACATGGCAAGGTGGTGGCATATGCCTCACGCCAGTTGAAGAAACATGAGAGAGAACTACCCCACACATGATTTAGAGTTGGGAGCTGTAGTCTTCGCCTTGAAGATATGGCGCCATTACATATATGGGGTTAGTGTGACGATCTACACCGATCATAAGAGCTTAAGATACATATTACTCAGAAGGAGTTGAATCTCAGACAGAGGAGATGGTTAGAATTCTTGAAAGACTATGACATTGACCTCCAATACAAAGAGGGGAAGGCCAATGTTGTAGCAGACGCCCTGAGCCGTCAAGCACATTCACTCCATTCGCTAGTTTCCTTCTCCAGCTTGGTTGATGAGGTGCGAGAGGCTCAGAGGACAGATGAGTACATGAGGGAGGTCAGACAGAAGCTGACAGATGGTACCTTTGAGAGTCAGAAATACGACTTCAGACTTCACGACGATGATCTGATCAGACTTAAGGGCCGGTTATGCATACCACGGGGCAACACGGATCTGAAAAGACCGTATACTTAGGGAATCACACTGTTCTTCAGTTTCCATCCATCCGGGAGCCTCTAAATGAAAAAGACATGAAGAGATACTTCTAGTGGTCGGGGATGAAGACAGATGTTACCGAGTTCGTCTTGAGGTGTCTCACATGCAGAAGGTAAAATTCGAGCACCGACGACCGGGCGGAATGGTACAACCGATGCCAGTTCCAGAATGGAAGTTCCATGATATCTCCATGGACTTTATAGTTGTACTTCCACCTACTAGGGGAGGTCTCAACATGATATGGGTGGTGGTGGATCGCCTTACCAAAGTAGCCCGATTCATACCGATGAAGGATACTTGGAAGGTGACCAAATAGCTGAGTTGTTTGAGAAAGAAATCATTAGACATCACGGGATACCGAAGACCATAGTGTCAGATAGAGATACCAGATTCCTTTCGAGGTACTGGAGAGCTACCAGAGAAGCGCTGGGTACAGAACTCAAGTTGAGTACCGCGTTCCATCCTCAGACAGATGGTCAGACTGAGCGTACTATTCAGACACTCGAGGACATGCTGAGGGCATGTGCCTTAGACTTCCAGGGCAGTTGGATTGACAAATTGCATCTGATCGAGTTTTCATACAACAACAGCTATCACACTTCGATCAAGATGACACTTTTTCAAGCGTTGTACGGTAGACCATGTCATACACCGCTCTGCTGGGATGAGTCAAGTGAGACGGTCATTATAGGACCAGAGTATTTAGAGCAAGTTAAGTTAAGCTGAAGTTCAGCAAATCAGGGAGAACATGAAGCTGCTCAAGATAGGCAGAAGTCGTATGCTGATATTCGACGACGGGACTGGAGTTCGCAGTGGGCGACCAGGTATTTCTGCGAGTTTCACCGATGAAGGGAGTATTCAGGTTTGGGCAGAAGGGCAAATTAAGCCCAAAGTTGTTGGTCCTTATGAGATTACGGAGCGGGTGGGCCCGGTTGCTTACAGGTTGAATTTACCTGCTGAACTGGGTAAAGTGCATGATGTTTTTCCATGTCTCACAGCTAAAGAAATACATGCACCACCCCTCCCATGTGTTAGAAGCTGAGAGGTTGACTTTAGAACCAAATATGAGATCCGTGGAGACTCCTCAGAGAATCTTGGACAGTAAGACTAGGGACATTCGCCACAAGTCAGTGCGACTGGTGAAGGTTCTCTGGTCTAAACAGGATGTCGAAGAGGCCACGTGGGAATTAGAGGATAAGATGAGGGCGAAGTATCCTTCTTTGTTTACTGACTTGTTGTCGTTTGTTTGGTTGTTTAAGATGTGAATTTGTGTAAGTTGTTACACTTTGGTGTTAAGTTTGAGTTATGTATAATACTTATGTATTGTATTTGAGATCGACCTTCGAGTCTCAAGATGTGTGAATGTGAATATAAGATGTGGTGTTAAGATTAAGGGAATTGAGTATCGTGAATGGTTAAGCATATATGTGAACTTTGGGGACAAAGTTCTTTTAAGGGGAGTACATTGAAATACCCCAAACTTAGATATGGTGTTTAAGTGATAAACTAAGTTATAAGGAGGCTAAATAATGCCTTAGAAACATTAAGAAACATTCCTAACCAAAGAAAACATAAGGAAACACCAAAAGAGCAGTTTAAGCAAAAATGTGCTCTAAGCTTGGAGAGACTGGGTGAGTACCCAAATATTGTTCTAAGACCTTAGTAATATCCTAATGGTCATTTTAAATCAATTAACAAAGAAAACTAAGCTTGAAAACAAGTTAAAACACAAAATGTGCTTTAAGGAGTCTTAAAGCACATTTTGAAAAATTGTCTTGTAATGGGTTTTGAGTGGCTAAATGTCCATCATTACTCTTTAATTAACAATGTGTACTAATTAGTATCACATTAGGAAGTCTAAATCAATGGGAAATCAAAAATTTCACAACAATGTGCCTTGTTTGTGAATAGTAACCGAATATGACTAATTTAGTCTTTAGTTAATTAAGCTTAGTTAGTTGGTCAAACAAGACCATGACTTGCCTTAATTAATAGGGGGCCAGTTTTTCTAAGGGTGTGACTCACCATGAGTAGCCAAATGATATTAGAAAAGAAGAGGGAAAAGTAAGGAGTTACTATTTACTTTAAGAAAACAAATATCTTACTTTACTTACCTCTCTCCTCATCTCCTCATTCTTCATCTTCTCCACCGGTTTCTTTTGCTCTCTCCCTTCTTCCTCACGTAAACAAGCAGCTCCATGCTAGCTTCAACTTCTCTTGCACACATCTTGCTCATTTAGCTCCAAAACCAAAACAAATTACATATTCTTCTTAGTTAGCTCAAGCTCTCTCTTTTTATCTTTTCAAAACTTCAAGAGCTTTGGTTTGGTGCCAAGCCAAACCACCATTAGAGGAGGAAACTCAAGCTTGGGGACTCCATTGGCTCTCCATTCTCTTGAGAAAGTGCATAATTAGGTCATGTTTAAGGAATAGTTGAAACTCTATTCTCATCTTTTTCTTCATGCTCTAAGATAATGTAGGTGTTCATTTCTTCATGACCTACATGCTCATGAGGCTTCATTTTAATGCCTTGTTCTAGCTGTTTTTCTACTCTCCAAAGGATAGAGGAGGTCCTTCTTGCTTCATATTCAAGCTTGTCTTGAGAAACCAAGGTAAAACAATCACTTAATACCTTAAAGCCATTTTTAACCTAGGGTTTGTTCCTTAGGGTTAGTGTATTATCTAGTACTCATTGGAGTCATTGGATATTGGTTAGAACATTGGCAAGGAGATATATATTGGTGACCGATATTGAGCAAGGAAAAACCTAAGGAAGAAAGTTGTAAAGCTTGTAAAAGAACAAGGTAAATTACTTACCTTAAGGTGTTTTATTGTTTAAGGGAATGGGATTTAGATATGTGATGAGTGTAGCTTAAGGTTTACATTAGAAAGGGCTATATACAACCTAGGAGAAACAATGACTATACTTGTGAACTTGTGACTAAGGAGCAAATGAGAAAAAAGATAGTCAAACAATGTCGAGGTGAATTACAAGAAGCATTTTATTTCAATGGGAGCCTTGTTGTGTGTATTCGCAGGTCAAAGGCAAATATATGTGGAGATTCAGTGGTTAAGATTATTGTCATTTAAGGGCCTAAGTGCCAAGCATTTTAAGTTTATACACTATATGCAGATGTGTGTGGTGTAGTTTTGTGTGTAAATTGTGTGTTAAGATGTTGTAATGAGAATTTGAGTTATCTTGGTTGTTTGATGGTGAAAAACCAAGTGGTTGAGTGTAACAATATACTAGAGAACCCATGGCAAAATATAGTGAAGAACCTAAGTGTTTAAGATGTTCTAAGGAGATTTCATGACTAAGGAAGTACTAGAAAGTTTTAGAGGTTGTCTTGTTGAAGAAGGGTGAGTTTAGGGTGTATAATGAGTTAGAATGACCTAGACATGATCATGGAGGATTTAGGGATCAAATGAATGCATTAGTGTATTTAGGACTTAGGCAAACATTGGTAAACTAGTAGAAAAGAAATAATGTGTTGGATGAAGGTGGCATAAACTTATGTAGAAACTTTAAGTAGTTGCATAAAGGAGTTTTAGATGGTGAAAGATGCTTGGGAGATGATGTTATAGTGGTGAGGAAGCATTTGGCATAGTGGTTACATTAGGTATGAACCACCACATAAAAACCTGGTGAAAAATTACAAGTGTTGGCATGATTACAAGGAAAAATGCATAATGACTAAGGTGGATGTTGGTAAGTGATTTAAAGTGTTTAGTGGTTGGCTTAAGGTGTATTTGAGGTGCCCAAATGAGGTTAGAACATACTAGGATATATGAGGAGAAGTTTGGAGTTAAATGAGGATTTAGAAACAAGGTTCTGGAGCCGACCGACCTTAGGGACCGGACCTACAAGGTCGGTCGAGCTCAGTTTACACTACCGGAGAAAGTTTCTGGAACCGACCGAACTTGGGGACCGGACTTACAAGTTCGGTCAGGCTTGTATTTTGTGTACGAATTAAGTCTCTGAAATGGACCGACCTTGGGGACCGGACTTGCAAGGTCGGTCATGCCTAGAATTTTGTACGGGAATAAGTCTCTGGAATCGACCGAACTTGGGACCGGACTTGGCAAGTTCGGTCGAGCTCAAATTTCCCACGGGGAAAACTCTCGGGAATGGACCGACCTTGGGGACCGGACTTGCAAGGTCAGTTGGGGTAGAATATTCAAACGGTAATATGTTCTGGAATGGACCGACCTTGGGTAAGGTCGGTCGGTAAGTTCGGTCGAGCCTAAAACAAAAAAAAGAAATTTTAAATTCTAAGGATGATAATTGGTATTAGGGTATGCCATTGGTAGGGCAATGATGATTAGAACCTAAGAACCTAAGGGGATTAAGTTAAGTTAAGTATAAGTTCATAAGTGTAAGGTTAAGTTGCAAGGTTAAGTTATAAGACTTAAGAAGTTCTAATTGGGGACCACTAAGGGTTAAATAAGTTAAATAAGTTAAGCAATGTATAGATACTTAATCATCTAAGTTGGATGGATATTTTAGGACTTGAAAGTTGGAAACCGGAGGAGTATTAAACAACCGGGACGATCGACGGTGAATGGTACAATCTTTCTTGTGACCTGCTTGCTAACGAGGTGTCCCCCAGCTTGTGTGCTATCTGTTTACTTGCTATGACTAAGACATGATAAAGCATGCAACCGGTTATATTTGTTCTCGTTGTGCATGTGTTTTCTTTACACTAACCCACGAGACTTGAGATTGTTACTAACTAAGTTTAGTACTTACTGGGTTAAGGATAAGAGTTAAGTATTGGTGAATGTTGGTTAATACCCGATAAGGTTTAACTAACACATGGTGGGTAAGATTTTTACTAACTGGAACTTGAGTGAGGAAGCCCAGGACTGATTCCGGTCATGCATGCTAAGGAAAGGGGGACGGTATCTGAATCAGATCCGCCCTCCGCTTAAGGACTTGTCTTCGGACTTGTAGCCTAGGGCCGGTTGCCGGCTCAGCTACGCTGGACTCCCGTCCTGGGTAGGTGGCATTAAGATGGTGCGGTAGGATTACCTAAATCCTAGGTTTGAGATTAAGCTACAACCATTCCCTTCTAGGAACGGTTTGTATACTGAGATTAAGTGAAGGTTAAGATTGAGGTAAGGTAAGGAACTGTGGTTAAGGAAGTCAGGACTAAGGAGGGGGTTACTAACCCACTCAATAAGGGAACGCTTGTGTCGTTCATTGTGTGTGGACTATGTATGTTCATCCGTGGATTGTTGTTTATTGCACTTCATATCATGCTGTGTGTACTTAATCAATTTCCATGCTATCAACAATTAGTCGTCG
Source organism: Limonium bicolor (assembly GCA_023374045.1). Classification (NCBI taxonomy): domain Eukaryota; kingdom Viridiplantae; phylum Streptophyta; class Magnoliopsida; order Caryophyllales; family Plumbaginaceae; genus Limonium; species Limonium bicolor. Next base: position 318,074,781 of record CM041778.1, on the reverse strand, counting down.
TAGCCCCGTTAGCTTGGGGCCATGAGAGGGAGTACCAACATTCGTGCTGACCCCCTTTGGGGGCTGTTTTTTTTACACTTGCAGGTAAGAGGCCCATGAAGTCGCACCATGAGAGTAGGAGCGGTTAGACTTAGGATGGGTTGTTTATTTTGAGTACGGGTTGCGCTTGTGCTCCCGTCTGTTTATATTGAAACTAATGTAAATTTGTGATTATGACTTAGATACTTATTCTCGGTTGGTTGGTGGTATTTTGGTTGGTGGTGTTTGGACGAATGTTTATTTTGGATAAGTGTTGTAATCGATAAGGCCGATATATTCTAGCGATCAGACCGTGGCAAGGCCCAGGTGTTTGTTATTTCCGGTGCGACGAATTTGATTAAGTTTTGCGATAACCACGATTAGCTTTGGACGGGGGTGTTACACCGATGGATGGGATTCTTCATGCTTTGAAGAAGACCGATGGAGAATGAAAAAGACCGATGGGGAATTGAAGATGGGCACACCGGATTTTTGTTTGGCTACAGTTGCTTCATTCTTGTTTAGGTTTTTCGATTTTTTTTGCAGATTGAAGAAGAACGTCGAGATTGAAGGGAGAATGGGGATGGGTGCGGTGGTATCGAGGGATTTGAAGAGAAAGGAGGCGGGGTATATGAAGACGACCGGGGTTACTGTAGGGTTTATTCCTTCTATGTTTTATAGATGGGGATTTGGGTTTTATTTTAATTCTGGGTCGGGTTTCAAACCCGAGGTCTAACAGGAAGGCCAGGGAGCAAGGGTCAGATAACACTAAAAATAAAAATGTCCCAGAGGATACAAAGGGGGGGGCTGGAATCGAACCCTAGACGTCCAACTTCTCAATTGAACACTAAGACCAGTTAAGCTAGTGTTACATGTTGATGTAATAGTGCGACGATTGGCTTCATACCATGTAGTGCCGGGTTCAAACTCTGAAGGACGGGAATGAATAAGCCTACTCTGGTGTTGCTTGCAATTGAATTCTAACTTGGAATGCATGGTATCCTTTGTCATCACACTAACCGGTTATGCTATGTCAGAATTCAGTATACATAAGGGGGAAAACACTACTAGAGTTTTAGACTGAAAAAAAAACCTACAAAAACGCTAACATTTACGAAGTGAATGTACAGTAAGACAGAAGAATTTAATTTACTAAAATGAACTGTTTTGTTTGTAAGAATCATGAAATCATGGAATGTAAAAAATATGAAAATGTAATAAAGCATAAACGAAATAACATAATAATAAGTACGTGAAATAATGAAATAACACTAGTATGATGGAAGTAAAAATACAAGCGAACGCCATAAAATGGAAATCAAATTAGATGTGTACGAATAGCAATAAACGAGTCAGAAAAATGAAGTAACGAAATAAGATGAGATGAGGGAGAATAATCGAATTAGTGACAAAACAAAAAATGCTAGTGTGGAATATAATAATGAAGAAGTGTATAAAATGATATACATAACAACGAAGATGATGATGATAAAAAGTAAATGCTAGAAGACTGTAAAGAGTAGCAATAAATACGTAACAAACTGGAAATAAAAGATAACATAATAATTAAACAAATAAGCAATAATAAAATAAGTGAATAAAACAAAAGAGACGGGTGTAGAACCGCATTGTCGTTGGAAATTCATTTTCACAAAATCGTATTTTTATGAAATGCTTTAAAAAAGACTATAAAACGATGGATTCGTTTTGGCACACATGTCAATACATTTTGACAAAGAAAGGCGATGACCCCTCTTATTGTGTTTATTATTTTGGAATTTGCTTTATGGGGTGAGAATTTTGGTGTCTGCAGATGGCTCCCCTTGATTCAATTCTACAAGCCCTTGCAGAATTGGATCAAGGTTGACGGGACGCCAAAAATTCTCACTGCGGTTTATGATTTGTTCTTATGAATGCGGGGCACGGGGGGACTTATGACGGGCCCTAGATTGCGGTGATCGATGGTATGAGGACAAATGACAGGACTCAACTAGATCTCGGTGTCTAGCTCTAGGACTTATGACGGGCCTAGAATACGATCAAACAACCTATGCATGAGGACTAATGATGGGCCTCAACTAGAACTCGGTGTCTAGCTCTAGGACTTATGACGGGCCTAGAATGCATCTTCGAAATGTATGAGGACTAATGACGGGCCTCAACTAGATCTCGGTGTCTAGCTCTAGGACAAATGACGGGCCTAGAATACAATCGGTATATGGTTATGCATGAGGATTAATGACGGACCTCAACTAGAACTCGGTGTCTAGCTCTAGGACTTATGACGGGCCTAGAATGCATCTTCGAAATGTATGAGGACTAATGACGGGCCTCAACTAGATCTCGGTGTGTAGCTCTAGGACAAATGACGGGCCTAGAATACAATCGGTATATAGGTTATGCATGAGGACTAATGACGGGCCTCAACTAGAACTCGGTTTCTAGCTCTAGGACTTATGACAGGCCTAGAATGCATCTTTGAAATGTATGAGGACTAATGACGGGCCTCAACTAGATCTCGGTGTCTAGCTCTAGGACTAATGACGGGCCTAGAATACAATCGGTATATGGGTTACGCATGAGGATTAATGACGGACCTGAACTAGAACTCGGTGTCTAGCTCTAGGACTTATGACGGGCCTAGAATGCATCTTCGAAATGTATGAGGACTAATGACGGGCCTCAACTAGATCTCGGTGTCTAGCTCTAGGACAAATGACGGGCCTAGAATACAATCGGTATATAGGTTATGCATGAGGACTAATGACGGGCCTCAACTAGAACTCGGTTTCTAGCTCTAGGACTTATGACGGGCCTAGAATGCATCTTCGAAATGTATGAGGACTAATGACGGGCCTCAACTAGATCTCGGTGTCTAGCTCTAGGACTAATGACGGGCCTAGAATACAATCAGTATATGGGTTATGCATGAGGACTAATGACGGGCCTCAACTAGAACTCGGTTTCTAGCTCTAGGACTTATGACGGGCCTAGAATGCATCTTCGAAATGTATGAGGACTAATGACGGGCCTCAACTAGATCTCGGTGTCTAGCTCTAAGACTAATGACGGGCCTAGAATACAATCGGTATATTGGTTATGCATGAGGACTAATGACGGGCCTCAACTAGACCTCTTGACATCTAGCTATAAGACTTATGACGGGCCTATAATACTTGATTGAGTTGTACGAAACTCGTTGTTTTGAGTGGTAGATTTGAGGATGACTTTGGTCGTGGGTTGATCTGGGATTGGAAGCTCTTGATTGTTTTCGTGAGGGATGTGATAGTGGAATGTTCTCTGTTGATGTGGCCCTTGACTTTGTCAGTGTGGGACTCATGTTTCGATTTTGTTTTTTGACAGTCTTGCCCGACGTGCACTGTAGTCTCGGGATTTGGTAGGACTCTTGGCTCCAGAGTTTCGAGGTGGCTCCGGTATGGCTCCTGAGTTTTTTGTATTTGTTTTTGGTGATTTTTATGATTGGTATTTGAATGGATGGGTTTTTTTTATAAGTGGCTTTGGGAACTCGGTGGTTTTGATATGGCCGAATGGCTTCGATATGATCAAATGGCTTTGGTATGATCGAATGGCTCCGGTGTGGTTTGATGGCTCCGGTGCGGTTGGGTGGCTCTAGTGCGGTCGGATGGCTCCGACATGATTCATGACCCAATTATGAGCAACGGCTCTGGGATGGTTGGTGGGTTTTGATTTGGATTGAGATTTTCGGGTCGAGTGGCGGGTCGATGTGATTTGTGTACTTTGATGTAGTTGACAATTTTTTTGGTGTGGATGAATGGTTTTGGTATGGATTTTGAATCGAGTGGTGGATCGATGTGATTTACCGTGGTTGACAGTTTTTTTTTTTGGGATGGATGGCTTTAGTACGGTCAGTTTCGGCTTCAGATTCCTCGAGATGGCTCCGGGATAGTTCGGGATGGATTCGGGGAGGTTACGAGATGGCTCCATTTGATAATAGTAGTTACACAAATGGGAATCTTCCTTTGAGGTGGTCGCACCCTGGGCGGGCAGCCTACGTACTCAATTTCGTATTGAGATCAGACCATACGTAATTCGAAACTCTGTAGGCAAAGCCTTGGTGACGAAATGGCTCCGATATGGATTTGAGGTGGCTCCCGTATTGTTCTCGGACTGTTGGGATGACTCCTGTGTAGTTCCAAGGATGGTTTCAATGTCGGATGATGGCTCCCGCATGGCTACAGTTTGGTTCTGGATATGGTATTGATGAGGCTCGAGCATGACGCTAGATGGCTCCAGAATTGTCTTCGTATGGCCTCAGATGGCTTTAGTTTGGTTCGATGTAGCTCGAGGATAGCCCCGGATGGCTTCGAGATGGTTCGATGTAGCTTGATGATGGTCTGGGATGGTTCCAGTTGACATCTTTTGATCTAAAGTTATGCTTCAACAGCTGCAACTGAAGTCGATTTCCAGCGAGAGTAGGTAGATTTCTTACCAGTCAAATGTTGATGATGGAGTGCTTATGATGCATGCTAATATTAAATTCTAGATACGATACAAAATGCATATGCAATTTTTGGAGAAAATGTATGACCCTATCTCTTTTAATACGAGGTTTACGAACATAAAACATCTTCGGCTCGATCTTGGGTGATTGTTGAATTGGAATGTGTGAATCACTTTCCTCTCATGGAGGGATGCGGGTTAATCTCTCGTGAGTATAGCTGTGTGTTCTAATGATGTATTGATCCTCTTGATGCTCAGAGCAGTATTTTCCTTAGAATATCTTTTCGAGGTTTTGGACTTTCCGATCCTTACAGCTTTCCTCACCTGCAACGGGGTAGGTTATTTACATTTTGGTGCTTAGATCAAAGAGTCACTCGCACTTAGACGACCTTGTGGGGTAAGGTCACACTCATTCACTCATGGTCCCTTTGATATGATGGGACATGTTGATAACAAATATGAAGCTTATGATTCATGTTTCAGATCCGATACTTTCAGTTAACACTCATCAACTTATGAGTCAGAGGTCTTTTATTGGGTTGTAGCGGGGCTGTGAGGTGTGATGTACGTCACATGGGACTGGAGGATTTATTTGGGGATTGTGGAGCTTTTTGTGCAATAGAGGATATGTTTCGCCTTGCCATGGGTGGAATGGCTAGACGGGTTTCGATAACCTTTTATTGGTTTCTACGGGACATCATTGGTCCTTTTGATGGATTTCCTCTCCTTGTCTTTTCTGGTGTACGGTTTGGACTTTCTTCTCATTTTTGTGTTTTTGAATTTGCATTTGGCTCATTGACTTTCTCTAGCATTTTTTCTTTGCATTTTGGCTTTCAACTTTGGAGTTGCATTGACTCATCAATCTTCTTGAACATTTTCAGTGTTCTTTTTTGGTGCTTGGTTTTGGAGTTGCACTGACTCATTGATTTCTTCGAACATTTCATTTGTTGTTTTTGTGGGAGAGTGGTGGGGAGAGGCCATGGCTCCGCCTCCTTTGAGCTCCTCTATTGCAAGGGTAAGTATGTATATATCAGGTGGCATGTTGTGGAGTTCATAGAAAAAAGGTTTATCATGAAAGGCTCAGCGGGGCTCTCTAGGGATTATGTACAGGGCAGTCAAAGGTTTTTGGTTTTGTGGAGATTTTTATTCCTAAGTGCCTCGTCATTCTCGTTAGTCAATGATTGTTTTCTTACTACTTCTCGGATTTTTGCATGAATCACAGTTTGTGACTAGCTATCAACATTCATCTTACTATTTATTGTGTCTCTCCCTGTGCTGAAGGAATGCACATGTAGCTCATGGGTTTTCCTCGATTGACTCTCTCTACCTTCCCTCGTAACTCAGTAGATCATCCAATACACTCATTTGAAATTTCTGGGAAAGTACCGCTCTTCGCACACTACTCACTTGGTTTATGGTGCTGATTTTGATTGGACCCTTGTGTTCGTTGACAGGTCGAGAGTTTAGTGGTTCACGCACTCTATTCAAACAATCCATCAAGATTTTTGCCAAAGACGTCGTTTCGATACGCGAGTCTGTAAATGCAATGATCTACCATGCAATGTGTTGTGATAATATGGAATTACTGTGTATAGGATGCGTCAAATGCTGAAAATGATGAATGGAGATGGTTCACTACAGGTTTTGACTGGATGTTTGTTTGTGTTGTTTTTTTATGCAATGCATGCGTGGTAAGGCTACACCTAGTCTCGCTTGGGTCGGTTCTAGTTGATGGTCCGTGAAGCTCATCCTTTCAATGTCGGCCTCGAAGAAGGTGTAGATGTCGGGGTTGCTGTCGGGTTGGTGACTTGCTCCTGGATTTTAGGACTTTTCAGGGAGTGACAACTCCCGCATGGTAGCCCCACGATATGAAAACGACTGCACTCTTCTTCTTTTTTCTTTCTTCTCAATCATTCTGGTCACTGGTGCCCATGGTGATTCTGGATTTGGAAAAGGCTCGAACTCCCCGGTTGTAACACCCCTACCGCTAATACCATCATTATTGTACAAATACTTACCTTCGCAGCGGATAATACATACACAACGGCGGGTGTACAAAGCCGCTAGTCACCCACGTGACTAACAAGGCGAGTTACAATTCTACATCCTATCGGTCTGATGAATATGAACATACCGAGTACTCTACACAATACAATACTTCCCATTGCATACTCATCTATAATCCAATTACAACTCCAATACATTACTATACCGAGCATACTACAATCCTTACATTACCGATACAGTCTAGACTTCCAAATTCATACTACGTTACAAGTACGATTCCCTTTTCTCAACTACCCATGCTTACGTAGCAGTCCTCGTCCTACTCTCTCGAACGGAGGTCAGCTTCGAGTACCTGCACACTAAAAATGGTCCCCCGAGGGGGTCAGCTTACGCTGCATATGAAATCCGCATATACCGCGTGCTAACCGCGGTACGCCGACTACTTTGGGTCGGATATACATGGAGTTCATTTTACATGCATACATAAATACTCATACTACTCAATACAATCAAAGATACCTACATAAATACACAAGTACAATACTTACTAAGGAAGACAATTCAATAGTCAACCATTCGTATTTGTTATACATTCATTACTCTTCGTGTTGTGTTCAATATTCATTGCTCTACTCATGCTTACTCCTTACTCTTGCATACTCATCACTCCATGTGCAATACCTTACTCGTACACGATCCTTACTCTGTACTCATTACTATACTGGTGCATACTCACTCCTCAATTCTCTATACTTACTCTTACATATTCGATACTCAATACTCACTCATACATACTCAATACTCGGTACTCATTACATACTCATACTTGCTTCTTACTCGATACTCGTTGCCTTACTCATACATACGCAATACTCATTACTTTGAGTCTCTGGGCGGAGTCATACTCAAGACTCGCCACCAGACCTACAATACGAGGGCTATACGCTTAGCTCCTCAAATACTCAAATGTCCGTTCTACCGGACTACACGAATTCCCAACACTCTTCTCTCAGAGCACAATACAAACCCTCATGGTTAGCTAGAAGTATCTCTCTCGATAACCTCGTTTTAGCTTGGGAATTACACACCGTCTATATCCTCAGATTTTAGGGTTTCCCCAACATATCGAATACTCTCTCGTTCGGGGCATACTTACATCAGTCGGGTCCTCTCATAATGGGTCGACTAATTACTAAGGGTTTGAGATCCCTCTCATTCTTTACTACTCTCTGGTTCATGTTTTGCACCAAGATTATTCCTCTAATAGAGGTTACTTATACTTCCACCACGTTTTGTTGGTAGATTATTATTTCGTTTCTTCTATCGTTATCGGAAGGTTATTACTCCCGTACACTCTCTCACATTCTAGTGAGTTCGTTGGTTGCGTTATCGTTTATTGATTCGATACTTTAGTGCGTTGCTACGTTTCCATTGGTTCACAATATGGCTCTTACTATGAGCCTCTGCACAACAAGACTCATCTATTAGTCGTACTACGCACTAAATGAAGCCACACCATCAATCAGGAAAGGTTAGCTCACACAACATACATCAAGACATACAATGAAGGCAATAAACCATTTTCATGCTTTAGTCTTGATTAGTCGGCATACAACATACAAATCAACGTAACTCGGTTAGCATACGGGGCATGAGGAAATCATACCTTTCACGCGAAGTTAGCTCTACCATGTGGTCCCTTGTCCCTTGGTTCACACTTGTTCCACTGATAATGTTTCAACCTTATTATTAATACTATATTCTTACGATACACAAATATTTACTACTCCCGTACTTACCCCGTTATCCCGGTGTATTTAATGTTCTCATATTCTCAACTTACTTGGTTACTTTTTACATTTGTTTTTGATAAGTGTCCAAATGAGCATGTTTATAGTGTATTTCATGTATAATATTAGCACTTTTCTTGCTCATTTCTCCACTTCGGTTAGTTTTCCTCTAGTTTATGTTTTATTGTTTATCTCACAAAATTATTGGCTTAACATGAGGAAACCAAGCCGGGAGTGAAGTAGACGAAGAGACGAACGCATAGACGCAAGCGGCTCAGAAAACGGGGTCCAAACGAAGAATCTAGAGCCGGTCGAAGTTTGATGGGAAATAGGTCACAGTCACACTTGTGACCGCCTACACACCGCCTAAAGTAGAGGCGGACACCACATTGCAACCGCCTATGTCCAGGGCGGACACAAGGGCGGTCAAGACACACACAACCGCCTGATTATGAGGCGGAACACATGCGGACATAACCAAGGCAGGCGGACGCTTGGACAGAAACAACAGAGACGTCCGCATGCTTAAGAGGCAGACGCCAATGAGGACACAGCGCGGACGTGAATAAAAATCGCGCGCGACCAGTTTTCTTCTCGCCCATCGTCGTCTCCAACTTGCTTCGCCATATCCATCTACTCCGCACCGCCTACCTTATTTCCCTCACGCGTCTCCAGCTCCTGTCCCCTGCAATTAATGCTTCAATCAATGAAGCAATCAACTGCAAATATCTACGGAAGACTACCTCTTCATTTCTTCTATAAATACCCATTCCCTACAACCTTGTACGAGTGCACGGAGAAAACCAGAAAATCACTCACACTCACCACATCTCATTCTCATTTCAGTAAAACACTCCCGTACATCTCAACACTCCATTCATTCCCCAGTTCTCTAATTCTCTAATTCACCCATTCCACATACAAATAACCTACGTACATGTACCACTCTTCTTTCTCTTCATTTCTCCATTCACTAGTCACGTCTCCGTGCTATTATTACGTCCAACCTCTGTCTGATTTATTACCATTATATGTCTGGCTAAGGAGGATTTGCTCCGGGCAAGGTTTTTAATTATGGTTTGTTTAATTATGTAAACAATATTTCTACCGGTTAAAATAAATACAGTTTGTTACGCTTAAAGGTTTTCTCTCACCATTTTAATAATATTACATGAATTTATTAAAATGCTTTCCTAAGTCTATTTTGATCAGACCAGGTGATAAATAGACAGGTTAATTAAGCCGTAAATCTGGAGAAAACTTATTATGATTTAATAAGTTAGTATTTACAGATGCAATTATAATTCCTCGAATTTAACGTCCGTTTACATAGTATTGCTCGAACCTTGATTAGACCGAGCATTTTCTGGTAAACGAGTTCTTAAGGGTCTATGACTTAGTCCTTAGGATAATAACAGGAATTTTGCCAAACTAATATATTAAACCGGTAGAGATAGCATAATTAATTAGATTATAAAACCTGAACCCGGAGTTCCATTTAATTCATCTGCACTCAGTTTTCTAATCTGCTTATTATTTTCTCTAAAACAAGTCAATTAACTTCCCCCCTTTTGTGACAAGCTTAGGAACTATTTTATCTCGCTATAAGTCCCACGGTTTGACCCGGCCGCTTCTGTCTTCTATACTACTGCGACCGGGTTTTAATTTGCAGCCCGACGGATATTTTGAGTATTAATTTCTTTCTTTTATCAATTTCACCTGTGCTAATAACTCACGATAAATCCACTCTGCAAAATGGCGCCGTTGCCGGGGACTTGATTTAATCTAGTCCCTAAGCCCCGGTTAATTCACCTGTTATATTATAATAATCTGTCAATATTAACTTATAATAATCCACTTCGGACATATAACCTCGGACATCTGACTTGGACATCTAACTTTGGACTTCGGACTTCTGACATCTTATATTATTGTTATTTCTTTCCATTGTCATTTCATTTCCATTGTCCTTTAATATTCCATTGTCTCTAACTACTAACTTATAATTTCTGTCATTTCGTTCCATTGTCATTTCAATTTCTGTCATTTCTTTCCATTGTCCCAAACTACTAACTTATAATTTTTGTCTACTAATTCTTAACATTTTTATTATTCTAACGTATAACCAGTTCTTTTCTCTGTTTTGAGTGGTGAATGCCTTTTACCAGGTCAAACACCTCCCAGAAAATATTAATAATCACACGGTTGTTACATCCAGAAATCAAGAGAACCTTTCTGCGCAATCTCAGACAGAGACGAACTCAACAAAATACCAGATTCTTACCCGGAAGCTAACATGGCATCTACACCAGCACGGTTCGAAATATCAACAGGCCGTCTAACCAAGGACAGCAGCCTGCTATCATCCTTCCTCACCTCAGCCCATCTGAATACGATGAGTGGCAGAAACTGAAGCCATATCATCAGATCAGATGTGTGAAAGAATTGGGCATGTTTGATGGCACTAGTCCAGACGAAGCCCTGTTACATGTTACAAAATTCTTGCAACACGCCAACAGTCTTACTGCAACCGACACAGTACTTCAATATGCAAGATTGTCGTTATTCCCACACAGCCTGACGGGAAACGCGAGCAAGTGGTATCATAGCCTAACACCGAGTACCATTGGTACCTGGGACGACATGGCCACCAAGTTCTACGACAAATTCCTACCCCCGAGCCGAACATTAGAGATGATTGCTGAAATCTATAATTTCAAGCAACCAGGGTCGGAGAATATTTGTGAAACTTGGGACCGTTTCAAAGGTCTACTACTCACTTGTCCTCACCACGGTCTGACGAAGAACAAGTATCACAATTGTTCTACAAGGGCTTGATCGGTCCGTGCAGAACAATGGTGTTATCTTCGTTAGGGGCTACGTTCTGAAAAAGCCGGGAGCACAATTTCTGAACAGCATGGAGTCTCTCTGTGAGGAAATTAGAGACTGGGCCTCCGGTGGATCAAGGAGCGGTACTCCAGGATTATATCATGTTGGGGAAAGTGATAACAGGTTCGACCAATTGATGAAAAGCCATGAGCAACTCATGGAGAGCAATGCTCAGCAGGCAACAAAAGTCAGTACTTTGCAGAAAGTGGTTGAACAGATGGCTATGAATTCCTTCCCTCAGCAAGCTAAGTCGATGATTTCCCGACCACCTACTACCCCTCCAGGCTATGCTCCTCAATCCCAACCATCTCCAACTAATTCTTGTACGCAATGTTGCGGGCCTCATGATTATGATCAATGCCCCCAACTACAAGAATGAAAGCAGCGGAGGAAGCAAACTACATCACCAACAATTCAGGATACAGACAACCATGGCAACGTAACATGCAATCCAATCTTAGCTACTCAAACACCGGAAATATCCAGAACCCACATACCCTACAAACATCCCAAAACTACAGACCTCAATCCAATTTCCAAGGAGGCCAAAGGCAATATCAACAACAGCCTTATGGCAATGAAGCTTCATCGAGTCGACCGACTCAACCTCCTTCGAATCCTGAGTCTGATATGTCTCAGATGCAGGAGATGTTTAAGGCGATGATGGGTAAATCCCGAGATACGCAAGAAGAGGTCGCAGCTCTGCGCAAAGACCAAAAAGCCTTGCAATCTCAGATCCAACAGTTACTTACTCAACAAAGACCACCTGGTCAATTCCCTTCACAGACTAATCCCAATCCAAAGGAACAAGCAAATTCAGTCCTTATAGACGATGGCACATTACAATCAACAAACTTGTGTGCAGTCTCTTTAAGGAGTGGAAGGGAACTTGCCACCAGCAAAGGAAAAGAAAAAGAAAATCTTGAAGATTCCTATATCAATGTTGATGAAAGCACCAAACCAATCTCACCTCCCTCAGAAATCCAAGTCCCTACTCCTGTTACTACACCTCCATCTCGAATTACCATCGACATCCCAACTTCCACTCATAAAAACAGAGAACTCCCATTCCCAAACAGAATGAAAAAGAAACATCTTGATGAGCAGTTCTCCAATTCTTGAGCATTTTCAAGAAACTGACCCTCGACATACCTTTTATTGATGCTTTGCAAGAGATGCCTACTACTACGCCAAATTTCTTAAGGATCTCTTAACAAAGAAAAAAAGAAACCTGGAAAAGAAACAGTGCACCTCACGGAGGAATGCTCTGCGGCCCTTCTTCGAGCACTCCCTCCCAAACAACAGATCCGGGAAATCCCGTGATCCCGTGTTTTATAGGTGGAATGGATTGTGGAAGTGGTCTATGTGACTTAGGAGCCAGTATTAATATCATGCCATACGCCACCTTCTTGAAAGTTAAAGGAGGAGAAATGCAACCGATTCTTTCAAACTCCAACTAGCAGACAGATCAGAGATCAAGCCCATGGGCATAGTCCGGGATCTGGTAGTTGGAGTGTCTCGCTTCATCTTTCCAGCTGATTTCGTCATTTTAGAAATGGATGACGATGTTGAGGTTCCCCTGATTCTAGGTCGACCGTTTCTGAGTACCGCCAAAGCCAAGCATCATTGACGTCCATGATGAAAAAATCACTCTTCGGTACGAGGATGAAACGATTGAATTCGACATGCAAAAATGATGAAGAAAAGCTCAAACTTTTCTCCTCATGCTAAGACAGTGGGATTCACAGATGATGAGGAGGAGGAAGGCGATTTTGCTACAGATGAGGACATGTATTCTCCATCTTCCATCCAGGAAGCTGAAACTGAACCGCTAGAGCGAGTATTATTTACTTCTCTAGAAGAAAAGATGGAGGATCCAGAAGTTAACGCCATGCTGGCGTACGTAGAGAAAGGAAGGGCTGGTTATCAAGCGTTCCGACCACCAATCGAAGAACTCGACAGAAAACCTCAAAAATCAATTCCATCAGTAGAACAACCACCTGAACTCGAGCTTAAAGAAATACCCTCTAACCTCAAGTATGCCTTCCTAGCTGAAAATGACCATTTGCCTGTCATTATTCCTCTTCTCTGAATTCCTGGGGAGGAAAACGAGGTTACTCGAGGTACTAAGAAGCACAAGACAGCAATCGGTGGACTATCGCTGATATCCAAGGATTGATCCCTCCTATTGCACCCACCATATTTTATGGAGGAAAACTTCAAACCTATCAGGAAACCTCAACGCCGGCTAAACCCTAACCTCAATGGAGGTATTTCGGAAGGAGGTTCTGAAACTCCTTGACGCAGACATCATTTTATCCAATTTCTGACCGTCCATGGGTCAGTCCTGTTCAAGTTGTCCCTAAGAAGGGGGCATCGAAGCTGTTATTAATGAGAAGGGAGACTATCCCTCAAGAAAGATCACAGGATGGCGCATGTGTATTGACTATCGGCGTTTGAACTTGGCAACCAGGAAGGATCATTTTCCTCTCCCCTTTATATCGACCAAATGTTGAACGACTACAGGGCAAGAGTACTACTGTTTTAATAGATGGGTTCTCGGGTTATTTTCAAATACTAATCGCACCTGAGGACCAGGACAGACAACCTTCACTTGTCCTTACGGTACCTTTGCATACCGACGAATGCCTTTCGGTCTGTGCAACGCCCCTCCTACCTTCCAGAGATGTATGCAAGCAATATTTGCTGACTTCATCGACAGAGCATAGAAGTCTTTATGGACGACTTCTCATCTATGCTCTAGTTTCGACAAATGCTTGGCACAACTTGATTTAATCCTAAGACGGTTGAGGATCGAATCTCATTTTAACTGGGAGAAGTGTCATTTTATGGTCAAGGACGGGATCGTCCTTGGACATAAAATATCAGAAAAGGAATAGAGGTGGATAAAGCCAAGGTAGATGTTATCGAGAATTACCAGCACCAACACTGTTAAAGACATACGAGCGTTCTAGGGCATGCAGGATTTTATCCGGTTTATACAAGACTTCTCCAAAATCAGCAAACCATTGACCGACCTGCTACAGAAAGATGCCCCGTTTCATTTTGATGAAAGGTGTTCAGCTGCTTTTCCAAACTATAACACAAAAATTGGTGTCAGCACCTGTTTGTCATACCACCTGATTGGTCTCTTCCTTTTGAGATCATGTGTGACGCAAGTGACTACGCCGTGGGGCAGCTCTATGCCAGAAAAAAGAGAAATCTTGAGAGTGATCGCCTATGCTAGCAGAACACTAAACGACGCCCAGAAAAACTATACGACCACCGAAAAGAACTTCTGGCTATAGTTTTCTCCCTCGATAAGTTCAGATCGTACTTGTGGGGAAGCAAAGTCATCGTGCATACAGACCACTCTCCGCTCTCAAATACTTATTTACAAAACAAAAGCCAAGCCTCGCTTGTTGCGCTGGATTCTTCTACTTCAAGAGTTTGACATCGAAGTCAAAGATAAGAGCGGGAAATTGAATGTCGTCGCTGATCCTCTCTCTAGATTGGTGACACCTACGGATAGTGTGCCTAACAACGAAATCTTCCCCGATGAGACTGTCTTCTCCATCACCAAAGTACAGGAGCCCATGGTACGCAGACCTGGCCAATTATTTAGTCTCTGGAACAGTACCCTAACTAATTTTTTCCTACTCCCAAAGAAGAAATTTCTTTCTGACTCAAGGCATTATTTCTGGGAGGACCCGTCTTTTCCGATTTAGTGCTAATGGGTTGATTCGACGATGTCTCCTGGAAGATGAGGTTCCAAGCGTCATACACTTTTGTCACTCACGGGAAGCCGGAGGTCACCATGGACCCACAAGGACCGCAGCTAAGATCCTGGCCTCAGGATTTTTATTGGCCGACCCTTCATAAAGATGTGTCCAATTCTGCAAACAATGTGATAATTGCCAGAAAATGGGTACACATCCAGAAACATGAGATGCCACAACAGGGGATACTAGAAGTGGAGCTCTTTGATTGTTGGGGCATTGATTTTATGGGACCGTTCCCCTTCCTCGCAGGGCCACCAATATGTTCTAGTGGCAGTTGATTACGTGTCGAAGTGGGTAGAAGCTATACCTTGTCATCATGCCGATGCAAGACAGTAACCAGGTTTCCTCAAAAGCACATCTTTACCCGTTTCGGTGTGCCCAGAATTATTATCAGTGATGGTGGATCTCACTTCTGCAACCGTTTATTCGAAGCGCTTATGGTTAAGTACGGGGTACGTCACAAGGTAGCTTTACCTTATCACCCCCAGACAAACGGCCAGCAGAAGTTTCCAACCGTGAGTTAAAATGGATCCTCCAAAAGACGGTTAACTCATCACGAAAGGATTGGGCACTTAAGCTGGAGATGCGCTTTGGGCTTACCGGCACTGCATTCAAGACTCCCATCGGATGTCTCCTTTAAGCTGGTCTTTGGGAAACCATGCCACCTTCCTGTAGAAATGGAGCATAAGGCATATTGGGCAATCAAGGCCCTAAACTTTGACATGACTTCTGCAGGAGAGAAAAGGAATTCCAACTTTCCGAATTAGAAGAGCTGCGAGATCAGGCTTACCAGAATGCTAAGATCTATAAAGAGCGCACCAAGAAGTTCCACGACAGAATGATCCTCAAGAGGGACTTCGAAATTGGTGATTGGGTTCTCTTGTATAACTCTAGATTAAGGATCTTCCCTGGGAAACTCAAGTCTCATTGGGCCGGCCCTTTCCAGATTGTTAGTGTGACTCCGTACGGTGCCTTTGAACTCCAGAACAAACAAGGCGAAACTTTCAAGGTCAACGGAGCACGTCTTAAAAGGTATAATTCTCATTCTAATATTTCAACTGACCTATCTGCAACTTATTTTGTCCAAGAACAGCAGGACAACTCGCCCTCAAACTCTTCTCTCCAAACTAAAGCTTGGTCAAATACGTCTAGCTAGAGACGTTAAACCCGGGCAGCTTGGTGTGAGGCAACCCACTATTTATCTTTTTTCTTTCCTTTCATTTAATGTGTTTTCTTTTTGTACTATATTTCCCTTTTATTTGTTATAATAAAAGCAGGTTTCACTGAGTTCTTCTCGCTGTGTAGAATATTCTTTACAGTTCAATTCATGACATTCCACAGCTGCACTCAAGTGTGGGGGAGCTCTACACACTCTAACGAAATCTGGGGAGTACACTCTTTTCCTTTCTTAATTACATGCCCTAATATTTTAATTCCATCTAGGCAATGAGGGCATTGCTTGAGCTTAAGTGTGGGGGAAGAGCCTTTTCAGGAGTTCTTTGCTTAAAATGTTTACATCTCTCTGCTTATCTTGCAATTGTTCAAAAATTAAAATTATGTACCTTGCTAATGTAGGTTGTTCCTCTTTAAAATAAATACTGTTATGAATTGTGGGATAAATGGTACAAAATTTTAAAATTTTGATTACTTTTGAGGAGCATTTTATATGCGGTGTGACCCAATAATCTGCAAATGGTTGGATTTTATTGCTCAGGGTTCTTTCTGTCTTCTCTCTCTTAGGGATTGCTAAGGGGTGCTTCACTGTAAAAAATAATAAGGACTTGCGAGACACCATTGGTAACCAACAAAGAGAGTTGAGTGTTCTTGAATACAAAGGCGTGATACCTATATTTTCTCATCTCTTATGCAAAAGTGAAACAAATGCATAATCTTTTTTCCTTTTGTTTTCTTCTCAATGCCCATTCTTGAGAGAAGTTGGCCATGGTAAAAGTTCTCAGAAGTAACACAAAAGAAACATTGAGTACCTTAGATCATACCCGAAACTCTATATTTTTTTTTACCCTGAGCACACCTATGCCACCAGCAGTTGATTTTTCACACTCCTCGAAAAGTTTAAAGATCATGTTTATCCTACCCTTCATAATAATATTTGTTAGTATTGAGCATTTCCTACTTGCTTAGGTACGTGGTTTTGCTTGAGGAAGCAAAATAAGTGTGGGGGTGTGATAAGTGTCCAAATGAGCATGTTTTATTGGTGTATTTCATGTATAATATTAGCACTTTTCTTGCTAGTCATTTCTCCACTTCGGTTAGTTTTCCTCTAGTTTATGTTTTATTGTTTATCTCACAAAATTATTGGTTTAACATGAGGAAACCAAGCCGGGAGTGAAGTAAGACAAGAGACGAACGCATAGACGCAAACGGCTCAGAAAACGGGGTCCAAACGAAGAATCAAGAGCCGGTCGAAGTTTGAAGGGAAAATAGGTCACGGTCACACTTGTGACCGCCTACAAACCGCCTAAAGTAGAGGCGGACACCACATTGCAACCGCCTATGTCCAGGGCGGACACAAGGGCGGTCAAGACCACAACAACGCCTGATTATGAGGCGGAACACATGCGGACATAACCAAGGCAAGGCGGACGCTTGGACAGAAACAACAGAGACGTCCGCATGCTTAAGAGGCGGACGCCAATGAGGACACAACGCGGACGTGAATAAAAATCGCGCGCGACCAGTTTTCTTCATCGCCCGTCGTCGTCTCGAACTTGCTGCGCCATATCCATCTACTCCGCACCGCCTACCTTATTTCCCTCACGCGTCTCCAGCTCCTGTCCCCTGCAATAATGCTTCAATCAATGAAGCAATCAACTGCAAATATCTACGGAAGACTACCTCTTCATTTCTTCTATAAAAACCCATTCCCTACAACCTTGTACGAGTGCACGAAGAAAACCAGAAAATCACTCACACTCACCTCATCTCATTCTCATTTCAGTAAAAACACTCCCGTACATCTCAACACTCCATTCATTCCCCAGTTCTTAATTCTCTAATTCACCCATTCCACATACAAATAACTACGTACATGTAACACTCTTCTTTCTCTTCATTTCTCCATCACTATCACGTCTCCGTGCTATTATTACGTCCAACCTCTGTCTGATTTATTACCAGTTAATATGTCAGGCTAAGGAGGATTTGCTCCGGGCAAGGTTTTTTAATTATGGTTTGTTTAATTATGTAACAATATTTCTACCGGTTAAAATAAATACAGTTTGTTACGCTTAAAGGTTTTCTCTCACCATTTTAATAAATTACATGAATTTATTAAATGCTTTCCTAAGTCTATTTTGATCAGACCAGGTGATAAATAGACAGGTTAATTAAGCCGTAAATCTGGAGAAAACTTATTATGATTTAATAAGTTAGATTACAGATGCAATTATAATTCCTCGAATTTAACGTCCGTTACATAGTATTGCTCGAACCTTGATTAGACCGAGCATTTTCTGGTAAACGAGTTCTTAAGGGTCTATGACTTAGTCCTTAGGATAATAACAGGAATTTTGCCAAACTAATATATTAAACCGGTAGAGATAGCATAATTAATCAGATTATATAAAACCTGAACCCGGAGTTCCATTTAATTCATCTGCACTCAGTTTCTAATCTGCTATTATTTTCTCTAAAATAAGTCAATTAACTTCCCCCCTTTTGTGACAAGCTTAGGAACTATTTTATCTCGCTATAAGTCCCACGGTTTGACCCCGGCCGCTTCTGTCTTCTATACTACTGCGACCGGGTTTTAATTTGCAGCCCGACGGATATTTTGAGTATTAATTTCTTTCTTTTATCAATTTCACCTATGCTAAAACTCACGATAAATCCACTCTGCAAAATGGCGCCGTTGCCGGGGACTTGATTTAATCTAGTCCCTAACCCCGGTTAATTCACCTGTTATATTATAATAATCTGTCAATATTAACTTATAATAATCCAACTTCGGACATATAACCTCGGACATCTGACTTGGACATCTAACTTTGGACTTCGGACTCTGACATCTTATTATTATTGTTATTTCTTTCCATTGTCATTTCATTTCCATTGTCCTTTAATATTCCATTGTCTCTAACTACTAACTTATAATTTCTGTCATTTCGTTCCATTGTCATTTCAATTTTCTGTCATTTCTTTCCATTGTCCCAAACTCTAACTTAAATTTCTGTCTACTAATTCTTAACATTTTTATTTATTCTAACGTATAACCAGTTCTTTTCTCTGTTTTGAGTGGTGAATGCCTTTTACCAGGTCAAACAGCCTCCCAGAAAATATTAATAATCACACGGTTGGTTACATCCCAGAAATCGAGAGAACCTTTCTGCGCAATCTCAGACATAGACGAACTCAACAAAATACCAGATTCTTACCCGGAAGCTAACATGGCATCTACACCAGCGACGGTTCGAAATATCAACAGGCCGTCTAACCAAGGACAACAGCCTGCTATCATCCTTCCTCACCTCAGCCCATCTGAATACGATGAGTGGCAGAAACTGAAGCCATATCAGATCAGATGTGTGAAAGAATTGGGCATGTTGATGGCACTAGTCCAGACGAAGCCCTGTTACATGTTACAAAATTCTTGTAACACGCCAACAGTCTTACTGCAACCGACACAGTACTTCAATATGCAAGATTGTCGTTATTCCCACACAGCCTGACGGGAAACGCGAGCAAGTGGTATCATAGTCTAACACCGAGTACCATTGGTACCTGGGACGACATGGCCACCAAGTTCTACGACAAATTCCTACCCCCGAGCCGAACATTAGAGATGATTGCTGAAATCTATAATTTCAAGCAACCAGGGTCGGAGAATATTTGTGAAACTTGGGACCGTTTCAAAGGTCTACTACTCACTTGTCCTCACCACGGTCTGACGAAGGAACAAGTATCACAATTGTTCTACAAGGGCTTGATCGGTCCGTGCAGAACAATGGTGTTATCTTCGTTAGGGGCTAACGTTCTGAAAAAGCCGGGAGCACAATTTCTGAACAGCATGGAGTCTCTCTGTGAGGAAATTAGAGACTGGGCCTCCGGTGGATCAAGGAGCGGTACTCCAGGATTATATCATGTTGGGGAAAGTGATAACAGGTTCGACCAATTGATGAAAAGCCATGAGCAACTCATGGAGAGCAATGCTCAGCAGGCAACAAAAGTCAGTACTTTGCAGAAAGTGGTTGAACAGATGGCTATGAATTCCTTCCCTCAGCAAGCTAAGTCGATGATTTCCCGACCACCTACTACCCCTCCAGGCTATGCTCCTCAATCCCAACCATCTCCAACTAATTCTTGTACGCAATGTTGCGGGCCTCATGATTATGATCAATGCCCCTAACTACAAGAAATGAAAGCAGCGGAGGAAGCAAACTACATCACCAACAATTCAGGATACAGACAACCATGGCAACGTAACATGCAATCCAATCTTAGCTACTCAAACACTGGAAATATCCAGAACCCACATACCCTACAAACATCCCAAAACTACAGACCTCAATCCAATTTCCAAGGAGGCCAAAGGCAATATCAACAACAGCCTTATGGCAATGAAGCTTCATCGAGTCGACCGACTCAACCTCCTTCGAATCCTGAGTCTGATATGTCTCAGATGCAGGAGATGTTTAAGGCGATGATGGGTAAATCCCGAGATACGCAAGAAGAGGTCGCAGCTCTGCGCAAAGACCAAAAAGCCTTGCAATCTCAGATCCAACAGTTACTTACTCAACAAAGACCACCTGGTCAATTCCCTTCACAGACTAATCCCAATCCAAAGGAACAAGCAAATTCAGTCCTTATAGACGATGGCACATTACAATCAACAAACTTGTGTGCAGTCTCTTTAAGGAGTGGAAGGGAACTTGCCACCAGCAAAGGAAAAGAAAAAGAAAATCTTGAAGATTCCTATATCAATGTTGATGAAAGCACCAAACCAATCTCACCTCCCTCAGAAATCCAAGTTCCTACTCCTGTTACTACACCTCCATCTTGAATTACCATCGACATCCCAACTTCCACTCATAAAAACAGAGAACTCCCATTCCCAAACAGAATGAAAAAGAAACATCTTGATGAGCAGTTCTCCAAATTCTTGAGCATTTTCAAGAAACTGACCCTCGACATACCTTTTATTGATGCTTTGCAAGAGATGCCTACTACGCCAAATTTCTTAAGGATCTCTTAACAAAGAAGAAAAAGAAACCTGGAAAAGAAACAGTGCACCTCACGGAGGAATGCTCTGCGGCCCTTCTTCGAGCACTCCCTCCCAAACAAACAGATCCGGGAAATCCCGTGATCCCGTGTTTTATAGGTGGAATGGATTGTGGAAGTGGTCTATGCGACTTAGGAGCCAGTATTAATATCATGCCATACGCCACCTTCTTGAAAGTTAAAGGAGGAGAAATGCAACCGGTTCTTTTCAAACTCCAACTAGCAGACAGATCAGAGATCAAGCCCATGGGCATAGTCCGGGATCTGGTAGTTGGAGTGTCTCGCTTCATCTTTCCAGCTGATTTCGTCATTTTAGAAATGGATGACGATGTTGAGGTTCCCCTGATTCTAGGTCAACCGTTTCTGAGTACCGCCAAAGCCATCATTGACGTCCATGATGAAAAAATCACTCTTCGGTACGAGGATGAAACGATTGAATTCGACATGCATAAAATGATGAAGAAAAGCTCAAACTTTTCTCCTCATGCTAAGACAGTGGGATTCACAGATGATGAGGAGGAGGAAGGCGATTTTGCTACAGATGAGGACATGTATTCTCCATCTTCCATCCAGGAAGCTGAAACAGAACCGCCTAGAGCGAGTATTATTTACTTCTCTAGAGGAAAAGATGGAGGATCCAGAAGTTAACGCCATGCTGGCGTACGTAGAGAAAGGAAGGGCTGGTTATCAAGCGTTCCGACCACCAATCGAAGAACTCAACAGAAAACCTCAAAATCAATTCCATCAGTAGAACAACCACCTGAACTCGAGCTTAAAGAAATACCCTCTAACCTCAAGTATGCCTTCCTAGCTGAAAATGACCATTTGCCTGTCATTATTTCCTCTTCTCTGAATTCTGGGGAGGAAACGAGGTTACTCGAGGTACTAAAGAAGCACAAGACAGCAATCGGGTGGACTATCGCTGATATCAAAGGAATTGATCCCTCCTATTGCACGCACCATATTTATATGGAGGAAAACTTCAAACCTATCAGGCAACCTCAACGCCGGCTAAACCCTAACCACAAGGAGGTAGTTCGGAAGGAGGTTCTGAAACTCCTTGACGCAGACATCATTTATCCAATTTCTGACAGTCCTTGGGTCAGTCCTGTTCAAGTTGTCCCTAAGAAGGGGGGCATCGAAGCTGTTATTAATGAGAAGGGAGAGACTATCCCTCAAAGAAAGATCACAGGATGGCGCATGTGTATTGACTATCGGCGTTTGAACTTGGCAACCAGGAAGGATCATTTTCCTCTCCCCTTTATCGACCAATGTTGGAACGACTAGCAGGGCAAGAGTACTACTGTGTTCTAGATGGGTTCTTGGGTTATTTTCAAATACTAATCGCACCTGAGGACCAGGACAAGACAACCTTCACTTGTCCTTACGGTACCTTTGCATACCGACGAATGCCTTTCGGTCTGTGCAACGCCCCCTCCTACCTTCCAGAGATGTATGCAAGCAATATTTGCTGACTTCATCGAGCAGAGCATAGAAGTCTTTATGGACGACTTCTCAGTCTATGGCTCTAGTTTCGACAAATGCTTGGCACAACTTGATTTAATCCTAAGACGGTGTGAGGATACGAATCTCGTTTTAAACTGGGAGAAGTGTCATTTTATGGTCAAGGACGGGATCGTCCTTGGACATAAAATATCAGCAAAAGGAATAGAGGTGGATAAAGCCAAGGTAGAGGTTATCGAGAAATTACCAGCACCAACTACTGTTAAAGACATACGAGCGTTCCTAGGGCATGCAGGATTTTATCGGCGGTTTATACAAGACTTCTCCAAAATCAGCAAACCATTGACCGACCTGCTACAGAAAGATGCCCCGTTTCATTTTGATGAAAGGTGTTCAGCTGCTTTCCAAACTATAACACAAAAATTGGTGTCAGCACCTGTTGTCATACCACCTGATTGGTCTCTTCCTTTTGAGATCATGTGTGACGCAAGTGACTACGCCGTGGGGGCAGCTCTATGCCAGAAAAAAGAGAAAATCTTGAGAGTGATCGCCTATGCTAGCAGAACACTAAACGACGCCCAGAAAAACTATACGACCACCGAAAAAGAACTTCTGGCTATAGTTTTCTCCCTCGATAAGTTCAGATCGTACTTGTGGGGAAGCAAAGTCATCGTGCATACAGACCACTCCGCTCTCAAATACTTATTTACAAAACTAGAAGCCAAGCCTCGCTTGTTGCGCTGGATTCTTCTACTTCAAGAGTTTGACATCGAAGTCAAAGATAAGAGCGGGAAATTGAATGTCGTCGCTGATCATCTCTCTAGATTGGTGACTCCTACGGATAGTGTGCCTATCAACGAAATCTTCCCCGATGAGACTGTCTTCTCCATCACCAAAGTACAGGAGCCATGGTACGCAGACCTGGCCAATTATTTAGTCTCTGGAACAGTACCCTACGATTTTTCCTACTCCTAGAAGAAGAAATTTCTTTCTGACTCAAGGCATTATTTCTGGGAGGACCCGTACTTGTTCCGAGTTAGTGCTGATGGGTTGATTCGACGATGTCTCCCGGAAGATGAGGTTCCAAGCGTCATACACTTTTGTCACTCACGGGAAGCCGGAGGTCACCATGGACCCACAAGGACCGCAGCTAAGATCCTGGCCTCAGGATTTTTTGGCCGACCCTTCATAAAGATGTGTACCAATTCTGCAAACAATGTGATAATTGCCAGAAAATGGGTAACACATCCAGGAGACATGAGATGCCACAACAGGGGATACTAGAAGTGGAGCTCTTTGATTGTTGGGGCATTGATTTTATGGGACCGTTCCCTTCCTCGCAGGGCCACCAATATGTTCTAGTGGCAGTTGATTACGTGTCGAAGTGGGTAGAAGCTATACCTTGTCATCATGCCGATGCAAAGACAGTAACCAGGTTCCTCAAAAGCACATCTTTACCCGTTTCGGTGTGCCCAGAATTATTATCAGTGATGGTGGATCTCACTTCTGCAACCGTTTATTCGAAGCGCTTATGGTTAAGTACGGGGTACGTCACAAGGTAGCTTTACCTTATCACCCCCAGACAAACGGCCAATCAGAAGTTTCCAACCGTGAGTTAAAATGGATCCTCCAAAAGACGGTTAACTCATCACGAAAGGATTGGGCACTTAAGCTGGATGATGCGCTTTGGGCTTACCGCACTGCATTCAAGACTCCCATCGAGATGTCTCCTTTTAAGCTGGTCTTTGGGAAAGCATGCCACCTTCCTGTAGAAATGGAGCATAAGGCATATTGGGCAATCAAGGCCCTAAACTTTGACATGACTTCTGCAGGAGAGAAAAGGAAATTCCAACTTTTCGAATTAGAAGAGCTGCGAGATCAGGCTTACCAGAATGCTAAGATCTATAAAGAGCGCACCAAGAAGTTCCACGACAGAATGATCCTCAAGAGGGACTTCGAAATTGGTGATTGGGTTCTCTTGTATAACTCTAGATTAAGGATCTTCCCTGGGAAACTCAAGTCTCATTGGGCCGGCCCTTTCCAGATTGTTAGTGTGACTCCGTACGGTGCCTTTGAACTCCAGAACAAACAAGGTGAAACTTTCAAGGTCAACGGACCACGTCTTAAAAGGTATAATTCTCATTCTAATATTTCAGCTGACCTATCTGCAACTTATTTTGTCCAAGAACAGCAGGACAACTCACCCTCAAACTCTTCTCCAAACTAAAGCTTGGTCAAATACGTCTAGCTAGAGACGTTAAACCCGGGCAGCTTGGTGTGAGGCAACCCACTATTTATCTTTTGTCTTTCCTTTCATTTAATGTTGTTTTCTTTTTTTGTACTATATTCCCTTTTATTTGTTATAATAAAAGCAGGTTTCACTTGAGTTCTTCTCGCTGTGTAGAATATTCTTTACAGGTTCAATTCATGACATTCCACAGCTGCACTCAAGTGTGGGGGAGCTCTACACACTCTACGAAATCTGGGGAGTACACTCTTTCCTTTCTTAATTACATGCCCTAATATTTAAATTCCATCTAGGCAATGAGGGCATTGCTTGAGCTTAAGTGTGGGGGAAGAGCCTTTTCAGGGAGTTCTGTGCTTAAAATGTTTACATCTCTCTGCTTATCTTGCAATTGTTCAAAAATTAAAATTATGTACCTTGCTAATGTAGGTTGTTCTCTTTAAGAATAAATACTGTTATGAATTGTGGGATAAATGGTGCAAAATTTTAAAATTTTGATTACTTTTGAGGAGCATTTTATATGCGGTGTGACCAAATAATCTGCAAATGGTTGGATTTTATTGCTCAGGGTTCTTTCTGTCTTCTCTCTTAGGGATTGCTAAGGGGTGCTTCACTGTAAAAAATAATAAGGACTTGCGAGACACCATTGGTAACCAACAAAAGAGAGTTGAGTGTTCTTGAATACAAAGGCGTGATACCTATATTTTCTCATCTCTTATGCAAAAGTGAAACAAATGCATAAATCTATTTTTCCTTTTGTTTTCTTCTCAATGCCCATTCTTGAGAGAAGTTGGCCATGGTAAAAGTTCTCAGAAGTAACACAAAAGAAACATTGGAGTACCTTAGATCATACCCCGAAACTCTATATTTTATTTTTACCCTGAGCACACCTATGCCACCAGCATGATTTTTCACACTCCTCGAAAAGTTTAAAGATCATGTTTATCCTACCCTTCATAATAATATTTGTTAGTATTGAGCATTTCCTACTTGCTTAGGTACGTGGTTTTGCTTGAGGACAAGCAAAAAGATAAGTGTGGGGGTGTGATAAGTGTCCAAATGAGAATGTTTTATAGGTGTATTTCATGTATAATATTAGCACTTTTCTTGCTCATTTCTTCACTTCGGTTAGTTTTCCTCTAGTTTATGTTTATTGTTTATCTCACAAAATTATTGGTTTAACATGAGGAAAACCAAGCCGGGAGTGAAGTAGACGAAGAGACGAACGCATAGACGCAAACGGCTCAGAAAACGGGGTCCAAACGAAGAATCAAGAGCCGGTCGAAGTTTGAAGGGAAATAGGTCACGGTCACACTTGTGACCGCCTACACAACCGCCTAAAGTAGAGGCGGACACCACATTGCAACCGCCTATGTCCAGGGCGGACACAAGGGCGGTCAAGACACACACAACCGCCTGATTATGAGGCGGAACACATGCGGACATAACCAAGGCAAGGCGGACGCTTGGACAGAAACAACAGAGACGTCCGCATGCTTAAGAGGCGGACGCCAATGAGGACACAGCGCGGACGTGAATAAAAATCACGCGCGACCAGTTTTCTTCATCGCCCGTCGTCGTCTCCAACTTGCTGCGCCATATCCATCTACTCCGCACCGCCTACCTTATTTCCCTCACGCGTCTCCAGCTCCTGTCCCCTGCAATTAATGCTTCAATCAATGAAGCAATCAACTGCAAATATCTACGGAAGACTACCTCTTCATTTCTTCTATAAATACCCATTCCCTACAACCTTGTACGAGTGCACGGAGAAAACCAGAAAATCACTCACACTCACCTCATCTCATTCTCATTTCAGTAAAACACTCCCGTACATCTCAACACTCCATTCATTCCCCAGTTCTCTAATTCTCTAATTCACCCATTCCACATACAAATAACCTACGTACATGTACCACTCTTCTTTCTCTTCATTTCTCCATTCACTATTCACGTCTCCGTGCTATTATTACGTCCAACCTCTGTCTGATTTATTACCAGTTAATATGTCAGGCTAAGGAGGATTTGCTCGGGCAAGGTTTTTTAATTATGGTTTGTTTAATTATGTAAACAATATTTCTACCGGTTAAAATAAATACAGTTTGTTACGCTTAAAGGTTTTCTCTCACCATTTTAATAAATTACATGAATTTATTAAAATGCTTTCCTAAGTCTATTTTGATCAGACCAGGTGATAAATAGACAGGTTAATTAAGCCGTAAATCTGGAGAAAACTTATTATGATTTAATAAGTTAGTATTTACAGATGCAATTATAATTCCTCGAATTTAACGTTTTACATAGTATTGCTCGAACCTTGATTAGACCGAGCATTTTCTGGTAAACGAGTTCTTAAGGGTCTATGACTTAGTCCTTAGGATAATAACAGGAATTTTGCCAAACTAATATATTAAAACCGGTAGAGATAGCATAATTAATCAGAATATATAAAACCTGAACCCGGAGTTCCATTTAATTCATCTGCACTCAGTTTTCTAATCTGCTTATTATTTTCTCTAAAACAAGTCAATTAACTTCCCCCCTTTTGTGACAAGCTTAGGAACTATTTTATCTCGCTATAAGTCCCACGGTTTGACCCCGGCCGCTTCTGTCTTCTATACTACTGCGACCGGGTTTTAATTTGCAGCCCGACGGATATTTTGAGTATAAATTTCTTTCTTTTATCAATTTCACCTGTGCTAATAACTCACGATAAATCCACTCTGCAGTTTTCCTACTCCAATGCTTACTTTCTTACCTTACTACTTCATTTATAGTGTACTACTACATATATATGCATATATGGGTATTGGCATATATATATACATATGATTGTTATAATCATATAATAAAAATATATATATTTTTTTTTACTCGACCGGACTTGCGACCGACCTTGCAAGTCCGGTCCATTCCAGTAGCTATCAGTACGGGAAAATTTCTGGCTCGACCGAACTTGCAAGCCCGGTCGCAAGTTCGGTCCATTCCAGAAGCTTTCATCTGCGGAATTTTTCTGGCCGACCGAACTTGCAAGTCCGGTCGCAAGTTCGGTCCATTCCAGAAGGTTTCTGACGGGAGAATTTTCTAGTCCGACCGAACTTGCATGTCCATTCGCAAGTCCGTTGATTCCAGAAGGTTTCCCGCCTTTGTAAATCTGGGCTCGACCGAACTTGCAAGTCTGGTCGCAAGTCCGGTCCGGCCCAGTACTTCAGTTTTAAAATCTGTTTTCAGTCCTCTCTTTTACCCATTACTTCCCCAATCTTCCTACATGTAATCCCACATGTTTTAGTGCCATTTAGGCTTCCTAATATACCTCAATCCACCAAATCTATTCCTAAATCCATCAACTAACTTACATAATTCCCTCACTTCTTTTCCAACACTTGTAACAGTTTTTGTTACACTTATGCTACAGATTTTACAATTCTACTCTCCCAACCAATACTTTCTCAACCAATGTCATTCCTAGTATTCTAAATACCTCTCCTTACCATACCCATTCATTTCCAAGCCATTGCACTACCTATACCCAAGTTCCAACACTCATCTTGCCAAGATCCTGCACATTAAATTCTCCTGACTTCTCCAATGTGTTCCTATACACTTTGCTACAGATTTTACACTTCCTACTCCTCATACCACAATTACCATTCCCTAGCTACTAAACATCTCTACTACTCCCAATACATACCTTGGTTCTCCCATTCACCAAGTCATTCCTTAATGCACAATTCCTACCAAAATTTTGCCATAACTCATCTACTTTCCTTACTTATCCACACACATCCTTTCTCATCAAGTGCATCCCTATTCTAGCCAAACCACAAGGGTTCTACCAGCACACATATTGAGCAATCTTAATACATCAATACCCATCAATCACACTAATACACATACTCATATCACTTGGCTCCAAAGCCTTCAATTCAAATACTTGCACTTAAATACTCAAACTTCACAATTCTCAATACTAGTACGAGGTTTTGGGTTCGTCAAATATTTTACCCATTCCCATTACTCTAATGCAATAGAATTTACATTAGGAAGGAGCTCTTACCTTGAGCTTATACTTCATTCTTTCTTTTCCATTTCTTCTTCCCTCTTTCTTACACAAATCGATCACATGGGGAATGGAGTTGCCAAACTCCATTCCCATCACCCAAAGCACATCAACAAGTATAATTAATACACTAGCCCTTAGATTTATGCTAGTTCATTGAAGTGTTCAAAATATAAATTCTAGGGTTTACCTTTGGAGTGCTTTAGGAGGGGTTTTAGCCCTTGGTTCAAGAAGGTGTTCTCACCACCATTGGAGGGTTGAAGCAAAGCTTCAAAACAAGAGGAAAAACAAGGTGAGAGAGAGAGACAAAAATCAGCCACCAAGGAGATGGAGAAAAATGAGGTCTTTCATGGAGATTTTTACCTTGTTGAAAGAGGAGACTCCAAGCTTCACAATGGTGTGCTTTTCTCTTCAAATGGAGAAAACCCATGGAGATGAAACTCATCCTTTTCGAATTTTGGAAAAGATAGAAATGTAGAGGAGGATGAGGGGATTACAAGTATGTAATTTATTTTACATTTGGAGCTCACATGGAGGTAGAGCAAGGAGAGAAAGAAGAGAAGCCATGGGAGCATTCTTGAGCTCTCAAAAATCGGCTGCAAGGGGAGAAGGAGGGAGTGCTCACGGTGGGAAGGAGAAAGAATAGGAGAGAGAGAAGGGAAATGAGAGAATAAGAGGAGAGAGGGGTATTTACTTTTGTACTTTTTACTTTTTGCTTTCTTTGATTTACTTATTTGTTACTTGTGTGTGGTGTGTGTGGAGAGAGCTGTTTACACCAGTAAAAACCGGCCCCCTCTGTAATACTAGCTGGGGCGTTTTTCGTTTTTTACAGAAAACGCTCGTTATTTTACCCGGTTTTGATACTATTCACTAACCGGGCCCGTTTTCCGGAATTTTCTCGTTTAATCATTTTTATTGGTTATTAAGCTTCCATAAATGCTTAATAATTATTATTTATGCTTTATAATTTTTTCGGGTCTGTTTGACCACTTAAAGCCACGTTTTCGGGTTTCCTCGAAAACGTGCGCTAAAGCTCTTTTAGCGTTTTAATACATTTCTTGGATCCGTTTTCTTCGGGAATCATTCCCGTATACTAATTAGGCATGAATAAGCCTTAGGAATCCTTGCGATACTATAACCGAGGTCTCGTACCTCCTATGGTTATTTAACGCTCATTTTAGCGTTTTCCGCTTTCTAAGCGTTTTTCTCATTTCTTTGGATTTATTTTCTTTACCAAAAATTACTTAGGCACTATTAGGCCCTTAAATACCATATTAGAATAATATAATCACCATATTTAAGTTCGGGGTATTTCAATCTACCCCCCTTAAAGAACTTTGCCCTCAAAGTTGGTGAATCTAATATTGCTACTTGTATACATACTCTATGCTAAGGTTGTAACCTATACATATATCTTGTCAAACTCCGAATGTCTGACATGATGAATACTACGCATCCAAACAGCATGTCACTGCATGCATAGCAATCAAAATTATCCGTTTTACTTCTCTCCAAGGGGGTCCATCCGAAAACAATTAGGTACAATCCTCCCCCAATGGCGAGTGATCCCTCAGGTACCGGTCACGTTTGAACACTTACGCTTTCTGGTTCACGGCCGTCATGACTTGAGCACTTACGCTTTCTGGCTCTACGGTCCTTTGGTTCTGATCAAATTCATTTGCACATATAGAGATCCTCAGGCACTTACTCATACTTACTTACTCATACTTACTCATACTTACTCATACTTACTCGGGACTACACTGCCCCAGTGCCCTTGGAAAAATACAAAACACACACTGTTACCGTACACCCGGTGTAGTGGTTTCAAACTACTCTACACTTCCACAGACTCAAAACTAGCTTCACCTCCTATGGTTTCGACCGGATACCCGTGCCTAGGCATGGAAGATCCACTAGCGCCCGTGGGAGCGGTTTTAAAACCGATCCTCATTCTCGAGTTTGAAGAAAACGTTGTACCAAATTAGTTTTGGAAATTCATTTTGAAAACCTTGCATACATCTCCTAATTTCAATTTATGATGATCATTCCTATTACTAGTGTTATTATTGTGGACCACTTAGGGAGCGTCCAGAGTCCTTCAACCCCATGTGATCCGCATTGGTGTTGAACTATCCTTCCACTCCAATTTGTGTTCGGCTTCCCTTGATCGCTAGCAAATCAGTTCCACTTCCCCTCAATACAAACAGACAGATTGTCAAACATTATTCAGTTTTTCTATCTTTTTAATCTTGCTACTCATAATCATACACATACATTTCCCAATTTATGTGATTCACTTACTTACTTACTAATCATCTCATCAATTATTACTGCACCCTCTCCAACTACTATACTTAAGAATTCATGGGTATAATATCCCATTAATTTGCTATATACTCCAATTTATACTCATAAATACATCGGTTGTACACCGATTCATACTCATTACCTACGTCGGTGTATACCGATTTATACTCATTACATACATCGGTTCCGTACCGATTTATACTCCTCAAGTCTCCCATACATACTCATTCTTCATACTATTACCAATCAGGGTTCTCATTCCCATGGAGTTTCTCTACTCCTTTTCCTATACTTGCTTCTCAAATAACCATGATTACACGATGAGTGAATACAAATGTTTATGTAACATAAGTATCGATCATCCAAAAACAAATCTTTGCACTATGTGCATTGTAGTTTACGCACCTATCACATAAAACATACATTTCGCAGTTTTCGCTCTACCCCCCTTAAAAGGGATTACGCCCACGTAATCTACCATGTGTCAACATTGAACATTGGTCGAAGGCATTCAGCCGTCATGGAGTGGTTCGGTTTCCATGCGGTCTATTATACAATGTTCCTTGGTCAACGGGTCTTAACCGTACTATCGGTTAGTCCCTGCATCAAGAATTTTCATTGAAGTTTATTTAACTCTTAACCGGGTTCGGTTCTAGCCTGAATGGCTTTAAGGCATTAACGATTAACCTTTTGTTCACTAGGTGTACTTCACTTAGAATTCTGGCCCACTAGCTTCTGCTGCGCGACCCAGATAGCTTGGGTTATCGCCCTTCTTGTTATCTTAAATGTGCTATACAACACCTTTTTCCCTTCTTATTGTGGGAATAAAGGTTATTGACCAAGTGTAGTGTTCTCTTACCGTGCTCGAATTCGGTGAGTTGTCGATTCATAACCAGCTCTCTGGCAATGTATATACATACTGTTGTGTTTGTAGTGATCATTCACTTGGTTTCTCTGACTTATTGTCGGTTGAGGTTAGTCACTACTTAGTTGTAGTGCTTCCTCTGTCGTTAGTAGCTTCTGAGCT
Source organism: Limonium bicolor (assembly GCA_023374045.1). Taxonomy (NCBI): domain Eukaryota; kingdom Viridiplantae; phylum Streptophyta; class Magnoliopsida; order Caryophyllales; family Plumbaginaceae; genus Limonium; species Limonium bicolor. The sequence continues at coordinate 318,042,470 of CM041778.1, read as the reverse complement.
ACACCAGTTTCTCTGGTTCATTACAAGTGTTCTTACTTGTATGACCTTGCATTTTCCATGCGTCGGTCCTTGTGACTTCCTTAAGTCTCCTTTCACTTTTATTCCAATAGAATTCACATCTTGTGATTGTTGGTGTGTTTCACACCCTTCGTGCTCTTTGGCCTTAGGCCGCACGGTTTGTTTCCAAGCTTTTGTTCAACTGGCTTACGCCGTGTTTACTGGTGAAAGGAAGAATTTACCACTACTTACGTTCTCCATATCCTTAGCTATCCACTAGATCATTGACTACACAAGTGCAATACTAAAACACTCAGTCCTACAGAGTGCAGAGGCGTAAACGCTTGGAAGTAACTCTCTTATGAGATCGCAATAGGAATTATTGTTACTCCTTCAGGTGGTGTTTCATCATTTCGTGCGGACTCCTGGCTTGTTGCCCGGTTTGTCCACTATCTCGAATTAACAATTCCATAGCATTAGTGATTACTCATATACATTGGTCGCCTGTTGTGCACCATGTTCTTACAGATTTCATAGTATTGGTTTACATGGCACCCACTGTTGCTAGCTTCAGCTCATGCATTTATACAATGGTTTCCCATGTATTTGGCAATACCGAATATGGTATTCCTTTATTTTTCTGAGCTCCCCGAGCATCCTTGGTTTTTATACTGGTTACTCCTTGGTTGTCATCAATTGCTGTTGAAGCTTATTTCACATTGCTTGGCAATAATTGTACGCTCAAGCTTGACTACATTAGTAGTTCTGAAAAGGATATGTTTCCCGACAGTTGCTGATGGTATCCCCTTCTTGGGATCCACGCGTTCACCGCTCTTGCGGTCTCACATTTATGAGGAAATTCTCCATTATTGGTTGTTACTCTTTTATCGGTGTCACCCTTGACCACTTTTCATATAGCTCACCTTGGTTTTGCAACCGTTGGGTTTGTGGTAGCAGTTTCATGGCATACTAGCCGTATCGCCTAGAGCTCTGCTCCTCGTAGGTTGTTTCCGAGTGATTATTTCTCCATAAACTATTGCTGAGTTGGAGGTGATACTGGGCTCCCTGATAAGATCGTCGCATCACGCTTCCGGTTGTTGGAGACCCTTTTTGTATCCTGGTATTGATCGATGCCATTTATTGATTAGGGGTATCCCCTGTCAAGTGGGATCCCTTCGGTGTTCTAAACGTATGATGTTCGTTCCAATTGTGTGTCTTTCCACATATTCGTTCGACTATGTTGACTTGATACCCTTTATGGATTGCTCCTGGGTAGTACTGATTATATGGCAGCATCTGGCTTACATTTATGAGTATGTTCGGTTGATGGTCCTACCTTCGGTTCTGGATCTGAATTATCCGTTGAGGGTTGTAACGTCTCCCGTTCTTAGGGTAGACCCTTGGTGTTTTCCTTATGTTATAACGGATTTAATATCCCTACCGGTGATGAATGGTATTTCTGGTACCTTATAACATCACCCTGTGTGTTTGTGGTAGTTGTTCTGGAATTTCCATCCCGCTCATTGCACACTGATGTGTCAATGCTAGGCATTTGCCTTATAGTGTTTAGACTGGGTATTCCCTCCAGTTATCATGCTTTACTTAGATATCCTCGAGACATATCCAATGTCTTATCCCGTTGCTAGTGCTTCTTGCACTTTCAACTCTTACTCATCCTCCTGTAGTAGTTCTTGACTCCTTAGCTTGTAACTTGTATGAGTTTCCTTTGTTCGGTTGCGATATCCAACTGTTCTGTTTTAAAATTTACTTATGGTCCATAGAGCAGAGTTGACTACTTCCCGTGTTTCGTACACTACATGTATACATACGGGGGTACCGTCTTGGCACGTTACCACCTACCTAACTACATGTCAGGCCGTAAGCTCCTTCGGAGTGCGGTCGTCCCACATCCCGTATTTGGGTACACTCGTAGTGTTCGTCACACGGCTAGGTAAGTATTCTATTGTCGACTCCTCTTGTATCATTCTATGATACTCACCGTATTTCCGTCTGTGGTTTTAAAAATCCAAGGTTTGAAGAAGAGTTTGTGATTTTGAAATAGAAATTTGGGTTTTGAAATAACTTTCAGTGTTAAAGGAATTCTTCATGGCGTTGCCATGTTTGCGGTCTTGACCAAGTTGAGCTTCTTGCTGATTGTATGTCCTTAATACAATGGTCATGCCGTTAGGCTTCCGAGGATTGGTGATCCTATATTTGCTCCATTCGTCATAGCGGTACTTAGCAAGTATTTGCGGGTGTGTTAAAGGTATTCTAATCGTCTAGTAGTTGCTGCACTTGCCCTAGGCAAGTGCGCGGGTAGGTCGTTTTTTCGGTTAACGCATACCGGTGGCGGTATCGTTCCCATCCATAATTGGTGGTTTTATTAGGTCTTCATTTGATCTTTTGATCTTGTCTTGTGATCGATCTCCTGAGTCGCTCTCATGTACTTAACGTGGTTGTCGTCCTTCCGGTGTCTCACACCTTCAGTGTGGTTAACGAGACTTGACTTATCCTTAGGATCCAGGTTTGTGGTCCTATAGGTGTATGTGTTATGGTTTCTTTCATAGTTGTCTGAACTATGTTGTTCGGTTATTGCAGCTCTTGATATGTAGGTTGGTATTAATCCAACCTCGCTAACTCCTTAGTCGGTTTGTATACCGTTGTTGGTATCATCAAGATTACGGTCCGTAGACTCTCTTGTCTCGGCTTGTTACTCCATTTTCCTTGCTTCATTGCACGACTGTGCTTCTCTTCTTGCTGGCCACACATGGTTCTCGCGACTGCGAAGCATATCGCCCCATGGTGCCATAAATTCCATTATCCTTGTGCTTAGGATCTTCATTCCTCCGCCATTAAGTGCGGTCCTTGTCATCAACGGGAACCGTCTTCGGGACTTCCAGTTCTTGGACTCTACCGTAAGACAGGTTCTTTTCTAATAAGGTTTATTTGCAACTGCCAGATCGGGTAATACCCGAGTGTGAGAGGTTCTTTCCATCTCTCTGGCGTTCTTGTCCCAACTTACAACGGGGGACGCGGAGGGCGGGTATGGTTACTGTAGGTATCCAGATCACACTGGAAATTCCTATCTAGCGTCCTCACACACTAGCACTCAACCCATAGCCCTAAGTCTCTACTTCCTAACTCGGTATTTTACCTAAACTCGGTATTTCATCCATCAGAGCGATACTTCGCTCTGATACCACTTTTTGTAACCCCCTACCGCTAATACCATCATTACTGTACAAATACTTACCTTCGCAGCGGATAATACATACACAACGGCGGGTGTACAAAGCCGCTAGTCACCCACGTGACTAACAAGCGAGTTACAATTCTACATCCTATCGGTCTGATGAATATGAACATACCGAGTACTCTACACAGTACAATACTTCCCATTGCATACTCATCCATAATCCAATTACAACTCTAATACATTACTATACCGAGCATACTACAATCCTTACATTACCGATACAGTCTAGACTTCCGAATTCATACTACGTTACAAGTACGATTCCCTTTTCTCAACTACCTATGCTTACGTAGCAGTCCCCGTCCTACTCTCTCGAACGGAGGTCAGCTTCGAGTACCTGCACACTAAAAATGGTCCCCCGAGGGGGTCAGCTTACGCTACATATGAAATCCGCATATACCACGTGCTAACCGCGGTACGCCGACTACTTTGGGTCGGATATACATGGAGTTCTTTTTCATGCATACATACATACTCATACTACTCAATACATCAAGATACCTACATAAATAGAAGTACAACTTACTAAGGAAGACAATTCAATAGTCAACCATTCGTATTTGTTATACATTCATTACTCTTCGTGCTGCGTTCAATATTCATTGCTCTACTCATGCTTACTCCTTACTCTTGCATACTCATCACTCCATGTGCAATACCTTACTCGTACACGATCCTTACTCTGTACTCATTACTATACTGGTGCATACTCACTCCTCAATTCTCTATACTTACTCTTACATATTCGATACTCAATACTCACTCATACATACTCAATACTCGTACTCATTACATACTCATACTTGCTTCTTACTCGATACTCGTTGCCTTACTCATACATACGCAATACTCATTACTTTGGTCTCTGGGCGGAGTCATACTCAAGACTCGCCACCGGACCTACAATACGAGGGCTATACGCTTAGCTCCTCAAATACTCAAATGTCCATTCTACCGGACTACACGAATTCCCAACACTCTTCTCTCAGAGCACAATACAACCTCATGGGTTAGCCTAGAAGTATCTCTCTCGATAACCTCTGTTAGCTTAGGGAATTACCACCGTCTAGTATCCTCAGATTTAAGGGTTTCCCCAACATATCGAATACTCTCTCGTTCGGGGCATACTTACATCAGTCGGGTCCTCTCATAATGGGTCGACTAATTACTAAGGGTTTGGAGATCCCTCATCGTTCTTTACTACTCTCATGGTTCATGTTTTGCACCAAGATTAATTCCTCTAATAGAGGTTACTTATATACTTCCACCACGTTTTGTTGGTAGATTATTCATTTCGTTTCTCCTACCGTTATCGGAAGGTTATTACTCCCGTACACTCTCTCACATTCTAGTGAGTTCTTTGGGTTGCGTTATCGTTTATTGATTCGATACTTTAGTGCGTTGCTACGTTTCCATTGGTTCACAATATGGCTCTTACTACGAGCCTCTGCACAACAAGACTCATCTATTAGTCGTACTACGCACTAAATGAAGCCACACCATCAATCAGGAAAGGTTAGCTCACACAACATACATCAAGACATACAATGAAGGCAATAAACCATTTTCATGCTTTAGTCTTGATTAGCCGCATACAACATACAAATCAACGTAACTCGGTTAGCATACGGGGCATGAGGAAATCATACCTTTCACCGAAGTTAGCTCTACCATGTGGTCCCTTGTCCCTTGGTTCACACTTGTTCCACTGATAATGTTTCAACCTTATTATTAATACTATATTCTTACGATACACAAATATTTACTACTCCCGTACTTACCCCGTTATCCCGGTGTATTTAATGTTCTCATGTTCTCAACTTACTTGGTTACTTTTTACATTTGTTTTCCTACTCCAATGCTTACTTTCTTACCTTTACTACTTCATTTATAGTGTACTACTACATATATATGCATATATGGGTATTGGCATATATATATATACATATGATTGTTATAATCATATAATAAAAATATTTTTTTTTTACTCGACCGGACTTGCAACCGACCTTGCAAGTCTGGTCCATTCCAGTAGCTATCAGTACGGGAAATTTTCTGGCTCGACCGAACTTGCAAGTCCGGTCGCAAGTTCGGTCCATTCCAGAAGCTTTCATCTGCGGAATTTTTCTGGCCGACCGAACTTGCAAGTCCGGTCGCAAGTTTGGTCCATTCCAGAAGGTTTCTGACGGGAGAATTTTCTAGTCCGACCGAACTTGCATGTCCGGTCGCAAGTCCGGTCGATTCCAGAAGGTTTCCCGTCTTTGTAAATCTGGGCTCGACCGAACTTGCAAGTCCGGTCGCAACTCGCAAGTCTGGTCCGGCCCAGTACTTCAGTTTTAAAATCTGTTTTCAGTCCTCTCTTTTACCCATTACTTCCCCAATCTTCCTACATGTAATCCCACATGTTTTAGTGCCATTTAGGCTTCCTAATATACCTCAATCCATCCACCAAATCTATTCCTAAATCCATCAACTAACTTACATAATTCCCTCACTTCTTTTCCAACACTTGTAACAGTTTTTGTTACACTTATGCTACAGATTTTACAATTCAACTCTCCCATCCAATACTTTCTCAACCAATGTCATTCCTAGCATTCTAATACCTCTCCTTACCATACCAATTCATTTCCAAGCCATTGCACTACCTATACCCAAGTTCCAACACTCATCTTGCCAAGATCCTGCACATTAAATTCTCCTGACTTCTCCAATGTGTTCCTATACACTTTGCTACAGATTTTACACTTCCTACTCCTCATACTACAATTACCATTCCCTAGCTACTAAACATCTCTACTACTCCCAATACATACCTTGGTTCTCCCCCCATTCACCAAGTCATTCCTTATTGCACAATTCCTACCAAAATTTTGCCATAACTCATCTACTTTCCTTACTTATCCACACACATCCTTTCTCATCAAGTTCATCCCTATTCTAGCCAAACCACAAGGTTCTACCAGCACACATATTGAGCAATCTTAATACATCAATACCCATCAATCACAATACTAATACACATACTCATTTCACTTGGCTCCAAAGCCTTCAATTCAAATACTTGCACTGAAATACTCAAACTTCACAATTCTCAATACTAGTACGAGGTTTTGGGTTCGTCAAATATTTTACCCATTCCCATTACTCTAATGCAATAGAATTTACATTAGGAAGGAGCTCTTACCTTGAGCTTATACTTCATTCTTTCTTTTCCATTTCTTCTTCCCTCTTTCTTGCACAAATCGATCACATGGGGAATGGAGTTGCCAAACTCCATTCCCATCACCCAAAGCACATCAAACAAGTATAATTAATACACTAGCCCTTAGATTTATGCTAGTTCATTGAAGTGTTCAAAATACAAATTTCTAGGGTTTACCTTTGGAGTGCTTTAGGAGGGGTTTTAGCCCTTAGTTCAAGAAGGTGTTCTCACCAACATTGGAGGGTTGAAGCAAAGCTCCAAAACAAGAGGAAAAACAAGGTGAGAGAGAGAGACAAAAATCGGCCACCAAGGAGATGGAGAAAAATGAGGTCTTTCATGGAGATTTTTACCTTGTTTGAATGAGGAGACTCCATGCTTCACAATGGTGTGCTTTTCTCTTCAAATGGAGAAAACCCATGGAGATGAAACTCATCTCTTTTCGAATTTTGGAAAGATAGAAATGTAGAGGAGGATGAGGGGATTACAATATGTAATTTATTTTACATTTGGAGCTCACATGGAGGTACAGCAAGGAGAGAAAGAAGAGAAGCCATGGGAGCATTCTTGAGCTCTCAAAAATCGGCTGCAAGGGGGAGAAGGAGGGAGTGCTCACGGTGGGAAGGAGAAAGAATAGGAGAGAGAGAAGGGAAATGAGAGAATAAGAGGAGAGAGGGGGTATTTACTTTTGTACTTTTTACTTTTTGCTTTCTTTGATTTACTTATTTGTTACTTGTGTGTGTGTGTGAGAGAGAGAGCTGTTTACACCAGTAAAAACCGGCCCCCTCTGTAATACTAGCTGGGGCGTTTTTCGTTTTTTACAGAAAACGCTTGTTATTTTACCCGGTTTTGATACTATTCACTAACCGGGCCCGTTTTCCGGAATTTTCTCGTTTAATCATTTTTATTGGTTATTAAGCTTCCATAAATGCTTAATAAATATTATTATTGCTTTATAATTTTTTTCGGGTCTGTTTGACCACTTAAAGCCACGTTTTCGGGTTTCCTCGAAACACGTGCGCTAAAGCTCTTTTAGCGTTTTAATACATTCTTGGATCCGTTTTCTTCGGGAATCATTCCCGTATACTAATTAGGCATGAATAAGCCTTAGGAATCCTTGCGATACTATAACCGAGGTCTCGTACCTCCTATGGTTATTTAACGCTCATTTTAGCGTTTTCCGCTTTCTAAGCGTTTTTCTCATTTCTTTGGATTTATTTTCTTTACCAAAAATTACTTAGGCACTATTAGGCCCTTAAATACCATATTAGAATAATATAATCACCATATTTAAGTTCGGGGTATTTCACCGGTGTTCCCTACTATCCCTCTGAAGATTGGTTTGGAGGTTGAGATATTGGGATGGAGGCTGGTGTGTGGCAAGTGGCGATAAAACATGTGAGTGCGTGATGCTCGTGAGTGTGGATGAGATTCATTTATAGCTGATGATTTTGGACTGATTGTAACTGCATGTGACCTCTTTTGTCATGAATGCAATGCATGTTTTTTTTGTTTTACGCTCGGTTGCATTTGTTGGCGTTGTTTACTTATGGGATGCCTCCTGCAGATACCGTGAATTTTCACCCCATAAAGCAAAGTTGATGAATGATATATAGATGTGAGGGGTCGTCCCTTATTCGTTCTTTTTACTATACGTGCATGCCAAAAGAAACCAATTTTTTAGAAAACAATTTCGAAAACGCGTGTTTTCAAATTGGTGGATTTTCTCAATATGAATTTTGACACTCGGTCATTCACAAAGGAAATAGGGAGTGGGGAACCCTATACACATTGATCTAAACAAATTCAAAGGGAGTGTATAAACCTATACATGTAATCTATTCAGAAATGGATGAGAGAGAAAAGAAACATAGCGGAAAATCCTATACATCATCAATCCTAAACAGTCATTAAAAGGGGGAGTTTTGAGCTGAACTTCTTCTGAACTCTTTTGGTCCGTCTTCAGGCTTCTGGCTGACTGCTCACGCTCGAGCTCCTGGTTGGCTGCTCGCTCGTCTTCGGGCTCTTGATCGGCTGCTCGCTCGTCTTCGGGCTCTTGCAGTGAAGCGGTACTAAGATCAAACAAAACGGGCTGGTGTTCCTCTTATTTTCAACAGTTTGAACTTGAATCGGTGTTGCTAATCTTCATGTCGCTTGACCCGGATTGGTACATCTTTGATTTGGTATTTGAACGGTTGGTGTTGACCTTCTTGTTGCCTCGGCTAACTCCATGGGCTGGTGCGCTGTCGGCTTTTGGCTCGAACTGCGTAGTCGATCTTCATGCTGCTCCTCCTGCTCCGACGATGGGAATGAGGGATATTTTTGAGAAAGGAAAGATGAATAATCGAGCACAAATCTTATGTGAAAATCCACCACTTTTGTGAAAACATGAAATGACTAGAACGCTCCACGGTAATGACCGCTGCTCTTGAAGGTAGGCAGAACTTCAAAAATAGCGGGTCACAACATGGGGACTAAATCATTTATTTTGAAATATGCTTGTGCAAATCAATTTTGAAAACTGTTTTCAAAATCTAGTTTGAAATAATGTTTGGTGAAAAATGTTGTTTGAAATTCATTTGTAGAGAGTATGTTTTCAAAATCTATTTTTTCAAAAATTGTTTTGGAAATAACATTTTAAAGATGAAGTAGCAGGTTTAAAACCGCAAATATTTATGAGTAAAATTTAGGTAGGATTCAAAATTAAACGAGCTCGTAAAAAAGCTTTAAGACACACACAAAAGAGAATTCCGAACATTTTAAAAACAGATTGGTTTGAAAAAGTGGTTTGCACACATGTATAACAAGTAGTAAATCGTGGCTATTGTTTGATGTGGAGCTATAAGTGTTAGTGTTGGGGATAATCACTTTCCAGGTCAATTATGATTCCATCTCACTAGAGGAACCGTTGTCCCTTCACTATCATCTCTCGGGTATTTTCTCTGCTATGCCTTTGTGGGGCACGTTATCAAGAAAGTTCGGAGTGCTTAAGTTCGAAAGGTCAGGACACCCGAGATGATAAGGAATCATACGCCACGGCCAGTGATGATCCGACAACACCCCACTTTTTGGGAAACTCGGGGAAGTATTGCATGGGAACGGGTCTCTCATCACCTGCACGGTCAAGTGTGTCTAAAGTCCAAATTATTCATTGACTACGTTGTGCCATGTATGGGTATTCGTAAATACGGGATCCTCTATGGACGTATAGCGTGACATTGGGCTTTAGAGACACCCGTGGTGCAAATGAACAATGGAGAACTGAGCCCATGCAATCTTCAGGGTAAGACAGAAGGACGGTCAGACATGCGGCATACAAGAGGGTGACTCCTATAAACCCGTCTTAGACACCGGACCAGGTAGCTGGACACTGAAGGCTCAGAGTTCATTATATGCTGGCTTTGACTCGGATAATGGAGGATATTTTTGGATCATGAGCTCAAGGTGTGGTCGGAGACCGTACCGCCTCGTGGGTTTGTTCACAGAGAGAGTGACCCTAGCTCATGGGGAATCAACCGTTGACCGGCCGGGATCCCGTCACATCGTGGATAAATCGGGTGACACAGAGGAATGCATGTCCTAAGCTACCCACCCCATGCACCCCACAATCGCAATATAAATATGAAAGCACCAAATGAAGTTAGCACCACCCTCTTTGCTAAGTGTTTTATCTTGAGATTAGTGATTCCAAATTGGTTGTTTATTACCCTAAAGGGAAGTTAGCTTCATTTAATCCTAAGTGCCTCTTTCTAAGTGTAAGCTAATTATTAACCCAATTGTTGCAATGTTTGTTGAGGATCTAACAAATCCTATCTGTCCACATCAGATACACACTCAAAGTGTGGAGTAAATAATCCTAGAGGCTTTGAAAAGAATCTCTTGAAGGTTTTGAAAGAAGTGGGAAGTCCCGACAATTTTGAATGGAGTTCAGTCTTCCTTGAGTTTGAGAAAAACTTACTCAAATTTTTCCCCAGCAGAGTCGCCATTCTGTGGAGGGTGATTTTTCGGTATGAGGGGGGTCTTCTAAATATGGTATGACTGAAAAGCCTAGATCCTAAAAAATGCCATTCTGTGGAGGGTGAAAGCCCGTCACCTCGGCATCCCTCAAATACCTATTAAATTGTCCGTCTTTCTCAAAAAGCATAAAGGGGAGTGCAAGTGTACACTACACCCGCTCTCGATGGGCTCCACACAGACTTATGCCTCTATAAGGCAGAAATTGACTAGAGTCGCCACCTAGTTTGACCTAAGGAACTAGGAAGGGAGGAGAAGGGTCTAAGAACCGTTTATTGACTCTGATGATTTGTTGCCTATGGATAGGGCTTATCTGATCATACTAGAGATTCTGTGTGGGTTCGCATTGGGTTACACCCCTTAGAAGTGGCAATGACCACGACTTCGGATTGGTGCCCGAGGAAACCTCGGTCTCCAATTGTCGGGATTACCTTCTTTCAACACCTTTTAAAGAGATTCATTTAAAAGCCAAGGACATGATTAGGATAGGAGGAGAGAAAACGAGTGGATGAGATGAGCTTTTCTGCCAAGCTAGTGCCAAGAGGAAGAATTGGTGAATTCGGATGAGTATAGAATGAAGATTTAGGAAAAGTCTGAGGTTGAGTGAATAGACAAGACTAAGTGTCTGATGGTTTGAAGTTTGTGGGAGCCGAAGAAGGTTGAGCGTTTTGAGAGATGTGAGAGCCACCGTAGAGGGGGAAGGGGGTTTTTTGTTTGGAATGGGATCGCACCCTAGATAGGCTGCCTACGTACTCAACTCCCTGTTGAGATCAGAACTTACGTAGTTCAGGGCATTTTTGGGTTTTTGGAGATTTTTTAAGATATTTGAAGTTTCGGGGAGTTTCATGTTTGAGAGGTTAGTCTGTGAGACACCCAGGTCTGTGAGACATTTGAAACCTTGAGATGTCAAAGTCTGTGAGACGCTTGGGTCTGTGAGACACTCGGGTCTGTGAGACGTTTGAGTCTTAAAATGATGAGAGATTGAAATGTCAGAGTCTGTGAGGCGCTTAGGCCTATGAGACTTTGGAAGCTTGAGAGAAGCTAGAACTTGCAAGAGGATTTGAGTTTAAGGTGAGTTGGAGTTTGAATGATGACTTGAGTATGTGAGGCAATTGGAATTTGGGTGGAGATCCTAGTTTTTTCAGGTTTGAGGTTCGAAAATGGCTAAGGAAAATCATTTTGTTGTGAAAGGGCGGATGATCCCGAGGGATCACCCTATGTACCCCCTCGAGCGCGACACTTAATGAATGGTAAGTGCCGAGGCTCGAAAGATGGGGTAATAAATTTATGTTGAAAAATAGGGTTCAGAGAGAAACATCATGAATGAGATGTTCTCGGTCGACCCTAATAACTTCTCTAACTCCCGGTTTTAAAACGTTAAAACTGGAAACATTGAAATCAAGCGGAAGGGAGTTAGACGATTCTAAAATCCCGGTTGCAGCTAGGAAGGTTGTTACTTCCCTAGCACCCCGCCTTGTAAAAATCTAGGCTGCAATTAGGGGAGATTTGTCACCCTAATGCCCCGCCTCGGGTTTTTTATTATGGAAGGGAGACAAGTGATGCCTAACTAGGGAGAAAACATTCTTTGAAGGTGTTAGACATCCCATGTTCCCCGAAAACGGTTTAGTTTTGAGTTTGAAAACTGAGTTGGAAAACTTTTGAAGTTGTTCAGAATTCTCGATGAAGAAACACTGCTTTTGAGAAATATATTTAGGAGAAACTTTTTGTATATGTGAGAGAACGTTCTGCGTTTGAGAAGAGTTTTCTGTGATGTGAGAAGAGTTTTTCCTTTAAAATTCGACAAAATAGTTTCTTTTGAAAACTTGAAGAAATTTGGATGAAATAGTTGTTTGAAATTTAGAAAGATAGATTTTTGGATTTAATGGAATTTACAAATTGAGTTTGAGTTGAAAGGAATCGAGTTTGAAAAGTGAGTTGGATTTGATTTGATTTTGGGTTTGAATTGATTTTAGGTTTGAATTGTATTGGAGGATGAGCTGGGTCTAAGTTCGGGTTGAGGTGGGATTGGTCAATGCTTGGGTCAAAATTTTTGGTCAAAGTCAACATATTTGGTCAAGGTCAACGTTTTTGGTCAAGGTCAACATTTTTTGGTCAAAGTTACTTTTTTTTATCAAGGTCAACGTTTTTTGGACTTGGTTTGACTTGTGTGGGCTTGGGCTTTTGAATCGGATTGGCCTTTGGTTGGGGTTTTGGGCCGAAGTGGGCCTTAGAGTTTGGGTTTTGAGCCCGAATTGGTTTTTGGGCTTTTAAGCCAAAATGGGCTTGGGCCTTGAAATGGGTTTGGGCCTTGAAGTGGGTTTGGGCCTTGAAGTGGGGTTGGGCCTTGAAGTGAGTTTGGGCCTTGAAGTGGGGTTGGGCCTTGATTTGGGGTTGGGCCTTGAAGTGGGGTCGGGCCTTGAAGTGGGGTCGGGCCTTGAAATGGGTTTGGGCCTTAAAATGGGTTTGGACCTTGATTTTAGGTGGTTTGAATGGGCATTTTAGAAATGGGTCAAAGATGGGCCTCATTGGATTTGGGCCAAACTTGAGTTCTAATTTGGGTCCAATTGGGCCTTATTGAGTTTTTGCTTCGAATTAGGCCTTGAAATGGGCTTTGAATTGAAATTGGACTTTGGAATTGGATTTGAATTTATTCTTTTTTTTTGGTAAAGTTTTTTAGTGAAATTAGGGATGGTTTGGGATAGGCTTTAAAGTGTGGAAGGTATTGTTCCCCACAAAGCAAATAGAAATGAGCTAGCTGTGGGGTACCTTCAAAGGCTTAAACAAAGATCCTCAAAGTTTGAGGAGATATGAATCCCCACAAAGCAAATAAAATGAGCTAGCTGTGGGGTATCCCCAAACTTATCATAATGGGTGACCTCGAAGGCTATATAGGGTTACATGTTCTAGCCTGCTAGCAATGAATCAGGCTCATAATTACATTTTGATTTTGGGCTTTATATTAGAACAACCCAAATAGGCCCAATCCAACAAATCACAAAACAAACAAATAGATGGGCCGGATAAATCAAAGCAGTGTATACACATCCAGGGTAAACGAGTAACATCCGACCAAAACTTATCAAACTCTAAACAAATTTGCACGTGAAGGGATTACTGAATCAAATCAAACTAATAACAATAGAATCACTAAGATTACCAATTGTTGCGCTCATTGAAACCAGATTGGCAGCTGAAACCCAACTTATTTGCAAGTGAACTAAATACGGAAGAAACAAGTGTACACTCACACAAATGTCCGTGTACACCAAAATTACAGAATTATTTTGACTGCTTAAACCAAGATAAAGAAATTTGAAACATCATTATGTTTTAATCGAAAACAGATGGTCAAACAAATAACCTTTCATGGTTAGGAAAACAGAAGCAGATCAATTTCACAGCAAAACCAGAGGAATGATTAAAATTAACAGAAATCAAGCCTGATGTTAACAGGCCAGGCTGGCTCGGTGCTCAGATTTCTCTTCAACCGCTCATGCGTGCCAGACTCCATCCCCATCCCGGTGTCCGTGGTACGTGTTGGATTCTAACTTGCGGGGATAAAATGAACCCCCAAAATCAAAGTCATGCTCGAAACCAGCAACCCCCACAAGAAATCAAAGCTTGGCCTAGTCAATCAAATTGCTAGAGCCAAAGTACCTCAGATAAACATTGCGCAACATGTTAGAAATAGACACAGCCAAACAGGTCTCAAATCCCAAACTGTCTCAAATTTAACGAAGCAACATGGAACCAGAAGGTAGTAAACGCAACATAGTGACAGTATGAACATATAAATTTGTTCAAGATGAAAAAAAGAAGGTACCTCCGTAAAACACGAATCAGAATGAGCAGAGAGTAGGCAGATTTCAGTAGTCTCAGAATGATAAACAAATTTGCCTACACTCAATGAAGTTAACAACAAGCCACTAAGCAGAAGGAACGATAGTGGCGTCTTACATCAGAACAGGTTTTCCTAATCCAAATTCTCTACAACCCGTCAGTGAACCCATATGGATTTTCAACTCAAATCCGAGATCAAAATAAACCATAAAACTGAGAGGCGATAGTCACGTCTGGTTAAACATCAGATTCGAAACCAGAAATCAAAACTAAATAGCAAAAGAAAAGAGCCCTTACCTAACTTACCTTCGACGTCTGAACAAAACCTCAATCCAATAATAAGTGAAATATGAATGGAGTTTAGAGCCTTGAAATGGCTCAAGTGTTGGTAATGACTTATTTCAAACACCGAACAGAGGGATTATACACCGTGGGGAAAAGAAATCGAGCTGAGCAAGTACAGTCTCTTCGGAAGAAAAATCCGATAGAGCCTTAAACTCATTCTAAACATCATCGATTCTTACTTGGGGACAAAGGCGAAAAGAAAATGGGGTATAGCGAGGGACTTCTTGTGATGGGTGGATAGTAACCATGGAGAATTTGGGTTTTTCAACAACAGAGAGGGAAGGAGATCATGCGGTTATGGCTTGATGTTGACGATGGAGTCTTAGATTCTCGTGGCGTATGGGTCCTAGCAAGGGATCTTGGGAGAAAGTGTGAGGAGTAGGTGAGGCGGTCAAAATTTTGAGTGCGCGAGGTGAGTGTTTCTGTGTGAGTGAAGGGAGAGAGAGGGGTTTTGATCGACTAGAGCGACAAAGATGGGAGATGAGGAAATCGGCAAACCAGAGAAGCAGAGAAGTTGTCATTCGAATGGGGAGAAGAGATAGAACTCCTGTTAGGTTGATGATTATCGGCTCTGTAGGAACGTAAAACATCACTATGTATGAGGATGAAGCTTGAGGATTCGGGTATCGACAATTACTTTAGGGTGTGATTGGTTTTTGTCTCTGGAATTTCAGTTTTGAAGATGAAGTATGAAGAAGGGGCGGGTGGATAGCCGATGGATGGGATTCTTCAAGCTTTGAAGAAGACCGATGGAGAATGAAGAAGACGAAGAATTGAAGATTGGCACCCGGATTTTTGTTTGGCTACAGTTGCTTCATCTTGTTTAGGTTTTTTGATTTTTTGCAGATTGAAGAAGAACGGCGAGGTTGAAGGGAGAATAGGAATGGGTGCGGGTCGGTAATCGAGGGATTTGAAGAAAGGAGGCGGGGTATGAAGACGACCGGGGTACTGTAAGGTTTATTCCTTGTATGTTTATAGATGGGGATTTGGGTTTTATTTAATTCTGGGTTGGGTTTCAAACCCGAGGTCAAACGGGAATGCCAGAGCAAGGGTCAGATAACACTAAAAATAAAAATGTCCCAGAGGATATACAAGGGGGGGGTGGTGGAATCGAACCCCAGACGTCCAACTTCTCCATAGAACACTAAGACCAGTTAAGCTAGTGTTGATGTAATAGTGCGACGATTGGCTTCATACCATATAGTGCCGGGTTCAAACTGTGAAGGATGGAATGAATAAGCCTACTCTGGTGTTGCTGCAATTGAATTCGAAGTTGGAATGCATGGTAGCCTTTGTCATCACACTAACCGGTTATGCTATCTCAGAATTCAGTATAATAAGGGGAAAACATTACTAGATTTTTCATTCAGACTGAAAAACCTACAAAAAACGCTAACATTTACAAGTGAATGTATAGTAAGATAGAAGAATTTAATTTACTAAATGAACTGTTTTGTTTGTAAGAATCATGAAATCATGGAATGTAAAAAATATGAAAATGTAATAAAGCATAAACGAATAACATAATAATACTACATGAAATAAGTAAAATACACTAGTATGATGGAAGTAAAAATAAAGCGAACGCCATAAAATGGAAATCAATTAGATCGAATCAATAAACGAGACAGAAAAATGAAGTAACGAAATATGATGAGATGAGGGAGAATAATCGAATTAGCGACAAAACAAAAATACTAGTAGTGTAATATAATAGTTAAAAAGTGTATAATGATAACATAACAAGGAAGAATATATGATGATAAAAAGTAATGCTAGAAGACTATAGAGTAGCAATAAATACGTAACAAACTGGAAATAAAAGATACCTAATAATTAAACAAATAAGCAATAATAAAATAAGTGAATAAAAAAAAGGGACGGGTGTAGAACCGCATTGTCGTTGAAATTCGTTTTCGGAAAATCATATTTTTATGAAATGCTTTAAAAAAGACTATAAAATGATGGTTTCGTTTTGGCACACATGTCAATACGTTTTGACAAAGAAAGGCGACGACCCCTCTTATGTGTTTCGTATTTTGGAATTTGCTTTATAGGGTGATAATTTTTGGTGTCTACACCGACCTACCCGCGCAGTTGCCAAGGCAAGTGCAGCAACAACATACAATTGGAAGACCCTTTGGACGACTAATAAGTACTTACTAAGTACCAACCATGACAATGGAAGCAAATGAAGGTTCACTAATCATAAGAACTTGAATAACGAGCCTTGGAAAGGCCTAACGGCCTGACCATCTTGTTAACAAACCTACCAGTCAGCGAGAAGCTAGACTTGGTCAACCTTAGACCTGGCAGCACATGAAGATTTTCTTTCAAGCTTAAGATTTCTATTTCAAAACCACAACTTTTTCTTTTAAAACCTCAAATATTTTTTTTTAAAACCACACCAAAAGAATTACGGTAAGTATCATAGAATGATACAAGAGGAGTTGACAATAGAATACTTCACCTAGGCGTGTGACGAGCACTACTAGTGTATCCAAATACGGGATGTGGGACAACTGCACTCCGAAGGAGCTTGCAGGCCTGACAGACGCTTTTGTGAGTTAGTCGGGTAAGTGGTAACGTACCAATAAGGTACCCACGTATGTATACATGTAGTGTACTGAACATGGGAAGAGTCAGCTCCGTCCTACGGACCATAAGTGAATTCAAACCTGAACAGTTGAACACCTCGAACTATCAAAGAACACAAACAAGCTTACAAGCTAAAGGAGTCAAGGACTCACTCCAGGAGAATGATTAAGAGTTAAAAGGTGCGAGAAGCTCTAGTAATTGATATTTTAACACCCCGGATCTAAAAATGGTGATTTAATTACTCTAATAAAATTATTAAGGGCCTAATTGTGCCTAGAGAGTATTGGTAAAAAGAATAAAACCAAAAGAAAAGAGAAAATGCGTTAAACGCGAAAACGCTAAAAGGCGCATTAAATTTAAATAAGAGATAAATGATCTCGTAAGGGTCCGAGATGGATTCCTAAGGTGCTTAGTTAGGCCTAATTTATATACGGGAATGATTCCCGAAGAAAACAGATCCAAATAATGATTAAAACGCAAACGGAGTTTTAAAGCGCGTTTTTCGAGAAAACCCGAAAACGTGACTTTAATGGTCAAACGGACCCGTAAAAATTATAGTTGATTAAATAACTATAAATAAGTATTAATGGAAGCTTAATAACCATTAAAATTAATTAACGAGAAAATTCCGGAAAACGGACCCGTAAGTGAATAGTGATGAAATCGGGGGACGAAACGCTTTAATTCGAAAAGACGAAAAATGACCCGGACTACTAATTCATGCGGCCGGTTTTAATTAATATGTGTACCTCATTAATAGCTTGTAGCTATTTGGTAATAGGATGACAAAGAAATAAGTAAAGTAAAAAAAAAGAGGGAATAGTATAAAGCAACTTAAACACTCTCTCACCTCTTCTTTTTCCTCACTCACGATTTCCCCTCCCTCCAAACTGAGCTCCTCCTTCCTTGCCTCTGTAAATGGCGATTTCAAAGAGCAGCAACAGCCCATCTTCTTCCTCCTCTCACTTGCTCGTTTCTTCACCGAATCACACAAAATTATACCGTTAGACTCGTATCGGCGAGGGCTACGTTTTCCACCCCTCAAAACCTTGATTCCTCCACCTTCACTTCCATGGGTGTTGGGCCTTTTGAAGCTTAAAAGGGTGCTTTTAACTCTCATTCACCTCCTTGATGCCTCAAGGTAATTATAAGCTAGAGTTTTGCTCATTTCTAGCTTGTTCTTGTAGTTGTGGAAAAATTCCTCTACGTTGAATATGTTCCCCATTTCAGCCGTGAGCTCCTTGCTCTTGTGGAAGCTTGGGAACTCCACCAATTGATTGCCAAGCCATCCTTGTGAGTACTCCAAGGTAATATCTAAGCTAGAGCCTAAAAACTAGTTCTTGAAATACTAGTTTTGTGTGTGGAAAATGAAATTAGTAAGCTTGATATGTGTGTGTGGGGATGTGATTGTAGATGGCAATCTAGACCCCTTGTGTAGTGTGGAAACAAGAAGAGAAAGATGGAGAAAAAGGAAGGGAAGAAGGGAAGAAAAAAGAGAAAACAAACAAGGTAAAAAGCTTACCTTGAGTTAGTTTTTATTTGACTTGTAAAACAGATTTTAGAGTTGGATTGATGCTCTTGAATGGTGTAGTCTTGGTACTACAATATTGAGTGGGAATGAGAATGTTTTTAATGTGGTTTATGTGTGCAAATAAATCTAGAAACTAAGCTAGTGTACATGTGTGAGCAATGGGGATCAAAAGTGTTGTAGTTGTTGGTGCCTCATTAAACAGGGATGAAGAAGTGTTTGTGTGCATATATGGTGTGGTGTGAATGCATAGAAAGTAGGCAAGTGCTGTCAAAATTTCCTAGGGATGTATGGACTTGAGTGTTCTATTCAAAGGAAAACTAGGTGTGTTTAAGAGGTTTAAGTGAGTGTTAATGGTTTGGAAAACCAAACTTTGATGGAGAGTGTGTTAGGAGTAAAAAAATAATGCCATGTGAATGCTTGGAATGGCATCAGTAAGTGAGGTTAGAATGGTTTAAAGGAGAAACCAAATCTGTTACAAGTCTAGTAGAAAACAAGAGAAAAACTAGTTATGGAATATAAGTGATTTTGAGTAAGAATTTGGGTAAGGGTTTAACCCATGATTTGAAGAGTTTTAGAGCATGTTTTAAGGTGATTAAACATGTGGAAAACTTGTGGAAAGTTTATGGAAAGATTAAGGGTGGTTTAAGGATTGATTTGGAGTGGAAAAATCAAGTTTGGAGCAGGTTTTAGTAGGGTCCGGGACTTGGTCCTTGGACAAAGTCCCGGACCACACCTAAATTAAGGCCGAGGTGCAAGTGCTGCTTTGGTCCGGGACTATACTCCAGGACAAGGTCCCGGACCATGTGTAATTTTCACCCGAGAGTTAAGTTTGCAATTGGTCCGGACTTAGGGTAAGGACCAAGTCCCGGACCACCCCCAGAATCATGCCGTGAGTGTTTTAAAGGTTGTAAATGATGGGGGTTTAAATGTTAATGATGTTATAAGATGTTAAGGCCTGTTTGGTGACATGTAAAGGCCCTAGGAAGTGTGAGAAAATGTTAGAAGTGAGTGTGAAGTAAGAACTCAAATTAATAAAAGTAAAACCGAGATAACGGGATAACGGGGTATGTATGGGAGTAACATTTAATTATGCTCCGTATGACCTTAGTATTAATAATAATGTTTGAAACGTTGTCAGAGAATCGTGTGTGACCCGAGCATGGTGAGATGACACGGTAAAAGTAAAAACCCCGTGGAAAGGTATGATTTTCTCATACTCCGCGTGCTAACCGAGTTACGTTGATTTGTGTGTTTGTGTGCCGGCTTAATCAAGATTAAAGCATGAAAATAATCCTTTTTTGGTTATGCATGCCTTGTTGTATGTTGAATGAGCTAACATACTTGTTTGCCGGTGTGGTCTAACATAGTGAATGGACCGACTCGTAGTGAGTAACGTTTGGCTAGAGACCCCTAGATCGGGTCGGTGCTTATGATAACGCAAACGTGCAAACACACAAACTATCCGTTAAAGTATAACGATAACGCAAACATATGAACTCCCTAGAATGTGAGGAAAGGTACGGGTTGAGTAAATACCCGATAATGGTTAGAAAACCACATTGAAACAATCCACGAAACAAATGAGAGTGGAAAGATAAGTGAACCTCCTTCAGGAGGATTTAAGATAGTTCGAAGATGTGAACTAGCGATGAGGGTAAAGAGACCTGAGGGATTAGTAACTCCCTTGAGACATGGTCGACCTCCCATATGAGGATTTTACCTGGTATATGCAAGTAACCGAAAGTATGAGTAAGTAAATGTATGGGTAACTCTTAAAACCTAAGATTTACTGAACTAAAGTAATGTTCCCAAGTCATTAGAAACATCGAGAGTGATGCTTCTAGACTAATATACATGATATTATTATAACTCCGAGAGAGGAGAGTATGGGAACGAGAGTAGTCCGAGAGTAGTCGGACCTAAGTAAAAGAGATAGGAACTAAGAGAGAGTTCCGTGAGCTAGTTGAACCTTCCCACCAGCAGACCCAGAGTAGGGTCGAAACCGGGGAAGTAAGACTATGCTAGATAGCCATGAGTTTTGGCCTAAGTATGTATTTAGAGTAACAAGCGTGACGTAGGAGACCTGTAGTGTCTCGAGAATCTACAAGAGCTTGAGAATAAGTAACCCGAGAGCGTGGGTGAGTATAGTACGAGTAGCCCAAGAGAACGGGTGTGTATATGAATAAGTAACCCGAAAGAGCGGGGCGGTATTGAATAAGTAAACAAGGCATGGTGAGGAATAACCCTCAAGGCCTAAGAGTAACCAGTTACCACTAACAACCTTGTTATGTTAGTTAGGAATCGTGTTCCGTGATTGGATGTAGATTCCTTGAGTAATACACATATATTGTATTGCTATGATGCATGTTGTTTGACTAATGAACTCCATGTATATCCGACAAAAGTAGTCGGCGTACCCCGGTTAGCGCTCGGGGTATGCGAATTTCATATGCAGCGTTAAGCTGAGCCCCTAGGGGCGATGTTTTTTATTTTTTTACAGGTACACCGAAGATGTTACCGTTCGAGAGTAGGACGGGGTCGGTGTTTGCATGGGTAGTTAGTTTTAATTACTTATGTATTGAAAGAGGTGTAAGACCGAATGTGTTGTCGGCAGCCATTTATTGTAGACTCGGTATAGTAAAGAAATGATTTGAGTATTGTATTTGTGTCGTGTACTCGGTTGTTCCAGTTCATCAGACCGTTACGGTATGTAAGGAAGGCCTGGTTAGCCATATGGGTGGCTATTGGCGTTGTTTCACCCCTCGTTGTAATTAGAGTTCCGCTGCGTGAGTAAGAGTAACTGGTGACAATTCATGAGGTAATGACGAGCTTAACGGTTGGGGTGTTACAGATAAAGACATTGGATATGTCTCAAAAATTTTGAAATAAATGCATGGAATAACTGGAATGAATGCCGGTCTAAACCGTTAAGGCGAACGCCTAACATGAACACACAATGTTTCAAGGAACAAGTGAAGTACCTACAGTGATCATCTAAGGTACCGGAGGATACCGTTCACCACATAAGGAAATACCAGACTGGTTAAAACCATAAGAGAAGCACCCATAGTCTACCCTGAGAACGGGATACATATGACCCCAAACGGGACAATTTAAAATCCAGACCGCAATGCGGAGAGGACAAAACGAACTCAAATGTTAGACGGATGTAACGGCAAAATCAACACACACCCAGAGCGATCCTTGAAGGGTGTATAACAATGTCGTGATAAGAGCACAAGTATTACAATGAACACTCGGTTAGAACACCGAAGGGATCCACTTACCATGGGATACCCTGATTAATTAAAGGTACCCATCAATACTGAAATACTGGAAGGGTCTCCAATAAATGGAAGCGTGATGCGATAACCTTACCATGGAGCCTAGTAATACCTCCAAGCCATTTGACGGCATACGGAGTAATGCGAATATATGTGAGCCGCCTATAATGAGCAGAACTCTAGGCAACGTGGCTAGTATGCCATGAACCTACTACA
The DNA here is from genome assembly GCA_023374045.1 of Limonium bicolor. Classification (NCBI taxonomy): domain Eukaryota; kingdom Viridiplantae; phylum Streptophyta; class Magnoliopsida; order Caryophyllales; family Plumbaginaceae; genus Limonium; species Limonium bicolor. Next base: position 318,020,187 of record CM041778.1, on the reverse strand, counting down.
ATACATATTCCAACGGTTGCAAACCCATTGTGAACTATATGGAGAGTTGCCAAGAACGGCACCAGTGAAGATGGTAACCAACGAGCAAGGATACCTCTCGTTAATGTGAGACCGCAAGAGCGGTGAATATGCAGATTCCAAGGAAGGAATACCATCAGCGAACATCTGATAATACATCTCTTGCAAAACTACTAATGTATGGAGCTTGAGCATCAAGTCATTGCCAAGTGAAAATTGTAACAAATGATGCCAAAGAAAGCTTGATTGTAGTTGGCAGGAACCGAGGAGTAATCGGGTTAGAAGAAATACGTGAAGTACGAACCTAAAGTGTAAAAAACCAATAATGCTCAAGGAGCTCAGAGATAGAAAAGAATGTCATATTCTATAAGCAGCCAAGAAAAAGGCGAACCATTGACTAAATGGTGGTAGAACATGAGTAGAAGCTAATGAAATGGCGGATGCCATGGGAACCAAAGTTGTAAACAAATACAAACATGGTGCGCAACAAGCGACCAATACATGTGGATAAATCATACAATGAGATGGAGTTGATGAATAAGGATGGTAGATAGACCGAGAAACAAGGAAACAATATTCATTTCTATTTCAATCTCACAAGGTAGAAGGAAATGGTGGAAAAAGGTAGAAGGCAATGTATGAAGTAATAAAGACCGGAATATAGAAAATGCAAGGTCATAATTCAGAATTACTGACAATAGAGGCAGCACTACAACTAAGTAGCGGCTCAACCTCAACCGACAATATGTCAGGAGAACCAAGTGAATAATAACTCAAGTACACAATACTATGTACATTGATTCCAGAGAGCTGGATAGAAACTTGTAACTCATCAAGTTCGCGTACGGTAAAAGAATACCACCTGTGATTAATAAACCTTATTCCCAAGATAAAAAGGGATAAAAGAACATTGTATAACGCATTAAGGATAACGAGAAGGGCGAATAAACCCAAGTTATCAGGGTCACGCAGCAAAGCTAGTGGGCCAGAGTTCTAAGGTTTAATACACCTAGTTAATAAATGGCTAGTTATCAATGCCTTGAAGCCTCTAAGGCTAGAACCGAACCTGGTTAAGTGTTAAATAAACTCCAATGAGAATTCTTGGTGCAGGGACTAACCAACGATATGGTTAAGTGAAATACCCCGAACCTCGATCACCGTAATTAAGAAGTAGATTAAATTAAACGAGAATGTAAATAAGGATTGATTATTAATTTATATCAACTAATAGATTTAAAACAAGGAGAATAATAACATACACTAAAGTATTTATATGTATATTACAATACATGAAATAAATCCAAGCCATGACATGTTACAAATACTAAAGTAAAACAATAAATAAATAATACCTAAACACACAAGAGTACAAGTAATATATATTACATAAAAACACAAGACAACAACACAAAAAAAATTATGCTATTCGGTTTGCCTACCAAGCCACCGTAAGCATGACACCAAAATAATAAAGGAAGCCTTGTGAGAGGAGTAAAACATGGAAGGAAATAAGGAAGATTGTACTTGTTGTAGAATAGATTAATACATGTCATAACTTACCTAATGTAATAATGAATAAGAAACAAAAAAAAAAGAGAAGTGAGGGCTGGTGCAAATGCCATCCGAAAGTAACAAAAAAAAGAGTTGTACCATGGAGGAGTAATTAAAGGAGGATTGTACTTGTTGGAGACTAAAGTAAAAAAGGAAGGCTGATATTCCATACCCATTCGGTAATACCCAAAGCAAGAAAAGGAAGACTAATTACTTTTGTACTTACCAAGTACACCTACTATCACACACTAGAGTAAAAGAGAAGCAAAATAGAAGCTCCACCCTATGTTTTACCAAGAAGAACAAGAAGAAAGGAGGAAGGAATAAGGACAGTGAAATGAGTAAATTAGTGGGAGTTGTACTTGCCAAGTACTTATACTATTATATGTTAGGAGACAAGACAAGAAAATAAAATCAAGTCCATCGGCTGCTGTATCTACCGAGGACAACAGAAAAAGAAAAAAAAGAGGAACCCATAATAGTACTCTGTACCTGTTAACAATACACAAATGAGCAAGTCAGGAAGAAAGAAAAGAAGACTGCCGGTTACTACTACTGCTACCGAGAACAGAGAAGGAAAAATAACAAGGAGGGAAGAAGTAAGATGAGTAAAATAAGGAGAGGTAATCAGTAGCTTGTACTTGGCTAGGAATCTAGAAAAATTAAACAATGCCATAAGAAACCAACCAACACCCAAACCATAATGCTATCGGAACCAAAAGGAGAAAAGGAAGGGGGTACACCTGTTGGAAAAAAAACTAGCTTGCAAGGACAACCTGGACAAACACATTTCCATATATCCATGCTCTCTTCCTCACATTTTCTTTTCTTCCTTGCCGGTCAACCCAGCCATTCTCCTCCCTCTGTACAACCAAACAGTAAGTTGTTTTTCCCCCTACACTCCACTTCTCTTGCTAATTCAGTACAGCTTCCATTTAGTATTAATCTCACCCTTGTCCATTAATTAGTAACCTTGTCTTGTGCCCCATGTGGAGGCCGAAAAAAATTACACCCAAGGGAGCTTTCTGGAAACTGAAAATAGCACTATAGGAGGAGACTTAATCAAGGTAAATTTTTGACTCTAACTCTCACCATTTTCTTGTCCTGTTAAAACCAAGACATACCACCTTTTTTTTAACTCCATCTTGTTCACCTTTTCATAGAGCAAAGTCCTGAACACATCCAAGCTCCAAGGGCTGAAACCTTCTTGAATTTTTTTCCCAAGGTAAAGCTCTCTAACTAGACTCCCCCATGCGTTGGAACACCTCTAATTCCCGCACCTCCAAGTGACTACTTCTTGCTGTATTTCCAGGCCAAAACCGAGATCCTCAAGGGGGAAATAGTCACCCTTAGACTCCAAGGTAAATCATAAACTTGGTGCATATATTAATACCTTAACTCTAAGCCTACCATAGATTATATTGGGGTGACTTAAAGGTCCTAACTATGTGTTTATCCTCCTCTTAATCATGGCTGTAATGGAGTGCAAAACAGAAGCAGCTGGTTGGAAATTACAAGGAAAAAAACATTTTTAAAAACAAACTTAAAGAGAGGTAAGTGTACAAATCATGTATTAATGTTTTAAACCCCTCATTTACCTTAAACTGGAGCAAAAACAAAAAAATTAACTAGACTTCCACCAAATCTGGAGGGGCCGAGAGCTAGAAGACCGGGAGTACTTGGGAGCAGATTTGGAAATATTGTAAGGTAAATATGAGCTAAACTTAATCTTGTGTAGTAGGATTTAATTCCTTTTTTTTAGTTGTTGTATAACCAAGGAAATCTGAGCCTTAAATGATTTTTAAATGATTATAAACTAGGGAGGAATGCTTGGTTAGGTTACTAATGGATAGTAGCTTAAATGTCATATTTATAAGATTTTTAACACAAGAAAATGTACACAAAGAAAAAAAAAAAACAACAAACCTGGAGCATGTTATGGTTGTTATGTCCGAGAACGTGAGGTATTCATATGGACGATTTGGGCGTAATGTGTGAAATAATCCTGGCACAATAGTTAAATATGTAAGTCTGCTATACAAGTATTACGTGACCTTGGGAGTGTTTTTTTTAAAAAAATAGCTACCACTGTATGTATATATGGTCGAGAGCAGGAGTTACCAAACTACAAGTTAGGATTTAAATTCCAGCTGGGAACTAGCCTATATAGATGGTAGAATAGTGAGCTAGAGGAGCGTACAGAATGGGAAAGAAAAACAATATTAAGCAAACTGAAAATTAATCATAAGCCTCTAATGACTAGTTAATATGTTAGGTGGTAAAACAATTAAATTTTTCAAAAGTATGGGGGAGGAATATTAGCGACCGAGAACAACCATCATATAGGCCTTATGGGGATGTAATATAATGTAGGAGCTTATATTATAAATTTGGGAATTAAAATAAGTTTTGGGGCTATATTGTAATTCTAGGAAATATGGGGTACAAATGGTGAAAACTGAAAACTTGGGGGTTAAAACAGAATTTAGATGGTCAAAATAATTAAGGAGGACATATTGACCAAGTTTATAAAATAAATGAAAGAAATTGTAGAATAAAAAGATATTAGGATTAAATTGTAAAGTTTTAAAATAGAAGGGACATAAGCATAATTAAAGGGAAAACATGAGTACAAATCGGAAAATAAAGAAGGAATATATATAGTAAGGGGGCTGTAGAGAATTACCGACAATAGTGGGTATTATTAGAGAATAAAATTAGCATAAAGTTAAGGATTACGAAATAAATGTCATTTGTGGTCAATTGTAAAATCTAAGAAGTTTATGAGGTCAAAATGTAATTATGATAAGTTAGGGGCAAAACCGAGAGTAGGTTGAATATGGGGGGCTGTCCTATAAATAAAATAATGTAAGTTAGGAAGTTAAAATAACTAATTAAGGAAGCTAGTTTATAAGACAAGTAAATAATATTACATAAGATAATAATACTAAGGAATATAAGGGGGATAATACATGGTGAGGGATGATATAAAAATGTTGTTGTCACTTATAAAAAAATGAGTACATCTAGTATAGCATGATATAAGTATAGGATTTTAATTTGATACGGGAACATGCATGCACATGCACGTGGGGAACGAAACGAAATGAAAAAAAAGATACATACGATAACGAAATAATAACCGGGACGGTTTATTAATACATTCGGTTAATAATTATAGGCGTAATTCACCTCAGATAGCCGGTAGAGCTAAGCGAGTTAAGTTGGACGACAATTAGGCAAAGGTATGGTTTCTTGTTGCCTGCTTGCTACCGGATTATACTCGGCTTGTGTGCTAGTTGTTGTGTGAAAAACGACCTCAAGATTAAGAATGTAATTGGATTGTTGATATTTTTGTTCATGATTGCGTGACGATAACCCGACTGTATAAATGTTACGCCTTAACTACACTGTAAAGTAGACTAGCACTCGAGGACTTAATACCAACCTCCTCGTTAATCGTAAAACATCAGAGCGATGTTTGGAAGTAACAAGGAAACGACTATGAGAATTTCCATACAACTAACATTGGGGAAACGAGAGGAACTGGGTAGACCGGGCACGCATGTTATTTGGATTGTGAGGGTGGTACCTGCGCATCAGGTCCAACCTCGTTGGAGTGCGGGTATGGACTGCGCTGCCCCGGAGTCAAGCAGTTGGTTCCACGTCTTTGGCGCATGATCATGGACGAGGGTGAGATATATTTACGCCACCATCAGCAAGGGTTAATGACTTGAGAATATAACATCCACTTGTTACGGGCCATCAGCCTAAGGAAAATTGTAATAGTCTTAAAATTACAGACTGCCATAAGAAATATTGCAGGGGTACGAATGTAATCCCATTGTGTGTATTACAAGGTTAAATCGATTCCACCTAAATAATTCTAATGAGAGAATGGTACTAATTGAGAAAGAAAATGTCATTGAAGATTTAAAAGGTTCAACCCCGGTTAAGATTAAAGGAAGGACGAATACCCATTCTATTGTAACTGTTCGATTCCATTGTGCAGATGTGCTTGTTTGATTGTTGATTGATTATGTGTTGGCATGCTGTGTGTTTACTGCACATTATCATACCAGCAAAGTTTACTGAGCCCGTTAGGGCACCCATTTTTCAGGTACTTGATGGAGCATGAAGACCCGACCGAGTCTAGGCGGGGTAGACTTAGGACTGGGGGTATACTTTTGAATTTTGTTCATTCCCATTTTGTATACGGACTTTGAACCTGACCGTTGTGCATGTCCATTACATTGGAACTTGATGATTTGCTTTTGGTTCTATAATAAATTTTAAGAATCACGGTATTGTAATCAGCTGGTCAGACCGTTACTTGGATTGTTTGGAAGGCCAGTTAGTCACGTGGGTGACTAACGGCGGTAACACCCGGTAGTTGTTTATATTTCTGTTGCGAATTAATTTGCGTTTGGCGAACTGATTACTGTGGATGGCGTATTAGTAGTTGGGGTGTTACAAAAAGTGGTATCAGAGCGTTACTACGCTCTGATGGCTGAACAATACCGAAATAAGGATTCCGAACTTTGGGTTTAAGGGTTGAGTGATAGTGGTGAGGCACACGCTAAATGGCGTGAGTAGTTAGGTATATTTGAACCACTAGAAAAGTGTTAAATACTAGCTGCTGACAATCTTGACAGTACGGGAACCTGATGGTGAATGACAAAATGCCGATGTCCGGACGAGGTAGAGGCCGAGGCCGAGGCCAGGAGACAGAGGAACCTATACGACTACAAGACATAGCCACCATAGTCGCCCAGGCGTTAGCGCAGGCCGAGTGTGGCAGCGGGAGGAGGACCGCAGCAGGCACCTCCACCGCCTCCTCACCTGCAGAATTGGGTTTAGAGCTTAGTAGATTTGAGACCTACACCATTCAGAGGGGAGGCTGACCCTGCACACCTCGAGACGTACATCCTGGAGATGGAGACTGCGTTCGAGACCATAGATCCTCCTGCTGGAGCAAAAGTCAGACTAGCCGCCTTTTATCTGAAGAATGCGGCGAGGGATTGGTGGAACTTAGTGAAGGGCGAGCATCTGACCGACCCGATTTCGGATGAGGAGCGTTCAAGACATTGCTGAGGGCGAAGCATTACCCATCCCATGTTAGGACGAAGAAGACGTTGGAGCTGGACGCCTTGAAGCCGACAGAGAAGATGACCGTACATGAGTATTACGCGGCGTTACAGCTCTCCTTCGACTCCTACCCGGATTGGGGTACTCAGATCAAATTCTAGTGAATCGGTTCTATGGTGGGCTGAACCACCATCTGCGGTACGGCATGGGGCCGACCGTCTACACGACCCTTGAGGTAAAGATAATTAACCCGGTTGTATGTTTGTTAATGATAGATGAAGTTGAGTTACTAATGATGTGGATATGCAGGATTGTTACCATGCCGCCGCTCGGGTTGAGATTACCGTCCAGTTAAGGGACAAGGAGCAGGCACTGAAGCGGAAGGCTACCACCAAGAGCGATGAGGACCAGGGGCCGAGAGGGCACTTCAAAGAGTATACATTCCTATAAGAACCAGAAGCGCCCCCAGGCCCAGGAGAGGAAGCCGACCGAGGCCTTGCAACTTACTTATCATGCTGAGGCAGCCAAGCCACTACGGTCTTATCCACCTAGGGGTAAGAAACCTCACTTGAACATATTAAATGGGCTTATTATGGAATCATACTTGCATACTACTTTGGAAACACCACAACTAACCACCTCCCATGAACGAGGTACAGGGCAGAGTTCGGGTCAGGGCAAGGGATCTACCCGCTACTTCTATTGCTGACAGTGCCAGAAGAATCACCTAGGCGTGGACTGTAAGGGGAACCAGGTGCAGTGTTACTACTACAAGAAGTTTGGCCACCGATCCTTCGAATGTTTCGATAATCCTGAGAGCAAGAGCTACAAAGGCAAGGGAAAGGCCCAGACCGACCAAGGAGCTAGACCCGTGGTCGCCGTACCACCCTGACCACCCAGCCCGCTGCTGGCCAGAGCTTCAGTGGCCCACAGAAGGGAGCAGCGTCAGGACAGCCTGTGCTGAATATTGTTGACCGCACAGAGGAGACTGGTCCATCATCTAGACCAGGTAACACTTACACCATTAATCCTTGAAAGCATGCCTGAAACCTTGGATGAATTATTTGTTTGATCCATTCATATAATAGATAGTAATGCTTACCAAATAGCGTCTTCTACCACCCTAGGCAACTTTGATATATGCTTCCCTATTCCCACACCGCACACCCTAGAAGAAATCACCAACAAGCCTCATGACTACCCAATCGAGCAGTGCCGAATTATACGGCCTGGTATGATACTACTCAAGAGCTTCTTGACACCATAGATGCAAATGGCCATTATAAAACATTGTAGCAGACTAGGAGTAGGACCCGGAGGATTCTATACACTAGAGTATCCCGGAGGATCCCGAATGAGGTTGAAGATGATGTGCCTAGGAAAGAACTGGAACCCCTACACCAAGAACTACCAAGAGACGGGACCGAGTGATGGAGCACCGACACCGAAGATACATGTAGAGTTCTACCCGATTGTTAGCGAGCAGTAAGCATTGCGCAACAGCTAGAAGCGGAGCCAATCCCGAACCTTGAAGCTGACTTGTGTATCATCAATTTTTATGAAGAAGGGGGACGTCTTGGTCTCCACCAAGACAAGGATGAGACACCCGAATCACTAGCTCAGGGACTACCTGTGGTATCCCTATCCATTGGAGACGACGCCGAGTTCCTCTACGGTGAGCAAAAGAGACAGGACCTCGCCAAGAAAATAATCCTCAGGTCAGGAGATGTTTTGATTATAGGTAGGAAGTCGACACTACTCTACCACGACATAAAGAGGGTCAAATTAAATACGGCACCAGCAGCCATAGTAAACCCTACCCATATGAAACCAGTGCGCCTGAATTTAACCTTTAGAAAATATTAGCCATGTATCTTCTCAAAGAATCTTGTAACAAGCTCATATTGTAAATAGTGATTTAATGGAAATATTTGTTGCTTATTCTACACTCGTGTCAACATCCATACTTCCGAAGTTTGTGAATCAGGTGGTGAACCCGGAACCGAGGGTACACTTAATATTGTTACAGAGGCACAGGCTGGCAGAAGCAGCACTGTCCTCACATGTATAATCCCATTTTAAACCCTAACCTTTGACAAGCAACTACGAGGCAAAGGAACTAACTTGCAAACCTTTGATCATAGGTACTTTCCCCATTAATGGAGTCACGACATCAGTAATGTTCGACTCTGGAGCATCCCACACTTTCATCTCACCATCACTTGCGACAAAGTTGGGGATAGAGGCTGAAGAGCTCCCAAACTTCATAGTCACACTACCCTCAAATGAGAGAATCTGATGTACACGTTGTTACCGCGGGGCCACCATTCAGGTTGGGAAGGAAGAATTCCCCATTGACTTGATCATCGAGTTCGAGGGGGAATTCGATGCGATTGTCGGGATGAACTGGTTGGAGAGACACAAGGGCCGTATCCTTTGCGCTGAGCACCGACTACTACTCAGGAGTCCCTTCGGAGTTACCGTGTCATACCGCCAGAGACCTCGAGAGCCATCGACGAAGATTATATATCCGCCATGTCTATGCTGAAGGAGATTAGGAGGCAGCAGGAGGTGTACCTCTGCTATGTGCAAGACTTGGAGCGGGATCCGGATTTCATCAGCCCTGATGTGCCCGTAGTATCGGAGTTTCCTGACCTCTTTCCTAGGAGCTCCCGGGCATGCCACCTGCATGAGAGGTGGAGTTCACTATCGACCTTCTACCAGGGACTGGACCCATAGCGAAGGCCCCTTACCGTATGGCACCCGCCGAGATGACTGAACTGAAGGAGCAGTTGAGGGAGTTACTAGACAAGGGCTTCATCCGCCCCAGTGTTTCACCGTGGGAACCCTAGTGCTGTTGTATAGAAGAAAGACGTAGCCTCAGACTATGCATTGATTACAGAGAACTAAATGCAGTCACGGTGAAGAATAAATATCCACTACCCCGGATAGACGACTTGTTTGACTAGTTGAGGGGAGCGGCAGTGTTTTCCAAGATTGACTTGAGATCGGGGTATCATCAGATCGCCATTAGTGAGAGGGACATTGAGAAGACGGCATTCTGAACCAGATATGGCCACTATGAGTTCACGGTGATGCCATTCGGTCTGTCGAATGTGCCGGAAAAGTTTATGGATCTGATGAACCGCTTGTTCAAGGAGCAGCTGGACAAGTCGGTTGTGGTATTTATAGACGACATTCTGATATACTCCAGATCGAGGGACGAGCACGAGATCCATCTGAGATGGGTATTAGAGATTTTTGAGGGAGAACCAGCTTTATGCTAAGTTCTCCAAGTGCGAGTTCTGGCTCGATCAGGTATCGTTTCTGTGGACATGTTATTTCAGAGGAGGGGATTTCTGTGGACCCGGCGAAGATAGAGGCTGTCCGCTCATGGCCTAGACCCAAGACAGTGACATATATACGGAGTTTTCTCGGTTTAGCCGGATATTACAGACGGTTTGTCACAGATTTCTCTAGAGTGGCGAAGCCGATGACTAACCTGATGAAGAAGGAAGCACCTTTTGTATGGACTGCTGATTGTGAGACTTCTTTTCAGACCTTGAAGGACGCACTGACTTCAGCACCGATATTGACTATTCTAGAGGGTACAGAGGGATACGAAGTCTACGTTGATGCGTCAGGTATGGGATTGGGATGTGTGCTTATGCAGCACGGGAAGGTGGTCGCCTACGCCTCCCGTCAGCTGAAGAAGCACGAAGAGAATTATCCACACATGACTTGGAGCTGGGCGCGGTTGTATTTGCCTTAAAGATTTGCCGCCATTACTTATACGGGGTACGAGTCACTATCTTTTCTTACCACAAGAGCTTGAAGTACATATTCACGCAGAAGGAGTTGAATATGCGACAGAGGAGATGGGTAGAATTCCTAAAGGACTACGACATTAACCTTTAGTACAAAAAAGGTAAGGCTAATGTCGTAGCAGATGCTTTGAGCTGCCGAGCACATTCGTTGCATGCCATGGTTACGGGTAAGAGTTTGACAGATAAGGTGCGAAATGCGCAGGAGAGTGACCCATATCTGAGAGATATTCGCCAGAAGCTGATAGACGACACGTTCGCGAGAGGGAAGTATGATTTCCGATTACATGAGGACGGTCTGTAACACCCCTACTCCTAAACCTGTAATAAACGTCGCGAGTCGTAGCAAAATAATAACGTCGCAGCGGTAAATAAAACTATCTAACCTTGGTGTTACACGCCGTTACTCACCCTTTTGAGCAACAAGGCATCCTTCTCCTCCAACAACCTTAACACCTTACGCTGTGATGAACGGATACTGAGCACTCTAATTATTACAGACCAAATCCAAACTAGATGAGCAACTAAATGAAATACAACAATCTCCAAAATATAGTACGTAAAAAACACAAGTGTTAATTAAAACGCAGCAGCTACCCTGTTCCCCGCACTCTGGCTTGTGTATTCTTCAGTGACCTGAAATTTTTGGCCCAATGAAGGGCTCAGCAAACTATGCTGGTATGCTAAATGTAGTCCTAAGTCTTCTAGATTCCTAAGTCGTTTTAGCCATCTTGATATTAGATTCATTACAAGATTATCCGGTTTACAAGAGTATAGAAATACTGTAAACACTGAACAACCACATCACAATACCTGCAAGCATTAGTGCATAATAATACACATCAACCAATAATCAATACCAACAACCATCAATCACCACAAGGTAAACATACTTAAAACAACTGTTATTGTTAGTAAATCACATGACCCTTATCTTTCAAAACCAACCACTTAACTTTTCCAATTAATCTCACCTCAGGCGTCATGTCAAGACAACCTTAATAATCTTTGATAATGGACAGTGGTGTCCCATGGGTCCCAATGGAACTGTTACCAGCTGACCTTATGGCCCTGGATAATAATATATATACATTGACCGATCCGGTCGAACCTGTGCACCAACGGTAGTGCCTTCCGCCATCCCCGAATGTGGCTGATGGATTTCCTTTCCTTTGACTGACTCCCCATTGAAGTCTCTCGTAGTGATCACAATGCGCAACCAGAAAGTCGAAACAATCCGGATTCCTCTCTTTAAAGTTAGCCCTTTTTGTCAATGACTTAATAACCAATACTTGAAATAAGACATTAACAATGGACCTTTGTTAGGTTCAATAAGACCTAAGAGTCAATTAGTCTCTCCTTTTTTTCCAGTTTAGATGTATAAACTTCTAGTCGTAAGACGTTCGCGTATAAAATACAACGCAACAGTTTAAGCAATACCATATACAATATCATTCACATAAAATCATAGATATCGTTCTTAAACATTTAAACACATAATGTCTGGACCTTAGGATAATCCTTAGGACATTCAGACCACACAATTAATATACCGTTCACCGGGATAACAGCTAGCTTGACAATTCCTGCTCTAGTAATTCTTTCATGTACGCTTTATTTATACATGCAATAACATATATTTATTAATATGACTGTCCACTAAATATTACAATACAGTCACCGTAGAGTTTATTCTCGTTGTATACTAACTCTGTATGTTATTTGCTTTCCCCGGTTATTTAAACAGTGGCTCTAGAAAACCTAACAGTTCATTATTTTATGTGAAGTTCACATGTGATAATGAATTATCATTATACGGTATAACTTTATCTTATTAATTATACTCCCATAATTATTTCCACTTATCATTTAATCACATTCATATAGTATTCATATTATAACTACCTTTATTTTAATAAACTTTATATTATGTTTCATAATATACCATAATTCATTATATCACATAATCTTAATTCCTTTCTTTATTAAATTACCTAAACCACCATAATAATTCGGTATTTATATCTTGTACCCAACAACTTTTATAAATTACCAAATAACCATATAACTTCTATAACTTACTAATTAACTATACCAATTTTCAGTAACTACATTTTATACCCACTAACTTTCGCTGATTACTATCTAACCACTCATAGTTTTCGTTTTTTGTAAACATTTTCCCTTTATTCACCATTTAACCTAAAACTTTATATAAGTTACATATTAACTTATAACAATAGTTTTAATACTTAATTTTTCTTAAATACCAAAAGACCCTTATACTTTTGTAAATTACATATCCGCCCCAATTTAAATTCGGTTTTCCATCTATATTTTCATAAATCACATATTCACCCCAAACTTTTAAACTTAATATTTTATGTCATAAACCATTTTAACCCAAAGTTTTTAGTCACACTTTGACCAAGATTTAATTTCATAATTAATACTTCAATATACCCATAAAATCATATATATTCTCGGTAAAACACAAAGCTTTCCAATAATCACAAATAGTCCCAAAACTTTATAAAATGCTATTCTTAACACTTAAACACTTATTTATTTAAATCACTAAATTCATAATATTAATTCCTACATTGTATTATACCATAAATATACCAAATAATTCCTTATGTGCTCGGCAATTTATATTTGTACTCTAAACTTTTCAAAAATTATATTATAACCACATAACTTATTAAAATAGCCATTTAAATACTTGTAGCTATTTTAATGTTCCAAAACTTATAAATAATTTAATACACTTATATGTATTTCAAAATTCACCAAACTTCTTGTAATGCTCTCGCCACAATTAAAATTTATCATATGGTTTTAAAACTTGTTTTAAACTTTATAATATGTATATATAAATGTATATAAGTCATATACCACCTCTAGAAATTATGCTAATGACTTAGAATGATTATAAACCAAAAATAGAACATAAAATCTCTAAACCATTCGGTTTTTAATATTTATGTAACAATAATTAATCTTATGACCCTAATACATACCTTAAGGTAATAATCTTACCTTATATGTTATAAATTATTTCCTTGACAATATAACCTATAGTTTTCCGTTTTTAATTTATTTAAAGGTCATACAAAATTTTTATAACAAAGTTGAAGCTTAAATCAAACTTAAACTTAATAAACCTTATTTATATAACTTCCCTAAAAAGACAATTCTGTTCTTGATTTTCCCTTGATTTCCAAGCTCTCCAAATGTTATTTGATGTAGACAATTCGAACTCCTTGTACATATATAGGATATCTTTTGTTAGACTTCAACAGAGTTTATAATATTATTTGTGTATTTTACAAGAGTTTCCTTTGGAATTTAACAAGGTATTTTTGATACACCTTGAGATGATTGAAGATCCAGTTTCCTTCATGAAATAATGAAGAGAATATAGATTTAGGAGCATATTTTGACATGTAGAAGTAATTCTAGGGTTTACATCTTCATACATTAAAATAACTATATTTCTTAACTTTAATCTTAATTAATCAAATATTTGATGGTAAAATCTTTTACAAATTTTGTAATTGATTTTATAATCTTTGCATTACAAGACTTGAATTATTAAATAATCATTAAATACTTATAATAATTTATAGGAAAATTATTACAACTTATTAGATAGAATTATACTGAGGAATTGATTTTCAAGATTATGAAATTAAATTAGTTAACTTGATTACTCCTTGAATTGATGTTGAATCAAGACAACTCCTTGGAGTACAAATCGTTGGCGAATTCTTGTAAGCTTGATAGGATTATTCTTGCTTCAAGACTTGATAGAATTACTAGGAATAACATTAAAATGGTGTTAGGAATTATTACACCATTATAAGTTTATTAACACTTAGGAATTGATTTAGGAAATGAAAAAAGAGAGAGTTAGAAGGAGACTTACCAATCGTGAATGAAGGCAAAGAAATCTGATTGTCATTCACGTATGTTATAAGGTAAGTCATGGATTAACAAAGTGTCATTATTTATTTTTATGTTTTGTTTAATTTGATTACAAAATTAATCACTACGGCTGCTCCTCTTCAGCAATGCTACGGTTGATTGCAGTATACCTAACATCTTTTTTCTTGTTTGTATTAGTTAATTTTCATTATTATTTCCATTTTGATTTCTTAATTAGCTACAAGCTCTTTCGGCTGGGTGGAGCATTATGGAGTTAATCATTTCCTATGGTGCTGCACTAATCGGTTATAAGGAGTGGATGAAATTAAACTTAGTTTGTTTAATCATCTAGCACATGTTTAGGCTTAGTTATTTATGTAATTATTGAGCACTTATTCTGTTTAATTGGTGCAGGTTGGACGGCAGTATTGGAGCACTTCAAAAGCATTATAACAGCTCCATTCATGTATATTTACGGTAATCAAATAGCTAGAATGTTAGTGCATGCTTTTGGTTTTTATGTATTAGTGTAATTAATATTGTTAACTTGCTTAATTCCTGCAGGTGTGGACGGCTGGAGTGGAGCACTTCTACAGCACTACACCATGGCTACGGTAATGATAAGCTTAATTGGTTAGACTTTGCTTGTTAATTATTAGACAATTAGATAGTGTAAGTTAGGTCATTGTCTTTTTAGCTTAATCAATTGGTAATCAATTCTCCCCACTACAGATTTGAATCGGTAATCATATATCAAGTATCAACTTGTTTAGTTTGTTAAATTGTCCAGTGAAGATATGACTAGACTAGCAATATAAATGGCATTATCTAAATATGAGATAATGTTTGTGATTCTTTGCAGGTAACCGATGGTAAGGGTTCTAATTTAATGTCATATTGATACCTTACCATTTAATTTAGGTAGGAATGAGTCATCATGTAAAATGACATGTTTTTGAATCAAAACTAGCCAAATATAGACTAGAAATCTCGCCAAACATGGAGGTAATTTGGGACTGATTTTTCATTTGATTTTTGTTGCACTATTTGTACTAAGACCATACTAATATGTGTAATAGGTTCCAGCATTTAATTTGTACATTTCTATTATAGTAAAAGATGAAAGTTTTATGGTAAAAATGCTGATTTTAGGTACCTTTTTGTCCTAAAAATCGCCCCCATTTATACTATGAGTTTAGTACTGTAACCAATTGATTTAGATGGTCATTTTATCCACTTTTAAGTTTACCAACTCGTGGCTCCTCAAAAACCTCAAGGCAATTGCGTAGAACGCATTTTTGTGACACCCGAAGGCGCGTTTTTGTGCTTTAGGAATTTTCTAAGAAATAATTAGTCGCTATGTGTTCCAAGTGTTTATTGACATTGTTTATAGTCAATACTAATATGTTAAGGTGTTACATTGAGTCATATGGGGTTATATAAACTCATAACACAATTTTTGGGCCTCAAGGGGCCTTTAAGGGAATTCCTGGGTATTTCGTATTTTTACTCAGTTCCAACTGAGGACTTGTGTTTAAAAGGTCATAATGATCCTTGGTTGACTTTATATGATGTTCATAGCTTATATAATTTGTTTACTTAAGGTCGGGCTTTAGCGCACGTTTTTGACCTTAAGGAATTTAAGTGTGTTCTCAATGCCTGAGTGTTTATATACTCTCTTAGGGTTTATTAATCCCCTAATAATATATATTTATCATTATTTAATTATTTTCAATGTTAGGGGTATTTCAAACTACCCCCCTTAAAAGGACTTCGTCCCGAAGTCATAACTTATACATCCTATGGAATCAAGTTCCTCATATCTATCCCTTGTATAATTATTATTCCTGGGTGCCAATACTATATTGACATCTGTATGCAATTCGAATATACATATGTCCTTGTCCGTAATAGTTTGATAATTGCAAAGCAACAAGTGTCCATACTTCCTAGCTATCCCACGAGGTCCTTACTGCACAAGTGCAATACCAAATCCTCAGTCCTACAGAGTGCAGAGGCGTAAACCCTTGGCAGTAATTCTCTTGTGTGATTGCAGTAAAAATGAACATATTATAAAGTAAATAAGTAATTCCATAAACATTACAAGTGTCACATAGAACTGATCAATACTATCCGCAAGTGTCACATAGGACACACCAATACCATTGTACATAGAATCAACCAATTCATACAACCATTTGCAACACATGCGCAACAACCAAACAAACAACCAAGTACAACCCAAAGATAGACGCAGATATGCAAGTCGCATGTGGTGCTCTACCCCCCCTTAAAAAGGGTTACGCCCACGTACCCCCACAAGTATACACAACTAAGAGAAAGTGTCAGATACTTATCTCGCATGGAGTCTTCTAACTCCCATGTCGCCTCCTTGACGTCGTGGTTTGACCATAAAACCTTACCATTCTAATGGTCTTGTTCCTGGTCTCTCTAGTCTTGAAGTCTAAGATGCGAATCGGGGTCTCCTCGTATCGAAGTGTAGGATCTAGCTCGAGAGTCTCGGGCTCTAAGATATACGATGGATGAGGCGCATACTGCTTAAGCTGTTAAATGTGGAATACGTTGTGCACTTTCCAAGCTCAATAGGTAAATCTAGCCTGTAAGCTAATGGGCCCACTCGCTCCGTAATGAGTACGGTCCTACATATTTCGGGCTCAGCTTGCCCTTCTGCCCAAACCTAAAAACTCCCTTCATAGGCGTAACTCTAAGGATGACTTGATCGCCTACTACGAACTCGAGGTCTCTCCTACGGACATCCGCATATGATTTATGTCTGTCCTGGGATATCTTCATGTTTTTGCGAATATGCACAATGTCTTCTTTCATCTGGTCTAAGTACTTTGGCCCTAAGATAATGTTCTCACTGGGCTCATCCCAACATAGTGGTGTCCTGCATGGTCTGCCGTACAGTGCCTGAAATGGTGGCATCTGAATAGATGCATGATACTGTTGTTGTAGGCAAACTCAATCAGATGAAGTCGATCTATCCAGCTTTCCTGGAAGTCTAAGGCACAAGCTCTGAGCATGTCCTCCAAGGTTTGAATCGTCCTTTCACTCTGGCCATCTTTCAGTGGATGGAAGGTTGTACTTAGTTTCAGCTTCGTACCCAATGCCTCCTGAACCTGCTGCCAAAATCTGGAACAAACCTTGAATCTCTATCTAACACTTTAGACTTTGGTACACCGTGGTATCTGATAATCTCTCTCTGGAAGAGGTCCGCCAGCTTTGGGACTTTCCAAGTGTCCTTAATAGGAAGAACTTAGCTACCTTCGTTAGTCTGTCGACGATGACCCATATCATGTTAGCACCTCCTCTACTCGGTGGAAGACCTACTACAAAGTCCATGGATATATCCTCGAACTTCCAATATGGAATGGGCATCGGCTGTACTAAACCCCCGGTCTCCGGTGCTCAAATTTCACCTTCTGACATGTCATACATCTCGCCACAATTCTGCAACATCCTTTTTCATACCACTCCACCAGAAATGTAATTGCAAATCCTTATACATCTTCAATGACCCTGGGTGTACTGATAATGATGAGCAGTGAGCTTCCTGCAGTATCTTTTCCTTCAAGTCTGGGCTGGACTCTGGAATGCATAAACGGCCATTCAGTCTGATTAACCCGTCTTCACTAAGTACAAAGTCATATTTCTGCCTCTCATAGATTCCGTCAGTCAACTACTATCGGATAGTCTTCATGTACCGGTCATTAGTCTGAGCACAACGTACCTCCTCGATAAGGTCGTTGTCTCCTGTCATGGCAAATAAAGAATGAGCTCTACGGCTCAGGGGGTCAGCAACTACATTTGCCTTACCCTCTTTGTACCTGAGGTCGATGTCGTAGTCCTTCAGAAACTCGACCCATCGCCTCTGTCTCATGTTCAGCTCCTTCTGTGTGAATAAATGTTGAAGGCTCTTATGATCTGAATAAACTGTCACTGTCACTCCATATAGGTAGTGTCGCCAGATCTTCAGTGCAAAAACAACTGCTCCCAATTCCAAATCGTGAGTCGGGTAATTCTCCTCATGTTTCTTCAACTGCCGTGATGCATAAGCAACAACTTTTCCATTCTGCATAAGTACACCCCCAATCCCTGTGCCTGAGGCATCGCAATAAACTTCGAATCCGTCGGTTCCCTCTGGAATGGTGAGTATCGGTGCCGTCGTCAGCAGATCCTTCGGTTTTTGAAAGGATTGCTCACAATCTGCTGTCATACAAATGGAGAATCTTTCTTCATCAGGCTAGTCATCGGTTTCGCTAATTTGGAGAAATCCTGTACAAATCGTCTGTAGTTGCCAGCTAATCCCAAGAAACTACGGATATGTGTCACTGTCTTTGGTCTCGGCCAAGTCTTAACTGCCTCAATCTTCGCAGGATCTACAGATATTCCGCTGGCTGATATTACATGCCCTAGAAAGGATACACTGTCCAACCAAAATCACATTGGAAAGCGTGGCATATAATTTATTCTCCCTCATGGTTTGCAAAACTTGCCTCAGATGCACCTCGTGCTCGTCCTTAGTCTTAGAATATACCAGAATGTCATCGATGAATACAACCACAGATGAGTCTAACTGCTCCCTGAACAACCGGTTCATAGATCCATGAATATAGCTGGGGCATTTGATAATCCAAATGGCATGACTGTGAATTTGTAGTGTCCGTAGCGCGTTCTAAAAGCTGTCTTCTCTATGTCTTCGTCAGCTATCCGTATTTGGTGGTATCCTGACCTCACATCAATCTTCGAGAAAACTGTAGCGCCTCTTAACTGGTCAAATAGATCGTCAATCCGTGGTAACGGGTACTTATTCTTCACTGTGACTGCATTCAGCTCCCTGTAGTCAATGCATAGTCGCATGCTACCATCCTTCTTTTTCACGAACAACACTGGTGCTCCCCATGGTAACACACTCGGTCTGATATAACCTTTGTCTAGCAGATCTTCTAACTGAATCTTCAGCTCTTTCATTTCTGCTGGTGCCATTCTGTAAGGTGCCTTAGCAATAGGTCCTGTGCCTGGTACTAAGTCGATGGAGAACTCCACTTCTCTCTTAGGTGGCATCCCTGGTAACTCTTCTGGAAATAGATCAGGAAAGTCTGAAACGACTGGTATGTCTGTCTGTGCTTTCTCTTCTTGCCTCAAATCCTGGACATAGCACAAATAGACTGGCTGTCCCTTCTTCAACTTCTTCACCAGTGTGATAGCAGATACTAGCTTGAAGGTAGGTTCTCTTGGAATACTGCAATATGAAACTGTCTTGCCCCTCGGGCTCTTCAGAAGCAGTCTATTGCTCTGCGCAATGCAGTCGTCCCTTGTATTTCAGCAGCCAATCCATGCCCATAATGATGTCAAACCCTAAACTATCCAGCTCAATTAAGTCTGCGTGAAACTCTTCACCCATGATGTTAATCTGAACTCCCTTGTGTAGTTTCGTGCACCTCACTCTTTCCTTCGTCGGTAATGTGACTAGGAAATCTGAGAGAGGTTCAGGGGTTGTCTCCAACTTCCTTGCTGATGTAGAGGATATAAATAGTGAGACGCTCCTGAATCGAATAGTAACGATGCACTCACGCCATTTACCGTAAAGGTTCCATGATAACATTCCCCTTTTCCTTGGCCTCGGTCTTGTCCAATATATTCAGCACTGCTCCTCCATTAAACTCGAGCCTGGGGTTAACAATTTGTAAGATAGTGCATGACTCAAAATAGTAAATGCCATTCATTAATCCCAATGATTCTCATATACAAGCTTCGTGATACATCAATACTGTCTAAATGTCAAGTTTAACTGTCCAGGTTTTAGATGGGTAATGTTTACTAAGGTTGACGGGGCTGTGTTCAACTTAATACTCTTGATCCCATGGTAAACTAGTGAAATACCCCAACCCTTGGTATGTTGTGTAAAGGTTAAACTATGGTATTTAGAGGCTAAAAAGTGCCTTAGAAACATGATCGAACCATTTAAACCATGGTAAAACACAATAAAACACTAAGACACGGTATGAGCAAAAAAATGCTCTAAGCTTGGAGTGAACTTGGTTAGGACCCAAAGAGCCTACCAAGACTTGATAATGTTTAATTATGACTTTATAAGGCTAATTAAGTCCTTAGGAAACTTTGGTAGACAATGAAACCAAACAAAACACAAATAAATACCTTAAGGTCAATATGGGCCAAAATGTGCTCTAAGCTTGGGATAAAGGTGTATAAGACCTAATGGTCATACCTATGCCTTATTTATATGTTAATGAACATATTAAATCAATTACTAAAGAAAACCAAGCTTGAAAACAAGTTAAAACGCAAAATGTGCTTTAAGGAGTCTTAAAGCACGTTTTTGAAAAATTGTCTTGTAAATGAGTTTTGAATGGATAAATGTCCATCATTACTCTTTAATTAACATGTGTACTATATAGTATCACATTTGGGTGGCTATATCAATGGGAAATCAAAAATTTCACTTCTATGTGCCTTGTTTTTGGTGAATAGTGATTTTTATAACTAGTTTGTAACATATAATGTTATAAGTGAGACAATTGACTAATAAAGTCTAAAATACCCCCTTGCTACTATTTGGGGCCGGTTTCCTTATAAGGAATGAGTCATCCCTTTGTTAAATTGATAAGATACAAATTGATAAAGTAAAACACTATTTACTTTACTTAAATATCTAAACTACAAACAAAGCAAACTCATTTCCTCATTCTCTCATTCCTTTCTTCATTTCCCACGGTGGTCTTCTTCTTCCTCCTCTCTCCATCGGTTTCCAACAGAGCCATACCATTCTTCATCCTTCATCACTTGTAACTTATGACTCCATGCTCCGAATTTAATTCCGAGACTACCGTTCTCTTAGTTGGAGCAAGCTCTACAACCTTGTCCTTTCAAATCCTCAAAACCACCATTTTGGTGCCAAGGAGAACTTCCATGGAAGGGGCTTGAGCTAATATTTTATGCCTTGTTGATCACCTTTGCTTAAGGTAAGGAAAAACCAAAGAAAAACTCCATTTCCTCTCCTTTTGGTATATGGCCGAAAATTAACCTCACCATGGTGTCTTTACCTTGCTTGTTTTAGCTTCATTTGAATCTTCCAAGGGCTAGGAGGAGTCCTCTCTTGATATATATTCAAGCTCTCTTTCCATTCCAAGGTAAAACAATCATGTTAATACCTTAAGATAATATATGTAACTAGGGTTTATAATGAGATGAAGCATAATGCTTATATACTCATTTCAATGTTGGTATATTGTTTAGTTGTTGGCAAGGAACCAAATGCCTTACCGTTTTGTAAAGAAACAAGAAAGAAATTTGGGAGGAAAAGAGGTAAATATGCTATCTTAATGTGGTTTAATGCCTTAGGAGGAATAAGCTTATAATGCTTGTTAAAACTACCTAAAGAGCAAATGGTGAATGACCTAGTAAAGTGTTCTCAAGGAGACTAGTAAAAGAACATATGTATTGGTGTATGTATTTGCAGGTCAAAGGCATTATTGATGTGGGAAATTCAGTGTTTAAGGTTATGCAATTTAAGGGCCTAAGAGCCATGTTATTTAAGGGCCTAAGTGCCAAGCAATTTAAGTTATGCACTATATTGTGATGTAGTGCTTAATATGTGAAGTTTGTGTGTAAAAATGTTCTTGATGGATTTTAGGTGCTCTTGAATGAAATAAGGTAAAAACCTAAGTGGTTGGATGTGAATATATACAAGAGAAGCTATGGCCAAATTTGGGAAGATGTGTAAGAAGTTCTAAGTGTTTTAAGGAAGTTTTGGTGAACTAGGGAGTGTTAAAGGTGAATGAATGTTTTTGAGAAAAGGCATGTAATAAGGTGATTTAGAGGGATGCAAGGATTTAGGCATTGTCTTGGAAGTTCTAGGAATTCAATATGTTTTTTGAGAATGCATTTAAGTCTTGGAGGAGTTTGTTTAAGGTTTAGATAATGTTGATATTCAAGGAATAAGTGATGTTTAGGTGGGATGTGAAAAAGGAGGTTTAGTTAGTATGAAAGAAGTTTGAGAGATGTTGTTAAGGTGTAGAGGAAACACCTTGGTATAGTGGTCAATATTGGTGAGATACCACTTGGAAAAAATTAAGGAGGAAGTGTAAGCTAGGGAAAGGAATTGTAAGAATGACATAAGGAGTTTTGATATGTAGGAAAGGATGTTTGAATGATGATGTTGTGTGGAAGAAATGTCTTGGTATAATGGTTAGAAATGGCATGAATCATCACTAAGGGACTTAAGTATAAACTATAAGTGTTGGAGGCTTTGGAGGAATTTGGCTAAGTGTTTAAAGGTGTAGAAGTTGAGCATTTTGCCGTGTCCGAACTTCCGTCCGGACATGGAAGTTCGGACAGCTCTGTTGGGTAAAGGATTTTCTGATCTTCGACTGATGTCCGAACTACCGTCCGAACATGGGAAGTTCGACACACTTATTTTATTCTCTGGTTTGGCCTCGAACAGCGTCCGAGCTTGGGAAGTCCGGACGCAAGTTCGGACGTTCACCAGTTTGCACCCCTAGAGCCTCGAACGGTGTCCGAACTTGGGAAGTCCGGACACAAGTTCGGACAAGGCACTGTATGGACCAAAATTGTTGTTTTAAGGTATGGAAATGATGTGTAATGATGGGGATTGATAGGTGATGATGTTATAAGGTTGTTAAGGACATGTTAGGTGAGTTTAATGGCAATTAGGTGGGTGAAAGTTGTATTAAAATGTGAGGGTAAAACAAGTTAAAAAGTGAAGTTATGTAACTAAGTTACGGGGAAAAATTATAAGCTTTGGACACTAAATAATCAAGCAAACCCCGATGTTAATAAAACACATGTGATGTTAACAGTTGTTCGAGAATCGCTCGAGGAACATAAGTGGACGTGGTAAAGTGACTCCGTGACAGGTATGGTTTTCTTGCAACCTGTGTCCTACCGGATTACACCGGCTTGTATGCCATATGTTTTCTTGAGTGTTTGCCACCTTGTAAGATTAAAACATGTAACGAGTTTATAGTAATTCATTTATGTGGCGAATTTGGCCTCCGATACCATTTAACCTCAAATATGTGTTAAACCTTAGCTAACCAAATCTAGGAACACATGAGTGATCGGTATTCGGAGTTGACGGCCCCAAACCTTGGGAACGTGCTAACCACGGCTATGTGTGAGTTAGTTGGACATTGTTGTTGTATGCAAGTGTGTGAACCTCCCTTGTGTGCTTAACTCGGTTATGATACCGTATGGTGTGTGGATGTGGTAGGCTCCATAATGGATCTCTAACTACTTATTATTAAGTGTATATGTACTAATGGGGGTGAGGAGTCCGGTTGTTCCGGCCACGCGTGTGATGGACGGGAGTCGTTATCTTATCCGGTTCGGCTCTCTTGGTGTATGTATAGGTGGTATTCCAATTTGGTTTCTACCTTCCCTTAGCTTATCCAAAGCTAGTTACTGACTCACGTCGGGCCACAGGGGCATACGTATGTTATTCGGTGTGCTTGGGATCACTATATCCGACACACCTTGGGTATAAGTTACCGTTCTATATAACGGACGGTAACGAGTTGGTAACGAGCTTAACATGGGATTGGCAAAAATCCCTAGGCTCACATGGTATACTAACTATGGTGGAAGGTTCCTTGTGAGAACCGATTTTTATGGTGTTATGTAATGTTATGGTGCTATGCAAATTCCCTTGCTTGCTATGGTATATATATATATTGGATGTTTAAATGAATGCGATGTCATCATATGTACGTTGAAACAAGAAAGGTGTTGTTATGTTTTATTATGTGAGAAATGAGATAGTTGTATGATATGGAGTGTGTGGATCATGGAAATGAATCCCAGTTTGCGACAAGAGGCATTTAAGGATAACCCGATTAATGGGTACATGTCGTTCGTTAAGGAGTAGCTCCGTTTTAGAGGAGAGCCACTCTAGGGTTAAGGAATCATTGAATGGTGGTTAAGTGTGGATGTTTGTTATAGGTTGAGCCCATTGAGGCAAAATGTTATGTGTTGTATGTTTATGGTTTGTATGCCATGATTTAAATATAATCAACTGCATGCTAAGACGACAATTAGTTGTGCGTGGCCCGGTAGCATGTGGGCTGCGGGATTACCATACCAGCAAGGTGCTGAGCCCCTTGGGGGCCACCCTTTCTCTCCTTTTCTATTTCAGGTACAAGGAGCTGGAAACCGTTCGATAGTAGGACGGGGCAGATGTTTATACATGGGTAGCCATTTAAATGGCGTGAGTATGATAGGCGTAGTAAGACCGAAATTGTTATCGGCAGTAGTTGGTAAATACTCGGTACAGTGGGAATGTATGTATATAATAAATGTTGAAAATGGAATGAGAATTGTATTGTGTAGTTGCTCGGGAATCTGGTCCATCAGACCGATACAAATGTATATGTATTTGCCTTGTTAGCCACGTGGGTGGTTAACGGCGTGTAACACCATTGGAATAAGTAATGCGATGAGTTAAGTTTCCGCTGCAAATGTGTTGTTAAATGTATGGATGTAGTTGGGGTGTTACAAAAAGTGGTATCAGAGCGAAGTATCGCTCTGATGACTGAATTACCGAGCTTAGGAAGTACCGAGTTAGGATTTAGGTACTTTGGGTTAAGGGTTGAGTGATAGCGTGAGAGATACGCTAGAAAGGAACTACCAGTGAATACTGGAAACCTATAGTATCCTTCCCACCCTCCACAATCCCTGTTTGATAACTTGGGAAACAACGCCAGAGAGATGGAAGTCCTCTCTTACTCGGGAATACCCGATCTGGCTATGTTAAGTACTACTGTGAGAACGGAGAACCCTGTCATACGGTGGATCCCGAAAACTGGGAATCCCGGAGACGGTATCCATCTGAACAATGTTAACCGCATTTAATAGCGAAAATGAAGAATCTTGTGTATAGAAGAATAGAATTCCGGCAACCTGGGTCGACGTGCTAAGCAGTCGAGAATAACCAACTTGCAATGCACCAACTGTGCAACAGGCAAGAAATGGATTAATAAAACCCGAGACGAGTGTCTACGGGACCACAGTTGATAAATAATAACCCAACGGTATACCAACCGACAAGGGAAATACAAGGTAGTGCCCAAATACGTGGAATGGGCTACAAAGTGAATACAATACTATGAAAAAGGGGTCTCCCAGAATGGGAAACACCCTAGTTACTGATTATCATGTGAAAACAGTGAGAAGTCATCTAGAGGAGTATTTATCAAGGCAGTAAGATCAGTGGGGGCCAACAAGGCCACTGATGACAATATGGTCAAAACAATACCACAATCGGTATGTGTCAAACCGATAGCCAGTTAGCATGGCGCACTTGCCATAGCAAGTGCTGCTATAACAGGGCTGTTCGGGAAATTCATAACCACTACAAGTACTTGGAAAAGTACCATAAAAGTTAAATGTGATTGTCATAACAGTGGAAGGGCCTGTTAGCCTAACCTCTGCAATTGGAAACACACCAGTCAGCAAGAAGCTAGACTTGGCTAAGGTAAGAAGATGCTGTGAGACCATGAAAATTTTCTTTCAAACCCAAATTTATTTAAACCCTTTCCTTTCAAGACCAGATTTTCTTTCAAACCAAACACTTCTTTCCAACCTTCTTTTAAACAAACCAGTGAAACCAGGGGCAATTGACAAGGATAAACGGTGGATAACCTTCCCTCGATTAAGTTCGGGAAGCAAGGAATGAATATTGTCATGGGACAATATAAGGGAGTTGACAACAGAATACTTCACCTAGGCGTGTGACGGACACTACGAGTGTACCAACTGTGTTGTGGGACGACCGCACTCCGATAGGAGCATGTGGGCCTGACAGACCTACTTATAGGTTAGTTGGGTAAGTAGTAATGTATCAGTATGATACCCCATATATGTATACAGGTAGAGTCCGAAACACGGGAAGTAGTCGATTCCGTCTACGGTCAGCAGTATAAATCAAGCAAGAGCTAGAGATTACAAGGAATGGTTGAAGTTAAGGAACTCAGTTAAATTAACGAGACTAAAGGAATTAGTGAATCCTTTCAAGGAATGTTTAAGAGTTAGGAAGTGCGAAGGGCACAAACTGTTGTGTAAAGACATCACATATGTCTTAAGGATCCTTAGGGATAAACATGTTAGCTGGAACGGTGACCCAGCCTGTACATGGCAAGCAAATGCCTAATGTGGACACATTAATGTGCAATGAACGGGATGAAAATTCCCAGAATGAGTACCTACACTACCAGGAAATGTTGATCTTCACAAAAGGAGATAATAAGCCATTTGAGAACGCAAACGGCGTGGCTAAGGGAATGTACCAATAAGTGTGAAACAATGTAAGGCATAAACGTAACAACACCCAGGAGCAATCCTTGAGGGGTGTTCGCATCAACAATTGTTGAACGAAATGACGTGACAGAAACACGAGGGTTGAAACTAACACCCAGTTTAGACATAAGTTGTCAGGGGACGGACTGACAAACCTAAGGGGCATCCCATGAAAGGAAACGGAATGCAACGACCTTGTCATGGAACCCACTACAACCTCTAAACATGTAATTGTACAGAGAAGTACATGTGTGTGGACAGCCTACAATGAGCCAGCTCAAGGCAAATAAGGCTTATAAGCCATAAGCAAGATATGTTATATAAATTCGGTTGATTGTAGAAGTTTATGTGGTACAAGGAAATAGAGCGGAGAACGAACCACTGCATTAAGAGTGGGGATACCTCTCGATATGGTGAGAGACCGCAGGAGCGGTAGTTATGTGAATCAAGTTCAAGAAATATGTGGAGGATGGACCACGTTGTTATTACCCCAGGATGATTTGAATAAAATAATACGAAAAGAAGTGCTCGTACCAGTTGTGTACACAGGAAGAGTAATAAGTCTGCTAGCAATCACCATAGGTGTGTGAAGCTAAATGTGTAGCGAACAACGCTCAAGAAACATAAAGGCTCAAGAAAAATAGTAGTATATTCAAAAATCAGCCAAATAGGTGGCCAGACAACCCAGTGTAATGGCAGAAGCTAATATAATAGCGGATGCAGTATAAGTTGATGTTTATAATGAGTAAGGACACGGTGCGACGCAATAAGCGACCGTTGTATGAGTTATGGTTAGATGATAAAATGGTGAGTTGGTGCGAGTTATGAGTTAACCCCAGTGGGTACCAACAGTAAGTGATAGCAAACGAACCGAGCAGAAGCCGGTGACAAGTATTATGTGGTGAGAATTTCGGGAAAACACAGTGTAAATTCCTATCGCAATCGCATGAGAGATTTACTGTCAAGAGTTTACGCCTCTGCACTCTGTATGACTGAGTGTTTTGGTATTGCACTTTGCGCAGTATTGATCAATGGGATAGCTAGGAATCAGAAGCGTGGTAATTGTGGAGGAATAATGTTATAATGGCCGATGCATAGGTAATGCAAGGCCGCAGGAATGAAAGAATACATGTACAAAACCAAAGGTGGAGACATGATTAACAGTAAATAACTATAATAACACTAAACGCCAAACTCGGTATGGAATATACCCCAATGTTGTAATTAGCTGAGAGAGCACTACACACTAAGTAGTAGCTCAATCTCAACCGACAGTAAGTCGGTAGAAGCAAGTCAATCATTGTGAATTACATAGTAGTTTTACGCTGTAAGCTATTGGAGAAGTGGATGGGAAGTTTTGAAACTCACCGAATTCACTCAGGGTAAAGATACCATGCGTCGGTTGAGAAACCATTCTTCCCAAGATAAGGGTAATACATTGGAGATGTACAATATAGTAACAGTAACGAATGGGGCAAACTAGCTCTATAATTATTAGGGTTGCGCAACGGAGGCCAGTGAGCCCATGCGTCAGGTACGGGTATATATTGTGAATATGAATGGATGGCTAGTTATCAGTGCCTAAAAGCCTTACAGGCCAGGACCGAAACCGGTTATGAGTTACAACTCCAATGCGAATTCTTGGTTTAGGAACTAAACCGCTAATATGGTTAAAATCCTCTAATCAGAATCCATTGTGTAATAGACCGCGTGGAAATTAAAATACTTCACGACGGCAGAACATTTTAAGCCAATGTTCAGTGATTGATTACGTGGGCGTAATCCCTTTTAAGGGGGGTAGAGCGCAAAACCACTTAGTGTGTTTTACCGTACAAGTGTACGTGAACGGGGTTGTGCATAGCACAAAATGATTTGTTATGATGGTTGGCGCGTGTGTTATATAACATACGCATTTATTTGTGGTTAAATTGTGGTAATTGCGCACAGAAGATGCGAATACCATTGTGGGAAGTGTGTTTATTTTGTTAACAGTGGTGTGTGAGAGTACAAGTGGAAGGGAGTAAAGAAACTCCCGGGGAACTAAAACCCCGACGGTGCATAAATGTAAACCATGTATTGTATTTTGATAAAAAATATATGTATATATATAATGTTGTGATTTATGAAGGGGTATGAGACCGACATAGAACCTAGTGAGAATTAATTCCCTAGGTAACTTGAATTAAGTTGGATTTGGGTGATGATTGATAGACGGAGTTCTATCCCTTGGAGATGTTATGATCATGATTAGAATGATTTAAAAGATAGAAATTGGAAATGAGTGATTTATACGATGCTTGAAAATGAAGTGGGAGGTGAAACTTGATTATCATGAGATCAAGGGAAGCCGAACACAAATTGGGGTGGAAAGATAGTTCAACACTGATGCTGATCACATCAGGGTTGGATGACTCTTGAAGCTCCCTGTAAGTGGTCACACACAACCATGTTAAGAAAATATAAGGAGCATAAATTGGACTTGGAGTTGTGTGGTGTTTTTCAAAAGGATTTTCAATTGGTATTTTAAAACAATCGATTAATATTTTGAATAAAGGATTCTCTTATATACTTAACCTAGTAAAGAATATTTTTGTAGTACTTGCTCACGAGCTGAGGACGTATGAGCCTTTGTCTTCGGACCGGTGACATGAGAAGTATATATGTTAAAAAATTAAGTGAATGTTTTGATCTCCCAAAGGAACGGGGACCAGAAGGTGTCCATCGCGACCGGGTTCTGCGGGATCACTGTGTATATGTACTCAACGTGGGATTCGAACCCATGGAGAGATGGAAAAGGTATTTCTGTTTGATATACATGCTATGACATGTTGTTTGGTATGTGTGATAAAGGTTATTTTGGCTTTGATCTCCTAAAGTGTATGCTATCAAGACCTATGAGTCTAAATGTGTTGTGTTACCCGGGCCTACGAGTCCAAATGTGGTTATGTCACCCAGACCTAAGAGTCTGAGGGATATTATGTTAGTGCAAGTGTGGTGAAGGTACCCGGACCATTAAGTCCAAGTTACCATGTGAGTAGGATATTTTATGTGAAATGTGGATATGTTGCCCGGACCATTAAGTCCGAGGTTGGATGTAAAGGGTGGTTGGTAATGGAAGTTTATGGCTATAAGTAATTCCCGTATTCTAATCTAATGATGCGAGGAAATGCGAACTTCGAGGACGAAGTTCTTTTAAGGGGGGTAGATTGAAATACCCCAAACCTTGGTATGTGTGTAAAGGTTAAACTATGGTATTTAGAGGCTAAAAAGTGCCTTAGAAACATGATCGAACCATTTAAACCATGGTAAAACACAATAAAACACTAAGACACGGTATGAGCAAAAACATGCTCTAAGCTTGGAGTGAACTTGGTTAGGACCCAAAGAGCCTACCAAGACTTGATAATGTTTAATTATGACTTTATAAGGCTAATTAAGTCCTTAGGAAACTTTGGTAGACAATGAAACCAAACAAAACACAAATAAATACCTTAAGGTCAATATGGGCCAAAATGTCTCTAAGCTTGGGATAAAGGTGTATAAGACCTAATGGTCATACCTATGCCTTATTTATATGTTAATGAACATATTAAATCAATTACTAAAGAAAACCAAGCTTGAAAACAAGTTAAAGCCAAATGTGCTTTAAGGAGTCTTAAAGCACGTTTTTGAAAAATTGTCTTGTAAATGAGTTTTGAATGGATAAATGTCCATCATTACTCTTTAATTAACATGTGTACTATATAGTATCACATTTGGGTGGCTATATCAATGGGAAATCAAAAATTTCACTTCTATGTGCCTTGTTTTTGGTGAATAGTGATTTTTATAACTAGTTTGTAACATATAATGTTATAAGTGAGACAATTGACTAATAAAGTCTAAATACCCCCTTGCTACTATTTGGGGCCGGTTTCCTTATAAGGGAATGAGTCATCCCTTTGTTAAATTGATAAGATACAAATTGATAAAGTAAAACACTATTTACTTTACTTAAATATCTAAAACTAACAAAGCAAACTCATTTCCTCATTCTCTCATCCTTTCTTCATTTCCCACGGTGGTCTTCTCTTCCTCCTCTCTCCATCGGTTTCCAACAGAGCCATACCATTCTTCATCCTTCATCACTTGTAACTTATGACTCCATGCTCCGAATTTAATTCCGAGACTACCGTTCTCTTAGTTGGAGCAAGCTCTACAACCTTGTCCTTTCAAATCCTCAAAACCACCATTTTGGTGCCAAGGAGAACTTCCATGGAAGGGGCTTGAGCTAATATTTTTATGCCTTGTTGATCACCTTTGCTTCAAGGTAAGGAAAAACCAAAGAAAACTCCATTTCCTCTCCTTTTGGTATATGGCCGAAAATTCACCTCACCATGGTGTCTTTACCTTGCTTGTTTTAGCTTCATTTGAATCTTCCAAGGGCTAGGAGGAGTCCTCTCTGATATATATTCAAGCTCTCTTTCCATTCCAAGGTAAAACAATCATGTTAATACCTTAAGATAATATATGTAACTAGGGTTTATAATGAGATGAAGCATAATGCTTATATACTCATTTCAATGTTGGTATATTGTTTAGTTGTTGGCAAGGAACCAAATGCCTTACCGGTTTTGTAAAGAAACAAGAAAGAAATTTGGGAGGAAAAGAGGTAAATATGCTATCTTAATGTGGTTTAATGCCTTAGGAGGAATAAGCTTATAATGCTTGTTAAAACTACCTAAAGAGCAAATGGTGAATGACCTAGTAAAGTGTTCTCAAGGAGACTAGTAAAAGAACATATGTATTGGTGTATGTATTTGCAGGTCAAAGGCATTATTGATGTGGGAAATTCAGTGTTTAAGGTTTATGCAATTTAAGGGCCTAAGAGCCATGTTATTTAAGGGCCTAAGTGCCAAGCAATTTAAGTTATGCACTATATTGTGATGTAGTGCTTATATGTGAAGTTTGTGTGTAAAAATGTTCTTGATGGATTTTAGGTGCTCTTGAATGAAATAAGGTAAAAACCTAAGTGGTTGGATGTGAATATATACAAGAGAAGCTATGGCCAAATTTGGGAAGATGTGTAAGAAGTTCTAAGTGTTTTAAGGAAGTTTTGGTGAACTAGGGAGTGTTAAAGTGAATGAATGTTTACTTGAGAAGAAGGCATGTAATAAGGTGATTTAGAGGGATGCAAGGATTTAGGCATTGTCTTGGAAGTTCTAGGAATTCAATATGTGTTTTGAGAATGCATTTAAGTCTTGGAGGAGTTTGTTTAAGGTTTAGATAATGTTGATATTCAAGGAATAAGTGATGTTTAGGTGGGATGTGAAAAAGGAGGTTTAGTTAGTAAGAAAAGAAGTTTGAGAGATGTTGTTAAGGTGTAGAGGAAACACCTTGGTATAGTGGTCAATATTGGTGAGATACCACTTGGAAAAAAATTAAGGAGGAAGTGTAAGCTAGGGAAAGGAATTGTAAGAATGACATAAGGAGTTTTGATATGTAGGAAAGGATGTTTGAATGATGATGTTGTGTGGAAGAAATGTCTTGGTATAATGGTTAGAAATGGCATGAATCATCACTAAGGGACTTAAGGAGTATAAACTATAAGTGTTGGAGGCTTTGGAGGAATTTGGCTAAGTGTTTAAAGGTGTAGAAGTTGAGCATTTTGCCGTGTCCGAACTTCCGTCCGGACATGGAAGTTCGGACAGGCTCTGTTGGGTAAAGGATTTTCTGATCTTCGACTGATGTCCGAACTACCGTCCGAACATGGGAAGTTCGGACACACTTATTTTATTCTCTGGTTTGGCCTCGAACAGCGTCCGCGTCGACTTGGGAAGTCCGGACGCAAGTTCGGACGTTCACCAGTTTGCACCCCTAGAGCCTCGAACGGTGTCCGAACTTGGGAAGTCCGGACACAAGTTCGGACAAGGCACTGTATGGACCAAAATTGTTGTTTTAAGGTATGGAAATGATGTGTAATGATGGGGATTGATAGGTGATGATGTTATAAGGTTGTTAAGGACATGTTAGGTGAGTTTTAATGGCAATTAGGTGGGTGAAAAGTTGTATTAAAATGTGAGGGTAAAACAAGTTAAAAAGTGAAGTTATGTAACTAAGTTAACGGGGAAAATTATAAGCTTTGGACACTAAATAATCAAGCAAACCCCGATGTTAATAAAACACATGTGATGTTAACAGTTGTTCGAGAATCGCTCGAGGAACATAAGTGGACGTGGTAAAGTGGACTCCGGTGACAGGTATGGTTTTCTTGCAACCTGTGTCCTACCGGATTACACCGGCTTGTATGCCAATATGTTTTCTTGAGTGTTTGCCACCTTGTAAGATTAAAACATGTAATGAGTTTATAGTAATTCATTTATGTGGCGAATTTGGCCTCCGATACCATTTAACCTCAAATATGTGTTAAACCTTAGCTAACCAAATCTAGGAACACATGAGTGATCGGTATTCGGAGTTGACGGCCCAAACCTTGGGAACGTGCTAACCACGGCTATGTGTGAGTTAGTTGGACATTGTTGTTGTATGCAAGTGTGTGAACCTCCCTTGTGTGCTTAACTCGGTTATGATACCGTATGGTGTGTGGATGTGGTAGGCTCCATAATGGATCTCTAACTACTTATTATTAAGTGTATATGTACTAATGGGGGGTGAGGAGTCCGGTTGTTCCGGCCACGCGTGTGATGGACGGGAGTCGTTATCTTATCCGGTTCGGCTCTCTTGGTGTATGTATAGGTGGTATTCCAATTTGGTTTCTACCTTCCCTTAGCTTATCCAAAGCTAGTTACTGACTCACGTCGGGCCACAGGGCATACGTATGTTATTTCGGTGTGCTTGGGATCACTATATCCGACACACCTTGGGTATAAGTTAACCGTTCTATATAACTGGACGGTAACGAGGTTGGTAACGAGCTTAACATGGGATTGGCAAAAATCCCTAGGCTCACATGGTATACTAACTATGGTGGAAGGTTCCTTGTGAGAACCGATTTTATGGTGTTATGTAATGTTATGGTGCTATGCAAATTCCCTTGCTATGCTATGGTATATATATATTGGATGTTTTAAATGAATGCGATGTCATCATATGTACGTTGAAACAAGAAAGGTGTTGTTATGTTTTATTATGTGAGAAATGAGATATGTTGTATGATATGGAGTGTGTGGATCATGGAAATGAATCCCAGTTTGCGACAAGAGGCATTTAAGGATAACCCGATTAATGGGTACATGTCGTTCGTTAAGGAAGTAGCTCCGTTTTAGAGGAGAGCCACTCTAGGGTTTAAGGAATCATTGAATGGTTGGTTAAGTGTGGATGTATTGGTTATAGGTTGAGCCCATTGAGGCGAAATGTTATGTGTTGTATGTTTATGGTTTGTATGCATGATTTAAATATAATCAACTGCATGCTAAGACGACAATTAGTTGTGCGTGGCCCGTAGCATGTGGGCTGCGGGATTACCATACCAGCAAAGGTGCTGAGCCCCTTGGGGGCCACCCTTTCTCTCCTTTTCTATTTCAGGTACAAGGAGCTGGAAACCGTTCGATAGTAGGACGGGGCAGATGTTTATACATGGGTAGCCATTTAAATGGCGTGAGTATGATAGGCGTAGTAAGACCGAAATTGTTATCGGCAGTAGTTGGTAAATACTCGGTACAGTGGGAATGTATGTATATAATAAATGTTGAAAATGGAATGAGAATTGTATTGTGTAGTTGCTCGGGAATCTGGTCCATCAGACCGATACAAATGTATATGTATTTGCCTTGTTAGCCACGTGGGTGGTTAACGGCGTGTAACACCATTGGAATAAGTAATGCGATGAGTTAAGTTTCCGCTGCAATGTGTTGTTAAATGTATGGATGTAGTTGGGGTGTTACAACTAGTCTTGATTCTCCACCAAATATCAATACGTCTCCTGACTTCAAAATAATTTTACTCGCCTTATCCATCCTCTTCTAATCACCGTATAAAAACTCAGCATCGTCTCCTATGGAGAATGATACAACCGGTATCCCTTGGGTAATTGACTATGAGGTCTCATCTCGGTCCTGGTGTAATCCCAGTTTTCCCCCTTTTTCATAAAAGTTTGCTATACAAATGTCGGCCTTCATGTGTGGATTGGGGTTGGTTTCTAATTGTTGTGCAATCCAGACCGCTTCTGCCACCAAGGTTTGAAAACTATCGGGTATCTTAGGAACTCGTGCCCCATCTACTTTTCTAACCTCACTATACAACCTAGTTTGTGGATCCCAATTCATACCCATGCACATCATATACAATTTAAGTTTTGATCCACTACTGTATCCTGGATTATAAAATCGCCCAAGGCCTATTCCCAAGGTTCTACATTCGTTTACAATGGTTATTTGTTCGTCTAAATTTAGATATTGTTTGAGTAGGATCATGCCGAGTCGAAGCACTTGGCATTCTTTCTCTGAATGTTCTCGACCTTCGCTCATAGGCTCAGGTGATCTCGGCCTCGTAGGTAAAGGATAACAAATGTCGAAACACCAATTAGGTGGGAGATTTCCTAAATTAGGTCTCCCCAAATTTTATTTCACACAGAAACATATACAAGTCTTAATGACTGAATAACAGTAAACATACATTCATCGCATCATGCTCTAGATCTAAGTTCTAGGCTTACCGCTCTCGCGCTGAGCACTAGCCTCAGTGCCTGATGTTCCCACTATATACAGGGTGTTCCTACTCGGAACTATCTCCTTCCCCTTTTGACTCCCGGATGAGGGTGGCAGTCCTCTCGGTCCCCTAGTATAGGTGTTAGTCTGTGGTTCCTGACCTCCTCTGGGTCCTCTAGTCTCTGTAGCTGGTGGCCTCTGTGAACCCTTAGCTCCCTTGTACACTCGGCTTACTGGGTTGGAGAAACACTCGTACTCCCGGTGGCCATCCTTTTTGCAGTAGCAGTAGCGGCACTCCACCTTCCTGCCCTGACAGTCTACTCCTGGATGGTCACCTCCACAATGCTTACAATAGTAGTGGCACTGGGTTGGCTTATTACCCGCTGTTCATGCAACATGATTTAGAAGGGTATAGTTAATGAATGTTTGGTTAGATGGGGAATGGGTATCCTTACCCCTAGGTGGTGCCGATCTCAGCGGCTGTGCATCGATGGCTGGGCTGGTCAGACGAGGGACCTGTTCCTTCGTCTTTTGACCTTGGATGTCCTTCTTCCCCTTTTTCTTGTCAAAGAATCTCCTGTTACAGGTTTGGATTAGTGACCAGACTAAGTGTAGGCAATATATAGGTATTTCTCCTTAAGTAAAGGTTTCTTACTTCCCTTTCTTGTAATATCCGCCATATATGGCTTCCCCTCCTTCTTGTCCCTCAGTATTCTTCCTCTTCTTACCCTGGGCTTCCTCCCGGGACTGTAACATTAATTCAGTTGCTGATGCTGCGTCGTAACACTCTTGAATGGTAGTAAAACGAATTGCTCCTATGGCACTCTGGATGCGAAACTGTAACCCTCCCCTTAATTTCTGAATCTTCACAACATCGGAGTAGTCGACCCCTGGAATGAAGTCAAGCAGGCCGATAAACCATGCATAGTACTGGTCGACTGTTTGGCTCCCCTGGATTAAGGTCTCAAACTCTTGCCTTTTTCTTCGCTTCAAGTGTTCGCGGTAGTACTTTGCCCGTAACACATCTACGAACGCCGTCCACCCGAAGTCTGGTGTAGCTCTATGGTGGTCCTCCACTGACCGCCACCAAGTATCCGCTGCATCCTTTAAGTTATATGCGGCGATATCGACCTTTTGGTCCTCTGGAACTCGAACGGCCTTGAAAGCTTTCTGGTGTTCTACGACGAACTTCTCCAATGCGGCGGGGTCTAGTTCCCCTCAGTAAGTTGGTACTTTTGCATCAGCAACACTTTTCAACCAATTGGTCTCTCTGGGCTGTGGCGGGGCTGGTATGGCTCCCGCAACTTGGGCTCCTAGTTGAGTGGCGAAGGCTGCCATGGCCTCTGCTAGGCCTGGTATATCTGGGACATCAGCTGGTGCAGTTCCACCTCGTCCTCCTCTGCCTCCTCCACGTGATCTTCTGCCTCCAGACATCTATAGTATAATATACTAATATTACTACTCAGTGCTACACCGTAATACACACACAATCAGAAATAGGTAATAAAGCTAACTACTAGCAGTAAAATATATCCCTAGGGTTTTTCTTTCTAAGTCACGAATCCTCACAGACGTTTCCCGTTATCCCATATTCCTATGCTCATTGTTCTTGACTCAGTATCCTTCATCAGAGCGGTACTCCGCTCTGCTACCACTTTTTGTAACACCCCTACTCCTAAACCTGTAATAAACGTCGTGAGTCGTAGCAAAATAAATAACGTCGCAGCGGTAAATAAAACTATCTAACCTTGGTGTTACACGCCATTACTCACCCTTGTGAGCAACAAGGCATCCTTCTCCATCCAACAACCTTAACACCTTACGCTGTGATGAACGGATACTGAGCACTCTAATTATTACAGACCAAATCCAAACTAGATGAGCAACTAAATGAAATACAACAATTTCCAAAATATAGTACGTAAAAAACAACAAGTGTTTATTAAAAACATAGCAGCTACCCTGTTCCCCGCACTCCGGCTTGTGTATTCTTCAGTGACCTGAAATGTTTGGCCCATTGAAGGGCTCAGCAAACTATGCTGGTATGCTAAATGTAGTCGTCAGTCTAAGTCTTCTAGATTCCTTAAGTCGTTTTAGCCATCTTGATATTAGATTCATTACAAGATAATCCGGTTTACAAGAGTAATAGAAATACTGTAAACACTGAACAACCACATCACAATACCCTGCAAGCATTAGTGCATAATAATACACATCAACCAATAATTAATACCAACAACCATCAATCACCAAACAAGGTAAACATACTTAAAACAACTGTTATTGTTAGAAATCACATGACCCTTATCTTTCAAAACCAACCACTTAACTTTTCCAATTAATCTCACCTCAGGCGTCATGTCAAGACAACCTTAATAATCTTTGATAATGGACAATGTGTCCCCTGGGTCCCAATGGAACCGTTAGCAGCTGACCTTATGGCCCTGGATAATAATATATATACATTGACCGATCCGGTCGAACCTGTGCACCAACGGTAGTGCCTTCCGCCATCCCCGAATGTGGCTGATGGATTTCCTTTGAGTGACCCCCATTGAAGTCTCTCGTAGTGATCACAATGTGCAACCAGAAAGTCGAAACAATCCGGATTCCTCTCTTTATAAGTTAGCCCTTTTTGTCAATGACTTAATAACCAATACTTGAAATAAGACTTTAACAATTGACCTTTGTTAGGTTCAATAAGACCTAAGAGTCAATTAGTCTCTCCTTTTTTTCCAGTTTAGATGTATAAACTTCTAGTCATAAGACGTTCGCGTATAAAATACAACGCAACAGTTTAAGCAATACCATATACAATATCATTCACATAAAATCATAGATATCGTTCTTAAACATTTAAACACATAATGTCTGGACCTTAGGATAATCCTTAGGACATTCAGACCACACAATTAACATACCGTTCACCGGGATAACAACTAGCTTGACAATTCCTGCTCTAGTAATTCTTTCACGTACGCTGTTATTTATACATGCAATAACGTATATTTATTAATATGACTGTCCACTAAATATTACAATACAGTCACCGTAGAGTTTATTCTCGTTGTATACTAACTCTGTATGTTATTTGCTTTCCCCGGTTATTTAAACAGTGGCTCTAGAAAACCTAACAATTCATTATTTTATGTGAAGTTCACATGTGATAATGAATTATCATTATACGGTATAACTTTATCTTATTAATTATACTCCCATAATTATTTCCACATATCATTTATATCACATCATATAGTTATTCATATTATAACTACCTTTATTTTAAAACTTTATATTATGTTTCATAATATACCATAATTCATTATATTACATAATCTTAATTCCTTTCTTTATTAAATTACCAAAACCACCATAATAATTCGGTATTTATATCTTGTACCCAACAACTTTTATAAATTACCAAATAACCATATAACTTCTATAACTTACTAATTACTATACCAAATTTTCGGTAACTACCTTTTCTACCCACTAACTTTCGTAGATTACTATCTAACCACTCATAGTTTTCGTTTTTTGTAAAAATTTTCCCTTTATTCACCATTTTACCCTAAAACTTTATATAAGTTACATATTAACTTATAACCTAGTTTTAATACTTAATTTTTCTAATACCAAAAGACCCTTATACTTCTGTAAATTACATATCCGCCCCAATTTAATTCAGTTTTCCATCTATATTTTCATAAATCACATATTCACCCCAAAACTTTTATAAACTTAATATTTTATGTCATAAACCATTTTAACCCAAGTTTTTAGTCAACACTTTGACCAGACTTAATTTCATACTTAATACTTCAGTATACCCATAAAATCATATATATTCTCGGTAAAACACAAAGCTTTCCAATATCACAAATAGTCACAAAACTTTATAAAATGTTATTCTTAACACTTAAACACTTATTTAAATTCACTAAAATTCATAATATTAATTCCTACCTTATATTATACCATAAATATACCAAATAATTCCTTATGTGCACGGCAATTTATATTTGTACTCTAAACTTTTCAGAAATTATATTATAACCACATAACTTATTACAATAGCCATTTAAATACTTGTAGCTATTTTAATGTTCCAAAAATTTATAAAATAAGTTAATACACTTATATTTTTCAAAATTCACCAAACTTCTTGTAATGCTCTCGGCAACAATTAAAATTTATCATATGGTTTTTAAAACTTGTTTTAAACTTTATAATATGTATATATAAATGTATATAAGTCATATACCACCTCTAGAATTATGCTAATGACTTAGAATGATTACAAACCAAAAATAGAACATAAAATCTCTAAACCATTCGGTTTTAATATTTTTTGTAACAATAATTAATTCTTATGACCCTAATACATACCTTAAGGTAATAATCTTACCTTATATGTTATAAATTATTTCCTTGACAATATAACCTATAGTTTTCAGTTTTTAATTTATTTAAAGGTTATACAAAATTTTTATAACAAAGTTTGAAGCTTAAATCAAACTTAAACTTAATAACCTTATTTATATAAACTTACCCTTAAATCAAGACAATTCTTGTTCTTGATTTTCCCTTGAATTTCCAAGCTCTTCAAATGTTATTTGATGTAGAGAATTCGAGCTCCTTGTACATATATAGGAGATCTATTTGTTAGACTTCTAACAAGAGTTTATAAATATTATTTGTGGTAATTTTACAAGAGTTTACCTTAGGAATTTAACAAGGTATTTTTGATACACCTTGAGATGATTGAAGATCCAAGTTTCCTTCATGAAATAATGAAGAAAATATAGATTTAGGAGACATAATTTTCGGACATGTAGAAGTAAATTGTCTAGGGTTTTCAAACATGAAAATACCTTAGATTAACCTTGATTACTCCTTGAATTGATGTTGAATCAAGACAACTCCTTGGAGTACAAATCGTTCGCGAATTCTTGTAAGCTTGATAGGATTATTCTTGCTTCAAGACTTGATAGAATTAACTAGGAATAACATTAAAATGGTGTTAGAATTATTACACCATTAATAGAGTTTATTAACACTTAGGAATTGATTTAGGAAATGAAAAAAAAAGAGAGAGTTAGAAGGGACACTTACCAATTGTGAATGGAGGCAAAGAAATCTGATTGTCATTCAGGTATGTTATAAGGTAAGTCATGGATTAACTAAGTGTCATTATTTTATGTATTGTTTTGTTTAATTTGATTACAAAATTAATCACTATGGCTGCTCCTCTTCAGCAATGCTACGGTTGATTGCAGTATACCTAACATCTTTTCTTGTTTGTATTAGTTAATTGTCATTATTATTTCCATTTTGATTTCTTAATTAGCTACAAGCTCTTTCGGCTGGGTGAGCATTATGGAGTTAATCATTTCCTATGGCGCTGCACTAAACGGTTACAAGGAGTGGATGAAATTAAACTTAGTTTGTTTAATCATCTAGCACATGTTTAGGCTTAGTTATTTATGTAATTATTGAGCACTTATTCTGTTTAATTGGTGCAGGTTGGACGGCAGTATTGGAGCACTTCAAACAGCATTATAACAGCTCCATTCATGTATATTTACGGTAATCAAATAGCTAGAATGTTAGTCCATGCTTTTGGTTTATATGTATTAGTGTAATTAATATTGTTAACTTGCTTAATTCCTGCAGGTGTGGACGGCTGGAGTGGAGCACTTCTGCAGCACTACACCATGGCTACGGTAATGATAAGCTTAATTGGTTAGACTTTGCTTGTTAATTATTAGACAATTAGATAGTGTAAGTTAGGTCATTGTCTTTTTAGCTTAATCAATTGGTAATCAATTCTCCACACTACAGATTTGAATCGGTAATCATATGTCAAGTATCAACTTGTTTAGTTTGTTAAATTGTCTAGTGAAGATATGACTAGACTAGCAATATAAATGGCATTATCTAAATATGAGCTAATGTTTGTGATTCTTTGCAGGTAACCGATGGTGAGGGTTCTAATTTAATGTCATATTGATACCTTACCATTTAATTTAGGTAGGAATGAGTCATCATGTAAAATGACATGTTTTTGAATCAAAACTAGCCAAATATAGACTAGAACTCTCGCCCACCATGGAGGTAATTTGGGACTGATTTTTCATTTGA
Source organism: Limonium bicolor (assembly GCA_023374045.1). Classification (NCBI taxonomy): domain Eukaryota; kingdom Viridiplantae; phylum Streptophyta; class Magnoliopsida; order Caryophyllales; family Plumbaginaceae; genus Limonium; species Limonium bicolor. The sequence continues at coordinate 317,978,630 of CM041778.1, read as the reverse complement.
TTTTTGTTGCACTATATTGTACTAAGACCATACTAATATTTGTAATAGGTTCCAGCATTTAATTTGTACATTTCTATTATAGTAAAAGATGAAAGTTTTATGGTAAAAATGCTGATTTTAGGTACCTTTTTTGTCCTAAAAATCGCCCCCATTTATACTATGAGTTTAGTACTGGAACCAATTGATTTAGATGGTCATTTTATCCACTTTTAATTTTACCAACTCGTGGCTCCTCAAAAACCTCAAGGCAATTGCATAGAACGCATTTTTGTGACACCCGAAGGCGTGTTTTTGTGCTTTAGGAATTTTCTTAGAAATAATTAGTTGCTATGTGTTCCAAGTGTTTATTGACATTGTTTATAGTCAATAATAATATATTAAGGTGTTACATTGAGTCATACGGGGTTATATAAACTCATAACACAATTTCGGGCCTTAAAGGGCCTTTAGGGAATTCCTGGGTATTTCGTATTTTTTACCTCAGTTCCAACTGAGGACTTGTGTTTCAAAGGTCGTATAATGATCCTTGGTTGACTTTATATGATGTTCATAGCTTATATAATTGTTTACTTAAGGTCGGGCTTTAGCGCACGTTTTTGACCTTAGGAATTTAAGTGCGTTCTCAATGCCTGAGTGTTTATATACTCTCTTAGGGATTAATAATCCCCTAATAATATATATTTATCATTATTTAATTATTTAAATGTTAAGGGTATTTCAAGGTCTGATTCGGCTAAATGGCAGGCTATGTATTCCGCAGAGTAGTGTAGAGCTGAGAGAGCGCATGTTCCAGCAGGCACGCAGTTATTTCTTGCCGATTCATCCCGGGGCTTCTAAGATGTATAAGGACCTGAAGCATCATTTCTGGTGGAGTGGGATGAAGAGAGACGTGACCGACTTCATGATCAGATGTCTCACCTGTCAGAAGGTGAAGTTTGAGCACCGGAGACCTGGAGGTATGGTGCAGTCAATGCCGATTCCGAGTGGAAATTCAATGACATCTCCATGGACTTCGTGGTTGGACTCCTGCCTACTAAGGAGGTCTGAACATGATTTGGGTAGTTGTTGATCGCCTTACAAAGGTGGCCAGATTCATTCCGATGAAGGACACCTAGAAGGTACCAAAGCTGGCTGAGTTGTTTGACATAGAGATAGTGAGACCTCACGGTGTGCCGATCGTTTCTAATAGGGATACCAGATTTTTATCGAGGTATTGGCGCGCGACTTGAGAGGCGCTAGGCACAGAGCTGAAGCTCAGCACGGCTTTTCACCCGCAGACAGACGGGCAGTCAGAGAGGACTATACAGACGCTAGAGGATATGCTGAGGGCGTGTGCTTTGGACTTCTAGGGCAGTTGGATAGATAGGCTACACCTTATCGAGTTCTCATACAATAATAGCTACCACGCTCGATTGAGATGTCTCCTTTCCAGGCCTTATATGGCAGACCCTGCCGCACACCCGCTTTGTTGGGATGAGACTAGCGAGTCTATCATCATAGGACCTGAGTACCTGGAGCAGGTACAGGCAGAGGTGCAGCAGATACAGAAGAATATGAAGGCTGCCCAGGACCGACAAAAATCCTACGCCGATCAGAGACGACGGGACCTGGAGTTCGCAGTTGTTGACCACGTATTCTTATGTGTATCGCCTATGAAGGGTGTGTTCCGATTCGGACAGAAAGGCAAGCTGAGCCCGAAGTTCGTCGGACCGTATGCGATCATGAAGCGTGTGGGCCCGGTTGCATACAGGTTAGATCTACCAGCTGATTTGGGCCGAGTGCATAATGTTTTCCACGTATCCCAACTCAAGAAATACATGCCCCATCCTTCCCATGTTCTGCAGCCCGAGAGGCTAGCGTTAGAGCCGACCATGCGGTATACTGAGACGCCTCAGAGGATACTTGACCCGAAGACTAGGGACACTCGTAACAAGTCGGTAAGACTTGTGAAGGTCCTCTGGTCTAACCACGATATAGAGGAAGCTACGTGGGAGTTGGAGGATGAGATGCGAGCGAAATACCCATCGTTATTTACTAACTAGATTGTCTAGTGTAGGGTACGTGGGCGTACCCCTATTTTAGGGGGGTAGAGCCTTTTTGGTTTTGTCATCGCTATAGCGATTGTAGTGTGTTATTGCATTGCTGCATTGGATGTTGTTATGTGTTGGTACGATGCCTTGTATTGACATCTCATGATTATTGGATATCTCATGAAGATACTTGTTGAGGTTATGCACCAATTGAGATTATCAATGATTGAGTTATAGTACGATGACCGGAATGATAGATATAACACTTAGCAGGACTTGATCCAAAGAACATCACCGTTAGAGAGTAAACTTCGGGACGAAGTTCTTTTTAGGGGGGTAGAATGAAATACCTCGAACCTCGATCACCGTAATTAAGAAGTAGATTAAATTAAACGAGAATGTAAATAAGGATTGATTATTAATTTATTATCAACTAATGGATTTAAAACAAGGAGAATATAATATACACTAAAGTATTTATATGTATATTACAATACATGAAATAAATCCAAGCCATGACATGTTATAAATACTAAGTAAAACAAAATAAATAATACCTAAACACACAGAGTACATGTAATATATTACATAAAAACACAAGACAACAACACAAAAAAAAAATATGTTGTTCAGTTTGCCTACCAAGCCACCGTAAAGCATGACACCAAAATAATAAAGGAAGCCTTGTGAGAGGAGTAAAACATGGAAGGAAATAGGAAGATTATACTTGTTGTAGAATAGATTAATACATGTCATAACTTACCTAATGTAATAATGAATAAAAAAAAAAAGAGAAGTGAGGGCTGGTGCAATATGCCATCCGAAAGTAACAAAAAAAAAAAGAGTTGTACCATGGAAAGTAATTAAAGGAGGATTGTACTTGTTGGTGACTAAAGTAAACAAAGGAAGGCTGATTTTCCATACCCATTCGGTAATACCAAAAGCAGAAAAGGAGACTAGATTACTTTTGTACTTACCAAGTACACCTACTATCCACACTAGAGTAAAGAGAAGCAAAATAGAAGCTCCAGCCTGTTTGTTTTACCGAGAAGAACAAGAGGAAAGGAGGAAGGAATAAGGTGAGTGAAATGAGTAAATTAGTAGGAGTTGTACTTGCCAAGTACTTATAGTATTATAAGCTAGGAGACAAGACAAGAAATAAAATCAAGTCCATCGGCTGCTGTATCTACCGAGGACAACAGAGAAAAAAAAAGAGGAACCCATAATAGTACTCTGTACCTGTTAACAATACACAAATGAGCAAGTCAGGGAAGAAAGAAAAGAAGACTGCCGTTAATACTACTGCTACCGAGAGCAGAGAAGGAAAAAATAACAAGGAGGGAAGAAGTAAGATGAGTAAAATAAGGAGAGGTATTAGTAGCTTGTACTTGGCTACAAATCTAGAAAAATTAAACAATGCCATGAGAAACCAACCAACACCCAAACCATACTGCTATCGGAACCAGAAAGGAGAAAAGGAAGGGGGTACACCTGTTGGAAAAAAAAAACTAGCTTGCAAGGACAACCTTGACAAACACATTTCAATATAACCATGCTCTCTTCCTCACATTTTCTTTTCTTCCTTGTCGGTCAACCCAACCATTCTACTCCTTTTGTACAACCGAACAGTAAGTTGTTTCTTTCCCCCTACACTCCACTTCTCTTGCTAATTCAATATAGTTTCCATTGTAGTATTAATCTCACCCTTCTCCATTAATCAGTAACCTTATCTTGTACCGCATGTGGAGGCCGAAAAAATTACACCCAAGGGAGCTTTCTGGAAACTGAAAATAGCACCATAGGAGGAGACTTAATCAAGGTAAAATTTTGACTCTAACTCTCACCATTTTCTTGTCCTGTTAAAACCGAGACATACCACCTTTTTTTAAACTCCATCTTGTTCACCTTTTCATGGAGCAAAGTCCTGAACACATCCAAGCTCCAAGGGATGAAACCTTCTTGAATTTTTTTCCCAAGGTAAAGCTGTCTAAACTAGACTCCCCATGCGTTGGAACACCTCTCATTCCAGCACCTCCAAGTGACTACTTCTTGCTGTATTTCCAGGCCAAAACCGAGATCCTCAAGGGGGAAATAGTCACCCTTAGACTCCAAGGTAAATCATAAACTTGGTGCATATATTAATACCTTAAACTCTTAAGCCTACCTAGATTATATTGGGGTGACTTAAAGGTCCTAACTATGTGTTTCTCTTCTCTTAATCATGGCTGTAATTGAGTGCAAAACAAAACAACTGGTTGGAAATTACAAGGAAGAAAAACAAGTTTAAAAACAAACTTAAAGAGAGGTAAGTGTACAAATAATGTATTATGTTTTTTAAACCCCTCATTTACCTTAAACTGGAGCAAAAAAAAAAAACCTAACTAGACTTCCACCAAATCAGGAAAGGCCGAGAGCTAGAAGACCGGGAGTACTTGGGAGCAGATTTGGAAATATTGTAAGGTAAATATGAGCTAAACTTAATCTTGTGTAGTAGGATTTAATTCCTTTTTTTAAGCTGCTGTATAACCAAGAAAAATCTTAGCCTTAAATGATTTTTAAATGATTATAAACTAGGGAGGAATGCTTAGTTAGGTTACTAATGGATAGTAGCTTAAATGTCATATTTATAAGATTTTTAACACAAGAAAATGTAACAAGTAAAGAAAAAAAACAACAACGTGGAGCATGTTATGGTTGGTATTTATATGGACGATTTGGGCGTAATGTGTGAAATAATCCTGGCACAATAGTTAAATATGTAAGTCTGCTATACAAGTATTACGTGACCTTGTGAGTGTTTTAACAAAAAAAACGGCTACCACTGTATATATATGTCCGAGAGCAGGGGTTACCAAACTATAGGCTAGGATTTAAATTCCAGCTGGGAACTAGGCTATATAGATGGTAGAATAGTGAGCTAGAGGAGCGTACAGAATGGGAAAGAATAAAAAAATATTAAGCAAACTGAAAATTAATCATAAGCCTCTAATGATTAGGTAATATTTAAGGTGGTAAAACAATTCAATTCTTCAAAAGTATGGGGGAGGAATATTAGCGACCGAGAACAACCATCATATAGGCCTTATGGGGATGTAATATAATGTAGGAGCTTATATTATAAATTTTCAGAATTAAAATAAGTTTTGGGGCTATATTGTAAATTCTAGGAATATGGGGTACAAATGGTGAAAACTGAAAACTTGGGGGTTAAAACAGAATTTAGATGGTCAAAATAATTAAGGAGGACATATTGACCAAGTTTAGAAAATAAACGAATGAAATTGTAGAATGAAAAGATATTAGGATTAAATTGTAATGTTTATAAAATAGAAGGGACATAAGCATAATTAAAGGGGAAACATGGGTAGAAATCGGAAAATAAAGAAGGAAATATATATATATATATATATATATATATATAGGGGGCTGTAGAGAATTACCGACAACAATGGGTATTATTAGAGAATAAAATTAGCATAAAGTTAAGGATTACGAAATAAATGTCATTTGTGTTCAATTGTAAAATCTAAAAAGTTTATGAGGTCAAAATGTAATTATGATAAGTTAGGGGCAAAGCCGAGAGTTGGTTGAATATGGGGGGCTGTCCTATAAATAAAATAATGTAAGTTAGGAAGTTAAAATAACTAAGTAAGGAAGCTAGTTTATAAGACAAGTTAATAATATACATAAGATAATAATACTAAGGAATATAAGGGGGATAATACATGGTGAGGGATGATATAAAAATGTTGTTGTCACATATAAAAAAAATGAGTACATCTAAGAGTAGAGCACGATGTAAGTATAGGATTTTAATTTGATACGGGAACGCATGCATGCGCATGCACGTGGGGAACGAAACGAAATGAAAAAAAAGATACATACGATAATGAAATAATAAGCAGGACGGTTTTTATAATACATTCGGTTAATAATTATAGGAGGAATTCACCTCGGATAGCCGGTAGAGCTAAGCGAGTTAAGTTGGACGACAATTAGGCAAAGGCATGGTTTCTTGTAGCCTGCTTGCTACCGGGTTATACTCGGCTTGTGTGCTAGTTGTTGTGTGAAAAATGACCTCAAGATTAAGCATGTAATTGGATTATTGATATTGTTGTTCGTGATTGCGTGACGATAACCCGACTGTATAAATGTTGCGCCGCTAACTACACTATAAAGTAGACTAGCACTCGAGAGAATGAATTGGAACATGAACGGAAATCCTAGGAGATTTAAGTGGATAATTTATATGAGTACGAGGACTAAATACCAACCTCCTCATTAATCGTAAAACATTAGAGCGATGTATGAAAGTAACAAGGAAACGACTACGAGAATTTCCATACAAGTGACATTGGGGAAACGAGAGGAACCAGGTAGACCGGGCACACGTGTTATTTGGCGGATTGTGAGGGTGGTAACAGCATCAGGTCAACCTCGTTGGAGTGTGCTATGGACTGTGCTGCCCCGGAGTCAAGTAGTTGGCTCCACGTCTTTGGGCATGATCATGGAGGGGGGAGATATATTTAAGCCACCATCGGCAAGGGTTAATGACTTGAGAATATAATATTCCACTTGTTACGGGCAATCAGCCTAAGGAAAAATGTAATAGTCTAAAATTACAGACTGACATAAGAAATATTGCAGGGTTCGAATGTAATCCCATTGTGTGGATTACAAGGTTAAATCGATTCCACCTAATATTCTAATGAGAGAATGTTACTAATTTGAGAAAGAAAATGTCATTGAAGATTTGGAAGGTTCACCCCCGATTAAGATTAAAGGAAGGAAGAATACCCGTTCTATTGTAACTGTTCGATTCCATGTGCAGATGTGCTTGTTTGATTGTTGATTGATTATGTGTTGGCATGCTGTGTGTTTACTGCACGTTATCATACCAGCAAAGTTTGCTGAGCCGTTAGGGCACCCATTTTTCAGGTACTTGATGGAGCATGAAGACCTGACCGAGTGTGGCGGGGTAGACTTAGGATTGGGTATACTTTTTGAATTTTGTTCATACCCCATTTTGTATACGGACTTTTGAACTTGACGTTGTGCATGTCATTACATTGGAACTTGATGATTGCTTTTGGTTCTGTAATTAATTTTAAGAATCACGGTATGTGTATCAGCTGGTCAGACCGTTACTTGGATTGTTTAGAAGGCCAGTTAGTCCGTGGGTGACTAACGGCGGTAACACCCGGTAGGTAGTTGTTTATATTTTCTGTTGTGAAATAATTTGTGTTTGGCGAACTGATTACTGTGGATGGCGTATAGTAGTTGGGGTGTTACATTAAGGACCCTTTGACTAGAATACATTGTATAATAGACCGCATGGAAGTTAGAACACTCCATGACGGCTGAAGCCTTAGACTGTCCAATGTTGACACATGGTAGATTACATGGGCGTAATTCCTTTTAAAGGGGGTAGACCCAGAACCACGAAGTGTATTGTTTTACGTAATAAGTGGTAAAACAATGCGCGCAAAGAATTTGTTTGGATGATTGGTACTTATGTTACATAAACATCCCGTATCCACTCTTGTGTAAATTGATTATTTATGAGATTTGCGGTGGAAAGAAGTATTGATTATGAGATTAGAGTGGAATGGAGTAGAGAAGCTCCATGGGAATGAGAAACCCCGATTGAGGATAGTATGAGATATGAGGTGTGGAGATATGAGTATGTTTGAGGAATTGTTGAGTAAAATCGGTATGAAACCGACGTTGAATCTAGTGGGAATTGAGCCCTAGGTGAATTGATCAATTTTATTTGGGATGAATGGAGGATAGAAAACCGAATGGGGTTACAAACATGTATTGAATTCTTAAGTATTTGGAGATATTGAGGATGATTGATGGACCGAGTTCCATCATTTGGAGATGCTTTGCTTTGTTTTTATGACTAGAATGATTAAAAGATAGAAAATGGTAAATGATTGAATTTCATGATTGTTTGAAATGGAAGTGTGAAGTCGAACTTGATTTACTAGTGATCAAGGAGATGGAACACAAATTGGGGCGGAGAGATGGTTCATCACCGATGCTGATCACATCGGGGTTGAATGATTCTTGAGGCTCCTGTAAGTGGTCAAAAGTAATTCGGCTAGGATAAATGCAGTAAGCATGGATTGGGTTTAGTATGGTGTTGTACTGTTATGTATGCTTGTGTTGTACTGGCATATACACAAGATAAATTCACTATGATAATTATTTGGTGTTGCACCGGTATGTGCATGGCTGACAATTATTTTGTGTTGCACTAGTATGTGCACGGTGGTAAATTGTTTTGTAACATATTGATATGTACGCGCGTTTGCATGGTACGGGGATGTATGCTGCGTGGTGTTGGTAGGTACCAATAGCGTTAATTGCTTGTTAACTGATTTGGTGTGTACCGGTATGTACACACCGGCTGGACTGACTTCGAGCCTGTAGGGTTATAGAGATAATAACCTCGGCACAGGAGATGTCTAAATGACTAACGATATTAGACTCACCAACTTTGTGGGCAAAGTTCTTTAAGGGGGGTAGATTGAAATACCCCGAACTTTATTAGGGTGATTAAATACTATAATACGATATTTGAGGGCCAAATAGTGCCTAATGAATTTTGGTAAAAAAGATAAATCCAAAAGAAACAAGAAAAACGCCTAAAAAGTGATAAAAGCTAAATTGAGCGTTAAAGTGACCCTAAGAGGAATACAACTTGGAAAGGGTATTGGAGGGATTTTAAAGGCTTATAAGGCCTAAATAATATATGGAAACAATTCCCGAAGGAAACGGATCCAAATAATGTATTAACACTCTAATAAAGCTTTAGCGCACGTTTTTCAAGAAAACCCAAAAACATGACTTTAAGTGGTCAAATGAACCCGTAAAAATTATAGTTCATTAAATAACTATAATTAAGCATTAATGGAACCTTGAGAATCAATAAAATTAAGAAACGAGAAAATTCCGGAAAAACAGGTCCGGTTAGTGAATAGTGCTAAAAGGGTTAAATTAACGAGCGTTTTCTGTAAAAGACGAAAACGCTCCAGCTTGCATATTATGTGGGGCCATTTTTAATATGTGAGTCAGCCCACTCACACACACACTAAGCTAGAATGAAAGAAAGAAAAAGAAAAGAAAGAAGGAAAAAGGTAAAAAGCACTTTACCTTCTCTCTCTCTCCTCTCACTTCTCTTTTCCCTTTTCTTTTTCTTCTTCTTTCCTCCTCCCAGTGATTGTGCTCCCCTCTCTCCGGTTGGGGACGATTTTTGAGCTCTCCACCCACATCCATGGCTTCTCCCCTTCGCTCCCATGCTCTAGCTTCATTAGAGCTCCAATCACAAAAATAAATACATATTCTTCTTCTCCTCCTCAAGCTCTACACTTCCCTCTTTTTAGAATTTCAAATGGAGGAAGTTGACCTCCATGGGTTTTGCCCATTTGAAGAGAAAGTAGGATTAAATGGGAGCTTGGAGTTCCCTCTTCTCCTAAGGTAAAAAGTTCCTAGAGAAACTCATTCTTTCTCCACTACCTAGGCTGGCCGATTTTGCTCTCTCTCTCATACCTTGTTTTTCCTCTTGTTTTTGAGCTTTATTTCAACCCTCCAATGGTGTGGAACATCTTCTTGATTCAAGGGTTAAAAAACCCTCCAAAAGCTCCAAAGGTAAAAACCTAGCCTTGTGTTCTAACCCCTTAATTTGAATTAGAATGTTTCTAAGGGTTAGAAGTTTAATTATGTGTTCATTTTTGTGCCTCTTGAATGTTGAGAATGGAGTTTGGCAACTCCATTGCCCTTTTGACCGAAATTGAGTAAGAGGAGAGGAGAAGATTTGAAATGGGAACCCATGAGAATTTAAGGTAAGAAAACTACCTTAACTACTACCTTTGTAACACCCCATCTCGATCCAATCGTGGTTTCACAACTTAACAACATATATATAAATGTCACAGCGGAATTCAATACACTCCCAGGACCTTGCCACGGTCTGATTGACAGAATATACCGAACATTAGTACATACAAATCTTAACCAAATACATATCCTTCTTACAATCCCCTCACATCCTATACATCTTACTAACTCAAATTGCCATCGAGTGTACATGCACAACTCGTAGGCCACACTTAACCCGTAACGCTTGTACCCCATCTTACTCTCGTGACGGCCGCCTCCTGACGTTCACCTGTGTAGTAAAAACATCCCCCAAAGGGGGTCAGCACGAATGCTGGTACGATCCTCTCATGGCCCCAAGCTAACGTGGCTACGACAGACTAATTGTCGATAGCATGGAGGTTGATTAGATGCACAACATAATAGAAGGTGCAATAAACAACAACCCTGTAACACCCCTACTATTAATACAGTCATTAACGTCCAATCTCCTTACTCATCAGATACTCGCAGCGGATATATGTTACATACAATGGGTGATACAATGCCGTTAGTCACCCACGTGACTAACCAGGCTACTGATTCTACATACAGCATCGGTCTGATGGACCGGAATCCCGAGTACTACAAATCTACAATGCATTCTCCATCTACCAAATGCTACTACAATCTCCATTCAATACAATACTCCAAGCACAATACATTATAATCTACATACCGAGTTTACTAAGATCCTTATACAATGTACTATCTCTTTAAGGTTCATACATACTCGCTAAGAGACTACTTGCTACCCGTTCCTCACACGCTACTTACTTCCAAATATCAGGATGTGCCTCCGGTCTCTTTCTTGACCATATTCGTTTCGGGTACCTGCACACTAAAAAATGTCCCCCGAAGGGGTCAGCTTTCGCCGAGCATGATAACCGCCACCCCGCGTACTAGTGAGGGTACGCCGACCACTTGGTCGAATACATGCGGTTCATTTTCATACAACATACATGCATACATACTCTTATACACAATACATGAATACTTACCCAAGCATACACACATACACTTCACTACATACAAGGAATACAATATAACCAAATCACATAAATACTTACCTTCTTCCGAATACATATACCCAATACATACACAATTCACAATAGGTTAGCTTCATTGGTCCACCCGGGTTAATCGGGTGGAGATTACTCTTTTACTCATTACTTCATACATACGCATACATACTCATTCTCATACTCATACATACTTACTTACTCTTACTCTTACTCATGTTAAGTCGTCGGGACCTCCGGCCCGGGGACTACTCCGTCCCACCACCGGGATTTACTTGGTTCACCAATCCAGGATGCTACCCACTTAAGGGATTTGGGCCGTGGACCAGCTTACGAACCAGGAATCGGATCCAACCTCTTGTGTCACCTAATCCTCACGCGTGGCCGAAGCTATATCGGACTTGTACTCATTCCAATTTACTCACTTAAGTTAGGAGTTAGATAGTTAGGAATTAGCACAAGTCAACATTCAAGCCACATTTACAAATACAATGCCCAATATACATTCATACTAATATAATACAATACATAAGTACAATACAAGATTCATTTACACCATATCATCATCCATACATTTCATGAATTATACAAACTATTGTTCAAGAGAAATATACCAAGAACAATATACACAAACACAAGTAAGTGCAATATAGTCCGATTCGTGGATTTATCTTATTAGGTGATCAAGTAAGCACACAATCGGGGTAACCAGATTAGGATACAGGGCATGAAGAAAATCATACCTTTCACCGTTGTATATGTATCCCAACGTTCCTCCGGTGTTCACAAAACAATTCCTATTATATACATGCAATGAATGATTAAATCTAGCTATCATTATCTTAACTCAATTGCTCTTAGTATGTTTACTAATTCATACTTACTTAGTCCTTATGCTTCCTACACTTACACATTACGTACTTATTTTCATTACCTTAAGTTTTACTTTCTTACTTAACTTAGGTTTACTTTCTTACATGTACATGTATATGTGGATATACATACATATACATATATACATACACACATATATATATATATATCATCATTATTTAAATATCTTTTTTTTTCTTGTCAGGACCGGACTTGCGACCGACCTTGCAAGTCCGGTCCATTCCAGTAGCTCAGGTTACGGAAATTTTTCTGGCCGACCGGACTTGCATGTCCGGTCGCAAAGTCCGGTCCATTCCAGTAGCTCGGGTTACGGAAATTTTCTGGCCGACCGGACTTGCATGTCCGGTCGGTCGCAAGTCCGGTCCATTCCAGTAGGTTTCATCGGGAAATTTTTCTGGTCCGTCGCAAGTCCGGTCGATTCCAGTAGCATCCTGACGGGAAAATTTTCAGCTCGACCGGACTTGCAAGTCCGGTCGCAAGTCCGGTCCAGCCCAGTATTTGCATTTAATTTCTGTTTTCGTCCTCTCTTTCACCCATTACTTCCCCATTGTTCCTACACTTAATCCCACATGTTATAACACTAATTAAACCTCCTAATACACTTAGTTCATCCACCAAACTCTTTACTAAATCCATCAATCAATCTTACACCAATTCCTCAATCCTTTCCTACCAATGTAACAGTTTTGTTCTACCTATGCTACAGATTTTTGGTGCAACTTCTAGCACTCAATACTTCCTCTATCAATGTCACTCCTAGCATCCCAAATACATCTCACAACTACAACATCTATACCCAAGTCCAAACTCTTTTTACCAATTCTTACACCCTAATTTTTCCTAACTTCTCCATACTTCCTTATACCCTTTTGCTACAGATTTTCACACTCCTTGTTTCTCTTACCACAACTACCTCTCATCACTACTAAACATACCTACTAACTCCAATACACACCTTGGTTCTCCCATTCACCAAGTCAACCATAAGTGTACATTTCCTACCAAAAATTTTCCATAGTTCACTACAATTCTCACTATCCACACATACTCATTATCACCAACATCATTCCTATTCTAGCCACACCCATACAAGGGTCCTACCAGCAACACACAGAAATCTTAATACATCATTATCTCCCCAAACACAATATCAATACACATACCATTCTTTGGCTCTAAGGCCTACAATTCACATACCAATGCACAAATACTCAAACTTACTCACAATTACCCAAACTTCCAATATACAATACCAATACTATAGTTTAGGTTCTTTCATTTGCTTACCCATTCCCATTACTCCAATGCACTATAATTTAACATGAGTGAAGATCTCTTACCTGAGCTTTTATTTCCTTCAATCCCTCTTCATTTCTCCTTCTCTCTCTTGTTCAAATCGGCCATATGGGGAATGGAGTTATCAAACTCCATTCCCCCACCCAAAGACATAAAACAGTGCACTAAATCTACTAATCCTTAAATTATGCTAATTCATTTAAAGTTGTTAAACACAAATTTCTAGGGTTTACCTTTGAAGCTTTTAGAGGGTTTTTAGCCCTTGGTTCAAGAAGGTGAATCCACCACCATTGCAAGGTTGATATTATGCTCAAAAGAGAGAGAGAAAACAAGGCATTACAAGGAGGTAAAAATCGGCTATGAAGCAAGGTGAGAAAACATGAGTTTTTCATGTAGATTTTTACCTTGTTGGAAAGAGGAGACTCCAAGCTTTACATTGGTGCCATTTTCTCTTTGAATGGGGAAAACCCATGGAGATGAAACTCATCCTTTTCGAATTTTGAAAAGAGGAGAATGATAGAGGAGGATGAGGGGATCAAATATGTAATTATTTTTGTGATTGGAGCGCAAATGGAGGTTTAGCGGCATGGGAGAGAAGAGAGCGATGAAGTGCCATTATGTTGTTGGGGGAGCTTGGAAATCGCCCAACCAAAACCAGAGGAGGAGGGAGAGAAATCGATGGTGAGGAAGGAGAGGGGTGGAGAAGTAGAGAGTTGAGGAGTGAGGAGAGAGAGAAGGGATAAAGTAGTTTCTATTTATTGCTTTTTGCTTTTGGCTCTCTTATTTAATTAGCTAGTTACATGTGTGTGTGAGGGAGTTATTTGACTATTAAAAATCGGTCCCCCCTAAGTTATATTAGCTGGAGCGTTTTCTCCTTTTACAGAAACACTCGTTATTTTACCGGTTTAGGTACTATTCACTAACCGGGCCCCGTTTTCCGGAATTCCTCGTTTAATTATTCTTATTAGTTATTAAGCTTCCATAAATGCTTAATAATTATTATTTAATGATTATAATTTTCACGGGCCGTTGACCACTTAAGTCACGTTTCGGGTTCTCTCGAAAAACGTGCTCTCATAGTAGACAAAACACATATATACCACGGTTATTTTGCTTATATACCACGGTTAACAACGTGGTTTTGCGGCCGTCGTAATGCCAAAATATTAATACCACGGTTCAAAACCGTGGTTTTAGTTTAAGAAGATAAAAACCAGGTTCTATAAACCGTATTTATAGTGACTAATTATATCGGTGTTATTCTAAAAACCGTGGTATAATGTAAAAAAACACGGTATTTATAACCACGGTTTGTAGGGCAACCGTCATTTAAGTACATGCCGGAGAGAATAAAACCACGGGTTTTTGGGGAACGAGGTATATAACCGCACGCCCGAGAATAAAAAACCACGGTTATTCTAAAAAACGTGGTATATAAGGTGAAAAAAAACAACGAATATAAACCACGTTTATAATGAAACCGTGGTTTATAGCCATGAATTTTTCAAAATCCGCCTTCAATCTTAAATCTCAACAGAGCGCAATACAAGACAATGAAGAGCAAGATATGTATGTTCTTGTTTGCGAATTAAGGTTGCGAAATGTGGTGAGTGAAGAATGGAGGCGCAGCAGTATGCTCCTTTGTTCGCCGGTGGGTTCCAAAAATTACTGGAGGTTGCAGAAAATGGATGCGGCGTAGAGCATGTTCGTGTTCGCCGGCTTGGGGTTGCCAACATTACAATGAGTGACTATGAGGATGAGACGCAAGAGCACGTTCCTTGTTCGCCAGTGTGGGTTGCAAAAATTACCATGAAAACAAGATAATGAGAGAGGTAGGAGCAGTTTCTTGTTCGCCAGTATGGGTAGAAAATTTACAGTGCGGCATTGTCATACGGTTGATAGGCATAGAGATTGTTCCTTATGTCACTAGTATGGTTTGCGAAATTACCGGGAGGTTAAGAAGAGATGGCGCAGAGCAGTTCCATGTCGCGGGTGGGTTGTAAAAATTACCGGGAGGTGAAGGAATGAGGAAGAGGCCGGTTCAATCCTCCTGTTCGCCGTGGGGTTGCATTACAGTACGAGAAATATATAAAGAACAGAGGCCGCGTTAATTTGGGCGAAAATTAAACTTCCCGCCTCAGACTATATACATGGTTCTCCAAAAAAACCGTGGTTATTCTCTTGAGTGACGGTTATATAACCACGGTTCTTAAAAACCATTGGTTTATTCTCTCCGGTGGAACGGTATTACCACGGTTCATAACACCGTGGTATATAGTCTGAGCGGGAATTTTAATTTTCGGCCCAAATTAACGCGGCTCTCTTTGTTTTACTTAAAACCACGGTTTGTAGGGCAACCGTCATTTATAGTACATTCCGAAGAGAGAGGGAGGTTGATTGGGCCAAAAATAAAATTTTTGTGCTCAGAGTAATACCAGGTTGGGAAAGAAAAATGAGTGGTTTGTTCTGGGGGAGTGTGTGACGGCCCAAAACCACGGTTCTTAGAGAACCGGGTTTATTCTCTGAGGGGTGACGGTGATAGAGTGATATAGGAGGAGAGAGAAAAACAAGTAGGTTTATTTCTCTTTGGCGTTTGGTTAGTTATATACCACGGTTCTCCAAAAACCGTGTTTATTCTCTCCGGCAGTATATAAATGGACGTTTCCTACAAAACCGTGGTTTATAAATAACCTATATACCCGGTTCTCCAAAAACCGGGTTTATTTCTCTTCGCGTGTATATTTAAATTACGGTTTCCCTATAAATGCTTTATAACTTATTAACCATGATTTTTCATTTACCGTTGACCACTTAAAGTCACGTTAAAATGTTTTTTAAAACGTGCTCTAAAGCTCTATTGGTGTTTTAATTCATTATTTGGATCCGTTTTCTTCGGGAGTTGATCCCATATTATTTAGGTCTTATTAAACCTTTGGAATCCATATAATACGCTAACCGAGGTCTCATACCTCCTATGGTTATTTAACGCTTATTTAGCGTTTTTTCGCCTTTTAAGCGTTTCTTTATTTCTTTCGGATTTATTTTCCTTACAAACATTAATTAGGCATTGTTAGGCCCTTAAATACATATTAGAATTATGTTAATCCCTGTATTTAAGTTCGGGGTATTTCAATCTACCCCCCTTAAGAAACTTTGTCCTCAAAGTTGTTCAATGTTACGGGATTACTATACTTACTCATTCCTACATGTCTACTACCAAACGTCACACATTCTTCCTCCTTACAATTCCCAAATCCATTACTCAATGTTTCTCCTTTCCATACCATACCAATGTACAATAATTACTCCAATCCATATTACTATCAACCATCCGGTTCCTCATTACAAAGTTTATACATACATACAGTGCAAAGCTATCCCCAAAGCAATGCAATACACATACAATCCCGCAGGCACTCCGGTCATCTAGACACGGGACTCCTCTTATGTCCCGCTGCCTTTGAATAATACCACATACTACCTTACTATTTTCTTCGGTACACACTTCTAGCAGATCTTCATTCTCCGTACTAAAGAAATTCTTTCACCACTACCAATTAGAAATTTTCTAAAACACACAACTCCAATTCCGAATTTATATTCATTACTTCTATCCTATGTGATTCTTGTGACCACTTAAGGGAAGCTTCAAGAATCATTCGACCCTGGTGTGATCAGCATCAGTGTTGAACTATCTTTCCACCCCAATTTGTGTTCGGTTTCCCTTGATCTGATCAGGATCAAGTTCGACTTCCCACATTAGATTCAATCAAACAAATAATTTAATTGTTTTCATTTTCTATCTTTTTACTCTTTCTAGTCGTAATTACGAATTCATACATCTCCAAGGGATGGAATCAGTCCATCGATCGTCCTCACTCTACTTCCCAAATACTTTACTCCGTGGTTCAATACCTAAATGCTCACTTCCTCAGCCTTCACTGCTTTCATCCATCACTCTCCAATATTCTAACTAAGGACTACAGTACTTATGAAATTCAATCGTGCTCAATTTACTTCCAATAACATACTTACGAATACATTACTCCTGGTTACTTTCCTCTACTACTCATAATCCATTCGTACTACTTCTTTAAGGGTTACAATACTTGTGAAGCTCCGTCCACTACTCATTACTTTCTTTTACCAATACTCTTACACTGGTGTTACGAGATGGGTATATTCACCCTATGGTATTTGCATGTCTAATGCTTAGTTACCACAATTCAATATGAATGAATACGTATGTTTATATAACGTAAATACCACTCATCGAATAATTTCTCATTTGTGCTATGCACATTATAGTTTTATGTGTTTTATTTATAAAACTTGCGTTGAGCGGTTTTCGCTCTACCCCCCTTAAAAGGGATTACGCCCACGTAATCTACCATGTGTTATTATTATTAACATTGGTTTAATCAATTTGGGCAATCTGAAGCGTTTAGCTTCACTACGGTACATTATACAATATACTCTGGTCAAAGGGTCTCAACCACACCAATGGTTTAGTCTTTGCACCAAGGATTTCTATATGAGTTTATTTAACTCATCATTAATTCGGTTCTAGCCTATTAGGCTTCAAGGCATTAATAGCCATTTTGCTATACTTACTAGCTGGGGCCCACTAGCTTGTGCTGCGCGACCCTGATAACTCGGGTTATTTACCCTTCGTGCTATCCTTAATGTACTATGCATCACCTTTTATCCGTCTATTATGGGCATAAGGTTTATTAAACAAATGCGGTATTCTTTTACCGTGTTTGAACTCAATGAGTTTAAGGTTTATAACCAGCTCTCTGGTAATCTTCTACACATGCTATTCGTGCTTCTATGATTATTCGTTAAGCTCCTCCGACTTATTGTCGGGCGAGGTCAAGTCACTACTTAGTTGTAGTGCTTCCTCTGGTGTCACTAGCTTCTGAATTCTACCAGTTTCCCTGGTTCAGTACAAGTGTTCTTTACTTGTATGACCTTGCATTTCTATGCGTCGGTCCTAGTGACTTTCTTAAGTCTCTTTTCACTCCTCATTCCATTGGAATTCACACTTTGTGATTGTTAGTGTATTGTACACTCTTCGTGCTTCTTTGGCCTTAGGCCGCACGGTTTGTCGCTAAGCTTGCTTAACTGGCTAGTGCCATGTTTGTTGGTGAAAAGAAAGGTTTACTATGGTTTACATCCTCCATATCCCTAGCCATCCATTAGATCATTAGCTGAACAAATGCAATACCAAAACACTCAGTCATACAGAGTGCAGAGGCGTAAACGCTTGACAGTAAGTCACTTATGTGATAGGAAAGAATATTTTTGTGTGTCATCTCATACTTATACTCCGTGTTATTACTTAACTACTCCCTCATAGCGGTCGCCTGTTGCGCACCGTGTTCTTACTTACTGTGCAACATTGTCTTTACTGTTTCTGTTACTGTGATAGTTTCTCTTCACTCATAGCCATTGTCATTGGCACCATTCCCTTATGGTATGAATACCCTGGGGTTTCCAATGTTCGTGTGTATGACGGTTGTCGTAGCATACCGCACTACTGCTATCTTCCCATAGTGGGGATGTTTTATTTCAGTTTTAGGTTTCATGTGTAGGTTGGCTTACCTCACATCATTTTCGTTATTCTGATACAATTCACCACGTATCTTGGTTGACCAAGGATGAGATAACTCATCGGGTCATAAGCTCTCTTGAGCGTTAGTCATTCATGGTGTTCAGTGTGCGTTCACGTTAACTGCTTTGTTAATTATTGCCTTACGGTGCTGAGCATTGGTTTAGGCTCTGGCTGTGTAGTTTTGCTTGTATGTATTTTACCAGGACATCCCGTGAAACTTCAAGGGTTTCCTGGTCCCGTTCTATCATTGGTAAATGAAGTTCTGGTTGAGAGGTTGTTGCCACTCATAGGTCTCATGACAAGGTTTACCATGTGAGTATTTATGTAATGGTTCACCACATGCTTGGGTGCATGAGGAGTATACTTACTCCCTTAAGTCGTAATGGTTTGGAAATCTCATTTCCTGATTCCATCGCCTCTTGGCAATATCTATATGCGTAGGCTTTACTGTTATAATAGATGGAAACCTTTCTAAGGATTCACATCTTCACCACCTTGGTGGTCTTCGGTTAACGAGGGGTACTTTCCCTTGGGTTCTCGTAGTGTCCAAGTGTGGACTAGGCCATTGTTGGCATTATCATGATTCTTATGCCTCTGTGTACAATTGCTACAGAAGGCATGAGGGGTATTTAACTCCGTCAGCTGTATACTAGACTGGTGCTCTAGTGACAGTGACACTGAGGTGGCCATTACTACAAGCCACTCAGGATGTTGGGTTGGATTTATGGTCCAGTTGTTGATTTCTTGTCGTATGAGGCAATATCTTGTAGGTCTTGTTAACAATTGGTGCCGGTTTTGCAACCGTTTAAGTTTATATAACGTATTTGGTTTGCAACTTCTGAGTCGTATTGCTGCAAGCTATGCTTTTTGCAAGCTGTTTATACATGTTTCCACTCCTTGTATACCGTCATAGGTTGGAGATATTATTGGGCTCCATGGTAAGTCGTGGCATCACGCTTCCGTTCATAGGAGACCCTTTAGGCAATCAGGTGTTAATAGGTGCCTCTCAGTATTTTAGGGCATTTCCTGTTAAGTGAAATCCCTTCGGTGTCCTAACCGAGTGTTCGTTTTAGCTCCCGTGCTCATGTCATTACGGTTGTTCGACTGTTATTAACGCAGACACCCTTCAAGGATCGCTCCTGGGTGTTGGTGGCTGTGCCGTTACATCCGGCTAATGTTTATAACGTGTGTCGTCCTCTATACCGTCTTATGGTATTGTAGCTGAGTCGTCCCCTTTGGGTTGTAACGTCTCCCGTTCTTGGGTAGACTGTTTACACTTGCTCCTAGTGCTTAGGACTAGGTTTGATATCCCCTTCAATGATGGAGTGTACTTGTGGTAATCTTGGGGTTGCTCTTGGGAGTTCTGTCCCGTTTGTTGAGCATTGTTAGGTTCACATTAGGCATTCGCCTTCATGTGTTTAGGCTGGGCATTCCATCCAGCTGTCAGGTAATTGCTTAGATTATTTGAGACATAACCAATGTCTATACCGTTTAGTCTGTGCCTTTTGCACTTCCTAGTTCTTACTTCTTATCTTCAGATGGGTCTTCTGAGTTCCTTTATGCTGAATTGTCTGAGGTGTCCAGTTGTTCTGGTTTGAACTCACTGATGGTCCGTAGAACGGAGCTGACTACTTCCCGTGTATCGTACGCTACACGTGCACATACGTGGGGTACCATGTTGATACGTTGCCACTTACCCAACTATATGTCGGGCCCGCAAGCTCCTTCGGAGTGCGGTTGTCCCACATCCCGTAACGGGTACACTCGTAGCGTTCGTCACACGCCTAGGTGAAGTATTCTATTGTCAACTCCTCTTGTATCAATCTATGATACTCACCATAATCATGTTGGTTCGGTTTTAAAATCCAAGGTTTTTAAAAGAGGTTTGAGGTTTTAAAAAGAAAATTTGGGTTTTAAAAATAATGGTTCGGTGTTAAAGAAATCTTTCATGGCATAGCCATGTTTGAGGTCTTGACCAAGTCTAGCCTCTCGCTGACTGGTATGTTCTAAATACAGTGGTCGGGCCGTTAGGCCTTTCCAAGGTTCCATTCTTTCAATTTCAAGATTTGTGATCCCATAGTTGCTTCATTGTAGTCACGGTACATTACTATGTACCTGTGGTGTGTTAGAGTTTCTTTACGTATTTCTGTCCTTACTGCACTTGCCGTGGCAAGTGCGTGGTACTGGTGGTTTTTGGGTAATCCTATACCGATCACGGTATGGTTTCCATTAGTATTTGATAGTCCTGTCGACTCTTCCCTTGATCTCATTGATCTATAGTTGGTATACTCGATCCTTTAGGTAGCTTCTCAATGATCTTGACGTGATTGTTGATAATCGGGATGTTTCTCCAATCCTTGGAGACTCCCATTCTATTTGGTTTAATGTCGTCCCTTGTGGCTCGTTCCCACATATTTATGGTGTTTACTGAGCCTACCTTGTTTAGGCACTACTCCTGTAGTCCTATCGGATTATATCCCGTAGATGTTCTTGTAGCTGTGTAAGCTATGCTGGCCAGGTATTGTAACCTCATTGGCGTTGTGGTTTTTGGAGTTAACCGTTCCTGACTATGTCCTTAGTCAGCTGGCATGCCGTTGGTGGTATTATTCAAGTATTACTATCCCGTAGACTTGTGTCTCGGGTTCTGTCATCACTCCTTTTCCATTTCACTGCATGGTTAGTGCTTCTTTCCTACTGCTGGTTGTCTAGCTAGGTCTCGCGACTGCTAAGCACGTCGCCCCATGCTGTTGTAAGTTGCAGCCTCCTCGTGGTTGGAGTGCTCGTTCAACCGCTGTTGAGTGCGGGTATTGTGGTTTAACCGGGATCCATTTCCGGCTTCCAATCCTTGGAATTTACTATATGTCGGTTCTTGTTTACTGGGTGATTGCTTCACAACTGCCAGATCGGGTTTCCCCGAGTATGAGAGGACTTTCCTTCTCTCTGGCGTCCTTTCCCAAGTTATACAGTGGGGTTCGCGGCGGCGGGACTGGTATTGTAGGTATCCGGTACTCACCGGTAGTTCCTAACTAGCATATCTCTAATGCTAACACTCAGCCCTTAGCCCTAGGCTTCTAATTCCTAACTCGGTATTCCTAGACTCGGTATTTCCAGTCATCAGAGCGATACTTCGCTCTGATACCACTTTTTGTAACACCCCTACTATTAATACAGTCATTAACGTCCAATCTCCTTACTCATCAGATACTCGCAGCGGATATATGCTTACATACAATGGGTGATACAATGCCGTTAGTCACCCACGTGACTAACCAGGCTACTGATTCTACATACAGCATCGGTCTGATGGACCGGAATCCCGAGTACTACAAATCTACAATGCATTCTCCATCTACCAAATGCTACTACAATCTCCATTCAATACAATACTCCAAGCACAATACATTATAATCTACATACCGAGTTTACTAAGATCCTTATACAATGTACTATCTCTTTAAGGTTCATACATACTCGCTAAGAGACTACTTGCTACCCGTTCCTCACACGCTACTTACTTCCAAATATCAGGATGTGCCTCCGGTCTCTTTCTTGACCATATTCGTTTCGGGTACCTGCACACTAAAAAATGTCCCCCGAAGGGGTCAGCTTTCGCCGAGCATGATAACCGCATACCCCGCGTACTAGTGAGGGTACGCCGACCACTTGGTCGAATACATGCGGTTCATTTCATACAACATACATGCATACATACTCTTATACACAATACATGAATACTTACCCAAGCATACACACATACACTTCACTACATACAAGGAATACAATATAACCATCAAATACATACTTACCTTCTTCCGAATACATATACCCAATACATACACAATTCACAATACGGGTTAGCTTCATTGGTCCACCCGGGTTAATCGGGTGGAGATTACTCTTTTACTCATTACTTCATACATACGCATACATACTCATTCTCATACTCATACATACTTACTTACTCTTACTCTTACTCATGTTAAGTCGTCGGGACCTCCGGCCCGGGGACTACTCCGTCCCACCACCGGGATTTACTTGGTTCACCAATCCAGGATGCTACCCACTTAAGGGATTTGGGCCGTGGACCAGCTTACGAACCAGGAATCGGATCCAACCTCTTGTGTCACCTCATCCTCACGCGTGGCCGAAGCTATATCGGACTTGTACTCATTCCAATTTACTCACTTAAGTTAGGAGTTAGATAGTTAGGAATTAGCACAAGTCAACATTCAAGCCACATTTACAAATACAATGCCCAATATACATTCATACTAAATATAATACAATACATAAGTACAATACAAGATTCATTTACACCATATCATCATCCATACATTTCATGAATTATACAAACTATTGTTCAAGAGAAATATACCAAGAACAATATACACAAACACAAGTAAGTGCAATATAGTCCGATTCGTGCATTTATCTTATTAGGTGATCAAGTAAGCACACAAATCGGGCGGTAACCAGATTAGGATACAGGGCATGAAGAAATCATACCTTTCACCGTTGTATATGTATCCCAACGTTCCTCCGGTGTTCACAAAACAATTCCTATTATATACTGCAATTGAATGATTAAATCTAGCTATCATTATCTTAACTCAATTGCTCTTAGTATTGTTACTAATTCATACTTACTTAGTCCTTATGCTTCCTACACTTACACATTACGTACTTATTTTCATTACCTTAAGTTTTACTTTCTTACTTAACTTAGGTTTACTTTCTTACATGTACATG
The DNA here is from genome assembly GCA_023374045.1 of Limonium bicolor. NCBI lineage: Eukaryota > Viridiplantae > Streptophyta > Magnoliopsida > Caryophyllales > Plumbaginaceae > Limonium > Limonium bicolor. Next base: position 317,955,099 of record CM041778.1, on the reverse strand, counting down.
TATATGTGGATATACATACATATACATATATCATACACACATATATATATATATATATATCATCATTATTTAAATATCTTTTTTTTTTCTTGTCAGGACCGGACTTGCGACCGACCTTGCAAGTCCGGTCCATTCCAGTAGCTCAGGTTACGGAAATTTTTCTGGCCGACCGGACTTGCATGTCCGGTCGCAAGTCCGGTCCATTCCAGTAGCTCGGGTTACGGAAATTTTTCTGGCCGACCGGACTTGCATGTCCGGTCGCAAGTCCGGTCCATTCCAGTAGGTTTCATTGGGAAATTTTTCTGGTCCGACGGACTTGCAAGTCCGGTCGCAAGTCCGGTCGATTCCAGTAGCATCCTGACGGGAAAATTTTCAGCTCGACCGGACTGCAAGTCCGGTCGCAAGTCCGGTCCAGCCCAGTATTTGCATTTTAATTTCTGTTTTCAGTCCTCTCTTTCACCCATTACTTCCCCATTGTTCCTACACTTAATCCCACATGTTATAACACTAATTAAACCTCCTAATACACCTTAGTTCATCCACCAAACTCTTTACTAAATCCATCAATCAATCTTACACCAATTCCTCAATCCTTTTCCTACCAATGTAACAGTTTTTGTTCTACCTATGCTACAGATTTTTGTTGCAACTTCTAGCACTCAATACTTCCTCTATCAATGTCACTCCTAGCATCCCAAATACATCTCCAACAACTACAACATCTATACCCAAGTCCAACACTCTTTTTACCAATTCTTACACCCTAATTTTTCCTAACTTCTCCATACTTCCTTATACCCTTTTGCTACAGATTTTCACACTCCTTGTTTCTCTTACCACAACTACCTCTTCATCACTACTAAACATACCTACTAACTCCAATACACACCTTGGTTCTCCCATTCACCAAGTCACCATAAGTGTACATTTCCTACCAAAAATTTGCCATAGTTCACCTACAATTCTCACTTATCCACACATACTCATTATCACCAACATCATTCCTATTCTAGCCACACCCATACAAGGGTCCTACCAGCAACACAAAGAAATCTTAATACATCATTATCTCCCCAAAACACAATATCAATACACATATACCATTCTTTGGCTCTAAGGCCTACAATTCACATACCAATGCACAAATACTCAAACTTACTCACAATTACCCAAACTTCCAATACTACAATACCAATACTATAGTTTAGGTTCTTTCATTTGCTTACCCATTCCCATTACTCCAATGCACTATAATTTAACATGAGTGAAGATCTCTTACCTTGAGCTTTTATTTCCTTCAATCCCTCTTCATTTCTCCTTCTCTTTCTTGTTCAAATCGGCCATATGGGGAATGGAGTTATCAAACTCCATTCCCACCACCCAAAGCACATAAAAACAAGTGCACTTAATCTACTAATCCTTAAATTAAAGCTAATTCATTTAAAGTGTTAAACACAAATTTCTAGGGTTTACCTTTTGAAGCTTTTAAGAGGGTTTTTAGCCCTTGGTTCAAGAAGGTGAATCCACCACCATTGCAAGGTTGATATTATGCTCAAAAGAGAGAGAGAAAACAAGGCATTACAAGGAGGTAAAATCGGCTATGAAGCAAGGTGGAGAAAACATGAGTTTTTCATGTAGATTTTTACCTTGTTGGAAAGAGGAGACTCCAAGCTTTACATTGGTGCCATTTTCTCTTTGAATGGGAAAACCCATGGAGATGAAACTCATCCTTTTCGAATTTGAAAAAAGAGAATGATAGAGGAGGATGAGGGGATTACAAATATGTAATTATTTTTGTGATTGGAGCGCAAATGGAGGTAGAGCATGGGAGAGAAGATGAAGTGCCATTGTTGTTGTTGGGGGAGCTTGGAAATCGCCCAAAACCAGAGGAGAGAGGGAGAGAAATCGATGGTGAGGAAGGAGAGGGGTGAGAGAGAGAGAGTTGAGTGAGTGAGGAGAGAGAGAAGGGATAAAGTAGTTTCTACTTTATTGCTTTTTGCTTTTGGCTCTCTTATTTAATTAGCTAGTTACATGTGTGTGTGAGGGAGTTATTTGACTATTAAAAATCGGTCCCCCTACAGTTATATTAGCTGGAGCATTTTTCTTCTTTTACAGAAAACGCTCATTATTTTACCCGGTTTAGGTACTATTCACTAACCGGGCCCGTTTTCCGGAATTTCCTCGTTTAATTATTCTTATTAGTTATTAAGCTTCCATAAATGCTTAATAATTATTATTAATGATTTATAATTTTCACGGGTCCGTTTGACCACTTAAAGTCACGTTTTCGGGTTCTCTCGAAAAACGTGCTCTAAAGCTCTATTGGTGTTTTAATTCATTATTTGGATCCGTTTTCTTCGGGAGTTGATCCCATATATTTTTAGGTCTTATTAAACCTTTGGAATCCATATAATACGCTAACCGAGGTCTCATACCTCCTATGGTTATTTAACGCTTATTTAGCGTTTTTTCGCCTTTTAAGCGTTTCTTTATTTCTTTCGGATTTATTTTCCTTACAAACATTAATTAGGCATTGTTAGGCCCTTAAATACATATTAGAATTATGTTAATCCCTGTATTTAAGTTCGGGGTATTTGAAACCCAATTATGAACAATCAAAGTTCAAACACAATGAATGTCTTAAATGCGTTCCCTTAATTAGTGAGTCAATTACTACACTCTTTAAGTTACGTTTCCTCTTAATCTTAGTCCATCCTTTTCTCACCTCAATCTTAGTCTTATCTTAGTCTTATCTTAGTCTTAGAAAAACCATCCTTTAAAAAGGAATGGATGTAGCTTACCTCAGTCTTATAATACAAACCATCCTTTAAATAGGAATGGTTGCAACTTATCTCAAACCTTATCTTAATCTTAGAATACAAACCACTCTTTAAAATAGAAATGATTGTATCTTACCTAAATGTTTATTTTTGTCGAGTCAAAAGCAACCCTGGCCAATGAGCTATTAACTCCATTGGTTGAATAAACAACTTATCTTATAATTTAGGATTTAGGTGATGCTACCGCACCATCTCAATGCCTCCTACCTTGGACTGTATGTCCAACGTAGCTGAGCCGGCAACCGACCCTAGGCAACAAGTCCGAAAACAAGTCCTTAAGCGGAAGTCGGATCTGCTTTAGATACCGACCCCCTTATTCATTAGCATGCATGACCGGAGTCAGTCCCGGGTTCCTCACTCCCCCTTAAGTTCCAGTTAGTAGAAGTCTCAAGACAACGTTTGTTGGTTAACCTCTTTCGGTTTATAACAAACTAATATTAGGGAGCGTTCCTTAGACTCACTCAATTCCTTACTAAACGTTGGTTAGTAAGTTCTCACGGTAAGTTGTGTTAGTTTTCAAACATCACACAACAATACAATAAACATAATGTTCCGGTTTCATGCTTTATCTTGTTTAGTGAGCACACAAAAACAAATAGCACAGAAGCTGAGGGACACCTTGTTAGCAAGCAGGTCACAAGAAGAACTGTACCGTTCACCGTGGGTTGTTCGGTTCCTTACTCTCTTCCGGAGTCCAAATACTCAAGCCCTAAAACATTCATTCAGTTTTAGGTTGTTAATCACATAACTTAATTAAACTTATTTAACTTACTTAACCCATAATGATTCCCCACCTAACACCTCATAAGTTTTACAACTTATTCTTACAACCTAACCTAAACTTTTAAGTTTATACTTATCTTAATCCCTTAGGTCTTTATACCTCTATTCATCATTGCCCTCTTAATGGGGTACCATTAATACCTCTAAACTTTCTTAGGGTTTCTTTCTTTTTAAAAAAAAACTTAAGGGTCGACCGACCCTACCGACCGACCTTACCCAAGGTCGGTCCATTCCAGAACTTATTGCCGTTTGAAAATTTTACCCGACCGACCTTGCAAGTCCGGTCCCCAAGGTCAGTCCATTCCCGAGAGTTTTCCCCGTACAAAATTTTAGACATGACCGACCTTGTAAGTCCGGTCCCCAAGATCGGTCCATTCCAGAGACTCTTTCCGGTAGTGTAAACTGGGCTCGACCGACCTTGCAGGTCCGGTCCCCAAGGTCGGTCTGCTCCAGACCTTTGTTTTTAGATTCCCATTTGACTCCAAACTTCTCCACAAGTTCCCCCATGTGTCCTAATACCATTTAGGCACTTATACTCACCTTTTAACATCCACTAAAACCTCCTTAGCTACTTTCTCAATTCTTACTAGGAATTCGTAACACTTGTTTACACCTCTTAAGGCCTTTACAAGTCACCAAAGAAGGCCTATACATCATCCAAAACCATTACCATTCAAACCCCCATCATTAGAAGCCAAAACAAAATTTTTTTTCTCTTTCTCTGCACTGGACCGCCCCTCTGGGGCGGTCCCCAGGGGCGGTCCCAACCAGAAGCTAATTTCCTGCACGATTTGCCTGGACCTCCCCACAGGGGCGGTCCCTAGGGGCGGTCCACAGCAGAACCTATTTTCCAAAGTGCTTTTCTCCTCATTTTGAACTCCAAATTCACCCCAATATTTTCCCACTCATTCCACAATATTTCCACATGTTTCCTACATGTTTAACCACCTTAAAACATGCACTAAACCTACCTCAAAAATCACCAAACTTGACACTCAATTTCTTACAAAAATTCTTACACTTAACACTTGCTTCCTTACACTTCCCTCAAGCATCATTTTGCACACCCATTTGCTTTACTCAAACTTCTCAAAGCCATATATAATCTAGCACATGCTTACATCCTTATAAGTCACTATACCTTTTTTTTCAAACTTTGTACAAGTTTCCTAGCTTCCTTAACCACGGTTTTGGTGCATAAAACTCACCATTATAACCCCTAGTCCATCTTATACATTCTTAGGTCTTCCTAGTACTCATGAACTCCATGGTTTATCCATTTTCACCAAAATAAGCCTTAGTGATCACTAGAACATCCTTAGTCATAAAATCTCCTTAGAACACCTTAAACACTTAGTTTCCTACTCAAATTTTGCCATAGTTTCTCTAGTATATTATCATTCCAAATGCATTGTTTTCCTCATTCAACCATCTCACACACATCAAGTCCTTTCTCATCATATTTTCTCACACAAATCAACTTATTCATAGTAAACTCAATATAGTGCAATAATCTTAAATTGCATAACACTAAGGCTCTTAATGACATGGCTCTTAGGCCTTTAAATGACATGGCTCTTAGGCCCTTAAATGACATGAATTTAAACACTGAATTTACCACATATAAAAGCTTTCAACCTGCAAATACACCCATCAATCTCATGGTAGTTATAATGCTCTTAAAATCCATCTTAAACTTATCTTACTAACTCATTCCCATTGGCTCTTTAATCACAAGTTCATAAGCTTGTTTAAATTCTTTTTCCCAGGTTATATAAGCCATTACATAATGTAAGCTTTAAGCTACATTAGTACTTATCTAAATACCACCCCCTTAAACCTTAAACCACCATTAGGTAAGCAATTTACCTTGTTTTTCCAAGCTTATCTTAACTTCCTCCTTAGACCTTCTTCTTGAATGAATCTCGACCACCCATTAAATTTCCTTTTCCAATGTTCTAATCAATATTCAAATAATCTAATGAGTACTAAGCATCATGCCTAAACTCGTGGAATCTAATCTTAGGTTAAAAATGTGTTTTAAGGTCTTAAAATGAATATTTTAGCTTGAAGTCATAAGGTAGGCTTGGATATCAATCAAGAAGGACCTCCTATAGCCCTTGGAGAATAGAAAACAAGCTAGAACAAGGCATAGAAATGAAGCCCCATGAGTATAAATTTTCAGTAATGGAGAGGAATGGTGGAAACCTAGTTTTTCTTACATATTCTTTACCTTAAGAGAATAGAGAAGCTATTGCACCCTCCAAGCTTATGTTTCCCCCTTCAATGGAGATTTCCAATGGCTCCAAAATGAAGCTTTTCCAATTTTGTAAAGATAGAAAGCTAGAGCTTGAGCTAACTAAGATATATATGTGTTTAGTTTTTGATTTGGAGCTAAAATGAGCAAGTTATGGACATTTGAAGATGGAGCAAGAATGGAGCTGCTTGGAACGGTTTGAGAGGATGAAGAAGAAGGTGAGAGAACCGTGGATAAGAAGAGAAATGAAGAAGAGAGGAGAGAGGTAAGCTAAAGTAAAGATTTTTGTCTTTTAAAGCAAATAGTACTATTCTCTCTTCTCTTCTTCTTTCCTTTAGTTGCTTAGTCATGTGGTGACTCCCCACATCAAAAACCGGCCACCCCCTTATAATCAAGATATTTATGGTCTTGGTTGACCAACTAATTGACTTATGTTGACTTAAGCTTAATTTGGGCACTATTTGGCACTATTCACTAATTAGTGCACATATTCATGACATTTTTGGTTTCCCATTGATTTAGGCTTCCTAATGTGATACTAATTAGTACACATGTTGATTAAGGTGTAATCATGGGCATTTAGCCACTCAAAACTCAATTCTAAGACAATTTCTCAAAAAGGTGCTTTAAGGAGTCTTAAAAAACATTTTGTGTTTAAGCTTTTTTTGAGCTTGGTTTTCTTTGGTAATTGATTTAAAATATCCATTGACATATTACTAAGGTATTATAATGGTATTTGGGTGCTAATCAAAGTCACTCCAAGCTTAGAGCACATTTTTGCTTAAATTGCCTTTATGGCGTTTTCTTGTGTTTTTCCTTGATTTAAATTGTCTACCAATCTTTCTAAGGCATATTTTAGCCTTACCACATCATAATTTGATGTTTACTTAGCATAATTAGGTTTGGGGTATTTCAATCTACCCCCCTTAAAAGAACTTTGTCCCCAAAGTTCCCATGCATCTATCTTATTAGAATACATGTCTTACCTCATTCCAAAGATCAGATAGATCATACTTATGTATACTTAAACTCATTGAATCATTAGATCCACCATATGCTTATACTTAAATATCACACAACACGCTTAAGCATGTACAACACTCAAAATTCCCTTTGTTCCTTTTGATGATTAAAACTTCACATAATTTCCAACGTATTCTCCCATGTCACCGGTCCGTAGACAATGGCTCGTTCGTCCTCTTCACCATGGGCCAGAATACAAAACAACTCTACTCTCCCCATGTCACCAGTCCGAAGATAAAGGCTCGTGCGTCCTCGACTTCATGGGCGAGACTCAGTAAAAAGGTAATCCTTTTTACGAGGTCATGTGAGGAATAATTCCTCTAATTAAAGTACAATCAACTCCAATTTCATTTTATCTTAATGCCTCTATCCTGAGCGTGATTTAATTGTGACCACTAGTAGGGAGTTTCAGGAATCATCCAACCCTGATGTGATCAGCATCAGTGTAGAACTATCCTTCCACCCCAATTTGTGTTCGGTTTCCCTTGATCCCTAGAAAATCAAGTTCCACCTCCCATGTCATTTTCAAACATGAAATAATTCACTCATTTCCAATTTTCTATCTTTTTAGTCTTTCTAATCGTAATCAATACATCTCCAAGGTGTGGACTCAGTCCATCAATCGTTCCCAGTTCATCTCTTAGTAATTACCTCAAGGCACTCATTCTTACTAAGTTCTATATCAGTCTCATACCATTTCTCACCATCTTATATCTCATAGCATTACTATCTTCTTCCTCATACTCATGTCAAATAATATCTCATAATGTTATCTTATTCTTATCTCACACATAGTCTCATATCGACTCATACCTCATATATTCCATATTCCTTAAGTCTCCTTAATCCTCTTCCTTAATTCTCTAAACTTGTACTCACACCCGAGTTAACAAGATAGGTACTTAATATGTATGGTATTCACATCTTCTGTGCGTAATAACCATAATTTATCTCAAAATGCTTATGCAAAAATATTCTCAAATTCTTTTGTGCTATGCACACCGTAGTTTATGTACTTAGTACACAAACATACGCTAAGCGGTTTTCGCTCTACCCCCTTAAAATGGATTACGCCCACGTAATCAACATTATATCATCCTTGAACATATGTTCAAGATGTCTAATTCTTACCAAGCATTCTAGCTTCCATGTCATCTATCTCATTTTTATTGGATCAGAGGGTCATAACTATGTTAATGGCTTAGTTTCTGTATCGAGGATTCTTAACGGTATTTATACCATTTTCTTAACTTAGTTTGGTCTAATCTCAAAGGTAGTGGTCTGCTAGCTTCAGTTGCGCGACTCTGATAATCTTAGGCTTAACTGCCTTTCTAATCGTTCATATAGTATGTATATCCTTCTGCCTCCTTATAGTTTAGGAACATTGGTCTCTCAGTGGACACGTGTTATCTTTTTATATACACGGCCTTAATGAGTTGTAACTCGTCTATCCATTCTCCTTCAACATCTTATGTTCATACTATTAGTGTTTTCTCGAATGTCTACATTGTTCTCTCCAACTGACCTTTGGTCTGAGGATGACCCTTAATCTGAAACTACTGTTTAGTGCTTATTGCGCTTTATAGTCTTATCCTTAACACTTCAAGACATGTCCAATGTCTGTGCTTAACAATCCGTGCTCTTCGCACTTCATAGTCCTTAATTATTTGTTCTCTGTTTTCTTTGCGTTGTTGGTTCAACTGAATTCTTCTCTTCGACTGTTTGTGGTAGTAGCTGCTCTTGTCTGATCTTGCGTCGTTGTACGTGGTACGGAGTCGACTACTTCCGTGTTCCTTACACCACTCATTTACATGCATGGGGTACCTTACTGGTACATTACTACTTACCTAACTAACTCATAAATGAGCGTGTTAGGCCTGCAAGCCCCTGTGGGGTGCAGTCGTCCCACGTCTCGTTTTAGTAAACTCATAGTGTTCGTCACACGTTTAGCTATTGCTAATTATGAAGTATTCTATTGTCGATCTCCTCTTCATTGTTCCATGATAACATTTATTGTTCTTCTTGAACTTAATCAAGGGAAATTTATTTACTGTGTTCTTAAGTATGGTATGCTCTAGTTCTTTCTGTATCCCGTACTGATTCGGTCTCTTAGTAACTGAGGTCTCTTTCCATAGAGCCTCTTATCTTCTTTCTCATTTTCGTTCTACTAGGAATGCACTTCCAGTTCCTTAAGGAATGGGTAGTATGCTTCCTGTGAAATCTTACCTAACCAGGTCAAGACTACAGGCATCAATGCACAGTTCGTCTACCATCTTATTTCCTTACTTATATCGGTCTTAGCTTATAAATTTAATTGCCTCAGTGTCAATATTTGACGGCTTATACATAACGGTCGCTTTACCGTACACCATGACTTAATCCCCTTATGTAAATATTGTACTCACGACCACTACTACCGTGGTAGTTGGCCTTTACCATGTTGCCCATTGATGGCGCAACTACTTACTCATTTACTTTAACATCTTTTCTTATATTCAATCCCTTCTTGGTGTAAACACACTGGGAGTTCTTCAATTTCGGTGTATGGCGGTTGCCATGCCGTTTGTAAAATGGTTGTCTCTAAACATGAAGGTGTTCTACTTCAATTTCGGTGTGTATGTAGGTCAGTCTCTCTCACGTTCTTCCACCCTTTATGATGTTATTTACCATGTAATTTAACCGGTTACTGAAAAAGTCATTCGTTTAATCACTAGCTCTTCTGAGCATTGGTCACTTGACGTGCCATAATGTGCACTCACAATGTCTATCTCCGACGATTACTGATTCTTAAATCCTGGGTGTTGGATATGAGGTCTGTCTCTGCAGTCTTCCTTATTACTCAAGTGTATCTGGTATGTTCTAAGGTAATCTCAAGGTTTACAGTTTTCATTCTCTAACGAAAGTGTATTACATCTCTAATAAGTGAAAACCCTTTTTTGAGGGGTTTATTCCCACTCATGGCCTCACAATAAGGAGAGGTATCCCCACCCTAAAGGAATGGTTCGTTCTCCGCCCCTGTCCTTAGCATTATCTCAATATTCTCATTGGTACCCTTTCTTGGTAATATTTTCCCCAATCTAAGTTATAGGTTTGTAACCGTTCATATCTACGAATTGTAGTTCCTCATGGCTTACATAAGCTCTCTTACAACTTACTGTACCTCGGCTCTGATGTGGTTAACATCCTTGGCTCGTAGGCTCTTCGTGCTTAATGCCTCAGTTCATTACTTGTACTCTTACTCATCCGTAGGTCATCCTTATAGGTTTTTGTTTCCTTGAACACTATCCACCGTTAGGTTACATACTAAATGTAGTATTGGGTTTCATGGTAAGTCGCTGCATCCAGCTTCCGGCTATGGAAGTTTATTCAGGTGATCTGAGGTTACTTAGTGTCTTTGACAATACTGTCGTTTATTAGACTTATGTCTTTTAGCAAATAAGGATAAGTGCGTATTAGGCGTTTGCCTTACGGTGTCCAAGTTGGATATCATCCTGTCATCTTATGCTTCCATCTCACCGCTTCGTTCAACTTCCGTTGACTACGCCACCTGATGATTGTTCACACTTGGGTGTTAATGAGTTAGACAAACAGTATTAGCTGTCATTCATCAGTTTGTTCGGCTTAACTATGCCCGCTCTGTGGGGGTAGTCTTCTGAGCTTTCCTTTTCCAGAGTTGTACGTCTTTAATCCTTAGTAGGTTATAGCTTACGTTCATTTCTTTTATCCTTGTTTTCTGGGTTATCCAACATCTACCTTGAAGAATGCTTATTACTAGTATTCTTAGCAATCAATCTGGGAGTCTTATCCCATCCTTGTTAAAAGTTATTATGTCGATGGTCTCCATTGTATTCCGTAATGCATTCCTTGTACTTTATCACTACGTAGTGTTTTGCTCGCATTATTGAGCGATCTCTTATGTTCACTCTCTTTGAGATCCGGGTTTAGTTTCTTCACGTGCTGTCGGTTATTGTTTGTTGTAGTAGGTTGTACTGTTGTTTGCAAAAATTTATATCATTTGATACTTCGTCCAAGTTCAGCTCCCTGCTGTCTAAAGTGTCGGCTCATCTTATCATGGTCAGGTCGTCAGGCCCTTCCAAGGTCTCATTCTCCCGTTCTATAGATTTACAATCCGGTATTAGTGTGGTACTACAACTGTAGCGTTCTATTACCTCGCCATGATGGCTTTCCGTACTATTTAACCGTGGTAGTACTTGCTATGCAAGTGCGCCATGCAAGATGGGTTCCGTACTGTGTGCGTCGGTAGTGGTACTTCCACCTGATCTTTTATATCTTTGATAGTCCTCGGGAATCCTTCGATGTTCTTCCGTTTTGGATAACTAGCCATCCGGCAGTTTCCCTGTTGTTTTGAACGTACTGTCACTTATCCGGGCGTTCCTCTTTCTGAGGGAACCCCTTATTATTTTCTCATGTCTTATCCTCGCTCCCGTTCCCACACATTTGTCGTGGTTACTAAGTAATGATCCTCCTTTAGGCACTACATCGTAGTCCTATTCTGGTGTACAGTTGTACGAGTTTCTACCGTCGTCTGCGTTATGTCAGCCAGGTTGCAACCTTCTTCATTGTATGGGGTTTGGAGTTCCCGTTCCTAACTGGACTTTCCAGTAATCACAACTCTTATGCTTTATACTATCCCACTGTCATGCTCCCTAGGATCACTGTCCGGTACTTATGTCACTTATCTCTTCCTTTCCATTGCGCTCGTAGTGCTTTTCTTATCATTGGTATGGGGGGTAACTCGACTGCGTAGCATGTCGACCCATGTTGCCGGTAATTTCCGCTCCCTTACTGGTAGAATTCCCTTGGTAGCGCCTGTTTCACCGCTGCACCCCAGTTAAAACATTCAAGTTCTCATAAACTGTTGTTTAACAAGATGTTTTCGTATTGCTTACTGTTAACTAACTGCCAGATCGGGTTTCCCCGAGTAAGAGAAGGTTTTCTTCTCTCTGGCGTTTGTACCTCATATTCAAGGTTAGGGATGTGGAGGGCGGGTCTAGGTACTATGGATATCCGGTAAATACCGGGAAGTCCTAACTAATGCACCTCTCACTCTATCACTCAACCCTTAACCCATAACTCAACCTCAACCTCAGTATTCTCCTAAGTTCAGTATTCTTGCCTTCAGAGCGTAACTACGCTCTAATACCACTTTTTGTAACACCCCATCTCGATCCAATCGTGGTTTCACAACTTAACAACATATATATAATGTCACAGCGGAATTCAATACACTCCAGGACCTTGCCACGGTCTGATTGACGGAATATACCGAACATTAGTACATACAAATCTTAACCAAATACATATCCTTCTTACAATCCCCTCACATCCTATACATTTTACTAACTCAAATTGCCATACGAGTGTACATGCACAACTCGTAGGCCACACTTAACCCGTAACGCTTGTACCCCATCTTACTCTCTCTCGCGACGGCCGCCTCCTAACGTTCGCCTGTGTAGTAAAACAGCCCCCAAAGGGGGTCAGCACGAATGCTGGTACGATCCTCTCATGGCCCCCAAGCTAACGTGGCTACGACGACTAATTGTCGATAGCATGGAGGTTGATTAGATGCACAACATAATAGAAGGTGCAATAAACAACAACCCAATTATGAACAATCAAAGTTCAAACACAATGAACGTCTTAAATGCGTTCCCTTAATTAGTGAGTCAATTACTTCACTCCTTAAGTTACGTTTACTCTTAATCTTAGTCCATCCTTTTCTCACCTCAATCTTAGTCTTATCTTAGTCTTAGAAAACAACCATCCTTTAAAAGGAATGGATGTAGCTTACCTCAGTCTTATAATCAAAACCATCCTTTAATAGGAATGGTTGCAACTAATCTCAACCTTATCTTAATCTTAGAATACAAACCACTCTTTAAAATAGAAATGATTGTAACTTACCTCAATGTTTATTATGTCGGGTCAAAAGCAACCCAAGCCAATGAGCTATTAACTCCATTGGTTGAATAAACAATTATCTTATAATTTAGGATTTAGGTGATCCTACCGCACCATCTTAATGCCTCCTACCTTGGACTGTATGTCCAATGTAGCTGAGCCGGCAACCGACCCTAGGCAACAAGTCCGAAGACAAGTCCTTAAGCGGAAGTCGGATCTGCTTTAGATACCGACCCCCTTATTCTTAGCATGCATGACCGAGTCAGACCCGGGTTCCTCACTCCCCCCTTAAGTTCCAGTTAGTAGAAGTCTCAAGACAATGTTTGTTGGTTAACCTCTTTCGGTTTATAACAAACTAATATTTGGGAGCGTTCCTTAGTCTCACTCAATTCCTTACTAAACGTTGGTTAGTAAGTTCTCACGGTAAGTTATGTTAGTTTTCAAACATCACACAACAATACAATAAACATAATGTTCCGGTTGCATGCTTTATATTGTTTAGTGAGCACACAAAAACAATAGCACACAAGCCGAGGGACACCTCGTTAGCAAGCAGGTCACAAGAAGAACTGTACCGTTCACCGTGGATCGTTCGGTTGCTTACTCTCTTTCGGAGTCCAAATACTCAAGCCCTAAAACATTCATTCAGTTTTAGGTTGTTAATCACTTACTTAATTAACTTATTTAACTTACTTAACCCATAATGATTCCCCACCTAACACCTCATAAGTTTTACAACTTATTCTTACAACCTAACCTTAAACTTTTAAGTTTATACTTATCTTAATTCCTTAGGTCTTAATACCTCTATTCATCATTGCCCTCTTAATGGGGTACCACTAATACCTCTAACTTTCTTAGGGTTTCTTTTTTTTTTACAACTTAAGGGTCGACCGAGCCTACCGACCGACCTTACCCAAGGTCGGTCCATTCCAGAACTTATTGCCGTTTGAAAATTTTACCCCGACCGACCTTGCAAGTCCGGTCCGCAAGGTCAGTCCATTCCCGAGAGTTTTTCCCCGTACAAAATTTTAGACATGACCGACCTTGTAAGTCCGATCCCCAAGGTCGGTCCATTCCAGAGACTCTTTTCCCGGTAGTGTAAACTGGGCTCGACCGACCTTGCATGTCCGGTCCCCAAGGTCGGTCTGCTCCAGACCTTTGTTTTTAGATTCCCATTTGACTCCAAACTTCTCCACAAGTTCCCCATGTGTCCTAATACCATTTAGGCACTTAACTCAACTTTAAACATCCACTAAAACCTCCTTAGCTACTTTCTCAATTCTTACTTGGAATTTGTAACACTTGTTTACACCTCTTGAGGCCTTTACAAGTCACCAAACAAGGCCTATACATCATCTAAAACCATTACCATTCAAACCCCCATCATTAGAAGCCAAAACAAATTTTTTTTCTCTTTCTCTGCACTGGACCGCCCCTTTGGGGCGGTCCCACCAGAAGCTAATTTTCCTGCACGATTTGCCACCTCCCCACAGGGGCGGTGTAATACCCCAACCCGAAATCCAATAAACTGAACGGCGATCACTCCCAAATAAAATACAACTGCAGCGGAAATAAATACAACAACCGGGCGGTATTACAATGCCGTTGGCCACCCTTGTGACCAACAAGGCTAAGTCCAAATACAATCCTCAAATGTCACGGTCTGGAATACAGATACAACCCGAGATACTAGGAATCAAACTCAAAGTTAATACTGAAATAAAACAATTAACTAATAGTAGACTCCCAAAGCTTGGTCTCCCCACCTACACTCAGTGTGGTGATCTCCTCAACTTCAGGTACCTGAAAAATGGGGGTGCCCCCAAAGGGGCTCAGCAAACAATGCTGGTATGGAAAACGTGCAGCCCATCGTCTACCGGGCCACACCAACTACTTTGTCGAATACATGCAGATCATTTTTATAAAGCTGTAAACAAGCATAGTCTGATAATAACAAGTATCCATACAAGGACAATAATGTCACATAGAACAAGACACAGAAGGTCAAGTTAGCTGAACTGAAATTCTTTACTGATAGTCGGTCCACACAATGGGACTGACAGTTATAACTGAATATCTGAAATAGTGGAGGTATAGTGACCTCGTTATAGAGAAAGGTTGGGTATAAAAACCCCAGGAGATAACGTAGTTAAACCCTGAACTGAATGGCGTGGGAAATAAGAACCCACTAGAGGAATAAAGTCTTCCTCGAACTGAAGGGCATTTGAATCCCGAAGGAATAGAGTCTTCCTCCCAACTGAATGTTCCGTCGCGACGTAGTAGGAGACGACCTGAGACAGGTACAACTCCCGTAGCATGCATGGCCAGATCCAACTGGGCTCCTCATTCTCGAAGTATATATTTGTTAAGTGTCATATAAAGACATTAAACAAAAACACAATGTGTATTGTCAATTATCACGTTTAGGATAATGACGTTTGTTATAAAGTGAAGTTAGTGAGAGACTTGAGTACAAGTCCTCGGTATACTGAAACGCAGGTATTTAATCCACTGGTATAGTAGTGTTTGTATGCGTGGGACATACACGTTGTAGTCAGCAACAATCACGCACATGAAATAATAAACAGTGCACAAGAGTAAAACAACATTTTACATTAATTATCTTGGTCGTTATTTCAAACAACAGATAGCACACAAGCCGGTGTAATCCGTTAGAAAACAGGTTGCAAGAATCCCATACCGTTCACCGTAGACTGTACTCGTTTAATTCCCGGTCAACGTCTGGTCAAACAGAGTCCTAGAATAGGATTGACTGAGAGGGTTAATTTATGTTACCCTTATATAATAATCCTATTGGATCATTTAACAAATCTCGTATTTGTTATTTCATGTGAGGTTTATTTCTTTTAATTACCTCATGATTTAATGTATAACTTATTTGTTATTCCTTTGATTTATTTATACATCCTTTAATGCACATATATGTGTTCATTGCATTTGTTGTTTATTTTATTTGTCTAGGTGACATAACAACTTATAATTTCTTAACTATATTTATATGTCATACATAGACATAAAATTCTTATAGTTTTATTATTCTCCTTTTAACCATAAATAATATTTATTGTTTATCTTTTAATTCCTTATAACCATGTAAGCCATAGTTTTAAATTCCATAATTCCTTTAATCAAAATTCTTTCTTCTAAATCCTCCAAATATCCATATAGGACCTATATTTATTCAAATCTAAATTCTTAACTTGTATTTCGGTTATTTACAAAACAACCACATTAATTCATAAACTTTACACTTAAATTCTAATCTCTTTATATAACATAATTTTAATTCCTCATCTAATTAAATTACAAACTACCACTAATCTTTTGGACATAACTTATAAATATTATAACTTTCAAGAATTACATCTTAGCCCCTCAAATCTCGGCATATATTTATATACTTTCTATAATTGCAATTTAGCCACAAAATCTTATAATCTTTACATAATGTCTTATAAACTATAGTTTTAATTTTATTTCTCCATAAATGCCGAATATATATATATATAAATCTTAAATTACCAAACTAACCCCAAAGTAATTCGGCTATGTCTTTATTTTTCCTTAATTACAATTTCATCCCAAAACTTTATATTAGTATCTTAATAATTATAATCTAAAGTCTAAATGTTTATTTCTTCAAAATTTCGAAAGTGAACTCAATGATTCTCTTAATTATCAATTCGCCCACTAAATATTTACAAACTTTCATATCAACTTTTATAAATTACATAATAGCCCAAAACTTTATAAAAAGTTATTTTAAGCTTGTTTAGATTATCTAAAATTCTTAAACTTAATTCCTAACCTTATATTATATTATAATTACACCAAATACCCCTTTAGCTCTCGGTTTTCACAATAAGTGCACCAAACTTTGTAAAAATTACATTTAAGCCACATAACTTATTAATTAGTCATTTAAGCTTTAATAAAATATTTTTAACTCACCAAACTTTATGATATAAGTTTATATACCCAAGTAGGTCATTAATACCTATTTAACACTTAGGTAATTCGGCCATATTCATTTAGTGACCATATAGTATATAAAAGTGGATTTATATGTCATAATAAATGTACATAAATTCATATGAGTCATATAACTCATGTAAAAATTATTGTAATGTCTTATATTGATTCTTAGCTTAAAATAAAGCATTTTTGCCCTAGACTTTTCGGCCTTAATTAATTGTAACATAACAAATTCTATGACACAAAAATGTGTCTTAAGTAAGTAAATATTTTCTATATATGTTATAGATTATATTTTGGCATATAAACCATATAGTTTCGGTATTATTTAGCCTAGGAGATGTACATAATTTTTGTACAATTTTTAGAAGCTTAACAAAGCTTATAACATAAAGATTTACTTAGTAAACTTACTTCTTAACAAAGGTGGTTAAGTGCTTGAACTTCTTCTTGAATATCCAAGCTTTCTCCTAGGTAAACTTGATGCTCCTCTTCGGTTTTATGCAAGAGGTGAAGGTGTTTAGGAGTTAGATCTTCAATAAAGATCTTAAGTAGATTTGTAAGTAGTTTTTCAAGAATTTACCTTAAGCTTTTTCTCCTTATATTTTCGTCACACCAAAGGTAGATGAAGAACAACTTTCCTTCATGAAAATGAAGAAAAAAGAGTCTTAGAAGAAGTAGAACTTGGTTACACATAAAAATGTGCTTTAAGGATTTACAAGCATTAAAACTACCTTAAGATAACCTTGAGATGCTCCTTGGTTTAATGTTGGTTTGGACAACCTCCTTGGAGAACTAATTGATGTCGAACACTTGTTGTTAAGCTAGGAAGAGTTTTGCTTCAAGGCTTGACAAGAATTGCTAAGAAATTACCTTAAAGATGAAGATAGAAGTTACATCTCCATTAATGGACTTAAGAGCTTCAAAGGAAGAAGATGAAGCTTAGAAGAGAGAGGAGAGAGCTTACCAAATTCGTAGGTCTGGAGTGCAAGAGGGAAATGACACTAAACTTACGTATAAGGTAAGGAGTGCCTTAGAATTTGATTTTTGTTTTGTTAATTTTTAATGTCAAATGACTATACTTTTTTCTTAGTTTATTACATGGTTTATTGGCTCAATAAATGCCCATGTTCTGCATAATTTCGGACATGTGGTGTGTGACAAGGCAAGAGTTGGAAAGAAATGATTGTGAGCTAGAAGACAAGGTAATTTAGGTAAGTATTCTTTTGATTTTTCTAAGTTAGGCTTGTCTTCTTCCTCCCTTGTAGAGTCACGAATTCAAGGGTCAATGGGGTGTCTTAATTGACATTGAAGAGCCAAGGACAAGCATGTTAGGTCACATGGAAAAGAAGGAATCTAGAAAAGTGAATTCTAGATCCACTTTTTACTTTTTCTCATTTGTTTTTGTTCTAGCTCACATGGCCTTATTCCATGGCCTAATTTCGACAGCTTGCTGGTCAAATGAGACCTACATACTTAGACATTAAGTAATATAACACATGGGAAGGTGAGTCACCATGTTCTATGCTTTTTATAAACTTTTAATGCAATTTTTATACTAGTTTTTGCTCTCAAAATCGGCCCCTATAGAGGTCTTGTTGTTGACTAGTCACACCAACTGATTTAGAAGGTCATTTTAACCCTTTTTAATATTACCAATTCGTGGTATGTCAAAAACTACAAGGCAATTGCGTAAAACGCGTTTTCGTGACACCCGAAGTGTTTTTTGTGCTCTAAGGAAATTTTGGGAAACAAATTGTTTTTATGAGTTCCAAGTGTTTGTAAACACTTATTATAGTAATTAACATATATTAAGATGTTACATTGGGTTATATGAGGTTATATCAACCCATGACATAATTTACGGGCCATCGGGACACACCCGGCAAAAAGGAGCGTTAAGAAATCCTCCTGTGGTTTTTGTTGAATTTTGAGAACCACTTCGTGGGTTATCTTTAGAATGGTAATAATAATGATATTAGGAACTCTAGGAATTAATTTTATAGGAGTTCGTGCCACCTCGGCACTCCTCCGACTTTTCTGCTTTAAGGGGCGCACGTGAGCACTCCCGAGCGTTTTGCGTATTTGACTGAATATAGCTTAGGGAATATATTTATATATTCATATAATGAGTGTATGACCATTTGGTTTGAGTTTTAGAGGTCATACAAGGTCATGCTTGATCACATGTTCTAAGGCGTTTTAGCGTTTATGGTGAAACGACTATTTTTACGTAACGTTTTCATGCATGGGTTTGCATGCGTACGTGAACTGATTTATGTTTGGATTATATTCCAATAAATAATGATTTAAATAATATTATTTGATTTGGGGTCTTTCAATCTACCCCCTTAAAAAAGGACTTCGCCCCGAAGTCTCATATCTAAGTTAAGGTTGTGGGGGAATCAAGTTCCACTAAGTATCCACAACTCAATCTAATTTTTAGGGATCAAGTCCCAAGTCTCTATATCCCCTAAGTTCATAGTGTATATCAAGTACAACAGGAATACTTGGAATGTCATAACATATACTTGCATGTAAAGCAAGTTCAGTGAACACAATCACTTTTCATTTCAAATGGTGCAACGTAGTGCATATAATATTCCATTGTAGTGTAATGAAGTACACCAATCACGTAAGAAGTACCAGGTACTTCAAACAAGTGTCACAAAAGAACACATACAAGACCGAAGTGTCAACTGAATCACTGAAAGTTACACACCACTATACGACAAAATGTCACTGAAATGCACACAAAGTGCCACAACTGAAATGCACAAAATGCAACAACTAAAATGCACAAAAGTGCAACAACTGAAATGCACAAAAGCAACAAATGCAATGCACCAAAGGTGCAACAAAATGCACACTAAACTCAAAAATGAAAAAGGCTCTACCCCCCAAAAAGAAGGGGTACGCCCCCGTACCCTAGACTAAAGTGCCTAGTCGGTAAATAATGAGGGAAACTTCGCTCGCATATCAGCTTCGAGTTCCCATGTGGCCTCTTCCACATCGTGGTTCGACCAAAGAACCTTCACGAGGCTCACAGACTTGTTTCGAGTCTCTCGTGTCTTCTTCTATCTAAGATTCTTTGCGGTGTTTCCACATACCGCATTGTTGGTTCTAAAGAGAGTGTCTTGGTTGTAGAACATGAGAAGGATGAGGCATGTATTTCTTAAGCTGAGACACGTAAAAACATTGTGTACTTTGCCCAACTCGGCTGGCAAATCAAGTCGATATGCACTAGGCCCACCCGCTCTATGATAGCGTAGGGTCCTACAAATTTCGGGCTTAGCTTGCCCTTCTGACCAAATCTGAATACACCCTTCATGGGTGAAACTCGTAGAATACCTGGTCGCCAACTGCGAACTCAAGGTCTCGTCGCCTCTCATCAGCATATGATTTCTGTCTGTCCTGTGCTGCTTTCATATTGTTTCTGATCTGCTGAACTTCTGCCTGGACTTGCTCCAAGTACTCAGGCCCAATGATGACGGTCTCACTAGACTCGTCCCAGCACAAAGGTGTGCGGCATGGTCTGCCATATAAAGCCTGAAAAGTGACATCTGTATAGAGGCGTGATAGCTGTTATTGTAAGCAAACTCGATGAGATGTAATCTATCTATCCAGCTGCCCTGAAAGTCCAAGGCACATGCTCGTAGCATGTCCTCTAAGGTCTGAATAGTCCTCTCTCTGACTGACCATCTGTCTGAGGATGAAATGCTGTGCTAAGCTTAATTCAGTGCCAAGTGCCTCGCGAGTAGCTCGCCAGTATCGAGAGAAATCTAGTATCTCGATCTGAAACAATAGTCTTGGAACTCCATGATGTCTGATAATCTCTTCTGCTCAATAGCTCTGCTAACTTAGGCACTTTCCAAGTGTCTTTCATCGGAATAACCTAGCAACCTTAGTCAGTCGATCAACAACAACCCAAATCATATTAATGTCCTCCTCTCGTAGGTGGTAGTCCCACCACGAAGTCCATAGAGATATCATAAACTTCCACTCTGGAACTGGCATAGACTGTACCATACCTCCTGGTCGTCTATGTTCGAATTTCACTTTCTGACAAGTGAGACATCGAATCACATACTCTGTCACGTCGCCCTTCATACCACTCCACCAGAAATACCTCTTAGATCTTTGTACATCTTAGAAGCTCCTGGATGGACAGATGTGGTAGAAGTGTGGGACTCTCGAAGAATATGCTCTTTATATCTGTGCTGTCTCTGGGAATACACAATCTTCCTTCAATCTGATGAGTCCATCATCATGTAACTGGAACTCATACTTTCCACCTCAATGTACCGTCAGTCAACTTCTGACTGATCTCCATCATTCGCTGATCACTCTGCTGTGCTCTGCGTATGTCGTCCATAAGACTCGAGCTAGCCACAATGGCATTAGGGAATATGCTCGTCGACTCAAGCGTCTGCTACAACATTAGCTTTCCCTTCCTTGTACTGCAAATCAATGTCATAGTCCTTAAGAAATTCAACCCATCTTCTTTGTCTCATGTTTAACTCCTTCTGGGTGAATACATATTTCAAACTCTTGTGATCCGAATATACGGTCATCTGGACACCATACAGGTAGTGGCGCCAGATCTTCAAAGCAAAAACAATAGCTCCAAGCTCCAAGTCATGTGTGGGATAGTTTTCCTCATGTTTCTTCTTCAACTGTCGGGAAGCGTAGGCGACTACCTTCCCATTCTGCATGAGTACACACCCCTAATCCCCTACCTGATGCATCACAGTAAACTTCATAACCCTCTGTGCCTTCAGGTATAGTCAAAACTGGTGCTGATGTCAAGGCATTCTTCAGAAGCTCGAATGAGGTCTCACATTCAGTAGTCCATGTGAAAGGTGCATCCTTCTTCATTAAGCTGGTCATAGGTTTGGCTATTTTTGGAGAAGTCTCTGACAAACCTTCTGTAGTAACCTGCTAAACCAAGGAAACTCCTGATGTCCGTAACTGTCTTTGGCCTAGGCCAAGTGCGAACTGCTTCTATCTTTGCTGGATCCACTGCGATCCCAGCATCTGAGATGACATGTCCTAGAAAGGAAACTCTGTCTAACCAAAACTCACATTTGGAGAACTTAGCATAAAGCTGGTTCTCCCTTAGATCTCAAGTACATGTCGGAGGTGACTCTCGTGCTCTTCCTTAGACTTTGAATAGATTAGGATGTCATCGATGAATACAACCACGGTCTTATCCAACTGCTCTCTGAATAATCTGTTCATCAAATCCATGAAGACTGCAGGTGCATTTGACAAGCCAAAAGGCATAACCGTAAACTCATAGTGGCCCGTACCTTCTGAAGTCTGTCTTTTCTATGTCTTGCTCCCTGATGGTATCTGATGGTAGCCTGATCTCAAATCGATCTTCGAAAACACTTTTGCTCCTCTCAACTGATCAAACAAATCATCAATCCGTGGTAGTGGATATTTGTTCTTCACCGATACTGCATTAAGCTCCTGTAATCAATACATAAACGAAGGCTTCCATCCTTCTTCTTCACAAAAGCACTGGTGCTCCCCAAGGAGATACGCTAGGTCGTATGTATCCCTTGTCCAATAAATCTTTCAACTGCTCCTTCAACTCAGCCATCTCTGCTGGTGCCATACGGTACGGTGCCTTAGCTATGGGACCGGTACCTGGTAGTAATTCGATGGAGAACTCTACCTCTCTGGATGGCGGTAAGCCTGGAAGTTCCTTTGGAAAAATATCTGGAAAATCCGACACCACTGGCATAGCTGGATCAAATCAGGGTCATGCTCTACATCTGAACATAACATAGATATACCTCCTTCTGCTTCCTGACGTGCTTGTACATGGACATAGCAGATATAACTTTTATCGATGGTGCCCTAGGGCTCTGACGGTAAGATACTGTCACTCCTGATGGGCTCTTAAGCAACAGTCTGCGCTCTGCACAAAGAATGCGGCCTCTGTGCCGCCCCACCAGTCCATCCCGGCTATAACGTCGAATCCTAGACCTCTGAACTCAATAAGGTCAATAGGAAATTCCTCCTCCTTAATACTGATAGTGGCTCCTCTATAAAGACGAGTGCAACTGATCTTCTCCTTAGACGGGAGTGCCACCTTAAAATCAGGTAACTCTACAGCGTCTAGCCCCAACTTCCCCGCAAGCGTAGGCGAAACGAAAGTATGTGAGGCTCCGGAGTCGAACAGTACTAATGCATCCACTCCCCATTAACCGGAAAGGTACCAGTGAGAATCGAGCCGCCCTTGCGGCCTCCTCCTCAGTAAGTATACTTAAGGCACCTTCCGTCTCCTTAGCACAACCTAATAACAGAATCTGAGTAAGTACTTTGATACATGATGGGGTCTAAAGACATTCACTTTCATAAACAATAATGCTTCATTGATGAGATGATCTCCTTTCTGAAGTCCAAAAACAATTACAAAACTAGTACTTTCTAAAAGTCAAACTTAATCTTCCTGGTCTCATGTGAGTGGTGTTTATCACTGTCGAAGGTGCTGTGTTTAGTTTAATCCTTTAATTCCATGGTATAGCAACCTTGACTTTCCACCCATTATTAAAACATCTCCTGAACTCAATATGATTTTCTTTGCAAGGTCCACACGCTTCTGCTCTCGCATAAAGAAACTCTGCGTCATCTCCAATTGACAAAGATAATACTGGTATTCCCTGTTCAAGGGACCCTTTTGTTTCATCATTGTCCTGGTGTAGTCCTAAACGGCCTCCTTCTTCATAGAAGTTGATGATACATAGATCAGCCCTTAGATTGGGAACTGGATCTTCTTCTAGCTGTTGAGCTGTATTAACTGCTTGTTCCACAATTGGTAAAAATTCTTCTGGGATTTTTGGTACTTGTGCTCCATCTCCATTTCTTGTATCTTGGTAGGTTTTTGTGTAAGGATTCCAATCCTTTCCTAAGCACATCATTTTCAGCTTCATTTTTGATCCTCCTGGAAATTCTGGAGTGTAGAACCCTCCTGGTCCTGCTCCCAATTCTTGACACTTTCTGATGATTGCAATTTGTGTCTCCGGTGTTAGGTATCCTTTGAGTAGTATCAATCCTGGTTGGATAACCTTACATTGTTCGTTCTGGTTCTTGTATTTTGATAATGTTTTCTTCCAGGGAGGGCGGTGAGGGGATAGGAAAGCATATCTTATAGCTTCCTACGTGGTTTAAATTTTACTATGAGTCTTACTAATTCTCTCCTACTCAATTAGGCAATCAAGGCATGCAAGCACTCATTCATATCATCCATTGCTCATAATAGGTTCACACGGTTTAGAAATACCTGGGTTAGTAGAAGGGCCAGCCTCATCTGAGCGGTCCATGACATGCAGGGCGGGTCCCGATGCTGGGCCCTTGCCCTTATACCCCTGAGCCTGGTTTGTTGGTGGAGGGCGAGTATCGCTAGCTCCATTCTTAGGGCCGGTGTTTGGCTTTGCTCCCGGGCGGTAGTTCCTGCTCTCCGGGTTTCGGATACACTCGAAGGCACGATGCCCGAGTATCTGACAGTAGCGGCACATGACTTTCTCCCCTTGGCAGTCCACGCCGGGGTGATCCTTTCCACACTGTTTACAGTTGAAACGGCGGACATACTTCTGGCCCGTGTTTGAGCCAGATCCAGAACCTAATACAATCAAGGTCAATTATACATTCCAAAGGTACTGAAGTAATCACAAAAGTTTCAAATCTAACTGTCTGATTAGAGTGCCTACCCTTATGGGTAGTTTTCTGTGAGGTTGCTGCTCCGTAGGTTCCTGACTGGGGGTTCCCAGTGTTTGGTTCCCCTTCCCTTGATAGGACCCCTGTCCTTTCTGATAGGGTTGTTCCTTTTGTTGGAGTTCCCCTGCTTGGCATCATCGCCACCAGGTCCGTCCTTCCTCTTTTGGGAGCTCAAAGCATCCCTTCTCTTACAAGTGATCTCCACTACGGAGGCAGCATGATAGCATTCCTGAAATCTCAAGGTATTAATCTCCAAATCTCCCATGACGGGGTATAGTAGGTAATAAATTTCCACTGGTTTATGTTTCTCCTGTTTTACCTGCAAACTGGTAGGGATGATTGGTCCCATCCCAAACTGAAGTCGAGGGCTCAGTCCCCCGTAGAACCGGTCGACCAACACCTGGTCCGAGTATCCTATACCGGGTAGTAGTCGGAGTAGTGAAGTAAACTTAGCATAATACTCATCAACGGTCATCTTCCCGTCTGCTCCAATGCATCAAACTCCCTAGTCTTCACCATCCTGGTGTGGGCCGGGTAGTATTTGCCCCTAAGTAGTGCAGTGTAATGTCCCCAAGTAAAAGCTGGGTCATCCAGGTGGTCGGCTTTCACCATGTTCCACCAATCTCTAGCTGCATCCTTCAGATAAAAGGCAGCAAGTCTTACTTTTTCCCTAGCTGGGACTGCAAGCGTCTCGAACGCTGTCTCCATCTCCATGATGTAGGTTTCTCAAGTGAGCAGGGTCAGTCTGCCCCTTGAATGCAGTCGGCCTCAGATCAGCCAAACTCTTCACCCAGTCTCTCTCCCTGGGTGGTGGTGGTGGAGGTAACTGCTGCTGCTGTGCAACCCCCGCCTGTGCGAATGCCTGAGCAATTAAGGTGGCAATGTCTGCCAGCCTGACGGATGGCTCCTCATCGGCCTGTCCACGTCGTCCTCCTCTTCCTGACATCTGCAGGATGTTGAGGTATATTAGACACTGAGGTCACTATCTTGGTCTTGGATAGTAGTCTAAGTAAAACTAACTTAAACTCCTTTCAATACTATCTCTCAACCCTTAACCTAAGTATTAGATATCCTAATCTCGGTGTATCCTTGTATCCAGAGCGTAACTACGCTCTGATACCATTTTTGTAATACCCCAACCCGAAATCCAATAAACTGAACGGCGATCACTCCCAAATAAAATACAACTGCAGCGGAAATAAATACAACAACCGGGCGGTATTACAATGCCGTTGGCCACCCTTGTGACCAACAAGGCTAAGTCCAAATACAATCCTCAAATGTCACGGTCTGGAATACAGATACAACCCGAGATACTAGGAATCAACTCAAAGTAAAATACTGAAATAAAACAATTAACTAATAGTAGACTCCCAAAGCTTGGTCTACCCCACCTACACTCAGTGTAGTGATCTTCTCAATCTTCAGGTACCTGAAAAATGGGGGTGCCCCCAAAGGGGCTCAGCAAACAATGCTGGTATGGAAAACGTGCAGCCCATCGTCTACCGGGCCACACCAACTACTTTGTCGAATACATGCAGTTCATTTTTATAAAGCTGTAAACAAGCATAGTCTGATAATAACAAGTATCCATACAAGGACAATAATGTCACATAGAACAAGACACAGAAGGTCGAGTTAGCTGAACTGAAATTCTTTACTGATAGTCGGTCCACACAATGGGACTGACAGTTATAACTGAATATCTGAAATAGTGGAGGTATAGTGACCTCGTTATAAGAAAGGTTGGGTATAAAACCCCCAGGAGATGACGTAGTCAAACCCTGAACTGAATGGCGTGGAAATAAGAACCCACTAGAGGAATAAAGTCTTCCTCGAACTGAAGGGCATTTGAATCCCGACGGAAGGAATAAAGTCTTCCTCCCAACTGAATGTTCCGTCGCGACGTGTAGGAGACCGACCTGAGAACAAGGTACAAACTCCGTAGCATGCATGGCCAGATCCATCTGGCTCCTCAATCTCGAAGTATATAATTGTTAAGTGTCATATAAGACGTTAAACAAGAACACATGTGTATTGTCAATTTCACGTTTAGGATAATGACGTATGTCATAAAGTGAAGTTAGTGAGAGACTTGAGTACAAGTCCTCGGTATACTGAAACGCAGTATTTAATCCACTGGTATAGTAGTGTTTGTATGCGTGGGACATACACGTTGTAGTCAGCAACAATCACGCACATAAAATAATACCCACAGTGTGCAAGAGTAAAACAACGTTTTACATTAATTATCTTTGGTCGTTATTTCAAACAACAGATAGCACACAAGCCAGTGTAATCCGTTAGAAAACAGGTTGCAAGAATCCCATAACCGTTCACCGTAGACTGTACTTGTAAATTCCCGGTCACGTCTGGTCAAACAAGTCCTAGAATAGGATAACTGAGAGGTTAATTTATGTTACCCTTATATAATGATTCTTTTGAATCTTTTAACAAATCTCGTATTTGTTATTTCATGTGAGGTCTTATTTCTTTTAATTACCTCATGATTTTATGTATAACTGTTTTGTTATTCCTTTTTGATTTATTTATAATCCTTTAATGTACATATATGTATTTATATTTTCATGTACTATATTTGTTGTTTTATTCCAATTGTCTATGTGATATAACAACTTGTAATATCTTGACTATATTTTATATGTCATACATGGACATTAAATTCTTATAGTTTCTATTATTCTTCTTTTAACCATAAATAATATTTATTGGTTACCTTTAGATTCCTTATAACTATATAAGCCATAGTTCTAATTCCATAATTCCTTTAATCAAAGTTCTTTTTCTAAATCCTCCAAAATCCATATAGGACCTATATTTATTTAAATCTAAATTCTAAACTTATATTTCGGTTATTTACAAAACAACCACATTAATTCATAACTTTACATTTAAATTCTAATCTCTTTATTAACATAATTTTATTCCTTATTCAATTAAATTACAAAACTACCACTAATACTTTTGGACATAACTTATAAATATTATACTTTCGGAAATTACATCTTAGCCCCTCAAAATCTCGGCATGTATATGTATACTTCTTATATTTGCAATCTAACCACAAAATCTTATAATCTTTACATAAGTCTTATAAAACTATAGTTTTTAATTTTAATTCTCCATAAATGCTGAATATAATATATAAATTCTTAAATTACCAAACTAACCCCAAAACAATTCGGCTTTGTCATTGAACTTTCCATTAATTACATTTTCACCCAAAACTTAATAATAGTTATTTAATAACTTATAAACTATAGTTTTAAGTATTTAATTCTTCTAAAATTCAAAAGCGAACCTAATAATTTCCTTAATTATGAATTCGCCCCATTTTATATTCTAAACTTTCATAACACTTTTATAAATTACATAATAGCCCAAAACTTTATAAAGTTATTTTAAAACTTGTTTAAATTATCTAAAATCATTAAACTAATTCCTAACCTTTATTATATCATAATTACACTAAATACACCTTAAGCTCTCGGCTTTCACAATATTTGCCTATACTTACTTTGTAAATTACATTTAAGCCACATAACTTAATTAATTAGCATTTAAGCTCTAATAAGATATTTTTAACTCACCAAACTTTATAGTATAATTTATATACCTAAGTAGGTCATTAAAACCTATTTTTCAATTAGAGTATTCGGCCATAAATATTTGGTGACCATATGGTATATAAAAGTGGATTTATATGTCTAAATAATTATAAATAAATTCATAGGAGTTATATAACTCATGTATAAATTATTATAATGTCTTAATAAATTCTAAGCTCAAAATAAAGCATTTTTTGCCTAAGACTTTTCGGCCTAAATTTATTTGTAACATAAATGAATTTTGTGACACAAAAATGTGTCTTAAGGTAAATATTTTCTATATATGTTATAGTTTATATTTTTGGCATATAAAACCATATAGTTTCGGTATTAATATACCTAAGAGGTGTACATAATTTTGTACAATTTTTAGAAGCTTAACAAACTTATAATATAAGGATTTACTTAGTAAACTTACTTCTTAACAAGGTGGTTAAGTGCTTGAACTTCTTCTTGAATCTCCAAGCTTCCTCCTAGGTAAACTTGATGCTCCTCTTCGGTTTATGCAAGAGGTGAAGGTGTTTAGGAGTTAGATCTTGAATAAAGATCTTAAGTAGATTTGGAAGTAGTTTTATAAGACTTTACCTTAGACTTTGCTCCTTATAATTTCGGCACTCCTAAGGTAGGTGAAGAACAAGTTTTTCCCTTCATCAAAATGAAGAAGAAAAGAGACTTAGAAGAGGTAGAACTTGGTTACACATAAAAATGTGCTTTAAGGATTTTCAAGCTTTAAAACCTACCTTGAGATGTTCCTTGGTTTAATGTTGGTTTGGACAATCTCCTTGGAGAACTAAATGAAGCCGAACACACCTTGTTATGCTAGGAAGAGTTTTGCTTCAAGACTTGCCAAGAAATGCTAGGAATTTACCTTAAAGATGAAGATAGAAGTTAAAACTCCATTAATGGACTTAAGAGCTTCAAAGGAAGAAGATGAAGCTAGAAGAGAGAGGAGGGAGCTTACCTAAACCGTGGATGAAGAGGGCAAGGAAGAAAGTGAGACCTAGCTCACGTAAATGCAAGGAAGGAGTGACTTGGAATTGATTTTTGTTTTCTTAATTCTTAATGTCAAATGACTATACTTTTCCTTAGTTTATTCAATGAGTTATTGGCTCAATAAATGCCCTCCTTTCCAGCATTGAAATCGGCCCATAATGGAGAACATGGCAAGGTGGAGCAAATAATGCAAACTAAAAGACAAGGTGAGAAAAGGTAAGGATATTCCTTTGATTTTTCAATGTTATAACTTGTCTTCTTCCTCTCTTGTATATGGACGATTTTAGGGACTGAATGGAGCATGTTGATCGGCATTAATGAGCTAAGACCAAGCATGTTAGGTCATTGAATTATAAGAATCAAAAGAAGGAATCTAGATCTACTTTTTGCCTTTTTACATTTTGTTTTCTTCCTAGCTCACATGGCCTTATTCTTCTGCATAATTTCGACAGCTATATGGTCAAATGAGACCTACATACTTAGACATTAAGTAATATAAACATGGAAGGTGAGTCACCATGTTCTATGCTTTTTATAAATTTTTAATGCAATTTTTATACTAGTTTTTGTCCTTAAAATCGCCCCTATAGAGAGCCTTGTTGACTAGTCACACCAACTTATTTAGAAGGTCATTTTAACCCCATTTAAGATTACCAATTCGTGGCATGTCAAAAACTACAAGGTATTGCGTAAAACGCATTTTCGTGACACCCGAAGGTGTGTTTTTGTGCTCTAAGGAAATTTTGGGAAACCAATTGTTCTTATGAGTTCCAAGTGTTTGTAAACACTTATTATAGTAAATAACATATACTAAGATGTTACATTGAGTTTATATGGGGTTATATCAACCCGTGACATAATTTACGGCCATCGGGACACTCCCGGGCCAAAAAGGAGCGCTAAGAAATCCTCCTTTGGTTTTTGCTGAATTTTGAGAACCCACTTCGTGGGTTCTCTTTAGAATGATAATAATGATGTTAGGAACTCTAGGAATAATTTTATAGGAGTTCGTGCCACCTCGGCACTCCTCCGGACTTTTCGTGCTTTAAGGAGCGGGTGTGAGCACTCCCGAGCATTTTGCGGTATTTGACTGAATATAGCTTAGGGAATATATTTGTATATTCATATAATAATTGTATGACCATTTAGTTTGAATATTAGAGGGTCATACAAGGTCATGTTCGACCATATGCTTCTAAGGCGTTTTAGCGTTTATGGTGAAACGACTGTTTTTACGTAACGTTTTCATGCATGGGTTTGCATGCGTACGTGAAATGATTTATATTTGGATTATATTCCAATAAATAATGATTAAATAATATTATTTAGATTTGGGGTATTTCAGGTTGGCTTCTATACGTTTCCTCTTCTCACCGCCCAACCCCTGAACATTCTCCTTCTCCTGCCAGTTTCACATCATGCATGCAATAATTCCCCCTCTCATAAATTCCACCGCCACCTAGTCTGAGTACGTGAGGTCCATCAGGGTTGCCATAAAGCCCCTCTCGGTCATCTACTCACTCAATCTTGGTCTTTTTATCTTCTTCGGCTTTGCCTCCTCTACACCCTTCCTCCATCACCTCCAGAACTACTCGTCATCCTTGTTCCCTTCCAACTCTTCTTTCAACACTTCTACTCCCAACATGTCTCCACTGATGGTCAATGGTTCTTTCGTTGGCCTTGATCAAACTACCCTCACCCGATTCTTTTCACCACCCACCGACGTATCGTTTAGCTCCTTAGTGATCACCCTGCGCAACCACTAGAATGGCCTTGACGTTTTTAGATTCTACAAGATTAGCCCCAACTTGTTCCTGGTGGATTTTGAATCAACGGAAGTGATGAATGCGGTTCTCGTCTGGGGTCCCTAGTGCATCAATAACTACTTGTTTGTGCTAAAAGTGGTGGAGCCCGAGGTCCTTTTCTACCAGCATGAATTCAAATGGGTGTCATTTTGGGTGAGGGTTTACAAAGTCCCACTGGTTCACTGGAATATCCACTTTGTTGTCATGCTTGCATCCAAGCTTGGAACTTCACCGATGTCATGGAGGATCCTAAGTCATACTGTCGTTGATTCATGCGCTTCAAGGTCTTTTTCACAGGTCCTTATCCTTCGTTCTCTCAAGATTAACCTGGATGGGAGGAGTTCTCATTTGGTCGTACATTTGATAACATGTCACTAGTGTCTTCTGGATGTGGCCTCTTCACCCACACAGAAGACCGATGCCCGCTCCCCTAAGAAGGTCCCGCCCTATTTGGTATGTGGTTGAGTACGGAGGTCTTCCATGCTAGAGCTCGATCTATCCATATTGTGTATGCCATAACATAACCCGAGCCAGCGCTTGAAGGGATTGCCCATGATCTTTTGGCACAAAGACATGACCGAATCTGAGCAGTGGATGTCCCCATGATAATCAAATCCTCCATCAGGAGTGCAGGACTTCAAGCAGCGGCTCAAAGGGAGGGCTTAAGATGGTGCACGTGGATTATATTTTGGGATTGAACTCAAATGTGCAAGGGCATTGGAACATGAAGCGACAATAATGGGGGCAAACTCTCAGCTTGTCTTTGAACTCAGATCTAGGCTCCAGTACATCCAAGAGATTCAAGATCATCCAGGCAACTCCAATCTCAGATCAAAGTTTCCATTAGGAATGAGCCTTTTGTTAGCTACTTGCATGGTTTTGAGTAATACAAGTGCTGCTAGCTTTGCTTGGATGATCACATTTTGTGAAGTGCCCCATTATCGGTCTTTGTGTGTCTTTGGTATTTACTTGGCTCGGTTTGGTTCTTTGTCTATGTTATATATTATACCTTTTGGAGATTAGCCTTCCATGTTGGTTTTTGGATATTGGGAGTTACGTTTGGTCCTACATGATTTTGTCCTCATCATTGTAGCATCACCATGGACTTTTCACTTCTTGATTAAGGAATGTTATTTTCTTTGCACTCCTTTCACAAGGATGCTTCACTTGTGGACTGGATAGGTAACCATCTCTTATGATGGGGTTGACCGTAGTTTACTGCCCCTCTTTAGGCTTGCCATGAGTCCCCAACTCTTGGATGTGGTGTCATGATCTCCGATGGTGATTATGACCTGATGGTTGGTTTCATGGATAGTTTGGTTAGTTTCATGGTTGGTATGTCCTTGGTTTGGCTTTGTTCCCTTGATGTGTACTTTTCTCCTATTAGAATGCTATTAGTCTTCTTGGTGGTCATTAGGTTTGTAATCTCTTCTTTTAACATAATCCATGTCTTATTTAAAAAAAAAAACAAAAACACTTTTGTCTCTAACCGGTCACTATTAGAATGCCCCGATAAATGACGATTATAGTTAATGATTATTGATTATCCCTTGACGTAGTTAGACAACGGTCCATATAGCAAGACTTAGTGTACTAGCGGGTTAATTCAAGCTACAACTTATGATATAGGAAACGTCTTAAAATGAACAGTATCATTCTTACATGCCTTCAATTTTTATCAAATAAAGTCTTTGTCTCTCTGCAGACGTTATAATCTGAGTGGTTAAACTGGTGTAAAATTAAAAGAAAAAGAAAATAAAAACTCAAAATAAACGTCGGGCTGCAAACAAATCCCGGTCGCAGCAGTAGTATAGTGAAAATGTAAGCAACCGGATGTCGAACCGTGGGACTAATATACATATAATAGTACCTAAGCGTGTCACGAGAGGGGGGATTAATTGACTTGTAAAATAAAAAAAAGAAAAGATAAAATAAACTAAGTTGACAGATAAATAAAATGGAACTCTGGGTCAGGTTAATATAATCTGCATAATTAAGCTATCTCTACTGGTTTAATAATTTGGCAAGGTTCCTGTAATTATCTTAAGGACTAAGTCATAGCCTCATAAGAACTCGTTCACCTGTAATGCAAGGTTCTAATCAAGGTTCAAGCAAAAGCCTGCGAACGGCAGAGGAGTATTGAGGAATTACATTTGCAATTGAATACTAACTTATTAAATCATAACAATTTCCTCCAGTTTTACGCCTTAATTAACCTGTCTACTTATCACCTGGTCTGATCAAATAGACTTAGTAAAGCATTTTAATAAATTCGCGATCTATTAAAAGGCGAGAAGACTTTTAAAACGTAACAAACTGTATATAAATAAACCAGTAGAAATATTGCATAATTAATACAGATACATAATAACTATTCCCAGAGTAAACGTAAACTAGCCTAACATATTAAATAGATAGATAGAGACGAGAGTAATAGAAATCATCCGTAATCACTCCGTCTCACTCTGCTATTTTGTGTACGTAGGGCTAGAGGTGAATTTGTGGAATTTAAAATAATAAAAATGGAGAATACGGGAGAAGAGAAATGGATGAATGTGTGAAGTGGTGAAGTTGGGTCGTGGATGGATTGGTGAATTCGTGAATGATTTATTGGGTGAAGCTCGTGGGTTTATATAGAAAAAGGAAGAAGCAGCAAAGGAGATAACAGACGCGTGAGCAATTGATTGAGGCGGTGGAAGAGTTGCACTGATTGCTCATTTATTGCAGGGGACAGACAGCTGAACACAGGCGTGAATTAAGGTAGGCGGAGTAGATAGATATGGCAGTGGACGAGTTGCAGACAGGCGGAGGCAAGTTGCAGAGACGACGGGCGCAGAAGAAATCCGGGGTGGCTTCACAACCGCCTCCTTGACCGCCTAATAAGTGGCGGTCTCCCTTGCCGTCCGCCTCCACTACCGCCAGCTATGGGGCGGTTCTCTCTGTTGTGTCCGCCAGTTATGGGGAGGTTGCCCCTGTGGTGTCCGCCAGGCGGTTGCCCCTGTGGTGTCCGCCAGTTATGGGCGGTTGCCCTGTCCGCCAGTTATCTCGACGTCGGTTGCAACTGTTGTCGTGACTTATTCCTTCCAACTTTGACCGGCTCTAGATTCTTCGTTTGGGCTCCGTTTTCTGAGCCGTTTGCGTCTATGTGTTCGTCTCTTTATCTACTTTAGTCCCAGCTTGGTTTTCCTCATGTTAAACCAATAAATTAGTGAGATAATAATAAAACATAAACTAGAGGAAAACTAACCGAGTGGAGAAATGAGCAAGAAAAGTGTTAATATTATATAGAAATACACCTATAAAACATGCTCATTTAGACACTTATCACTCTCCTTCCTCCTTTGTTGGATGTCTTGCCTCTTCTTACTCTGCTATGCATGTCAATGATCAGTCCTCCTTCTTGCTCCGTCATTGACGTTTTGTTTTTCCTTTTGTTGCAATTCTACAACGAGAATCATCTCTATTAACTGGCAAGGGTTGGGTGATCCGATTTCCGTTCATTCGTTCCTTTGGGTAATTTGAGTTTAATTGTTCGATTTCTTATTCATATCTTAAACTAAGCTATATAGAATGGAAATGGAATGTTTTTCCACAAAATTGTGAGATTATAGAGGATTTACTGTGGATAGTATTAGGTGATGTGGGGGAGTTGCATTATACTGGCGACATGCCTTCCTGCCTCGCATTCAATCCTCTCATCACATCATTTGGGTGAAAGGTGGTTTGGGATCGGGTTGGTGAGGCACTGACGTCTGCGGCTGGTCATCGGCTACTGATCGATGTAGAACCTGGTCTCTTATTCAAAATATTCAGGGATTATCTACTAATCTGTGGCTAGTATTGGTGATATCAATAGAAGTCTCTACGGGTATGAATAGAGTGGTCATGGTGAACGTAGCAGGTCAAACATGCAAGCCCTTAGAACATGTTTGAGCATCCGTAGTCTTTAAGATTTAGGTTTGTTAACAAGATTTACAACGTTTACAAACCAACAGTTGGGCCCTTGGAATAACAAGATTTTGCTTAGACTGCTTTGTAGCAACTCTCGAGTGGACGTGATTGTTCCGGATGCCCGAAATGTTTATGTGTAGTGGGGTAGACCAGACCATAGACCTATCAAGTTGATTTTCCAACCAACATTACGCCAAGGCCCTAAACTCTTTAAGTTAATTTGATAACTACTGGGCTGATGAACCTGCTTGTAGGAAATTGTTCAAAGTATTTGTCATGGAATGGTTGTGAGAGGTGGATATATTGACAAAGTATTCCAGTGTGGTCGTGTCTTGAAGGCCTGGGGAGTATAAAAGCTCATATGAAATTGCGGCCATTTCAGAGCTTAAAAAGGTGATCGCTTGTGTTGCTGTACAGTCTCCTACACTAGAGGCTTTTGAGTAAATGGAGGAGTCTAAACCAAGGATTGAAATGGCTTATGTTTAAAGAAGAGTCATTCTGAGCTAGATCTAGACAACAATGGCTTCATGAAGGGGACCAGAATATAACCTATTTCTTCCATAGAGTTCAATTACACAAGCGCATAAATATAATTCACGAATTGGTGGATGTTCAAGGTATATAGTCCATGATTGGGAAGGTGTTAAAGCGATTGCTAGCGTCCACTTCAATAATTTGTTTACCACTACTGCCTTAAGCCTGATCCTCTCATTTGTTAGTCTGTGTTGAGAATCGGGTTCCAATCGATCGATATGAGTTACTTGGGAAACCTTATATCATAGAAAAAGTCCTATGTGCTATTCAAGATATGCATCCTAATTAAGCTCCTAGCCCCGATGGTACCGATGGCATGTTCCTTAATATTTTCCAGGACATTATTGGTGATGACTTCATTGACACTGTTCTTTGGGGGCTGAATACGGATGTTATGCCTACTAGCCTCAACCACACACATCTTGTGCTTATACCCAAAAAGGCAGAAGCGAGCTCCATGTTTGATTTCAGGCCTATCTCTCTATGTAATACCATCTACCGTGTCATTCCTCGGGTTCTGGTGAATCGAGCACATCAAGTTATGTCATTTATGATGATCAAGAGGCCTTTGTCACGGGGAGACTGATCTTTGACAACATCATCGCTCACAAATTTATTCATCTAATTAAGACATCCAATGCTACAAAGAGTGTTTTTTTTGCGCTAAAATTGGGTATGACCAAGGCCTTTGATCATATGGAATGGTCTTTCGTTTTGAGGGTGCTGCAAAGTATGGACTTCCATGAAAACTGGTGTGCATTGTTCAGAAGTGTATTACATCAGTCTCTTTTTTTTGTGTTAACCAATGGATACCCAGGTAGAACCTTTTTTCACAACGTGGATGAGACAAGGTAACACATTATCACCTTTCTTTCTTTCTTTTTTTTGTATGGAGGCTTTATCCTCAAGTCTTTACACGACCGCTCAATCTGGTGTTATTTGTGGTATTACTTGCAGGTGGATGAGGTTTGATATCATGAGTCTTTTATTTGTGGATGATTGTGTTGTTTTTGGTTGGGCAAACAAGTCCAACACTGCTAGAATGATGGATCTTATTGATGAATTCAGAGAAGATTCTGGTCAAAGCATCAAAGTTGCCAAATATGGTCTTATGTTCTCTACGAGGTTGCCTCCTGATCACCGGGACCAAGTTTTTGACATTCTAGGAGTTTAGGAAGTTTATGATCTAGGTTAATATCTTGGATTTCCTATTTCAGTTGGGCGACACAGAATTAGGTTTTAGGATTCATCCGGGATATAATATATAAATGTACTCAGAACTGGCAGTGTTTAGTTTCACAGCCAGGTCGTGTATCCTAATCAAGTCATTCTTACCAGCTACTTCATCTTATGTTATGGGGGTTATGCGGTTACCCAATGGTTTGATCAAGGAGATACCGGGCATAATTAGACAATTTGGTGGTCTAGCTCTCTGGTGCGCAAAGGTATTTGTTGGCGTAGCTGGAATACCTTATGCAAAAGTATGGACAATGGACAAACCTTTGGCGCATTAGTGTTGGAGAGTTCTACATCAACCGTGTCTCCTAGTACAAGAGTTTTGAAAGCAAAAAAATATTTTGCGAATCAGGTATTCTAAGCTCTTAGTGGGGTGCGAGGCCAAGTCTAGTTTGAGATTGGAGCCCCCTTGGGGTTCTTTATATTGTTAGAGTAAATTAATCAGAACCCCCTTGAGGATTAGGATATTACAATTAACCCCCTTTATGTTTATCATAATTACTGGTAAACCCCTCGAGGTAAGATATCTTAACTATGAGCCCCCACACTAAACTCTGTTATCAGGAAGTAGTTAACTACGTGTCGACCCTGCCTCGAAAATGTATCTAAAGTGGGATGAGAGAGAGTGTTAGACGATGTTGATTAAGCAGTTAGTTTGTGGTGTAGTCTGGCATTATTATGGTGATTAAGTTGTAGATAAACACGTAGTTAACTTTCTGATAACAGAGTAGTTATAGTTCGGGGCTCGAAGTCAAAGATACCTAACCTTGAGGTGGTTACCAATAATTATGATAAACACAAGGGGGGGTTAACTGTAATATCCCAAATTCTCAAGGGGGTTCTGAGTAATACTCTATTTGTTACAAGACATTGTACAAAAAGTAGTAAGAAGCTGGGTAACCCATTTGAATCACGAATCGATGGCTTTTGGGTAAACAATGTGGTAAGCCTTGGTAGTGGTCCTTGCCACCTTATGTTCAGTTAAAGAAGTTTATGGGGGTAATTAACGATACTACCAGATGTTAGAATGAGGAAGGAAATTCACACTTGGTTCACTGGGGAATATTCTCAAAACAATCCCAAGCCATTCAGTACACCAAGAAGGGTGGTGTTGGGGAGAAACAAAGAATGGAAACTTTCTGGTAAAATCAGCTTATCATTTAGCTTCTGTCATTGGACCTTAGAAAGAAACATCGACTTCATACAAGAGTAGAATGGTGGAGCTATGAAAAGAATTCGCAAGTGCAATATTCCTCAACGGATTTGTTTATTCGCCTAGAGAATCATGCAAGGTATCATTCCATGTCGTGCTTTAATTCTAAACAGATGTCATGATTCAGTGGTTGAATGGTATTCTTTTTGCAGTGGGTATGAAAATATGGTGCATACATTTATGCTTTATCCTGAGGTAAAGAAGTGGTGGAGATGGAAGATTAAGGTATTGAGTGCCCATGTAGCATTGTAGATGGTAATGCGTTGTGAGATTGACTAATCTCTTTTGCTCAACTGAAGGTATTGCACAAGTTGATAAGGTACTTTCCTTACTCTGGAAATTATTGAAATACCCCAAACATTAATTACCCTAATTGACAAGGGATTAATTAATAAGGAAAGATTAATTAATGATTAGTCACCAAAGAATAATGACTAATGAGTAATATTCAGTAAAGAATATTACAAGCTATAAATATATATACACATAAATATGTATAGTCCAAGATGGACATTAAACCACACATAAAATCATGAATTAACCTCACATAAAATCATGAACTAAAGAGGTTACATTAATAAGGAGAAAACAACTCCTAAAATTAATACAACATGTAACACATTAATACATGTATTAATAATATAAACAATGTTATAAGATTATATAAATCATTTTATATAGTCAAACCAAATTATAAGTATCACTTACATATACTCATAAGAACAAGGAAATAATATGTGTCACAACCTAACACATAAACCTAGTCATAATGTACAACTTTAAGGTGTGTAACAACATTAAGTCTCAAAAAAAATCTGAATTTCCCCCCAAGAAAGAGCCAAAAACTACAGCCTCGCATGTCTAGGATAAGACAAGCCCAAAGAGGAAAGGAGACAAGCTCACTTTCCTCCTTACACCCACATTGACTATTATCTCATTTCATTACTAATACCTCACTTTTCTCTCTCTTAACTTTGCCCATGCTCTCACCCATGAAATCAGACATCTCATATCCCTTCCAGCCATCTCTAACCTTACTCCATACCCATCATCTTCTACCTTGAGCTCCATAAGACATCAATGGTGTTTAAGCTTCTTTTCCTCCTTTTGTGTCTTAAACTCCATTTTTCTTGCTCAAAAAAAATAAAAACTACAACCCCTCCTAACAATCTATGCACGAAATAAGCTGAGCATGGACCAATAAGCTTGTGGTAAACCAAGGGAATAAGTCTAGCTAATGTTTAAGCAAAGACAAGGTATGAAAAACTCCAAAAAAACTCCCTTTCCTTCCATTTTCGAATTTGAAACTTCAACCACTCATTACTCTCTTGTCATGGCTGAAAATATTAGTTTGGGAAGCTCAAAAACACCACCCAAACCCGTGGGTACCAAGAGCTAGGCAAGTTCAACAAAAACAAGGTAAAAATATGCTCTAACTTGCATCATTGTTCTAGATCTTTATATGGCCGAATTTTCCACCATTTTAACACACTTCTCTTCACTTTATCCTACTGGAACATTGGTGTCCTCCACCCACATCCATGGCCGAAATCATAGCAAGTGATTCTCCAAAGGTAAAATCTCCTAAAGTTGAGTTTTAGTGCTCAAATCTGTTTTTACTTAGATCTACACATGTACTCACTTCCAAACTCTTTTCCTAGTGTTGAATAAGAACTTGGAAGAGAAAAATGCTCTCAAGAGCCATAAGGTAAAACTCCACCCCTAAAAACCCATTTTTAAGAACTTAAACTCTAGATCTTGTTTATGAAGTTTTTAAAGCTCTAAATTCACTTCTCTTTCCTCCTATGAACCAGGTACGAACTGAAGTGATAGTGGTGGGAGTGCTTGGCTGAAAATACAAGGGGTGAATGGTGGAGAAATATCAACTTTGAAGGGGTAAGTTACTTAATCAAATCTTAAGGTTTTGAACTAAGGTCTAAGCTTGTGTATAGTGTATAATCTGGCCAAAACCTGTTACTAATGTAGTTTGGAAAATACAAGATGATTCCAAGGAGTTTTGAAGCCTTGAAACAAGTAAGTGACCTTAAAACACATTTTTAAGCTTTAAAGTAAATTACCTAGTCAAAACAATTAGGGCCGAGCAGTAGGTTATATGGGTGATTTTGACTGAAAAATGTATTTAAACATTATGGTAACTTGTTTAGCTAAGTTACTTAGACAAATAATGACTTATAATAGCTCAAAAGTAACAAAAGGGGTTAAAATACAAAAAACTAAAATTTTCTGGTCCTAAGTGTAAAAAAGCTGAGACTTAGCTATTATATAAACATTTTTTATGTCATTAAATGTTATATTTAAGGTTTATAATAAGGCCAAGTGTTTAGGCCATTTCTATGTATCATTTAAGGCTTTTTATCCTTTATAAGTTATGTATTTGATTAGTATAAAATGTGGTGAGGAAATATGATTACTATTGGAAGTTTGGTGAGTTTAAAATCACCTAAATTATCAAGGAAAAATACCTACGAATTTGAGTGGAAGTTGATTTAAATGTAAGGTTAAAACTAAGTTTAAAAGAGATTATAAACTTAAATATTGTTCTAATGTACAAAAGG
Organism: Limonium bicolor; assembly: GCA_023374045.1. Taxonomy (NCBI): domain Eukaryota; kingdom Viridiplantae; phylum Streptophyta; class Magnoliopsida; order Caryophyllales; family Plumbaginaceae; genus Limonium; species Limonium bicolor. The sequence goes on along the minus strand of CM041778.1, from coordinate 317,914,607 downwards.
GCAAAACATGGGTGGTTAAGTATAAATAAACTAATTTAGGGTGTCAAAATAATATATGGCCGAAAGTTGGGCCTTAATTGGAGTTTGGACGAAAAATCTAAGTTTTTGTAAAGTTTAGGGTCTAAATGGCAATTCTAGGAAAATTTGGGGTCAAATCTGTAATTATAGAAAAGTTATGGTCAAGGAAGTAGGTTGGTGGTCAACCTTTACCATATAGGGGTGTGTTGACCAAATTGGGTGAGTTAAATAATTAAATTAAGAGTTTAAACAAGTTTAGGAGTTAATTGTAAAGTTTATAAAACTATTGGGGTCAAAATGTAATTTATGAAAGTTAAGGGCTGAAATGGCATTTAGAAACAGTATAGGGGCTGTAGGGAGTTTACTAGAATTTTTGGAGTTAAATTTTGAATTTAATTGGTGAGATAGTATAATATATAGTTTAAGGATGAAATTGTAAGAATTGTAAAATAAAGTGGGTCAAATGGTAAATAAATAAAAGTTAGAGAATGAGGAGAATAAGCTGTAACAGCAAGGGGGCTGTTCCATTTTTATAATATATGGTTGAGAACTATAGGTTAAAACTAGCTAAGAGTGGTAATGTTATAACATAAGGTATAATGAGTAAAATTGTGACATTAGAAAACTAGTGTGAAAACTTTGTAATTAATGGGTTTATGTGGGCTGTGTAAGAAAATGTGATAGGCTAATAAATAATGTTTAACATATGGTTGAAGGGGTTATAAATGTTACACTATTCTAAAGTTCAAGAGACATTAAAGGAGGTAACAAACATAAGGTGAGGAGTTATAAGATTCACATATGGGAAATTTTGAGGAATGGAATTATAATATTAGTTTGGCAAGTAAAATAAAGTTGGGAAATTAATATGCTATATAACATTATAAAAAGTTGGGAGTATGGTCTTGATATTTATTTGTAGAGCGTAACACAAATAAAAGACCTAAGAGACTCACATGAAATGATTAGGAACAACGATTATATAAGGAGATTATAATTCGTGTAAACCAAATAAATATAAGGAGCATGGAGTTTTATACAATATGATGTAGTTAATATATGGAGGATAATGAAATATCATTTAAGGTGGAGGAATTAAATTATACAACATTAGTTATATAGACTAATGTCAAATTGTAAAGAAATTGAACAAACAAACGAAACATGTAATTAAAAGATTATGAAAGAGATTACCTAGACTTGTTGACTTGAACGCATTGACCAAGTCAACCCAAATTGACCAAGTCGACCTAATTGACAATAGAGAGTCAAGTTGACTAACCACAACTTAAAGAAGAGCTTCGAGATAAACAGACTATAGAATAAATTAGAACATTCTGTAATAAATTGCACTGTTATGTGCACAATGGTATATAAACAAATACATGTCTAGGAATAAAGACCTATGACCAAGCGGGGGATATATAAGGTTTAAATATCATGAGAATTGAACTAATACCACATGCTATATATAGTTTATATATATAACACGAGTAATGTATGAGCCGAAAGAATCCCAAATACACTGTAAAACCTGAATAACTACGGTAACCACATAAGAGGATAATCACGGGGTCAATACCGAGAGGGTTAGCAGTTTTTAGAATACCGACTCGATCGAACCACATGAATTAATACCTAGTGATATGTTCCAGAGATAAGCACTAAGAGTTACGAGAGGTACGAGCATAGAGGATAAGCGTGATACGTCACGCTAGCATTGTTCAGCGGTGAACGGTATGTTATTGTATGTTCTGATTGTGCCTGAGGACTTCCTCTGGGTTGGACGTGTGAAATGTTTGACAAGAGGATATGCGTGCTTGTATGTGAATGTGTTATATGATTTATCTGTCGAATACGTGCCATTATTTTGTACGTGATAGTCATTCGAACTAAGACAAATACTGAACACATGTATATGTATTTATATATCTTAAAATAAGATATGAGTAGTGATAGAGAAACATCACTCATGGAAGGATAATAACATAAACGATTTATCCTAAGATAACCTAAGAAGAGACAGGAATACCGTTCTCAAGAGGAAATGAACTCGAATACAGAAATACACTAGATGTCTTCTAAGTATACATAAAAGACCTGAGAGGTCCATATACACTCGAGAAATTAATCACTGGATAACCTAAGATTAAATCTTAGGCAATTAGTTTAAGAGAACTTGAACAATTCAGTGAGAGGTGGCTATGAAGGAACATCTGAGGATGGTGAGGAATTCAGGACCGCTTGGTTGCGCACTGTGATCACAGAGGGGACGACTGATAACAGGTCCCCTCAAGGAATCTCCGAGTAACGAATGATTGCTTGGACAGAGACACCGCTATTGGGTGGAATGAGCAATTAGGCCCCAGTAACATTATATCCTACAACTTTAAGTTGTGGATTTCCAACAAACGCAAACTTTGTTGGACGGAGGCACCGCCGCTAGTGTAAGGGCATTTAGGCCCAGACTTTGTAAAACTGAGTAAGGGCATGTGGGCCCAGAACTTGTGAACTAAGTGAGAGTGTGGTGGTAAAGTGGAAAAGAAGTTAAGAAGTGAAATGGAACAAGGATTAAGTTGAGAACTTAACTACACGTAAAGAATGAACAATAGTTCTAAAGGCCGATGAGAGAAATCACAAGACTAACTCTCGTTGTCACATTACCCGTTATATTTTGGCTTGTATTGTACACTTTGATGTGTAAGTACCGGGAATGTTTTAGATGCTCACTGTTCTATGTTGTCAATTTATGGATTTAGTATGTGAAGGTTAGTAGTAGAATATCTCGGTTCATCATAGCGGTTATCGATCCTAGTATTGTGATAAGTATTTGCTTCATTACTCACATGGGTAAGTAATGGCGTGTGACACCCAGATTAGTAGATAGATTTAATTTCTGCTGCGATCCGTCTTAATTAAGTACGCGATGCCGATTTTAGGAGTAGGGGTGTTATAATTATTGTATCAGAGCGGTACGAGATATTAGCATTAAGATAGTGAGCTTAGGATTATGGGAATACGAGAAACATTTGTGAGGTATGAGACATCTGGTCTTAAACGAACCAATGTCTTAGTAGCGCTAAATGCGTGACAATATTAGCCTTAATGGCATTTCAATACTGTTGACTATCGTACGTTTAACTACCGAGGAATGGACGCATGTGTGTATTACATAAGTCGAGTAGAGATGGAAGCCACGTAGGGCGAGGCATGCCGGGGGTAATGGAGGTCTGCAACCCCAAACAGCGTTGAGACGACAGTAGCCACACCAGCTTGATGAGAGAACATCACAGGAAACAACAGTGGTACCCCACCTGCCGCTGCCCACACTTTGAAATCGCCCGTAGAACAATGAAATGTATGACGCCAAGGAGACGGAAAATTCCTATTTTGAAGATCGATGTGGTTATCAAAATTGCGGCGACAACCAGATAGAGAAAACACCCGATGAATACACCTGGAGAGTGAAGAATAGAAAAACGAGTCTTAGACGACTGCAAAAAATGCATAACATGCGGAACCAATGACCTCTTAAAAGTTTCTTCCAGAAAAGGGATAACTCAAATCCGATACAAACTAAAGGTTCAGAAGAACCTGACCTACAATCGCCATAACCCTGTGAGCTTACAAGATAAACTCCTAAAATTACTACAACACAACACTCAAGAAGACGAATGTCGTACCACGGACAACTAGAGTACTCCATCTACTTTACCCGAAGCACCACGAGGTAGCTACGCGGGGCAGACCCCTACTGATACGAGCAATTAAAATGGGAAAGGAGTCACTAGGGGCAGAAAACCTTGAGTTTGCGGGAACCTTAGGCGCTGTAACTAGTACGCAGCGCGATCTAGGTAACTGCACACCTTAACTTAATAAATTGACTGCATGAACGTATGCATCAAAAACCTCTTTCTACCATAAAGAAGTTTAAAACCAAACTTAGAAAGGAGCCCAACTCAGAGAACCTAGAAATAGAACTACCCTAGAAAACTTATCATACCTTAACGAACCATAGTAACTCCAATACTACCTTTTCAAGACAAATCATCTAACCATACTTAAACGACCAAGAGAGTCAATGAGACCAATAAATAAACACCTATAACTCAACCTGCATGGCGCACTTGCTACAGCAAGCGCTATGAAAATCAATATACTAATAATTCCGCCTACCTTGCGCACTTGCCACCGCAAGTGCTGCACCTACAACCGAATACTACAAGACCATGTAGACCACAGGGTATGATGCCATGGCCACCGGTAACCATTAAATATTCATACGACCTTCGTACGAAAGAGGGGCACGAAGAAAATTATTCCCTAAACTAAAGGAACTAAACAACAGTGTATGAGGCAACAATCACATATACTCAAAAGTAAGGGAAATGGTACGTCTTCACCCAGAAAGGGGCTTAAACATAAACACACCACGAACCAATAAAAGAAAGGCAAATCTAGTATATTAGCAGACACCTAAGCCTTAAAACAAGTGTAACAATAACCAATAACCGTCAAATTGACTACGATATGGTGCGCACAGAAACGACCATTATAAACAACCATTAGTAATAAATACGTTGGCACGAACTAGACGAGTGAAACTCGCATAAAACTCAATAAGGAGGAACAAACAATTAAAGGCAGACTACAGCAGTCCAAACCGTTCAAGGAGACATTCCAAATAAGTACAGCGTTCAACGCTCATAAATGTACCAATACGCTCAAGGTAAATCAACATGAGAAAGATATAAAATAATCCTACAGGCAAATACCTCACTGCCAAAGGGCATACCAATATTGGATGTTGAAAGATGCATAACACAAAAGAAAAAAATAAGAATAACAAAAGAGTTTTCTCCTAGCAGAAACACAAAGCGAACAATACGAGTATTGTTGTTAGGCCGACATACAAAAAAATACAATATATATCTGCAAGAAGCACCTAACAAATACTACAACTAACTTATTACTCCGGAACAAAACAACCTAGAGACACAAGATGACGAGGACTATCTCCGTAGATATATAGGCGAGTATGTCTCAAGATTGTTGAGACAAGTGCAAAGAGCACTAAATACTAACGATAGCCAATGTCACATCTCACCATAACTGGAAGCCAGTAAGTGAAGACAAAGAACTTGAAAATATAGTACGCGCACATGCGTTAGTAATCTGGAATACCGGGATAGGCAACTTAATTCTAATCGAGCGCTCGTACACTAAAGATACCGCTCCGATTAAGATACCTTTGTTCCGAAAAGCACGAGAGACCGTGTATAGCACCGTCACATTGGAAGGGTCAGCAATAACTCGCTATTAATAAACAATCTATAATACATCAATAAGAATGAAAAAGGGCAAATTGAGCCCTATGTTAACGGGTCTGCACCTTATTATGGAGCGAATGGGCCCATTACAACGTGTTCGGGAGAGCGCATAACATACTTCACGCCTTCCAGCTAGAGAAGTACGTGCCTCACCCTCTATTTATTTTAAAGCCCAAAAGGCTAGAGTAAGACCCGTCTCTCAGATAAAAGAAGACTCCACTCCTCATCCTCGATATGAAAATGATGGAGACCAAGACCAAGATCATCAAGAAGTCAAAGTCCTGTGGTCTAACCATGAGGCGGAAGAGGCCACATGGAATTTGGAGGACTCTATACGAGCCAAGTATCCAACGATCTTCTTATAGCGGTTGTTAGATACTTTGGGGGTCACGGGGCGTAACTCTTTTTAAAGGGGGTAGAGCCTCTTGGCGTGCACTGGTGTATACCAGGATTTTGTGTTGTTTTGTGATTCTTGATTGTACGTATGCATGGCATACGTGGTTGAAATTGGTGAAATTGATGAATATGTGTGTTATGTATCCTACGAGATACTCAGATTGTGTGTGAATAAATGTGTTTGTGACGTATCCTGGAGATACTTTGTGATAGATATATATCCCAATGTGAAAGTGGAAAGAACCAATATGGTATTGTGCACATGTGTTGCACCATGTGTGGATGTATGAATATCGTGTTGTGCACTTGAGTTGCACCGTGTGTGGATTTATATTTTGCATGATACAGTGGAAGTGGTTTTTGCACATATGCTTATGAGATATTATGTGCACTTGCTGCACTTTAAGATATGGAGATATGGGACTTGATCCCTAAGAGTGATATTGGTCATGGAACTAGATTATATAGGACCAATTGATTAGAAATGAGACTTCGGGATGAAGTCTTTTTAAGGGGGGTAGATTGAAATACCCCAAACATTAAATACCCTAATTAACAAGGGATTAATTAATAAAGAGAGATTAATTAATGATTAGTCACCAAAGAATAATGACTAATGAGTAATATTCAGTAAAGAATATTACAAGCTATAAATATATATACACATACATATGTATAGTCCAAGATGGACATTAAACCACACATAAAATCATGAACTAAAGAGGTTACATTAATAAAGAGAAAACAACTCCTAAAATTAATACAACATGTAACAGATTAATACATGTATTAATAATATAAACAATGTTAAAGATTATATAAATCATTTTATAGTCAAACCAAATTATAAGTATCACTTACATATACTCATAAGAACAGAAAATAATATGTGTCACAACCTAACACATAAACCAAGTCATAATGTACAACTTTAAGGTGTAACAACATTAAGTCTCAAAAAATCTGAATTTTTCCCCCAAGAAAGAGCCAAAAATGACAGTCCTCACATGTCAAGTATAGAGACAAGCCCAAAGAGGATAGGAGACAAGCTCACTTTTCCTCCTTACACACACATTGACTATTATCTCATTTCATTACTAATACCTCACTTTTCTCTCTCTTTCACTTTGCCCATGATCTCACCCACGAAATCAGACATCTCCTATCCCTTCCAGCCGTCTCTAACCTTACTCCATACCCATCATCTTCTACCTTGAGCTCCATAAGACAACAATGGTGTTTAAGCTTCTTTTCCTCCTTTTATGTCTTAAACTCCATTTTTCTTGCTCAAAAAAAAAATACTATAACCCCTCCTAACCATCTATGCACGAAATAAGCTGAGCATGGACCAATAATCTCGTGGTAAACCAAGGGAAGAAGTCTAGCTAATGTTCAAGCAAAGACAAGGTAAGAAAAACTCCAAAAAACTCTCCTTTCCTTCCATTTTCGAATTTGAAACTTCAACCACTCATTACTCTCTTGTCATGGCCGAAAATATCAGTTTGGGAAGCTCAAAAACACCACCCAAAACCGTGGGTACCAAGAGCTAGGCAAGTTCAACAAAAACAAGGTAAAAATATGCTCTAACTTCCATCCTTGTTCTAGATCTTTATATGGCCGAATTTTCCACCATTTTTAACACACTTCTCTTCACTTATATCCTACTGTAACATTGGTGTCCTCCACCCACATCCATGGTCAAAATCATAGCAAGTGATTCTCCAAAGGTAAAATCTCATAAAGTTAAGTTTTAGTGCTCGAATCTTGTTTTTTCCTTAGATCTACACACGTACTCACTTCCAAACTCTTTCCTAGTGTTTAATAAGAACTTGGAAGAGAAAAAATCAGCTCTCAAGAGCCATAAGGTAAAACTCCACCCCTAAAACCCATTTTAAGACCTTAAACTCTAGATCTTGTTTATGAAGTTTTAAAGCTCAAAATTCACTTCTCTTTCCTCCTATGAACCATGGACAACTGGAGTGATAGTGGTGGGAGTTCTTGGCCGAAAATACAAGGGGTGAATAGTGGAGAAATATCAACTTTGAAGGGGTAAGTTACTTAATCAAGTCTTATGGTTTTGAACTAAGGTCTAAGCTTGTGTATAGTGTATAATCTGGCCAAAACCTGTTACTAATGTAGTGTGGAAAATACAAGATGATTCCAAGGATTTTTGAAGCCTTGAAACAAGTAAGTGATCTTAAAACACATTTTTAAGCTTTAAAGTAAATTACCTAGTCAAAACAATTAGGGCCGAGCAGTAGGTTATATGGGTGATTTTGACTGAAAAATGTACTTAAACATTATGGTAACTTGTTTAGCTAAGTTACTTAGACAAATAATGACTTATAATAGCTTAAAAGTAACAAAATGGGTTAAAATGCAAAAAACTAAAATTTTCTGGTCCTAAGTGTAAAAAGCCGAGACTTAGCTGTTATATTAAACATTTTTTTATGTCATTATATGTTATATTTAAGGTTTGTAATAAGGCCAAGTGTTTAGGCCATTTCTATGTATCATTTACGACTTTTTATGCTTTATAAGTTATGTATTTGATTAGTATAAAATGTGGTGAGGAAATCTGATTACTATGGGCAGTTTGGTGAGTTTAAAACCACCTAAAATTATCAAGGAAAAATACCTACGTATTTGAGTGGAAGTTGGTTTAAATGTAAGGTTAAAACTAAGTTTAAAAGTGATTATAAACTTAAATATTGTTCTAATGTACAAAAGGGGAAAACATGGGTGGTTAAGTATAAATAAACTAAATTTAGGGTGTCAAAATAATATATGGCCGAAAGTTGGGCCTTAATTGGAGTTTGAATGAAAAATCTAAGTTTTTGTAAAGTTTAGGGCCTAAATGGCAATTCTAGGAAAATTTGGGATCAAATCTGTAATTATGGAAAAGTTATGGTCAAGGCAGTAGTTGGTGGTCAACCTTGACCATATAGGGAGTGTTGACCAAATTGGGTGAGTTAAATAATTAAATTAAGAGTTTAAACAAAGTTTAGGAGTTAATTGTAAAGTTTATAAAACTATAGGGGTCAAAATGTAATTTACGAAAGTTAAGGGCTGAAACTGCATTTAGAAACAGTATAGGGGCTGTAGGGAATTTACTAGAATTTTTGGAGTTAAATTTTGAATTTAATTGGTGAGATAGTATAATATATAGTTTAAGGATGAAATTGTAAGAATTGTAAAATAAAGTGGGTCAAATGGTAAATAAAAAAAGTTAGAGAATGAGGAGAATAAGCTGTAACAGCAAGGGGCTGTTCCATTTTATAATATATGGTTGAGAACTATAGGTTAAAACTAGCTAAGAGTGGTAATGTTATAACATAAGGTATAATGAGTAAATTGTGACATTAGAAAACTAGTGTGGAAACTTTGTAATTAAAGGGTTTATGTGGGCTGTTAAGAAAATATGATAGGCTAATAAATAATGTTTAACATATGGTTGAAGGGGTCATAAATGTTACACTATTCTAAAGTTCAAGAGACATTAAAGGAGGTAACAAACATAAGGTGAGGAGTTATAAGATTCACATATGGGAAATTTTGAGGAATGAAAATTATAATTAGTTTGGGAAATAAAATAAAGTTGGGAATCTTAATATGCTATATAACATTATAAAAATTTGGGAGTATGGTCTTGATATTTATTTGTAGAGAGTAACACAAATAAAAGACCTAAGAGTCTCACATGAAATGATTAGGAACAACGATTATATAAGGAGATTATAATTCGTGTAAACCAAAATAAATATAAGGAGCAATATGATGTAGTTAATATATGGAGGATAATGAAAACATATCATTTAAGGTGGAGGATTTTAAATTATACAACATTAGTTATATAGACTAATGTCAATTGTAAAGAAATTGAACAAACAAATGAAACATGTAATTAAAAGATTATGAAAGAGATTACCTAGACTTGTTGACTTGAACGCATTGACCAAGTCAACCCAAATTGACCAAGTCGACCTAATTGACAATAGAGAGTCAGGTTGACTAACCTGCAACTTAAAGAAGAGCTTCGAGATAAACAGACTGTAAAATAAATTAGAACATGCGGTAATAAATTGCACTGTTATGTGCACAATGGTATATAAAACAATACATGTCTAGGAATAATGACCTATGACCATGCGGGATATATAAGGTTTAAATATCATTAGAATTGAACTAATACCACATGCTATATATAGTTTATATATATAACACGAGTAAAGTACGAGCCGAAAGAATCCCAAATACACTGTAAAACCCGAATAACTATGGTAACCACATAAGAGGATAATCACGGGGTCAATCCGAGAGGGTTAGCAGTTATTAGAATACCGACTCGATCGAACCACATGAATTAATACCTAGTGATATGTTCCAGAGATAAGCACTAGGAGTTACGAGCGGTACGAGCATAGAGGATAAGCGTGATACGTCACACTAGCATTGTTCAGCGGTGAACGGTATGTTATTGTATGTTCTGATTGTGCCTGAGGACTTCCTCGGGTTTAGATGTGTGAAATGTTTGACAAGAGGATATGTATGCTTGTATGTGAATGTGTTATATGATTTATCTGTCGAATACGTGCGCCATTATTTTGTACGCGATAGTCATTTGAACTGAGACAGATACTGAACACATGTATATGTATTTATATATCTTAAAATAAGATATGAGTAGTGATAGAGAAACATCACTCATGGAATGATAATAACATAAATGATTTATCCTAAGATAACCTAAGAAGAGACGGGAATACCGTTCTCAAGAGGAAATGAACTCGAATACAGAAATACACTAGATGTCTTCTAAGTATACATAAAAGACCTGAGAGGTCCATATACACTCGAGAAATTAATCACTGGATAACCTAAGATTAAATCTTAGGCAATTAGTTTAAGAGAACTTGAACAATTCAGTGAGAGGTTGGCTATGAAGGAAGATCTGAGGATGGTGAGGAATCCAGGACTGCCTGGTTGCGCATTATGATCACAGAGGGGACGACTGACAACAGGTCCGCTCAAGGAATCTCCGAGTAACGAATGATTGCTTGGACAGAGACACCGCTGTTTGTGGAATGGGCAATTGGGCCCCAGTAACTTTATATCCTACAACTTTACGTTGTGGATTTCCAACAAACGCAAACTTTGTTGGACGGAGGCACCACCGCTGGTGTATGTAAGGCATTTGGGCCCAGAATTTGTAAAACTGAGTAAGGGAATGTGGACCCAGAACTTGTGAACTAAGTGAGAGTGTGGTGGTAAAGTGGAAAAGAAGTTAAGAAGTGAAACGGAACAAGGATTAAGTTGAGAAATTAACTACACATAAAGAACGAACAACGGTTCTAGAGGCCGATGCGAGAAAGAAATCACAGAACTCTCGTTGTCACATTACCTTCTTACGTATTGGATGTATATGCTTGTTGTTGAGTTGGAATGAACTACATGATTATTGGATGTTATATGCTTGTTGTTGAGTTGGAACGAACTACATGATTATTGGATGTTATATGCTCTTTGTTGAATGGAATGAACCATGTGATCATTGGATGGATTGTTGTTTGCTTCACTATGGTATTTTATATGATATGTTGTAAAACGGAATAGCATGAAACCGGAACTTCATGTTAACAATTGGGCTAATTAATCTGAGTAGTTCAAAGGTCCAAGAGGATCATATGAGAAGCATACCAGCCGTCGTGCTGAGCCTTTATGGTAACATATTATAGGACTTGATCGAGTTATGAAGCCAGAGTGCGGGACTATCAGGTAGTCTACGACGTCTTTCACTTTCTAGACCTGTTATATTTGGTTTGTATTGTATACTTTGATGTAAGTACCAGGAATGTTTTAGATGCTCACTGTTCTATGTTGTCAATTTATGGATTTAGTATGTGAAGGTTAGTTGTAGAAAATCTCGGTTCATCATAGCGGTATCAATCCTAGTATTGTGATAAGTATTTGCTTCATTACTCACATGGGTAAGTACTGGCGTGTGACACCCAGATTAGTAGATAAATTTAATTTCCGCTGCGAGCCGTCTTTAATTAAAAGTACGCGATGCCGATTATTATGTTATTAGGAGTAGGGGTGTTATAATTATGGTTTGCAAGGTGCCAATATGATTATGAACGGGAAATTTATTTCGGTTTGAGAATGGACCAGATATGGCACACAAAGTAAGAACACCATTTATTAATGTTACATAGGAATCTCATAATGCTTTGGATAATGTGGTTGACATTTATGTTGTTGGAAGTGTGGGAGATCATGGGTTTTTGGGATGAGGGTGGTTTGTAAGTGTATGGATGGTCGTGTTCTTGCTGCAGGAATCGCTAATGACTGAGCTCCTTGGGATCCCACAATAGTAGAAACGAAGGCCTTATTGTTGGAATGAACATGGTGTGTGACTTGGATCTCACGTGGTTCGTATGTTCTCTTACTGTCGATCAAATGTTCATTTCTTAAGAGGAGCTGGTGATGTTAGGATGGAAGTAAAGCTTGTATTGCAAGATGTTTTATCTTCCATGTCTTCTTTTCACAGAGTCATTTGGACTCGTGTTAACTGAACAAGTATTTAGCAGTGCATGCCCTTGCGAATTTAGATAGCAAGGTCATCATGCTGGTGTATGGTGCAATGACATTCCAAGGTGTATCTTATCTCTAATATGATGATAACGAAGGTTTGTGTTTTAAAAAAATCATCGAATAGAAAAAGTCATAATGAAACGCCTAATATAGGCATAATTCTAATAGTGGTCACCTATGCGCATAATGGAGTTGATTTTTTTATAATTAGCGGCACATGGCAAACAAATCCACTAAATAATGGAGTTGGTAGTGTTGTTAACGTTGTGGTTGTTGTCTTCGTGTGAGGATTTGATATGTTTTTTTGTACAAAACTACCGACATTCCATTAACATAAAAGGTACAATATTACATAGTTGAGGTTTTGATTAACCTCGATTGAAGTCAGTTGGTAGAGAAGAGAAGAAGAATACCCACCCTTCAACACCTGAATAACACCTACAAACTAAGGTACGATTCAATCTGACTAGTGCAACATAGAGCCCTCCAAGCTAGTCAACATCTTCATAGAAGACAGGCATAGCAAAAATAATTAAATAACCTAATTAGAGAAGCACCCTTATAGGATAGAGCACCATTAAGTATAAGGAAGATAAAATGAATATATTAACTAAACTAGAACATAAGAAAATAAAAGATCAACAAGGGAACCAACAAGATTGAAGACACATGTTAGGAGGCAGAATTAGTGCCAAATAAGGAAATCTACAAGTGCCCACGGTCACCACTTTGTCTCTTTGGCTCAACTGGAAAATCTGCTTCGACGGGTATGCAAGTCAAAAACAGTGCTAGGAGAGAGTAAGCGACAGAAGCTCAAATTGGTAGAAAAATAGCATCAGATTCAAGATCTGAGGTACAAGAGCGGGAAAGGAGTGCATCACCGAATTGTAAATGGAGACGAACGAAGTCCTCCCCTCCTACCACTAATTACCTCATCCTCTCATCCCCTCTATGCCAAATAAATGCATGCATCAACCTAAGAGTAAAGAACAAGACACACCAATTGGCTAGATGCGCAAGAGAAAACACACATACAAATGAACCAGTATGCAATCGAACCAGATTAGCTTAGGAAAAGTTATTTCTTCAAGCGAAGATCAGAGAATAAAGCTTTTATGATGGAGAACAAACATTAAATATGTTTAATGGTCCCCACAAGGAACCGAATTAGATTCCTGTCATAGTGAGAACAACCCGCTTCCAAAAGCTCAAAAGCAAAAAGCTTGCTAAAGACAAGAAAAAACACATGTGCTTTCTATTGCTTTTAATTTGACATAAAAGTAAAGGAAATTTGGACATACAACAAGCAGAGAAGAAGACCTAGCCTAAAAGTAGAAAAAGAAGCTAAAAGGTCCATCTAAAATGGCGGCCATGATTCGAAAGATTAAGACTAGAGATCTGAAATGGAAGAGAGGATAAGGATTAATGGTTGCTAGAAAACTAGAAAAAAAAAGCCCAATTGAAGAGAACTATCCTCACCAAAGAGGGAACAAATGGAAAAAAACAAGTTTAGGAATCTACAATATAGTGAAAAACTAGATGTACCACGGAATCAATAGAGCAAGAAAAATGGGAACTTGTATGTTCCATGTTCACTGAAGAGAGGAGAGAATGAAAGCGGCCCACATCATGTGTTCCTTCATGCTGTCAAATGTTGTTTATTAGGTAACTAAATCCACTCTATTTATATTAGGCGTCTTAGGCCTATTTTATAGGAGTAGCACACCTCACTCCTAAGTCCCAACCAAATCCCATGTATATTGGCGGAAGCGGGTCATATGATGCATTCTTTCATTTGCAGAAATGCTACACTCACAGAAACAGTGAGTTTTACCTTCTTCATCCGCGCGCTGCTTGAGACGTCAAGAACAACCACTTTAGAATTTCCAAACGGTTTTAATTTTCTTTTTTCAGCAACCCAACGTAATTCACAACAACTCATATGTCTCCCAAATTTGATCGATGAATTATCCCCAAATAGATTGATAAAAGCATACAAGATCTCAATGAAGGTATTCCACTCCAATTTGATCGATCGGCGTGGCTCAAGGTCTGTATATTCCTCAATTTGACTGATCAATCCAGACAAACCAGATGCATTGTATTTCCTCAATTTGGCAGATACCTCAATGTGTTGTCTTGTATTGGTCATTCTGGTCATTGCTATATATATATATATATTTCCTACCAGATTAGTCAAGTCGTGTTCTGTTGCAGTATACGGCTCGATTCAATGCTGAGATGTTGAAATTTTTTCCTTTACACACTAAACAGGGGCAAGGTCCCGAAGAAGAAAATCAATCGTATGTCTATGTTTCTGCTCTCATTGTTCCTAAAAGTGTGAATCTCATTATGCAAATAATTATTGTTAACTACTCACTCATCCCCTCAAAATAATAAATGTGAAATAGCCAAGTTGACTACATACACGTGATAGGTTAACATAATACAAGTTTTAGGTTAACAAAATAATACTGATAGTTTAACAAAGTATATATTATAGGTTAACAAAATACACATCTCATAAAATATAACTTTTTAAAATCTATCTTCTATAATGATTTGTTTTTTTTTTAGTCAATATGCACTACAAGAAAAATCAGATTTAGCTACCACTGTATATCAGTAGCTAAATCATCAGTTTTGGTAGCTAAACACAACGGGCTACCGCATTTTATGATTTAGCTACTGATATACAGTGGTAGCAAAGGTCCTAGTGGCTAATTTAAAAATAGCTACCGTTTTGGAATGCGGTAGCTATTTCGCTTTGGCCTCGCTACTACTTTTCCTATAGCTAGATATTGCTACCGTTTTAGAATGTAGTAGACAAATGGCTACTAGTGTAACAGTAGCAAAATAGCTTCGAGTATAACAGTTGTGAAATCGTTACTAGTACATCAGTAACAAAATCGATACTAGTGTAGCAGTAACAAAATCGCTACTAAAATATTGGTAGCAAAATGTCTACTAGTATAGCAATAACAAAATCGATACTAGAATGATATATCTAGCTCTCTACACTATCTACTGAACAATGGGCACCACCACCATTCAATCCCACACGAAGTGGGAGCCATGTGCCCGCGTAACTTGACTATTCTTTAAATCGCAAGACTATGTTATGTGTACACATATAGATCGAACCTTACAACGTATGAGTATAAATAGACCTCCATACCAATGACAATTAATTAAACTAGTGTGTTTAAAATGTGCATAGAGCAGGAATCGATCCCCGATGTTTGGGATGAATATAGATTGTCTTAACCATTGTGCCATGATAGTTATTACATCATATATAGAAACTACATGTATATATTGAATGTTTGATACTGTAAATATAAATGGAAGTTTTTGTCGAGACATGATCAAACCAGGGATATATTAAAATTAATAAAATAGATATATAGCCGATTATATAATATAACAAATTAATTTAATGCGACCAAAATAGTAAAACTAATAAAAATTTAAGTATATTATTGACTTAAAATTATAAAAAATTAAAAAATATACGTATATATCTTTAAAAATCTTTGAAATGTCAGAAATTATAAAAAAAGATAATATATTATGTAAAGTTACTTATATAATTAAGTCTTATTATATAGTGTTACAAATACTAATATAATATACATCATTACATGAAAATTAAAAAATTTAATAATAGATTTTGTTTCTGTAAATTTGTATAATATAATATTTTTATAAATTTTAATAGATGTATATTATTGTATAATCTTGACTAATTTAAATTGTTTTAACTTTACTATTTTCAAAATCCTATTAATTTGTGTGTTGTTTTGTAAATTAAAAACATTAATATATCGTATTTATGTACGTTTTATTATAATATATATATATTCAACTTCCTTTGTAAACTTTAACCTACACGTCAACTAATTTAAATTGTTATTAGTTTTAGTTTTTTTATGTTTTACTAGTTTATGTGGCTTTTGTAAATAAAAGTATCATATAGTAATAAAAAACTGTATTAAATTAAATATATATAAACACAACACACATATATATACACTTAACTAATTAAATATTATTACTACTATTTTTATATTAATTTTGTAAATTTTAATCAACATATGTACTAATTTAAATAATTAATACTTTTACTCTATTTTATAATGTATTAATATGTGTGATACTTTGAGACTTAAAAATATTATAATATCAAAAATATATTATGTTAGGTATATCTTATATGATAAAATAAATTCTAGTAGTAGTATATAGTTTAATTATTTTTCACAAATTAGACAATTTTTATTTAATTGTTGTTCTTTTTCAAAATTTTGATAGCTAAAAGCTAACCAATATACTATATTGAAAAAATTAAAAAAATAAAAAAATTTATATAAAAAGATAATCTGTCCACTATGGCAGTAGCAGTATAGGTTAGTATTTCAAACTATGTAGTAATCACAAGTTTAAGTTATAAAAATAATAATTTTGATACCACATTCATTTGTTGTATTCTAGTATAATATCAACTAAAGTTTATTAGCATTATTAGTCAGTAGCAATTTCGAAATTGAATTATATACGTATCACACATTTAAATTATAAGAGAATTATAATTTTGCTATCACTTAAAAATATTAGCTATCATTTTTTATAATGTAGCACAATATTAGCCATAATCTCATTAACATCATTAGTCGGTAGCAATTCATAATTAAAGATAGTAACAATTTTTATGCTTGCTAAAAATATTCGCTACCGACGCCCAAACAGTAGCAGAACGGCAACCGTGATGAGTTTAGTAGCAATTTTATTAACTTAGCTTATCTATTTGGTAGTAGCAACTTTTAGTAGCAATTTAGCTACTAGTTATAATATTTTTCACTACTGCTGCTTTAATAGTGGCACAATAGCTACCATGATTGAATTAGCCACATCTTGCAGTAGCTATTCTGTAATTTAGCTACCAACATTGGTAGCTAAATTGTTCTTACAAAAAGAACCAAGATGAAATCAAAAATAGCTACTACTAATGGTAGCAGTCTTGTCAGGCAATAGCGATTTGGCTACTGTTTAAAAAATCTAGCTACCACTGTCGTTGTTATAGCAAAATAGACACCACTATGTTAGTACCATTAAAAATCAGTAGCAATTTTCGAAAGTAGCTACCAATATATGTGTGGTAGCAAATCATTGGTAGCTAAATCTGTTTTTTCTTGTAGTGATGTAAGAACATTATACAATGAATTATATTTTAATGTGAAAACAATAGAAGAATCGGAATAGCACAACGATCCCCTATTTTATAATAAAAGTAGATGAAGTTTTGTTCTTCACTATGAACAATGACAACTACAAGTTGGTTAACTATCAAAAGTCATGTCTTCTATTCATTCACAATCAATATATTATAATGTAATAACTACTTAATTCATTTAGCTTTTCAAATAATAGGTTAACAATTTACGATTGACTGGTTAACCATTTATGATTGATAGATAATTATAAAAAAAAATATGATTGATAGGTTAACCATTGACATGTGACAGGTTATACCCATTTAAGGTTGACAGGTTAACCATTTTCAAGTGACAGGTTAACGATTTTCAAGCCACGAGTTAACCATTTACCAGCGATAGGATAACAACTTTCAATTGACAAGTTAACGAATTTCAAGGCACATGTTAACCACTACCAGAGACAGATTAACCATTTACTAGCGATAGGTTAACAGTTTTCAAGTGGCAGGTTAATGATTTTCAAACCACAGATTAACCATTTACCAGAGACGGGTTAACAGATTTCGTGAGAGAGTGAGTCACTGCAATTCCGTTCATGATTGAGGGAAAAGGAGTGAATATCTACGTTTTAGGACGTGTTTGATCTGGGCGATTTGCCCCATATAGTAGCTTAATGCTACTTTTGCTTAAAAGTGGTGGACAAATGTCAATTTTTAATTGGTTATGAGTAACTATAGTACACTTGTCAAATTAACATTTGTTAACTAGAGTGACATTTACCCAAAAGCTTATAAACCAAGCTTTATGCAGATAAGTCGGAACGCACCCTTATTGTTTTGCATCAAAAATACCAATTTTTGTTCTCGTAGCGTTGCCTTTAGTCAGCTTGCAGCACTCCTATTTTTTGCAGTATATGAGCTGCGCTCTATATTGGCGTAATTAAGTCTATGACACTAACCCACCGGCACCCCAATGGTTAACATGTCAACTCATTATCCGAAGAACAAAGAACATTCGATAGAGAAAGAAAGAGATGATACTACTTCTACAACTCCCGAGAAATGAGACCTAATTTAAACAACGATCAGATCCAATTCAAGTTGATTTTATTGAGCTGATCGAGACCCAACTACAAGTCTACAACTACAACTTTCAGCACGTCAACCATAAATTCGAAGGGATTAATTCAATATGTATTGTATAAGCATTACATTTCTTGTAGTTAAGGTGTGACAACGTTTCTAACTAAGGAATTCCCAGATAAGAAAAAAAACGGGGCTAGGTTTAGAGTGCCATCACTTTCCGACTACTAGTCGGAGGACAAAATTGTGAGAGCACTTTAAACCCACCATACGTGCGCAGTATATATCTAGTTACATTCAGATATTTTTTACTTTAAGAAACACACAAAAAAAAACCATAACTATAGGATATGAAGACTAAGAACAGCGAAGACTGGAGACTTAATGTATCATATCTAACCAACTAAATCTATATGTATGTGTATATGCCAAGTAATTAAATGTGGAGACCTAGCTAATAGTTGTCAGCACGCAACAAGCTAGTTCTTCGGTCCAACATTATGGATGGGAGGTCTGCGTTTAGGACCTCCATGGGTCCAGAAATCATGATAATCTTTCTGCATCAAGCTCATGATTTCTTTCTCTGTAATTTTTGTTGATCTGAAGATTCTGGATGATGAAGCCCAGCAGCAGCTGCAGGAGGCAATCCCATGTTGGTGCACTTTGATGAGGAACACAGTAGCTTTTGTGTTCTTGATGCCTGGTGATCAGATCTTTCAAGATATGCCTGAAAATGGGATTCCCAATAATTGCACGCTTAACATAGTGATCTCCAGTAAATCCACTACATAATCTTTTGTTTTAAATGTTGATTAAGATGTTTCTGCAGCAAGTTAATTGAGTTCTTGAAGAGACAAATAACCAGGAAGAATCGAGCGTGTAGGACTTTAGTGAAACCTTATTGTGAAGAACAACATCAGAAGACGAAGATGATGATGATCTCTTCTTTACCAGCTCCTTTTGATCGACAACCTTCTCGTTCTCACCTGTATGCACATTGACAAAAAAGTTAATTCGTCAATATGTGCTACTAATCTGTCAAGGCTCCCTTTATTAGGTCCCTGAAATCCCTTCTCCAACAACTTCATATTCAATGATAATCAGAAAAATTGTAAATTGGCTTATATATAAGATAGGATATATCCTGCAATGGCTATATGTATTTTAGTATGCTTAAATAGAACTTGGTTTAAAAAAAAGGAGTATACATTAGAAGACCAAGATGGGATCGCTTAAATTGATAACAGATTATCATTCTTTAATATTATAAATCAAAAACCATGGGAGGCTTATCAAAGATACATGTCCCAACTATAAACATAACAAAATCTAAGTAAACTAGCATCAACTAAATTGTTATGACTAGCTAGACAAGGTAGATAGGTAGTAGCTAGCAGACTTGTATACATATATAATATATAGATGTAACAAAGTATGTCTATACTAAGCAAATATTATGAAATTACGAATCTGACTGATTCTTCTCTTGATAAGATCGATTGAAGAATTTTGATACTACTGTCTTTATATATAGAGTTATAGCCACTTGATTTTCTCAACGTCGTCATAGGTGGTGATGCATTAATTTACTAGATCTACCAAAGCGAAATCGAAAATTAAGTTATTACTACCATTCAATTTGACCATACATATTTACCTGATTGTTGTGAGAATGGTGAAGACATCAATCCTCTTGAATTCTTTCTCGTCCTTCCATTTTCTACAGCCTTCTCCTCTTGTTTCTGCCACTTTATCAATGTTTTCCTTCCTCCCAATAGGGTTTTTATACTGGCATCACTCGGCATCTGTGTGAGTCAAAACAATATCACCATTAGAAGCAAGGATAAGTAAATATGATTCTAAGCAATCCGTCCTTGATATATGTAACGAAAGCTTGAAAAAGATGTTGAGCATTTCATCAATTGACAAAAGGATATTACCATGGAGTTTGAATTGGGTTTTCCAGCAGTTTGGTAAAACTTTGAAGAAAACTCACATGGAATATTACATAAAACAAACAAATAGATTCTGCACTTTGACCATTACCCAAGTTAAGGGTTAGGGCATATACCTTTACAACTGTTACTGAGGTTTCTTCCAGCAATTTCACCTCTACGCCATTGGTTTTTCTTCCTAGCTAAAGATAAAGAGTAAAGAAGAAGGTCAGCTCTGCGTATATATATATATATGAGGAATCTCCCATTCAATTCAAATTCACTAGCAAATAAGTAGATATCAAATTGAAAAACAAATAAAGGTGTGACTTACGGAGGAGATACTGAACTGCAATGTACCTTGATGGGTTTGAGCTAATATTAAAGAGTCTCGTCTTAAGGCAAGCATAAGAAACAAGACGATAGTAGCCAAACTCATGTTATTTGTAAATCTCAGAGATGACAGTACCACCATCATTCTTTGTATTTCTCTCTTCTATTTTCTTCTTCCTCTGACTCCTAGCTACCTCTATTTCCTCGTGATATGATCAAGTATCTTTAATTTGAAGGAAAAACAAACGAGCTTCAGCTATCGAGAGTAGAAATCAATGAGTGGTTTTAATTAAACTTTGAAACTGATGAGCTGGGGGGCTTTATAGGAGAGTAGGTAATCTTCGAAACTGACGAGTCAAAGCTACCTTTAGGTATGGCTCCGAAGCCCTAGATAGCGCCAGAAAAGTCTGTGAAAAAGATTCATCTTTTCTTTTTGTTTCTACCCGACATGGCATTGGTAAGATAAAACTAAAAACTAGTTATATGATTATGTAATTGAAACTAAAAGCAGTTATCGAGGAAACTAAGTACTACTACTTCAAACAAAAGAAACATGCATGTGGTCTCTGAGAATTTGAATAGTAGTAAATTGTGAGCCACGTTACTTAGTGACAGGAGTGAAAAACAGTCTTGTATTGTATAGTGTTTCTTCGAAATAACCAACATAGGATTTAGAATTGGGGACCATATATTTTTTTATGTAATAGTACTAAAATATTAATTTACATTATTTATACACATTTTCAAAGTCTATAAATTGAGTGTGTTTTTTGTTTCAACAATACAAAAACGTGCATCATATATGATATGAATAGCCATAGTACATAACCAAACCACAGTGGCGGACCCAGAAGTCAAATCTTATGGGGTCCAAATCTTTTTTGGACATTAACATATATATTAAATTGAAAGTATATAAATGTGTGGTCATAAATTTATTGAGCATTGTAATCTCACATATAGGAACATGTCTCTACCACTAAATTATTATCATCTTTCAATATTTTACTCAATTTTATTTTATTAAAACTATACTTTAATTAATATTTTTTATTATTAAAAAAGTTATGGGGTCTGGGACCATGGGAACCGCCTCAATCCGCCCCCGCCAAAATAGGCCCGACTGTAACATTGGCGGATCGAGAAGTCAAATCTCATGGGGTCCAAATTTTTTTTCGACAGTAACATATATTAAATTTAAAGGTATATAAATGTGTGGTCATAAATTTATTGAGTATTACAACCTCACATATAGGAATATGTTTCTACCACTAAATTATTATCAACTTTCACTATTTTACTCAATCATATTTTATTAAAACTATACTTTAAAAAAATATCTTTTATATTATCAGAAAAGCTATGGGGTCCGGGACCCCACAGGAACCCGCCTCGGTTAGTCCCTAGGCTGTAAGGCTATGCAGTCAGCCCTACCGAACAGGGCCCCAATAATTGAGGCCCATTTTTTATTTTCTTTCTAAAAAATTTGACATGAAAAATTATATAAGGGTCCAAATTTATTTTAAATGGAAAATATTTCAACTTTATGTTTGAGAGACATTCGAACATGGTAAACTTGACCACCGTGAATGCATAATTTAATTTAATAAATTTTCTATATTTACATAATATAATTTTATAAGAGACCTCATTTTAAATTTTAGCACAGGGCCCCGAAATTGTCACCCCGACACAAAGAATGACAAATTTAAGTTAATAAGAGTACAATATATAAAAGTCAACATTCCACCATAATATTTTCACATTGGTACCTCATCCAAAACCGAGTTACATGAGTAGACTTGAAAAAAAATCATGCAATAATAAGTATATAATTATATATTATAATGTCTTTGGAATGGTGAGGGAAAGAATTAGACACCTAATTAACATTTATCAAGTAATGATGGGTGAAGAGAAAAGATACAAAAAAGGCTCGAAAGGAAGATAATTCTCACCTTAGAATAAAATTAAACAGTTAAAGATTGAATTTATGATCTTTATCTATCAAGAATCCACCTATTAATGATCAATTGTAGACAAAATATATGTTGGCACACATACACAATAAAAGCAAATAGACAAGTAAACACATCAAAATAAAATGTACCATGTGGATTTTCAGTTGTGCGCATCTCTCTTACATAAAGTTGAAATCATCTATTATCTTATCCATACAAAAGGTCTTGGAAATCTTTCTTTCAATATAAACAATCAAGTAGCTCCATAGAAACTCATCAGACATGCCACTTCAAAGTCTGGTCTTCATAATATTCGTCGCAGAAAAGACACGCTCACTTGTTGCGGTTGAAACACGAAGAGTCAAAATAAGATGAAGCAATCTATCTATCATAGGATATATTTCAGACTTTTTAGTTTCCTTCAATCCCCTACACAAGTCAAAAGCTGAACTTATACTCTTCAAGTGTGGGTGGTTGTGAACATCTAGCTCATAGTGTTCTAACTCCTATGTTAGATGATTTCTTTCTTGTTCAGTAAAATTGGAAGGATGGAACTTTGTTGCAAATCTAACTATGTCATCCACGTTAAAGGATATGTATGAGTTCGTTGGATCTAAAGCAATACCTAGATGAAGAAGCTCTATTGCAGTCTCATTAAACCTTGAGTTCAACTCTTGCAACTGATGGTCAACGACAACAATAAACACATCAACTTGATAGTGATGCTCAACAGTTACATTCTCTTTCTTGTGGAGAAAATGAATGAGATCCGTGTAAGTTTAATTCATATCAGGGATTGGAATGTATTACTTTCACAAAATGAAATAAAAAAGGGAATATTCATGGGATACCACTAAAAAACTTTCTAATTCATAAAATACCATGGTTTTTAAAAAAGTTTTTCGGATACCACAAAAAACTTTCAAAATTCACGGGATACCACAAATTACGAACCCGACACTTTTGAGACCAAAATACCCTTACTTGTTAATAAACACAGTTCACGGGATACCACATAAATATTATTAATTCACAAGATACCAAAAAACTTAATAAAATATGTATAAAGTTCAGTAAAAAAAATAAAAATTTAAATTTATTATTTTATTGGTTAAATTTATATAAAATAAAAACACCACATATATAATTTTTTTTGAAAAATAAAAAAATACTATATATCATCTAAAAGCTAAAAAACTTAGTTAAAAATAAAAAAATTAAGATAATGATAATTCAAAATTTTTATAATACTTTTACTCTGATAATTTTAATAATACAAAATATTATTATAAAAAAAATTAAATTATATACAGTGAATTATAAAAAAATTAAATCATCATTCTATTTACTGTTTTGTCTATTTTAATGAGGTGTCTCTAATATATTATATTTTTTATAATTTCTAAGAGATTTTATTATTATATATATGTTTTTTTTTCAATTTTAACCCTGATATAGTTATATAAAGAACATTATTTTTACTAGCTACTTTTTCAACATACGTTATTAATTTTGTTTTGAATTAAAATATATAAAATGATATTATAAAAAAATATTAGACTATAATACTCTTACCTATTGTTTTTTTTGTCAAATGAATTAGCTTGTATATAGTATATAATACTTTATATAGTATCACTTTATATATATTTAATTCAAAAATACAACAAAAATTATTAAATAATTTTAAAAAGTAAGTAGCAAAAGTTAACTTTTTCTTATATATGGGTTAAAATTGAATATATATATATATATAATAAATCTCTAAAAATATGAAAAATAATAAATGGTATAATTTATTAGAGAAGCCACAAATTGATTGAAAAGAGATAACAATAGTAAAGAGAATGATAATTTAAATTTTCATAATCTTACTTTATATAAATTTAATTTTTTTTATAACAATATTTTATCTTCTTAAAATTATTAGAGTAAAAATATTATAAAAAATTTAAATTATCGTTCTCAAAACTATTTGGTATTTTTTTTTGTTTTAGTAATTTTATAATTATATATTTTGTTTTTTAAATTATATAAAACTTAATCCTATATATTAGTAAACCTTATTTTTTATGTATATATATATATATATATATATATATATTATTAAGTTTTGTGGTATCTTGTGAATTAATAATATTTATGTGGTATCCCATGAACTATGTTTATTAATAAGTAAGGGTATTTAGGTCATAAAAGTTTTGAGATCGTAAATTGTGGTATCCCATGAATTTTGAAAGTTCTTTGTGGTATTCCAAAAGCTTTTTTAAAAACCGTGGTATTTTATGAATTAGAAAGTTTTTTAGTGGTATCGCATGAATTTTCGCAATAAAAAATTTCAACAGTGATTCCCACTTTTCATCTCTCAGTTTTGGATTCAATGTCTTTGTAGTAGACACGAGAGACATGTCTAAAGCATGAACAATATCTTGTGACTTTGAGTTGCAAAGCTTGACATGGCATATCAGTTTCATCACATGTATTACATCACAAAATCACATGATAGTAATTGTCTTAAGCAAAACTTGCATCACCACCTTTTTAAGAAGGTGTTAAACCTTTAATAATGATGTCACCAACACCACACTAGCAGATCAAATGATTTCATCAAGCTACATATTGATTTATAACGAGAACTCCATCTTGTATCCCCTAACCTTTGCAAAGATCTAATTTGATTTGTGTTTTTTTCACTTGAAAGCTTTTTAATTTCAGTAAGGTGCAAATATTTTTGCTAGTTAAGCATCTTTCAAATGTCATTCCTCTTGCAAGATGAACCAATTATATTAACAATAAAGTTTCAAGTTTTGAAAAGATATATACCTTAGAGACCTCCTTTGACGTAGTTACCAAAGCCAATTGTAGTACATGGGCCAAACAATGTACTAGTAGCATAAGGACACTCTTCAAAAATAGAGCTTGCAAATCACTCCACTCTCCCACGCATATGATAGGAAAACATGACAAATTTCATTTTAGATAAACATGACAAATTTCATTTCAAGGTCAAGGCAATGTATCTTTGACATGACTAAGTCCATAATCTTTCCCTGACTATCCATGCTGATCAACAAGCCTTACAACAATGGCCATTTGTTCTTTCTTTGACTCATCTCGAGCCTCATCAACTATCAAGCAAAACTTTACAACAAGGGAATTCCCTTTCTCATCTCTAATTGCTTTTTGTACATTTGTAAAAAACATATAAGATCTCTTTCTGAATATCTGGTAATGTATACTTTGTATTTTTTGGAGCATTATCCAACACTACATCACTGTCACTCTTGTTGTAAGATAAAAAGAAGTTTGTTAGTTCAAGAAAATTTCCTCGATTTCTTGAACTAGATCGTTCATCACACCCTCTAAAGCACATGCTTGAAATGTGAGCCACTTAACCACCTCATGGAAGTTTTCAAACGTAATCTATTACTCATAATAGATTTTTTTTTGATAATTAGGGCACAAGGCCATAAAGATAGGCAGAACGCCTATAGCACCGCAAAAGCGGTGAGCAACACCCACCATTTGGAAGAAAAAGAAGAGAACAACCCCACACATACCTCAAGACTTACAAGACAAACTACGGACCGTCACATCCTATCTCGCTTTAACTCTACTCTTGCCTCTAGAGACAGCCTTGCTAATACGAGAGAACTTGCTAAAACCACTACTCCCTTCTTCATCCCCACACCCCTTCTAGAGCTACATCTAGAGGTGGACCGTGAACCACTACACTGCCTCTGCCACGTCCTCAACCTTAGACTCCTGACTTTGATGTCGGAAGCTCTCTCTGTGTTCACGAATAATCTCTTCGAGGTTCCTCAAGGCACGCCCCTCATCTATCACATGGCACCCTTCTTGGCTAACAGAAGAGTCTGCCGAGCTTCTTCTTTAACAACTCCTCCTCCGGACTTCGATGGCTGGGAGGCAGCTTGTCCCGGCTCGAAACCAGGAGGGAACTCTGGCTCGTCGAACAAATTCCTGAGATCTCACACCCTCCCCCCCTACATCCCTCTGCTCTTCCTGGGGAGGGTTAACACAAATCCGTTGCAAGCATCCGGAACCCCCCGCCGCTATACTGGGACCCAACTCGGTCCCAATCACTTCGTGCGTATTGGTCTTGCTACTCTGAAGGGTTTCCACTACCGACCCAGGCCAACCATTCTTAACATAATCCACCGCAATTGGGTCAGGACCAAACTCTTTAGACACACACTGGGTTACGAATACAAGCAGGCGCCCTTCTAGCAGGGGCCACAAAAATCGTTTGAGGACCACATGAGCTAGGGGCCACAAAATCTGTTTGAGGACCACACGAGGGAGCAGATGACAAGTTCGGCACACCTGGCCGTGACCAACTTGCCCCGTGTCCAAATGATGTTCCCTCCCAACCCGTCACATAGGGACTTGGCAACCTCCGGCCCATCCGAACCATCCCCCAATTTCCAAATTGATCCACATTATACAACGCGGCCCAACCCATATCCTTAGAAGGGGTAGGACCAACACGGGGCCCAATTACAAAACCACTGTCCACTAGTCCAACGACGACACCTTCTCGCCTGTCTGCTCCATTCCTAGTTCCAAGATCCGTCTTCATTTTGCTCTCCCTGTTACCCACATGTGCAAACTTCCCACATTCTCCAGACAGCAACGCCACCAACGTCAGTCCCACTAATCCTTGAATTGTTGACGACAATTCGCAAGACGGCCATGACCTTGGACTCTCCCCCACCTTCTTCGCATCGACAAATCTAAGTTTACCGATATGCAGTGACGACCACTTCGACAACGATCTCCAAACGTCACTCAACCTAGCAGCCACCACTGCCGCCTGAGTTTGCAAATGACTGCCGTCTATCTGGGTGCACAGTTGCCAGAGGCTTCCTGAAATACCCCAAATTATTAAAGCATGGATTAAATATTTAATCATATTAATTAAGCCTAAACATGCCTTAAAAGTCAACTGAGAACAACAGTGGTCAACATAAAACAAGATGTTGCACCCTTTGACTGTTAAGGGTAAATAAATACCCAAATAAACTTCTTAGGACCTAAAAATTTGTCCTAAGCATATTAACATACTACTAAACATATTATAACCGTTGGACAACACTCCAAACAAAGAAAAAGCATTTACATGCTTCAAGGTCAAAAAGGGCAAAAAGGTGCTCTAGGAAAACCTTAAAAATCAAAGGACCTCTAAATGATATAAAATTGAATTACATGATCAAATATCATGTAGGGAACACAACAAAACCGTTGTCAAAGAAAACCAAGCCCAGAAACACCTTGCGACACAAAATGTGCACTAAAACTCCTTAAAGCACGTTTTTGTGTAATCGCCTTCTAAATTGGTCTTAAATGGGCTAAAAGGTTATAAATACCTTTAAATATAATAAAATACCATATTATATGATATTAGGAATTTAATTACAGAATTTACAGATTTTTACAAATTTAATATTAAAATATTAATAAAACCCTAAAGTGGGGCCCACATGAGTCAATATTGACCAAGCATGGTCAATGGTCAATTAATTGACCCATTTGGACCAAGGAGGCCGGCTGCAATAAGTGAGGAGACAGCATACAATGATTTTGGAGACAAATCATTACCTAATGTTCAATTTGCAATAGTAACTTTACTTTTTTCAAATTAATCAAGCTTTCCCACCTTCTCCTTCCTCCTTGTCCGATCCCAGCCTCTCCACCGAGCTCTCCTCCTTCCTAGCAGCTCTCAAGCTTTGTTCTTGAGCATGGAAGGCAGATCTAACTCCTAAGCTCTAATGTAAGTGTTTTAATGTCATTTTTAGCTCTTTTTCTTCATCTCTTCACTACCAACACCTAGATTTCGTGGCTCATCAATTCCTATGGCTTATTCTCAGTGTTCTAAGGTTAGAACAAGAGCTAAACTCGGTTGAGACCAGTAGAGGGACCAAGGTTGTCCAAATCTACATTTTAAGGTAAAAATGTGCTTTAAGCTCATAACTTTTGATTCCCTTCAAGTTCGGCTGTGAAACTTTGGTCATAGCCTCATCTTCTTCTCCTTTTCATGTGGAATCTGTTGGTTAGCCATTTGGAGCAAGGATGGCCGAGATCCAAAGGAAATACCCTCTTTTAAGGCATTTTTCCAAGGTAAAACCTAACAACAAGGTAGCATTTCGAGATCTAACTATTTCCTATGTCAATATGGTGGATCTAACACCTTGTGGTGTGTTTGGTTCAGGTCGAAACCACTTAGAACTTCCCTTGCATTTTTAAGGTGATTTTTGCCTTAAATCTTACATTAAATTACTTCTTATGGTTAGATCTTGCTTGGAGACTAACTAGGCCTTGTTCTCTGTTTGAAAACATGTAAAACAAGCTGTGGTGAATTTCTCCTTAAGGTGGCGAACCAAACAAGGCTTTACCTAAGCTAAATCAAGGTATAAATCACTTAAAACCTTAACTTGATACATTAACACAAGTTTAAGTGTGTGTATATCAATTGCCGTGAGTGAAGGAGAAAAACAAGGTCTTGTTTGACCTTAAAATGTTTAAGGAATGGTTTAATAAATTTTATAACTAATTAAACAAGCATAATTGTCAAATTTAAGACATTATGTGGAAGTTTGGTAATTAAATGGAAAGTGTGTGGTGAGGCCGAAATTTATAAGTGTTTTTTGGACATTTATGTGTAAATTTATTTTGCAAGCCAATGTTTGTAAATAATTGGCCAAATGTATTTTAGGCCATTTTATTTATGCATTTACAAGCTTTTAAATTAATTTTAAGTATATAAATGCATTACCGAAATAAATGGGGTATTAGGTGTAATTAATTAATTTAGGGGCTTTAAGAATAATAGGCCGAAAATTAGAGGTAAAAGATTACAATAAAGTTTATATAAGATTTTATAATTTTTGGGGTTAAATGTGATTTCTAGAAAGTTTGGTGCAAACCGTAATTATAATGAATTGGTGGTCAAGGAAATATAAGGTGGTCAACCTTGACCATATGATAGGTTTTGACCAAATTGATAAGTTAAATAACTTATTTAAGGTTTATATAAGATAAGTATCTTAGGTAATATTTTTATAACATATGTGGTAAATATGTTTTACCTACCGAAAAATAAGGGTGTACAATGGTATTTTAAAACACCCATGGGCTATTAGGATTTTTAGGAATTTATTTGGTGGATTTGGATTTAAAATAACTATATATGTATAATATATATTATAATTCATTATGACCACTTTGGAGAAAAATAGATGGTGGAATGGTAAATATTGAAAGTATATGGGTTAATAGGATATTCATAACCCTTTGGTGTTTTGTTGATTTTTAGAATTATTAAGGGAATTTAAATAAGTTATTGTATAATATTAGTTTTAATTTATATATGGTGAACTATATGTTATAAATTGGGCCAATGGCAACTATAGAATAGTACAATGGCTGTTCGAATTTACAAAAATAACCATAGGTTATACTCCTTTTATAAGTTAGAAATGTTATATTAAATGGTATATATACATGGTAAAAAGAAGGTTGATTTTGTAAATAAAGGAAACTATGGTTTAAGAAAAGAATAAGGTTTTCTATTGTGCCTAGAGGCAATATGAAAATAGTTTTGCATAAACTATATGGTTATAAGTTAGAGGAATAAAAATATCATATCAAATGGTATTTTTTTTGGTATAACATTACATTATGTTATGTGGTCAAAAGGAATTTAAATAAATTCAAGGGCTATACCAATTAATAAGAGTTGGAAATGATTTAGACTACGGTCTACTATGTTATAAATGTTATGACAATTAAATGGTATTAAGTGGTTCAGATGGAATTATATAAGGAAGGGTACTCACATAAAATAGTGTGACAAACTATAAATAAATGGGATTTATAACTAAGGTACTTATGTAATAAACCTTAGGAGTTGTAAATGTACAACATAAAATGTTACTCATGTTAGGATAATATCTTAATATAAGTTGTACAATATGATACAACTAATGGGAATAACCATCTAATAGGAGATGATAAAAATAACATAAAATATAAGAGTTTATGAACTCATGGGAATTACCTACTGGTAAATATATACATACACAAGAATAATGTATATAAGGTGGATATATATTTGGTTGAAAACCATATGATTTAATGGTGGTGGTTATTTAAAAAAAAATAAAATAATATAAATATAGTTACGAACTATATTTATGAGTTTTGAAAGCAAATTATTTGCTAAAGATAAAGGGATTATACAACATGTCGAATTATGAAGGATGGTGGGAAAATAAAACAATACGAAAGAATACAATAAAATAAATGATACAATAAGAAAAAGAATATAATAAATATAATCATGCATGCATACATGCAACTATGGGTTACGTACCTAAACTAGATGGTGGATAAGATTAAAAAGGAAATAGTGAATTAAACTTAACGTTGGGATAGTTTTGACGTACGCGTTTTAAGTAACAAAACCGACTGTTTTAGAGAAACCCGTAACGAACAACTGTAGAAACAGGGGTGAACTGTCGGGTTGCTTATTATTCGGAAATACCGGATGTAGTTAGTCATGGAGACTGACTTATAGTTTTATTACCGTTTAGAGTGTACTTCTGACAAGGACGCTTGACGAGCTAACGGACTACACGGAGCGTAGGATCTTGCTGATTCATACTCCACCGTAATACAATCAGGGTGAACGGTATGTAAAGGGGTTTGCCGAGTTGACCTAAGGTTGCTCCTTGGGCTCGGATTTGGTTGATATAACTTGTGTGTTATATGTGTGATACATATATGTGATTGTGTGCTACTGCATTAATTATTTATGCACGAGCGTCCTACGGGACTAACACTACGTCGACTATAGATCGACTTATATAAACATACATATGCGTTGTGATGACATGACGGTTACTTGATATAATACCATGATATTAATATTAAGTATATGGTAACCTAAGTAAAACACTTAGGGACGAGTCACGACATTGTCGGTCTCTAGAGCATGGATCTCTAACATAAATATCACCTAGATGACTTCTAGGTATGCGTGACCCATTGGGCCGCTGGTTAATAAATATATTCTCCATAAGACTAAGAGCATATCTTGAAACATGAGAGAGTGATGGTATGAGATTGAGGTGAGGAATCCCGGTGGTTTACGAACCACTTGGTTGCGCATTTGTGATCACTGAGGTTTCCTAATTGGATTCCGCTCCAGGTTATATCCAACGAGCCCAAATAGGTTCGTGGATCAGGTGGCTACGGCCTTTTTATGGACGTCTTACGAGACATAAGTGAGTCAGGGGCCTCCGACCTCTGGCGAAATGAGCACCTTTGTGTGTACGGGGGACTACTGTCCATGGTGAGGTTATCGGGTTGTCCTAACATGACGCCCTACTGACATTAATTAAACATGGTTGGATGGAGCCTACAAGGCTAAGGTAAATTAACTATGGGAACTGTACGCTACGGCGAATGTACATTGTACATATGGATGGGGCTTGAAAGCCAAACTAAAATAAATTGACAGTGGATGGTGAACACTACGGCGATTGTACATTGTACAAAATATTGTTGTTATTGCTCGATACGTTCGATATACAAATGTTGTTTGAAATATTCTATGAATGTTTGGTTTGGATGGATGATTAATGTTTATGAATATTTGGATGGTTGATTATGTATATTATACATTTATGCTTCAGTTTTGATTATAACTGTAAAAAGGAAAAGCATGAAACCAATCTAATAATAAGATGGTTAAAATGACAAGTGACCATTAGGGTCCAGGCCCGGCATACTCAGCGTCTATCGCTGATACTACACCAATTTCAGGTTGTTGATCATTGTCGGAGCTGAAGAGCAGGAACAGGGTAGTTGGAGATGTTGTATGGTAATGAAGATGGTGTATGGTCTTATGGTAAGGTTATGTATTTTTCAGGATTGGGTAGACGCTCACTTGTCAATGTTTATGGTTATGGACTTA
The DNA here is from genome assembly GCA_023374045.1 of Limonium bicolor. NCBI lineage: Eukaryota > Viridiplantae > Streptophyta > Magnoliopsida > Caryophyllales > Plumbaginaceae > Limonium > Limonium bicolor. The sequence continues at coordinate 317,881,746 of CM041778.1, read as the reverse complement.
GTTTGATGTATAGGAGTTTCTCGTTATCACTCACTGCGGTTAGCAGTTTGTTTTTTTTGGAAGTTGGATGTGGTTTGGCTACGTTGCTCGCATGGGCGAGTAATGGCCGGTGACACCCGTGTGAGTTTTGTAATTGTTATTTATTTTTTTCCGCTGCGAGACGTTTTATTTATTGCTACGTGAGGGATTATATCGTGATTATGGAGAGGGGTGTTACAAAAGTGGTATCAGAGCGGAGTACCGCTCTGATGACGAGAAAGTAGGTTAAGACAGTGGGCTTAGGACTTGGGAAATATTGGGAAACATTTAGGAGGTACGAGACGATTCGTCTCAAAAGATATTGTGTCTAGGAACGCAAAATGCGTGACAGGATAGCCTTTAAGGCAACTTAATATCTATTGGTTGTGTACGATAATTTACCGAGTATTTATGTGACATACTGTACTACAGATGTCTGGTGGTACTAGAGGGCGTGGTGCTGGAAGAGGTAGAGGCGGTGACCCCGGCATTCCAGGAGTTGCTGAGACGGTTGCAGCCGTTCTTGCACAGCTGGGTACTCAGATAGGAGGAGCACCAGCCCACCCGCCACAGCCCAGGGAAACAAACTGGCTGAAGTCAGTTACAGACCCGACCACCTACATATTCAGGGGAACCAGACCCCGTAGCTTTGGAACGTTACATCGTGGAACATGAGAAGGCCTATGAAGCGTTACAGGTACCTGACGACAAGAAGGTCGCTATTGCTGCTTTCCATCTGAAGGATGCAGCCAGCACTTGGTGGAGGTTGGTCAAGGACCAGCACCTGGCTACGCCCGACTTTTCGTGGGCTGCCTTTGTTGAGTTACTAAGAGGGAAGTACTACCCGGCGCACCTCAAACAGAAGAAGCGCCATGAGTTTGAAACATTGACCCAGGGAGGTCTGACCGTGGACGAGTATTACGCTCGATTCATTGGTCTACTGGACTTCATCCCCGGTGTGGATTACTCAGAAACCGTAAAGATCGAGAAGTTCCGGGGAGGACTATTATTTCGCATCCAGATGGCGATGGGTGCTACCCTCTACACTACCATCCAGGTATTAACATGAATGCCATAAATTCTTTACTTACTATAGTACCGTATAACCTTGTGAGAACTTACCAATGAGATTCCAGGAGTGTTACGACGCTGCCTCGAGGACGGAGCTAATGCTCCAGACTCGGGAAGAGACTCTAGGGGCAAAGAAAAGGAAGAACCCTGAAGGAGAGTCTGAGGGTGGAGGAGCATCTTCAAGCGATGGCCAGAAAAAGGGAAAGTAAGGACTTAACCCAAGCTTAAATACTTATCATACTAAATACCTTACGAATGCTGACCCGAAACCTTAAACAGGAAATTCTTTCCAAAGAAAGGGCAGCAGGGTCACCAGGGAAAGAAAGGGAAAGAGCCCGTCCTGCAGTTGACCGCCCCAGCTATTGATGCTAAGCCTCTGAGATCTGCACCTCCTAAGGGTGAGAACACCTACCTCTTAAATTCAAATATAATCTTAACCCTATATCAACAGATTTAACTTAAACTTAAATACTATCATCAGGCACCGGACAGCCCCAGCGCCATTTTTACTGTAAGCGTTGTGGGAAGGACCATCCAGGGGTCGACTGCGAAGGCCGCAAAGTCGAGTGTCGGTACTGCCACAAAGAGGGCCATAGGGAATTTGAATGTTGGATGAACCCAGAGAGCCGTAATTACAGGCCACCAAAGAATACTCAGAAGACCTCAGCTGGAGGATCTGGAGTACCACGAGGCGGTCAGGATGGCTAGACATCTGCTGATGCTGGAGCCCAGAAGGGCAAGGGAGTAGATAGGGCATGAGTACCCATACTCCATGAGACCGCTAGTGGAAGACTTTTACTTACTATGTTGTGTGCTTACCTTGAATGTTAGAAGGAGCTATGTTATAAGTATGTGGGAGTGTGTCATTGACCACTCGCCTTTTGTGTAAGACTTTGGGATTAGTTGTGTGTACTCAGTACCAAAAGCTTTAAACCTTGACGGATATATATATGAACAGGATGTTAATGCTTACATTACCATGTAGCCTATACTCTACGACACAGAGTCAATGAGGCCGGGAATTACTGAACCAGAATTTCCACCTGCATGGCGCACTTGCTATTGCAAGCGCTATGACAGTAAACCACTAAAATTTCCATCTGCCTTGCGCACTTGCTACAGCAAGTGCAGCGACAGCAACACAACAGTAACAGCCTACTGCAAATGCAACTGCAACAACTACTACCTTTTAACCTTTTATAAAAAAAACTGTTGTTCAAACCTTTTCATTGAAACCTGGAGATTAGAAACCTATGCAATTTTGGAAGGACCGATAGTCCAACCACTGCAACTGGACACATTATACAGCCACTATGACTGTAAAAAAAACACACACACACACACACACACCAGTTTAAACGTTCGAGGAAGTTTCAGACAGGGCTATTAGCCAAATACCATTAGAGTATACTTGCATTTTAATGCTAATCACTACCGTGATACATGTTTAGTCCTTATGGACAAGCATACCCTTTGTAGATGCACCACCGTCAGTGAGGATGGTTGGGAAGTAAAGAGCCAAGTTGCTCAAGCTATTATGCAATCTGCAATACATCCAATTACATGGATGAGGGGACGAATATGAACTATGGATGAGACATGATCAGAAAAAAAAACAGGAGAAAAAGGAAAATGCGTTGTACTCAATGAGATCAAAAAAAAGAGGAGAAACAAGTTTGCTAATATAGCACGGATTTTACTTACTACAACACCGAGTTGAATAATACCAGTCTATGATATGAATTACCACGAATGCCACAAAGGCAATAACACTTATTACGGGATAACCGATAACACGAACAAGAAGACCAAAAAAAAGAACAAAAAGAGGGATATCCATCAAAGGGAGATTGACAAAAGAATACTTCACAACAACCGTGTGACAGACATTACCAGTTTACTAAACGAGACATGGGACGACCGCACTCCGTTCGGAGCATGTGGGCCTGACAGACTTATTTATAAGTTAGTCGGGTAAGTAGTAATGTATCAGTACGGTACCCCATGCAAGTAGACAGGTAGTGTTAGGAACACGAGAAGTAGTCAACTCCATTCTACGGACAGTAAGACGGATTACCTCGAAGATGGACGAGAAGAGCCGCAGTTAAACCAACGGGCTAAAAAAAAAAGAACCTTCAACAGAACAGTGGACAGTATACAGGGAAGACAAGGAAACAGTTCAAGGATAGGAACCCAAAAAAAAAGCAACAAGAAAACCTATTATGGACGAAAATATGTAGAATCCTCATAAGGATCGAGTAATTCTTACAATCCAGAGGAAATCTACCAGATGATATGGATATAAACGCGTGACTACGCGAGAAAAAGATAAAGCTATATGATAGCAGAAATCTTGCTTAAAGAACAATGGATTTGGAATGTACCACTCATAGGACAATTCGCACATCTTATCTGTTGGACTCATGAAATATTAGCTGTTGAGCGTTTACGCCTCTGCACTCTGTATGACTGAGTGTTTTGGTATTGCACTCGTGCAGTTATTAATCTTGTGGAAATGCTGAAAGATAAAGTGGATATCAACGAGAGTGTAAAAAAAAAAAGAACTACAAAGTGTGTTACTCCCGGAGCAAAATCACCAGGAGACATGGATGACAAACATCATCTTTGTGGACATATAGGCTGGTACGTCTTAGTATTACAAAGACAAGTGCAAAGAGCACTAAGTACTAACAGTAGCCAATGTCATTACATCTCAAACTGAATATCAGTGAGAGAAGACACACGCATATATGCTAGTGATCCAAACCAGTGGATTCACAGCAAAAAAAAGGCAAATTGAGCCTTTGTTCATGGGTCTACACCTCATACGGAGCGAGTGGGCCCAAAGAATGAACTTGGGAGAGAGCACAAAAAGATCAGTGCCTCACCTTTTATATTTGTGGAGCCCTGAAGGGCTAGAATTATACCCGTCTCTCTGATATGAGGATAATCCACGAGTTGGAGAACTCTTTGAGAGCCAAGTATCCAGCGCTCCTTGTTGAGCGGCTGTTGTATACTTGTGGGGTACGGGGGCGTAACCCTTTTTAAGGGGGGTAGAGCCTCTGGCTGTGCACATGTGTGCACTTATTTTTGGCTGTTTGATATGCATTGCATGCAAAAAAAAGAGAATTGGTGGTGTGCGGGGCATACGAGGTTGTTTGATTAGTATGTGAATTATTTAGTATGCATAGCATACAGTGAATTGGTTTTCTTGGTTATGGTTGGTACGCGGGGCGTGCGTTGTTTGGTTGTTTGGGTGTGATGTACACTTGAAAGTATGTATCCTATGAGATACTTGTTTGAATGATTGTATGTACACCATGTGTGTAGTACTTTTCTTATGCTATCTGTGATATGCATTCATATTGCTTTATAGAATGATTACATATGGTATTGCCTAGATACGAAATGAATCATTAGATATGGAATGTGGAACAATGGAATGTTATGGACACCTCAGGAAGGTTGTCAGGACTTGTAGAACTGATAGGAAATGATGGTGCTGATGGATCACCTATATCCATATATGATTGAACTAACGCCACAACGATGGCTATGTGCTGTATAAGCGCAATATGATGTGTGTAAATATATATCACATAGATATACATTATGGGAACAATGGGTAGTTATACATTTATATATACTTACCTATTTGATTAAGAGACTTCGGACGAAGTCTTTTTAAGGGGGGTAGACTGAAATACCCCAAATTATTAAAGCATGGATTAAATATTTAATCATATTAATTAAGGCCTAAACATGCCTTAAAAGTCAACTGAGAACAACAGTGGTCAACATAAAACAAGATGTTGCACCCTTTGACTGTTAAGGGTAAATAAATACCCAAATAAACTTCTTAGGACCTAAAAATTTGTCCTAAGCATTTAACATACTACTAAACATATTATAACCGTTGGACAACACTCCAACACAAAGAAAAAGCATTTACATGCTTCAAGGTCAAAAAGGGCAAAAAGGTGCTCTAGGAAAACCTTAAAAATCAAAGGACCTCTAAATGATATAAAATTGAATTACATGATCAAATATCATGTAGGGAACACAACAAAACCTTTGTCAAAGAAAACCAAGCCCAGAAACACCTTGCGACACAAAATGTGCACTAAAACTCCTTAAAGCACGTTTTTGTGTAATCGCCTTCTAAATTGGTCTTAAATGGGCTAAAAGGTTATAAATACCTTTAAATATAATAAAATACCATATTATATGATATTAGGAATTTAATTCCAGAAATTTACAGATTTTTACAAATTTAATATTAAAATATTAATAAAACCCTAAAGTGGGGCCCACATGAGTCAATATTGACCAAGCATGGTCAATGGTCAATTAATTGACCCATTGGACCAAGGAGGCCGGCTGCAATAAGTGAGGAGACAGCATACAATGATTTTGGAGACAAATCATTACCTAATGTTCAATTTGCAATAGTAACTTTACTTTTTTCAAATTAATCAAGCTTTCCCACCTTCTCCTTCCTCCTTGTCCGATCCCAGCCTCTCCAACCGAGCTCTCCTCCTTCCTAGCAGCTCTCAAGCTTTGTTCTTGAGCATGGAAGGCAGATCTAACTCCTAAGCTCTTAATGTAAGTGTTTTAATGTCATTTTTAGCTCTTTTTCTTCATCTCTTCACTACCAACACCTAGATTTCGTGGCTCATCAATTCCTATGGCTTATTCTCAGTGTTCTAAGGTTAGAACAAGAGCTAAACTCGGTTGAGACCAGTAGAGGGACCAGGTTGTCCAAATCTACATTTTAAGGTAAAAATGTGCTTTAAGCTCATAACTTTTGATTCCCTTCAAGTTCGGCTGTGAAACTTTGGTCATAGCCTCATCTTCTTCTCCTTTTCATGTGGAATCTGTTGGTTAGCCATTTGGAGCAAGGATGGCCGAGATCCAAGGAAAACCCTCTTTTAAGGCATTTTTCCAAGGTAAAACCTAACAACAAGGTAGCATTTCGAGATCTAACTATTTCCTATGTCAATATGGTGGATCTAACACCTTGTGGTGTGTTTGGTTCAGGTCGAAACCACTTAGAACTTCCCTTGCCTTGCATTTTTAAGGTGATTTGCCTTAAATCTTACATTAAATTACTTCTTATGGTTAGATCTTGCTTGGAGACTAACTAGGCCTTGTTCTCTGTTTGAAAACATGTAAAACAAGCTGTGGTGAATTTCTCCTTAAGGTGGCGAACCCAAACAAGGCTTTACCTAAGCTAAATCAAGGTATAAATCACTTAAAACCTAACTTGATACATTAACACAAGTTTAAGTGTGTGTATATCAATTGCCGTGAGTGAAGGAGAAAACAAGGTCTTGTTTGACCTTAAAATGTTTAAGGAATGGTTTAATAAATTTTATAACTAATTAAACAAGCATAATTGTCAAATTTAAGACATTATGTGGAAGTTTGGTAATTAAATGGAAGTGTGTGGTGAGGCCGAATTTATAAGTGTTTTTGGGACATTTATGTGTAATTTATTTTGCAAGCCAATGTTTGTAATAAGGCCATGTATTTTAGGCCATTTTATTTATGCATTTACAAGCTTTTAATTAAGTTTAAGTAGTATAAATGCATTACCGAAAATAAATGGGGTATTAGGTGTAATTAAATTAAATTTGGGGGCTTTAGAATAATAAGGCCGAAAATTAGAGGTAAAAAGGAGTTAAAATAAAGTTTATAAGATTTTATTAAGTTTTGGGGTTAAATGGTGATTTCTAGAAAGTTTGGGTGCAAACCGTAATTATAAGGAATTGGTGGTCAAGGAAATATAAGGTGGTCAACCTTGACCATATGATAGGTTTTGACCAAATTAGATAAGTTAAATAACTTATTAAGGTGTTATAATAAGATAAGTATCTAAAGGTAATATTTTTATAACATATGTGGTAAATATGTTATTACCGAAAATAAAGGGTGTACAATGGTATTTTAACACCCCATGGGCTATTAGGAATTTTTAGGAATTTATTTGGTGGATTTTGAATTTAAAATAACTATATATGTATATATATAGTTATAATGTCATTATGACACTTTGGAGAAAAATAGATGGTGGAATGGTAAATATTGAATAGTATGGGGTTAATAAGGATATTCATAACCCTTTGGTGGAATTTGTTGATTTTTAGAATTATTAAGGGAATTTAATAAGTATGTGTATAAATATAGTTTTAATGATATGGTGAACTATATGTTATAAATAGGGCCAAATGGCAACTATAGAATAGCACAAGGGCTGTTCGGAATTTACAAAAAATACCATAGGTTATACTCTTTTATAAGTTAGAAATGTTATATTAAATGGTATATATAACATGGTAAAAGAAAGGGGTGATTTTGTAAATAAAGGAAACTATGGTTTATAGAAAAGAATAATTTTTTATGGTGCCTAAGAGGCAATATGAATAGTTTTTATAAAACTATAGGTTATAAGTTAAGGAATAAAAATATCATATCAAATGGTATTAGTATTTTGGTATAACATTACATGATGTTATGTGGTCAAAAGGGAATTTAAATAAATTCAAGGGCTATACCGAATTAATAAGAGTTGGAAAATGAATTTTAGACTACGGTCTACTATGTTATAAATGTTATAACAATTAAATGGTATTAAGGTGGTTCAGATGGAATTAATATGAAGGAAGGGTACTCACATAAAATAGTGTGACAAACTATAAATAAATGGGATTTATAAACTAAGGTACTTATGTAATAAACCTTAGGAGTTGTAAATGTACAACATAAAATGTTACTCATGTTAGGATAATAATCTTAATATAAGTTGTACAATATGATACAACTAATGGGAATAACCATCTAATAGGAGATGATAAAAGTAACATAAAATATAAGAGTTTATTGAACTCATGGGAATTACCTACGTGGTAAATATATACATACACAAGAATAATGTATATAGGTGGATATATATTTTGGTTGAAAACCATATGATTTAATGGTGGTGGTTATTTAAAAAAAATAATAATAATAAATAGTTACGAACTATAAGTTATGAGTTTTGGAAGCAAATATTATTTGCTAAAGATAAAGGGATTATACAACATGTCGAATTATGAAGGATGGTGGGAAAATAAAACAATACGAAAGAGAATACAATAAAATAAATGATACAATAAGAAAAGAATATAATATAATATAATCATGCATGCATACATGCAACTATGGGTTACGTACCTAAACTAGATGGTGGATAAGATTAAAAGGAAATAGTGAATTAAACTTAACAGTTGGGATAGTTTTGACGTACGCGTTTTAAGTAACAAACCGACTGTTTTAGAGAAACCCGTAACGAACAACTGTAGAAAACAGGGGTGAACTGTCGGGGTTGCTTATTATTCGGAAATACCGGATGTAGTTAGTCATGGAGACTGACTATAGTTTTATTACCGTTTAGAGTGTACTTCTGACAAGGACGCTTGACGAGCTAACGGACTACACGGAGCGTAGGATCTTGCTGATTCATACTCCACCGTAATACAATCAGGGTGAACGGTATGTAAAGGGTTTTGCCGAGTTGACCTAAGGTTGCTCCTTGGGCTCGGATTTGGTTGATATAACTTGTGTGTTATATGTGTGGATACATATATGTGATTGTGTGCTACTGCATTAATTATTTATGCACGAGCGTCCTACGGGACTAACACTACGTCGACTATAGATCGACTTATATAAACATACATATGCGTTGTGATGACATGACGGTTACTTGATATAATACCATGATATTAATATTAAGTATATGGTAACCTAAGTAAAACACTTAGGGACGAGTCACGACATGTCGGTCTCTAGAGCATGGATCTCTAACATAAATATCACCTAGATGACTTCTAGGTATGCGTGACCCATTGGGCCGCTGGTTAATAAATATATTCTCCATAAGACTAAGAGCATATCTTGAACAACATGAGAGAGTGATGGTATGAGATTGAGGTGAGGAATCCCGGTGGTTTACGAACCACTTGGTTGCGCATTTGTGATCACTGAGGGGTTTCCTAATTGGATTCCGCTCCAGGTTATATCCAACGAGCCCAAATAGGTTCGTGGATCAGGTGGCTACGGCCTTTTTATGGACGTCTTACGAGACATAAGTGAGTCAGGGGCCTCCGGACCTCTGGCGAAATGAGCACCTTTGTGTGTACGGGGGACTACTGTCCATGGTGAGGTTATCGGGTTGTCCTAACATGACGCCCTACTGACATTAATTAAACATGGTTGGATGGAGCCTACAAGGCTAAGGTAAATTAACTATGGGAACTGTACGCTACGGCGAATGTACATTGTACATATGGATGGGGCTTGAAAGCCAAACTAAAATAAATTGACAGTGGATGGTGAACACTACGGCGATTGTACATTGTACAAAATATTGTTGTTATTGCTCGATACGTTCGATATACAAATATTGTTTGAAATATTCTATGAATGTTTGGTTTGGATGGATGATTAATGTTTATGAATATTTGGATGGTTGATTATGTATATTATACATTTATGCTTCAGTTTTGATTATAACTGTAAAAAGGAAAAGCATGAAACCAATCTAATAATAAGATGGTTAAAATGACAAGTGACCATTAGGGTCCAGGCCCGGCATACTCCGTCTATCGCTGATACTACACCATTTCAGGTTGTTGATCATTGTCGGAGCTGAAGAGCAGGAACAGGGTAGTTGGAGATGTTGTATGGTAATGAAGATGGTGTATGGTCTTATGGTAAGGTTATGTATTTTTCAGGATTGGGTAGACGCTCACTTGTCAATGTTTATGGTTATGGACTTAGTTTGATGTATAGAGTTTCTCGTTATCACTGCGGTTAGCAGTTTGTTTATTTTGGAAGTTGGATGTGGTTGGCTACGTTGCTCGCATGGGCGAGTAATGGCCGGTGACACCCGTGTGAGTTTTGTAATTGTTATTTATTTTTCCGCTGCGAGACGTTTTATTTATTGCTACGTGAGGGATTATATCGTGATTATGGAGAGGGGGTTTAACACTGTCCCTAACTCAAAACCAATAGGGATCTTCATAAGTGCTAAAGGTGATTAATCTAGAGCATTTCAATGAAGAAAAACAACTATATTGAATGAAATGTAGTCTACAAGCATAATTGGGATTTTTGTTTCAAACCCAAAATCCAAAGTACAAAGAGGAGAACAATACACAAGGAAGTAAAAGAGGAGAAAAATATAAGATATGGCCATTGGTGGTTGAGGAGCTCTAATGGAGGCGGACTCTCATCTTTCCCTCTTCTTCTTTCTTGTTTCCCCTCTTTTTCTTCTTTTCTCTCGGGTGCAACTCTCTTTTCATTGGGTTATTCGTGAATGAAGTGTGCTTGCTGTTTTCGACCCCCACTCACGTGAGTCTGTCTCTTTGTTTTTATCTCCTGCCTATGAGTGTCCTCGTGTGAGATAGTTGCCGAGCAAGGACTTGAAGTGGTCAGGGTGACATTACTTCATGGGTTGTGCAAGCTTTCTTTAGCTGTTCGGGTGTACTAACCGGACACATACCCAGACAATATATAGCTAAGAAGCTCTGTAATTGGTGGCCATAAAGGCTCAGCACAACTGCTGAGCACACTACGATATAACCCTCATGAACCTTAAGACTACTCAGATTAATTAGCCCAATTTTACATGTTGTACCATTTTCATGCTATTCCATTTTCATTTATAATGACAGTAAAGCAACATTAAACAACCATGAATCGATCCAATAACCACATAAGGTCACAGCAAGCAGTAAGCATGTATTATACACACATAAGAGAAAGTGATAACGATGCGAGAGTTGTTCTCTCTGAACAGTTTCCGTCATACGGCTTTTGGGGCCCCCTTTTATTCATTATCCATGTCTAAGAGTCTCTTAAGTCTTTTTTATTCTTTAATTAACTTTCATATAATTAAGTGGGGCATCATGTTAGGACAACGTATATATACTTCCTCTTTCTGGAGCAGTAGCTCTTGTGCACCAACAGTAGTGCCCTCTGACCAGGGGTCCGCAGAGACCTGGATTTCCTTTTTGCCTTTATGAAGGCGTCCCATGTAGCCGTAGTCATGCACCGAGAGCAGTGCCCTCTAACCAACTATCATATCTGGCTCATTGGAATTTCCATATCGAGTGGACCCAATCGGTCGTCATCTCTCCGGTGATCAACAAATGCGCAACCATGTAGTCTGTGACTACCCGGGAATTTTCCTCGTCTTCAATTATTTCCACCATATGATTAGGTTCGTAACCTTTACCTAAGATCTATTCTTAGGTTATGTAGAGTAATGTTCCCCATGTAAGTACCTTTAAGGTCTTTATGTTCACCTAGATGTCGCCTAGGTTACTTTCAATCTCAAGTGTATACAATATGATTGATATTTCTAATCATATGTAAACGACATCTCCTCTTCCTTTCCATTATTCATAACTGTTGGAAAATTACAAACATAGTAATTAAACTTAGCTAAAACGGGCAAGTGCACCCAATTCGTTGTAATAAAACAAGTGTCGTATCCACAAGAAAATGGTTTCTAAATCCCAAGCTTCGGTAAAATAGTTAAGTGCAAAATAACAGTAAAACGGGGGTTTAGCCAGAGGCAAGCTTGTTGTTTGTTTTGTTAACTAAAATGCAATAAAACAGTAAAATGTTTGTGAATGGAGGATGGAGAGAGTACCCTAGGATAGTGGGAATCACCCAATTCACTCAAAGAACTTCAAAACCATAACTCATCATCTCAGTGCCTATTAGAGTTTAGCTCATGAATCCCCAAATCATGGGAAATCCAATTCTTACCTAAATAATCAAACCCCTTAATTAAAGGAGGTTCAAGTCATCAAATAGCATTAAGCAAGCACTCTTAAACAATAGCCCCAAGCATTTACTTCCAAAATCAAGAAAGCAAAGGTTAGGGTTTACTCCCTTCTTGGTCTAGTTCCAAACTCAAGCTCAAATATTGAATGGAACCACCATAAATGCAATAAGAGATCAATTTAGTGCATTCATTGATATTGAAGGAAATAAAACAAGAGTAACAAATGAGTTAGGTTTCTAGCATTCAATGAGCAAAATGGGTTCAAACCCTCATCCTAGGATACAAATGGAACTACTCAGACATAGCTAAAGGAAAGAGCAGAGAAAAGGAAGAATTAGCCATTAGAGGAGCTCCAAAGCTTCAATGGAGGTAGAGATCTTACTTTCTTCTTCCTCCTTTCTTCTCTTCTCTTCTCCTTCTCTTTTCTCCTCTATTTTCGCCTCTTTCTCCTATGTTTAGGGTTGGAGTCGGGTGTATTTGATAATGAGATAAGAGTCCCCAGATCAGCTTTAAAAAAACAGATCTGGGCAGATTTTCCGTTCCGTCCGACCAGACTGGGTCGGACCCGTGGGTCGGACGGTTCCAGAAGAACACAGCACGTGAGCAAATTTAAGTATGTCCGACCCATGTCCGACCCAGGCTTATGGGTCGGACGATTCCAGTAGCTTGGTATCTGTGAGACCAGGGTGTCCGACCCAGAGTGGGTCGGACATGTGGGTCGGACATGCTCCAGAAATTGGCTCTAACTCCTCTGGGCCTAGAATCTTCATTGTGGCTCGGAATTGCTCCCCGTTTGCGGCATTGGAAAGCTTGAAGGATGAGGGATCCGTTGATGCATGCTACTAACTAAATGAGGCTCAAAAGTATGTTCAAAATGAGCTTTTACCTATCAAGAGATTAAACTCTATTAGTTAACTATTTATCACTAAAACACTCTATTAAGTGGTGAAACAAGTTATGCATCCAATAGAATAAAAGTAATAATGAAGCTCTTAAAATAGCATATTTCACCACTTATCAATAAATCAATTCGAGTTTATATAATTTGCCTTAGATCAAAAGTCGTCGCGCACAGTTAAAATCGCGTAATGACAGGTAATTAAAATTCGCAAGCATAACATATATCACACATATCCATCTTATCATGCATTCACACTAGTATCCGAACCTGAGGAAGCCCTCAGGAACATTCGGACCATACAATAACGTACCTTACATTGATGAACAATGCTAGCATGAAGTACCACGCTCACCCACTATACCCTCTTGTAACTCATAGCTCGTGTCTCTGGAATATACCACTAAGTGTTAATTTGTGTAATTCAAACTAATCCAGTATTCCAAGTAGTGCTAACTCTCCCGGTAATTAACCTCTTAATTGGTTTGTCGTTGTTACTCGGGTTTTAGAATGTGTTCGGGATTAGTTTAAACCATACTTTATTTATGTCATAGATAATATGTAGTATTACTTTACTACTTAGGATTTTAATCCAGATAATATACTATTTAATCATAGGTTATTACTCTTGTGTACACATGTTTATACACTATCTATATATCACAAAATAGTTTGTTACTATAAGATATAATCAACATTATAGTGTATTTAAGCTTTATAACTCTCATGTGGGGTATGAGTTGGCAACTTGACCTCTTTGGTCAATTAAGTTGTCTTATCCAATTTGGGTTGACTTGGTCAATATAACAAAGTCATCAAGTCTATATAATTCATATTATAATCCTTGCATTATATAATTCATTTGTTTGTTCAATTCTTTATGACATTAATTATTAAGACTAATGTACATCATCCTTCACTTTATGTTGTACTTTACCTCTCTTTATATGATTACCACATTATATTATATAATTCCCCACACTCCAGCATATTCTCATAAGTCTATATGAATAAAAAATTCATTATATAAATTATATCCCTTATCGTTTCATTTGAAAGACTTAATTCTCTAATTTGTGCTATTCCTCACAAACAAACATTAAGACTATACTTTTAACATTATATAATGTTATATAATACATTATACTAAGCTCCAAACTTTATTTATTCCCCACCTAGTCATAGACATTAAGGTCATTCATACTTACGGTAGTATAATGAAATCCTCTCTTAGTGTTATACTATATAATCCCATACTTAATGAGACTGTCTCTTGTTAATCCTTATGAGTTAACTTCTTTTTTTTTATCAAAAACGGAGGCAAAGCCTCAAACTATATTATTAATTCAATGATTTTGCATCCTCACAAAGCTGAGGAATTATATACAGAGGAGGATCATCCAGAATAGACAACCCAGGACTGACTAAAGTGTGCTACCTTTAGCAATACTATCTGCTGCTTTGTTACAATCCCTTGACATGTACATCAATTTAGCATTCGAAACAGAAACACAGTAAGACTCTACACTTTGCAATGAGAGGACGAAACCTGTAATGGGGCGGGCAGTCTTCCAACAGATGGAGTACCGGGAAGAATCAGAGGCGAATTCCACACTAGTAAAACCCTTTGAAATTGCAATTGAAGCGCATATAACAACGCCATTATCTCCGCATGCTCAGGACCTTGATTACAAAAAGCAGCTACAAAACCACAAATCCAGCTGCCCAAATTATCCCTACACACCCCTCCACCCGTGGCATAAGGATCATGTTCTTTTGAAGCACCATCTACATTGAATCTGAGACAGCCCTGCTCAGGAGGACTCCACTTCTTACCTACAGACCTCGCTGAAACCTCTGGCACGGGCACCATTCCTGAACCCGCATCCATCAACGGGTTGATGAACCAGGCCTTATTATTCTGAAAACATGCTTTGATTACCGTCCTGAGTAGCAGAAATGTACCTTGCTCATCTCCAAAGACTCTTCGATTTTGACACTTCCAAAGTAGATGGCACACAATAGGAAATACCATGACCCACTTGAATCTGATGATCTTACTCTTGAAATTAACAGGTTATGATCAATCCAGCCTTTAAAATCCATCGAGTAAAACAAGCTAACAGATGTGGAATCCACAAGTTTGCACCAGGTATGCTTAGCAATTGACATAACCGAATGACATGTTCAACAGTCTCCGTTTCTCTACAAAAATAGCAAGAAGCATCAGACGTAAAGCCAAGCTTTGCTCTTCTTTCGTTGGTCATTTGTTTGCCCAGTAAAACTTGCCACATAAACACCCTTACCCGCTCCTGAATTGGAAGCTTCTAAATCTTCTTAAACAAAGGATCTGGAGAATCTGGAGGTTGCTTTGTAGCTAGCAGGATATGATATGTCGTGCTAACATTATAATCACCGGAAGCAGCAGGAACCCATGTAAGGTAATCATTACCACCCTCCTGAATCACTTCAATCTTTTCAAACTCAGCTTTCAGAGAGATTGGAAGAAACTGAAAGATCCTGTTCCAGTCCCATTGATTACCTGTCCAGTAGGTAGAAACAGAATCCTCTAAAAGATGTTCAGGAACCTCTGCACAACAGACAGACACTAAATCTGTAGACAACAGCCACTTATCCACCCAAAACTTAGTATTAACCCCATTGCAGATCACCCATCTCGCACCACATTGGAGAAGCTGGCTACAATTACGAATGTTTCTCCATGTCGAAGAGCAATTCTTTGTATTCGGGTTAGGGTACCTATTTAATAGAATTCTACCCACAAAACTGCTGTCATGTTTTGTTATAACATTCCAAGCGATCTTACCAAAACAGGCCTGGTTCATATATTTTGTAGTTCTAAAGCCCAAGCCACCATCTTCCTTACTTTTGCAACAGCTGTTCCCATGAAACCGAGTGAAACTTGCGAGTATTTGGGTCATGCCCCCAAAGGAAGCTTCTGCATAACTTATCAATCGTCTTACAAACCGATCGAGGCAGAATCTGGCATTGCATCATATGGACAGGCATGGACATAACTGAGCTCTTAATCAAGCAGGCACGCCTAGCAAAAGATAAAGTCTTAGCTTTCCATCCTGCTAAACGGTTTCTGATATTTGATAACATTTCCTCATGAGCAGATTTGTTATATCTACCCTGCTGTAGGTGAACACCAAGATACTTGCCAAAGGACTTAACATTAGGCATACCTGCTTCTGAACTCAGAATTCTAGCTCTTTCAGGACTTAGATTCCTCGACAGCATAATGGAAGATTTATCCAGACTTATCATTTGGCCCGAGACTGCACAGAACTCGTCCAGACATGCTCGCATCACAATAATCTGCCTAGGTGTCGCTTCACCAAACAGAACCAAATCGTCGGCAAAGAAACAATGCGAGATCTCAGTACCCTTATGCCCCATTGATAGGGGAATCCAATCGCCATTATCTACTGTCCTGTTTATCAGCTGCGAAAGTCGCTCCATACATAGAACAAACACAAAAGGAGATAGGGGATCGCCCTGTCGAAATCCCTCTCCCAGCAGCAAACCTAGGACCCAATCCTCCATTCCAGCTAACTTGAAAAGAACTAGTAGAAATACAGCTCATAATCAGATGGGCCATACCTTTAGGTATCCCTAAGCATCTAAGAGTGTTATCAATGAAAGACCATGATAATCTATCGTATGCTTTCGCCAAATCCACCTTCATTGCAACAAAACCTTTCTTGCTTTAGTAACCTGCATAAAGTGAATTGCTTATTGGACCAAATAATGTTGTCAAAGATCTTTCGACCCGAACAAAGCTGGACTGTGTATTAGACACTCAGGCGGGCATGTGAGGCTTCAGCCTGTTGACAATAACTTTGGTAACCAGTTTATACTGAACCTGGCAGAGGGAAATCGGACGGAACTGTGAGACCGATTCTGGGGTATTTACCTTTGGAATGAGGACAAGAATCGTCCTATTCAACTCAGGGTCAATCTTACCATTCTCAAACGCTTTGTGAATGTTATCGAACACATCGAATCTGACTTTGTGCCAAAAATGCTGATAAAATCCTGCCGGAAACCATCAATCCCGGGCTTTGAACGGTTTCATACTTTTCAAAGCCACTGTTACCTCTTCCATGAGAGGTTTAGAAAAATCGTTAATAGCCTCAAGAGATAATGCTGGAAAATCATGGCCTTCCAGAGACACAAAAGACTCATCACCCTTCGAAAAACATTTTTCAAAATGATGTGAAACCATCGCACACACACAGCAACTCAGATCTCTGTGACCCAAGTACCATCCGAGCGAAGAAGGCTTCAAAAATTCTATTTTTGTACGTCTGAGATTGGTCTTCATATGGAAATAGCTGGTGTTCTTATCCCCCAGCTTAATCCATTGTTCTCTTGACTTCTGGAGCCAAAACGCCTCCTCTCTTCGGAGCCACACAAATCTAATTCATTGCTTAGCTTAATTTCCAGCCCCACTAACTGGTTACCCCTGCCAGCGTCCAACGCCTTCTGGATACCTTTTAATCTCGCTTTGAGCCGAGCAATATTTAGGCCAATATGCCCAAACACCTGTCTGTTCCGCGCATTAAAACAAGGCTGAGATTATTCAGATTCTCCGCTAACATCCTTGCCGCACGTTCCAATTTTGAAGAACAGAATTGTTAAAGTTAGGTGAGATAGCCAGGCTGCCATGAATCTAAAAAGGCTTAGGGGAATTCAGAACAGGCTTCTTGAAGAGTGACAAGACCACAGGACCATGGTCAGACGAGAATCTCTGCAAGTTTTCCACCGAAACATCAGGAAAATTATTATACCAATGAACAGAGCATAAAATTCTATCCAAAATGGTCTTGTGCCTGCCATTAGACCAAGTGAAAGGCACACCAGCAACAGGCGGGGCAATGAGACCTCTGGAATGAAACCAAATTTCTGATCAATACCAGCGTTTCTGGCTCTAGAATTCAATCTGTCATTAGAGAATAGAGTTGAATTAAAATCACCGCCAAACAGCCAAGGGTATTGTAAGTGGAAGGAAATAGCGTCCAGAGATTCCAAAAATCTGTTTACGCTGAGAAGCATCCGGGCTTGCATACACAACAGTCAAGAAGAAAACATTCGAGTTGTAACTGAGCTGGCAATGAAAAACTGCTTAGTTGAGGCAATAATTTGAATGTTCAATGGATTGTTCCACAATAACCATATCCCTCCACTAAAGACGCCTGAGCATCCAACCGATAGGAATGGTCATAACGGAGCCTATCACACACCCTTCTTGTTGTCTCTCCGCTAATCCTAGTTCCAAGAGAGCAATGACATCCGGACGAACCGACATCAACAGGTTCTTATGGCTCGATGAAATCTGCTTTTGAGAGCCCCTCTGACATTTCAAAACAATAACTTCATGATGGATAAATACTTAGAGAGGTGAGCCTAGTTGTTTACCTCCATTAGGCTGTGAAGAACCACTTGTTCTACGAATTAGAGGCTCCTTATCCCTGGACTGTTTAGGAAGGTCTAAAAGCTTGGATTCCACCCCTTCCAGAAGCTTTGGACAAAACGGCTGGATCAGAAATGGAACGCGATTTCAGACTGGAGCCCAACTCCTGGACATGAGCAACAGTGGCTCATCAGACACCACCTGAAGATTACTAATTACCTCAAACCTGTTGTCTGAACTCAACTGAACTTGCTGATCGTGGGTAGCAATAGAGCCTTGGATTTCTTTGGTATCACAGAGTCAGACTTGACCCTTTTACCAGAACTAGAACCAGGTCCTTGAATAGGAGCAACTTTAACAGATTTCTTCTTTTTGGCACTATCCAATCTCCATACTCTTCTGTAACATGGTTCCCATGGGTGGAACTCGGTTCTTGAATCAACTTAACTTCCTCCTGGTACACCCTCTGGTCTGAATCCTTGAATGGGATGAGGAATCTTTATGACCATAGAAGCCACAAGCAAAACAAACAAGATGCAAGCCCTCATACTCTACCGTCATAGTTCTTCTTCTGAATCTATACTTCGCTATCAAAGGCTTAGTTAAATCAATCTCAACCGCTACTCGCGCCAGTCTAGATTTCCCAAACAAAGACGGTGACAGATCAACCTTCTCTCACCTTACCCACTCTTGATCAAGGATTGTGAGAAAAAGAAATCAGAATATAATATCGCTTGGCAAATCAAGGAAACGTACCAAAACTTCCAGGCTTGAGATCGCCTCAGTATTAGGGTTGAAATTGGGTCTCCACCTCCTGATAGTGAGATATTGATCCATGATAGGCCAGGGGCCCTCAGACAAAATGTACTGAAGATCTTCTGGATTGGCGAAAGAAACCTTGAAAAAACCGTTGGTGAGGTCATCCATCGAAAAATCTCCTTAGAGCCTCCATCGGTTCTTCAGACGATCAAAAAGGATATCATTGGATATTCTTCCCAAGAAGCTTAATGATAAGAGCATTACGCCAAGGTTGTCTGAAACGCGACTTCTGCTCTTTGGTAACCCTAATCACAGGGCATTTGGATCATTCTCATCCTCCATGTCATCCTCTCCTGTCCGAGATGTCATCCCACTCCCAATCTTGAACCTCAGTCTGTCTCTAAACGTATCCCCCAGGACCGCACTTCTGAAAGAGGGACTCGAGTCCTCATGATTACTTGCATCAATCTGGGGCTGCTGAGAGATGATAGTCTCGTTTCATCGCTTCTGGTGATGTTTCGGAACAGTCAATCCTGGCTATCTTGCGATAAGGCTCCCCATCTCCCATATGCGCAGCGAAAGTAGAAAGGGGAAGAAATCTGGAATTGTCCACAGGGGCAGTCGCGAGGTGTGGCCACCGCCTGAACGTTTCTACAGACTCGGAGCAACAACGACTAAGGATAGGCCGCCGTCAACGGCAGAGGTTTTCTTGTGAGATGGTAGAAACGAAAAGCAAGAGACGAAAAGAAGAATTTTCGCCTACAACAGGGCGCGTGAGATCCTCATAACGCCTAATAGAATTTTATGAGCTAACTTCTTACTATATATAACATGTTTCTTTTTTTTGTACAATTCCTCTTTTAACATTTTAACTATGTATAATAAATTATACATATACATATACATATACGTGTATGTTCCTGACAATTCCAGTGTAGTATCAATGTTACATTAATACTCTTAGTATTCCCAAACTTACGTCAATCTCCACTCTTAATAATAATTATTATTATTATTTATAATTCTACCTCCTTAAATTTATTTAATGCTATACAGTTCCTCAATTATTTCTTAATTTATAATTCAATTCTAATTATATATAAGTCTTATCAATTTCAATGTTAACCCATAAATCGATCTCTTACTAAAATTGTTAATCCCCTTTTTAACTTCCAATTTAATGCTTAATTGCTTAGAATGCCCCCAACCAATAATCTAATTCGTATCCACTCCTAATTTGGGCTTAAGCCCATTATATAAAAAAATCTGATCAATTGACTAACAATCCAATTTACAACTTCAAACCTAAGCTCAAACTGATTTGTCTTTGTTATTTAGTGGGCTATTATTTTTCTTTTTCTGATTTGTTTAAGCCTATCCAATCTTATTGCTTAGCCCAACTCAGTTTAACTAACTTAACTCAAATTTGACTATTTAAAATCCTAATTCAATTTTGACAATCTTATTTCAATAACCCTAAATTCAACTAAGTAAAAATCCTTAATTCTACTTTAATACCTAACCCTAATTTAGACTAAATTCAATTTGACTAAATTCTAATTGACATTGTTGAACACTTTTCATTTCCACTATCCATATTCTTTTTTTTTTAAGTATTGTTTAGTTAGTTATTTTTTTAATGTTTAGTTTTTATATAAAAGGTAACATCCAATTTTTTATTATTTAGTTTTTCTAATCCAAAAAAATTAAATCTATTTTTAAAATATTATTAAATATAAATTTGTGAAAATTTCATTATTAATAATTTTATTTTCTAAACAAATTTTCTAATTTTATTATTTAATCATATCATAATTATTATTATATTTTTAATAAAAATATGTAGAAAAATATATTTTAGTGATTGCAATATTTAATCACTTAAAATTGGGTTCATATTAAAAATTATAGAATATAATTTAAATTAGTTGTAGTTAATATGAAAATGGCATATATTTTTTGGAAGACTTGAATATTTTTATTAGATCATATATAACTCAAACTACCAAGCTTTATTTTAAAATTTTTAGGATAAATAATTTGATCTAAACATAATACTTTTAGTAGCTAGTATATTTTAATACATCACATTACCAATGAAAATGAATTTAGAATTTTTTTAAAATAATAATAAAGATTGATTATAATGCTTAACTTTTATTTTGTAGCCACAATTGGACTTCTAATTATTTTAAAATTAATTGAACTATAAAAATAATTGTGAAATTTTATTAAGATATAATATTAACAAAAATATTGTAGACAAATAATGTTCTAATTTTATTAAAATATAAATTATTTGAAAACCATAATAAACATGTAAATATTGATGAGAGTGTAAATTTTAATCAAATATTTAACTAAAACTAAACAAAAGAGGTTGCTATTCGCAGTACAAAATTACTAATCACCGCAGTACGTGTTTTTAAATCATATTAACATTGTAAACATGTAACAAAGTGTGGGTGCAGCTTTTTTCATTAATTGATATACACTTGTGATTTAATTAAAGAAGTTTATACTTGATGAATAGTGATTTTACTAACTGTAGTTTTTTTTTTTTGCCAAACTATCCGGAATACATTGCAAAGTGTTAGGGCACCTGTTTTTCTTTAAAAAAAATATAAAGCGATATATGAAATAGTTTTAACAGTCATTTCTTTGTTATTAAAATGCCAAAAAAACGTGTCAAATAAAGTCATTATATTGCTCAACTCGTGTTAAACTAAATCACTATATTGTTCAACTCGAGTCAAATTAAATCACTACATTGCTCAACTCGTGACAAATAAAATAATGACAAAGCTCAACTTATGATTTTATTTGTCACTAGTTGAACAACATAGTGATTTAATTTGACACGAGTTGAACAATATAGTGTCTTTATTTGACACGTTTTGTGGCATTTTGTATTTCCAATATTTTGTTATATAGTTGAGTGATTTTGGGATCTAAGAAACCTCCTAACAAATCAACATATATATATATGTAAAAGAAGTAATAATCGTGATCATTTCCTCACAGATAATGTAATATAGGATCAAGAAAGCGTTTAAATGACTGTTGCACAAAATGAACCCTAACTTTCAATTCTCGTGACATAAACATTAGGTTTGTTTGATATTCACTTTCAATTCTCTGATGCATTGGGTTTGAATTCTAGGAATTTTGTTAGGCATTTCTACATTTGGATATATTTCAGTTCTCGTGACATAAACATTAGGTTTGTTCCACTTGGTAGATGTTTGGATTATTAGATGTTCACTTTCAATTCTCTGATGCATGGGGTTTGAATTCTAGGACTTTTGTTAGGAATTTCTACATTTGGATATATTTTAGTTCTCGTGACATAAACATTAGGTTTGTTCGATATTCACTCTCAATTCTCTGATGCATGGTGTTGAACCGAGAAGCGAGCAACGGACGTGTCGCGGGCGGTGGCGAGTCGGAAGCGGCATGTCGGGAGCCGAGGGGACGTTATCCATCTCGTGTCGGCAGGCAGGGCGACCCGCACCAAGTCGTGTCAACCGCAGGGGCGACCCGCGCCAGGTCGTGTCAACCGCAGGGGCGACCCAGGCCAAGTTGTGTCGACCGCAACGGTTTTCGGAGCCCAGTAGTGTCGACGGGAGGGGTGACCTCCAGAACTCCATTAATGGAGTTTTAAAGTTTTTTTTCAGAATTTTAATTGTAGATCTAGCCTAATTCATTTAGTTTTTGTAAAAACTAACACTAAATTCGGATTCACCACATCAAGATCTACAACTTGGGAAAAAAATTTGAAAAACTCACCTGATAATTTTTCTGGCGGTGGTCCGGCGATCTGGAAAAGAGGATTCCGGTGAGGTAATTCAGAGCAGAGATAGTGTGTGCGTGAGAAATGAAGATATGGGACACGTCCCGTTTATATATAACGTGCGTGTTTTTGAGTGTTTTTGGCAAAAACACTCGTTTTGACTTGTTTTCAATATATTAACGTCATTTGGTAGTAAATACGTGAGAATGTCTATAACTTAACGAAATAAATGTCACTTCACAATTATAACGTTCAAACACAATAAAAACGGATTTAGCGTCTTTTACTAAAACGAGAGCGTTTTTTACCCGAAATTGACGTTTTTAACTATGATTACAGTACGACGTTTCTGAAACTGTAACAATGTATTTAATTTAATCAAATGTAATATAAAATGTCATTTACTAATGTCAAGTATCAATTATAACATTCAGGCGCAATAAAACAGGTTTTATGTTTTTTATTTCGATGAGAGCGTTTTTTATTGTTTATGGTGATGAAATGATTTTTTTCAAAAATCAAAAGTTACGACACGATGTCACTACATGTTTACGACGTTAATATGATTTTAAAAAAAATTGTGCTGCGGTGATTAGTAATTTTGTACTGCGAATAGCAACGCGATAAACAAAAGTATGGTAATTATTATTCTTATACCCTTTAAATATACATATTCCCATAACCCCTAATTACGGAACAGTTGCCACCAAAACATACCTATAGTCCTAAAGTCTTCAAAATAACATGTTCATAGTATCTTTACAAACCATGGTTAATTGTCAAAATTGATTTTAAGATGTGTCCCTAGGGTAGATTGATCTATGGCTGAACACAACACAAAGAGTACACATTAGAGTGTCCATTAGAGGTGACAATGGGTCAAGTCGTGTGAAACTTCACCCGCACTCGTCACCCGAACCCAACCCATCATCCGTTAAGGTTCACCCGAACCCAAACTCACAGGTGAGTCAGGTAATAAATAGATAAATCTTCTATTGTAAGTTATTATAATTTTTAAAAAATATTAGAGATTAATTGTAAATTTATATAAAAAATGTGAGTTTAACTAATTTTTTATAAAATTGGAGGGTACATCATATATTTAGGTAACACTGATGGGTCAGATGACCCGACTTGACCCATTACTCATTTCAGATGAACAGTGGATCAGATACCCCGACGGGTATTGCCACCCCTAGTGTTGACTAAAATAAAAGACTCACCAAAAGGCGAGATTCCTCAGACAAATCGCGTATACAAAGCACAATTTCTTGTAAAGCATAGTTGCAGTATTCACGCATCAAATAAAAACACCAATCGAATAATAGGATTTGCTCGCAACATGACAAAAGCCACATACAACGTTCTGACATTCAGATTGTGAGTTAACGTTAAAACAAAGATACTAACAATAAGCTCTTACAAGTAGAGTTAACGTTAAAGTACAGCAGAGCTTCTACATCCAGCTATCCTACACAATAACACAGATCTGATTCTGAGCACCCTTCACATTCTTAAGATCTTGAACGTGATCTTTCCCGCGCCACGGGAGATGGAGACCTCTCTCCTCTCTCAAGTGGAGACCTCTCTCCTCTCTCAAGGGGTGACCTCTCTCCTCTCTCAAGGGGTGACCTCTCCCCTCTCTCAAGTGGAGACCTTTCCCTTCTCTCAAGTGGCGACCTCTCACCTCTCTCCAGTGGTGACCTCTCTTGCATTGGAGAATGAGACCTCCCCCGTGGTGGAGGAGAGCGATCACGAGATCGCTGATGAAGTGAAGCTCGGGGAGAGCGAGATCTTTCTCTTGCTACAGGTGAGCGAGACCTCCCACGTCGTGGAGGGGAACGACTACTTGACAGGAAGCAAAAACAAACGGATCCAGGTCAAGTTTAAGCATGTGTTGTAAAAAAAAAAAAAAAAGTTTACAGACTGTCATCATGTCAAATCAAAACACAACGCGGCCAATACCTGTTGTACTTCCCATTAGCAGGGCTTACATCACGATCCCGACCATAGTTAGGACTATCTTTTGCATCTGATTTGGACTTCCCATTCCCCCCTTGTCCATAGTCAGGGCTCTCCCTTTCTCTGCGATAACCATAGTCTGGGCTACCCCTCTCCCTCCTGTATGGACTGGGGGATCTACGACGATCATAGCCTCTATCAGCGGAACCATCCCGCCCTCTCCTGTCAGGGCTAAACCCATTTCTTCTATCATCGTCATCTCTGATTGCGAATTCCACAGTTATAACACGATCCATGAGCTTGCTGAAAAATCCAAACAAAGAAACATTTAATGCAACCAATTATGGAATAGATATAATATAAATCGGGAAACAGAAATTTGAAAGTTAAGGCGCAGAGTAAGAACATACCTCATGTTAGTTGCATCCAAAGCCGGGCAGGGCAGCATCATCTTCTGATTCATATTGAACAAAGGCGAAATTCCTTCTGATCCTTACGTTCACAATTTTCCCATATGGCTCAAAGTGCCTCTCAATATCCCTTGACCTGGTGTGAATAGGATCAAAGTTGATTACAAACAAGGTCTTTGAAGGTTTAGAATTGGCTGCAGATTTTCTCCCACCACCACCAGCTGAGCCTCCCCTTCTTGTATCACGTTCTTGCTGCATATCATCACAAAAAATATATTAGCCAATCTGCAAAAATAGACTGAACATACGAACTTAAAACTACAAAAGCAAAGCCAATGAAGTCATACCTTAGTCCATTCAACACGAAGGCGACGCCCCTTCCTACCAAATTCAATGCGATCAAGCCGTCTTATAGCATATTCCGCATCTCTCTCGTCCTCCATATACACGAAACAGAATCCTACAGATTCCAGATGGAGGGGAACCACAACAAGAGAATTCTCAGTACCAGTAAAATATTTACAAAAGATATAGATCAGTCAGCTCTATGCCAAGACCAAAGCATGAATAAGGACCCTGCAAGTCAAATAATGCAATAAGCTACTCAGGAATGAACACAACACCTGCTTTTGGAATGCGAGATCATCATGAATTATTGGTTGTGACATGTCGGAAAGTGAAGACGGGGCAAAAGCATGATAAATGAAAAAGCAAGGAGGTGTCTCAAGGGAATATGGTTGTGCCATGGTTGATCAGATTGGTTGTGCTTCATGGAAAATTTAATAACACGATGCGTGGCACAAGCCAAGGGGGAATGGAAAGAAGCCCATCCATATAGCCCTGCGCCAAAGAAATTACTGAGTGCTGGGTTCTACACCTGAAAAAGAATTACTTGCTTGTCCTTGAAGACACTACTGTATAGAACAATTTTTCGAAAACCATACTAAACTTTACAGGGTCCCCATCCTTATCAGCTGCTGGATAGCCAATCTATGAATTGTGTGAGTTTATAAAAGTGAACACAAAAACCATCAGGTTAGCTCCAAAACTAAATCCAACAGCTGAAAGCAACATCAAGTTGAACCAAAACCCTGCTCGGTCCAAATGGTCAAACCAAGATGGTATCAGGTTGTTTTGTTCTAATACTCACTAGAGCAAACTAATCCCATAAAAATGGGCTCCCAAATACCACCATTAGAGGTGAATATACATATATAATGACGAAAGATCCTCGGTCAAAATAGGGTGGCACATCACAGTTGGTTGTTCAGGAAGAGTCATCTCAGAGCCACACAACATTACAGCTGGGAACTATGTTGCATCTCCATGATCATGAGAGAGCCTGCAGCTGTGGGCAGTCAGACCAGTGCCCAGTGAAGACTTTACGTGTGGAAATTTGCATCAAGAATACATATATATATAATGAAGAAAGATCCTCGGTCAGAATAGGGTGGCACATCACAGTTGGTTGTTCAGGAAGAGTCATCTCAGAGCCACACAAGTTTACAGCTGGGAACTAAGTTGCATCTCCATGATCATGAGAGAGCCAGCAGCTGTGGGTAGTCAGACCAGTGCCCAGGGAAAACTTTAAGTGTGGAAACTTGCATCAAGAATATACTGCCCGTTTTGTCTTCCATTTTATGTTGAAGTGTCGGAGCTCATGTGCCAAATATTTGGTAATCATGAAGGGTCATGCTGGACACTTAACACAAATGAAAAGACCAATCAACTGCTAAATATTTAGAAAGAAGTAAACTTACCAGACTTCATATCTACCCTGTCTATCTTCCCATATCTTTTGAATAGCCGCTCAACCTCAGACTGGCGCACATCATAATCCAGATTTCCACAAAATATAGGCCTCATTTTGGTAAAAATGCTCCTGAAACAAACTAGATTGGTTAGAATGAGACTCAAATAATACACCTACTACCCACCTTCAATGTGGTACGCCCTGAAAGTAGTTGAGATCAAATTTCACCCGGTTAAGCAGAATGCTACTCGCAATGATCAAAATGAGCTCCCGCAAAAGTGGCAGAACAGAAGCAATTACACATACAGCACGCAGGTTAACAAAATGGAAGAAAGAGGCTTAATTTTACAAAACTGAACAATTCTGAACACTTGATAACCGTAAAGGAAAGTTGGGTACAACGTGTAGCTGTAAACTGAACCAGAGGCACACTACCTCCCTCCACAAAAATATGCCACTACCACGCTACATTTCCATTATATGATTTTGTCCTCACGAAATCAGACTGAGAGGCATATATGGGAACCATTATAAAATAACCAAAGTTATAAGATAGCTACGTTACCTCTTGGTCGGTATGAGGATAAAGAAGAGGAAAGCGGAACGAGATCAAGTGGATCAAATGAAACTTTTTGTTCATCGTGGAGAAAGGAAATCTCAGTACAAACCAAGGCATACAACAGTCATTAAAACAAGTAATCCTCAGCATGCGCAATAAATACATAACACAGGAAGTCTATCTGCTTTATTCGCTGGTAAGGACCCAAAATTATTTTGCATTTCACAGATCATTAGTAAACGAACGTAGGACGCGAAACTTTCAGGGAGTGAGAATGTTCCAAGTATACGACCGCCAATTGAGAGAAAATACAACAGAATGATGCCGAATTAAAATGCAAGGTCAAGTCTTCGGGGCAACAAATAGTTTAACATTCTCGATCTAGAGTATACAGAGAATGGAAGCTAGCAGAGGTGGTTACAAGTAAGAACAAAGGCGATAAAGATATGCAAATAGCACAAACTTGAGACCAGACAGAGCACGAGGATGAACGAGAAAATACCTAGGGTTTCAATTCGACACGGCCGACGCTTGAGCAGAGAGAGAAAGAGATCGAGGGTTTATGACAAGGAGTTGTTCAAATATACTGTCGCGTTATGAATCTAAACGGTGTCGTTGACAAGGTTGTAACTTTAACTTGTATAGCCAGCATTCTATTTCATGGCCAACATTGATGAGTTGACCACCAGTTTTTCGAAATCCTAAAGTTGACTAGTTAACACATCTGGATAATTCCATATGTAAGTTTAAGTTTTACGTTATAATAACCAAATTATCCATGTCATGAATGTTTATATAACTTGGTTTAAAAATTATATAAAAAATAAATAATTTTGGAATAATTATTTAAATAATATTAATTTTCATATAAATTGACATAAAATAAATACTTTTCTATCAATTTAGCAATATGAATTTTGTTTTTTTCATTTATTCCAACAAAAAAGATTGCTTCCATCTTTCTACATAAATTGTTTATTTTTTTGTTTTGTCTATTAGAAACTCCCATAAGCCACTTCTACATTATGTATTTTGTATAAATGCAAATATATATCATACTTCCCCAATCAACAATATTTGGAATTTTAGAAACTCGCGCATTTATAAAAAAAATAGAAAAATGACGTATGTATCCCTATTATTTACTTTTATATTTAGATAAGAATTACTTTTGTGTTGAATAGTATGATCAAAAGTGGAAAAATGTGTCAAAAAACTAAAATGTCTTGTGATTTGAATAAGATTCACATCCTAAAACGACAGATATTATTGAACGGATTGAGTAATATTCTATCAATGTTTACTAAGGCCTCTTCCAATAATGATAAAAACTAACATGGTAAGTGCAAATACCTTTGAATCAAAAGGATCATTAACAGATTACATTAGATTAAATCCCTGAAGGTTTGCATATAACTTATAAACTTGGCAGTGTCAAAGTTAACTTGTTGCTATCCTCTTGGTCTATACATAGTTTGGCATAAACTTGTGTAAACGATGTAATAAGAGCATATGGCATAACATACTCGATATAAAAATCACATGAAGGTTGTGAATTGATCGGGTTCATACTGGGTGAAGCATCATCATTTACAAGGCATTTCCGCATGCATCTACTCACCCAACATTCACCTAGTTTACCCATCATCCATCATCTAGACTACGAGTGATTCGAGCACGTCAAATGGATATCAGGTTATAAATTCCCTTGTATTGCAATCAAATTGAGAAATGATGAACTTTAATATATTATTCACCAACATATTAAAAAAATAAATGTTACAGTTCACTACACTTGTATACGGTAAATAAAGTAAAACCAAATACTGACATAAGGGTGTATACTTGGCATAAGGGAAATTTTTATTGTTATGATAGTATGTAATGGCATTGAGTAAAAACACCGATAGAATAAACAAATGATTTATAAGATATGATAGCTCCACACAAATTTGTACTATCAAACTAAATTTTCTCACAATTTACTGTTAAGTTGAAGAGGATGATTGAATAGAGACATGATAGCTCAATCTGATCAATATGCTGAATTAAGACATGATATTTCATATGATCAATTTACTTTATGTTGACACTACGTAGTTAACAGATTGATATGGGTCAAGTGATATCAAATGATTGATCCGGTGGTAAATGAGAAATCATAACCTCAATTCATCTTGGGGCTTGGATCCTGTGACGGACGAGATTTTTCCATCCCTGACGGACACATGCACAATTTGAACTGTGCGAGGAAATGAACCAGACACACATAAAAAATATTGGCTGATAAAATTAAAGATCAAAAAGTAAAACTGATTTGACGTGTTGTGTCCATTATCATCACATTATCCTGTCCAATACGTATGAAAAAATCAAAAGAAGTATCTTTTCCCTTTGAACATGTGTATACATTTTTTACATTATAATATTCTGTTTGTATTTTATTTATAATTTCATAAACAATTATTTATAAGTCTCAATAATATAATAATTTCTTTTAAAATGTGAGTGTATATATAATTACTAAATAATTTTTTAATTTAATAAATGATAAGAAAATATTTTTATACTGATAAGAACAGTCAAAGAAAATAATATATAACAGTTTAATGTAAAACATCAAGTTGAATTAATGTAAAAACACCAAGTTAAATATTTATACTTTTTTCCGGAAAAAAAAAACAGAATGACAACGCTATTGTATTATAGTTTTCTAATTTTATAATATTTATTGTTGATACATATATGTAAAAAATGAAGTATAACAATTTAAATACATCAATCAACTGATTAAAATTAAGAAAATTGCTAATATAGAAAAATACCAAGCTAATATTTATATTATTTTTTAAATTAAAAAAAGTGATGTATAATATTTTTTAAAAAATATTGCACGTTAATTTTTTAACCATTATGTTATAAGTTATCGTGTACTACATATATGTAAATCAATAGTTAATAAATACGTAAAGTCGACTCCAATAATTTAGTTTATGTATAATGTTGGAAAAGTTATGTATAATCATGGTGTGGAAACGTTTATATATAATAATGGTATCATAGATACGTGGAAACGTTTATATAAACTCGTGGATACGTTTATGCATAACGATGGAAACGTTATACTTGATTGTGGCGTGGAAATGCGTCGTAGAAACGTTATATTTAATTGTGGCATAGAATATATAATTGTGTAAATGTATATATGTAATCATGGCGTGTAAACATTTATATATAAATCGTGGAAACGTATTGTGGCATGGAAACAATCATATATAATTATTGAAATGTTTAAATGTAATCATGCCATGGAAACGTTATATATGATCATGGAATCGTAAAAACGGGGAAACGTTTAAATAAAAGCGTGGAAACGTATATATAACAATGTGGAAATGTTTAAATAAAAAGGTGGAAACATTTAAATAAAAGCGTGGAAACGTATATATAACAACGTGGAGATGTTAAAATAAAAAGGTGGAAACGTTTAAATAAAAAGGTGGAAACGTTATCTGAACTCGTGGACTCCTTTATGTATAACGGTGGAAAACATTATTGTGTCATGGAAACATCATATATAATTATAAAAAAAGTTTATATATAATCATGCAGTGGAAACGTTTATACGTAATCGTGGCGTGAAAACGTTATGGATTATAATCATGGAATTGTAGAAACGTGGAAACGTTTATTTGAACACGTGGAAACGTTTATCTGAATTTGTGGACACCTTTATGTAAAACGTTGAAAACGTTATTTATAAATGTGTTGTGGAAATCTGTCGAGTCAGTGACAACAATACAAACTATACAACAACTTCAAAATAGATTACCCTACACCACACACCCTAAAAACAACCCTACAAAAGCTAAAACCACCGAATTTGGATATTTATACTTATCTAACATTGCTTTTCTTTTTCCGATTACATCAGCCAACAACTGTAAACCGTAATCTTAAAAAATCGACCAAGTTAGTGGCAACATTATAAAGTACAGAATGAGTTCAAAAAATATTACCTCATGTCACTCACCCTAAAAACCACCATCAGAGAGTTAAAACGTTGAAGGCTTATTTTAGGGTTTGTAGTGAAGAGCGGGGTCTCACGGCCCTGAACCCCAAACCCCAAACCCTACAAATATGTCGAGTCAGTGATGATATTATAAAGTATAGAACGAGTTAAAAAAAGATTATCTTACCCCACACACCCTAAAAACCACCATAGGAAAGTTAAAATGTAGAAGGCTTATTAAGGTTTATAGTGGCGGATTTAGAGTCGCCACAACCCTAAATAACTTTCGAGTCAATGGAGACATTATAGTATAGAACGAGTCAAAAAAATATTATCATATAACCATAAACTCAAACCCTAAAAACCTATCGAGAAATTGTAACATTATAAGAGTATAAAAATGAATCACAAAAAGATACCTTGTAATGCTTTCATGATCAGGTTAAAGATACCAATAGGTGATAAATATTTTCGGATTAAAATTGTATCTATGATAGTATATTAAAATTTTCATCAATAGTTCAAATGCATCCAACTTAATTCCTTTATGTATTCGTTGTTGTTTTAAAAATGAAAAAATGAGTGCATAACCCATTCCGTTAATGATTAGAATAGACTTGATGTATTTGGTTAATATTTTTATCAATTAAAAATGTATCCATGAATGTAAAGATATCAAAATTATTATACAAAAATGTATTCTTGACATCTATAAACTATAGCGCTTAAACCTATAATCTTTGATTCTATAAGATGTTACAATATTTATAGGACTTGTTAACGTGTAGGGTTTATGATACCCTTATGGTTTGTAATTTATGATTGGTTTCATTTCCCTCTTCTTCACAATTATTCAATTTTTTGAATTCTATTCTAATAAATTTACAAAAATAGAAACATAAATAATTCAAAAGTAGACAAACACAGTAATTATAGATTATAAATACGCTAAGCTGTTCAATTATAAAACCTATATACTATGAGATGTGAGCAAAAAAGTAATGACATATTCGTTCGAATTCATTGCTAACAAAACTATAATAAAATATATATAGACAAATAACTTATATTAACAAAACTTAATTAGATAGTCAGGTTTGGAATAATTAAAATTAAAAAAATAAATCATTAAGAGAATGATTAAAATGACATGTGTAACTTTAATGTAAGTAAGAAAAGAAATTCGTTATTATGCTACATGAATTAGATCACATTGAGAAGCGTGATATATGGGTGGATCTCAAACAGAGAGAGTGGGATGAAGGACTGGTTGTATTTGTCGTCTGCAGTACCCTACGCTACTTCATTGTTATTATTATACTATTAATTAGATCAGATATAATAAAAAAAGAACGGAGGGCTAAGATTGCTTCCGTCCAGGGACGGAAATTTCTTGTC
Source organism: Limonium bicolor (assembly GCA_023374045.1). NCBI lineage: Eukaryota > Viridiplantae > Streptophyta > Magnoliopsida > Caryophyllales > Plumbaginaceae > Limonium > Limonium bicolor. Next base: position 317,848,830 of record CM041778.1, on the reverse strand, counting down.
CGTCACCAAAGCCCATCCGTTCATCTTGATCTAACAATGACACCTGCTCATCATCCATTTAATCGAGTGAAGATTGACATTGTAGGTTATCACAATTGTAGCTCGGGTTTCATTTACAAAATCCTAAGATACTGTGTACGGGTCGTGAAAGCATTTAAAAAAATTTGGGGGGCGCGTTTGTTCTAAGAATTATGAAAAATGAAACAAAATAATTCGCCTTTCTATTGATTCTTTAGCCATTTTAGTCAATTATTGTGGGAATTGAAATATTCTATATCTCTGTGGCTTCATTCGGTCTTGGCATATTTATGACATATATGTGTAAATCCTACATAGGTTTCACATGGGTCCTACATTCTCCTTCAATAATATAGTGCCACGTATAAAACAGTTACAAAACAACTAGACGAAAGTCGAAAATAGCTGCAAAACATCTATGTTGAACAGATAGCGTCTTCACCTTCCCTTAACTAATGACTTGCTTATAGAGAATAGTGTCTTTAGCAAATAACAACTACCTAGACAATAACATCCACACCTATTACTCACTACCCAAAATAATTTATATGACGAAAGATGCAAATCCATTGGAAATAAAAAATACGCCAACCTTTGGTACTTAAGGGCATCCACAATAACAAAAGTGGATTTCACTCTCAAAATAATAATATTTTATTCTTCTCCTCACAATCTATCCTCTTTTGTTAAGACACCCATTTTTTTTTGTTCTTAGCTAAGAAGCTTTCACGCAACTTCTCTCCTCCATGTCATATTTTATATTTTTATTTTACTAATTTGGAGTGGATTCCACTCTATTGTGGATACCCTAAGTAGGTAAGGTTTCGAACCATTACAATTATAATAGAAAATTGTCTGCCAATAAACACCTTCAATGTTTTCAAAAAACAAGCTACCTTCACTTTTCTTTTTTGAATCAAAATAGGTCATAACTTCCCAAACAATGTTCACAGAATCGCGATTCGATCCCACGATCCTACGATTTTACGATCCAAATTCATAGTTACAATCCCAATCGCATGTAGGATCGGAGCCATGTAGGATCGTCAAAGGATCACGATTCCATTGCACGATCCTACGATCTTACACTCTAGATCCATAGTACGATCCTACGATCCCATCGATTCTAACTTTATTTATAGTTTATGTTTTTCATATCAATGTGAATTATATCTTAATAAAATATAAAGAAACAAAAAGTTGTCAAATTTTTGTAAAATGTTTCATAATCCATAAAATATCATGACTATGAACATTACAAATGGATGTTATTAATACAACTTTTATAAGTAGATTTATTTGAGGTCATTGAGCGGATAAGGATTAAGATTGGAATATCACTTCTTGTTACTCTCCATCATGAAAGATTACAATATGTAACTAGGTTTTCAAAAAATGTATGACATTTAAAGTGTTATTCAATATTGTAATGATTGAAAAATTCAATAGAGCTTTAAAAAAGAAAAAGAAAAAAACTTAAAAGAACCAATACAAATTTATAAAGTATTATTGATTACTCTTATCATTTTTTTCTTCTTCGTTTACAATTGAAACAATAAGCTATTATAACTCATTTTGACTTTATGCTTCATTGCTTACTTACTCTTTTGAATGAGCATGGAATGCAAAAACCCATGATTTTGTAAATAAAGAACTCGTAGCTCACAATGTTTGTTGGGAGGGTGATGAAAGAAATAAAGACGCGCATAAAAATTATGGATTATGTGATTTGATTTATGTTTAACCTATCTTATTAAATTTTAACTTTTTATGGACAATAATAAGAGAATTCATATGGGATCGTTCGATCCTACAAAAAGTGAGTTTTAACCTATCGATCCCATGATCCGATCCTAGGGGTCACTTATGATCCTACACTAGGATCACGATCCTAAAAACATTGTTCCCAAACCCATCTTGCTTCTGATAAAGCTTATATGTTGTTTAAACTAAATTGACAACTAAGCCAATGTGGATCTATATGGATCTCAATAGATTATTAGGAATCCTCATGTATTTTGAAAATTTAATTATTGTTATTTATAATCATATGGGAAAATTACATCCTTTCCACATCCACGTGGTTCTCCTGCTTTACATTCAACAAGTTCAGATAATGTTCAAGCATCCCCAAAATGGAACGAAAATTATATATATAAAAACAGCTTGCGCCAGAACCCAAGATAAGCCATATAGATGAGAAAAATAATTTTTGAAACCAAAATATAATTTTTGAAACCTCATAAATGAGATGTATAATTTCCCAGACACCACTTTAACATGTTTTTATTGATGTAGTACAAAGACTTCGGTTTCATAGCTATGATTCACATTTTATATATTTTTTTTAAAATTGCAACTAAAAATAGAACATTTTTTTTCAACAGTGTTGATTTTAGTAATCATTCACAAATGAGTTTGGCTACATTTGAAAACTAAACTGTGTCATTTTCTGTTACATATTGTTTCTTCACAAAAACAGTGACAGCTCATTCTAGAATTCTGGATTTACCAGAGCTATATAAAAACAGCTGAAGCATATAGTTTTTTTTTTCATTTTCAGAACAAGGCCTAGTATTCCATAATTAAGAAAGATCAAATGGGTATAATCCAGTCTTCAACGCTGTACAAAGATGATACCTAAATACTCGGAAAAAAAGAAAATCCTAGTAGAAGGTAGCTTTCACTTTGAAAGATATATCTATTTGAGCAGAGCTGAAAGTGCCGGCACGGTCAGGCAGGACCACATAACGGGACACAGAGACAGCCGACTCCAGTTTTACATAGCACCTTGGCCTGAGCTAAGACGTACTGATCTCAAGACAACTAAGCTGGCAAATGATTCAATTATATTTTTTAGTCTTATAACTACACCGTAATGCAAAAAAAAAAAAAAAAAAATCAGTCACTTTTGACCAGCCACACGAGATGGGTACAAAACAACACAGCCGCTCTCCCCACAAACCATGAACAAGAAGGACGACTTGAGAACAGCAAGGTGAAGCCCGCTTAGCACCAATCAATCTCCTCCAACCTGTCTCTTCCAAGAGTCTTCCACAATCAACTCATCAACGCCCCAGTCCTCATAGCTGCACAATTTAGTAGAAGGTTTTCATTATCAAGGAATCAGAATTTGATTCAATAAGTAGAGTTGAACAAAACCGTACATACCTTCCATCAGGCAAGTACCGTCTAATCGTGAAAGGAATCTTGCGCTGGCGGAGCTCCTTCATCGCAATCTGAGGGGAAGTAGGGAACAGGGTCATATAATTCAGTTGCCATATAAGGCCACATATATGAATTTGCATACTGCTTCAAGTGCAACTCATGCAAACACCGTAGTATAAGCAGCAAGCCAAAGGGAGAATCGTACAGTCAAGTTAGATGGACTTATGAATCTCAGGTATTACTAATTTAAGCAGGAATGGAGATATTGAAAATAAATGCAATGTGACTCAACAAAAAAACCTTTGTTTTCAACTGAACCATGGAGGTACTATGAAATTATCTCACTCAAAACTTCAACAAAGCTGAATGCAAAATATAAAGGATCATGAGAAAGTTGAGGTACATAACTATTATCCCTATATAGCTTCTATGATAGTTCATATTTGGCAAATGATATCTGCAAAAACTGGTGAGCTTATTACCTACAAAACATATTGCCAGACAATAAAGTATATAGAAGAATGATCTAACTACAAACATGACCAGATCAGAGAGCAAGATTGTAGTTGAGCTGATCTGCAGACAAACAGACAAAGGAGACAAAAAATATGGATTACCTCCAGAGGATCAGATTCACCTTCCAGCTCAACCATTACTGGAGCATTCATACTGTTGAAAATAATATCACATAGAAAAACAAAAGACCACAAACTCAGCAATAGTAGTCATACTTCTCAATGAAATAAAAATGCTAAGAATAGGTCTAGTTCAATCATACCTTATTTGAAGAGCACGAGTACCAAGTATTCTGGCTCTTTCATATTTGGTCATATATTTTGATGTTTTTCTTGTCCTCTCCTTCGGTTCCGTCTCCTTATCTTCACCATCTACTACTGGCTCATTGACATCTTCATTTGCATTTATCTCCTCTTCCTCTGCCTCCTACAGGGAGCAAGTGCCAATGAATCCAGTATTACGATCCAAGTTGCAATACCATAAAGAACAAGTGCAAAAGGATCCAAAGAGAATATATCACCTCAATTTCAGGCTCTGGGGGCTCATCCTCATACCTGGAGAAATAAGGTTTTAGCACAACATAACATACGACAACACTCTCTAGTTGAGCCATCACAAACATTTATGATAGGGAGTTCATCTTTACATGTACCCCCGCTTTACATGCTTGAAGTACATCAAGACATTTTTTATCCGCTTACAGCATCTAAGCTACGACGATATAATACAACGACAAGAAAAGGCATGACGAGTTCAATTAGAGTAGCAAATAAAAGAAAGAATCAGACCCCATGTCCACATCATTGTAGTCTTCATCCGCCATTGCTCTTCAAATTTGTGTGGTAACTAGACTAACACGATAAAAACAAAGACCGAAAATGTCATTTATATGGTTAGAAATTTAACAGATAACAAAAAATAAGACATATTAACATGCCTGACTACGAATCAAATCCATAGTCTCCCCTGTACAACACAATACTAAGTTTACAGTTTCTTATATGACAGGCACAATAGAAAAACAAAGACACGAGCATACTTCATTTCTTATCCAAAATATAATTCCAATAGAAACTTCAAACTGAATTGGCACAGAGAACCAAGGCAATCTAGCAATTTGTGGTCCAAAGCAGGACAAATTAACATATGACATAAAGTAGACTATAACAGCAGAATATGAGATAGCTTGTTGATATCTCTAAAGTAACGTGTAATATAGGATGTTGATTTTTCAACATACATAACATTTACTGATTTACAATCCCCTCTTGCGCATCACAGACGATAGCCTTTTCAACACTATAAAAGATACTAGGCTGGCCTGATCTAGAATAAAAATGCTAGCCTAAAGCTTCAAAACCTAGCAAAGCACTGAAATACTTCCTAGCCTTGGCGAAAATGTTCCACTCAAAAGCCATCCCGGTGAACGAAATCGTTATGAGTTCCTTTTTTCAACCAACCGGGTCACTTGGCTGATAATTGAGTAATTCTGCCTTTTTGGTTTTCAAATCCGAAACCGGAAGTCTTTCTTCTCCACCATCTTTTGAATAGGTTCAGACATGCAAAAAGGGTATATGGGGAGGGAAAGGATCCTCACTAGGTATTGCCTGGCGGATCGAAAGGCAGTGCCCATATATAAAATGATATAATATTTTAAAGAATGAGAGTGTCAAAAAAAATTTGCCCCACAAAGCTCGATCCGCCACTGGGTATTGCAGCTGGGAAGGGTAGAACAGGCTAGCGGGGATGATAATCATGGTTGCGGGGAGAGGGTAGAGAAACAGGGAAATGAGAGAAACACTCACCGACAACTGCGTATACAGCGGCTGCAGGGGAGGCGGGAAGGCAAGCCCTACAGCCGAAGTGCGGTGAAAAAGAAAGAGTAACAACGGGCTGCCAGGGATTCGTACAACAAAAACTAACTGAAAAACCGTGGTCAACAAAATTTTGGACCATGGTTAAAAATAAAATACACAAAATCTTAGACCCGGTTCCTGTACGGGGTTTTCCTGTGATTTTATTAATGCTCCTAAGGTCAGAGGCGGAGTCAGGAATTATTGTTAGGGGTAAAAAATATACTATTACCAAACATTATTTTAGCTATTATATTAATGGATTAACAAAATTTCAGTTATTTTAAATATACATTTTGATTATATGTAAACTATGTAAATGTCTAAGATATTCATTATCATATAAAAGGAATAGTATATTAAGAAATAAAAAATCATATTATATAATAAAATGTCATCAAGAACAACGAAGTACACCATGAAATGTACTAATAGCTTAGCAAAGTCTTCAAAACAGACACTAATCTAAGAAAAATACTTCATCCTGTTTTAAATATAGATTTTTTTTAGTTGTAGACAATTTCGCTCTTACTTTTGCATATAAATTGAAATATATTAAAAAGTAGAATGTGATAGAAAAGACAAGGGGTGGAGATGGATATGGTAGGATTTAAACATGCTGAAACATCTATCATTTCAAAATAATGAAAGACCTATCTATTGAAAATAGAAAGAGAGTATAAACCCCTAAAATAGCATATATGTAGAGTGGCTCTCTAATTGATAGGTAATTCAATATTTTTTTCAAATTAGTAAACAAACATTTATGGTAATTATCAAATTATTAAGGAGACAAGTGGAAACAATGAAAATAAGATATACAAAAGAAGTTCTATTAGGCCCACATGACCTAATTTTGTATAATTTACTAATATATACAGTAAAAAAATTTATTAAAAAAATCAGAAATGCAATCATCAAGGAGATAGCCCAAAAAGAATTTGATAAATGAAATGAACCATTGATATGAAAGTTCTTAAATAAACTACTTGTAAGGTAATGAGAAGAAACCAAACAATTAAGGATTTACACTTAGTATTTACTTTGCAAGATATTTGTATTTTATTACTAAAATGTCACTATTTATTGTCATTCACATGAGTAATCTAACATATATACTTTCAAAATTTCTCAAAAGGTGCCCCCTAATAACATGTTGGCTCCCCACTGCCTAAGGTTAACTAGACTTAACCAGTTATATCAAGACAAGTATGTTTTTGTGGGTCCACAACAGATGTGTGGTCCAATATATGAGAACATGTGTGAGCTTTATTCTAGTAAAAAACGAAACGTGAGCAACGAACGGGCTCTTAATTACAGGTGTTTGTAGTCATCTAGGCGAGAGAGATTGAAACTTCCGTGGGTTACGGATTCTACAAACAAGATTTGATAGTCCCAATCAATTGTTGACTGAACTGTTTTGTTGATTGATTTTTTTAATATATTAACTGTAAATGATTGTAACTTTTAATATATAAGTCCAAATGAAAAAAAATTATATCATTGTTCACCTGAATTCAAGCTCTTTAAACAAGACCAGACTGGATATGTTTTACCAACTTAAAAAATTATTTTACATGTGTACGATGATACACTAAAATGATATATGATGATTTAATTTTGTATTATGAATCATAAAATTGATATTATGATTCATTAAGTAATAAGTGGTGATTCGTATTACAAACTTTGGAACATATATAAAATCATTATTGTTTTATGTTTATTATTATTGTTGTATAGTGTATTTTAAACCTAAACCCGACACTACCTTCCTATGGTGGGTTTGGGGTGTTGGGGGGGGGGGGGGGTAATCATTTGGAATTTGTTCTATACTTTATATTGTAGCAACTAACTCGATAGGGTTTTAGGGTTTATGGTGGCGGGTTTAGGGTCTAACCCTATAAATGCCTTCAACATTTTTTAGCTTTCCTAGGGTGGGTTTGGGGTAAGATAATCTATTTGGAAGTTGTTCCATACTTTACATGTAGCAACTAACTCGACATATTTTTTAGGGTTAGTGGTAACGGGTTTATGGTCGTTAGACCCAACCCCGCCACTACAAACCCTAAAAATTCCTTCGACGTTTTTTAGCTTTCCTAGGGTGGGTTTTAGGGTGTATGAGGTTAGGGTAATCTACTTGGAAGCCGTTTTATACTTTAATGTGAGGATGTACATATTTTAATGTGAGAATGTCAATGTTTTAATGTGACGATGTACATATTCAAATGTGAGAATGTACATGTTTAATTATGAGAATGTATATGTTCTAATGAACATTTGTACATGTTTGTATGACAATCTATACAAGTTTTCTCTCTTATATGTACAAGTTTCAATCTAAGGATGTACATATCTAATGATTTGTACAGGTTTATGTGACCATCTGTATGTGTAATACTCCGTATTTTACGTTTCAGATTTCATGACATTTCGGTTTATATCATTGCTTATGTTATGTGTTACTTTGGATAGTTGATGGGACACCGGAGTCTTAAGTTAAAAGACGGGGGCAAGGAGGTCATTCCCTCTCTTTTATTTTGGTAGCTTCTTTAATTTATTGATTGGGCAGTTTCTTACTTTCCAATCACGATCAGTTCTCATCGACGTTCTCTCGACAGTTTCTTGAGCGCTTCTCCTCCCTCTACCTTTTTGCTCATCCTCTTGGTGCTGGTTCTGGAAATTGTGTGTTGCTGATGCGTTCTTCTCGGTTCTTCTACTGCTGTGTTCGGGTTCGTTCTCTCTGCGAATTCAGGTTTGGTTTTCCTTCGGTTTGGTGGTGTTTCGTTTCTGTTTTGAGAGGGAGATTTTCTGATTATTGGGCTGTGTGGTTGTGAATTCAGCGTCGATCTGTGCTTCTCCTCTACCGTTGTTCGTCTGGCCGAGTGTGGGCATTGTCTGGACTGATTCAACTCTGCAATTCGATGTAAGTGGGGGATGGAATCGGGGTTGTTCGCTCACCCTCGGGGATGGTTTTATTCTAGCGTTTCTGATTTACAATTGTGTTGTGATTGTGTGCTTTCTCTTCGGTTTTGTGTTGTTGATCGATTGGCTAAACCCCCGAGGGTACTGATTTACAATTCTGTGGAATTTGGGTGAGTTTGTGATGATTTTGTGGTTTCTGCGCGTTGTTCGTTCTGAAATTCGACAGTTTTGCACTGTCCGAGTCTGTCCGAACTTGTAAGTTCGGACAGATCATCGGGCGCGTTTTGTTTTTGAAGATTTTGGAGTGTCCGAACATCGGTCCGAACTTGTAAGTTCGGACCTGACGCAGGACGAGTTCCGTAAAAGTTTCGAAGTGTCCGAGCTTGCAAGGTCGGACGCAAGTTCGGACAGGATTGTTTTGGCTTCTCTCTCGCTTACGTCCGAACTTGCAAGGTCGGACGCAAGTTCGGACATGCCACTGTTTTGAGCATAACTTCTCTGTTTTAGCTCCGTTTTGAGTTCCGTTTGCGGGGTTGGATTCCCCTATCTGTGTACAAGCTTCTTATGCTGTTTATATGCATTTCCATGCACTTAAGATCTGTTTTGTGAGCTTTTGGTTTTGGGACCTAGTTACTTTGCTTCTGAGCCTTGGATAGTCGGGTCGGGCTGTCCCGTAGCATGCTGCGCAGGAATTCCTTCTGTTTATACTCCTTAGGGTCTCCCTTAGGACGTTATTTGACCGACGGGTCTGTTAGCTGTCTCTACGGCTTCTGTTGTGGGATCTCGGATCCATAGGACCTTATGTGTCCTTCTGTTGTGTTAGCTTGTTTCTAGTGTCCCACTCTTCTGTTTCTGATCTGAAAGTCCGACTGTGATTTGAAGTGATGTTCCTTCTGCTCTGCTTCTGTTTTGTGGTTTCATTCTGTCTATTTATATGCCCGCCTTCCCTCTGTTTAAAGTATTCTTCTGCTTCTGTTTTGAGTGGGCTTCCTTGAGGAAGTCTTCTGCTTGCTGGGCTGTTTAGCTCACCCCTTTACTTTGTTGCAGATTGAGCTCGTGGGATCTTCTCTTCTCGTCCCCTTCTGGAGCTTCGTTTATTTTATGTTCTTTAGACTTTGTTTGCTTGCGCGTTGGACGCTTTAGTACTTTGTGTAGCCTTCGGGCCTCTCTTTGTATTTGACTTATAAGTATTTAGACCTTGTAAACTCTTTTGGTATTTATACAAGTTTGTTATTTGGTTTTGGGATTCGTTTTGCTTAGAGCCTTGCGACGTTAGGTAGTAGACTCGCGGCGTGTAACGGCCCTAACTCCTAGGCCGGTTTTGGGGTCGTTACATTTAGTGGTATCAGAGCCAGGTTGCTCGTTCTTTGGTGTTGTGGGGTTTGTCTGCATGTGTGGGTGTCTGAAAGGTCTGCTGTTTGATGCTTGTGGTTTCTGATAATTTTGGTGTTGTATCTTCAGTATGCCTCCCCGACGTTCAGGACGTGGTGCAGCTTCAGGCGATGCTCCCCAGGGGGACATTGCAGAGATTGTGCAGCAGGTGGTGACCCAGGTGCTGCAGACCGTAGGGGCCACTGCTGGTCAGGCGACAGGAGCCGGTAACGCGGGGGGCAAATGTGAAGGCGCTTCAGGAGTTCCTGAAGCTGAAGCCGCCTTCTTTTGATGCTAGTGGCGACCCACAGGAGGCGAGCCACTGGATCACTGCCATTGAGGACCTTCTGCGGGTCATGGGATGTGAGGAGGATCAGAAGTCGGATTGCTACCTTCATGTTTCAGAGTGAGGCGAAGGAGTGGTGGAAGTCGGTTGAAGGGAAGTACCCCCACCCATGGACATGGGAGCAGTTCAGGGGCTGCTTCAATCAGCAGTTCTATCCCGATGTCTTCAGGGATCAGAAGATTGTTGAGTATGGGAGGCTTCGTCAGACGAAGGAGATGTCTGTGGACGACTATGTGAGGAAGTTTATTTCCCTTTCGAAGTTTGTGCCTGAGCCGGATGATAACCGGAAGGCTAGGAAGTTTGAGGCTGGTTGAGGGGCGACATTCGAGCTGCTGTGGCACCTTTCGCCACAAGACCTTCAGGGATGTGGCCGATGTGGCGTTGGTAGTGGAGTCTGAGCTGCAGGCTAGGCAGCGGTATGAGAAGAGGGACCAGAGGCCCGATAAGGGCAAACCAGAAGAGGAAGGGTCGTGTGGAGGAGCCCGAGAGGCGTGAGCAGCCTTCTTCTCAGAAGAAGAAGTATAGAGGAGACCGGGGTTCTTCTTCATCAGCATCCCTGCTGTGGAGAAGTGTGCGGAGTGTGACGTTTCACCCAGGACGGGAGTGCTACAGGAAGTCCGGGGCGTGCTTCAAATGTGGTTCGCTGGATCACCGCATTGCCCAGTGTCCACAGGCTAGAGGTGGAGGTGGCAGTAGCGGTTCTGAGGGCCGAGGTGCTGGTTCAGGGTCCGGGCAGAAGGCTGATCAGAAGAAGCCCCAGACCCAGGCACGTGTGTATGCGCTAGCTGGTGAGCGAGACCATGACTCAGACCGAGTAGTGTCAGGTATTCTTCAGATCTCTTCTCAGCCAGTTTTCTGCTTGTTTGATTCAGGAGCTACCCACTCCTTTGTGTCTGCTGATTTAGTGGGTAGTCTCGGGTTGTCTGCTGTGCCCTGTGATGTGGATTTGTGTATTTCTAGCCCGTTGAGTGGCGTGCCTGCTTGTGTACTTGATTCTGTGTGTAAGTCGGTTCCGGTAGTGATTATGGATAGGAACTTGCCTGCTAATTTGATTCCTATGAGTATGTCCTGCTTCGATGTGATTTTGGGCATGGACTGGCTAGCAGAGCACCATGCCCATATAGATTGTGCAGCTAGGAGGTTGTGTTTGATAGACCGGGTGAGACCCGTTTTGCTTTTGTGGGGAACTCCATTCCTTGTGCTCCTGTTTGGTGTCTGCTATGCAGGCAGTCCGTTCCTTGAGGAAGGGCTGCCAGGGTTTTCTCTGCTTTGTACCTGAGGTTAAGGAGGGATCCCGGTTGGAGGATATCCCCATTGTGTGTGAGTTTCCTGAGGTGTTCCAGGACGATGTGCCAGGGCTACCACCTGATCGTGAGGTGGAGTTTTCTATTGAGTTAGCGCCAGGGACTCAGCCTATCTCTAAGGCTCCCTATCGCATGAGTCCGGCAGAGCTTAAGGAGCTGAAGGTGCAGCTGCAGGATCTTCTGGATAAGGGCTTCATTCGCCCTAGTGTGTCTCCATGGGGAGCACCTGTGTTTTGTTGTGAAGAAGAAGGATGGCTCCTTCAGATTGTGTATTGACTATAGGGAATTGAATAAGGTTACCATCAAGAATCGGTATCCTCTTCCCCGCATTGATGACCTCTTCGACCAGTTAGCAGGGGCGACAGTCTTCTCGAAGATCGACTTGCGTTCTGGATATCATCAGCTGAAGATTAAGGCCGAGGATGTGCCTAAGTCTGCATTTAGGACCCGATATGGGCATTATGAGTTCTTGGTCATGCCTTTTGGTTTGACCAATGCCCCGTCGTTCTTCATGGATATGATGAACAGAGTCTTCAAACCTTTCTTGGATTCTTTCGTAGTTGTTTTCATTGACGACATCTTGGTGTACTCCAAGAGTGCTGAGGAGCATGAGGAGCATCTGAGGATGGTTCTACAGACGTTGAAGGAGAAGGAGTTGTATGCTAAATTGAAGAAGTGTGAGTTCTGGTTGGATAGAGTGGTGTTCCTTGGCCACGTGGTTTCGAAGGATGGCATTTCAGTGGACCCGAGAAGATTAAGGCGGTTATGGAGTGGGCGAAGCCCACTAGTGTGTCTGAGGTGCGCAGTTTTCTGGGATTGGCTGGGTATTATAGGAAGTTCGTGGAGGGCTTTTCTAAGATCGTATCCCCTTGACTCGTCTTCTTAGGAAGGATGTCAAGTTTGATTGGAGTGAGGCGTGCCAGGAGTTCCAGGAGTTGAAGAAGAGGTTGACTTCGGCTCCGATTTTGACGTTGCCTTCTGGGACAGAGGGCTTTGAGGTGTTCTGTGACGCTTCCCATAGGGTGGGTGTGTTCTGATGCAGCAGGGAAAGGTGGTAGCATATGGGTCACGACAGTTGAAGCCGTATGAGAAGAATTATCCTACCCATGACTTGGAGCTAGCTGCTGTGGTCTTCGCCTTGAAGATCTGGCGGCACTATTTGTATGGGGTGACGTGTAAGGTCTACACGGATCACAAGAGTCTCAAATATCTGTTCACGCAGAAGGAATTGAATTTGAGACAGCGGCGCTGGTTGGAGCTGTTACATGACTACGACCTGGAGATCCTCTACCATCCGGGTAGAGCGAATGTGGTGGCTGATGCCTTGAGCCGTAGGGGTGCTCCTGGTCTTGCTTGTTCGTTGTCAGGAGTTCAGAGGTCTGCTATTGAGCTTCAGCGTATGGGGATTTGGGTTGTTCGGTCCGACCGTGCTGGGATGATTGCTTCGATTCAGGTCCAGTCTACTTTGATTGAGCGGATCAGAGAGGGTCAGAAGGCTGATGCTGAGTTGTGTAAGATCAGGGAGAAGTTGTCAGATGAGCAGGAGTCAGAGTTTTCTGTGTCCAGCGATGATTGTCTACGCTTCAGGCAGAGTTTGTGCCTAGTGGAGGCGACCTTAGGCGGAGATTATGCAGGAGGCTCATGGAGCTCCTTATTCTGTGCACCCAGGAGGGGTGAAGATGTACCGGGACCTCAGAGAGTCCTTTTGGTGGGCGAATATGAAGAGGGAGATTTCTGATTTTGTGGCTCGTTGCCAAACCTGTCAGCAGGTGAAGGCTGAGCATCAGCGACCTGCGGGTCTTCTGCAGCCTCTTCCCGTTCCTGAGTGGAAATGGGAGAGCGTAGGTATGGATTTCATTGTGGGGTTGCCTAGGACATCTTCTGGGTACGATGCGTTGTGGGTAATTGTGGACCGGTTGACGAAGTCAGCTCATTTCTTGCCTGTGAGGAAGACCTTCAGCCTGGAGCGCCTGGCTCGGCTGTATGTAGATGAGGTTGTGAGGCTGCATGGTGTGCCGGCGACGATCGTTTCGGACAGAGATCCGAGATTTGTATCTCGCTTCTGGCGTAGCCTGCATAAGGCGTTAGGGACGAATTTGGCTTTCAGTTCGGCTTATCATCCTCAGACCGATGGGCAGACAGAGAGGACGAATCAGATTTTGGAGGACATGTTGAGGGCTTGTGTGCTCGACTTCGGGGGCAGCTGGGATCAGCATGTGACATTGATTGAGTTCGCCTACAACAATAGTTTCCAATCGAGCATTGGGATGGCTCCATTGAGGCGTTGTATGGTAGGCGCTGTAGATCTCCTATTTGTTGGGACGACCTGCGAGAGAGGGCGATTGTGGGTCCTGAGTTAGTGCAGGGAGCGGTGGACAAGGTCAAGACTATCAGGGAGCGTTTGTTGGTTGCCCAGAGCCGGCAGAAGAGTTATGCAGATCAGAGGCGCCGTCCGCTTGAGTTTCAGGTGGGAGACCACGTGTATCTGAAGATTTCTCCAGTTCGGGGTGTGGTTCGTTTTGGGAAGCGAGGCAAGCTGAGTCCTCGGTTCGTAGGGCCTTTTGAGGTGCTTGGGAAGGTTGGGCCGGTGGCTTACAGATTGGCATTGCCACCAGCTCTAGCAGGAGTGCATGACGTGTTCCATGTGTCGATGCTCAGGAAGTATCTACATGATCCTTCGCATGTGATTGACTATGGTCAGCTTCGACTCAGATGATTTCACTTATGAGGCAGCTCCGGTTCGTATTTTAGCACGGGATGTTCGTCGGCTTCGTAGCAAGACACTGCCTATGGTTAAAGTGCAGTGGTCTGATCAGTCCGAGCGTGAGGCGACGTGGGAACTCGAGGAGGATTTGCGTGCCAAGTTCCCTTCCCTTTTCGAGCAGTGAGGTATGTTGAATTTCGAGGACGAAATTCCTTTTAAGGGGGGAGTGATGTAATACTCCGTATTTTACGTTTCAGATTTCATGACATTTCGGTTTATATCATTGCTTATGTTATGTGTTACTTTGGATAGCTGATGGGACACCGGAGTCTTTAAGTTAAAAGACGGGGGCAAGGAGGTCATTCCCCTCTCTTTTTTTTGGTAAGCTTCTTTAATTATTTGATTGGGCAGTTTCTTACTTTCCAATCACGATCAGTTCTCATCGACGTTCTCTCGACAGTTTCTTGAGCGCTTCTTCCTCCCTCTACCTTTTCTCATCCTCTTGGTGCTGGTTCTGGAATTGTGTGTTGCTGCTGTTTTCTCGGTTCTTCTACTGCTGCTGTTCGGGTTCGTTCTCTGCGAATTCAGGTTTGGTTTTCCTTCGGTTTGGTGGTGTTCGTTCTGTTTTGAGAGGAGTTTTCTGATTGTTGGGCTGTGTGGTTGTGAATTCAGCGTCGATCGTGCTTCTCTCTACCGTTGTTCGTCTGGCCGAGTGTGGGCATTGTCTGGACTGATTCAACTCTGCAATTCGATGTAAGTGGGGGATGGAATCGGGGTTGTTTGCTCACCCTCGGGGACTGTTTTATTCTAGCGTTTCTGGTTTGCAATTGTGTTGTGATTGTGTGCTTTCTCATCGTTTTGTGTTGTTGATCGATTGGCTAAACCCCCGAGGGTACTGATTTACAATTCTGTGGTTTGGGTGAGTTTGATGATTTTGTGGTTTTCTGCGCGTTGTTCTTCTGAATTCGACAGTTTTGCACTGTGAACGTCCTGAGATTGTAAGTTCCAGGTCATCGGGCGCGTTTTGTTTTTGAAGATTTTGGAGTGTCCGAACATCGGTCCGAACTTGTAAGTTCGGACCTGACGCGAGGACGAGTCCCGTAAAAGTTTCGAAGTGTGTCCGAACTTGCAAGGTCGGACGCAAGTTCGGACACGAGGATTGTTTTGGCTTCTGACTCTCGACTTACGTCCGAACTTCGACGTTCGGACGTAAGTTCGGACTTTGGCATTTCTGTGACTTCTGATTCTCGGCCTCTGTCCGAACTTGCAAGGTCGGACGCAAGTTCGGACATGCCACTGTTTTGAGCATAACTTCTCTGTTTTAGCTCCGTTTTGAGTTCCGTTTGCGGGGTTGGCATTCCCCTATCTGTGTACAAGCTTCTTATGCTGTTTATATGCATTTCCATGCACTTAAGACTGTTTTGTGAGCTTTTGGTTTTGGGACCTAGTTACTTTGCTTCTGAGCCTTGGATAGTCGGGTCGGGCTGTCCCGTAGCATGCTGCGCAGGAATTCCTTCTGTTTATACTCCTTAGGGTCTCCCTTAGGACGTTATTTGACCGACGGGTCTGTTAGCTGTCTCTACGGCTTCTGTTGTGGGATCCTCGGATCCATAGGACCTTATGTGAGTCCTTCTGTTGTGTTAGCTTGTTTCTAGTGTCCCACTCTTCTGTTTCTGATCTGAAAGTCCGACTGTGATTTGAAGTGATGTTCCCTTCCGCTCTGCTTCTGTTTTGTGGTTTCATTCTGTCTATTTATAATGCCTCCGCCTTCTCTCTGTTTAAAGTGTTCTTCTGCTTCTGTTTTGAGTGGGCTTCCTTGAGGAAGTCTTCTGCTTGCTGGGCTGTTTAGCTCACCCCTTTACTTTGTTGCAGATTGAGCTCGTGGGATCTTCTCTTCTCGTCCCCTTCTGGAGCTTCGTTTATTTTGTCTTTAGACTTTGTTTGCTTGCGCGTTGGACGCTTTAGTACTTTGTGTAGCCTTCGGGCCTCTCTCTTTGTATTTGACTTATAAGCATTTGGATCCTGTAAACTCTTTTGGTATTTATACAAGTTCGTTATTTGGTTTTGGGATTCGTTTTGCTTAGAGCCTTGCGACGTTAGGTAGTAGACTCGCGGCGTGTAACGACCCTAACTCCTAGGCCGGTTTTTGGGGTCGTTACAGACAGATTCAAAGAGATGTTGATGAACTGCTCCCACCATGGGTTAGATGACCAGTCCCTCTGCCTATCCTTCTTCAACGGGTTGGATGACTCCAACAGACTCTTGGTAAACTCTTCAGCTGGAGGTAGTTTTATGACCAAGTCTCCTCAAGAAGGAATGGAACTTCTTGAAATCATGACTAGCAACACACGACAATGGTCAAGAAACAAGGGCAGAGCTCCGAGAGCAGCAGGTCTACTCCACGTAGAGCCCACCGATCATCTCTCAGCACAACTGTCATCTCTTGCAAAAATGGTCGAAAAGATTGCTATAGCTAAAAAAGAACCACCAAATCAATAGCATCTTCATCTGCCGCTTCAGAAGGGTGTGCTATCTGCGCAGGTCCTCATGATACTCATCTGTGTGAAGGAAGAAACAACATCCAACAACAAGAAGACATCAATTACATTGGTAACCATCCCAATTACAACTACAACAACAACGCCCCGTGGAGAAATCATCCAAATTTCTCATGGAGAAACAGTGATCAAACCCAAGGAGGGGGTAATACTTCCAACTCAACACAAGGCTATAGACCCCAACCAAATGCAAATTTGGGTTATAGAGCACAAGGTGCCCCTCCAGGTATTCACCAACAACAACCTTCCTCATCCCCCGTTGATCCAAACGGGGAACTCAAAGAGATGATGAAGGGATTCATGTCTATGACTCAAAGCCAGCTTTATGCGTAAGAAGCTTTCAACCAAAAAATCGAAGGTAAATTCAATCAAATTGCAGAACAACTTGCTCAAAGACCGCCAGGGACTTTCCCAAGCCAACCGAAGCCAAATCCAAAAGAGCAAGCCAAATGCATCTATGTGAAGGAACACAAGGAACAAAAGATGGAGGTGGCCAAAACAGTTGAGGTTCCAGAACTTCACCTTTCCCTTCAAGAGTGGGTAATAGCAATCGAAACATCCAAAGGGAATATAGCTGAACTAGAAACCTCTGCCACAATCTATAAAAATCGCATTCAGTCCGAGAAGACCTACCTTAAGGAGTTGGTGGCCAGCTATGAAAATGAAAAGCTCGATTTAGAAGAAGAAGAGGTTAAGGCGATAACCTTGAGAAGCGGTAGAAAAACCAACGAGATTCACATCCCACAAAGGTCAGAAGAATCCCAAGAGGATAATGAAGAAAGAGTTGAGGTTCCAGTAGAAAAGACATCTCCCAGCATTCTCACTATTCCATCAGCTCCAAAACCTTCTCCACAAGAACCACCTCTACCATTTCCCAACCGACTCCAAAAGCAGAAATTGGATACTGAATATGGGAAGTTTTTGGCAGTGCTCAAACAATTAAACGTCAGCATACCGTTTGTAGACCTCATTGCCAAAATGCCAAACTACGCAAAATTTCTCAAGCACCTTATCTCCAATAAAACAAAATTGGTCGAAGTCGGTACCGTACCACTCAATGAAGCTTGCTCAGCTATTCTGAAACAACCACTACCGTTGAAATGCAAAGATCCAGGCAGCTTCACCATTCCCGTCACAATTGGTAGCACCTTCTTTCCATACTCCCTATGCGATCTAGGTGCCTCCATAAATTTGATGCCCCTCTCCACTTTCAAAAAGCTGGGAATTAGAGAAATGAAAAAGACCAAGATGACCCTTCAACTAGCGGATGGTTCGGTAGCTTACCCAAGCGGAGTGGTGGAGGATGTTATCATTAAAGTGGAACACTTATACTTCCCATGCGATTTTGTCATTTTGGACATCGAAGAGAACTCCACTACACCTCTCATCCTTGGACGGCCTTTCCTTGCCACAACCAATGTGCACATTTGGGTGGCCCGGGGGACAATCACCCTTCAAGCTTATAATGAAAAGCTGGAGTTTGCAACGGGAAGGTCTCAAGACAACAAATCCAAGGAGCTTAAGCTTGTGAGGGACACACACATCACCATCTTCCCCACTCCTCTTTCACCCTTCCCGACGGAATGTCCATTTCAGAGGCACTTCCACCAATCGCTGATGAAAAGCAGGACAAGAAAAGTAAACATGCATCCAGGTGGACACTCAAAAATGCCTTCGAGTCATGCTTTGGATCTCCTCCTCATAACCACCCCCCAGGTTTGATCTAACCCCTACTACGGTCTAGCCACAGACCATAAAAAGAAGGGCAGCTTTTTCGGGAGGCAACCCAAATTTCTATCATTATTTTGCTTTCTATTACCTGTCTAAAAAAAAAAAAACGCTCATTTATTTCACTATTAGCCCCGGTATTGGTTTGGCTGCCTTTACTATCTTATGCAGGTGCAACTTCGTGTCCACACCACTACCGAGCTCTGCTACTTTGAGGTTAAACATCGAGTATGGGGGAAGTTCTCCCACTATCTATCATTTTACAGTACTTCTATTTTATTCAGTTTTCACTTTATCTGTTTGTTTTCCTTTTCAATAAATATGATGAGTTTTTAATTACACTTGAGTTCTTCTGGCTGTATAAGATATTCTTTCCAAGAACATATTACGTCATTCTACAACTGAACTCAAGTGTGGGGGAGCTCTGCTTAAACACTCTGCGAACTCTAGGGAGTACACTCTCTTTGCTTTGCACTTCAAATTTTTACATACTCCCTACTACTTTGAATTGTGTGAGGTACTCTGGTAGATTGCATGCCCTCGTTAATTTAATTCTTCCTACGCAATGAGGACATTGCTCCAGTCTAAGTGTGGGGGAGGACTCACTTCTCTGTCGCTCATCTTAAGTCTCTCTTGATTGACACATTGCTTAAAATGCATAATCTCTCTGCTTATCTTGCGTTTGTCCAAATTCAAAATCATGGACCCTGTATATGTGGATTGTTCTCTTTAAAAACAAATACTATTATGAATTGTGGGATAAATGGTACAAATTTTTCCTTTTGATTACTCTTGAGGAGCATTTTTATGCGGTGTGACCAAATGATCTGAAATGGTTGGATTTTTATCGCTCAGGGGTTCCTTCTATCTTCTTTCTTAGGGATTGCTAAGGGGTGCTTCTCTATCAAAAAAGTAATAATAAACATGGGACTTGCGAGACGCCATTGGTAACCAACAAATGAGAGTTGAGTGCTCTTAATTACAAAGGCTTGAAGCCTAAATTTTATCTCCTCATCTCTAATGCAAAAGTGAAACAAATGCATAAATCTATTTTTCCTTTTGTTTTCTCCTCAATGCTCATTCTTGAGAGAAGTTGGTCATGGTAAAAGTTCTCAAAGTTACCTAATCTTCAAAGAAGCACTCCGGATCATACCCCGAAACTCTATATTTTATTTTTACCCTAAGCACTCCTTTGCCACCAGTAGGTAATGGTTGACACTCCTCAAAAAGTTTAAGTCGCATATTGTTCACCTCCTTATCCTACCCTTCATAATAATATTTGTTAGTATTGAGCATTCCTTACTTTCTTGGGTACATGGTTTTGCTTGAGGACAAGCAATAAGGTAAGTGTGGGGGTGTGATAAGTGTCCAAATGAGCATGTTTTATGGGTGTATTTCATATTTTATATTAGCACTTTTCTTGCTCATTTCTCCACTTTGGTTAGTTTTCCGCTAGATTATGTTTTATTGGTTATCTTACATATTTATTGGTTAAACATGAGGAATACCAACCTAGAAGCAAAGTAGACGAAGAGACAAACGTACAGGCGCAAAAGGATCTAAAAACGGAGCTCAAACGAAGAATCTGAAGCTTGTCGAAGTTTGTAGAACAAGACAAGACGAAATACACACATCCGGCTAAAACAACCCAGACACACTTCCGGACACCCACGTCCGGCTACAGTCCACCCAGACGCAAATCCGGACACACCTGTCCGGATCTGGACCCACTTCCGGACGCGTGTAAACACAGCCCAGATCCAGAATTCACGTGACTAATTTATTTCAGCGCCGTCTTCTCCATTTTCTTCCTCAATTATTGCGCCGTCTTCACCATTTTCTTATTCAAATTGCAGCGCCCACAATGTTATCTATCTACTACATCAAACATATCAGGCGTCGCATCTTCTTCACCCACGGCTGCTGCAAGCTTTGTCCTCTTCCCCCTGTTTCCTCCTCTATAAATAACCACGCTCCTTCGTTCTTCAAAATCAATCCCTCTGAATCCACAACTCATCAACGCTCATCAAAACCCACTCTCCCCCATACTCCATTTGTCACCCTTTTCCATCACCAAATCAGCCTTACGCTCTTATTTCCAGAAAACCAAACGCAGAACGAAGCTCTGCACAAACCCAGACACGAACTCCATTAAAGGAGCTGTGTCCGGATTTGTGTTCGACTAAATAGACCCGGACAGGGTGTGTCTAGATTTATGTCTGGCTAAACAGACCCGGACACGACCTACTTTCGCCAGTTTGTTCGTTATTCTTCGTTCTACCCGTTTGTCATTGTTTTGAGGTCGGCATAATCACAAAGACAAGCCCTGAAGCGAAATAACTCTCCCCAAAAATAGAGTTCCTTCTTTCCTCAAACTTTACTCTGTTTTAATGTCTATCTTTACTCTGTTTTTATTTCTGGCAATGACTGAGTAATTTTTATTTGTATCCTAGGATGAGGTTTGACCCTAATATTGCTTAAATAAATATTTATTACCTGTCTCATTTATTATTCTTGTTTTTATTCCTTTCAATAAATATTGTTAAATTCTTTACGTGATAAACTACTACATTTTTATGGTAACTATCAACATATGATTTTGAGATAGTCATTAGTACCACAAAGGAATAAACCTTGGTATTTACACTTCGGATTGAGTAGGAAAATACTGAGGCTATTATTAAGAGTTCGTAACTTACCCCTACTAACTCTAATAGACAATAAATAATTGAGACATGGTTATAAATTTGTTTAAGTAATTTAGGCAATTCCCCCACTATCCTAGGATACCTTTTTCCATCCATATCAATTAATTCACATTATTTTACTGTATTTATTATTTCTGCACTGATCCTAAACAATCAAGCTTGCCTCCGGCTAAACCCCCTATTTGCTGTTTTTATTAAATACCGAGACTAGGATAATTGAACAATTTCTCTGTGGATACGACACTTGTTGTACTACATCGACTAGGTGCACTTGCCTTTTCTTTTCCCATAAGTATATATATTTTCACTATGTATTTTTGGCCAACACCAGCTAAACAAGGGCTCACACTCAGCGAGTTATAGCTTCTTGAGTTCCACCAAGGAGCTCTTCTCTTGCTAGTCTTTTCTTCCGATCAATACCAATATGACCAACCCTAGCAAGCCAAAGTTTTGAATCATCGGAATTAATAACATAATTGAATGAAAATGATTACTTAAACCAAATTTGGCATTAAATATTACTAAACCATTCAATAAAGAGTTATTACTGAAAAATGTACCAATATTAAGCAACTAAAGTCGATCCTTCAAAACAAATTTGAAGCCTAACCTAAGAAGAGATGGAAAAGAGACTAAATTTCGCCTTATTTCAGGGGCATAGAAGTCATTATGTAAATACAAAGATTGACCACTATGCAAAACTAAAATGCAGGTTCCAATCTTGTGCATATCAATGCTGGTATCCTTCCCCATGTAAATTTTGGCTTCCTCTTCTAGGAATCCGGCGAAACTCTACAAAAGATGTTCGATCCCAAGTCATGTGCTCTGCTGTTGCTACTACAGTCCACATTTAACATGTATTAGTTAACACAAACATGAAGCAACAAAACAAGAGGAAAGTTATGAACACCAAGTAAATACTTCAAGATCTAGGCAATCTTTAATAAAGTGCCCTGATTTTCTACAATTGTAGCAAACACCTTTAGACTTGCCTCTAGCACCACCAGCTTTTGGCTGGTTCTTTGGATCTTTACCACCATTGGTCTTGCCTCCCTTCCTTTTCTTCCACTGCCCTTTCTTAAAGTCACTGTTAACATTATTCCCTCTTTTATGCCTATGATTCTTATGACCTCTATTGTCAGAATCAATAGCATACACCCCATGAGCTGGTTTTTCATAGAGTAACATATCCTCTTCCAACTCAAGATGACGAGCAACATCATCAAAGGTGTGGATGTTATCATCATGGGTTAAGGTCTGCTTCAGAGAATCCCACTCAACACTCCGAGGGAGAGATCTGATCAAAGCTTGAACTTGCTGCTCATCAGACAACTCATGTCCTGCAGCCTTAAGCTCATTAACCATATTAGACATGACAGTAATATGTTCAGCCATAGTCTTATCAGACCTCTTTTTGTAGCTATCAAGACGCATTTGTAATTGTCTTCTACGAGTAACAATGTTTCCTCCAAAGTTCTGCTTGACTGCTTCCCATAGTCCATTAGTAGTTTGATGGGTTTCGAAGCGCAGCATCAAGTCACTTCTCATACTATTTAAAAGTATGATCCGGGCAGTGCGACTCTTCTTCTTCCAGGTATTATAGGTTTCTAGCTCCCTACGTGCCTGGGCGGAGTGTCCCTCAGTAGACGGAGCCTCCATGACTTGTAGAGTTGCATCCAAAAGTTCTTGGTCTTCCAAGACGTACTGAACTTTACGACTCCACGTATCGTAATTTCGTTCAGTTAGTTTTTCACCCTTGTTAAGATCTGGTACTATACTCTTTGATACAACATCCATCTTACAAAAAAATGATGTCATTAGTTGTTGTGTCTTACACGTGTACATAACACTAAATGTTTATAGTATTGTTAAGATATTTATCAAAGTATAAGAAACAAAAATATGCTTCGCCCATACAATCAATTTCAGTACTTAGATTTATAAATTAGCATACCATAAACATGCAACAAATGCATTTATAATTTCAGAAACAATCGAAATTATATCGGTTCCCATAACTTATGAAAAACAAATTTTCAGTATTATTGTTCCATTAATAAATTTCTACAAAAAGAATTATTTAATTAATTAGCGTCTACTAAAGACAATCTAGACAAACTAGATTAATTGAAATTATATGAACAACTAATGTTCAAGTGATTAAATTATTTGATGTGTACTAAAGACAATCTAGACAAACTAGATTAATTTAAATTATTTTGAACAACTTATGTTCAATTCTAATTAATAAAATTATTATTCATATCATAATAGAATAACAATTACTAAAAACATGGAACAATAATATTCATCACAAAAATGAACAATAAATGTTAATCTTACCATTGTAAGAATGTAATGTTACAAAAACATTTTAACAACCTTTATATATTACGAAAACATATAGATTATGATATTATATAAATATTATTATGTAACTTATACATATCCCCATTAGATTCGATATAATTACGTATTAGAATTCACCCGAATATATAATATTCATATCACTCACGAAGAGAATAAATATGTAACGTAATTAAGAACCGTAATATCAATTTATAATATAAAAATAATATGTTCACACCACGCAAGTCGCATCAGTAGAGCAGGTTCCACGAGAAAATACTATCAACGCAATCAAATCTTACCATCCGGGAGGTTGTTAACAAAAACATATTAACTAGCCAAAGATCTAAATTTCTCCATTTTTTTCAGCCAAATAGACGTACAAACAACTAATGAAATTGATCTACATGCGCATCATCCAATCAATGAGATTAGCAACAACAATTAATGGCTATAGTTCCTGTTATGAATATCAAACTCCCTTTTTTTTCGTCACCAATACAGACACTAGCAGATAAATCAATAACACATGATTCTACAATGATGATAATTTTCTTTTTACTAGACTGCACATGGCAACCTCTTGACGTGTGAAACCGTAGTAAAAAAAGTTAATTTTTTTTATCACTAAACGTTTGTTTGCCGTATGAAATTACCCACTAACATATTTCCGTCTATAAATTTCTGAATCAGTTCAACAATTTGACAAGTCAGATCTACATCAACAGTAGATAATCGGCAACAATCGAACTAAAAAAACAAACCTGGCTGAGACACCACTGTTAGAATTATAAAGATTAGGGTATCTAGCGCCAGCCTAGCGATTGTACGGGACGCTCACACAGTACTTGGTGTAACCATGTGCCACGCTGGAAAAAAAGAAGACATGTCAGCACTTCTTGAACAGTTAGATTAAAGTAGAGAGTCGGAACAACAGAGACGTGTATTTCATAAATGATTAAAGAACAAACTTCATTTTGTTATCATTAAATAATTGTAACTTTTAAAATATAAGTTCAAAATGTAAAAAAATTATACCATTATTCATCTAAATTCAAGCTCTTCAAAACAAGACCAGTGATGGATATGTTTTGACAACTTTAAAAATTTATGTTAGTTACATGTACATATCAGTATATATCAACGATACTTATGATTCACCACATACAGTTTAAAATACATCATATAACCTTAATAATACACCACAAAACAATAATGATTCAGTATTTGTTCAAAAGTTTGTTATCTAATTCACCACTTATTAGTTAATGAATCATAATATCAATTTCAATGAATCATAATATCAAATTTAATGAATCATAATATCATTTTAGTATATCATCAGTAATATACATAGATACAAATTTTAAACAATAACACAACACAAAAAATTTGATAGTAAGAAAAATACATGATTAATCATATAAGGTTTCAAATACACCATACAACATAAACAATAATACACTACAAAACAATGATTTTTATCGGTGCTGAAGTTTGTTATCTAATTCACCACTTATTAGTTAATGAATCCTTAATGAATCATAATATCAATTTTAATGAATCATACCTTCATTTTAGTGTATCATCGCAAACATATAATAATAAATTTTTTCACACAATAATACAACACAAAATAATATTTGGTATGCATGAAAAAATACACGATTCACTATATAAGCTTTAAAATTGTAACGCCCCTACTTATCATAAATGCAGCGGAAATAAAATACTAAGGCGATTACAGATCATCGGGTTCCAAACACCCGGCACCAAACCTCACCAATTACAACTTATGACATTACAAGAGCTACGGTCTGAACTCGAGAAAACATAACATAAAAGAATAATAACAAAATACAATAGCTCTCCAAAGTTCCTAATTCCCATCCCATACACTCATACTCTTCGTGGCTACCTGTATAGCAATTCGTACCTGCAAGATGAAACCAAGCAGCCCCCCCAGGAGGGGTGAGTCAGTTCCCTGGAATGGAACTGGTACAACTCTCCAAATAACAGTTTAAAACATAACTCTTAAAAATAAACAATAAGTTGAAGCCAAACACTTAGAACAATAGCAGAAGAACAAGACACACCAAAACACCAAGTCAAAGATAACAAGTCAAGGATAGAGACAAGTAACATGAAGGTAAAGTGAGCCAACATAAAAGAAACCACGCCAGAAGTTAGTGAACATCCATTGCTTAAGTTAGTTTCAGTTCCAAATAGGATTAGATAGGCCCAAGTAGTCACAAGGACTGGAAATGTAAGAAGATATCCAAGAACCTTAACTCAAGAGTGGAATAAAACCAATTGGAAGAGATGGCCCCCACCGCCAGTCAGTTGCCACAAGGGCGAGGTAAACAGACCTCCGCTGTCAGTTGCCACAAAGGGCGAGGTATAGCAGACCTCCGCTGCCACCGACCCGTTCTCGGTCATCGGTGAAAAGTGAGTGCACCACTTAATAGAAAGAATCCATACCCAATATATACCAAGTTTGACATTCCCCATATTCCCACTAGACTATTAACTGTACAAGTGCAATACCAAAACACTCAGTCCTACAGAGTGCAGAGGCGTAAACCCTCAACAGTCAATATCTAATGAGATAACCAGATAAAAGGAACCAATGATCATGTGAGTTGTACATCCAAGGCTCAGTTAGTCACAACAGGCTGAGTTAGTCATACAGACAATTCCCTTTCAAGATACATTCATACTCATTTAGCGTTTCCCAAAACGTTCCATAAATTCGTCACCAAAAATATCTGAGTACGAGAAATCGTACAAAACATTCCATAGAGTCCAAAACACAACAAGCTGAGTACGAGAAATCGTACCTGGTATATGTAGAGCAGTAACCAAACTCGAAAATGCGAACTACTTCCACTAATTACCTATAATTAAAGTATTCCAAGCATTAATTAGTTAAAGCACTATAATGCTACACATCCCCCATTTTAATTAGTCTTTAGTTTTGTTTACAGTTACTCCTCTTAAGGATCTGGTTAGACCTCGTAATTAAATCTTTTGTGCATACTTAACTTATTCCATTTACCCACTCCGATTAAAGGTTTGTTTAAATTAATCCCCTGGGTTACGATTGGCTAACTTACTTTGACACCTATTAAGGTTTAGGATGTGTATTTCCCCCTAATAGTCTACCTGGATGTCATACTAACCTTTAATATTTTTAATTGCACGTAGGAATTAGGTTTATCCCAATTTTCCCTCTTAATATGTTTCCCATAAGGAATGTTACCTCTTTTATTACTTCTAATGTATTTATATACACACTTATATTTTCCTTAGGATTTATCCAAAACATTCTTTAAGAAATTCTTACTGTATTTAATTATATCTAATATCTTTTAGACATCTCCACAACTGATATATGGTTTATAAAATAAAGTGTTTGCCCTAGTTTAATTAAGCATATTAACCTCCATAATAATAATATGTAGTTTAGTTTAATACCTCGATTTGATGTAAATCCCTATTTAATTCCTCTCATATAAATACATTTATGTGTAAACAACTTTTACTTCACCGAAAAGATAACACCCAAAATATTTATAAACATACTGATATAAAATGTTAATTTAGGTTTAATTATTTCCCATCATAAAAAGTTAATTACCCAACCTTACTTTAATTTTTAGTTACATTAAAAACCTTATTATAGGTTATTCTTAAGAAAAACTCATAAACATAATTTTTAAACCTATTTACCCTTGTCCAAAAATCCCCAAACTTATTATATAATAACTATAACATTTTACACATATTATAAAATTTTTATTCATAAAAATATCTTTTAAAATCACCCAAATAAACCCATAATACCCGTAACTTGCAAAAATCATAACTTATGTTTAAAAGCTCAAAACCATATTAATTTACATCAAAATAAACTAGATTTTATAAGGAATCTATGGTTAAAATTTCAAGTCAAAACACATTCGGGAAGGCCATTAAATAAATCTAGCAAGTTAGGGTTTATTTCTGAATATGATATAAAAACTTATACTTATATTTTAAAACGTTTTAATCGTGGCCGTCCGTTTCTTTTAACTGAGATCGGACGGCTCCTGATCGTCGAGTTCATCAGTGAACTCAAATTCGATCCCGAGTACTAATCTACCGTTTCCTCTTAATCCACAGAACCAAATCGAGTGGTTCTTGTTCCATTGAATTCGAAATTCCAAGACGCATCTATTGACACCAATTTCCCCAAATTTCATGCAGTATTACGCAAGATTGAATCTGGGTTCGAGTTAGGTTGAGTTTCGGGTTTTCGAATCCGATTTTGCCAATTCCTCTCGATATAATGCATAATTGAATAAATTGCTTTGTGGGTTTGGTCGGAAACATGACCACGAACATCAATATCGGAGCAATTTGATCAGAAACTCACCGGAATTGCATTAACGGGGCGAAATCGAATCTGGAAAACTGGAAATCATTATTCATGTGCAGTTCGAGTAGCCTACTTCATGGGTCAACTCGTGCTAACTGAGATTGATTCAATCCATGTCACCTACGTCATTTAAAGTAGACATGTAACTCTAGATGTTAGTGGAAGAATCATTGAATTTGATAAACTAGGGAGAAAGTTATAGATCTCACAAGATCCGAGTTTACCTAGTTGGTTCGGGATGAAACTGGGCAGAATTACCGCCGTGATCGAGTGGCCAACTTTAGACAGATCTATCTCCCAAACCCGTGAGAATCAGCCTTGGCCATAAACATGAAAGTTGTAGAGGGATTAGAGACCTTCAAAACAAGCTAAAGAACACGAGATTTGGATGAGAATTGAAGAAGTTATGGCGTGACGAAGTTTACCCGATTTTCAGGCAAAACTGCAGTTCTGGGTTACGAACTTGCGAGGAGCCAACTTTGGATCAATATTCCGGTCATTGTAGAAGGAGTTAGATAGTGTGTGAGTAATGGTTGGAAAGAGGAAAGATAGAAGAATCGAATGAAAGAAACGGCATACCAAATGGTGGAGTAGGGAAAAGATATAGATGTCTAAAGATCGACCCTCGACATGCCAAAACCGCTGGGAAAATCAACCGGTTAAGTGTTGGGTGCTGACTGGGCGTGACACGTGTCCTGGACATGTCAGCATCCTTCAAAATTTTGGCTCTAAACTTCAATCTATCATAACTTTGGCTAGGATGATCCGTTTTTGACGTTCTTTTATCGATCTTCATGGTTTTTCATAACCTATTATTGGTATAGGTTTCATGGCCTAGTTTGACCATTCTCAAAAAGTCAACTCTAGCAAGGCTTAATAAGCTTTAAGGTTTCTAGAATTTAATCTTGACTTTTATGTTTCAAACAATGTTCCAACACTTCCTAAAATCTTTATAATATATTTGGAGTGTTTAGAAATTTTCCCAAGATTTATTGACTTATAAATCTTATTATTAAATTCATAATACCATATAATAATGTATAATAATTAGGGTTAAATAGGAGAAAACCCCTAAATAAACTTCACAACTCCATAATAATATTTAATATTCATTATTCCATATAATAATTTAATTTTAACAAAAGAAATCCCCTAAATTAATTTAAATTAATTTAGGGGTATTTCAGTATATCCCCCTTAAAGAAACTTCGTCCCGAAGTTTTAATACCAACTAATAGCTACTCACACCACATCAGGTGTGCTGACAAAATTACCAGAATGTTCATCCAATAACAATCCCAACCAAATTCCATACCAATCCATTCCACTCATTTCCATTTCCAGATTCCACGCAAAATTATTCAGCGTCAAACCAAACCAAGATTTTCATAAATAGAAATCAAGATTCACACAATGTATATCAAGTACATGCATACACCTCTCCATCATTCCACTAACAAAACAAACAGGGCATAATCTGGATGAGGTGACGAAGGAAGAGTATGCACTACCCCCCCGAAAAGAGCCAAGGTACGCCCTCGTACCGCTATGAACAAGAACCCAGTCGAGGCAAAAATACAAGGAAATATCATGGAAATAGATGTGGGTACTTCACTCTCATAGAGTCCTCAGTCTCCCAAGTAGCTTCTTCAACCCCATATGCTCCCAAAGAACTTTCACTAGCTTGACTGATCTGCCTCTCGTTTCCCGGACCTTCGTGTCCAGGATCTGAATGGGAGTCTCCTCATATCTCAGTGTAGGTTCAATCTCCAATCTCTCTGGCTGTAGAACGTGAGAAGGGTCAGGTACATACTTCTTCAGCTGCGATACATGAAATACGTCATGTACCTTCCCCAACTCTGCTGGTAGGTCTAGTCGATACGCTGCTGGGCCCACGCGCTCCGTAATCCTGTACGGACCAACATACTTAGGGCTTAGCTTTCCTCTCATCCCAAATCTGAAGATACCTCTCATCGGAGACACTCGTAGGAAAACCATATCACTGATCTGAAATTCAAGCTCTCTGGTACGCTGATCCCCGTAAGATTTCTGCCTAGACTGCGCTGCCCTCATGTGCTGTTGAATAACTCTGATGTCGTCCTGCAGTCTCTGAATATACCTGGGCCAATCACAACTGTCTCAGCAGGGTCACTCCATGATAAAGGTGTTCGGCACGGTCTGCCATACAGAGCCTGAAATGGGGCCATGCCGATAGACGAGTGATAAGAATTGTTGTAGAGAGAACTCTACCAAGTGTAGACGCTCTATCCAACTCCCCTGATAGTCTAAGGCGACCGCTCTCAACATATCTTCTAGTGTCTGAATCGTCCTCTCGGTCTGCCCATCTGTTTGAGGGTGGAAGGCTGTGCTAAGTCGCAACTGAGTACCAAATGCCTCCTGTACCTGACGCCAAAATCTACTAAGGAAACGTGCATCACGATCGGAGACGATCGTCTTCGGTACCCCATGGTACCGGATGTGCTCTTGGTGAACACCTCAGCTAGTTTGGGCACCTTCCATGTGTCCTTGATAGGTATAAACTTAGCTGTCTTAGTTAGCCTATCGACTATCACCCAAATTGTGTTCAATCCACCTCTGGCTGGAGGGAGGACCGACCACAAAATCCATACTAATATCGTCAAACTTCCAGCACGGTACCGGTAACGACTGAATCTGGCCTCCTGGTCGTCGATGCTCGAACTTCACCTTCTGACAGGTGAGACATCGCGAGACGAAATCTGCTACATCCCTCTTCATCCGCTCCACCAGAATATCTTCTTTAGATCCTTGTACATCTTGGTGGCTCCAGGATGTACTGACAATGTAGAGGAATGAGCTTCAGAGAGAATCCTGGTCTGAAGTTCTGTCGCATCCTGAGGAACACAGAGTCTGCCTCTGACCCGAAGGTGTCCCTCGCTGTCTAGCTCGTAGTCATACTTCAGACCATCAGTCAACCCATCTGCTAATTTCTGCCTGATACCCTGTAGATACACATCACTATCCTGAGCTGCATATACCTCCTCAGCTATCGTGGTCGTCTCTATGAGAGCAAGAAGTGAATATGCTCTTCTGCTCAGAGCGTCTGCCACGACATTACCTTTACCCTCAGTGTACTGGAGGTCGATATCATAATCAGCTAGTAGCTCGACCCACCGTCGCTGTCTCAAGTTCAGCTCCTTCTGGGTCCAGATGTATTTCAAACTTTTATGATCTGTCATAATTCGGACCGTGGCTCCGTACAGGTAGTGCCGCCAGATCTTTAAGGCAAAGACTATGGCTAGGAGCTCAAGGTCGTGTGTGGGATAATTTTCTTCGTGCTTCTTCAGCTGTCGAGAAGCGTAAGCCACGACTCTGCCATTTTGCATCAAAACTCCACCGATCCCCTTGCCTGAAGCGTCACAGTAAACCTCGAATCCCTCCATCCCCCAATACCAATACAGGGCTGAGCAGTCAGACTTCAGTGCCTTAAAGAGAGACCTCACATGCCTCTGTCAAACGGGCTATCCTTCTTCATCAGAGAGGTAAGGGCTTGGCTAGAGAGAATCCTTCACAAAGCGTCTATAATAGCCAGCCAACCCAAGGAAGCTCCGAATCTCAGTCACTGAGCGAGGCCTGTGCCAGCTCTTTACTGCCTCAATTTTCGCTGGGTCCACTGAAACTCCCTCAGCTGAGATCACATGACCAAGAAATGATACCTTGTCCAGCCAGAATTCGCACTTGCTGAACTTGGCATAGAGCTGCCTCTCTCTCAGAGTCTCCAAGACTGTCCTCAAATGCTGCTCATGTTCCTCTTTGCTCTTGGAGAAGATCAGAATGTCGTCTATGAATACGACCACTGACTTATCTAGCTGGGCTTGGAAGACCCTCTGCATCAAATCCATAAATCTCGCCGGTGCATTGGTCAGTCCAAACGGCATCACTGTGAACTCATAGTGGCCGTATCTGGTCCGGAAGGCTGTCTCTATATCTGACTCAGCTACAGCTATCTGATGATACCCGGAACGCAGATCAATTTTAGAGAACACCTTAGCTCCCCTCAGCTGGTCGAACAGGTCATCGATCCTGGGCAGTGGGTACTTGTTCTTGATTGTGACATTGTTCAGCTCTCTGTAGTCGATACAGAGTCTCAGGCTTCCGTCCTTTTCTTGACGAAGAGCACTGGAGCACCCCAAGGTGAGACACTGGGTCTGATGAAACCCTTATCTAGCAGTTCCTGCAGTTGCTTCTTCAATTCCACCATCTCTGTAGGGCCATCCGGTAAGGAGCCTTGGCAATTGGTCCTGTACCGGGTATGAGGTCGATGTTGAACTCAACCTCCCTCAATGGTGGTAGTCCAGGTAACTCCTCCGGAAAGACGTCGGGGTACTCCGACACAACAGGTACGTCATTCTTGAACTTTGGATCTGTCCTCAGATCCTGGGCATAACAGTAGTAGGCGGTCGCTCCCTTGGACACTTCTCATTCATCAGGGATAGTGCCGATACAACCTTCACAGTCGGCTGTTTGGGCTGCATTCGGTATGAAACTGTGATCCCTGTGGCTGACTTCAAGAGGAGGCGATGCTCTGCGCAGTGTAGCCTACCTCTGTATCTCTGTAGTGTGTCCATGCCCACAATTATGTCGAACCCCATGCCAGGGAAGACAATGGCATCAAAGAGGAAATCTGCTTCCTTGATGCGTATGTTCAAGTCCTTACATCTTACTGCACTTGATTAATTCTCTGGATGGCAATAAGACTGAGCAATCATGGATATCTTCTGTAGGGGCATCTATCTTAGCATGGAATGCCTGGGATATGAATGAATGGGAAGCTCCGGAATCAAACAGAACAGTGGCTTCCACCTCATTAATTAAGAACGTGCCTGAAATCACAGAGTAAATTCTAAGATTCTCAGGCATTATTCCCAAGGTAATAAATCAGGCTAGTAGTTATACCTGTGATGACCATCCCATTGCTCTTCGCTTGAGCCTGGTTCAACACAGTTAACCTGATCTCTGAGTTCCCAACCCCTACAACGACGAAACAAACTTATAAGATTTCCATTCTTATTAAGGTCTTCATGAGCATTTAATGACTACAATGCTGAAATTGCATAAATTACAAAGCTAGATCTGTCTAAAGGTCAGGTTTAAACGGCCAGGTTTCATGTGAGTCTGGTTGATGATGGATGTGGGGGGGCTGTGGGGGCTTAATTCTCTTCACCCCATGGTAGATAAGTCTGGCTGCTCCCCCGAATATCAGCACATCACCCGACTTCAGGAGGATCTTTGTGGCAAGATCCATTCTCTTCTGATCTCCAAATAGGAATTCCGCGTCGTCTCCAAGTGATATGGACACCACTGGAACTCCTCTGGTGATGGACTCCAGAGAGTCCCTATCCTGATGCATTCCTAGCTTACCTTCTTTCTCATAGAAGTTGATGATGCACACGTCTGAGGTTAGGTCTGGGACGGGCTCATCCTCCAATTCCTGGGCTGCTTTAACTGCAGCTCCAATGATGGTCTGCAACTCACCTGGAATTGGTGGCACCTCCACCTCTTCGTAGGTTCTAGTGGTGTGGTCCCACTTCTTACCTAGGCACATGATCTTCACCTTCATGGTTGCACCGTTCTTGAAGGTAGGGGTGTAAAAGTTTCCTCCTTTCACACCTAATTCTCTGATCTTGAGGATTAATGCATATTGGTCAGCTGGGGTCAAAAATTCTCGTAATAAGACCATCCCAGGTCTCAATATCTCACACTTCTCTGTGGGGTGTGGTTTGGCCTCAAAGGAAATGGTGGGTGTGGAAATAGGCAATACAGGAAAGCAAATATCGAAAGCTGAACGAAAACAACAGTTGCCATTAAGTAATCAAGTCAATGTTTAAACTGGTCTTAGCACAAAGGTGTAAAAGAAAGAGGGATTTATAGTTCATCCCTTACAATGCAGAGGAAAAATTATTTGAAGAAATGAAGCAAAACGAAGGTCTAAGCTTCTTCAGTAGGAAAGTAGTCCTCACCAGGTGAACTCGGGTCATCACTCGCCGATTCGACACGGTCCACCAGGTTGAGAACTGGTGCTTTGCCTGGCCTCTGAGGGTAGTTCTGGGCAGGACGATGGGTAGATGGTCCAGCACCTCCGGTGCCACCTCTACCTCCTCCTCCACTTGTATTAGTAGCTGGGGCTTTAGTCGCTGACCCGGTGCGTGGCTTGTAGTTCCTGGAATCCGGGTTCGAGAAGCACTCAAAGGATCTATGCCCCTTCCTGCCACAGTGGTGACACGTCACCAGAGTCCCGTCACACTCCTTTCCTGGATGGTCCTTCTCACACTTCCTGCAGAAGTACCTTCTTACGGGTTGGTTTCCTGTTCCAAGTCAAGGTCAGTAGCGTGATAGCAATATGTAAGCACATTGTAGATTTTGTATTATCTTACACTAGGTGGATGGGAGCGGATTGGCTCCGCATCCATATGTGAAGGAACCATGGCCTTTTCATTCTTCCCCTTGTAGAACTTGCCCTTCCTTTCATAGTTCTGGGAAGAGTTTCCTCCACTACCTCCTCCAGTATCTCCCTTCCTCTTGCCTAACACAGAATCCTGATAGGCAATGGTGGTTTCGCAGTCGTTTGCATCATCGGCTAGTTCCTGTCGTTACAATATGTGTTAGTGGAAAAATCTTATAACCAGAATTCCAAAGTCATATTCCATACCTGTAAAGTTTTCCCTGGTGGAACCGATCATGTTCATTATCCTGAAGTTCAAGCCAGTATGAAATTATCCACCAGGTACCTCGGAGCGTAAGCTCCCTCTCCAATGACAGCAAGCAACTCCACAAACTTGTCATAGTATTCAGCAACAGAGGAAGTCCCTTGCTTCAGTTGCTCAAATTCACTTCTCATCCTCTTTTGTAGGTAGGACGGGTAGAACTTAGCTCTCAAGGCCACCAGAAAAGCTTGGAAATCAAAGTTCGCCTGAGCGGTCAGCTCGGCTCTGGCTGTCTGCCACCATCGATGAGCTGGCCCTTGGAGGAAGTATGCCGCTATGTCCACTTGGCGATCTGCTGGGACATGTAGAGAGGTAAAAGCCTTTTGAATCTCAGCGATGTATTTCTCCAGGGCTTTCGGTACTGGCTGGCCTTCATAGACTGGGGGACGAAGATCGTTGACCGCTTTCAACCAGTTGAACTCTCGCGGACCGTGGGGTGGGGTGGTGGTGGCGGTGGTTGAGGGATCTGAGCCTGCTGCTGAGCTAATGCAGCGGTTACAATCTGAGCTATGACCTCAGGGGTAACAGCATCGGGTCCGTAACCACCTGGGGTCCCGCTCCTCGTCCTCCTCTTCTCCGCGTCCTCCTCTTCCTCCTCTTTGAGACATTTTAGCTGCTGAGGATGGTATTTGTTGTTCAGAAGTTGTATGTTAAATCTAGACATCTATGTAGTAACGTGCGAAGTGTTTCATAACTACCCAGGGACGGTGTGTAGTTAGAGTGTACATGAGTGATGTAATAAGGTCAAGTATGGGGTAAGGGTAACGTGCCTTTCTGGAATCCTCACTTCCCAATTCTACCCCAGTTCCCCAGTTTTAAGGGCACCTATATTCTAAGTATTTCACTCGGCTTGTTTTTCGGGCTCAGAGCGTAACTACGCTCTGATACCACTTTCTGTAACGCCCCTACTTATCATAAATGCAGCGGAAATAAATACTAAGGCGATTACAGATCATCGGGTTCCAAACACCCGGCACCAAACCTCACCAATTACAACTTATGACATTACAAGAGCTACGGTCTGAACTCGAGAAAACATAACATAAAAGAATAATAACAAAATACAATAGCTCTCCAAAGTTCCTAATTCCCATCCCATACACTCATACTCTTCGTGGCTACCTGTATAGCAATTCGTACCTGCAAGATGAAACCAAGCAGCCCACCCAGGAGGGGTGAGTCAGTTCCCTGGAATGGAACTGGTACAACTCTCCAAAATAACAGTTTAAAACATAACTCTTAAAAATAAACAATAAGTTGAAGCCAAACACTTAGAACAATAGCAGAAGAACAAGACACACCAAAACACCAAGTCAAAGATAACAAGTCAAGGATAGAGAAAATAACATGAAGGTAAAGTGAGCCAACATAAAGAAACCACGCCAGAAGTTAGTGAACATCCATTGCTTAAGTTAGATTCAGTTCCAAATAGGATTAGATAGACCCAAGTAGTCACAAGGACTGGAAATGTAAGAAGATATCCAAGAATTAACTCAAGAGTGGAATAAAACCAATTGGAAGAGATGGCCCCCACCGCCAGTCAGTTGCCACAAGGGCGAGGTAAACAGACCTCCGCTGTCAGTTGCCACAAAGGGCGAGGTATAGCAGACCTCCGCTGCCACCGACCCGTTCTCGGTCATCGGTGAAAAGTGAGTGCACCACTTAATAGAAAGAATCCATACCCAATATATACCAAGTTTGACATTCCCCATATTCCCACTAGACTATTAACTGTACAAGTGCAATACCAAAACACTCAGTCCTACAGAGTGCAGAGGCGTAAACCCTCAACAGTCAATATCTAATGAGATAACCAGATAAAAGGAACCAATGATCATGTGAGTTGTACATCCAAGGCTCAGTTAGTCACAACAGGCTGAGTTAGTCATACAGACAATTCCTTTCAAGATACATTCATACTCATTTAGCGTTTCCCAAAACGTTCCATAAAATTCGTCACCAAAAATATCTGAGTACGAGAAATCGTACAAACATTCCATAGAGTCCAAAACACAACAAGCTGAGTACGAGAAATCGTACCTGGTATATGTAGAGCAGTAACCAAACTCGAAAATGCGAACTACTTCCACTAATTACCTATAATTAAAGTATTCCAAGCATTAATTAGTTAAAGCACTATAATGCTACACATCCCCATTTTATTAGTCTTAGTTTTGTTTACAGTTACTCCCTCTTAAGGATCTGGTTAGACCTCGTAATTAAATCTTTTGTGCATACTTAACTTATTCCATTTACCACTCCCGATAAAGGTTTGTTTAAATTAATCCCCTGGGTTACGATTGGCTAACTTACTTTGACACCTATTAAGGTTTAGGATGTGTATTTCCCCCTAATAGTCTACCTGGATGTCATACTAACCTTTAATTTTTAATTGCCACGTAGGAATTAGGTTTATCCCAATTTTCCCTCTTAATATGTTTCCATAAGGAATGTTACCTCTTTTATTACTTCTAATGTATTTATATACACACTTATATTTCCTTAGGATTTATCCAAAACATTCTTTAAGAAATTCTTACTGTATTTAATTATATCTAATATCTTTTAGACATCTCCACAACTGATATATGGTTTATAAAATAAAGTGTTTGCCCTAGTTTAATTAAGCATATTAACCTCCATAATAATAATATGTAGTTTAGTTTAATACCTCGATTTGATGTAAATCCCTATTTAATTCCTCTCATATAAATACATTTATGTGTAACAACTTTTACTTCACCGAAAAGATAACACCCAAAATATTTATAAACATACTGATATAAAATGTTAATTTAGGTTTAATTATTTTCCCATCATAAAAAGTTAATTACCCAACCTTACTTTAATTTTTAGTTACATTAAAAACCTTATATTATAGGTTATTCTTAAGAAAAACTCATAAACATAATTTTTAAACCTATTTACCCTTGTCCAAAAATCCCCAAACTTATTATATAATAAACTATAACATTTTACAATATTATAAAATTTTTATTTCATAAAAATATCTTTTAAAATCACCCAAATAAACCCATAATACCCGTAACTTGCAAAAATCATAACTTATGTTTAAAAGCTCAAAACCCATATTAATTTACATCAAAATAAACTAGATTTATAAGGAATCTATGGTTAAAATTTCAAGTCAAAACACATTCGGGAAGGCCATTAAATAAATCTAGCAAGTTAGGGTTTATTTCTGAATATGATATAAAAACTTATACTTATATTTTAAAACGTTTTAATCGTGGCCGTCCGTTTCTTTTAACTGAGATCGGACGGCTCCTGATCGTCGAGTTCATCAGTGAACTCAAATTCGATCCCGAGTACTAATCTACCGTTTCTCTTAATCCACAGAACCAAATCGAGTGGTTCTTGTTCCATTGAATTCGAAATTCCAAGACGCATCTATTGACACCAATTTCCCCAAATTTCATGCAGTATTACGCAAGATTGAATCTGGGTTCGAGTTAGGTTGAGTTTCGGGTTTTCGAATCCGATTTTGCCAATTCCTCTCGATATAATGCATAATTGAATAAATTGCTTTGTGGGTTGGTCGGAAACATGACCACGAACATCAATATCGGAGCAATTTGATCAGAAACTCACCGGAATTGCATTAACGGGGCGAAATCGAATCTGGAAAACTGGAAATCATTATTTCATGTGCAGTTCGAGTAGCCTACTTCATGGGTCAACTCGTGCTAACTGAGATTGATTCAATCCATGTCACCTACGTCATTTTAAAGTAGACATGTAACTCTAGATGTTAGTGGAAGAATCATTGAATTTGATAAACTAGGGAGAAAGTTATAGATCTCACAAGATCCGAGTTTACCTAGTTGGTTCGGGATGAAACTGGGCAGAATTACCGCCGTGATCGAGTGGCCAACTTTAGACAGATCTATCTCCCAAACCCGTGAGAATCAGCCTTGGCCATAAACATGAAAGTTGTAGAGGGATTAGAGACCTTCAAAACAAGCTAAAGAACACGAGATTTGGATGAGAATTGAAGAAGTTATGGCGTGACGAAGTTTACCCGATTTCAGGCAAAACTGCAGTTCTGGGTTACGAACTTGCGAGGAGCCAACTTTGGATCAATATTCCGGTCATTGTAGAAGGAGTTAGATAGTGTGTGAGTAATGGTTGGAAAGAGGAAAGATAGAAGAATCGAATGAAAGAAAACGGCATACCAAATGGTGGAGTAGGGAAAAAGATATAGATGTCTAAAGATCGACCCTCGACATGCCAAAACCGCTGGGAAAATCAACCGGTTAAGTGTTGGGTGCTGACTGGGCGTGACACGTGTCCTGGACACGTCAGCATCCTTCAAAATTTTGGCTCTAAACTTCAATCTATCATAACTTTGGCTAGGATGATCCGTTTTTGACGTTCTTTTTATCGATCTTCATGGTTTTTCATAACCTATTTATTGGTATAGGTTTCATGGCCTAGTTTGACCATTCTCAAAAAGTCAACTCTAGCAAGGCTTAATAAGCTTTAAGGTTTCTAGAATTTAATCTTGACTTTTATGTTTCAAAACAATGTTCCAACACTTCCTAAAATCTTTATAATATATTTGGAGTGTTTAGAAATTTTCCCAAGATTTATTGACTTATAAATCTTATTATTAAATTCATAATACATATAATAATGTATAATAATTAGGGTTAAATAGGAGAAAACCCCTAAATAAACTTCACAACTCCATATAATAATTTAATATTCATTATTCCATATAATAATTTAATTTTAACAAAAGAAATCCCCTAAATTAATTTAAATTAATTTAGGGGTATTTCAGGTTTTTAATGGGTTAATCACACACCCCTCTCTCTCACACACGCACAACTAACAAATAAGTAAATCAAAAGCTAAAGTAAAAAGTACAAAAAGTAAAAACAAGGGGGACTCTCTCTCCTCACTCACTCATTTAACTCTTCTCTTACCTCCCTCATTCCTAACCCAAAGATTTCTCCCTCCTTTCTCGCTGGGTCGATTTGAGCTCCCCAACAACAAACAAAATGGCTTCCCTTCTTATCTTCCATGCTCTACCCCATGTGAGCTCTAAATGTAAAAATAACTACATATTCTTTACTCCCCTCATCATCTTCTACACTTCTCTCTTTTCAAAATCTCAAAATGATAAAGTTCATCTCCATGGGTTTGGCCCATTTGAAGAGAAAGTGGTACCAAATTAAAGATTGGAGTCTCCTCTCTCCATTAAGGTACAATCTCCATAAAAGATTCAAGTTCTTTCTCCACCTTCTTGTGGTAGCCGATTTTGCCCTATGTAATGCCTTGTTTTTCTCTCTCTCTTTTGAGCATCAATTTCACCTTGCAAATGGTGGTGGATTCTCCTTCTTGAACCAAGGGCTAAAATCCCTCCTAAAAACACCCCAAAGGTAAACCCTAGAAAACTTGCTTTAAACATTTCCATGAACTAGCATTAATTTAAGGGTTAGTCTGTTAATTATCCTTGTTTTGTGTGCTTTGGGGGATGGGAGTGGAGTTTGGCAACTCCATTCCCCATGTGACCGATTTGTGCAAGAAAAGAGGAGAGAAGAATTGAAAAGGAGAGAAGGAAATATAAGTCTCAGGTAAGAGCTCCTTCTTAATGCTTAATTTTAATGCATTAGAGTAATGGGAATGGGTGAACAAATAAAGAACCTAAACTATTGTATTAGTATTGTAGTTTGTGGAAGTTTGAGTATTTATGAGCTTGTATTTGGATTGTAGGCCTTAGAGCCAAATAAATTTTGTGTGTGTGTATTAGTATGGGGGTTGAGGAAGTAATGATGTATTGGTATTGTAATTGAGGAAGTATTGGTGTATTGAGATTTTGTATGTGTGCTGGTAGAACCCTTGTGGTTTGGCTTGGATAGGGATGAATTTGATGAGAAAGGACATGTGTGGATAAGTAAGAAAGTAGGTGAACTATGGCGAAATTTTAGTAGGATTGTGCATTAAGAATGACTTGGTGAATGGAGAACCAAGGTGTGTATTGGTGTTAGTAGAGATACTTAGTAACCATGGAATGGTAGTTGTGGTAAGAGGATATAAGAATGTACAATCTGTAGCAAATAGCATGTGAAAATGCATTGGAAAAACAAGAGAAAGAGTTAGTGTTTGTAACCTTGAAGATGGAGATTTGACTTGGGTATAGTTGTGCATATGTCTAGAAATGAATTGGTATGGTAAATGAAGTTAGGGAAAAGATGCAAAGAGCAAAGGAAAGTGTAGAAATGCACAAGTGTGCAAGTTGTATTAATAAGAATGGAAATTTGTAGAAATTGGGTAAGAAATTGAGTATGGATTGGACCAAGGATTTGAAGTGGTTTAGAGCATGTTTAGAGTGATTATTATGTATGAAACTTGTGGAAAGATTAGGGAAAGTTTGAAGGTGGTTTAAGGATTGATTAGGGGGTGAAAAATCACCTCAATAGCAGTTTCTAGCAGGGTCCGAGACTTAGGATATGTACCAAGTCCCGAACCGCATCAGAAAAATGGTCGAGACTCAAAACAGGTATTGGTCCAGGTCCTTAGTCCAGGACCAAGTCCCGGACCAAGGTGTTTGTAACACCCCAACTCATAAAGCCATACTTATCTCATAAACCTCCGTTCACTTATATTAACTCAGCAGCGGACTTCTTACAATATTTGGTGTTACCGCGTTAGTTAGTCACCCACGTGACTAACAAGGCATACTAAAATCTCCAAGATCTAGCTACGGTCTGATGGACCCGAATATACCGAACATTAGTGCTTGCAAGCCTTAACCAATTACATAACGATCATACAAGCTCCTCACATCCTATACAATTTACTAACTCAAATTACCATACGAGAGTACATGCACAACTCGTAGGTCACACTTAAACCTTAATAATGCATCTACCCCATCATACTCTTAGGACAGTCGCCTTCTGACGTTCACCTGCAAATATAAACAGTAGCCCCCGAGGGGGTCAGCACCTTTGCTGGTACGATCCTCTCATGGCCCCCAAGCTAACGTGGCTACGACGGCTAATTGTCGATAGCATGGAGGTTGATTAGATGCACAACATAATAGAAAGTGCAATAAACACAAGCCAAATATAAACAATCAAAGTTCAAACACAATGAACGACTTAAAAGCGTTCCCTTAATTAGTGAGTTAATCATTTAACTCCTTAAGTTAAGTTTCCTCTTATCTCAGTCCAACCTTATCTTACCTCAATCAGAATCCTTATCTCAGTCTTAGGGTACAAACCATTCTTTAAATAGAAATGGTTGTACCTTATCTCAAACCTTATCTCATCTCAGTTCTTATCTCAATTAAGTCAACCGTTCTTTAATTAGAATGGTAGTTCCTTAATTCATTGTTTATCTTGTCGGGTCAAGTAACCCTAACCAATGAGTTATCAGCTCCATTGGTTTACATAAACAATATTTGTTAGAATTAGTTGGGCATTTTAGGTAGATCCCACCACACCATCTCAGTATGCCTCCCTCCTCGAACAAGAAGTCCAAGGAGGTCGAGTCTATATGTCGACTCTAGGCGATGAGTCCGAGGACAAGTCATATTTGGAAGACGGTATTTGATAAGGATACCGGCTTCCCCAAATACACATGTGCCGGTACCATTCCGGATTCCTCACTCCCCCCAAGTTCTAGTTAGTAGAAGGTCTCAAGTTAATGTTTGTTAGTTAACCACTTTCGGTTACTAAGAAAACAATATTTGGGAGTGTTCCTTAATCTCACACAATTCTTTACTACTTTAGTTAGTAAGTTCTCACGGTAAGTTGTGTTAGTTTTCAAACATCACACAACAATTCAATAAACATAATATTCCGGTTGCATGCTTTATCTTGTTTAGTGGGCACACAAAAACAAATAGCACACAAGCCGAGGAACACCTCGTTAGAAAGCAGGTCACAAGAAAACCATACCGTACACCTGGAGATTGGCTAGCTCTTAAAACGATGCTCGCCTAACCCGTCGAACACCTCCGACTATCTAGATCCTACAACATTGTAGCCGGGTTAATAACTTAATTATCTCCTAAACATTTCGTCACCATATGTAACTCTCTTAATTACTTCCAACTATATACACATGTGTATATTTATATATAACTCCTCACAAGTCTAAGTATATTTTTATACACATATATATATATATTTACAACATCATATTAACTCTACAAATACATTCCAACTTTAATAATTGTATTAACTTTATCATTACAACCTCTAATTAATTGTTGCAGAGTTCCGATCCTTCATTAATATACATATATATATATGTACTTATGTATTTGTTATAGCTTTAACGTCATACTTATTTTACACTAATCATCATGTAACATTTACTACACACATATCTATATAAGTATCTTCCCATAAATTTAATGTCGCGTATATATATCCATATCCACCTAACTTTCTAAATTCCCGTATGAATCTTTAAAATCCATTTCATTCGAATCGCCTAACAATATATATATATATATATATATTTATAATATAATTCCATTACATATCTATATATATGTATAAATAATATCCACTTAAACACTCACAATTAATACCGATTTTTATTAAACAAATTCTTTACCAATTTTAACTCATCAACCTAACTAAAAATATTAGTCCCGTTTACAAGTTACTAATTTACCATTTGATCATCTAAACTGACCCAATTCAATATGTTGATTCCTATCAGATCCTAATTGGGTTTAATTCCATTACAAAATATAATCATCTAGCTAGAAGCCCTATTGTCTAGTTCTAACTTCTAAGTAACATCTATTTCCGATTGAATCTTGAACCCACATTAATTTCTCCTTTGTCATTTCAGTGGGCTCCTTTAGCCCACTTTCCTAAGCCTAGTTAATTGATTTGTCAAGATTATTTAATCTCACTCACATTATTTGTTTTGACCCAGATTATTTAAGGCCCAAGTTAATTATCCTAATTAACTAGTTTTTAAGCCAAATTTCAATATTGACTTGCCACTACAAATCACCTAAATTTCTATAACTCACGTTTTACACCCATTTCCTTTTATTCACGTTTCTTTCTTAAATTTTCACTAAACTAACTACCTAACTCAATTCGCCTCAATAACAGTCGCTAATTACACCGAACAAATTAACCAAATTTTCAAAATCAACAACAAACTTAAACTTAATACCATGGTTTAACATTCACAGTTAATCTCCTCTAGTTCCTTTTCTGTTTCCACTAATCAACTTCTAGATTAACTTAAACTTTCAGATTACATGGTTAACAAAAAATCTTAATTTCATTGTCAAAATACCCAGATAAAGCCTTAAATTGATTTCTCCCCCCAATTCAACCCGTAATCCTAATTTAATTTGTTCTATTCGAACAGCCCCACATTCAATTTCAGATTCCTAAATTTTAAACAGTCGACTATAACTCCCAAACATAATGCATTCATAACTCTAATTAACATGTTTCCACAATTCAAATCCTATTTTTGAACATATCAACCCATTCGAATGAAACACAAAAATTTGAACACGAAACTAACACCAACTAACCTTAATTTCGGTTTCATTAAAACTTCACAAACTTGTCAGTTTCAGAAATCTGTAGTTACCCAACTTAAACTTGAATTTTGCACACAGTCAAACCACTAGAAACTCTCAATCAAATTCAAACCCTAACCAATTTCAATTTCAGAAACACATATAATTCCCCATGTAATTTTGAAACTATCAACATCACCAAAAATTCACATTGGCAAGTCCATGTACAAATTCAGGCAGAAA
The DNA here is from genome assembly GCA_023374045.1 of Limonium bicolor. Lineage (NCBI taxonomy): Eukaryota > Viridiplantae > Streptophyta > Magnoliopsida > Caryophyllales > Plumbaginaceae > Limonium > Limonium bicolor. The sequence continues at coordinate 317,804,335 of CM041778.1, read as the reverse complement.
CGAGAAGAAAATTCGGAACCTCCACAATGTTCCCATCCGCAAGGTACTAGCCGAAGCTACAGATTTTTTTGCAAGGGAATTTGGCTCTAATGGCACCGAAAATCAGAGGAGAAGGAAGAAGTTTGTTTCCTATTTTTTTTTTGGGTTTCGAATCTAACTTATAATCGAACAGAAGACACACTAAAACGAAAATAAAATCTGCTAATGTACACCTTGAATCCTTAGAAGTGATTCTCGTCTGCAAACCCTTGGATTCTTCGTGATTTTGCTTGGCCTTCTCTCGGCTCCTTCTACGCCTGAACCGCCACCAATACCGCCACCAAGGTCAGCCTTCGACGTCCAGATTGAGTCGAGGAGAAGAGAGGAGTGTTGGTTGAGAAGGATGAAGAGAGTCGTTGGAGTTCGTCAGGTTAGGGTTGCAAATTACCGTGTTGGGAGAATGAAGAAGGATGAAGAGAATGGAGGGAGGCGGCGAAAGAGATGAGAGAAAGGGACTCTTTGCCAGGAGTTAGGGTTGCAAATTCCCGTAAGTGAATTGGATTGAGAAGGATGGGCTGGGTTTATTTGTTACCGTGAGCGAACAGAAGATTGGGCCGGCCCAGTCTTATGGCTGGTCGGCCCATTTTTTTTTTTTGAATGTTATACTTATAATGTCGTCTTGGACTCGTTTTATGTCCGTTTTTCATGTCGTTTGTGACATTGTGTCCCGTTTAATGAGACGAACCATTTTATGATTCCTAATTTATTTTTTCCAACAATAACCATCATTGTCATTTATAAATTTCATTAGTTATAATTTAATTCCTAATTGGTTTGCATTTTGCCATTTTAGGCGAAAACGTGACGTCTTTTATTCTGATTGTTTAACCAATTTTCCAATGCCTCTAGAATTACCCAAATAATATTATAAGGTGTCCACGACCTCGTTTTCACTTCTAAAATATTCGTAACACGTTTATCGAGGTAAAACGATTAGTTTTATTTTCGTTTATATTTCTTTTTCTTAAACCTTCATAACATCATTTTAGGTTTCACTAATGTTTCCTAAGGAATTTTTATGGTATAATTAAATATTATATTATTCCTTGTACTTATATAAAGGTATTTAATTCCTTAATCTCTCATTAATTACTTTTATTTAATTAATTCATGATTAATTAAAGTAACTAAGGTTTGGGATATTTCAATCTACCCCCCTTAAAAGAACTTTGTCCCAAAGTTCCCATGCATCTTATATCATTAGAGTACACAGGTAACTTCATACCATTGATAATATAGATCATGTTTATGTATATATAAACCTACAGACTCATATGGTCTGTTATATATGTATACTACAAATACCACACAACATGCCTCAGCATGTATAACACTTAAAATTCCCTTTGATGCATTTTCCCCATGTCACCGGTCAGAAGACGAAGGCATATGCGTCCTCAGCTTCATGAGCGAAACTCAATAAAAGAAAATCCTTTTTACGAGGCCACGCAAAAGAAATTCCTTTATTTAAAAATACAAGTCAACTCCAATTCCACTTTATGCTAATGCATTTATTCTTAACGTGATTAATTGTGACCACTGAAGGGAGTCTCAGGAATCATTCGACCCTGATGTGATCAGCACCAGTGTCGAACTATCCCTCCACCCCAATTTTGTTCGGTTTCCCTTGATCCCTAGAAAATCAAGTTCCACCTCTCACGTCATTTTCAAACATCAAATAACTCACTTATTTTCAATTTTCTATCTTTTTAGTCATTCTAGTCATAATCAATACATCTCCAAAATGTGGACTCAGTCCATCAATCATTCCCAATTCACTCAGTTCACCTCTCAGCAATTACCTAGAGAATTTAATTCGTACTAGGTTCTACATCGGTTTCATACCAATTCTTACCTCATAACATTACCATCCCATGCTTCATACACATATCTAATATATCTCATAGTGTTACCTTATTCTTATCTCATATATAGTTTCATACCGACTCATATCTCATTTATTTCTTGAGTCTATCTAATCCTCTTCACTAATTCTCTTAACTTGCACTCACACCAGAGTTAACAAGATAGGTACTTAATACGTATGGTATTCGCATCTTCTATGCACAATAACCATAATTAATCTTAGAATATATACATATGTAGATGTAAAACAAATTCTCAAATTCGTTTGTGCTATGCACATCGTAGTTTGCGTACTTGGTACGTAAACATACGCTAAGCGGTTTTTCACTCTACCCCCCCTTCAAATGGATTACGCCCACGTAATCAACATTATTTCCTTCTTGAACATCGGTTCAAGGTGTCTAAGTCTTATGGAGCATTCTGGCTTTCATGTAGTCTATCTCACTTATGATTCGATCAGAGGGTCTTAACTGTGTTAATGGCTTAGTCTCTGTATCGGGGACCCTTAACGGTACTTATACCAGTCTCTCTAATGTGTTCGGGTTTAGCCTCAAAGGTTCTAAAGCATTCGGTCGATAAGTCATATATTTATCCAACTAGAAGATGTGTGGTATATCTTCCCTTTCCCGTTCATTAGGTATATCAAACCTTTAAGGTATCGGTCTAATAGCTTCCGCTGCGCGACTGTGATAATCTTAGGCTTAACTGCCTTTCTTATCCTTCATAGTATTTTATATCCTCATTCTGAATGCTTATTCTTTAGTACTAAAGATCTCTTAATGGACACGTGTTATCTTTATATATACACGGCCTTTATGAGTTGTAACCCGTCTATCCATTCTCCCTGAAGATCTAACGTTCATACTCTTAGTGTTCTCTCAAGTGTCTAAATAGTTCTTTCCAACTGACCTTTGGTCTGAGGATGATTCTCAATCTGAAACTACTGTTTAGTGCTTATTGCGCTTACAGTTTAATATTTACGTCTTAAAACATGTCCAATGTCTGTACTTAATAATCCGTGCTCTTTGTACTTCATAGTTCTTAATTATTTGTTCTCTGATTCCTTTGTGTTGTTGGTTCAACTGAATTCCTTCTCTTCAACTGTTTGTGGTAGTAGCTGCTCTTGTCTGATCTTGTGTCGTTGACCGTGGTACGGAGTCGACTACTTCCCGTGTTCCTTACACTACTCGTCTAAATGCATGGGGTACCTTACTGGTACATTACTACTTACTTACTCGACCAACTCATAAATGAGTCTGCCAGGCTTGCAAGCCCCTGTGGGGTGCAGTCGTCCCACATCTCGTTTTAGTAAACTCGTAGTGTCTGTCACACGTTTAGCCATTGCTAACTATGAAGTATTTTGTTGTCGATCTCCTCTTTCATCGTTCCATAATAAACACTTATTGTTCTTCTTGAACTTAATCAAGGGAAATCCATTTATTATGTTCTTGGGTATGGTATGCTCTAGCTTGTTTCTGTATTTAGTACGGACTCTATCCTTTAGCCATTGAGGTCTCTTTCCATCGAGCATTTCATCTTGTTTCCCATGTTGATCTGCTAGGAACGCACTTCTAGTTCCTTAAGGAATGGACAGTGTGCTTCCTGTGAAATCTTACATCACATGGTCTAGACTACTGGCATTAACGCACAGTTCGTCAACCATCTCGTTTCCTCACTTATATGGTTTAAGCTTATAATTCTTATTGCCTCAGTGCCAATATTTGACGATTTATATTTATTGGTCACTTTGCTGTGCATCATGACTTCATTCATTTATACAAATATTGTCCTATGGCTTTTTGCTACCTTTATTCTGTTACTCATTGGTGGTGCAACTCATCATTTCTCTAACATCTCGTCGTTGTAGCCACATTGGGAGTTCTCCAAGTTCGGGTGTATGGCGGTTGTCGTACTGTGCCATAAGATCGTTATCTCTTAATGTGAAGATGTTTTGCTTCTATTTCGGGTTCACAAGTAAGTTAGTCTCTCTCACATTCTTCCATCCTTTATGATGTTATTTACCAAGTAATTTAACTGGTTACAAAAGAAGTCATCCTTGAGTCATAAGCTCTTCTGAGCGTTGGTCACCTGACGTGCCGTATTGTGCACTCATAATGTTTATCTCTGACGATTACTGATTTTCAATCCTGAGCTTTGGATATAAGGACTGTCTACGCAACCTTCCTTATTACTTATGTGTAACTGGTACGTTCCAAGGAAATCTCAAGGTTTACGGTTTCCGTTCTCTAATGAACGAGTATTCAATCTCGAACAAGGGAAAGCCCTTCTTGAGGGGTTTATTCCCACTCAAGGCCTTACATTAAGGAGAGGTATCCCCACCCTAAAAGGAGTGGTTTGTTCTCCGCCCCCGTCAATCATATTATCTCTCTATTCTCACTGGTGCCCATTCTGGCAATTCCTCCACAATTAAATTATAGGTCATTCTATCTCATAATTACACCTTAGTTCACTCATTTTTTTACTCAATTATCCTTTAATGATTCCTAGTAAGTCCTAGGTCATAGTAACTCACTTAACACCTAATACACTTGGTTTCTACAACATTTCACCATGACTTCTCTACTATATTATCATGCCCAAATGCATAGATTTTCTCGTCAAATCAACCCAAGTTAGTCACGTCCTTGTGGGCATTCCACACACACCAGTTACACTCCAACTACTTCAACTCACAATACAATTGCATAAACCTTAAATTGCTTGGCACTTAGGCCTTTAAATGACATAATTTAAACACTGAATTTCACATAGCCACCTGCACACAACAATAGTCACATGGCTCTTAGCCTTTAAATGACATATTTTGAAATACCCCAAACCTTGATATGTGGTTTAAATATCAATTATGGTATGTAAAGGCTAAAAAGGTGCCTTAGTAACATCAGTGAACAATTTAAACCATAATAAATGCAATAAAGCATTAAGACACATTTGAGCAAAAACATGCTCTAAGCTATGAGTGAACTTGGTTAGGACCCAAAGAGCCTACCAAGACTTGATAACATTAAATTATGATTTAATAAGGCTAAATGAGTCCTTAAGAAACTTTGGTAGACAATGAAACCAAACAAAACACAAGGTAATACCTTAAAGTCAATATGAGCAAAAAATGTGCTCTAAGCTTGGGAGGAATGTGTATAAGACCTAATGGTCATACCTATACTTTGTAAATATGTTAATGAACATATTAAATCAATTACTAAAGAAAACCAAGCTTGAAAACAAGTTAAAACGCAAAATGTGCTTTAAGGAGTCTTAAAGCACGTTTTGAAAAATTGTCTTGTAAATGAGTTTTGAATGGCTAAATGTCCATCATTACTCTTTAATTAACATGTGTACTATATAGTATCACATTTGGGTGGCCATATTAGTGGGAAATCAAAAATTTCACTTCTATGTGCCTTGTTATTAGTGAATAGTGATTTTTATAACTAGTTTGTAACATATAATGTTATAAGTGAGACAATTGACTAATAAAGTCTAAGTACCCCTAGGTACTATTTGGGGGGGTTTTTCTAAGGTGTGTGACTCACCACCCTTGTTAGTTTGCTAAGAAAAGAAAGAATGACTAATTAGTATACTATTTGCTTTATAAGAATAAATATCTTAACAAAAGCACACTTATCTCTTCATTCTCTTCTTTCCTCTCATTTCCCCCACGTTGGCCATCTTCTTCCTCCTCCTCTCTCCAACGATTCCAAACAGAACCATGATATTCTTCACCCTTCTTCACTTGTAAACTTATGACTCCATGCTCCGAATTTAATTCCGACTATACCGTTCTCTTAGTTGGAGCAAGCTCTACAACCTTGTCCTTCAAATCCTCAAAACCACCATTTTGGTGCCAAGGAGAACTTCCATGGAAGGGCTTGAGCTAATGTTTTTATGCCTTGTTGATCACCTTTGCTTCAAGGTAAGGAAAAACCAAAGAAAACTCCATTTCCTCTCTTTTTAGTACATGGCCGAAAAATTAACCTCACCATGGTGTCTTTACCTTGTTTGTTTAGCTTCATTTGAATCTTCCAAGGGCTAGGAGGAGTCCTCTCTTGATATATATTCAAGCTCTCTTTCCATTCCAAGGTAAAACAATCATGTTAATACCTTAAGATAATATATGTAACTAGGGTTTACAATGAGATGAAGCTTAAAAGCTTGAATACTCATTATGTTGTTTGTACAATGTATAGAACTTGACAAGGATCAAGTACCCCCACCGGTTTGTAAGGAAACAGGAAAGAAGTTTGTGAGGAAAAAGAGGTAAACAAACTATCTCAATGTAGTTTAAATGCCTTAGGAAAATGAGCTTGATTTGCTTGATAAAATACCTAAGGAGCCAATGTTGAGTGACCTAGTAAAGTGTTCTCAAGGAGACTAGTAAAGAACATATGTTTTGGTGTTGTATTTGCAGGTCAAAGGCATTATTCATGTGGGGAAATTCCAGTGTTTAAGGTTTATGCAATTTAAGGGCCTAAGAGCCATGTTATTTAGGCCTAAGTGCCAAGCAATTTAAGTTATGCACTATATTGTGATGTAGTGCAAAATGTGTGAAGTTTGTGTATGAAATGTGTTTGATGGATTTTAGGTGTTCTTGAGTGAAATAAGGTGAAAACCTAAGTGTTTGGATGTGAGTTTATACAAGAGAAGCTATGGCCAAATTTGGGAAATGTGTAAGAAGTTCTAATGTTTTAAGAAGTTTTGGTGAACTAGGAAGTGTTAAAGGTGATTGAATGTTTACTGAGAAGAAAACATGTGTTATGGTGATTTAGAGTGATGCAAGGATTTAGGTGTTGTCTTGGAAGTTCTAGGAGTTCTATGGTGTTTTTTGTGAAGTATTAAAGTCTTGTAGGAGTTGTTAAAAGGTTTGGTAATGTTGGTGTTCGGAATAAGTGATGTTTAGGTATGATGTAAAAAGAAGATTTAGTTAGTAAGAAAATGATGCTTAAGAGATGATGTTAAGATGAGGAGAACTGTTTTGGGATAGTAGTTATAATAGGTGAAATGCCACCTAGGAATCATAAGGAGAAAACATTGTAAGTGTTAGAAATTTTGTGGAGATATAAGTAAAGGTTTAAGGGAGTAGGAAAAATAGTTTTGTGAGTGTTTAAGAATATCTTAAAGGTGTGTTTGGAGTGCCAAATGATGTTAGAACACATTAAGAGGCCTTAGGAAAAGTTTGGTGAAGATTTGACAAAGTTTGGGTAAGTTTAGGAGGCGACCGACCCAGGGGCCGACCCAGTTTGTGGGTCGGTCGAGCCTCTGTAAAATGTTTGGAATGTGTTCGGTAATGGTCCGACCCAAAAGGGTGGGTCGGACATGGGTCGGTCGGTCAAGTTTCAAAGGTGGAAAAATGTTCGCACATGGACCGACCCAGAATGGTGGGTCGGACGTGGGTCGGACGGGCATGTCTGTAAGAAAGTAAAAGGGGTCCTGTAATGGACCGACCCAGCTGTGGGTCGGTCGGTGGGGTCGGTCGGACCAAAAACATGGTTTAGGTTATGAAATGATATGTGATGAAGGGGATTGGTAGGTAATGATGTTATAAGGATGTTAAGGACATGTTAGGGGAGTTTTAATGACACCTAAGTGGGTTAAAAGTTGTATTAAAATGTAAGAGTGAAACAAGTTAAAAAAATGTAAGTTATGTAACTAAGTTAACGGGAAAAATTAAGCATTGACATTAAATGATCAAGCAAACCCCGATGTTAATGAAAACACGTGTGATGTTAACAGTTGTTCGAGAATTGCTCGAGGAACATATATGGACAGGATAAGTGGACTCCGGTGACAGGTATGGTTTTCTTGCAACCTGCGTCCTACCGATTACACCGGCTTGTATGCCAATGTGTTTTCTGTATGTTTGCCACGTTGTAAGATAAAACATGTAATGAGTTTACAGTAATTCATATATGTGGCGTGTTCAACTCCGATATACCATCTAACCTCGAAAGTGTTAACCTTAGTTAACTGAGTCTAGGATCACATGAGAGTTCGGTATTCGGAGTAAACGACCCGTACCATGGGACGTACTAACCACGGCTATGCGTGCGTTAATTGTGTGATATGTGTATGTGAATGTAGGGATCTCCCTTGTATGTTTAACCCCAGTTGTAATACTACTGTTTGAGTTGTTATGTGACAAGCTCCATAGTGGGGTTCTAAGTATTGTCTAAGTAAGTATTACTAAACAGTAGTGAGGAATCCGGTTTGGCCGGTCGCGCGCGATTGTTTGGGAGAGGGATCCTTCCTAGCCTTACCCTTCTCTTTGTTATGGTTGTTTCCCTCACGGGTTATGATCTCCCATTAGCTTACTCCAAAGCTTACCTATTCTGACTTATATCGGTTTTGAGTGGAACCTGTGTTTGTGTGGTGTGTTAGGCCTCCAACCCGAACCGCCTTCTTAAGTTACTCGTCCAACTATTAGGACGGTAATGAGTGTTCTTGTTATTGGTATAACGAGCTTATCATGAGACTGGCAACATTCTCTAGGCTCACCATGTGTAAACAAATGTTTGGGTCGGTTCCTAAGCGAACCATTCCAGTTGTGTTTATGTGTTTTGTTGTGATGCAATATTCATTGCGGTATTATGTTGTGTACGTATAAACGTGCAAGTGTTGTTAAGTGTTGTTGTAGTGTATGTTGTATAATGTGGAGTGTGTGAATAATGTGGAGTGTGTGGATCATGGATATGAATCCCAGTTTGTGATAAGAGGCGTTTAAGGATAACCCGATTTAAGGGTATGTGTCGCCTATTAAGGAAGTAGCTCCCATTAGAGAGGAACACTCTAGGGATAATGAATACCAAGAGTGACTTACTAAGTAAGGATATATATCCGTTGTTGAGCCCATTGAGGCAAAATGTTAAGCGATGTGTGTTATTGTTACATGCATGATTTAAAATATAATCAACCGCATGTTAAGACGACAATTAGTTGTGCGTGGCCCGGTAGCATGTGGGCTGCGGATTACCATACCAGCAAAGGTGCTGAGCCCCCTGGGGCCACCCCTTTCTCTTCTTTTCCTATTCAGGTACGAAGTGCTGGAAGCCGTTCGAGAGTAGACGGGTAGTCCGTTGTACATGGGTATTCATTTAAGTGTGTATACAGTAGGTGTAGTAAGACCGATGTTGTTTCGGCCCAGTTTATAATACTCGTATAGTTGATATGGGTATGTTGTTGTGTGTTGTTAATGGAAAGGGATACTAATGTATAGTGCTTGCTCGGGAATTTAGCCCATCCAGACCGGTACATTGTGTATGTATTAGCCTTGTTAGCCACGTGGGTGGCTAACGGCGTGTAACACCAACAAGTTAAGTAATGTGATGAGGTTGTTCTTCCGCTGCAGTTGTTGTAAGTATGATAATGTTGGATGGGGTGTTACAAAAAGTGGTATCAGAGCCAAGTATCGCTCTGATGACTGAATACCGAGCCTAGGAAGTACCGAGTTAGGATTTAAGTACTTTGGGTTAAGGGTTGAGTGATAGCGTGAGAGATACGCTAGATAGGAACTACCAGTGGGTACTGGAACCTACAGTCTCCATCCCACCCTCCACAATCCTTATATCACTTGGGAAACAACGCCAGAGAGATGAAAGTCCTCTCTTACTCGGGAATACCCGATCTGGCTGTTACTAAATACCCTTAGGGTACGGAGAACCTGTCCATACGGTAGATCCCCGAAACTGGGAATCCCGGAGACGGTCTCCATCTAACAATGTTAACCCGCATTTCATAGCAATGAATGAAGGATCTTGTATATTGGAGAATAGAATTTCCGGCAACATGGGTCGACATGCAGAGCAGTCGAGTAATAACCAGCTTTCAAACGCACCTACCGTGCAACAGGCAAGAAGTGGATTAGTGAAACCCGAACAGTGTCTACGGGACCACAGTTAATAAATAAAACACCAACGGTATACCAACCGACAAGGGAACTACACAAGTAGTGCCCAAACAGAGACAAGTCTCAGTAACCACGACAAGTGCGTGGAACGGGCTAAAAGAGAATACAATACTAAGATAAAGGGTCCCCAGAATGGGAAATACCCTAGTTGATGACCGTCTATTAAGACAGTAGGATCAGTGAGGGCCAACAGGCCACTGATGACAATATGGGTAAAAACAATACCACAACCGGTATTGTTAAACTGATAGCCAGTTAGCATGGCGCACTTGCCAATAGCAAGTGCTGCTATAACAGGGCTATTCGGGAAATTTATAAATCACTCCTACAAAGTACTTAGTAGTAGTACCATAAAGTTAAAACGAGGACACTATGACCATGGAAGGGCTTAAATAGCCTAACCTCTGTGATTGTAAGTACACCAGTCAGCAAGAAGCTAGACTTGTTAAGGTAAGAAGATGTTGTGGAACCATGAGAATTTTTCTTTAAACCCAGATTTTTACAAACCTACTCTTTTTTCAAACCAGATTTCCTTCAAACCAACACTTCTTTCCAACCTTCTTTTAACCAGACCAGTAAAACAAGGACAGTTGACAAGGATACAACAATGGATAAACTTTCCCTCGATTAAGTTCGGGAAGTAAGAATGAATATTGTCACGGGACAATATAAGGGAGTTGACACAACAATACTTCACCTAGGCGTGTGACGGACACTACAAGTGTACCAACTGTGTTGTGGGACGACCGCACTCCGATAGGAGCATGTGGGCCTGACAGACCTACTTATGGTTAGTTGGGTAAGTAGCAATGTATCAAAAAGATACCCATATATGTATACGAGTAGAGTCCGAAACACGGGAAGTAGTCGACTCCGTCTACGGTCAGCAGTATAATCAAACGAGAGTAAGGATTACAAGGAATAGTCGAAGTTAAGGACTTCAGTTAAGTTAGCAAGACTAAATGGATTAATGAAACTCCTTTTCAAGGGAATGTTTAAGAGTTAGGAAGGCGATGTGCACTGACTGTTATATAAAGACATCACATATGTCTTAAGGATCCTTAGGGATAAACATGTTAGCTGGAACGGTGACCCAGCCTGTACATGGCAAGCAGATGCCTAATGTGGACACATTAATGTGCAATGACGGATAAATTCCCAGAATAAGTACCTACACTACCAGTAAATGTTAATCTTCACAAAAGAAGATAATAACCATAAAGAACGCGAAAGGCGTAACTAACGGGAATGTACCAATAAGTGTGAGCCAATGTAAGGGCATGACTTAACAACACCCAGGAGAAATCCTCGAAGGGTGTTCACAATCAACAATTGTTGAATGAAATACATGACAGAACATAAGGTTGAAACTAACACACAGTTTAGACATAAGTTGTCAGGAGACGGACTGACAAACCTAAGGGGCATCCCATGAAAGGAAACGTGGTGCAACGACCTTGTCATGGAGCCCAATACAACCTCTAACCATGTGATACTGTACAGAGAAGTACATGGGTGTGGACAGCCTATAATGAGCCCAGCTCAAGGCAAATAAGGCTATAATCCAAAAGCAGGATATATTATATAAATTCAATTGATTGTAGAAGTTTGTGTTGTATAATGAATAGAGTGGTAAACGAACCACTCTGCATTAAGAGTGGGGATACCCTCAATATTGTGAGACCGCGCAGGAGCGGTAGTCATGTGGATCAAGTTCAAGGAATATGTTAAGGATGGATGACGTTATTAGTGAAAGGGAGCAATTAACTTAGTACTATGTGTGTATAAAGTGAAGCACTTGGCTGCATAGTGCGGCTTGTGACTCGAATGATCGATGCTCAAGGAGCATTCGGTAGTCATCCAAAATGAGGGATGACCATAATGTGAATAATGTAAAGTTATGTGTTGAAGTTGAGGTGACAGTAGATACGATATCGTTGATGTTATACAGGGAGTAAGAGCACGGTGCGCAACAAGCGACCGTTGTATAAAGTTGTTTTAAACGATAACGTAAGTGGAGATGCAAAGATGAGTTGAGTTAAACAAACTGAGCAATAAGCCAGTGGTAGGTATTGTGTGATGAGGAACTCAGTGTGAATTCCCATGGCGAATCGCATAAGGGATTTACTGTCGAGAGTTGTACCGCCTCTGCACTCTGTATGACTGAGTGTTTTTGGTATTGCTCTTCGCAGTAAATGATCGAATGAAGATAGCTTGAATTGGAAACAATGTTGATTGTGGGACAATAATGTTCTAATGGCCGATGCATAGGAAATGCAAGACCACACCAATGAAAGAGTATTGTACAAAAATCAAATGTGGTGACATGATTAAACAGTAAGTGACTACAGTAGCACTAACTGCCAAATATCGGTATGGAATATACCCCCAAATGTTGGAAATAGCTGAGAGAGCACTACACACTAGTAGTAGCTCAAACTCAACCGACGTAAGTCGGAAGGGACAAGTCAATCATTGTGAAATACATAGCTGTATCACAGTAAGTTATCATGGAAGTGGATGGAAAAAAAAAAAATTGTGAAACTCACCGAATCCGCTCACGGTAAAAGATACCACGCGTCGGTTGAGAACCATTGTCACCAAGATAAGGGTAAACAATTGGGGATGTACATACAGTAAGAATAACAAATGGAGCAATTGAGCTCTACAGTTATTAGAGTTTCGCAGCAGAAACTAGTGAGCCAGTGATTCAAGTATTGAATGTAACATGGTGAAATGAGTGGATGCTAATTATTAACGCCTAGAAACCTCACAGGCCAGGACCGAAACCGGTTATGAGTTACAACTCCAATGAGAATTCCGGTTTAGGTAGGAACTTAAACCGCCTATGGTTGAGATCCTCTAATCAGAATCCGTTGTGTAATAGACCGCGTGGAATTAAAAACTTCACGACGGCAGAGCATTTAAGCCCAATTTAGTGAACTGATTACGTGGGCGTAATCCCTTTTAAGGGGGGTAGAGCGCAAAACCACTTGGTGTATATTACCGTACAAGTGTAAGTGTATGTGACTCGTATTGTGCATAGACAAAATTATTGTTTGTTTGATGATTGGTGTGTGTTGTTACGTAAAACAATACACATTCATTCATGGTTTAATGTGGTATTGCGCACAGAGGATGCGAATACCATTGTGATAAGTGTGTGTGTTTGGTTAACAATTGTGTGTGATTGTACAAGTGTGGGGAGTAGATAAACTCCCGGGGGAACAAAAGCCCCGACAGTGTATAAATGTAAAACCAGGTGTTGTATTTTGGATAAAATATATGTGTATATATATATATAAGTGATGCATGAAAGGGCATGATACCGACATAGAACCTAGTGAGAATAAGATTCCCTAGGCAACAGGATTAAAAGTGAATGGAGGTAACTGATAGACGGAGTTCTATCCTTTGGAGATGTTGTGATCATGACTAGAATGATTCAAAAGATAGAAAATTGGAAATGAGTGACTTACTTGATGCTTGAAAATGAATGGGAGGTGGAACTTGATTTGCATGTGATCAAGGGAAGCCGAACACAAATTGGAGTGGAAGGATAGTTCAACACTGATGCTGATCACATCAGGGTTGGATGACTCTTAAAACTCCCTATAAGTGGTCACAGATAACCACGCTAAGAAAAGAAGCAAAGAGCTTAAGTTGGACTTGGAGTTGTGTGTGTTTTCAAAGGATTTTCAATTGGCATTTATAAAACGTTGATGGATACTTTACATAATTAAAGTCTTCTTACTTAACCTCACAAGGAAATTTTAAACTTATGTGATTGTTTTAACCTCCTAAAGGCACGGGGACGGAAGGTGTCCATCGCGACCGTGTTCTGCGGGATCGCAGTGTATATCAAGGATTTTTGATTGCTATACATGCTCTGACATGTTGTGTGGTATGTGTAATGGATGTTGTTTTGACTTGGATTTCCTAAAGTGTATACTATCAAGGCCTATGAGTCTAAATGTGTGGTGTTACATAGACCTATGTGTCTAAAGACTGTTATGTTGTGGGGACCTATGTGTCCAAATGTTGTTATGTTACCCAAGACCAGTTAGTCAAAGGGGTGTTATGTATGTGTAAGTGTGTTAATACCCGGACCATAGAGTCCGAGGTTATCATGTGGATATGTTATGTTATGTGTGGATGTGAATGTGTTGCCCGGACCATCAAGTCCGAGGTTGTGATGTGAAGTGTGTTTGGTTATGGAAGTTTATTTCCAAGTAATTCCCGTATCCTGATTTAATGATGTGTGGGAAAGTGTGAACTTCGAGGACGAAGTTCTTTTAAGGGGGGTAGATTGAAATACCCCAAACCTTGATATGTGGTTTAAATATCAAATTATGGTATGTAAAGGCTAAAAAGTGCCTTAGTAACATCAGTGAACAATTTAAACCATATAAATGCAATAAAGCATTAAGACACAGTTTGAGCAAAAACATGCTCTAAGCTATGAGTGAACTTGGTTAGGACCCAAAGAGCCTACCAAGACTTGATAACATTTAATTATGATTTAATAAGGCTAAATGAGTCCTTAAGAAACTTTGGTAGACAATGAAACCAAACAAAACACAAGGTAATACCTTAAAGTCAATATGAGCAAAAATGTGCTCTAAGCTTGGGAGGAATGTGTATAAGACCTAATGGTCATACCTATACTTTGTAAATATGTTAATGAACATATTAAATCAATTACTAAAGAAAACCAAGCTTGAAAACAAGTTAAAACGCAAAATGTGCTTTAAGGAGTCTTAAAGCACGTTTTTGAAAAATTGTCTTGTAAATGAGTTTTGAATGGCTAAATGTCCATCATTACTCTTTAATTAACATGTGTACTATATAGTATCACATTTGGGTGGCCATATTAGTGGGAAATCAAAAATTTCACTTCTATGTGCCTTGTTATTAGTGAATAGTGATTTTATAACTAGTTTGTAACATATAATGTTATAAGTGAGACAATTGACTAATAAAGTCTAAAGTACCCCTAGGTACTATTTGGGGCCGGTTTCTAAGGTGTGTGACTCACCACCCTTGTTAGTTTGCTAAGAAAAGAAAGAATGACTAATTAGTATACTATTTGCTTTATAAGATAAATATCTTAACAAAAGCACACTTATCTCTTCATTCTCTTCTTTCCTCTCATTTCCCACGTTGGCCATCTTCTTCCTCTCTCCAACGATTCCAAACAGAACCATGATATTCTTCACCCTTCTTCACTTGTAACTTATGACTCCATGCTCCGAATTTAATTCCGAGACTACCGTTCTCTTAGTTGGAGCAAGCTCTACAACCTTGTCCTTTCAAATCCTCAAAACCACCATTTTGGTGCCAAGGAGAACTTCCATGGAAGGGGCTTGAGCTAATGTTTTTATGCCTTGTTGATCACCTTTGCTTCAAGGTAAGGAAGAACCAAAGAAAACTCCATTTCCTCTCTTTTTAGTACATGGCCGAAAATTAACCTCACCATGGTGTCTTTACCTGTTTGTTTAGCTTCATTTGAATCTTCCAAGGGCTAGGAGGAGTCCTCTCTTGATATATATTCAAGCTCTCTTTCCATTCCAAGGTAAAACAATCATGTTAATACCTTAAGATAATATATGTAACTAGGGTTTACAATGAGATGAAGCTTAAAGCTTGAATACTCATTATGTTGTTTGTACAATGTATAGAACTTGACAAGGAATCAAGTACCCCACCGGTTTGTAAGGAAACAGGAAAGAAGTTTGTGAGGGAAAAAGAGGTAAACAAACTATCTCAATGTAGTTTAAATGCCTTAGGAAAATGAGCTTGATTTGCTTGATAAAATACCTAAGGAGCCAATGGTGAGTGACCTAGTAAAGTGTTCTCAAGGAGACTAGTAAAAGAACATATGTGTTGGTGTATGTATTTGCAGGTCAAAGGCATTATTCATGTGGGAAATTCAGTGTTTAAGGTTTATGCAATTTAAGGGCCTAAGAGCCATGTTATTTAAGGGCCTAAGTGCCAAGCAATTTAAGTTATGCACTATATTGTGATGTAGTGCAAAATGTGTGAAGTTTGTGTATGAAATGTGTTTGATGGATTTTAGGTGTTCTTGAGTGAAATAAGGTGAAAACCTAAGTGTTTGGATGTGAGTGTATACAAGAGAAGCTATGGCCAAATTTGGGAAAATGTGTAAGAAGTTCTAAGTGTTTTAAGGAAGTTTTGGTGAACTAGGAAGTGTTAAAGGTGATTGAATGTTTACTTGAGAAGAAAACATGTGTTATGGTGATTTAGAGTGATGCAAGGATTTAGGTGTTGTCTTGGAAGTTCTAGGAGTTCTATGGGTGTTTTGTGAATGTATTAAAGTCTTGTAGGAGTTGTTAAAGGTTTGGGTAATGTTGGTGTTCAAGGAATAAGTGATGTTTAGGTATGATGTAAAAAGAAGATTTAGTTAGTAAGAAAATGATGCTTAAGAGATGATGTTAAGATGAGGAGAAAGTGTTTTGGGATAGTAGTTATAATAGGTGAAATGCCACCTAGGAATCATAAGGAGAAAACATTGTAAGTGTTAGAAATTTGTGGAGATATAAGTAAAGGTTTAAGGAAGTAGGAAAAATAGTTTTGTGAGTGTTTAAGAATATCTTAAAGGTGTGTTTGGAGTGCCAAATGATGTTAGAACACATTAAGAGGCCTTAGGAGAAGTTTGGTGAAGATTTGACAAAGTTTGGGTAAGTTTAGGAGGCGACCGACCCAGGGGCCGACCCAGTTTGTGGGTCGGTCGAGCCTCTGTAAAATGTTTGGAATGTGTTCGGTAATGGTCCGACCCAAAAGGGTGGGTCGGACATGGGTCGGTCGGTCAAGTTTCAAAGGTGGAAAAATGTTCGCACATGGACCGACCCAGAATGGTGGGTCGGACGTGGGTCGGACGGGCATGTCTGTAAGAAAGTAAAAGGGGTCCTGTAATGGACCGACCCAGCTGTGGGTCGGTCGGTGGGTCGGTCGGACCAAAAACATGGTTTAAGGTTAAGAAATGATATGTGATGAAGGGGATTGGTAGGTAATGATGTTATAAGGATGTTAAGGACATGTTAGGGGAGTTTAAATGACACTTGAGTGGGTAAAAAGTTGTATTAAAATGTGAGAGTAAAACAAGTTAAAATGTTAAGTTATTTAATCAAGTTAACGGGGGAAAGTTATAAGCGTTAGACTTTAAACAAACATATTACCCCAATGTTAATGAAAACACATGTGATGTTAACAGTTGTTCGAGAATTGCTCGAGTTACATAAATGGACGTGATTAAGTGGACTCCGGTGACAGGTATGGTTTTCTTGCAACCTGCGTCCTACCGGATTACACCGGCTTGTATGCCAATGTGTTTTCTGTATGTTTGCCACGTTGTAAGATAAAACATGTAATGAGTTTACAGTAATTCATATATGTGGCGTGTTCAACTCCGATACCATAACCTCGAAAGTGTTAACCTTAGTTAACTGAGTCTAGGATCACATGAGAGTTCGGTATTCGGAGTAAACGACCCGTACCATGGGACGTACTAACCACGGCTATGCGTGTGTTAAATGTGTGATATGTGTATGTGAATGTAGGGATCTCCCTTGTATGTTTAACCCAGTTGTAATACTGTATGAGTTGTTATGTGACAGGCTCCATAATGGGGTCATAAGTATTGTCTAAAATGAGTATGTACTAACAGTAGTGAGGAATCCGGTTTGGCCGGTCGCGCGTTGTTTGGGAGAGGGTATCCTTCCTAGCCTTACCCTTCTCTTTGTTATGGTTGTTTCCCTCACGGGTTATGATCTCCCATTAGCTTACTCCAAAGCTTACCTATTCTGACTTATGATCGGTTTAGTGGGAACCTGTGTTTGTGTGGTGTGTTAGGGCCTCCAAACCCGAACCGCCTTAACTTAAGTTACTCGTCCAACTATTAGGACGGTAATGAGTGTTCGTGTTATTGTATAACGAGCTTATCATGAGACTGGCAACATTCTCTAGGCTCACCAGTGTGTTTGTGATGTTTGGGTCGGTTCCTAAGCGAACCATTCCCGTTGTGTTATGTGTTTTGTTGTGATGCAGTATTCATTGCGGTATTATGTTGTGTACGTAGAAACGTACCAAGTGTTGTTAAGTGTTGTATGTAGTGTGTGATATAGGTTGCATAATGTGGAGTGTGTTGTATAATGTGGAGTGTGTGGATCATGGATATGATTCCCAGTTTGTGATAAGAGGCGTTTAAGGATAACCCGATTTAAGGGTATGTGTCGTCTATTAAGGAAGTAGCTCCGTTGGAGGAGAAACACTCTAGGGATGATGAATACCATGGGTGATTTGTTAAGTAGGATGTATTATCCGATTGTTGAGGCCATTGAGGCGAAATGTTTAATGTTGTGTGTTGTTGTTACATGTATGATTTAAATATAATCAACTGCATGCTAAGACGACAATTAGTTGTGCGTGGCCCGGTAGCATGTGGGCTGCGGGATTACCATACCAGCAAAGGTGCTGAGCCCCTTGGGGCCACCCCTTTCTCTTCTTTTTCCTATTTCAGGTACAGAAGTGCTGGAAGCCGTTCGAGAGTAGGACGGGTAGTCATTGTACATGGGTAAACAATTAAGTGTATGTATACAGTAGGTGTAGTAAGACCGAAATTGTTGTCGGCATCAGCTTATAAGTACTCGGTATAGTTGTTAAGGTGTATGTTGTGGTTATTGTTAATGGAAAGGGATACTGATGTACAGTTGCTCGGGAATTTAGCCCATCAGACCGGTACATTGTGTATGTATTAGCCTTGTTAGCCACGTGGGTGGCTAACGGCGTGTAACACCAACAAGTTAAGTAATGTTATGAGGATGTTCTTCCGCTGCAGTTTGTTGTAAGTATATTAATGTTGGAGGGGTGTTACATACTTATCCAATTCTATTCAATTCTAAGGTAAAACAATCATCTTAATGTTTTAAGACAATATGTAAATTAGGGTTTATAAATGTGCTTAAGCATGAAGCTTGAATGCTCATTGCCTTGCTTGTATATTGATTAGAAGGTTGACAAGAAATCAAGGGTCTTGCCGGTTTTTAATAAAAAAGAGCAAGGGAAATACAAGTGTGAAGTTGGAGAGGAAAAGAGGTAAATGAACTATCTCAATGTAGTTAAATACCTTAGGAAAATGAGCTTGAATTGCTTAATAATATACCTAAGGAGCCAATGGTAAATGAGCTAGTAAATTATCCTCAAGGAGGTTATTAAAGGACATATATGATGTTGAGTGTAATTGCAGGTCAAAGGCAATATATTTATGTGGAAATTCGGTGTTTAAGGTTTATGTTATTTAAGGGCCTAAGTGCCAAGCAATTTAAATTATGCACCATATTGTGATGTAGTGTAATTGGGTGAAGTTTTGTGTATAAGAATGTTCTTGATGGATTTAAGTGTTCTTGGATGTTTAATGGTGAAAACTGTGTGTTTTGGTGTAACAAGATGTTAGTAGAACCATGTCAAAATTAGGTAATGTATAAGAAGTTCTAAGTGTTTTAAATGAGTTTAAGTGAACTAGGAAGTGTTTTATTAGAGAAAGAAACATGCATTAAGGTGCTCTAGAATGTAAAAGGACTTAGGCTTTATCATGGAGGATTTAGAATTCAAATGAGTGTTTTGGGATGCAACAAGGCCATGGTGATATTGTGTTTAGGATTTATACAAGTTTTGGTAAACAATGAGGAAATAAGGTGTTGTGAGGAAGATGTGTAAACTTGTGGAGAAAATGCTAGGAGTGGCATAAAGGAGTTTTGGTTAGTGAGAAAAGATGCTTGGGAGGTGATGTTATAATGGTGAGGAAGCATTTTGGGATAGTTGTTATCATAGGTGAGAAACACCACTTAGAAACTTAATGAAAAATATTACAAGTGTTGGTAAATTTTGTAAGAAATTGAGTAACAAGTTGGACAAGGAACTAAGTGAGTTTAAGGGGTTATTTTGGCATTAGAATATACCTAAAATCATTTGGGAAGTTTATACATATAATGGATGTGGAGAACCATTGCAACAAGACTTGAAAAATGTAAATATGCAAATCTGTAGCAGTGGTCCGGGACCTAGGTCTAGGGTAAGGTCCCGGACCATGAAATAAAAAGTGCCGAGAGTACATGAACCACCTTGGTCCGGGACTTAGGTCTTGTACTAAGACCCGGACCACCCCATGAATTACCCCTGAGGATTTCAAGCCAGTGTTGGTCCGGGACTTAAAACCAGTATGAAGTCCCGGACCACTACATAAAATGCATCCGAGAGTTTTGTTAAGTGTAGGCCCGGGACCTTAGTTAAGGACCATGTCCCGGACCACTTAAAAATCTTTGTTTAAGGTTATAAAATGATGTCTAATGATGGGGATTCATTAGAAATGATGTTATAAGGTTGTTTAAGACATGTTAGGTGTGTTATAATGACAATTTAAAAGGTGAAAAGTTATAGCAAAGGGTAAAAATAAAATAAACTAGATGTGTGAAGTAATAAGTTAACAACGGACTAGTACGTTAATTAACCGACATTACTAAATGTGTATAGGATTCTTCAACGGTGGAAAACAAACGCAGCAGGGACGAAGGTATGGTTTTCTTGCAGTCTGTTGCCTACCGGTTTACACCGGCTTGTGTGTTGTTTGTTTTTCTGTGTGTTTATGACCTTGTAAGACTTAAGTCATGTAATGAGTTTACAGTTGTTAATATTGTTGTGTTGGTAAGGTGTACCTCATATCCCTTGTGTGTGTCTAACTAGACCTAAGCACTTGCTCGTGAATTAACTTCTTAAGTTTCAATGATGGGACTACTAACAAGTGCTAACGGGGGAAGTGAGGAGTCCGGTCGTTCCAGCCACGCGTGTGAGTATGGGAGTCAATGTCATAACCGGTTCGATTCTCTTTGTATGTTATGGTTGTCTTATCTTTGGTTTTCAACCTCCCTTTAGCTTATCCAAGGCTATTTTACTGACTCACGTCGGGCTACAGGGGCATACTATGTTCGGTGTGCTTGGATTACTATATCCGACACACCTTGTGAAATACCCCAAACTTTAGTATGTTGGTTAAACACCTAAATGTGGTATATTAAACTAAAAAGAGTCTTAGAAACATTAGTAAACAATTTAAACCATAGAGAACACAAATAAATGCCTTAAAGTCAATTAGGGCTAAAATGTGCTCTAAGCTTGGGATAAGCTTGGGTAAGACCTAATGAACCTACCAAGACCTTATTTGTATACTAATGAACATATTAAACCAATTACCAAAGAAAACCAAGCTTGAAAACAAGTTAAAACACAAAATGTGCTTTAAGGAGTCTTAAAGCACATTTTTGAAAAATTGTCTTGGAAATGAGTTTTGAATGGCTAAATGTCCATCATTAAACTTTAATTAACATGTGTACTATATAGTATCACATTTGGAAGTCTATATCAATGGGAAATCAAAAATTTCACTTCTATGTGCCTTGTTTTTTGAATAGTGACTTTAATAAGCTAGTTGTAACATATGTTGTTATAAGTAATTAAATGAGTCATCAAAGACTAAAATACCCTTTTATAATAATAGGGGCCGGTTTTTTTAAGTGTGGTGACTCACCACTCTTGTTAACTTGCTAAGTAATAAAGATGACTCTTAAGTTACTATTTACTTTAATGTATAAATATCTTCTAAAAAGCAAAACCAATCTTCATTCTCTCATTTCTCTTCATTTCACATGCCTCCCAAGCTCTCTTCTACCTCTTCTTCATTCTCCATTTACGGTTTGCAATAGTACACACCAAACTCCATCTTCCATTGTCATTATCTCCTAGCTCACTTAACCAAATCAAAAACAAACACCACCATTCTCTTCCTCTCATCAAGCTCTTCATTCCTATCTTCTCAAAACTTCAAGACCACCATTTCGGTGCCATGGAGTTCCACCATTGAAGGAGCTTGAGCTTATATTTCTACATATATTGATCTCCTTTGCTTCTAGGTAAGGAATCTCAAAGAAAAATGATGTTTCTTCCATGTTTTTATCTTGACCGAGAATCACCATTAATGGTGCTCATTATATTGCTTTGTTCTAGCTTCATTCCAACCTTTCAAGGACTAGGTGGAGTCCTCTCTTGATAGATATTCAAACTCTCTTCAAATACCAAGGTAAAACAACTATCTTAATGCTTTTGAAACAATGTGAAACTAGGGTTTACAATGAGATGAAGCTTAAAGCTTGTATACTCATTATATCATTTGTATAATGTTTAGAAGTTAGCAAACAATCAAAAGCCTTGCCGATTTAGTCAAGGAAACAAGAAAGAAGTTTGTGAGGAAAAAAGGTAAATATGCTAACCTAATGTGGTTTAAAGTCTTAGGAGAAAAAAGCTTGTATTGCTTATGAAAATGATTTAAGGAGCCAATGGAAAATGACAGAAGAATGCTCTCAAGGGCTTAGTAAAAGGCATATGTCTTGTTGAGTGTATTTGCAGGTCAAAGGCAAATATAATGTGGGTAATTCAGTGTTTATGATTTATGCACCTTAAGGGCCTAAGTGCCATGCAATTTAAATTAAGCACTATATTGTGATGTAGTGCTAAATGTGTGAAGTTTGTGTATAAGAATGTGTTTGATGGATTTTAGTGTTTTGGTTGTTTAATGGTGAAAACATTGTGTTTTGGTTTAGTAATGTTCTAGGAGAGTTCATGTCAAAATTTAGGTAAACAAGAAGTTCTAAGGGTTTTAAATGAGTTGGTAAGTTAGGAAAGGTTTAGAATGGTTAAGTGTTCAACTAGTGGGAGAAACATGCATTAAGGTGCTTAAAGATGTAAAAAGGGCTTAGGCAATGTTCTAGAGGATTTAGAATGTAAAAGAATGCTTTGGGACATTTCAAGATTCACGGTGAGAGTTTATTTAGGACATGTGTATTTTGGTGAAAAAGGGATGAAGTGAATTGTTGCATGGGAATCTATAAACTTGTAAAGATGTTCAAGGAGTTGTTTAGGAAGAAAAGATGCTTGGGGATGATGTTGTAGTGGTGAGAAAACATTTGGGAATAGTGGGAGTTATGGTTATGAAACACCACATAGAAACTTAGTGAAAAACATTATAAGTGTAAACCTTTTTATAAGAATTTGTGTAAATGCTTGAGGAGGATTTTAGAGAATGATTTGAGGAGTTTTAAGGAGGTCTTAAGGTGTGTTTGAAGTGCCCAAATGAGGTTAGGATATACTAGGGTATATGAGGTGAAGTTTGGAGTTAAATGGGCAATGGATAATAAGGGTCTGGGGCAGACTGATCTTGCGACCGGACTTGCAAGGTCGGTCGAGCCCAGTTTACCCTGCGAGGATTGGTTTCTGAAATGGACCGACCTTGGCGACCGGACTTGCAAGGTCGGTCGGGCATGGATTTTTAGTACGGATTGAGTCTCTGGAATAGACCGAACATGGGACCGGACTTACAAGTTTGGTCGGGCCTGAATTTTCAAAGAGAAGAAACTCTCGGGAATGGACCGAACATGTGACCGAACTTACAAGGTCGGTCGGAGTAGAAAACTTTGACGGTAATATGTTCTGGAATGGACCGACCTTGTGTAAGGTTGGTCGGTAAGGTCGGTCGGACCAAAACTTGTAAAAAAAAACAAACAAGAATGGCTTAAGTAATAAACCCTAGGGGGTGTAATGTGGGTAATCAAGTATAAGTTAAGACATTAAGACATGTCATATAAACATGTTAAACACTTAATAAATTTGAAGTTAAGTAAGTAATTAACTGACATTCTTAAACATGTATAGGGGTGACCTACGGTGGAAATCGATCGAAGCAAGGACCAAGGTATGGTTTTCTTGCAGTCTGTTGCCTACCGGTTTACACCGGCTTGTGTGTTGTATGTTTTTCTATGTGTTTATGACGTTATAAGACTTAAACATGTAATGAGTTTACAGTTGTTCATATTACTGCAATGTTATGATGTGACTCATCTCCCTTGTGTGTGTCTAACATGACTTACCACTTGTTGTGAATTGTTTGTTAAGTTCCACTGTTGAACTTCTAACATGTGCTAACTGGGAAGTGAGGAATCCGGTTGTCCGGTCATGCATGTAAGTTAAGAGTAGATATCTGAATCAGATTCGACTCTTATGTTGTTAAGATTGTCCTCCTTAATTTGGCGTTCGATCTCCCGCTAGCTTCCTCCAAAGCTTACCTATTCTGACTTATGATCGGTTTAGTGGGAACATGTGTTTGTGTGGTGTGTTCGGGTCACTATATCCGAACCCTCTGTGACTTAAGTTACTCGTTCGAATAACAGAACGGTAATGAGTGTGTGTAACGAGCTTAACATGAGGGTGAACCATTCTCTAGGCTCTTATGTTATTTAATGAAATACCCCAAACTTAGATATGGTGTTCAAATGATAAACTAAGATATAAGAAGGCTAAATAATGCCTTAGAAACATTAAGAAACATTTCTAATCAAAGAAAATATAAGGAAACACCAAAAAGAGCAGTTTAAGCAAAACGTGCTCTAAGCTTGGAGAGACATGGGAGAGTACCCAAATATTGTTCTAAGACCTTAGTAATATCCTAATGGTCATTTTGAATCAATTACCAAAGAAAACCAAGCTTGAAAACAAGTTAAAACACAAAATGTGCTTTAAGGAGTCTTAAAGCACGTTTTTGAAAAATTGTCTTGTAAATGAGTTTTGAATGGCTAAATGCCCATCATTACTCTTTAATTAATATGTGTACTATATAGTATCACATTTGGAGGTCTATATCAATGGGAAATCAAAAATTTCACAACAATGTGCCTTGTTTTTGATGAATAGTGAATTTATTAAGCTAGTTTATAACATAAGTCTATATAAGTGAGACATTTGGTCAACAAAGACTAAACTACCCTCATTACTAAAAGGGGGCCAGTTTCTTAAGGGGTGAGTCACCACCTTCATGACTCATTAAGTGATTAAGAAAGCAAATAAGTCTTTTAAAGCCTAAAGTACTATTCACCTTTTTACATAATATCTCACCTTTAGTGATTCTCTCTCCTCACTTCTTCATTCTTCCTTGTTCACACGGTTTTCTTGCTCTCTTTCTCTTCTCCATTAACGTGAAGCACCTCTCCATGCTAGCTCCATCTTCTCTTGCACACATCTTGCTCATTTTAGCTCCAAATCCAAAACAAAATACATATTCTTCTTAGTTAGCTCAAGCTCCTCCTTTCTATCTTTTCAAAACTTCAAGAGCTTCATTTTGGTGCCAAGTCAAACCACCATTAGAGGAGGAAATTCAAGTTTGGAGACTCCATTGGCATCTCCATTCTCTTAAGGTAAAGAAGTGTAAGAAAATCTAGGTTTCCACCATTTTCTTCACTCGACCGAAAATATATACTCATGGGACTCCATGTTTATGCCTTGTTCTAGCTTGTTTCTACTCTTCAAAGGAGAGAGGAGGTCCTTCTTGCTTCACATCCAAGTTTGTCTTGAGAAACCAAGGTAAAACAATCACATTAATACCTTAAAACATATTTTTAAACCTAGGGTTTGTTCCTTAGGGTTAATGTGTTATCTAGTACTCATTGGAGTCATTGGATATTGGTTAGAGCATTGGCAAGGAGAATCACATTGGTGACCGAGATTGAACAAAGAAAACCTAAGGAGAAAAGCTTTTGAGCTTGTGAGAAAACAAGGTAAATTACTTACCTTAAGGTGTCTTGTTGTTTGAGGGAATGAGATGTGGGTATATGATGAGTTTAGTGTAGAGTTTACATTGGGAAGGTGCTATAAAAACCTAGGAGAAACAATGACTATTCTTGTGAACTTGTGACTAAGGAGCAAATGAGAAAAGAGATAGCTTAAGAATATAAAGGTGAAGTACAAGAAGCATTTTATTTCAATGGGAGCCTTGTTGAGTGTATTCGCAGGTTGAAGGCATATATATGTGGAAATTCAGTGGTTAAGATTATTGTTATTTAAGGGCCTAAGTGCCAAGCATTTTAAGCTTAAGCACTACATGATGATGTGGTGAAGTTTTAGTGTAAATTGGGTGCTAAGGTGTTGTGATGAGAATTTGTGTGGTATTGGTTGTTTGATGAAGAAAAACCATGTGTTAGGAAGTATTATATACTAGAGAACCTATGGCAAAATTTAAAGGAGAGTTTAAGTGTTTAAGATATCCTAAGGGGATTTAATGATTAAGAAAGTACTAGGAGAGTTCTATGGGTTGCCTTGATGAAAAAGGGTGAAGTTAAGATGTTTTAATGACTTATGATGACTTAGGTATCACCATGGAGTATTTAGGAATCAAAAGAATGTATTTGGGTATTTAGGACTTAGGCAAATGTTGGTACACATCTAGGAAGGAAATAATGTAATGATGATGGAAGTTTAATCTTGTTAAGGAACTTTAAGTGAATGCTTAAAAGAGTTTAGATAGTGAGAGATGCTTGGGAGATGATGTTATAGTGGTGAAGGAAACATTAGGCATAGTGTTTACACTAGGTATGAACCACCACCTAGAAACCTAGAGGAAAACATTACAAGTGTTAGCATTATTACAAGGAAAATGCATAATGACTAAGATGGATTTTGGTGGATGAATTAAGGTATTTTAAGGAGGGCTTAAGGTGTATTTGAGGTGCCCAAATGAGGTTGTAACATATGAGGGTATATGAGGAGAAGTTTGGAGTTGAAAAAGAAATTAGAAACAAGTTTTTAGAGCCGACCGGCCTTAGGACCGGACTTGCAAGGTCGGTCGGGCTCTGTTACACTATCGGAAAATGTTTCTGGAATCGACCGGACTTGGGGGACCGGACTTACAAGTCCGGTCGGGCTTGTTTTGTGAGAGGGAAAATGTTTCTGGAATGGACCGGACATGGGACCGGGCTTGTCAAGTCCGGTCGGCATGAATTTAGTACGGATTATAAGTCTCTGGAATCGACCGGACATAGGACCGGACATGTAAGTCCGGTCGGAGTGAATTTTCCAACGGTAAAAGGTACTGGAATGGACCGGACTTGGCAAGTCCGGTCGGTAAGTCCGGTCGAGCCTAAAAATAAAAAAAAAAAGAAATTTCAATTTCAAAAAAATGGTAATGGGTAATGAGGTATGCCCTTGGTAGGGTAGTAATGATTGGGACCCTAAGAACTTGAGGAATTAAGTTAAGATTAAGTATAAGTTTTAATGTTTAAAGTTAAGTTTGTAAGATTAAGTGATAAAGACTTGAGAGGTTATTGAATGGAAGTCCTTAGGGACTAAGTGAGTTGAGTAAGGTGCAAATAACTAATAACCTAAAAATGAATGAATGTTTTAGGTTTGTGAATTGGGACCCCGAAGAAGGTTAAACAAACAACGATCGACGGTGAACGGTACAATCCTTTTCGTGACCTGCTTGCTAACGAGGTGTCCCTCGGCTTGTGTGTTATCTGTTTATTTGCTACGACTAAAACAAGATAAAGCATGCAACCGGTTATATTGTTCTCGTTGTGATTGTGTTATATTTACACTAACCCGCGAGATTTGAGATTGTTACTAACCAAGTTTAGTACTTACTGAGTTAAGAATAAGAGTTAAGTTGATGGTTGTTGGTTAATGCCCGATAAGGCTTAGCTAGCACATGGTGTTTAAGATGTCTACTAACTGGAACTTGAGTGAGGAAACCCAGGACCGATCTCCGGTCATGCATGCTAAGTGAAAAGGGGGACGGTATCTGAATCAGATCCGCCCTCCGCTTAAGGACTTGTCTTCGGACTTGTAGCCTAGGGCCGGTTGCCGGCTCAGCTACGCTGGACTCCCGTCCAGAGTAGGTGGCATTAAGATGGTGCGGTGGGATCACCTAAATCCCAGGTTCGGATTAAGCTACAACCAATCCCCTCCAGGAAAGGTTTGTATACTAAGATTAAGATTAAGATGGAGATTAAGATTAAGGTAAGGTAAGGAACTGAGATTAAGGAAATGAGGACTAAGGAGGGGGTTACTAACCCACTTGTTAAGGGAACGCTTGAGTCGTTCATTGCTTGTGAACTATATATGTTCATCTGTGGTTATTGTTATTGCACTTCATATTATGTTTGTGTATGTAATCAATTTCCATGCTATCGACAATTAGTCGTCGTAGCCCCGTTAGCTTGGGGGCCATGAGAGGGTGTACCAGCATTCGTGCTGACCCCCTCGGGGGCTATTTTTACACTTGCAGGTAAGAGGCCCATGAGGACGCACTACGAGAGTAGGAGCGGTTAGATTTAGGTGGGGACATTTATTTTGATTTCGGGTTGCGCCTGTGCACCCGACTGTATATATTAAACTGTTGTAAGTTTAAGATTACGTTCGAGATACTAGTACTCGGTTGGTTGTGGGATTGTGTATGTTAATGTTTTGAGATGGATAAGTATTTTGGTTAAGTATTGTATATATTAAGCCGGTATATTCTAATGATCAGACCGTGGCAAGGTCCAGGTGTTGTTTATTTCCGCTGCGACGTTTTCGAATAAGTGTTCAGATTGCGACAACCACGATAGGCTTTGGATGGGGTGTTACAAAAAGTGGTATCAGAGCGTAGTTACGCTCTGATCAAGAAATACCGGATATAAGTAACCACCGAGCTAGGATATAAGCTAAGGAATAAGTATTGGGTTAAGGGTGTGAGAAGTTAGAGTGAGTAGAGTCAGATGACCACTAATAAGTGTGGATTGTCTTTACCGTCTACGGACGTTATAAATTTACTAACCAAAAAATGGTGAATGTGAATCTAATGTAAGTTATGCTTGTTCAGATGGCAGGACGCCCTAGAGGAGGCCGAGGTCGCGGCCGGGGTGAGGATATTCCAGGGATACCTGGAGGGCAGACGATCGCAGAGATCGTAGCTGCCGCTTTAGGGCACATGGGCTATCAGCCTGGTGTGGGTGCACCACCTCCACCGCCACAGCCTAGGGAACCCAACTGGGTGAAGAGTCTGTCAGATCTTCGACCCGCTCATTTCAAGGGGGAGACCGATCCCGCCAAGCTTGAGGCGTACATCTCCGAGCTGGAGACCGCCTTTGAGACCCTTGATGTCCCTGCTGGGATCAAGGTGCGCTTAGTTGCTTTCTACCTGAAGGGGGCGGCGGGCGATTGGTGGAAGCTGGTGAGGGCCGAGCATGTGGCCAACCCAGAGTTCGGCTGGGAGCAGTACACCGCCTTGCTACGGGCAAAGTACTACCCCGCCCATGTCCAGACGAAGAAGCGCTTGCAGTTGGATGCGCTTAAGCAGTCGGACAAGATGACGGTGGACGAGTATTACTCAGAGTTCACCGCCTTGCTCCGTCTTCTGCCAGGTCTAGGGTATTCTGACCAGATCTTGGTAGACCGCTTCTATGGCGGGCTTAGCCATCGACTCCGCTACGGCATGGGGCCGACGAGTTACACTACCTTGCAGGTAATAAGAATGATTGAGAATTGAGAAGTGATGAATAAGATTTAGGTTATGATGAATAAGTATGACTAATACCATGGAAAAGCAGGAGTGCTATCATGCCGCTGCTAAGGTTGAGATTACCGTCCAGCTGAGGGACGAGGAGAATGCTAAGCGGAAGAGTGCTGGGAAGAGCTCAGAGAGTCAAGGGCAAGGGGGTACAAGAAACAGAAGTACCAGCCTCAGGCCCAGAAGAATCAGAACCCGAAAGGGAAGGAGGAAAAGGAGAAGGCTTCGGAAGAGCCATTGAAGCTGACCTATGCTATTGCAGCTACACCACTGCGCTCTAAGACGCCAAAGGGATCTGAGACTGAGAGGGGAGCCGGCGGTGGCTACCAGCGACGCTTCATCTGTAGATGGTGTCACAAGGACCACCCCGGGCTCGACTGTAAGGGAAACAAAGTGGAGTGCAACTTCTGCGGAGTGTATGGACATCGAGCTTATGAGTGTTACCGGAACCCTGCTAGCAGAGCCTATAGGCCCGACACCAGAGGCAAGGGCAAGACCGATCAGGGAGTTGGATCTGACGGTCAGAGGAAAGTGCAGCAGCCGGCGGACAAGAACCCACGGGCGACCCAGAAGACGGGGCCCACTCTACACATGGTGGATCGGGACGATGAGCCTGAGCCCTCATCGAGGCCAGGTACCACTATAACCATTTAGCAATAAAACTACCTGCTTACCGCATTATCATGCATGTTGGTGAAAATATGAGTTAAGTGAAAATAAGATGAGATTAGAACATAAGTAAGATATAACCTACTACCACTTTAGGAAGATTCAACATCTGCTACCCTATACCATCTACATCTAACCCGGAGCACCCGACATCGAAACCACACACTTTCCAACCGAACAATGTCAGGTTATCCGCCCAGGTATGATTTTATTAAGGGGATACCTGACACCCGACGCACAAATAGCCATCATCAGGAGATGCAATCACTAGGAATGGGACCGGGAGGTTTTTACACACCGGAGTACCCAGGGGGAGCAAGGATGAAATTAAAGATGATGAGCTTGGGCAAGGATTGGAATCCGTATGCCAAGAATTACCAAACCACAAGGGAGCAAGATGGAGTCTCACTACCGGGGATACCCGAAGAGTTCCATCCAGTTATTACACAAGTCGTGGAAATCGCTCAGTAGTTGGAAGCTGAACCGATTCCAGACATCCAGCCAGACATTTGTATTGTAAACTTCTACGAAAAAGATGGGAAACTGGGACTACACCAGGATAAGGACGAGACAGCGGAATCTCTCGAGAGAGGGATACCCGTAGTGTCTTGGTCCATTGGAGATGATGCGGAGTTTTTATACGGCGAGCAGAAGCGTGCGGACCGTTCAGATAAGATAATACTTAAGTCAGGTGATGTATTAATTTTGGGAGGAGAATCAAGGATGTTGTACCATGGGATTAAGAGAATCAAGCTGAATACAGCACCGTCAGCAGTAATCAATGCGACGCATATGAGGCCAGGACGGTTAAACCTAACCTTTAGACAATATTAGCCATGTAATGTTAGAATGAGATGAGAAATGAGATGTAAGATTGAAGCACATGTGTAAACAGGATGGTCAGGAATAAAATAACAGTGTTGTTCATATAAATTGTTACGACTCTTGTTATACCATCAATACTCATGAAGCTTGTGAATACAATTAGGTTATGGACTCGGTACGGAAGGTGCACTAAGCATACTCACAGAGGCACAGGCCGACGCTAGCGGTACTATCCTCACCGGCACCTTTCCGATCAATGGAATTGAGGCATCAGTTCTTTGACTCAGGGGCCTCGCATACCTTTGTCTCTGAATCATTTGCGAGCAGGTTGGGGCTAGACGCTGATGAGCTACCCGACTTCACGGTTACGCTCCCGTCTAAGGAGAAGGTTCGTTGCACTCGTTACTACCGAGGAGCCACCATCAGAATTAAGGGGGAAGACTTCCCAGTCAGTTTCATTGAGTTCAGCAAGCTAGGATTTGATGTTATCTTCGGGATGAACTGGTTGGAGCGGCACAAGGGACGTATCCTCTGCGCCGAGCATAGATTACTGCTCAGGAGTCCGTCTGGGGTAACAATATCATACCGCCAGAGGCCCAGAGAGCCTTCGACTAAGATCATCACCGCCATGGCAATGCATAGAGAATTAAGGAGAAAGGAAGAAGTATACCTCTGCTATGTACAGGACATAGAGAGAGACCCTGAGTTCGACCCCGACTTACCGGTAGTGTCGGAGTTCCCCGACTTATTTCCACGGGAACTGCCCGGCATGCCACCCACTCGGGAGGTAGAGTTCACCATTGAGCTGCTACCTGGTACCGGACCGATAGCCAAAGCACCATACGTATGGCTCCAGGCAGAAATGACTGAGTTAAAAGAACAACCGAAAGATTTGTTGGATAAGGGATTCATTAGACCAAGCGTGTCACCATGGGGAGCGCCAGTCCTCTTCGTGAAGAAGAAGGATGGTAGTCTCCGCCTCTGGATCGACTACAGAGAGCTGAATGCAGTGACAGTGAAGAATAAGTACCCACTACCCCGCATTGACGATCTGTCGATCAGTTGAAGGGAGCATCTGTGTTTTCCAAGATTGATCTCAGATCAGGGTATCATCAGATAGCCATTAAGGAGGGAGATATTGAGAAGACGGCATTCCGGACACGATACGGCCACTATGAGTTTACAGTGATGCCGTTCGGTTTGTGAACGCGCCAGCGAAGTTTATGGATCTGATGAACCGCTTGTTCCGGGAGCAGCTGGACAAGCGGTTGTGGTTTTTATGATGATATCTTGATATATTCAAAGTCTAAGGTTGAGCATGAGGAACATTTGAGAAGGGTGTTGGAAATATTAAGGGAGAACCAGCTATATGCTAAGTTCCAAGTGGGAGTTTTGGCTTGACCAGGTCTCTTTCCGAGGTCATGTCATCTCAGATGCTGGGAGCGCAGTGGATCCAGCAAAGATTGATGCCGTAAGTACATGGCCAAGGCCGAAGACTGTTACCGGACATCAGGAGCTTTTCGGTCTGGCAGGCTACTACAGGAGGGTTTGTTAGAGATTTCAGCAAGGTCGAAGCCGATGACCAGTCTGATGAAGAAGATGCACCATTTCTATGGACAGTCGACTGTGAGAGATCATTTCAGCGCTTGAAGGACTCACTGACCACTGCACCGGTACTGACCATTCCAGACGGTACAGAGGGCTTTGAGGTTATTGTGATGCATCCGGCAGAGGGCTGGGTTGCGTGCTCATGCAACATGGCAAGGTGGTGGCATATGCCTCACGCCAGTTGAAGAAAACAGGGAGAACTACCCCACACATGATTTAGAGCTGGGAGCTGTAGTCTTCGCTTTGAAGATATGGCGCCACTACTTATATGGGGTTAGTGTCACGATCTACACCGATCACAAGAGTTGAAATACATATTCACTCAAAAGGAGTTAAATCTTCGACAGAGGAGGTGGTAGAATTTCTGAAAGACTATGACATTGACCTCCAATACAAAGAAGGGAAGGCCAATGTTGTAGCAGATGCCCTGAGCCGTCGAGCACACTCACTCCATTCGCAGTTTCTTTCTCCAGCTTGGTTGATGAGGTGCGAGAGGCTCAGAGGACTGATGAGTATATGAGAGAGGTCAGACAGAAGCTGACAGAGGGTACCTTTGAGAGTCAGAAATACGACTTCAGACTTCATGATGATGATCTGATCAGACTTAAGGGCCGATTATGCATACCACGAGGTAACACGGATCTGAAAGACCGTATACTTAGAGAATCCACTGTTCTTCAGTTTCCATCCATCCGGGAGCCTCTAAAATGTATAAAGACATGAAGAGATACTTCTGGTGGTCAGGGATGAAGACAGATGTTACCGAGTTCGTCTTGAGGTGTCTCACATGCCAGAAGGTGAAATTCGAGCACAGACGACCGGGCGAATGGTACAGTCGATGCCAGTTCCGGAGTGGAAGTTCCATGATATCTCCATGGACTTAGTGTTGGGCTTCCACCTGCTAGGGGAGGTCTCAACATGATATGGGTGGTGGTGGATCGCCTTACCAAAGTAGCCCGATTCATACCGATGAAGGATACTTGGAAGGTGACCAAATTAGCTGAGTTATTGAGAAAGAAATCATGAGGCATCACGGCACACCAAAGACCATAGTGTCAGATAAGAGATACCAGATTCCTTTCGAGGTACTGGAGAGCTACCAGAGAAGCGTTGGGTACAGAACTCAAACTGAGTACCGCGTTCCATCCTCAGACAGATGGTCAGACTGAGCGTACTATTCAGACACTCGAGGACATGCTGAGAGCATGTGCCTTAGACTTCCAGGGCAGTTGGATTGACAGATTGCATCTGATCGAGTTTTCATACAACAACAGCTATCACGCTTCGATCAAGATGGCACCTTTTCAAGCGTTGTACGGTAGACCATGTCGTACACCGCTCTGCTGGGATGAGTCGAGTGAGACGGTCATTATAGGACCAGAGTACTTGAACAAGTTAAGGCTGAAGTTCAGCAAATCAGGGAGAACATGAAAGCTGCTCAAGATAGGCAGAAGTCGTATGCTGATGTTCGACGACGGACCTGGAGTTCGCAGTGGGCGACCGGTATTTCTGCGAGTATCACCGATGAAGGGTGTATTCAGGTTTGGGCAGAAGGGCAAGTTAAGCCCGAAATTTGTTGGTCCTTATGAGATTACGGAGCGGGTGGGCCCGGTTGCTTACAGGTTGAATTTACCTGCTGAGCTGGGTAAAGTGCATGATGTCTTTCATGTTTCACAGCTGAAGAAATACATGCACCACCCCTCCCATGTGTTAGAACCTGAGAGGTTGACTTTAGAACCAAATGAGATCCGTGGAGACTCCTCAGAGAATCTTGGACAGTAAGACTAGGGACACTCGCCACAAGTCAGTACGACTGGTGAAGGTTCTCTGGTCTAACCAGGATGTCGAAGAGGCCACGTGGGAATTAGAGGATAAGATGAGGGCGAAGTACCCTTCTTTATTTACTGACTAGATCGTCTGTATAGGGTACGGGGCGTACCCCTTTTTAAGGGGGTAGAGCTTCCTCGCT
This sequence comes from Limonium bicolor, assembly GCA_023374045.1. NCBI lineage: Eukaryota > Viridiplantae > Streptophyta > Magnoliopsida > Caryophyllales > Plumbaginaceae > Limonium > Limonium bicolor. The sequence continues at coordinate 317,770,000 of CM041778.1, read as the reverse complement.
TTTGAGTTAGGAAACGATCATGTTTGTCGTTTGTTTGGTTGTTTAAGATGTGGATTTGTGTAAGTTGCTACACTTCGGTGTAAGTTTGAGTTATGTATGATACTTATGTATTGTATTTGAGATTGACCTTTGAGTCTTGAGATGTATGAATGTGAATATAAGATGTGGTATTAAGATTAAGAGAACTGTGTACCGTGAATGGTTAAACACATGTGTGAACTTTGAGGACAAAGTTCTTTTAAGGGGGGTAGATTGAAATACCCCAAACTTAGATATGGTGTTTAAATGATAAACTAAGATATAAGGCTAAATAATGCCTTAGAAACATTAAGAAACATTTCTAATCAAAGAAATATAAGGAAACACCAAAAGAGCAGTTTAAGCAAAAACGTGCTCTAAGCTTGGAGAGACATGGGAGAGTACCCAAATATTGTTCTAAGACCTTAGTAATATCCTAATGGTCATTTTAATCAATTACCAAAGAAAACCAAGCTTGAAAACAAGTTAAAACACAAAATGTGCTTTAAGGAGTCTTAAAGCACGTTTTTGAAAAATTGTCTTGTAAATGAGTTTTGAATGGCTAAATGTCCATCATTACTCTTTAATTAATATGTGTACTATATAGTATCACATTTGGAGGTCTATATCAATGGGAAATCAAAAATTTCACAACAATGTGCCTTGTTTTTGATGAATAGTGAATTTATTAAGCTAGTTTATAACATAAGTCTATATAAGTGAGACATTTGGTCAACAAAGACTAAACTACCCTCATTACTAAAAGGGGGCCGGTTTCTTAAGGGTGAGTCACCACCTTCATGACTCATTAAGATTAAGAAAGCAAATAAGTCTTTTAAAGCCTAAAGTACTATTCACCTTTTTACATAATATCTCACCTTTAGTGATTCTCTCTCCTCACTTCTTCATTCTTCCTTGTTCACACGGTTTTCTTGCTCTCTTTCTCTTCTCCATTAACGTGAAGCACCTCTCCATGCTAGCTCCATCTTCTCTCTGCACACATCTTGCTCATTTTAGCTCCAAATCCAAAACAAAATACATATTCTTCTTAGTTAGCTCAAGCTCCTCCTTTCTATCTTTTCAAAACTTCAAGAGCTTCATTTTGGTGCCAAGTCAAACCACCATTAGAGGAGGAAATTCAAGTTTGGAGACTCCATTGGCATCTCCATTCTCTTAAGGTAAAGAGAGTGTAAGAAAATCTAGGTTTCCACCATTTTCTTCACTCGACCGAAAATATATACTCATGGGACTCCATGTTTATGCCTTGTTCTAGCTTGTTTCTACTCTTCAAAGGAGAGAGGAGGTCCTTCTTGCTTCACATCCAAGTTGTCTTGAGAAACCAAGGTAAAACAATCACATTAATACCTTAAAACATATTTTTAAACCTAGGGTTTGTTCCTTAGGGTTAATGTGTTATCTAGTACTCATTGGAGTCATTGGATATTGGTTAGAACATTGGCAAGGAGAATCACATTGGTGACCGAGATTGAACAAAGAAAACCTAAGGAGAAAAGCTTTTAAGCTTGTGAGAAAACAAGGTAAATTACTTACCTTAAGGTGTCTTGTTGTTTAAGGGAATGAGATGTGGGTATATGATGAGTTTAGTGTAGAGTTTATATTGGGAAGGTGCTATAAAACCTAGGAGAAACAATGACTATTCTTGTGAACTTGTGACTAAGGAGCAAATGAGAAAAGAGATAGTTTAAGAATATAAAGGTGAAGTACAAGAAGCATTTTATTTCAATGGGAGCCTTGTTGAGTGTATTCGCAGGTTGAAGGCATATATATGTGGAAATTCAGTGGTTAAGATTATTGTTATTTAAGGGCCTAAGTGCCAAGCATTTTAAGCTTAAGCACTATATGATGATGTGGTGAAGTTTTAGTGTAAATTGGGTGTTAAGGTGTTGTGATGAGAATTTGTGTGGTATTGGTTGTTTGATGAGAAAAACCATGTGTTAGGAAGTATTATACTAGAGAACCTATGGCAAAATTTAAAGGAGAGTTTAAGTGTTTAAGATATCCTAAGGGGATTTAATGATAAGAAGTACTAGGAGTTCTATGGGTTGCTTGATGAAAAGGGTGAAGTTAAGATGTTTTAATGACTTATGATGACTTAGGTATCACCATGGAGTATTTAGGAATCAAAAGAATGTATTTGGGTATTTAGGACTTAGGCAAATGTTGGTACATCATAGGAAGGAAATAATGTAATGATGATGGAAGTTTAATCTTGTTAAGGAACTTTAAGTGAATGCTTAAAAGAGTTTAGATAGTGAGAGATGCTTGGGAGATGATGTTATAGTGGTGAAGGAAACATTTGGCATAGTGTTACACTAGGTATGAACCACCACCTAGAAACCTAGAGGAAAAATTACAAGTGTTAGCATTATTACAAGGAAAATGCATAATGACTAAGATGGATTTTGGTGGATGAATTAAGGTATTTTAAGGAGGGCTTAAGGTGTATTTGAGGTGCCCAAATGAGGTTTAACATATGAGGATATATGAGGAGAAGTTTGGAGTTGAAAAGAATTAGAAACAAGTTTTTAGAGCCGACCGGCCTTAGGACCGGACTTGCAAGGTCGGTCGGGCTCTGTTACACTACCGGAAAATGTTTCTGGAATCGACCGGACTTGGGGGACCGGACTTACAAGTCCGGTCGGGCTTGTTTTGTGAGAGGGAAAATGTTTCTGGAATGGACCGGACATGGGACCGGACTTGTCAAGTCCGGTCGGCATGAATTTAGTACGGATTATAAGTCTCTGGAATCGACCGGACATAGGACCGGACATGTAAGTCCGGTCGGAGTGAATTTTCCAACGGTAAAAGGTACTGGAATGGACCGGACTTGGCAAGTCCGGTCGGTAAGTCCGGTCGAGCCTAAAAATAAAAAAAAAAAGAAATTTCAATTTCTAAAAATGGTAATGGGTAATGAGGTATGCCCTTGGTAGGGTAGTAATGATTGGGACCCTAAGAACTTGAGGAATTAAGTTAAGATTAAGTATAAGTTTTAATGTTTAAAGTTAAGTTTGTAAGATTAAGTGATAAAGACTTGAGAGGTTATTGAATGGAAGTCCTTAGGGACTAAGTGAGTTGAGTAAGGTGCAAATAACTAATAACCTAAAAATGAATGAATGTTTTAGGTTTGTGAATTGGGACCCCGAAGAAGGTTAAACAAACAACGATCGACGGTGAACGGTACAATCCTTTTCGTGACCTGCTTGCTAACGAGGTGTCCCTCGGCTTGTGTGCTATCTGTTTATTTGCTATGACTAAAACAAGATAAAGCATGCAACCGGTTATATTGTTCTCGTTGTGATTGTGTTATATTTACACTAACCCGCGAGATTGAGATTGTTACTAACCAAGTTTAGTACTTACTGAGTTAAGAATAAGAGTTAAGTTGATGGTTGTTGGTTAATGCCCATAAGGCTTAGCTAGCACATGGTGTTTAAGATGTCTACTAACTGGAACTTGAGTGAGGAAACCCGGGACCGATCTCCGGTCATGCATGCTAAGTGAAAGGGGGACGGTATCTGAATCAGATCCGCCCTCCGCTTAAGGACTTGTCTTCGGACTTGTAGCCTAGGGCCGGTTGCCGGCTCAGCTACGCTGGACTCCCGTCCAGAGTAGGTGGCATTAAGATGGTGCGGTGGGATCACCTAAATCCCAGGTTCGAATTAAGCTACAACCAATCCCTTCCAGGAAAGGTTTGTATACTGAGATTAAGATTAAGATGAGATTAAGATTAAGGTAAGGTAAGGAACTGAGATTAAGGAAATGAGGACTAAGGAGGGGGTTACTAACCCACTTGTTAAGGGAACGCTTGAGTCGTTCATTGCTTGTGAACTATATATGTTCATCTGTGGTTATTGTTATTGCACTTCATATTATGTTTGTGTATGTAATCAATTTCCATGCTATCGACAATTAGTCGTCGTAGCCCCGTTAGCTTGGGGGCCATGAGAGGGTGTACCAGCATTCGTGCTGACCCCCTCGGGGGCTATTTTTACACTTGCAGGTAAGAGGCCCATGAGGACGCACTACGAGAGTAGGAGCGGTTAGATTAGGTGGGGACATTTATTTTGATTCGGGTTGCGCCTGTGCACCCGACTGTTATATTAAACTGTTGTAAGTTTAAGATTACGTTCGAGATACTAGTACTCGGTTGGTTGTGGGATTGTGTGTTAATGTTTTGAGATGGATAAGTATTTTGGTTAAGTATTGTATATATTAAGCCGGTATATTCTAATTATCAGACCGTGGCAAGGTCCAGGTGTTGTTTATTTCCGCTGCGACGTTTTCGAATAAGTGTTCAGATTGCGACAACCACGATAGGCTTTGGATGGGGTGTTACATTTAACCTTCTTGGTTTGTTATTGTGGGAAGAGTATCCACTGTGTATGTGATGTTGTGCTACGCAATGATAATGTTATGCCACATGTTATGTTATGTTATGTTGTGTTTAAAAATGAATGCCATGTTATCATGACAATTAGTTCCGCGTATCCCGATAGCCGATGGGCTGCGCGTTAACCATACTAGCCAAGGGTTGCTGACCCCCTCGGGGGCTCCATATTTTTACTGCAGGATGAGGATCGAAGAAGCAGAGTGGCTGTAGGTCCTAGGCTGCAGATGTACTTTTGGTTATTTTGGATGTTGAGCCCGGGATGCGCCTGTGCTCCCGTGGCATTATATTTTGATTCTGTTGAAACTACTGTGGCGGTATATTCGGAGTTTACAGTGAAGGAATGTATTTAAATACTCGGTATTGTATATGATGTAATTATGGTTTTAGTTCTATGCTCGGGAGTCTGATCATCAGACCGGTACACTTGTATTTATTCTGCCTTGTTAACCACGTTGGTGGTTGACGGCGTTGTAGCACCGAAGCGTTTAGTTATTGTTTAGTTATTTGTTCCGCTGCGATTTCAATTAGTTGTGAAGTAAGATGTAGGGGTGTTACAAAAAGTGGTATCAGAGCGAAGTATCGCTCTGATGACTAGAATACCGAGCTTAGGAAAATACCGAGTTAGGAAACCTAACTACAGTTACCTAAGTGAGTAGTTATGGAAAGGTTAACCACTAACCAAGTGAGGAGATACCTTGTTGTCGGGAAAACGTTACAACCGTTGGAACCGATAAATGTGTAAGCATAATGCTAATAATGTTCGTGTGAATACAGATGTCAGGTAGACTGAGAGGTAGAGGCCGCGGAAGCGGTACTGGAGATACGGACGACCAGGGCGAGAATTCTACGGCTCAGGTTATGGCCGAAGCTGTAGCGGCCGCCGTAGCCCAATTTAGCAGGGGCAACAGCCTGAAGTTCAACCACCACCGCCACCGCCACGAGAGACCAACTGGGTCAAGGCATTGGCAGACTTGAGACCCCCGTCATTTCATGGGGAGACCGACCCACGTAAGCTGGAGGCGTACATCTCCGAGTTGGAGACCGCCTATGAGACCTTGGATGTGCCTGCAGGGGCCAAGGTCCGTCTTGCCGCTTACTACTTGAAGGGTTCAGCACAGAGTTGGTGGAAGCTTGTGAGAGAGGACCGGATGGCGGATCCTCAGTTTGGTTGGAGGGAGTACACGGCACTACTGCGAGCCAAATACTTCCTTGTGCATGTTCAAGAGGCCAAGCGCCTGGAGCTGGATAGTCTGAGGCAGGGGGACAAGATGTCGGTTGATGAGTACTACACTGCGTTCACCGGTCTTATCCACCTGTTACCGGACCTGGGTTACTCGAACCGGGTGCTGGTAAACCGTTTCTACAACGGTCTCAGCCACCGTCTTCGCTATGGGATGGGGCCAGCTGAGTATACTACCTTGCAGGTAATTTGAATGAAGTGTGATGTGAATAAGGGTAATCCATAAGTGAATATTAATGTGAGTTTGTGAATATGTTTTGCGGGGCATGTCTGACATCCTAAATCCAGGAGTGCTCTCATGCCGCTGCTAAGGTCGAGATTACCGTCCGTCTGAGGGACGAGGAGAATGCGCACAAGCGCAAGGCCACGAGCGAGGGCCAGAGTCCGCAGGGGTACGGGGGAGGAAAGAAGAAGAAGAAACCTTATCCCCAACCCCAGAAGAGTCAGCACCAGGGTGACAAGGGCCAAGCCCAGACCACCACAGCTGAGGAGCCATTGAAGCTCACATATGCTTATGCGGCGAAACCCCTACGCTCTTACCCACCAAAGGGTAATTATTTAATCATGTGTGACAAGTTGAAGTATATGTTGTTAAGTTATGAAGTAAGTATTGATTGTGTACTGTGATAGCAGCTAGCACGGGCTCTGGACCGGAGCGCCACTACTACTATAAAGTGGTAACGGACCACCCCGGCAAGGACTGCAAGGGAAACGACGTGCAGTGTCGTTACTGCGAGAAATGGGGTCACCGTGACTACGAGTGTTACCGGAACCCCAATAGCAGAGTCAACAAGCCCAAGGGGCAGTGGAAGGGTAAGGCCACAGCGACTATTGATGGCCTGAAGACGGCTAACCAGCCACCCACAGATCAGAGGGGCACTGATTCCCAGAAGGGGAAGGGGTCGGGACCTAGCAAGGCCACCCTGCACGTGGTGTGACCGGTCTGAGGCGCCAGGGCCCTCTTAGACCAGTACCGCCTAAACTGTTGAATGAAATAAGTGATTGCATACGCATTTCATGCATGTGTGTATTAGTGAGTCCAAGTGTATTATTATGTGAGTAAAGAGTTAAAGTATAGTGTGAAAGTCACCTAATTAGGTAATTCTGAACTTAAAGGAACCGTCAATATATGTTATCCAATCCCACCCACACCAAACCCAGAAGAAACCACCATCACATCACCGACTTTCCAATGGAGCAAAGTCAGGTTATCCAGCCAGTATGATACTCTTAAATGGATACCTGACACCGGAAGCACAAGTCCATATCATCAGACGATGCAATGAACTTGGAGCAACACCTGGAGGTTTCTACACACCTGAATACCCGCGGATCAAGAATGAAATTGAAGATGATGTGCATGGGTAAGGACTGGAATCCTTACACCAAGACATATCAAGAAGTGCGAGCTGAAGACGGAGCAACTGTACCGATGATACCTGAGGAGTTCCTTGCGGTCGTTAACCCGCCGTGGGAATTGCTCAGCAAGTTGAAACAGATTCAATTCCAAGTGTTAAAGCAGATTTGTGTATTGTGAACTTCTACCAGAAAGGTGGACGATTAGGTTTACACCAAGATAAGGACGAGTCACCCGAGTCTCTAAGTAAGGGAGTACCCGTGGTGTCTTGGTCCATTGGTGATACTGCAGTGTTTATATATGGCGAGCAGAAGCGTGCTGACCTCGCAAGGAAGTTAGTGTTGAAATCAGGAGATGTACTAATCATGGGTGGGCAGTTAAGGATGCTATATCATGGCATCAAGAAGATCAAACTGAATACCGCACCGTTGGCAGTGATCAATGCCACACACATGAAACCCGGACGTTTGAACTTGACCTTCAGACAGTTTTAAAGCCTTGTATAATTGTGTAATGTGTTAAGCCAGTGTATGTTAAGGATATTATATATGTGTTAGTTATGTCAACAGTGTAAACCAACGTATAATGTTAGAAGAGTGTGTTAATGAATAAAGTGAAGTTTTTGAAGTATATCAACCGTGTTGTTACCCAATACTTATTAGTTTGCCAATGAATTAGGCTGTGCTCTCGGAACGGGAGGTATACTGAGTGTCTGCAATGAGGCAGAAGCCGGCAAGAGCGGCACAATCCTCACCGGTACCTTTCCAGTCAATGGCGTGGATGCTTCGATCTTGTTCGACTCCGGAGCCTCTCATACATTTATTTCGCTATCCTTTGCGAAGAGGCTGGGGTTAGACGGTGATGAGATGCCAGACTTCCTAGTCACTCTCCCGTCGAAAGAGCGGATCAGGTGTACCCGCTACCACCGAGATGTTGTTGTACAAATCAGAGGTGAAGAGTTTCCGATCGACTTGATAGAGTTCGACGGACTTGGTTTTGATGTGATTGTCGGGATGAACTGGTTGGAGCGGTACAAGGGCAGAATCCTGTGTGCCGAGCATCGACTGCTCCTTCGGAGTCCATCTGGGGTTACTATATCTTACCGCCAGAGGCCCAGGGAGCCTTCGACTCAGATCATCACCGCCATGGCTATGTGTCGTGAACTACGACGAGGGAGTGATGTATACCTCTGCTATGTCCAGGACATAGGGAGAGATCCAGAGTTTAGTCCTGATGTGCCGGTAGTGTCGGAGTTTCCTGATGTATTTCCTAAGGAACTGCCGGGCATGCCGCCAGCACGGAAGTAGAGTTCGAAATTGATTTGGTTCCGGGCACCGGACCAATTGCGAAGGCGCCCTATCGTATGGCTCCAGCAGAAATGACAGAGCTCAAGGAGCAGCTGAGAGACCTATTCGACAAGGGATTTATCCACCCTAGCGTGTCACCATGGGGAGCGCCGGTCCTCTTCGTGAAGAAGAAGGACGGTAGTCTCCGCCTGTGTATTGACTATCGAGAACTGAATGCAGTTACGGTGAAGAACCGTTACCCTTTACCACGCATTGACGATTTATTTGATCAGTTGAGGGGAGCATCAGTATTCTCCAAGATAGATTTACGATCCGGATACCATCAGATTGCCATCCGTTACAGTGACATTGAGAAGACAGCATTCAGAACAAGGTATGGACATTATGAGTTTACGGTTATGCCGTTGGTTTATCCAATGCACCAGCCAGTTCATGGACTTAATGAACCGCTTGTTCCAAGATCAGTTGGACAAGTCAGTGGTAGTCTTCATCAATGATATACTTGTGTACTCGAAATCGTGAGGTGAGCACGAAAGCCACCAGAGAAGTGGTTGCAAAAATTGAGAAGAATCAGTTGTATGCGAAATTTTCAAAGTGTGAATTTTGGTTGAACCAAGTATCCTTTCTTGGTCATGTGATTTCTGAGGCCGGGATCGCTGTTGATCCGGCAAAGATTGATGCAGTGCGCACCTGGCCTAGGCCGAAGACAGTTACCGATATCAGGAGCTTCCTCTGTCTGGGGGTTATTATAGGAGGTTTGTGAAGGACTTCTCCAGTGTCTCGAAGCCGATGACTTCCTTGATGAAAAAGGATGCACCATTCGAGTGGACAGTCGACTGTGAGAGTTCTTTCCAGAGTCTCAAGGATGCTCTGACATCTCCACCAGTCCTGACTTTACCAGACGGTCCAGATGGTTTTGAGGTCTATTGCGACGCATTAGGCAGAGGTATGGGTTGTGTGCTGATGCAACACAGGAAGGTCGTAGCTTACGCCTCCCGACAGCTGAAGAAGCATGAAGAGAACTACCCTACCCACGACTTAGATTGGGGGCCATTGTTCGCATTGAAGTATGGCAACATTATTGTATGGGGTAAGTGTGACAATTTATTCTGACCACAAAAGTTTAAAGTACTTGTTCACTCAAGAAGGAGTTGAACATGAGACAAAGAAGGTGGGTGAGTTTCTAAACGACTACGACATTAAATACAGTAAAAGAGGGTAAGGCAAATGTGGTAGCTGACGCATTGAGTCGCGAGCACACTCTCTCCATTCGCTAGTCTCTCATTCTAGCTTGGTTGAAGAGGTGCGGAGTGCTCAGATGACGGATCAGTACATGATGGAGATTAGACAGAAGCTTATTGATGGCACATTGAGGGTCAGAAGTATGACTTCAGACTCCACGATGATGACCTGATTAGGCTTAATGGCCGATTGTGTATACCGAGGAGTAGCGCTGAGTTGAAGGAGCGCATATTGAGTGAATCCCATTGTTCTACTACTTCGATTCACCCCGGAGCTTCAAAGATGTATAAGGGTATGAAAAGATATTTTTGGTGGACTGAAATGAAAAAGGATGTAAATGACTATGTGTTGAGGTGTCTCACTTGTTAGAAGGTCAAGTTTGAGCACCGACGGCCTGGTGGTATGGTACAGCCAATGCCAGTGCCTGAGTGGAAGTTCCATGATATTTCTATGGACTTTGTAGTAGGGCTTCCGCCTACAAGGGGAGGTCTGAATATGATTTGGGTTATTGTTGACCGACTGACCAAGGTGGCTCGATTCATACCGATGAAGGACACCTGGAAAGTGGCAAAACTGGCAGAACTCTTCGATAGAGAGATTGTAAGACATCATGGGGTACCAAAAACGATTGTATCTGACAGAGATACCAGATTCTTATCGAGGAATTGGAAGTCTACGCGAGAAGCACTGGGTACCGAACTGAAATTGAGTACAGCGTTTCACCCATAGACAGATGGCCAGAGTGAGCGCACCATCCAGACACTTGAGGATATGTTACGTGCATGTGCACTTGACTTTCAGACCAGCTGGATTGACAAGTTACATCTGATCGAGTTTAGCTACAACAACAGTTACCATGCTTCGATCAAGATGTCTCCTTTCCAGGCTTTGTACTGTAGACCACGCCGCACGCCATTATGCTGGGATGAGTCGAGTGAGACGGTCATTATAGGACCAGAGTATCTAGAACAAGTTCAGGCCGAAGTTCGCCAGATCCGGGCTAACATGAAGGCAGCTCAGGATAGACAGAAGTCGTACGCAGATGTACGCAGACGTGACCTGGAGTTCGCCGTGGGCGATCAGGTATTTCTCAGGGTATCCCCCATGAAGGGAGTATTTCGTTTTGGCCAGAAAGACAAGTTGAGCCCAAAATATGTGGGGCATTATGTTGTGACGGAGCGGATCGGCCCGGTAGCTTACAGACTTGATCTACCCGCCGAGTTGGGCAAGGTACATGATGTATTTCATGTGTCCCAGTTGAAGAAGTATATGTCTCATCTGTCTCATGTGCTTCAGCCTGAAAGGCTAACCTTAGAGCCGACCATGCGATCAGTGGAGACTCCGGTACGGATTCTGGATACTAAGACTCGAGACACTCGCCATAAGTCTGTGAGACTAGTGAAAGTTCTCTGGTCTAACCAGGACGTTGAGGAGGCCACTTGGGAGCTGGAAGATAAGATGAAGGCGAAGTACCCGTCATTGTTTACTTCTTAGTGTTATGTGTATAGGGTACGGGGCGTACCCCTTTTTAAGGGGGGTAGAGCCGTTTCGGTTATGTGTGTACGACGTGTATTTAAATACATCGTCTATGTTATGTTGTCATGTTATAGATCGTTGTGTCTGAATGATGTTGATGATGTTGTATATGTTGTATGGACCTTGTGTCCGATGTTATGTTGTATGGACCTTGTGTCCTATGTTATGTTGTATGGACCTTGTGTCTAATGTTATGTAAGTGTGTTGTTAATTTTGTATGGAAATATTGTTATATGTATTCCCGTGTTCTAACATTTAGGATATGTGGAAGTGTGAACTTTGAGGACAAAGTTCTTTAAGGGGGGTAGATTGAAATACCCGAAACCTTAGTATGTTGGTTAAACAGCTAAATGTGGTATATTAAGACTAAAAAGAGTCTTAGAAACATTAGTAAACAATTTAAACCATAGAGAACACAAATAAATGCCTTAAAGTCAATTAGGGCTAAAATGTGCTCTAAGCTTGGGATAAGCTTGGGTAAGACCTAATGAACCTACCAAGACCTTATTTGTATACTAATGAACATATTAAACCAATTACCAAAGAAAACCAAGCTTGAAAACAAGTTAAACACAAAATGTGCTTTAAGGAGTCTTAAAGCACATTTTTGAAAAATTGTCTTGTAAATGAGTTTTGAATGGCTAAATGTCCATCATTACTCTTTAATTAACATGTGTACTATATAGTATCACATTTGGAAGTCTATATCAATGGGAAATCAAAAATTTCACTTCTATGTGCCTTGTTTTATGAATAGTGACTTTAATAAGCTAGTTGTAATATGTTGTTATAAGTAATTAAATGAGTCATCAAAGACTAAAATACCCTTGCTATAATAATAGGGGCCGGTTTTTTTTAAGTGTGGTGACTCACCACTCTTGTTAACTTGCTAAGTAAATAAAGATGACTCTTAAGTTACTATTTGCTTTAATGTATAAATATCTTCTAAAAAGCAAAACCAATCTACATTTTCTGATTTCTCTTCATTTTACACGCCTCCCAAGCTCTCTTCTACCTCTTCTTCATTCTCCATTTACGGTTTGCAATAGTACACACCAAACTCCATCTTCCATTGTCATTATCTCCTAGCTCACTTAACCAAATCAAAAACAAACACCACCATTCTCTTCCTCTCATCAAGCTCTTCATTCCTATCTTCTCAAAACTTCAAGACCACCATTTCGGTGCCATGGAGTTCCACCATTGAAGGAGCTTGAGCTTATATTTCTACATATTATTGATCTCCTTTGCTTCTAGGTAAGGAATCTCAAAGAAAAATGATGTTTCTTCCATGTTTTTATCTTGACCGAGAATCACCATTAATGGTGCTCATTATATTGCTTTGTTCTAGCTTCATTCCAAACTTTCAAGGACTAGGTGGAGTCCTCTCTTGATAGATATTCAAACTCTCTTCAAATACCAAGGTAAAACAACTATCTTAATTCTTTTGAAACAATGTGAAACTAGGGTTTACAATGAGATGAAGCTTAAAGCTTGTATACTCATTATATCATTTGTATAATGTTTAGAAGTTAACAAACAATCAAAAGCCTTGCCGATTTATTCAAGGAAACAAGAAGAAGTTTGTGAGGAAAAGAGGTAAATATGCTAACCTAATGTGGTTTAAAGTCTTAGGAGAAAAGAGCTTGTATTGCTTATGAAAATGATTTAAGGAGCCAATGGAAAATGACTTAGAAGAATGCTCTCAAGGGCTTAGTAAAAGGCATATGTGTTGTTGAGTGTATTTGCAGGCAAATGCAAATATAATGTGGGAAATTCAGTGTTTATGATTTATGCACCTTAAGGGCCTAAGTGCCATGCAATTTAAATTAAGCACTATATTGTGATGTAGTGCTAAATGTGTGATGGATTTTAGTGTTTTTGGTTGTTTAATGGTGAAAACATTGTGTTTTGGTTTAGTAATGTTCTAGGAGAGTTCATGTCAAAATTTAGGTAATAAACAAGAAGTTCTAAGGGTTTTAAATGAGTTGGTAAGTTAGGAAAGGTTTAGAATGGTTAAGTGTTCAACTAGTGGGAGAAACATGCATTAAGGTGCTTAAAGATGTAAAAAGGGCTTAGGCAATGTTCTAGTGGATTTAGAATGCAAAAAAATGCTTTGGGACATTTCAAGATTCATGGTGAGAGTTTATTTAGGACTTGTGTATTTTGGTGAAAAAGGGATGTAGTGAATTGTTGCATGGGAATCTATAAACTTGTAAAGATGTTCAAGGAGTTGTTTAGGAAGAAAAGATGCTTGGGGATGATGTTGTAGTGGTGAGAAAACATTTGGGAATAGTGGGAGTTATGGTTATGAAACACCACATAGAAACTAAGTGAAAAACATTATAAGTGTAAACCTTTTTATAAGAATTTGTGTAAATGCTTGAGGAGGATTTTAGTGAATGATTTGAGGAGTTTTAAGGAGGTCTTAAGGTGTGTTTGAAGTGCCCAAATGAGGTTAGGATATACTAAGGTATATGAGGTGAAGTTTGGAGTTAAATGGGCAATGGAAAATAAGGGTCTGGGGCAGACCGATCTTGCGACTGGACTTGCAAGGTCGGTCGAGCCCAGTTTACCCTGCGAGGATTGGTTTCTAGAATGGACCGACCATGGGGACCGGACTTGCATGGTCGGTCGGGCATGGATTTTTAGTACGGATTGAGTCTCTAGAATAGACCGAACATGGGACCAGACTTACAAGTTCGGTCGGGCCTGAATTTTCAAAGGGAAGAAACTCTCGGGAATGGACCGAACATGTGACCGAACTTACAAGGTCGGTCGGAGTAGAAAACTTTGACGGTAATATGTTCTGGAATGGACCGACCTTGTGTAAGGTCGGTCGGTAAGGTCGGTAGGACCAAAACTTGTAAAAAAAAAACAAACAAGAACGGCTTAAGTAATAAACCCTAGGGGGTGTAATGTGGGTAATCAAGTATAAGTTAAGACATTAAGACATGTCATATAAACATGTTAAACACTTAATAAATTTGAAGTTAAGTTAGTAATTAACCGACATTCTTAAACATGTATAGGAGTGACCTACGGTGGAAATCGATCGAAGCAAGGACCAAGGTATGGTTTTTTTGCAGTCTGTTGCCTACCGGTTTACACCGGCTTGTGTGTTGTATGTTTTTCTGTGTGTTTATGACGTTATAAGACTTAAACATGTAATGAGTTTATAGTTGTTCATATTACTGCAATGTTATGATGTGACTCATCTCCCTTGTGTGTGTCTAACATGACTTACCACTTGTTGTGAATTGTTTGTTAAGTTCCACTGTTGAACTTCTAACATGTGCTAACTGGGAAGTGAGGAATCCGGTTGTCCGGTCATGCATGTAAGTTAAGAGTAGATATCTGAATCAGATTCGACTCTTATGTTGTTAAGATTGTCCTCCTTAATTTGGCGTTCAATCTCCCGCTAGCTTCCTCCAAAGCTTACCTATTCTGACTTATGATCGGTTTAGTGGGAACATGTGTTTGTGTGGTGTGTTCGGGTCACTATATCCGAACCCTCTGTGACTAAAGTTACTCGTTTGAATAACAAAACGGTAATGAGTGTGTGTAACGAGCTTAACATGAGGGTGAACCATTATCTAGGCTCTTATGTTATTTAACCTTCTTGGTTTGTTATTGTGGGAAGAGTATCCACTGTGTATGTGATGTTGTGCTACGCAATGATAATGCTATGCCACATGTTATGTTATGTTATGTTGTGTTTAAAAATGAATGCCATGTTATCATGACAATTAGTTGCGCGTATCCCGGTAGCCGATGGGCTGCGCGTTAACCATACCAGCCAAGGGTTGCTGACCCCCTCGGGGGCTCCATATTTTTACTGCAGGATGAGGATCGAAGAAGCAGAGTGGCTGTAGGACCTAGGCTGCAGATGTACTTTTGGTTATTTTGGATGTTGAGCCCGGGATGCGCCTGTGCTCCCGTGGCATTATATTTTGATTCCGTTGAAACTACTGTGGCGGTATATTCGGAGTTTACAGTGAAGGAATATATTTAAATACTCGGTATTGTATATGATGTAATTATGGTTTTAGTTCTATGCTCGGGAGTCTGATCATCAGACCGGTACACTTGTATTTATTCTGCCTTGTTAACCACGTGGGTGGTTGACGGCGTTGTAGCACCGAAGCGTTTAGTTATTGTTTAGTTATTTGTTCCGCTGCGATTTCAATTAGTTGTGAAGTAAGATGTAGGGGTGTTACACCTTGGGGTTAAGTTATCCGTTCAATCTAACAGCACGGTAACGAGTTATGTAACGAGCTTAGCATTAGTTTGGCAACATTCTCTAGGCTCTCCATGTGATCTAACTATGTTGGTTTGGTTCCTAAAGGGAATCTTTTTGTTGTGTTATGTGTTGTTGTGCTATGCAATATCCCTTGCTATGCTATATATATATATATATATATATGTTGTATGTTGAAAATCAATGCCATGTTATCATGACAAATAGTTGCGCGTATCCCGGTAGCCGATGGGCTGCGCGTTAACCATACCAGCCAAGGGTTGCTGACCCCCTTTGGGGCTCCATATTTATTTGCAGGATGAGGATCGAAGAAGCGGATTGACTTTAGATCTTAGGTCATGAAATACTTTTGGTATATTTTGGATGTTGAGCCCGGGATGCGCATGTGCTCCCGAGGCTTATATTTTGGTTCCGTTGTTATACTGTGCGGTATATTGATAGTTTACAGTGATGGATTTGATGGAAAAATATGTGACTACTTCTACCACTTAGGCATGTACCTAATCGTTTTGCGGGATAGTGGATTCGTGGGGTTGTCGTACTCTTGGGGGACCTCGCTGTGGATAACTGACAGTGGAATAAATTTACTGAGACTTCTAGTAAATAGATTTTATCATTTTTTAAGGAGAAGAAATAATCGAAAAACCTAACCTGAACAAAAATAAAATATAAAAACAATATTTTTTTGTCTTTTAAGAACATCCCGGGTTTCTGCTCACCTATTTTATCAATTATATTAATATAAACTTTACCACTTAAGTAATAAACTCAGAAACTATAAATAATTCGTTGACGACTAAATCTAACGAACCCTAACCAGTTGCTAAACTAGCAGCAGACTAATGCTCTAATCCGGACACAACCAATCGCATAAGAACAGCTTCTATTTGAGACTAATTAACCTATAGGCCGGATCAGGCTTCTAGCTGTTAATCAGGTTTATCTTCCCACGTCTTGTTATCTATCTCAGCTCTCGCATGTTGATTAGAAAACTACAAATATTGCTTTAACAATTTATCAGAGAATTAAAGCAGATGAAGAACTGGAATTAAACTACTACTTTAGATAAAATCATAGTGGAAAGCTTAACATAACATAAATATATAAAATCGGCTCGCATCCCAAACCTGGGAGGGCTTAAGTTTATTAATTAAACATAACTATATATAACAACGCTTTAACAAAATAGAGAAGGGTAGAGAAAACTCCAGCTAGCAAGTTGACTCTGAATCCTAGCTCTGCTTCTGCATCGACGTCGTCCGTAATAATAATAATAATAAATGGTAGAGATGTGGTGTGGTGGAAAGACAAATAAAAATGGAGAAAACGGAGAGAATAGAAATTGATGTGGTTGTACGTGTGACGAGTGTGGTGAGTGAGTGCTCCGGAGAGCTGATAGTGAACGAGTGTGGTGGGCTTTGGATTAAAGAAGGGAGCCTTAATAACAAGGGAGCGTAGTTTATTTATAGGAAAAGAGATAAGAAACAGACAACGAGCAGGCGTGCAGTTGGTGAGCAGATCGTGGAGATTTGCAGTCAGAGATTTCATCGGGCAGAGGAATTGATTGCAGACAGGGTCGGCGTCAGCGTGAATTAGAGAATTGCGGTAGTCACCGTCTGCAATTAATGAAGTGCGGCGCCGCGAAGGAAATGAAAAAATCGGAGAAGAAAACTAGTCGCGCGCGCATGAATTAGCACGTCCGCCTCCTTGTCCGCCTTCACGTCCGCGAGCAAATGAGGCGGACACCTCTGGTCCCGTCCGCGAGTTTAACAGGCGGTTGCGCCTGTGATGTCCGCTACTTATCAGGCGGACTCCACACACATGTCCGCGAGTTTAACAGGCGGTTGCGCCTGTGATCTCCGCACCAAACCAGGCGGACTCCTCTGTGATGTCCGCGAGGCGGTGTCTCTACCTTGTCCGCTCCAAAATCAAGCGGACTCCCTCCTGTTGTCCGCCCTCGTACCTCGCAAGTTCAAGCGGTTCTTCATCGGACGTAGCTTCTTTGTCCGTGTGTGATTGAATTCAATCTTGTGCTGCAGTACGTGATGATGATTAATTAATCATCAATAATAAGTAGCAGTAATGATGGTTCGTGAGTGTAGTGAATTTGTTGTACTCATTTGTTATATATGCCACGTGATAAAAAAAATGATGTACAACATCTCGTAAGCCTTTTTCCATGTACATGCTTATGTTGAGCGTGTATATATATAATATATGATTATGAGACAAAGAGTGTGAATCCAATATATTTTCTGCATTTGACACATAATATGTATCAGTTCACATCAAAAGCATAAATCTAGGAAAATCGTAAGATAAGTGAGAGATATTACTTAAAATACTGCAAATTATAAGGTAGTTAAACCCTTAAAAGTCTATATATCTCGCACTTATCAAACTTCCTCACACTTATCTTTTGCTTGTCCTCAAGCAAATAGAGAATAAATATATCTCTATGCCGTAGTATCAAACCTCAGGATTAAAGATGCAAAACAGAGCAAGCAAAGTGACAATCAAAGAATAGTTCTGCTCCTGGTTGTAGGTTTTCGCAAAGTGAAAAAGAATTTTTTTTTAAAGCATGGATAAGTTAGACCACAAAATCTGAATGTAGATTAGCTTGGGATCTTCCACCATTTTCTTTCCTTTAACCTTTGGATGACAAGGGGTGTGAAGTAACACCTTATTCCGTGATACCTTTCAACACCACATACTCATGATCAAAATATGAAAAATTGCGACAATCATCCAGCATTAAGAGTTTTGCATGTTCATTTTTTTTCGCACAATTTGTTTCATCCCCCAGACTTTTCTCTTCACCCATGTAGCGGCTTTGGGCCTTCTTTCCCAGATCACAAGACCTTAGGTAGATGGGTGATAAGGCACCCCAAGGACTTAATAACCGAATGAAGAGGCCTGTTTTGGTTCAGAAATTTTAATTCAGATCAGCGGAGTACCTTGCCTTTTCCTTTCATTCCAAACTTTCACAACGTTCCCAAGACCCCAAACTAGACCAATTCAATTTTCATAATCAGCTAATCCACCAAATTTCAGTGAAAACAGATTCAATTTGGACAAAATTATACATACAAACAGCCAAAAGCAGAAAGATTCTTGAGGTGGTCATCAGGCTCGTTTTCAAACTTCCAAATTTTTTTTCGCCACTTAAAAGAGATATTCTTTCAAAATAAGAGGACAAACAAAACAAATGTGGCATTAAGTGCAAATGACAATATTTAGAAAGTACTCCTACTTCCTCACACTTAAAAGGAGCAATGTCCTCATTGTTCATAAATTTAACCAAGAAGAGGACTTTCTAAATATTGCAAACTCATCAAGGATTTCATTCAGGACAACAATGGACTGATATAAAAATAAGCATGAAGCGTGATAGATCATCGTAGGCTGAACACATTAAAAATAAACGAAATGGAAACTCCCCTGATATCGTAGATTGAGGAAGGTTCCCTTCCTCACACTTAAGCTCGTTCATGGGGTAGTAGCCTTCCTCACACTTGCGTTCATGCAAGTGTCCAGCCTTGGAGAGCATCAAAACACCATAAAAAGTTTTTCACCTGCACACACTCACAACTACCACACAAAAACGCTAAAAGCGTTGCATTAAAACACAGGCACCACTGCCACTTCAAATAGAAAAAGAAATAAAAATAAAACCAGAAAACAAAAACAAATGTAAAGTATAAATTTAACCACTGGGTTGCCTCCCAGTAAGCTGCCCGTAGTTTTAGTCTTTGGCTAGACTCCTGCTTCGTTATCCTGGTGTTTTGAGGAGGTACTGCCGGTAACGTAGTTGTAATAGGAGACCAGGTGGTGATGACTTTTCTTCCTCAAATTGGAGGATGTAAACATCCTCCTCTTGCTGTTGAGGCTTATGGAGGCAGGATGGAAGTTGATGAGAGACCGGTGGTAGTGGTGTTCCTTCCTCAGATTCGAGGATGTAAATTCCTCTTCCGGTTGGTGAGGCTCAACAGGATAGCACTCTTCCAGCTGGTTGACCGGCTTAGACACAATATCTTTGAATTTTAATTGCTCCTCCTGTGTTGGGGATGGAGATGGAGGAAGATTGTAACTCTCAGACATTTGTTCTAACTCGGCGTCGGAGAAAAATGTACTGAGAAGTTTCATTATCTCCTCATCAGAACTTGCTGCGTCATGAATATCTGGCTCAGTTTGCTCTTCACTCCTTGGAGTCACCACTGGAATTTCTTCTGGTGGCTCGACCATACTTGGAGGAATTCATCTGGCTCTTGTGTAGATTGCTGCTCGTTCTGATTGAAGTAGTAATACCCCAACTGAGCTTCGTTGTACTGTGCATTAGCCTGGTCGACTTCCCACCAATACGGCTCTCGATTTGATTGTTGAGGTGGTTGATAATCCTTGACCAATCTTTGATATAAGGATATCTCCTCTTGCATTTGTGTCCATTCCAAATTGATCAACAATCGTCTCACCTCATCGTATCCGCTCTCCATTATCAGTAACTAGCCTACAAAAACAAAAACAAAAATACCAAGTAGAATAGAAAATAAAAATAGAAAAGAAACACACAAAAAAAAAAGAAAAGAAATTAACTAACAATAAAAAGAATAAAACTAAGATGTAAATAAACAGACAAATTAAAGTATGAACTAAAGAGTAACAAGTCTATCCTAAAAAAAATCGAAAGGAAGAAAAAAAAATAAATAAATAAAACAAAACAAAATTCAATTCCTAAAAGGTATACATATCCGTAAAGTAAAAAAAAAAACTATATCCTAATTGGAATTCTAGTCCATGTAACGTCAAAGATATAACAAAAATCAAAATGAAAAGAAGAGTAAAGTAAGTAACAACCAGATCAAAATTAAAATCGTAATGAAACTAAAACAAAAAGAAGATTAAAGTAAAGAAAATATCAATTCGAACGTGAAGTACTAAATCGAAATCGGAAGTAACGATAAATAACCAAAAAGTAAATCGAAAACGAAAAGAAAAAGAGAAAAAAAAAAAAAAGAAAACTAAACGAAAAGAAAACTAACGAAAAGTAAATCAATCAAAACAGAATACTGTAATCAACTTTGCTAAAGTCTAAGTAACAGATAAAAGAAAAAAAATCGAAAAGGAAAACTACGTAATAAAGTTTTTTAAAAAAACAAAAAACGAAAATGAAAAGGAAATAAACTAACGAAATCAGATTTTACTCAACCAACTAGATTGTAAAATTGACCCTAGTTAACGGTAATGAAAAAAAAAGTTCCAACTAGATCTGAATTAAAATAAACCGAAAGGTCAAATCAAATTAAAAACATAATAACTTAAAGAAAGTAAAATTAACGAAGAGTATACGTAAACCAATTTGAAAATCTAATTCAAGTAACAGTAAACAAATAAAAGAAAAGAAAAGTAGATGAAAAGAAATATCAATAACACGTAACAGAACTAGTCAAAGTAGAAATTAACGTAATGCAATCAAATAAAAAAAAATATGAAAGAAAAAGAATTAGAATAAAATCTCAATCAAATAAAAATATCAATTAATCGTGCCAGAGGTCCCCGGCAACGGCGCCAAAAACTTGATGGAAAAATATGTGACTACTTCTACCACTTAGGCAGTGTACCTAATCGTTTTGCGGGATAGTGGATTCGTGGGGTTGTCGTACTCTTGGGGACCTCGCTGTGGATAACTGACAGTGGAATAAATTTACTGAGACTTCTAGTAAATAGATTTTATCATTTTTTAAGGAGAAGAAATAATCGAAAAACCTAACCTGAACAAAATAAAATAATAAAAAATATTTTTTTGTCTTTTAAGAAAGCATCCCGGGTTGTTCTGCTCACCTATTTTATCAATTATATTAATATAAACTTTACCACTTAAGTAATAAACTCAGAAACTATAAATAATTCGTTGCCGACTAAATCTAACGAACCCTAACCAGTTGCTAGAACTAGCAGCAGACTAATGCTCTAATCCGGACACAACCAATCGCATAAAGAACAGCTTCTATTTGAGACTAATTAACCTATAGGCCGGATCAGGCTTCTAGCTGTTAATCAGGTTTATCTTCCCACGTCTTGTTATCTATCTCAGCTCTCGCATGTTGATTAGAAAACTACAAATATTGCTTTAACAATTGATCAGAGAATTAAAGCAGATGAAGAACTGGAATTAAACTACTACTTTAGATAAAATCATAGCGGAAAGCTTAACATAACATAAATATATAAAATCGGCTCGCATCCCAAACCTGGGAGGGCTTAAGTTTATTAATTAAACATAACTATATATAACAACGCTTTAACAAAATAAGAGAAAGGGTAGAGAAAACTCCAGCTAGCAAGTTGACTCTGAATCCTAGCTCTGCTTCTGCATCGACGTCGTCCGTAATAATAATAATAATAAATGGTAGAGATGTGGTGTGGTGGAAAGACAAATAAAAATGGAGAAAACGGAGAGAATAGAAATTGATGTGGTTGTACGTGGTGAGCGAGTGTGGTGAGTGAGTGCTCCGGAGAGCTGATAGTGAACGAGTGTGGTGGGCTTTGGATTAAAGAAGGGATGCCTTAATAACAAGGGAGCGTAGTTTTTATAGGAAAAGAGATAAGAACAGACAACGGAGCAGGCGTGCAGTTGGTGAGCAGATCGTGGAGATTTGCAGTCAAGATTTCATCGGGCAGAGGAATGATTGCAGGGTCGGCGTCACGCGTGAATTAGAGAATTGCGGTAGTCACCGTCTGCAATTAATGAAGTGCGGCGCCGCGAAGGAAGAATGGAAAATCGGAGAGAAAACTAGTCGCGCGCGCATGAATTAGCACGTCCGCCTCCTTGTCCGCCTTCACGTCCGCGAGCAAATGAGGCGGACACCTCTGGTCCCGTCCGCGAGTTTAACAGGCGGTTGCGCCTGTGATGTCCGCTACTTATCAGGCGGACTCCACACACATGTCCGCGAGTTTAACAGGCGGTTGCGCCTGTGATCTCCGCGACCAAACCAGGCGGACTCCTCTGTGATGTCCGCGAGGCGGTTGTCTCTACCTTGTCCGCTCCAAAATCAAGCGGCTCCCTCCTGTTGTCCGCCCTCGTACCTCGCAAGTTCAAGCGGTTCTTCATGCGGACGTAGCTTCTTTGTCCGTGTGTGATTGAATTCAATCTTGTGCTGCAGTACGTGATGATGATTAATTAATCATCAATAATAAAGTAGCAGTAATGATGGTTCGTGAGTGTAGTGAATTTGTTGTACTCATTTGTTATATATGCCACGTGATAAAAAAAATGATGTACAACATCTCGTAAGCCTTTTTCCATGTACATGCTTATGTTGAGCGTGATATATATAATATATGATTATGAGACAAAGAGTGTGAATCCAATATATTTTCTGCATTTGACACATAATATGTATCAGTTCACATCAAAAGCATAAATCTAGGAAAATCGTAAGATAAGTGAGAGATATTACTTAAAATACTGCAAATTATAAGGTAGTTAAACCCTTAAAAGTCTATATATCTCGCACTTATCAGGATTGTAATTAAATACTCGGTATTGTTGATTATGGATTTATGGTTATTAGTTCTATGCTCGGGAGTCTGATCATCAGACCGGTACAATTGAATGTATTCTGCCTAGTTAGCCAAGTGGGTGGCTAACGGCATGTTACACCGACCCGTTTAGTTATTGTTAGTTGTTTAATTCCGCTGCAATTTCGGTTATTTGTTAAGTGCGTAGTAGGGGTGTTACAATATAACTCGTTCATTCCAGTTTCTAGCCTTAATGCCCCACAGGTCATCAAACAAATCTTAGGCTTCAAGGTTTCTCTCTCGGCCTAGAGGCCCATTCACGATCCATGCGGCTTCCTTCGGCCCGTTTGCTCCACTTCCAGATTAAGGGTATTCAGGCTCACACATTCATTCTAACCTAGGGATCACTCTAGCCCATACACTTCACTCTCAGTTTGGAAGAGAAACAGGTCCTAGTTCCTCCTACATAACCCATAGGCATTCCTAGTTCAAACATTTTACGGATCCTACTCGAAGTTCAGAAGGAAGACAATCACGGTCATCTCAAGGGCATCCCCACGGTCAAGAGTTTGAGTCTTCAGCATGCCGACTTCAGATGGTTCAGCAGGTTTCGGATTCAATAGAAATTTTAGGGTTCCCATGCATTCTACTGCATAACTTGCCATAACACTCATATTTCCAATGCACCTCTCATAGTTTTCAAAGAATGATCGTTTTCAAATCACTAATAAGAAGCATCTATTTTGTTCAATCATCTTCTTCCTCATGTTCACAAGTGGATGACCTTTTCAAGTCTAAATGGTAAAAGGGATTATGTTTTACATAAATTTCCTTTGAGAAAATGGTTCATAAAATAATTATTTCCAGACAATGGAATGCAAAGACCTGTATTTTGTCTCCCAAAATTTGAACATTCCTTGCAAAACATCACAACTCACCCCAAAACATCCAAAACAACCCACGAAGCGGTTCCAAATCCACATCTTTTAAATTGTTGTCACAAACCCCAAGTCTATACTGGGGGCAATCTGAGTTCAAGTTCGTCAGCTTTCATCTTTTGTTTAAATGTGTGAACGAGTTTCTGAGTGAGAAGTTCACGAGAGTGTCTTGAGCAGAAAAACCATGAGTGAATGAGCGTGTCATTTTTACACGACTCTGGACAGACCACATTCAAAGGTGAGGTAAACGACATAACTCCGACCGAAGGAGATAATTTGTAAATTTACGCTTAGACCTGTGAAAAGTAACAAATAATGGATACACAACTATCAGGAATGACGAAGCACCTAGGTACAACACCACATAGCCAAAAGCTTTTGAACCCTGACATTAAACCCTAGGCAGCCCCGCTGAGCCTTTCATATATCCCTTTTCGATATTATGAACTCCAAAAAATAACCCAGCCAATGATGAATGTCCGACCCGGTGACCAAAGGAAGCGAGGAGTTAGACTCTCAGATAATGTTCTCATCAGTCCTTGAAAGAAGCAACGTCACTATCAGCATGATGAAGTGATCCGCAAATGGTCCCAGAGTGACACAGGATCTAAAGAGCTCACATCAAAACAGTTCTCGAAGCCCAAAACTGGGAAACACAAGAACCCCGAAGGTAAAGTCAAGAAAGGATAAAACAAAAAGGCAAACCCGAAATGCCTCGAAGAAATCCAAATGACAAAAAGAGAAATGGTGTAAAGGACAACTTCAAAAGTCCAGGTCCAAAAGCTCAAAAAAGAAGCAGCTAGACGACTTCAAGACAAGGAAGATGAATCTGAGAGATGACACATGGTACAGTTTTGGTAACCCCTTTAGCTCCACATACCTAAAATATTCTTCCAAGGTTCCGTTGTCTTTCATCAAACCCCATGACCACATTATAAGCTTTAAAGACTTCCGACTTGATAGTTGTGTGTCCAATCACATGAAAGTAACAAATCAAATGCGTAAATCCATCAAATGTCAAATTCAATGGTCTAAAAGTTATGACCATGAGCGAGAAATGAGTGGAAACACCAAACACATCGAGGGTAGGAAGCACCACATCAAAGCATAAGCCATGACCCTGTAAGGATGAGACTTGTTCGTACGTTTAGTCAAAGAAAATACTGGGGGCAATCGATCGATTGCCATGAACTCTAGCTCAGATTGTCCTAAGGAAAAATACTGGGGGTAATTGTTGGTTCCAACAATTGCCATGACAACACCAATTGAGAACCAAAGCCTGAGCACCACCATCCCACCACAGGCACACATAAGCCTTTGCCTCTACATTAAACACCTCAGCCCCACATAAACCTTTACCTCCACATTAAACACCGCAGACCCGTATAAGCCCTTACCTCCACACCACTACTACACAGGCCCACATAAGCCCTTACCTACACTTCATACACCACAGGCACATATATGCCCTGATCACCACTCAGAAAATCTCCACATCAAACACCACACCCCACTGGTAGCATGTTCATCTCCAAGGAGATAAATTACAAGTCTGAAATCTTTAGTCAGGGAATGATGATTTCACTTTCCTATTCAGTAAATAGAATTTTCTTCAAACACTGCCACGTTTGGCACACGTTCTAGCAATGCCTTACTCTGGACAATTTCCAATCCTCATCATTGCCATGTTTGGCACATTTTTCAACCGTTCCTTGTTTTGGACAAGCTTCCAACAAGCACTTTAGTTGTATTTTACAACTTCTGCATAACGCCTCAACATTGCCACGTTTGGCACCTTTTCCAACAGTTTCCTGTTTTGAACAAGTATCTTTCATACATTTTGATTGCATACACCTTACCATCATTGCCATGTTTGGCACTCTAGTAATCAGTTTTCATCATTTGCATAAGACCATCACCTTTGCTGTCTTGCACCTTCCAGCACCCGAGTAGAAGAACTCATCCGAGTAGAAGAACTCACCAGAGTAGAAGAACTCACCCGAGTAGAAGAGCTCACCTGAGTAGAAGAACTCACCAGAGTAGAAGAACTCACCCGAGTAGAAGAACTCACTAGAGTAAAAGAACTCACCCGAGTAGAAGAACTCACCCGAGTAGAAGAACTCACCCGAGTAGAAGAACTCATCCGAGTAGAAGTACTCACCCGAGTAGAATAACTCACCCGAGTAGAAGAACTCATCCAAGTAGACGAATTCACCCGAGTAGAAGAACTCATCCGAGTAGAAGAACTCACCCGAGTAGAAGAACTCACCCGAGTAGAAGAACTCATCCGAGTAGACGAATTCACCTGAGTGGAAGAACTTGACCCCACACCAATTTTCAATCACCTATAGGCAGTCAACGTCTTAGAATAGCTTGACATCTTTTCATTCATTATAGGTAGTCAACGCCTTAGAATAGCTTGACATCTTTTCATTCATTATAGGTAGTCAACACCTTAGAATAGCGTGACATCATATCATCCGTATAGGTAGTCGACGCCTTAGAATAGTCCGACATTACCTCATTCTTAGCTTTAGGTGGTTGACACCTCAGAATAGCCTGACATCATATCATCCGTATAGGTAGTTTATGCCATAGAATAGTCCGACATTACTTCATTCTTACCTTTAGGTGGTCGACACCTTAGAATCGCTCGACATCCTTCCACTTTACTCATAGGTAGTCAGCGCCTTAGAACAGCTCGACACAACTTATCGGAATTCAATTGCATGTGGGGTCTTTTAAGATCCAAAATTTTGGGGTATCACTCAAGCATTGATAAGTGTGAAACATATAGGCTTTTAAGGGCTTAATTACCTTATAATCTGCTACAATTCAAGCAATGTTTCCCACTTATTCTGTGTTTTTCCTAAGATTGATGTTTTGATATGATTCGACACATTTTATGTGATAAATATAGGAAAACCCAGAGAAATAAAGATTTTACATCATAAGGATTGCAACGCAACAAACGGGGAACAAATCAGGAGAAGAGACACAAAAATTGGTCACGTCCGGGTCAACTTGGCCGGAAGCAAATCCGGACGTCTCATGTCCGGATCCGGACGCAAACCGGACGTGACCCAAACTCCAGATCCAAGAGTTTTGTGCCTTGTCCGGTTCCGGACACAGATCCGGACATATCCCGAGTTTCAGATCTAAAAGTTCTGTGTCACGTCCAGATCCGGACACAGATCCGGACGTCACACAGAAACTAAAAATAAAAATGCATGCGCTGATAATCGGGCTTTCGGCGCAATTATCAGCCGAGCGGCGGTTCAGCCCATACTTCCCCTAAATTAAGGAACGCCCATGCTCAATTAATGTCCCAACTCACCACACACACTAACCTATGTTCTTCTTCTAATCCTATTTGTAACACCCTCAAACACTGGCCTAGGAGTTAGGGGTATTACACGCCGCGTATTATTACATAATAACGCAAGGCTCTAATAAACAGACTTAAACAGATAATCAAATAAGGCCCAAATGAATACTTGAATAAAGTATAAACCAAAATGATGTCGTAACATCCCAAAGTAATAACAGAACCCACCAAAACGAATATCAAAAGCAAGAGCTAACTGAAGAGGCCCCAAAGGCTCAAATTCAAATACAAAGTCTCCAAAAGAATCTAAACAACAAAACGGACTAAAATCCAGAGCTGCAAAGTGACCCTTGCTGATCAATCTGCAATGTTAGATAAAGTAGGGGAATGAGCACACAACTATGCCCAGTAGATGACAAACTTCATCAACCAGCATGCTCAAAACATTTTATAGAATAATGTCAAAACAGAAGGAGTCGCAAGGAATCCATAAGCATGTCAGAAAAGAGAACAGAAGTCCATACAATAAAGGACTAAACAGAGTCAGAAGCAGACATAAGCAGAAAACAGAGCGGGAGATTAGTTGATCACAGTATACAGACAGAACAAGCAACAAGCTCGTGAACAGAACGAGGAAACCTCACTCGTAAACAGAACAGGTGAAAACACCCGTGAACAGAACGGGGAACATCACCCGTGAACAGAAGGATCCTACATAGCGCGCTACGAGACAGCGAAACCAGCCATCCAAAGGCACAGACACAGAGATAACTAGGTCCCAAAACAGAAGCTTAAATAAGATAAGCATATGTGCACCAAAGGCACCAGAAAGCACATAGATGGCTTGGAAATCAGAAGGGGAATCCAACCCCGTAAACGGAAGTCAAAACAGAGCTCAAACGAGCAAGTTATGGTCAAAACAGTACCATGTCCGAACTTGTGTCCGGACATCAATGTTCGGACACAAGTCGAGACTTAGAAGTCAAAAACAGACAGATGTCCGAACATGTGTCCGAACTACGAAGTTCGGGCACAGGTCAAACATTAAAACAAGTAGAGACAGAGGTGTCCGAACATCAAAGGTCGGACAGATGTTCGGACGTTCTTCGGAAATCAAACACGCGCAAAGTCCGAACTTGTGTCCGGACATCCATGTTCGGACACAAGTCGAGGCAAAATCAGAGAATACAGAAGGCTATGTCCGAACTTCAAAGCTCGGACGGAAGTTCGGACACAGCGAAAACGTCAGAGAATTAAAGCGCAGAAGGGCATGTCCGAACTTCCAAGGTCGGACCGAAGTTCGGACATGCCGAAAAACTCAGAAGACAGAAGCGATTTTCACACAGACAGAGGCATCAAAACATGGTCAAAACATTATAAGTTTTCTAGAAAACAACCTTGGGGGTTTGTAGGCATTAAAACGACGTTAAACAGACAGTTCACAATCACAATCCAAGACAGAACGCAATCCGAATTCAGAACCGGAACGAAACTCCCCAAGGCCGAACACACTAATCGAATCCATTAGCCACCTACCTCGAATTAACAGCAGACGAACCACAATCTGAATGGCAGAGTCCAACCCAGTGCAGAATCCGAAATGCACTTCCCAACCACTGAATCAAAACAACGCAGACACAACCCAAACTCAACACGCTGAACCCTACAATCAGAGAACGACACTTGCCAAAGGAACCACAATTCATACCTGAATCAGACAACGGATTCGCAGACGAAGCCAACAGCAGAAGAGGATAGATAGAGCACAAGAACCAACGCTGAATCACAATCAGATTGGGAAGGAAATTAGAATGAGGAGAACTCAGGAACCGAAGAATTAACGAACAAAGTAATCTGACAACTCTACCTCGTAGAAACCAGCAATTCGCGATGACGGACCAATCCACAGTTGAATCTTGACAGCTGTTAGCAGAAATATGTTACTATCTCTACCTAGGCAGTGTACCTATCGTTTTACGGAATAGTGAATTGAGTGGGGTTGTCGATCTCAGGGACCTCGTTCAATTAACTGACAAATTATTAATCTAACTGAGAAACTAAATTAAACTAAGAAAACGGGAAACGTCACATTTTTAGGTTTGCTAGTTTAATAAAAAAAAGACTCAACAAACTAACATAAAATAATAAAACAGTAAAATAAACTAAACAAATAAATAAAGAGTAAAACTCTAAATAAAAGGAAGCACCCCGGATTGTTCTGCAAACCTTCACTTTCTAATCTATTAATAAACTCTTCACTAATTCTGCAATAAACTCAGGAACTATAATTAATTCGTCAACGGCTAAGTCTAACGAATCCTAACTAGTTGCTAGAACTAGCAGCAGACTAATGCTCTAATCTGGACACAACTAATCGCATAAAGAACAGCTCCTATTTGAGACCGATTAACCTATAGGCGGGATCACGCTTCTAGTCGTTAATCAGGTTTAATTCCTATGTCTTGTTATCTATCTCAGCTCTCGCGTGTTGATTAGAAAACTACAAATATAGCTTTAATAATTAGCTAGAGAATTAAAGCGCATGAAGAACTGGAATTAAACTACTGCAATAATGAATTAGAGAAAAGATTACAAAATAAATATAAAGATCCAGTTTGCTACCCCAATCCGGGGAGCTAAACTAACTACTCAAACATGACTCTGAAAAATAACATAAATAATAAAGAACAACATTAAACTGTAACAAAAATAATATAAGAAAGTGGTGGTGTAGTGGTGTGTATGGTGGTGGTCTGATGTGTGGTGGTGCTATGGTGGTGAGGCGTGAAATATTCTGGTGGTGGTGAATGTGGTGGAATAATGGTGATTATGGTATGGAGGGTGATGGCTGATGGTGGTGGCAATGTAATCGGAGGCGGAAGGCCCCTCTCGTGGGAGCATATCCCCTAATCTGCAACCTCAACATCACTTATATAGTAGCAGTGATTTATCCTTTTGTTAAGGAAATATTTATATTCACAATCTTGATAAAAATTCTCTGTCCATATATCTTTAAGCTTCCGAAGTCTGCGCCTCTCTTTATTTTCCTCTGCATCGGGCCCTGTACATGTCTGCAGCCTCTGAATTGCTATCGGCCCATATCATGACTTCTATCTGCGCCTCTGATTCTTGCTGCTGTGGTCGGCCTGTCACTTCTCAAATATGCACATTAATAATCCAGCCCATGCATGATTCGATGTATCTGGGCCTCCGTCATGATCATGCAAACAAAAGTCCACGGAGGTCCAAGTTGTAAACCTTTGTATGCTCGCGTAAGATTGATGTGCATGGCTCATGTGCATGCATGTTGAATCTTCAACAAATGACGTCATAGTCAATTATGATCCAGCCCAAATTCATAATGCAGCCATGATTAATTAATAAATAATGGAGCAGCTGAACGTGGATAGTGAAGCAAATGGTGGAGTAATGATGGTATAATCATTAGATAATGATTTTCATGAATAAATTTGATGCTCGCATGAATTATGCTGGTGTAATGATGATACGGTGATTATTCAATCATTATTTGAATCATTATTAAATAATGATTATTCAATCATTATATAATAATGAGTCAATCATTTGTGATGTATAAATGGACACACGTCTGGACACAACTTGAACAGGGTCTAGATTCTTCATTTTAGCTCTGTTTCACTTCTCGTTTGTTGTGTTGAAATCCTCATGAGAAAATATATGCATTTCCTAGACTTTTCACTGCATTAGACACATAAAATATATCAGTTCATATCAAAACATAAATCTAAGAAAAAACATATGATAAGTGGGAAATATGACATGAATTGTTATACAAATAGAAAGAATTAAAGCCCTAATATAGATATATTTTATACTTATCAACAGCAGAATCAAAGGAGTCTTGAGTGATCGAGAGAAGAAGCGGCTTTGAGAGAGAAGAGAGAGAGAACAATGAAGAGAGGAGCGTAAATGATCGTGAGAACGTGTTTAGAAGAGAGAGTAATTAAGAGGATATGGAAAAAAATAGGTTAAGGGAATTAATATGAGGTTAACTCACCAGAAAATAAAACGGATGGGGAAAAGACCTCCTCGTCCCCAACTTCTTTAATAAGGACTTCCATGTCCTAAATTCAGAAAGGACCAACTTAACGAATCATTGTAACGAAATAAAACTGCAACGAACTTGGGTTATAACATCACCTCCCCCTTAAAAGAATTTCATCCTCGAAATTAAAACGTACCTACTGCTCAAAGAGGGCGGAAAACTTAGAACGAACTTCGCTTTCGACCTCCCAGGTCGCCTCTTCCTCTGACTGACCCGACCATTGCACCTTCACCAAGGGCATGGTCTTACACCTGAGCTTGCGCACATCCCGCGCTAAAATCCTCGAAGGAACTGCCTCGAACGTGAAGTCCTCCCTCAACTGAAGCGGACTGAAGTCAATCACATGCGACGGGTCCGGAATATACTTCCTCAGCATAGACACATGAAAGACACTGTGGACTCCAGCCAACGACGGTGGCAACGCTAAACGATAGGCAACCGGTCCGATCCTCTCCAAGATCTCAAAAGGACCCACAAAGCGAGGGCTAAGCTTGCCTCTCTTCCCAAACCGGAAAACTCCTCGAACTAGAGAAACCTTCAGATACACATGGTCGCCCACCTCAAACTCTAGAGGTCGCCTCATCTGATCGGCGTAGCTCTTCTGATGACTCTGAGCCACAAGCAAGCGCTCTCTGATAGACTGAATCTTGCCCACAGCATCCTGAACCAAGTCTGGACCAATCACGGCTCTCTCCTTCAGGTCATCCCAACAGATGGGTGACCTGCATCTCCTGTCATACAAGGCCTCAAACGGAGCCATCCCGATACTGGTCTGGAAGCTATTATTATAAGCAAACTCTATCAATGCAACGTGCTGATCCCAGCTGCCCCCGAAGTTCAACACACATGCCCTGAGCATGTCCTCAAGGACCTGATTCGTCCTCTCTGTCTAACCATCGGACTGAGGATGATAAGCTTAACTGAAAGACAACTTCGTCACCAAAGCCTGATGTAAACTCTGCCAGAATCTGGACACGATCCTCGGATCTCTGTCAGACACTATCGAAGCTGGAACTCCGTGCAGACGCACTATCTCATCCACATACAACTGAGCCAAGCGATGCAAACTGAAGGTCTTCCTGACAGGCAAGAAGTGAGCGCTCTTTGTGAGCCGGTCCACGATAACCCAAACTGCATCAAAGCCCCTCGGAGTCTTAGGAAGCCCCATGACGAAGTCCATACCGACGCTCTCCCACTTCCACTCCGGAACGGGAAGAGGCTGAAGCAAACCAGCTGGTCTCTGATGCTCAGCTTTGACCTGCTGACAGGTCCAACATCTGGATACAAAATCAGAAATGTCCCTCTTCATGTTACTCCACCAGAGTGTCTCACGTAGGTCCCGGTACATCTTCACACCTCCTAGGTGTACCGAGTATGGAGCTCCATGAGCCTCCTGCATAATCTCCTGCCTCAAGGCGTCATCTGCAGGCACACAGACACGGTCTCTGAATCTCAGACAACCATCCTCTGAAACTCTGAACTCGGACTCCTGACCAACAGACAAACCCTCTATGATCTTACTCAACCCGACGTCGAGCTCCTGACTGGCCTTGATCCGGTCGATCAAGGTAGGCTGAACCTGCAACGCTGCTAACACCCCGGACCTCTCTGGACGAACGACCCAGATACTCATACGCTGCAACTCGAGAGTAGACCTCTGCACACCAGACAAAGCACAAACGGTCCCAGACGGACCCCTCCTACTGAGCGCATCAGCAACCACATTCGCCCTACCAGGATGGTAGAGGATCTCCAGATCGTAATCGTGCAGCAACTCCAGCCACCTCCTCTGCCTCAAGTTCAACTCCTTCTGAGTGAACAGATACTTAAGGCTCTTGTGGTCCGTATATACCTTGCACGCTGCTCCATACAGATAGTGCCTCCAAATCTTCAAGGCAAACACAACAACAGCTAACTCCAGGTCGTGTGTCGGATAGTTCTTCTCATATGGCTTCAACTGACGAGAGCCATATGCTACTACCTTCCCATGCTGCATCAGCACACACCCAAGTCCCTTATGGGACGCATCACAGAAAACCTCCAGACCCTCATTACCCTCTGGAAGGGTCAGAATCGGCGCAGATGTCAACCTCCTCTGCAGCTCCTGAAAACACAGCTCACATGCCTCACTCCACTCGAACTTCACATCCTTCTGCAGTAGACGAGTCAAAGGGATCACTAGCTTGGAGAAGCCCTCCACAAACTTACGATAGTAGCCCGCTAATCCAAGGAAGCTACGAATCTCTCCAACATTAGTAGGCCTGGCCCACAGTAATAGCCCTAATCTTCTCCGGATCCACAGATACCATCCTTAGAGACCACATGTCCCAAGAATACCACCTGATCCAGCCAGAACTCACACTTCTTCAGCTTCGCGTACAGCTCCTTCTCCCTCAGAGTCTGGAGAACAGTCCTCAAATGCTCCTCGTGCTCCTCAGCACTCTTGGAATACACCAAGATGTCATCTATAAATACCACGACGAACTGATCCAGAAAGGGTTTGAACACCCGGTTCATCATGTCCATAAATACAGAAGGCGCATTCGTCAGGCCGAATGGCATCACTAGGAACTCGTAATGTCCATAACGAGTCCTGAAGGCGGACTTAGGCACATCGTCTGCCTTAATCCTCAGCTGTTGATAACCGGACCTCAGATCGATCTTCGAAAACACCTTAGCTCCTGCTAACTGGTCGAACAAGTCATCAATGCGCGGGAGAGGATACCTATTCTTAATGGTAACCTTGTTGAGCTCCCTGTAGTCAATGCACAAGCGCATGCTACCGTCCTTCTTCTTAACAAATAACACTGGCGCTCCCCAAGGCGACACACTAGGGCGAATGAAGCCCTTATCCAGTAGCTCCTGCAACTGGACCTTCAACTCCTTGAGCTCAGCAGGCGCCATTCGGTATGGGGCCTTAGAAATCGGCTGAGTCTCAGGTGCGAGCTCGATCGAGAACTCCACCTCTCTGACAGGGGGAAGCCCAGGTACATCATCCTGGAACACATCTGGGAAATCTTTGACTACTGGAATGTCCTCCAACTTCGCATCCTTGCGAACCTCAGGGATGTAGCACAGATATCCCTGGCATCCTTTCCTCAGGAAACGAAACGCCTGCATGGCTGATATCACTGGCGGTGAGCACGGGAGTCCATTCCCTGCTACAACTAGGCGGGGCTGACCCGGCTCCTCAAAGGTCACTCTCGAAGCAGCACAATCAATGTGGGCATGGTGCGCAGCAAGCCAATCCATGCCCAAAATCACATCAAAAGTAGTCATCTCCATCGGGATGAGGTTAGCAAACATAGTCCTATCTCTGACTAACACAGGACTATCTTTACAAACAGAGTTTAAAAGCATAGAAGAGTCCCTAACCAATGGACTACGCACACACAACTCAACACCCAGAGGCACAACAGGCAAACCAAGCTCACCCACCAACTCAGCAGAAATAATAGAGTGGGTGGCTCCAGAGTCAAACAAGCAGAAAACAGAATGAGAAGACAGCTGGAGAATACCTGTGACAACTCTGTCAGTCGATCGGTCTCTCTCTCCAGCCATCGCGTACACTCTGGCCTGGCCCTGGGGCTTCTTCTGCTCAGCCTGGTCTCGATCTCTGGACCCTGAAGCAGTCTCACCAGCTCTACCTCCAGAGCTACCTCTGCTCCTCTCGGCCTGAGGGCAGTCAGCTATCTTATGTCCCATGGACCCACACTTGAAGCAGGCTCCAGACTTCCTGTAGCAGTCCTGACCTCTATGAAACTTGCCACAGACCTGGCACTTCGGAGCAGGAGCTGACGAAGACGAACCACCTCTGTAACACCCCAACCGTTAATCTCGTCATTACCTCTTAACTGTTACTAATTACTCCTACTCACGCAGCGGAACTCTAATTTCAACGAGGGGTGAAACAACGCCATTAGCCACCCATGTGGCTAACCAGGCCTTTCTTACATACCGTAACGGTCTGATGAACTGGAACAACCGAGTACTTCATACAAATATAATACTCAATTCATACCTCTACTATACCGAGTCTACAATATACGGATGCCGATAACATACTCGGACTTACACCTCATTCAAACGCATAAGTAATTACAATCTAACTACCCATGCTCACAGCCGTCCCCGTCCTACTCTCTCGAACGGTGGCCAGCTTCAAGTACCTACACACTAAAAACGTTCCCCCTAGGGGGTCAGCTTACGCTGCGCATGAAATTCGCATATACCGCGTGCTAACCGCGGTACGCCGACTACTTTGGGTCGGATATACATGGAGTTCATTTTAATCAAACAACATGCATCATGGCAATACAATATATGTATATCACGCAAGGAATCTACATCCAATCACGGAACACGATTCCTAACTAACATACAATGTTGTTAGTGGTAACTGGTTACTCTTAGGCATTGAGGGTTATTCCTCACTATGCCTTGTTTACTTATTCAATACCTCACCCGCTCTCCGGGTTACTTATTCGTATACACACCCATTCTCTTGGGCTACTCATTCTTATACTTACCCATTCTCTCGGGTTACTCATACATATACTCACCCCTTCTCTTCTCGGGTTATTTATACTCATTATCTCACCCACAATCTTGGGTTATTCATACTCAAGCTCTTGTAGATTCTCGAGACACTACAGGTCTCCTACGTCACGCTTGTTACTCTCTTACATACTTAAGCCAAAACACATGGCTCTCTAGCATAGTCTTACTTTCCCCGTTTCGACCCTACTCTGGGTCTAGCATGGTGGGAAGGTTCAACTAGCTCACGAACTCTCTCTTAGTTCCTATCTCTTTTACTTAGGTCCGACTACTCTCGGACTACTCTCGTTCCCATACACTCCTCTCTCGGAGTTATAATATATCATGTATATTAGTCTAGAAGCATCATTCTCGATGTTTCTAATGACTTTGGGAACTTTACTTAAATTCGGGTAATCTTAGGTTTAAGGGTTACCCTCACAATCATATGCTTATACATTCGGATATTTTCTTATACGGATAAAATCCTCATATAAGAGGTCGACCGTATCTCAAGGGAGTCACATAGTCCCTTAGGTCTCTTTACCTTTCTTATATGTTTACATTATTGGACTAACTTCGATCCTCTCGATGGAGGTTCGTTTATCTCTCCACTCATATTTATTTCGTGGATGTTTCAATAAGGTTCCTAACCGTTATCGGGTATTTACTCAACCCATACATCTCTCACATTCTAGGAGTTCCTATGTTTACGATTTCGTTATACTTTAATCGATAGTTTATGTGTGTTTGCATATTACCATTGGTTATGAGACTACCCGTACTACGGGTTATTAGTCAATCAATACTCACTATGAGTCGGTCTAGGCACTCTGTTAGACCACACCGGCATACAAGTATGTTAGCTCATACAACATACATCAAGGCATACATAATCAAACAAGGGATTATTTTCATGCTTTAATCTTGATTAAGCCGGCACACAAACACACAATCAGAGTAACTCGGTTAGCATACGGGGCATGAGAAAATCATACCTTTCACCGGGGTTTTATTTTACCGTGGCATCTCCCCATGCTCGGGTCACGCACGACTCTCTGATAATGTTTCAAACATTATTATTAATACTAAGATCATACGGTACATAATTAAATGCTACTCCCGTATTTACCCCGTTATCCCGTTATCTCGGTTTTACTTTTGTTAATTTGAGTTCTTACTTCTCACTCACTTCTAACACCTTCTTATACTTCCTAGGGCCTTAACATGTCACCAAACAAGGCCTTAACATCTTATAACATCATTAACCTTCAAACCCCCATCATTTAAACCCTTTAAAACACTCTCTGTAGGTTTCTGGGGGTGGTCCGGGACTTGGTCCTTACCCTAAGTCCCGGACCAATTCATTAACTAACTCTCGGGTGAAAAACAACACCTGGTCCGGGACCTTGTCCTGGAGTATAGTCCCGGACCAAAGCAGGGGGTGTGCTCTCGGCATAAAAACAGGGGGTGGTCCGGGTCCTTGTCCATGGACTAGGTCCCGGACCCTGCTAAAACCTGCAACATACATTATTTTTCAACTCCAATTCAATGCTTAATCCACCCCTAATCATTCCTTAATCTTTCCACGAGATTCCTACATGATTAATCACCTCAAAACATGCTCTAAAACTCTTCAAATCATAGGTTCAAACCTTACTCAATTTATTGCTCACATTCACACATTTTTCATTCTCATTTTACACTAATGCACACTTGTGCATTTCTAACTTCTCCTCAACCCTTTGCATTAGGCTCTCTTTCATTTTGACCATTCCACATCTTCCAATGTAATGCACAACTCATACCAAGTTCCAAGGCTCACTCTTTAAGCCTTAAATCTCCTTTGTTTTTCTATAAACTCCTAAGGCACTAACACAACCTCTTTTGCTACAGATTTTTGCACATCTCACCACAATCATCCTCTCATATTCTTGGGTGATCATTTACCCAATTCAAACTCCAACAACACCTAGCTAACCCTAGGTTATTCTCCACACAAAACATCACTTAAACCACTTAGGTTTCTACACAAATTTTGCCATAACTTGGCTACTTTTCTAACATTTTCCAAAGTTCATCTCATCACATTATTCAACCTAGAACTAACCAAACCCATCATGGGTTCTACCAGCACACACAAGTTCACCAATACTCACCAATTCTCCAAATACAATATAATGCATAATTCATAAAATGCATAACACTTAAATCAAACACTAAATTCACAATGTTTTCTCACTTGCATTATTTTTATACAAGCACATTGCTACCACATCACATGTGGGGTTCATTCATTCATTTATTTATTTTTCCCTTCCCAAATTCTAAAAGCCTTAAACTAGGCTCCATGGTAAGTTACTTACCTCTTGTTTACAAGCCTTTCCTCTTTTCACTCCTCTTCTTTCTCTTATCTTTTTTTTCTTGCTTGGAAATCGGCCATAGGCCAAGAAATTGCCCATCTCCAAATCAATATACAAGGCAAGGAATGAGTTTAAGTAAAAACACTTAACCTCATTATTTAGAAATGCTTAAAGCTCTAAAATGGGTGATTACCTTGAAACCCTAGGATGGGGTTTTGATCAAGAATCAAAGAGTAACTCCCTCCAAGCTTTTAGGGATTGAAACAATGCTCATACAAGAGAATAAACAAGGCTCCTTTAGAGACCAAAATCGCCAAGGTATAAGATAGAGAAAACAAGACTTTTTCATGGATATTTTTACCTTGGGTGAAAGAGGAAGCTTCAAGCTTTAAAATGATGTGCTTCCCTCTTCAAATGGCCAACACCCACGAAAATGAAACTCCTCCTTTTCGAATTTTAAAAAGATAGAATGATAGAGGGTGTTGAGAGGATCACAAATACGTACTTATTTTTGAATTCGGAGCAAGGACGAGACTTGAGCAAGGGGAAGAAGATGGAGGAAGCTTGCTTGGCTCCCATGTCGCTCTGCACCAGAGAGGGAGGAAGGGAAAACGTGGAGAAGGGGGAAAAGAAGAAGAAAGGAAAATGAGAGGAAAGAGAGAAGAAGGAAATGTTTATGGTTTTACTTTTTACTTTCCTCTCTCCTCCTTTTCTTTCTCTCTTTATTTATTTGCTAGCTTATTATGTGAGTGTGTGTGAGAGGCTATTAAAACCGGCCCCCACTACAATATTAAGCTGGAGCGTTTTTCGGATTCTGACAGAAAACGCCCGTTATTTTACCCGGTTTGGCACTATTCACTAACCGGGCCCGTTTTTCGGATTTTTCTCGTTTCTTTATT
Source organism: Limonium bicolor (assembly GCA_023374045.1). NCBI lineage: Eukaryota > Viridiplantae > Streptophyta > Magnoliopsida > Caryophyllales > Plumbaginaceae > Limonium > Limonium bicolor. The sequence continues at coordinate 317,730,959 of CM041778.1, read as the reverse complement.
TTTAATGGTTATTAAGCTTCCATTAATACTTAATTATAGTTATTTAATCAACTATAATTTTTACGGGTCCGTTTGACCGCTTAAAGTCGCGTTTTCGGGTTTTTCGAGAAACGTGCTTTAAAACTCCGTTAGCGTTTTAATCCATTATTTGGATCCGTTTTCTTCGGGAATCATTCCCGTGTACTAATTAGGCCTAACTAAGCCTTAGGAATCCATCTCGGACCCTCTCGAGATCATATATCTCTTATACTCATTTAACGCGCATTTTAGCGTTTTTCGCTTTTCAAGCGTTTTCTTTCTTTTGGTTTTATTCTTTTTACCAATACTCTTTAGGCACAATTAGGCCCTTAATAATTTTATTAGAGTAATTAAATCGCCATTTTTAGATCCGGGGTATTTCAATCTACCCCCTTAGGAACTTTGTCCTCAAAGTTGATGAATCTAGGTGGTTACTCTCATGGCATTCAATGCCAAGGTTATAGTACATGTATAACCCTACTGACTCCACAAGCCAGTCTCATTTCATACTACACATACCACACACATATCACAGCATGTATAGCAATCAAATACTCTTTTTACTCTCTCCATGGAATCGGTCCGAAGACAAAAAGGCACTACAGTCCTCGAATCCATGTTGAGTGATATACTACTGATCCCTCAGGTACCGGTCACGTTGAACACTTACTCTTTCTGGTTCACGGCCGTTTCATGACTACTGGGCACTTACTCTCTCTGGCCCACGGTCCCTTCGGTTCTGATCAAAACGTTACACATATACATATCCTCAGGCACTCTGGTTGACTCACTCAACACAGGAACATCTCAGGGTACTCTCCCCGTCCCACTGCCTTTGGAAAAATCACACACTGACACCGCCCCAACCGGTCACTTAGGACCGCCGCACGTACGGTGCAATGGTTTCAAAACTAATACACGCCCACCGTTCTACCGGTCATCAAGACTTAAGGCTCAGCCATCGGCGGGTGATAGCGGTTTCAAAACCAGTTTCATTTCCATCTTCATACTTGAAGGAAGTTCTCTATCAAAATCTGTTTGAAAATTCTTTTTAAAACATCACACAACTCCAAATCAGATTTATGGTAGCTGTATCTTTCTTAGCGTGATTACTTGTGACCACTATAGGGAGCTTCAGGAATCATCTAACCCTGATGTGATCAGCATCAGTGTTGAACTATCCTTCCACCCCAATTTGTGTTCGGTTTCCCTTGATCGCTAGCTAGCAGATCAAGTTCCACCTCCCACGTCATTTCAAACAATCAGATAGTCAAACATTTTTGTTTTCTATCTTTTACTCTTTCTAGTCATATTCACGAAACAATTCGTTTCAATTAATCTCTAGTTCCTAGTACTTAGGTCATTTGTCATTCTCATTGCTTCACTACTTTACCTAGGTATTCCATACTTATGGCTTCATTTACTCAAATTGTTGCTCAATTTAAAACACATAACATACAACTCCAAAGGATGGAACTCACTCCATCTATCATTCTCAAATAAAATCACCTAGGGAACTCACTCCCTCTTAGGTTACACATCGGTTTCATGCCGATTCATACTCATCATAACTCATGTCTAATCTCACTAGACATATACTATAGGGATTCTCATTCCCTAGGAGTCTCTACTCCTCTTTTCATAAATATTACATTCTCATTACTTGCATCTCTCATGCACCATACTCATTATTACACAATGAATGGGTACCTATGTTTATGTAACATAAGTTCCAATCATCAAAACAATTTCTTTTTGTGCTATGCACATAGTAGTTTACGCACCAATACGTAAAACATACTCTAAGCGGTTTCTCGCCCTACCCCCCTTAAGAGGGGTTACGCCCGCGTAACCAACCATATGTTATCACTGAACATTGGTTCATTAATTCGAGTATTATGAAGTGTTTTAACTTCAGTACGGTTAATTAACTCATAACCGGGTTCGGTTCTAGCCTCTAAGGCTTCAAGGGGTTTATGACATAGGTATACTTAACCCTGAATCACGGTCCACAAGCTTCTGCTGCGTGACCTGATAACTAGAGCTTAATTCGCTCTTTGGTATTCTCAATGTATATCAATCGTCGCTTGGTATCTCTTACCGTATGCGAATTCGATGAGTTTAGATTTTCTCTCCAACTCTCTGGAAATCTATTTGTATAACTCTGTATACCTTCGTGGTTATTCGCTTACTTTTCCCGACTTATTGTCGGTTGAGGTCAAGCTACTACTTAGCATGTAGTGCTTCCTCGTTTAATAGTGGCTCATGGATTATGTTTGTTTCTTGGTTCTGTACCAGAGTTCTTCATTCATACTACTCTGCATTTTTCCACATATCGATCCTGGGCCCTGTGGGTTACTGCCCACGTTCTTTGTGCATCTTTGGCCAATGGCCGCACGGTTATCTCTCTAGATTCTCACTCAACAGGCTTCGTTGACATTTCTCAATTCCTGGCTCTCCCACTTGATCATTACCGCACAAGTGCAATACCAAAACACTCAGTCATACAGAGTGCAGAAGCGTAAACCCTTGACAGTAAATCTCTCATGAGATAGGAATGATCATGTCTTCTTCCACATTTCTTCATCAACTCTAATCACTATCTGAATATACTTTACAATGGTCGCTTACTGCGTACCTTGTTCTACTCGTTACAACATTTGTTTACATGGCATCCGCTACTACTTTAGCTTCTGCTCATGTACTCCCGCCATTTATACTATGGCTTGCCATTCACTTGGCTCAATGAAATACGTTACTCTTTAAATCTCTCTGCGCGCTTGCGCACTGCTTACTCTGTAGTTCATACTGCACAGATACAGTGTTCACTACTCATCCGATTACTCTATCGGTTTCCTTTGTACTGCCGTCAAGGTTCCTCTTTACACACTACTATAGTTCATATGCTCCTTGGCAATATACATATGCTCAAGTTTTACTACACCGCCCTAGCGGTTTCACATTTCATGCCTACGTGGTAGCCTTTCTCTGGAGGATTCACGCAATTGCCGCTCCCTAGGCCCCACAGTAACAAGTGGTATCCCCACTCTAAGGTAGGGGTTCGTGCTCCACAATAACTCTTATGCCTTTATGCATATGTCTTACAACGTTTGGATCTACGTATTGTAGTTAGTTTTATCGGCCTACAAGCCACCTTGCCTCGAGTCATGCTCCATGCGGCTGTTTATATAGGTTTCTTCTTCTCCGTATGCCATTAAATGGTTAGGAGGTATTTATGGGCTCTTTGATATGGTTGTCTCACCACTCTTCCGTACTTGGAAGGCCCTTTTTTACTAGGTATTAATTCATGCCCTCTAGCAATTTAGGGTATCCCGTGTTACAAGGGATCCCTTCGGGTTTTACCCGAGTGTTTGCTTAAACACTTGTGTTCTCGACACGATAATTCGTTCAACTACTGTTGACTCCGGCACCCTTCTCGGATTGCTCCTGGGTGTTACTGAGTAATGCCATTACATCTGGTTTGTACTCATGGTTATGTTCAGTTGTGACTTCGCCTTGCGGCTATGTCCTTGACTATCCCGTTTAGGGTTGTAATGTCTCTCATTATTGGGTAGATCCTTGGTACCTTCTATTACCTTCTAGGTCTGGTCATTATTCTCTTCAGTGAGGTATAAAGTGGGAATTCTATCCCATTCATCAAATATTGATATATTCATTTTAGGCATTCGCCGTATTGTTTATACTGGGTATTCTTCCAGTTGTCACATATCCAATGTCTACACTTAATACTCTGTGCTTCTCGCACTTCTTAACGTTATGTTCTTAGCTCCATCATCCTACTGGATTCTTGACTCCTTTAGCTTAGTAAGCTTCTTTGTGTTCTTCGATCATTCGAGGTGTCCAACTGTCTCGGTTTGAATTGGCTCTTTCGTCCGTAGTATGGAGTGGGCTACTTCCCGTGTTCCGTACTCTACTTGTATACATACATGGAGTATCTTATTGATACGTTACCACTTACCCAACTAACTCATAATTGGTCTGTCAGGACCGCAAGCTCCTTTGGAGTGCGGTCGTTCCATGTCTCATTTGTGTACACTTGTAGCGTCGGTCACGCCTAAGTGAAGTATTCTGTTGCCAACTCCTCTTGTATCGTCCTATGATGATTTACCATGGCTCTCTGGTTTGGTTATTTTTTTAAATTTGGGGGTTTTTGGGAAATTTCATGTTTTGAAGGAAAGTTTGAGTCTTGAAAGTAAACTCTTTGCGGCATTTCAATGCCGGTTGCTTCTTACCAGGTCTAGCCTCTTGCTGACCGGTATTTTCTTTATACAGTGGTCAGGCCTTTAGGCCTTTCCAAGGTTTCGTTTCAGAATTCATTAGGGTTTGTGGTGCTATATTGGCTTCTCTTGCCGTCTTGGTACTTACTAAGTACTGGTCGCTTGTCAAAGCTCTTCTTATTGGTCCCGCTATTACTGCACTTGCCGTGGCAAGTGCGCGGTACTGGCGGTTTTTGGGTTAACTCATACCGGTCACGGTATTGTTCACATTGTATTTGGTAGCCTAGTCGGCTCTTCCTTGATCCCGTAGTTGGATAACTGCTCCTTGGAGCTGATTCTCATTCCTCTTGACATGACTGTCATTCATTTAGGTGCTCCTCCACTCTCGGAGTTCCTTAATTACTTTAATTCTAGGCTTTACCTCGTTGCTCGTTCCCACGTCTTTACTGTGGTTACCGAGGTTTAACTTATTTAGGTACCACTTTTGTAGTCCTATACGGGTATATCCCGTAGCTATGCTCGTAGCTGTCTAAGCTGTGCCCGTTAGGTATAGCAACCTCTTCGGGTGTGGCAGGGTGTATCTACTCCTGACTAGATTCTTAGTCGATTAGTGTACCGATGTTGGTATTACTTAGCTATGGCGGTCCGTAGACATGTGTCTCGGTTTTGTAGCTTCTCATTAATCCGCCTTTTTGCACGGTTGGTGCTTCCTTATTGCTGCTGCTCGGCCAGCTGGGTTCTCGCGACTGCTAAGCATGTCGCCCCAGGCTGCCACAAATTCCGGTCTTCTGGATTAGGATTTCTCGATCTTCCGCCATTAAGTGCGGTTATTGTCGTTCCAGCGGGATCCGCCTCCGGGGTTTCCGGTTCTCGGGATCTACCGCATGACAGGTTCCAGTTCATTTTGAAATAGTTTGTAAGTGCCAGATCGGGTTTCCCGTCTTTTGGCGTTCTTTCCCGAACTTTTAATACGGGGGTTGTGGAGGGCGGGTTTGGTATTGTAGGTATCCAGAACATACTGGAAGTTCCTATCTAGCGCATCTCTCACGCTACCACTCAACCCATAGCCCTAAGTCTCTAATTCCTAACTCGGTATTTCCTAAGCTCGGTATTTCCAGTCATCAGAGCGATACTTCGCTCTGATACCATTTTTGTAACACCCCAACCGTTAATCTCGTCATTACCTCTTAACTGTTACTAATTACTCCTACTCACGCAGCGGAACTCTAATTTCAACGAGGGGTGAAACAACGCCGTTAGCCACCCATGTGGCTAACCAGGCCTTTCTTACATACCGTAACGGTCTGATGAACTGGAACAACCGAGTACTTCATACAATATAATACTCAATTCATACCTCTACTATACCGAGTCTACAATATACGGATGCCGATAACATACTCGGACTTACACCTCATTCAAACGCATAAGTAATTACAATCTAACTACCCATGCTCACAGCCGTCCCCGTCCTACTCTCTCGAACGGTGGCCAGCTTCAAGTACCTGCACACTAAAAACGTTCCCCCTAGGGGGTCAGCTTACGCTGCGCATGAAATTCGCATATACCGCGTGCTAACCGCGGTACGCCGACTACTTTGGGTCGGATATACATGGAGTTCATTTTAATCAAACAACATGCATCATGGCAATACAATATATGTATATCACGCAAGGAATCTACATCCAATCACGGAACACGATTCCTAACTAACATAACAATGTTGTTAGTGGTAACTGGTTACTCTTAGGCATTGAGGGTTATTCCTCACTATGCCTTGTTTACTTATTCAATACCTCACCCGCTCTCTCGGGTTACTTATTCGTATACACACCCATTCTCTTGGGCTACTCATTCTTATACTTACCCATTCTCTCGGGTTACTCATACATATACTCACCCCTTTCTCTCGGGTTATTTATACTCATTATCTCACCCACACTCTTGGGTTATTCATACTCAAGCTCTTGTAGATTCTCGAGACACTACAGGTCTCCTACGTCACGCTTGTTACTCTCTTACATACTTAAGCCAAAACACATGGCTCTCTAGCATAGTCTTACTTCCCCGGTTTCGACCCTACTCTGGGTCTAGCATGGTGGGAAGGTTCAACTAGCTCACGGAACTCTCTCTTAGTTCCTATCTCTTTTACTTAGGTCCGACTACTCTCGGACTACTCTCGTTCCCATACACTCCTCTCTCGGAGTTATAATAATATCATGTATATTAGTCTAGAAGCATCATTCTCGATGTTTCTAATGACTTTGGGAACTTTACTTAAATTCGGGTAATCTTAGGTTTAAGGGTTACCCTCACAATCATATGCTTATACATTCGGATATTTTCTTATACCGGATAAAATCCTCATATAAGAGGTCGACCGTATCTCAAGGGAGTCACATAGTCCCTTAGGTCTCTTTTACCTTTCTTATATGTTTACATTATTGGACTAACTTCGATCCTCTCGATGGAGGTTCGTTTATCTCTCCACTCATATTTATTTCGTGGATTGTTTCAATAAGGTTCCTAACCGTTATCGGGTATTTACTCAACCCGTACATCTCCTCACATTCTAGGGAGTTCATATGTTTACGATTTCGTTATACTTTAATCGATAGTTTATGTGTGTTTGCATATTACCATTGGTTATGAGACTACCCGTACTACGGGTTATTAGTCAATCAATACTCACTATGAGTCGGTATAGGCACTCTGTTAGACCACACCGGCATACAAGTATGTTAGCTCATACAACATACATCAAGGCATACATAATCAAACAAGGGATTATTTTCATGCTTTAATCTTGATTAAGCCGGCACACAAACACACAAATCAGAGTAACTCGGTTAGCATACGGGGCATGAGAAAATCATACCTTTCACCGGGGTTTTACTTTACCGTGGCATCTCCCATGCTCGGGTCACGCACGACTCTCTGATAATGTTTCAAACATTATTATTAATACTAAGATCATACGGTACATAATTAAATGCTACTCCCGTATTTACCCCGTTATCCCGTTATCTCGGTTTTACTTTTGTTAATTTGAGTTCTTACTTCTCACTCACTTCTAACACCTTCTTATACTTCCTAGGGCCTTAACATGTCACCAAACAAGGCCTTAACATCTTATAACATCATTAACCTTCAAACCCCCATCATTTAAACCCTTTAAAACACTCTCTGTAGGTTTCTGGGGGTGGTCCGGGACTTGGTCCTTACCCTAAGTCCCGGACCAATTCATTAACTAACTCTCGGGTGAAAAACACACCTGGTCCGGGACCTTGTCCTGGAGTATAGTCCCGGACCAAAGCAGGGGGTTGCTCTCGGCATAAAAACAGGGGGTGGTCCGGGTCCTTGTCCATGGACTAGGTCCCGGACCCTGCTAAAACCTGCAACATACATTATTTTTCAACTCCAATTCAATGCTTAATCCACCCCTAATCATTCCTTAATCTTTCCACGAGATTCCTACATGATTAATCACCTCAAAACATGCTCTAAAACTCTTCAAATCATAGGTTCAAACCTTACTCAATTTATTGCTCACATTCACACATTTTTCATTCTCATTTTACACTAATGCACACTTGTGCATTTCTAACTTCTCCTCAACCCTTTGCATTAGGCTCTCTTTCATTTTGACCATTCCACATCTTCCAATGTAATGCACAACTCATACCAAGTTCCAAGGCTCACTCTTTAAGCCTTAAATCTCCTTTGTTTTTCTATAAACTCCTAAGGCACTACACAACCTCTTTTGCTACAGATTTTTGCACATCTCACCACAATCATCCTCTCATATTCTTGGGTGATCATTTACCCAATTCAAACTCCAACAACACCTAGCTAACCCTAGGTTATTCTCCACACAAAACATCACTTAAACCACTTAGGTTTCTACACAAATTTTGCCATAACTTGGCTACTTTTCTAACATTTTCCAAAGTTCATCTCATCACATTATTCAACCTAGAACTAACCAAACCCATCATGGGTTCTACCAGCACACACACAAGTTCACCAATACTCACCAATTCTCCAAATACAATATAATGCATAATTCATAAAATGCATAACACTTAAATCAAACACTAAATTCACAATGTTTTCTCACTTGCATTATTTTTATACAAGCACATTGCTACCACATCACATGTGGGGTTCATTCATTCATTTATTTATTTTTCCCTTCCCAAATTCTAAAAGCCTTAAACTAGGCTCCATGGTAAGTTACTTACCTCTTGTTTACAAGCCTTTCCTCTTTTCACTCCTCTTCTTTCTCTTATCTTTTTTTTCTTGCTTGGAAATCGGCCATAGGCCAAGAAATTGCCCATCTCCAAATCAATATACAAGGCAAGGAATGAGTTTAAGTAAAAACACTTAACCTCATTATTTAGAAATGCTTAAAGCTCTAAAATGGGTGATTACCTTGAAACCCTAGGATGGGGTTTTGATCAAGAATCAAAGAGTAACTCCCTCCAAGCTTTTAGGGATTGAAACAATGCTCATACAAGAGAATAAACAAGGCTCCTTTAGAGACCAAAATCGGCCAAGGTATAAGATAGAGAAAACAAGACTTTTTCATGGATATTTTTACCTTGGGTGAAAGAGGAAGCTTCAAGCTTTAAAATGATGTGCTTCCCTCTTCAAATGGCCAACACCCACGAAAATGAAACTCCTCCTTTTCGAATTTTAAAAAGATAGAATGATAGAGGGTGTTGAGAGGATCACAAATACGTACTTATTTTTGAATTCGGAGCAAGGACGAGACTTGAGCAAGGGGAAGAAGATGGAGGAAGCTTGCTTGGCTCCCATGTCGCTCTGCACCAGAGAGGGAGGAAGGGAAAACGTGGAGAAGGGGGAAAAGAAGAAGAAAGGAAAATGAGAGGAAAGAGAGAGAAGGAAATGTTTATGGTTTTACTTTTTACTTTCCTCTCTCCTCCTTTTCTTTCTCTCTTTATTTATTTGCTAGCTTATTATGTGAGTGTGTGTGAGAGGCTATTAAAACCGGCCCCCACTACAATATTAAGCTGGAGCGTTTTTCGGATTCTGACAGAAAACGCCCGTTATTTTACCCGGTTTGGCACTATTCACTAACCGGGCCCGTTTTTCGGATTTTTCTCGTTTCTTTATTTTTAATGGTTATTAAGCTTCCATTAATACTTAATTATAGTTATTTAATCAACTATAATTTTTACGGGTCCGTTTGACCGCTTAAAGTCGCGTTTTCGGGTTTTCTCGAGAAACGTGCTTTAAAACTCCGTTAGCGTTTTAATCCATTATTTGGATCCGTTTTCTTCGGGAATCATTCCCGTGTACTAATTAGGCCTAACTAAGCCTTAGGAATCCATCTCGGACCCTCTCGAGATATATCTCTTATACTCATTTAACGCGCATTTTAGCGTTTTTCGCTTTTCAAGCGTTTTCTCTTTTCTTTTGGTTTTATTCTTTTTACCAATACTCTTTAGGCACAATTAGGCCCTTAATAATTTTATTAGAGTAATTAAATCGCCATTTTTAGATCCGGGGTATTTCAATCTACCCCCTTAGGAACTTTGTCCTCAAGTTGATGAATCTAGGTGGTTACTCTCATGGCATTCAATGCCAAGGTTATAGTACATGTATAACCCTACTGACTCCACAAGCCAGTCTCATTTCATACACATACCACACACATATCACACAGCATGTATAGCAATCAAAAATACTCTTTTACTCTCTCCATGGAATCGGTCCGAAGACAAAAAGGCACTACAGTCCTCGAATCCATGTTGAGTGATATACTACTGATCCCTCAGGTACCGGTCACGTTGAACACTTACTCTTTCTGGTTCACGGCCGTTTCATGACTACTGGGCACTTACTCTCTCTGGCCCACGGTCCCTTCGGTTCTGATCAAAACGTTACACATATACATATCCTCAGGCACTCTGGTTGACTCACTCAACACAGGAACATCTCAGGGTACTCTCCCCGTCCCACTGCCTTTGGAAAAATCACACACACGACCACCGCCCCAACCGGTCACTTAGGACCGCCGCCGTACGGTGCAAAAAATGGTTTCAAAACTAATACACGCCCACCGTTCTACCGGTCATCAAGACTTAAGGCTCAGCCATCGGCGGGTGATAGCGGTTTTCAAAACCAGTTTCATTTCCATCTTCATACTTGAAGGAAGTTCTCTATCAAAATCTTTGAAAATTCTTTTTAAAACATCACACAACTCCAAATCAGATTTATGGTAGCTGTATCTTTCTTAGCGTGATTACTTGTGACCACTATAGGGAGCTTCAGGAATCATTAACCCTGATGTGATCAGCATCAGTGTTGAACTATCCTTCCACCCCAATTTGTGTTCGGTTTCCCTTGATCGCTAGCAGATCAAGTTCCACCTCCCACGTCAGTTTCAAACAATCAGATAGTCAAACATTTTTGTTTTCTATCTTTTACTCTTTCTAGTCATATTCACGAAACAATTCGTTTCAATTAATCTCTAGTTCCTAGTACTTAGGTCATTTGTCATTCTCATTGCTTCACTACTTTACCTAGGTATTCCATACTTATGGCTTCATTTACTCAAATTGTTGCTCAATTTAAAACACATAACATACAACCCAAAGGATGGAACTCACTCCATCTATCATTCTCAAATAAAATCACCTAGGGAACTCACTCCCTCTTAGGTTACACATCGGTTTCATGCCGATTCATACTCATCATAACTCATGTCTAATCTCACTAGACATATACTATAGGGATTCTCATTCCCTAGGAGTCTCTCTACTCCTCTTTTCATAAATATTACATTCTCATTACTTGCATCTCTCATGCACCATACTCATTATTACACAATGAATGGGTACCTATGTTTATGTAACATAAGTTCCAATCATCAAAACAATTTCTTTTTGTGCTATGCACATAGTAGTTTACGCACCAATACGTAAAACATACTCTAAGCGGTTTCTCGCCCTACCCCCCTTAAGGGGTTACGCCCGCGTAACCAACCATATGTTATCACTGAACATTGGTTCATTAATTCGAGTATTATGAAGTGTTTTAACTTCAGTACGGTTAATTAACTCATAACCGGGTTCGGTTCTAGCCTCTAAGGCTTCAAGGGGTTTATGACATAGGTATACTTAACCCTGAATCAAGGTCCACAAGCTTCTGCTGCGTGACCTGATAACTAGAGCTTAATTCGCTCTTTGGTATTCTCAATGTATATCAATCGTCGCTTGGTATCTCTTACCGTATGCGAATTCGATGAGTTATAGATTTTCTCTCCAACTCTCTGGAAATCTATTTGTATAACTCTGTATACCTTCGTGGTTATTCGCTTACTTTTCCCGACTTATTGTCGGTTGAGGTCAAGCTACTACCTAGCATGTAGTGCTTCCTCGTTTAATAGTGGCTCATGGATTATGTTTGTTTCTTGGTTCTGTACCAGAGTTCTTCATTCATACTACTCTGCATTTTTCCACATATCGATCCTGGGCCCTGTGGGTTACTGCCCACGTTCTTTGTGCATCTTTGGCCAATGGCCGCGCGGTTATCTCTCTAGATTCTCACTCAACAGGCTTCGTTGATATTTCTCAATTCCTGGCTCTCCACTTGATCATTACCGCACAAGTGCAATACCAAAACACTCAGTCATACAGAGTGCAGAAGCGTAAACCCTTGACAGTAAATCTCTCATGAGATAGGAATGATCATGTCTTCTTTACCACATTTCTTCATCAACTCTAATCACTATCTGAATATACTTTTACAATGGTCGCTTACTGCGTACCTTGTTCTACTCGTTACAACATTTGTTTACATGGCATCCGCTACTACTTTAGCTTCTGCTCATGTACTCCCGCCATTTATACTATGGCTTGCCATTCACTTGGCTCAATGAAATACGTTACTCTTTAAATCTCTCTGCGCGCTTGCGCACTGCTTACTCTGTAGTTCATACTGCACAGATACAGTGTTCACTACTCATCCGATTACTCTATCGGTTTCCTTTGTACTGCCGTCAAGGTTCCTCTTTACACACTACTATAGTTCATATGCTCCTTGGCAATATACATATGCTCAAGTTTTACTACACCGCCCTAGCGGTTTCACATTTCATGCCTACGTGGTAGCCTTTCTCTGGAGGATTCACGCAATTGCCGCTCCCTAGGCCCCACAGTAACAAGTGGTATCCCCACTCTAAGGTAGGGGTTCGTGCTCCACAATAACTCTTATGCCTTTATGCATATGTCTTACAACGTTTGGATCTACGTATTGTAGTTAGTTTTATCGGCCTACAAGCCACCTTGCCTCGAGTCATGCTCCATGCGGCTGTTTATATAGGTTTCTTCTTCTCCGTATGCCATTAAATGGTTAGGAGGTATTTATGGGCTCTTTGATATGGTTGTCTCACCACTCTTCCGTACTTGGAAGGCCCTTTTTTACTAGGTATTAATTCATGCCCTCTAGCAATTTAGGGTATCCCGTGTTACAAGGGATCCCTTCGGGTTTTACCCGAGTGTTTGCTTAAACACTTGTGTTCTCGACACGATAATTCGTTCAACTACTGTTGACTCCGGCACCCTTCTCGGATTGCTCCTGGGTGTTACTGAGTAATGCCATTACATCTGGTTTGTACTCATGGTTATGTTCAGTTGTGACTTCGCCTTGCGGCTATGTCCTTGACTATCCCGTTTAGGGTTGTAATGTCTCTCATTATTGGGTAGATCCTTGGTACCTTCTATTACCTTCTAGGTCTGGTCATTATTCTCTTCAGTGAGGTATAAAGTGGGAATTCTATCCCATTCATCAAATATTGATATATTCATTTTAGGCATTCGCCGTATTGTTTATACTGGGTATTCTTCCAGTTGTCACATATCCAATGTCTACACTTAATACTCTGTGCTTCTCGCACTTCTTAACGTTATGTTCTTAGCTCCATCATCCTACTGGATTCTTGACTCCTTTAGCTTAGTAAGCTTCTTTGTGTTCTTCGATCATTCGAGGTGTCCAACTGTCTCGGTTTGAATTGGCTCTTTCGTCCGTAGTATGGAGTGGGCTACTTCCCGTGTTCCGTACTCTACTTGTATACATACATGGAGTATCTTATTGATACGTTACCACTTACCCAACTAACTCATAATTGGTCTGTCAGGACCGCAAGCTCCTTTGGAGTGCGGTCGTTCCATGTCTCATTTGTGTACACTTGTAGCGTCGGTCACGCCTAAGTGAAGTATTCTGTTGCCAACTCCTCTTGTATCGTCCTATGATGATTTACCATGGCTCTCTGGTTTGGTTATTTTTTTAAATTTGGGGGTTTTTGGGAAATTTCATGTTTTGAAGGAAAGTTTGAGTCTTGAAAGTAAACTCTTTGCGGCATTTCAATGCCGGTTGCTTCTTACCAGGTCTAGCCTCTTGCTGACCGGTATTTTCTTTATACAGTGGTCAGGCCTTTAGGCCTTTCCAAGGTTTCGTTTCAGAATTCATTAGGGTTTGTGGTGCTATATTGGCTTCTCTTGCCGTCTTGGTACTTACTAAGTACTGGTCGCTTGTCAAAGCTCTTCTTATTGGTCCCGCTATTACTGCACTTGCCGTGGCAAGTGCGCGGTACTGGCGGTTTTTGGGTTAACTCATACCGGTCACGGTATTGTTCACATTGTATTTGGTAGCCTAGTCGGCTCTTCCTTGATCCCGTAGTTGGATAACTGCTCCTTGGAGCTGATTCTCATTCCTCTTGACATGACTGTCATTCATTTAGGTGCTCCTCCACTCTCGGAGTTCCTTAATTACTTTAATTCTAGGCTTTACCTCGTTGCTCGTTCCCACGTCTTTACTGTGGTTACCGAGGTTTAACTTATTTAGGTACCACTTTTGTAGTCCTATACGGGTATATCCCGTAGCTATGCTCGTAGCTGTCTAAGCTGTGCCCGTTAGGTATAGCAACCTCTTCGGGTGTGGCAGGGTGGGTGTATCTACTCCTGACTAGATTCTTAGTCGATTAGTGTACCGATGTTGGTATTACTTAGCTATGGCGGTCCGTAGACATGTGTCTCGGTTTTGTAGCTTCTCATTAATCCGCCTTTTTGCACGGTTGGTGCTTCCTTATTGCTGCTGCTCGGCCAGCTGGGTTCTCGCGACTGCTAAGCATGTCGCCCCAGGCTGCCACAAATTCCGGTCTTCTTGGATTAGGATTTCTCGATCTTCCGCCATTAAGTGCGGTTATTGTCGTTCCAGCGGGATCCGCCTCCGGGGTTTCCGGTTCTCGGGATCTACCGCATGACAGGTTCCAGTTCATTTTGAAATAGTTTGTAAGTGCCAGATCGGGTTTCCCGTCTTTTGGCGTTCTTTCCCGAACTTTTAATACGGGGGTTGTGGAGGGCGGGTTTGGTATTGTAGGTATCCAGAACATACTGGAAGTTCCTATCTAGCGCATCTCTCACGCTACCACTCAACCCATAGCCCTAAGTCTCTAATTCCTAACTCGGTATTTCCTAAGCTCGGTATTTCCAGTCATCAGAGCGATACTTCGCTCTGATACCATTTTTGTAACACCCCAACCGTTAATCTCGTCATTACCTCTTAACTGTTACTAATTACTCCTACTCACGCAGCGGAACTCTAATTTCAACGAGGGGTGAAACAACGCCGTTAGCCACCCATGTGGCTAACCAGGCCTTTCTTACATACCGTAACGGTCTGATGAACTGGAACAACCGAGTACTTCATACAAATATAATACTCAATTCATACCTCTACTATACGAGTCTACAATATACGGATGCCGATAACATACTCGGACTTACACCTCATTCAAACGCATAAGTAATTACAATCTAACTACCCATGCTCACAGCCGTCCCCGTCCTACTCTCTCGAACGGTGGCCAGCTTCAAGTACCTGCACACTAAAAACGTTCCCCCTAGGGGGTCAGCTTACGCTGCGCATGAAATTCGCATATACCGCGTGCTAACCGCGGTACGCCGACTACTTTGGGTCGGATATACATGGAGTTCATTTTAATCAAACAACATGCATCATGGCAATACAATATATGTATATCACGCAAGGAATCTACATCCAATCACGGAACACGATTCCTAACTAACATAACAATGTTGTTAGTGGTAACTGGTTACTCTTAGGCATTGAGGGTTATTCCTCACTATGCCTTGTTTACTTATTCAATACCTCACCCGCTCTCTCGGGTTACTTATTCGTATACACACCCATTCTCTTGGGCTACTCATTCTTATACTTACCCATTCTCTCGGGTTACTCATACATATACTCACCCCTTTCTCTCGGGTTATTTATACTCATTATCTCACCCACACTCTTGGGTTATTCATACTCAAGCTCTTGTAGATTCTCGAGACACTACAGGTCTCCTACGTCACGCTTGTTACTCTCTTACATACTTAAGCCAAAACACATGGCTCTCTAGCATAGTCTTACTTCCCCGGTTTCGACCCTACTCTGGGTCTAGCATGGTGGGAAGGTTCAACTAGCTCACGGAACTCTCTCTTAGTTCCTATCTCTTTTACTTAGGTCCGACTACTCTCGGACTACTCTCGTTCCCATACACTCCTCTCTCGGAGTTATAAATATCATGTATATTAGTCTAGAAGCATCATTCTCGATGTTTCTAATGACTTTGGGAACTTTACTTAAATTCGGGTAATCTTAGGTTTAAGGGTTACCCTCACAATCATATGCTTATACATTCGGATTTTCTTATACCGGATAAAATCCTCATATAAGAGGTCGACCGTATCTCAAGGGAGTCACATAGTCCCTTAGGTCTCTTTTACCTTTCTTATATGTTTACATTATTGGACTAACTTCGATCCTCTCGATGGAGGTTCGTTTATCTCCACTCATATTTATTTCGTGGATTGTTTCAATAAGGTTCCTAACCGTTATCGGGTATTTACTCAACCCGTACATCTCCTCACATTCTAGGGAGTTCATATGTTTACGATTTCGTTATACTTTAATCGATAGTTTATGTGTGTTTGCATATTACCATTGGTTATGAGACTACCCGTACTACGGGTTATTAGTCAATCAATACTCACTATGAGTCGGTATAGGCACTCTGTTAGACCACACCGGCATACAAGTATGTTAGCTCATACAACATACATCAAGGCATACATAATCAAACAAGGGATTATTTTCATGCTTTAATCTTGATTAAGCCGGCACACAAACACACAAATCAGAGTAACTCGGTTAGCATACGGGGCATGAGAAAATCATACCTTTCACCGGGGTTTTACTTTACCGTGGCATCTCCCCATGCTCGGGTCACGCACGACTCTCTGATAATGTTTCAAACATTATTATTAATACTAAGATCATACGGTACATAATTAAATGCTACTCCCGTATTTACCCCGTTATCCCGTTATCTCGGTTTTACTTTTGTTAATTTGAGTTCTTACTTCTCACTCACTTCTAACACCTTCTTATACTTCCTAGGGCCTTAACATGTCACCAAACAAGGCCTTAACATCTTATAACATCATTAACCTTCAAACCCCCATCATTTAAACCCTTTAAAACACTCTCTGTAGGTTTCTGGGGGTGGTCCGGGACTTGGTCCTTACCCTAAGTCCCGGACCAATTCATTAACTAACTCTCGGGTGAAAAACAACACCTGGTCCGGGACCTTGTCCTGGAGTATAGTCGGACCAAAGCAGGGGGTGTGCTCTCGGCATAAAAACAGGGGGTGGTCCGGGTCCTTGTCCATGGACTAGGTCCCGGACCCTGCTAAAACCTGCAACATACATTATTTTTCAACTCCAATTCAATGCTTAATCCACCCCTAATCATTCCTTAATCTTTCCACGAGATTCCTACATGATTAATCACCTCAAAACATGCTCTAAAACTCTTCAAATCATAGGTTCAAACCTTACTCAATTTATTGCTCACATTCACACATTTTCATTCTCATTTTACACTAATGCACACTTGTGCATTTCTAACTTCTCCTCAACCCTTTGCATTAGGCTCTCTTTCATTTTGACCATTCCACATCTTCCAATGTAATGCACAACTCATACCAAGTTCCAAGGCTCACTCTTTAAGCCTTAAATCTCCTTTGTTTTTCTATAAACTCCTAAGGCACTAACACAACCTCTTTTGCTACAGATTTTTGCACATCTCACCACAATCATCCTCTCATATTCTTGGGTGATCATTTACCCAATTCAAACTCCAACAACACCTAGCTAACCCTAGGTTATTCTCCACACAAAACATCACTTAAACCACTTAGGTTTCTACACAAATTTTGCCATAACTTGGCTACTTTTCTAACATTTTCCAAAGTTCATCTCATCACATTATTCAACCTAGAACTAACCAAACCCATCATGGGTTCTACCAGCACACACACAAGTTCACCAATACTCACCAATTCTCCAAATACAATATAATGCATAATTCATAAAATGCATAACACTTAAATCAAACACTAAATTCACAATGTTTTCTCACTTGCATTATTTTTATACAAGCACATTGCTACCACATCACATGTGGGGTTCATTCATTCATTTATTTATTTTTCCCTTCCCAAATTCTAAAAGCCTTAAACTAGGCTCCATGGTAAGTTACTTACCTCTTGTTTACAAGCCTTTCCTCTTTTCACTCCTCTTCTTTCTCTTATCTTTTTTTTCTTGCTTGGAAATCGGCCATAGGCCAAGAAATTGCCCATCTCCAAATCAATATACAAGGCAAGGAATGAGTTTAAGTAAAAACACTTAACCTCATTATTAGAAATGCTTAAAGCTCTAAAATGGGTGATTACCTTGAAACCCTAGGATGGGGTTTTGATCAAGAATCAAAGAGTAACTCCCTCCAAGCTTTTAGGGATTGAAACAATGCTCATACAAGAGAATAAACAAGGCTCCTTTAGAGACCAAAATCGGCCAAGGTATAAGATAGAGAAAACAAGACTTTTTCATGGATATTTTTACCTTGGGTGAAAGAGGAAGCTTCAAGCTTTAAAATGATGTGCTTCCCTCTTCAAATGGCCAACACCCACGAAAATGAAACTCCTCCTTTTCGAATTTTAAAAAGATAGAATGATAGAGGGTGTTGAGAGGATCACAAATACGTACTTATTTTTGAATTCGGAGCAAGGACGAGACTTGAGCAAGGGGAAGAAGATGGAGGAAGCTTGCTTGGCTCCCATGTCGCTCTGCACCAGAGAGGGAGGAAGGGAAAACGTGGAGAAGGGGGAAAAGAAGAAGAAAGGAAAATGAGAGGAAAGAGAGAGAGAAGGAAATGTTTATGGTTTTACTTTTTACTTTCCTCTCTCCTCCTTTTCTTTCTCTCTTTATTTATTTGCTAGCTTATTATGTGAGTGTGTGAGAGGCTATTAAAACCGGCCCCCACTACAATATTAAGCTGGAGCGTTTTTCGGATTCTGACAGAAAACGCCCGTTATTTTACCCGGTTTGGCACTATTCACTAACCGGGCCCGTTTTTTCGGATTTTTCTCGTTTTTTATTTTAATGGTTATTAAGCTTCCATTAATACTTAATTATAGTTATTTAATCAACTATAAGTTTTTACGGTCCGTTTGACCGCTTAAAGTCACGTTTTCGGGTTTTCTCGAGAAACGTGCTTTAAAACTCCGTTAGCGTTTTAATCCATTATTTGGATCCGTTTTCTTCGGGAATCATTCCCGTGTACTAATTAGGCCTAACTAAGCCTTAGGAATCCATCTCGGACCCTCTCGAGATCATATATCTCTTATACTCATTTAACGCGCATTTTAGCGTTTTTCGCTTTTCAAGCGTTTTCTCTTTTCTTTTGGTTTTATTCTTTTTACCAATACTCTTTAGGCACATTAGGCCCTTAATAATTTTATTAGAGTAATTAAATCGCCATTTTTAGATCCGGGGTATTTCAATCTACCCCCCTTAGGAACTTTGTCCTCAAAGTTGATGAATCTAGGTGGTTACTCTCATGGCATTCAATGCCAAGGTTATAGTACATGTATAACCCTACTGACTCCACAAGCCAGTCTCATTTCATACTACACATACCACACACATATCACAGCATGTATAGCAATCAAAAATACTCTTTTTACTCTCTCCATGGAATCGGTCCGAAGACAAAAGGCACTACAGTCCTCGAATCCATGTTGAGTGATATACTACTGATCCCTCAGGTACCGGTCACGTTGAACACTTACTCTTTCTGGTTCACGGCCGTTTCATGACTACTGGGCACTTACTCTCTCTGGCCCACGGTCCCTTCGGTTCTGATCAAAACGTTACACATATACATATCCTCAGGCACTCTGGTTGACTCACTCAACACAGGAACATCTCAGGGTACTCTCCCCGTCCCCTGCCTTTGGAAAAATCACACACTGACACCGCCCCAACCGGTCACTTAGGACCGCCGCACGTACGGTGCAATGGTTTCAAAACTAATACACGCCCACCGTTCTACCGGTCATCAAGACTTAAGGCTCAGCCATCGGCGGGTGATAGCGGTTTCAAAACCAGTTTCATTTCCATCTTCATACTTGAAGGAAGTTCTATCAAAATCTGTTTGAAAATTCTTTTTAAAACATCACACAACTCCAAATCAGATTTATGGTAGCTGTATCTTTCTTAGCGTGATTACTTGTGACCACTATAGGGAGCTTCAGGAATCATCTAACCCTGATGTGATCAGCATCAGTGTTGAACTATCCTTCCACCCCAATTTGTGTTCGGTTTCCCTTGATCGCTAGCAGATCAAGTTCCACCTCCCACGTCAGTTTCAAACAATCAGATAGTCAAACATTTTTGTTTTCTATCTTTTACTCTTTCTAGTCATATTCACGAAACAATTCGTTTCAATTAATCTCTAGTTCCTAGTACTTAGGTCATTTGTCATTCTCATTGCTTCACTACTTTACCTAGGTATTCCATACTTATGGCTTCATTTACTCAAATTGTTGCTCAATTTAAAACACATAACATACAACTCCAAAGGATGGAACTCACTCCATCTATCATTCTCAAATAAAATCACCTAGGGAACTCACTCCCTCTTAGGTTACACATCGGTTTCATGCCGATTCATACTCATCATAACTCATGTCTAATCTCACTAGACATATACTATAGGGATTCTCATTCCCTAGGAGTCTCTCTACTCCTCTTTTCATAAATATTACATTCATCATTACTTGCATCTCTCATGCACCATACTCATTATTACACAATGAATGGGTACCTATGTTTATGTAACATAAGTTCCAATCATCAAAACAATTTCTTTTTGTGCTATGCACATAGTAGTTTACGCACCAATACGTAAAACATACTCTAAGCGGTTTCTCGCCCTACCCCCCTTAAGAGGGGTTACGCCCGCGTAACCAACCATATGTTATCACTGAACATTGGTTCATTAATTCGAGTATTATGAAGTGTTTTAACTTCAGTACGGTTAATTAACTCATAACCGGGTTCGGTTCTAGCCTCTAAGGCTTCAAGGGGTTTATGACATAGGTATACTTAACCCTGAATCACGGTCCACAAGCTTCTGCTGCGTGACCTGATAACTAGAGCTTAATTCGCTCTTTGGTATTCTCAATGTATATCAATCGTCGCTTGGTATCTCTTACCGTATGCGAATTCGATGAGTTATAGATTTTCTCTCCAACTCTCTGGAAATCTATTTGTATAACTCTGTATACCTTCGTGGTTATTCGCTTACTTTTCCCGACTTATTGTCGGTTGAGGTCAAGCTACTACTTAGCATGTAGTGCTTCCTCGTTTAATAGTGGCTCATGGATTATGTTTGTTTCTTGGTTCTGTACCAGAGTTCTTCATTCATACTACTCTGCATTTTTCCACATATCGATCCTGGGCCCTGTGGGTTACTGCCCACGTTCTTTGTGCATCTTTGGCCAATGGCCGCACGGTTATCTCTCTAGATTCTCACTCAACAGGCTTCGTTGACATTTCTCAATTCCTGGCTCTCCCACTTGATCATTACCGCACAAGTGCAATACCAAAACACTCAGTCATACAGAGTGCAGAAGCGTAAACCCTTGACAGTAAATCTCTCATGAGATAGGAATGATCATGTCTTCTTTACCACATTTCTTCATCAACTCTAATCACTATCTGAATATACTTTACAATGGTCGCTTACTGCGTACCTTGTTCTACTCGTTACAACATTTGTTTACATGGCATCCGCTACTACTTTAGCTTCTCATGTACTCCCGCCATTTATACTATGGCTTGCCATTCACTTGGCTCAATGAAATACGTTACTCTTTAAATCTCTCTGCGCGCTTGCGCACTGCTTACTCTGTAGTTCATACTGCACGATACAGTGTTCACTACTCATCCGATTACTCTATCGGTTTCCTTTGTACTGCCGTCAAGGTTCCTCTTTACACACTACTATAGTTCATATGCTCCTTGGCAATATACATATGCTCAAGTTTTACTACACGCCTAGCGGTTTCACATTTCATGCCTACGTGGTAGCCTTTCTCTGGAGGATTCACGTAATTGCCGCTCCCTAGGCCCCATAGTAACAAGTGGTATCCCCACTCTAAGGTAGTGGTTCGTGCTCCACAATAACTCTTATGCCTTTATGCATATGTTTACAACGTTTGGATCTACGTATTGTAGTTAGTTTTATCGGCTACAAGCCACCTTGCCTCGAGTCATGCTCCATGCGGCTGTTTATATAGGTTTCTTCTTCTCCGTATGCCATTAAATGGTTAGGAGGTATTTATGAGCTCTTTGATATGGTTGTCTCACCACTCTTCCGTACTTGGAAGGCCCTTTTTTACTAGGTATTAATTCATGCCCTCTAGCAATTTAGGGTATCCCGTGTTACAAGGGATCCCTTCGGGTTTTACCCGAGTGTTTGCTTAAACACTTGTGTTCTCGACACGATAATTCGTTCAACTACTGTTGACTCCGGCACCCTTCTCGGATTGCTCCTGGGTGTTACTGAGTAATGCCATTACATCTGGTTGTACTCATGGTTATGTTCAGTTGTGACTTCGCCTTGCGGCTATGTCCTTGACTATCCCGTTTAGGGTTGTAATGTCTCTCATTATTGGGTAGATCCTTGGTACCTTCTATTACCTTCTAGGTCTGGTCATTATTCTCTTCAGTGAGGTATAAAGTGGGAATTCTATCCCATTCATCAAATATTATATTCATTTTAGGCATTCGCCGTATTGTTTATACTGGGTATTCTTCCAGTTGTCACATATCCAATGTCTACACTTAATACTCTGTGCTTCTCGCACTTCTTAACGTTATGTTCTTAGCTCCATCATCCTACTGGATTCTTGACTCCTTTAGCTTAGTAAGCTTCTTTGTGTTCTTCGATCATTCGAGGTGTCCAACTGTCTCGGTTTGAATTGGCTCTTTCGTCCGTAGTATGGAGTGGGCTACTTCCCGTGTTCCGTACTCTACTTGTATACATACATGGAGTATCTTATTGATACGTTACCACTTACCCAACTAACTCATAATTGGTCTGTCAGGACCGCAAGCTCCTTTGGAGTGCGGTCGTTCCATGTCTCATTTGTGTACACTTGTAGTCGGTCACGCCTAAGTGAAGTATTCTGTTGCCAACTCCTCTTGTATCGTCCTATGATGATTTACCATGGCTCTCTGGTTTGGTTTTTTTTTAAATTTGGGGGTTTTTGGAAATTTCATGTTTTGAAGGAAAGTTTGAGTCTTGAAAGTAAACTCTTTGCGGCATTTCAATGCCGGTTGCTTCTTACCAGGTCTAGCCTCTTGCTGACCGGTATTTCTTTATACAGTGGTCAGGCCTTTAGGCCTTTCCAAGGTTTCGTTTCAGAATTCATTAGGGTTTGTGGTGCTATATTGGCTTCTCTTGCCGTCTTGGTACTTACTAAGTACTGGTCGCTTGTCAAAGCTCTTCTTATTGGTCCCGCTATTACTGCACTTGCCGTGGCAAGTGCGCGGTACTGGCGGTTTTTGGGTTAACTCATACCGGTCACGGTATTGTTCACATTGTATTTGGTAGCCTAGTCGGCTCTTCCTTGATCCCGTAGTTGGATAACTGCTCCTTGGAGCTGATTCTCATTCCTCTTGACATGACTGTCATTCATTTAGGTGCTCCTCCACTCTCGGAGTTCCTTAATTACTTTAATTCTAGGCTTTACCTCGTTGCTCGTTCCCACGTCTTTACTGTGGTTACCGAGGTTTAACTTATTTAGGTACCACTTTTGTAGTCCTATACGGGTATATCCCGTAGCTATGCTCGTAGCTGTCTAAGCTGTGCCCGTTAGGTATAGCAACCTCTTCGGGTGTGGCAGGGTGGGTGTATCTACTCCTGACTAGATTCTTAGTCGATTAGTGTACCGATGTTGGTATTACTTAGCTATGGCGGTCCGTAGACATGTGTCTCGGTTTTGTAGCTTCTCATTAATCCGCCTTTTGCACGGTTGGTGCTTCCTTATTGCTGCTGCTCGGCCAGCTGGGTTCTCGCGACTGCTAAGCATGTCGCCCCAGGCTGCCACAAATTCCGGTCTCTTGGATTAGGATTTCTCGATCTTCCCCATTAAGTGCGGTTATTGTCGTTCCAGCGGGATCCGCCTCCGGGGTTTCCGGTTCTCGGGATCTACCGCATGACAGGTTCCAGTTCATTTGAAATAGTTTGTAAGTGCCAGATCGGGTTTCCCGTCTTTTGGCGTTCTTTCCCGAACTTTTAATACGGGGGTTGTGGAGGGCGGGTTGGTATTGTAGGTATCCAGAATACTGGAAGTTCCTATCTAGCGCATCTCTCACGCTACCACTCAACCCATAGCCCTAAGTCTCTAATTCCTAACTCGGTATTTCCTAAGCTCGGTATTTCCAGTCATCAGAGCGATACTTCGCTCTGATACCATTTTTGTAACACCCCAACCGTTAATCTCGTCATTACCTCTTAACTGTTACTAATTACTCCTACTCACGCAGCGGAACTCTAATTTCAACGAGGGGTGAAACAACGCCGTTAGCCACCCATGTGGCTAACCAGGCCTTTCTTACATACCGTAACGGTCTGATGAACTGGAACAACCGAGTACTTCATACAATATAATACTCAATTCATACCTCTACTATACCGAGTCTACAATATACGGATGCCGATAACATACTCGGACTTACACCTCATTCAAACGCATAAGTAATTACAATCTAACTACCCATGCTCACAGCCGTCCCCGTCCTACTCTCTCGAACGGTGGCCAGCTTCAAGTACCTGCACACTAAAAACGTTCCCCCTAGGGGGTCAGCTTACGCTGCGCATGAAATTCGCATATACCGCGTGCTAACCGCGGTACGCCGACTACTTTGGGTCGGATATACATGGAGTTCATTTTAATCAAACAACATGCATCATGGCAATACAATATATGTATATCACGCAAGGAATCTACATCCAATCACGGAACACGATTCCTAACTAACATAACAATGTTGTTAGTGGTAACTGGTTACTCTTAGGCATTGAGGGTTATTCCTCACTATGCCTTGTTTACTTATTCAATACCTCACCCGCTCTCTCGGGTTACTTATTCGTATACACACCCATTCTCTTGGGCTACTCATTCTTATACTTACCCATTCTCTCGGGTTACTCATACATATACTCACCCCTTTCTCTCGGGTTATTTATACTCATTATCTCACCCACACTCTTGGGTTATTCATACTCAAGCTCTTGTAGATTCTCGAGACACTACAGGTCTCCTACGTCACGCTTGTTACTCTCTTACATACTTAAGCCAAAACATGGCTCTCTAGCATAGTCTTACTTCCCCGGTTTCGACCCTACTCTGGGTCTAGCATGGTGGGAAGGTTCAACTAGCTCACGGAACTCTCTCTTAGTTCCTATCTCTTTTACTTAGGTCCGACTACTCTCGGACTACTCTCGTTCCCATACACTCCTCTCTCGGAGTTATAATAATATCATGTATATTAGTCTAGAAGCATCATTCTCGATGTTTCTAATGACTTTGGGAACTTTACTTAAATTCGGGTAATCTTAGGTTTAAGGGTTACCCTCACAATCATATGCTTATACATTCGGATATTTTCTTATACCGGATAAATCCTCATATAAGAGGTCGACCGTATCTCAAGGGAGTCACATAGTCCCTTAGGTCTCTTTTACCTTTCTTATATGTTTACATTATTGGACTAACTTCGATCCTCTCGATGGAGGTTCGTTTATCTCTCCACTCATATTTATTTCGTGGATTGTTTCAATAAGGTTCCTAACCGTTATCGGGTATTTACTCAACCCGTACATCTCCTCACATTCTAGGGAGTTCATATGTTTACGATTTCGTTATACTTTAATCGATAGTTTATGTGTGTTTGCATATTACCATTGGTTATGAGACTACCCGTACTACGGGTTATTAGTCAATCAATACTCACTATGAGTCGGTATAGGCACTCTGTTAGACCACACCGGCATACAAGTATGTTAGCTCATACAACATACATCAAGGCATACATAATCAAACAAGGGATTATTTTCATGCTTTAATCTTGATTAAGCCGGCACACAAACACACAAATCAGAGTAACTCGGTTAGCATACGGGGCATGAGAAAATCATACCTTTCACCGGGGTTTTACTTTACCGTGGCATCTCCCATGCTCGGGTCACGCACGACTCTCTGATAATGTTTCAAACATTATTATTAATACTAAGATCATACGGTACATAATTAAATGCTACTCCCGTATTTACCCCGTTATCCCGTTATCTCGGTTTTACTTTTGTTAATTTGAGTTCTTACTTCTCACTCACTTCTAACACCTTCTTATACTTCCTAGGGCCTTAACATGTCACCAAACAAGGCCTTAACATCTTATAACATCATTAACCTTCAAACCCCCATCATTTAAACCCTTTAAAACACTCTCTGTAGGTTTCTGGGGGTGGTCCGGGACTTGGTCCTTACCCTAAGTCCCGGACCAATTCATTAACTAACTCTCGGGTGAAAAACAACACCTGGTCCGGGACCTTGTCCTGGAGTATAGTCCCGGACCAAAGCAGGGGTGTGCTCTCGGCATAAAAAGGGGTGGTCCGGGTCCTTGTCCATGGACTAGGTCCCGGACCCTGCTAAAACCTGCAACATACATTATTTTTCAACTCCAATTCAATGCTTAATCCACCCCTAATCATTCCTTAATCTTTCCACGAGATTCCTACATGATTAATCACCTCAAAACATGCTCTAAAACTCTTCAAATCATAGGTTCAAACCTTACTCAATTTATTGCTCACATTCACACATTTTTCATTCTCATTTTACACTAATGCACACTTGTGCATTTCTAACTTCTCCTCAACCCTTTGCATTAGGCTCTCTTTCATTTTGACCATTCCACATCTTCCAATGTAATGCACAACTCATACCAAGTTCCAAGGCTCACTCTTTAAGCCTTAAATCTCCTTTGTTTTTCTATAAACTCCTAAGGCACTAACACAACCTCTTTTGCTACAGATTTTTGCACATCTCACCACAATCATCCTCTCATATTCTTGGGTGATCATTTACCCAATTCAAACTCCAACAACACCTAGCTAACCCTAGGTTATTCTCCACACAAAACATCACTTAAACCACTTAGGTTTCTACACAAATTTTGCCATAACTTGGCTACTTTTCTAACATTTTCCAAAGTTCATCTCATCACATTATTCAACCTAGAACTAACCAAACCCATCATGGGTTCTACCAGCACACACACAAGTTCACACCAATACTCACCAATTCTCCAAATACAATATAATGCATAATTCATAAAATGCATAACACTTAAATCAAACACTAAATTCACAATGTTTTCTCACTTGCATTATTTTTATACAAGCACATTGCTACCACATCACATGTGGGGTTCATTCATTCATTTATTTATTTTTCCCTTCCCAAATTCTAAAAGCCTTAAACTAGGCTCCATGGTAAGTTACTTACCTCTTGTTTACAAGCCTTTCCTCTTTTCACTCCTCTTCTTTCTCTTATCTTTTTTTTCTTGCTTGGAAATCGGCCATAGGCCAAGAAATTGCCCATCTCCAAATCAATATACAAGGCAAGGAATGAGTTTAAGTAAAAACACTTAACCTCATTATTTAGAAATGCTTAAAGCTCTAAAATGGGTGATTACCTTGAAACCCTAGGATGGGGTTTTGATCAAGAATCAAAGAGTAACTCCCTCCAAGCTTTTAGGGATTGAAACAATGCTCATACAAGAGAATAAACAAGGCTCCTTTAGAGACCAAAATCGGCCAAGGTATAAGATAGAGAAAACAAGACTTTTTCATGGATATTTTTACCTTGGGTGAAAGAGGAAGCTTCAAGCTTTAAAATGATGTGCTTCCCTCTTCAAATGGCCAACACCCACGAAAATGAAACTCCTCCTTTTCGAATTTTAAAAAGATAGAATGATAGAGGGTGTTGAGAGGATCACAAATACGTACTTATTTTTGAATTCGGAGCAAGGACGAGACTTGAGCAAGGGGAAGAAGATGGAGGAAGCTTGCTTGGCTCCCATGTCGCTCTGCACCAGAGAGGGAGGAAGGGAAAACGTGGAGAAGGGGGAAAAGAAGAAGAAAGGAAAATGAGAGGAAAGAGAGAGAAGGAAATGTTTATGGTTTTACTTTTTACTTTCCTCTCTCCTCCTTTTCTTTCTCTCTTTATTTATTTGCTAGCTTATTATGTGAGTGTGTGTGAGAGGCTATTAAAACCGGCCCCCACTACAATATTAAGCTGGAGCGTTTTTCGGATTCTGACAGAAAACGCCCGTTATTTTACCCGGTTTGGCACTATTCACTAACCGGGCCCGTTTTTCGGATTTTTCTCGTTTCTTTATTTTTAATGGTTATTAAGCTTCCATTAATACTTAATTATAGTTATTTAATCAACTATAATTTTTACGGGTCCGTTTGACCGCTTAAAGTCGCGTTTTCGGGTTTTCTCGAGAAACGTGCTTTAAAACTCCGTTAGCGTTTTAATCCATTATTTGGATCCTTTTCTTATACTTCCTAGGGCCTTAACATGTCACCAAACAAGGCCTTAACATCTTATAACATCATTAACCTTCAAACCCCCATCATTTAAACCCTTTAAAACACTCTCTGTAGGTTTCTGGGGGTGGTCCGGGACTTGGTCCTTACCCTAAGTCCCGGACCAATTCATTAACTAACTCTCGGGTGAAAACAACACCTGGTCCGGGACCTTGTCCTGGAGTATAGTCCCGGACCAAAGCAGGGGGTGTGCTCTCGGCATAAAAACAGGGGGTGGTCCGGGTCCTTGTCCATGGACTAGGTCCCGGACCCTGCTAAAACCTGCAACATACATTATTTTTCAACTCCAATTCAATGCTTAATCCACCCCTAATCATTCCTTAATCTTTCCACGAGATTCCTACATGATTAATCACCTCAAAACATGCTCTAAAACTCTTCAAATCATAGGTTCAAACCTTACTCAATTTATTGCTCACATTCACACATTTTTCATTCTCATTTTACACTAATGCACACTTGTGCATTTCTAACTTCTCCTCAACCCTTTGCATTAGGCTCTCTTTCATTTTGACCATTCCACATCTTCCAATGTAATGCACAACTCATACCAAGTTCCAAGGCTCACTCTTTAAGCCTTAAATCTCCTTTGTTTTTCTATAAACTCCTAAGGCACTAACACAACCTCTTTTGCTACAGATTTTTGCACATCTCACCACAATCATCCTCTCATATTCTTGGGTGATCATTTACCCAATTCAAACTCCAACACACCTAGCTAACCCTAGGTTATTCTCCACACAAAACATCACTTAAACCACTTAGGTTTCTACACAAATTTTGCCATAACTTGGCTACTTTTCTAACATTTTCCAAAGTTCATCTCATCACATTATTCAACCTAGAACTAACCAAACCCATCATGGGTTCTACCAGCAGACACACAAGTTCACCAATACTCACCAATTCTCCAAATACAATATAATGCATAATTCATAAAATGCATAACACTTAAATCAAACACTAAATTCACAATGTTTTCTCACTTGCATTATTTTTATACAAGCACATTGCTACCACATCACATGTGGGGTTCATTCATTCATTCATTTATTTATTTTTCCCTTCCCAAATTCTAAAAGCCTTAAACTAGGCTCCATGGTAAGTTACTTACCTCTTGTTTACAAGCCTTTCCTCTTTTCACTCCTCTTCTTTCTCTTATCTTTTTTTTCTTGCTTGGAAATCGGCCATAGGCCAAGAAATTGCCCATCTCCAAATCAATATACAAGGCAAGGAATGAGTTTAAGTAAAAACACTTAACCTCATTATTTAGAAATGCTTAAAGCTCTAAAATGGGTGATTACCTTGAAACCCTAGGATGGGGTTTTGATCAAGAATCAAAGAGTAACTCCCTCCAAGCTTTTAGGGATTGAAACAATGCTCATACAAGAGAATAAACAAGGCTCCTTTAGAGACCAAAATCGGCCAAGGTATAAGATAGAGAAAACAAGACTTTTTCATGGATATTTTTACCTTGGGTGAAAGAGGAAGCTTCAAGCTTTAAAATGATGTGCTTCCCTCTTCAAATGGCCAACACCCACGAAAATGAAACTCCTCCTTTTCGAATTTTAAAAAGATAGAATGATAGAGGGTGTTGAGAGGATCACAAACGTACTTATTTTTGAATTCGGAGCAAGGACGAGACTTGAGCAAGGGGAAGATGGAGGAAGCTTGCTTGGCTCCCATGTCGCTCTGCACCAGAGAGGGAGGAAGGGAAAACGTGGAGAAGGGGGAAGAAGAAGAAAGGAAAATGAGAGGAAAGAGAGAGAAGGAAATGTTTATGGTTTTACTTTTTACTTTCCTCTCTCCTCCTTTTCTTTCTCTCTTTATTTATTTGCTAGCTTATTATGTGAGTGTGTGTGAGAGGCTATTAAAACCGGCCCCCACTACAATATTAAGCTGGAGCGTTTTTCGGATTCTGACAGAAAACGCCCGTTATTTTACCCGGTTTGGCACTATTCACTAACCGGGCCCGTTTTTTCGGATTTTTCTCGTTTCTTTATTTTTAATGGTTATTAAGCTTCCATTAATACTTAATTATAGTTATTTAATCAACTATAATTTTTACGGGTCCGTTTGACCGCTTAAAGTCGCGTTTTCGGGTTTTCTCGAGAAACGTGCTTTAAAACTCCGTTAGCGTTTTAATCCATTATTTGGATCCGTTTTCTTCGGGAATCATTCCCGTGTACTAATTAGGCCTAACTAAGCCTTAGGAATCCATCTCGGACCCTCTCGAGATCATATATCTCTTATACTCATTTAACGCGCATTTTAGCGTTTTTCGCTTTTCAAGCGTTTCTCTTTTCTTTTGGTTTTATTCTTTTTACCAATACTCTTTAGGCACAATTTGGCCCTTAATAATTTTATTAGAGTAATTAAATCGCCATTTTTAGATCCGGGGTATTTCAATCTACCCCCCTTAGGAACTTTGTCCTCAAAGTTGATGAATCTAGGTGGTTACTCTCATGGCATTCAATGCCAAGGTTATAGTACATGTATACCCTACTGACTCCACAAGCCAGTCTCATTTCATACTACACATACCACACACATATCACAGCATGTATAGCAATCAAAAATACTCTTTTTACTCTCTCCATGGAATCGGTCCGAAGACAAAAAGGCACTACAGTCCTCGAATCCATGTTGAGTGATATACTACTGATCCCTCAGGTACCGGTCACGTTGAACACTTACTCTTTCTGGTTCACGGCCGTTTCATGACTACTGGGCACTTACTCTCTGGCCCACGGTCCCTTCGGTTCTGATCAAAACGTTACACATATACATATCCTCAGGCACTCTGGTTGACTCACTCAACACAGGAACATCTCAGGGTACTCTCCCCGTCCCACTGCCTTTGGAAAAATCACACACTGACACCCGCCCAACCGGTCACTTAGGACCGCCGCACGTACGGTGCAATGGTTTCAAAACTAATACACGCCCACCGTTCTACCGGTCATCAAGACTTAAGGCTCAGCCATCGGCGGGTGATAGCGGTTTCAAAACCAGTTTCATTTCCATCTTCATACTTGAAGGAAGTTCTCTATCAAAATCTGTTTGAAAATTCTTTTTAAAACATCACACAACTCCAAATCAGATTTATGGTAGCTGTATCTTTCTTAGCGTGATTACTTGTGACCACTATAGGGAGCTTCAGGAATCATCTAACCCTGATGTGATCAGCATCAGTGTTGAACTATCCTTCCACCCCAATTTGTGTTCGGTTTCCCTTGATCGCTAGCAGATCAAGTTCCACCTCCCACGTCAGTTTCAAACAATCAGATAGTCAAACATTTTTGTTTTCTATCTTTTACTCTTTCTAGTCATATTCACGAAACAATTCGTTTCAATTAATCTCTAGTTCCTAGTACTTAGGTCATTTGTCATTCTCATTGCTTCACTACTTTACCTAGGTATTCCATACTTATGGCTTCATTTACTCAAATTGTTGCTCAATTTAAAACACATAACATACAACTCCAAGGATGGAACTCACTCCATCTATCATTCTCAAATAAATCACCTAGGGAACTCACTCCCTCTTAGGTTACACATCGGTTTCATGCCGATTCATACTCATCATAACTCATGTCTAATCTCACTAGACATATACTATAGGGATTCTCATTCCCTAGGAGTCTCTCTACTCCTCTTTTCATAAATATTACATTCTCATTACGCATCTCTCATGCACCATACTCATTATTCACAATGAATGGGTACCTATGTTTATGTAACATAAGTTCCAATCATCAAAACAATTTCTTTTTGTGCTATGCACATAGTAGTTTACGCACCAATACGTAAAACATACTCTAACGGTTTCTCGCCCTACCCCCTAACCCCTTAAGAGGGTTACGCCCGCGTAACCAACCATATGTTATCACTGAACATTGGTTCATTAATTCGAGTATTATGAAGTGTTTAACTTCAGTACGGTTAATTAACTCATAACCGGTTCGGTTCTAGCCTCTAAGGCTTCAAGGGGTTTATGACATAGGTATACTTAACCCTGAATCATGGTCCACAACTTCTGCTGCGTGACCTGATAACTAGAGCTTAATTCGCTCTTTGGTATTCTCAATGTATATCAATCGTCGCTTGGTATCTCTTACCGTATGCGAATTCGATGAGTTATAGATTTTCTCTCCAACTCTCTGGAAATCTATTTGTATAACTCTGTATACCTCGTGGTTATTCGCTTACTTTTCCCGACTTATTGTCGGTTGAGGTCAAGCTACTACTTAGCATGTAGTGCTTCCTCGTTTAATAGTGGCTCATGGATTATGTTTGTTTCTTGGTTCGTACCAGAGTTCTTCATTCATACACTCTGCATTTTTCCACATATCGATCCTGGGCCCTGTGGGTTACTGCCCACGTTCTTTGTGCATCTTTGGCCAATGGCCGCACGGTTATCTCTCTAGATTCTCACTCAACAGGCTTCGTTGACATTTCTCAATTCCTGGCTCTCCTACTTGATCATTACCGCACAAGTGCAATACCAAAACACTCAGTCATACAGAGTGCAGAAGCGTAAACCCTTGACAGTAAATCTCTCATGAGATAGGAATGATCATGTCTTCTTTACCACATTTCTTCATCAACTCTAATCACTATCTGAATATACTTTTACAATGGTCGCTTACTGCGTACCTTTCTACTCGTTACAACATTTGTTTACATGGCATCCGCTACTACTTTAGCTTCTGCTCATGTACTCCCCCATTTATACTATGGCTTGCCATTCACTTGGCTCAATGAAATACGTTACTCTTTAAATCTCTCGCGCGCTTGCGCACTGCTTACTCTGTAGTTCATACTGCACAGATACAGTGTTTATACTCATCCGATTACTCTATCGGTTTCCTTTGTACTGCCGTCAAGGTTCCTCTTTACACACTACTATAGTTCATATGCTCCTTGGCAAATACATATGCTCAAGTTTTTACTACACCGCCCTAGCGGTTTCACATTTCATGCCTACGTGGTAGCCTTT
This sequence comes from Limonium bicolor, assembly GCA_023374045.1. Classification (NCBI taxonomy): domain Eukaryota; kingdom Viridiplantae; phylum Streptophyta; class Magnoliopsida; order Caryophyllales; family Plumbaginaceae; genus Limonium; species Limonium bicolor. The sequence goes on along the minus strand of CM041778.1, from coordinate 317,697,572 downwards.
CTCTCTCTGGAGGATTCACGCAATTGCCGCTCCCTAGGCCCCACAGTAACAAGTGGTATCCTCCACTCTAAGGTAGGGGTTCGTGCTCCACAATAACTCTTATGCCTTTATGGCATATGTCTTACAACGTTTGGATCTACGTATTGTAGTTAGTTTTTATCGGCCTACAAGCCACCTTGCCTCGAGTCATGCTCCATGCGGCTGTTATATAGGTTTCTTCTTCTTTCCGTATGCCATTAAATGGTTAGGAGGTATTTATGGGCTCTTTGATATGGTTGTCTCACCACTCTCACTCTTCCGTACTTGGAAGGCCCTTTTTTACTAGGTATTAATTCATGCCCCTAGCAATTTAGGGTATCCCGTGTTACAAGGGATCCCTTCGGGTTTTACCCGAGTGTTTGCTTAAACACTGTGTTCTCGACACGATAATTCGTTCAACTACTGTTGACTCCCGGCACCCTTCTCGGATTGCTCCTGGGTTTACTGAGTATGCCATACATCTGGTTTGTACTCATGGTTATGTTCAGTTGTGACTTCGCCTTGCGGCTATGTCCTTGACTATCCCGTTTAGGGTTGTAATGTCTCTCATTATTGGGTAATCCTTGGTACCTCTTCTATTACCTTCTAGGTCTGGTCATTATTCTCTTCAGTGAGGTATAAAGTGGGAATTCTATCCCATTCATCAAATATTGATATATTCATTTTAGGCATTCGCCGTATTGTTTTATACTGGGTATTCTTCCAGTTGTCACATATCCAATGTCTACACTTAATACTCTGTGCTTCTCTCGCACTTCTTAAACGTTATGTTCTTAGCTCCATCATCCTACTGGATTCTTGACTCCTTTAGCTTGTAAGCTTCTTTGTGTTCTTCGATCATTCGAGGTGTCCAACTGTCTCGGTTTGAATTGGCTCTTCGTCCGTAGTATGGAGTGGGCTACTTCCCGTGTTCCGTACTCTACTTGTATACATACATGGAGTATCTTATTGATACGTTACACACCCAACTAAGTCCCACTATAATGGTCTGTCAGGACCGCAAGCTCCTTTTGAGTGCGGTCGTTCACATGTCTCATTTGTGTACACTTGTAGCGTCGGTCACGCCTAAGTGAAAGTATTCTGTTGCCAACTCCTCTTGTATCGTCCTAATGTGATTTACCATGGCTCTCTGGTTTGGTTATTTTTTTTAATTTGGGGGTTTTTGGGAAATTTCATGTTTTGAAGGAAAGTTTGAGTCTTGAAAGTAAACTCTTTGCGGCATTTCAATGCCGGTTGCTTCTTACCAGGTCTAGCCTCTTGCTGACCGGTATTTTCTTTATACAGTGGTCAGGCCTTTAGGCCTTTCCAAGGTTTCGTTTCAGAATTCATTAGGGTTTGTGGTGCTATATTGGCTTCTCTTGCCGTCTTGGTACTTACTAAGTACTGGTCGCTTGTCAAAGCTCTTCTTATTGGTCCCGCTATTACTGCACTTGCCGTGGCAAGTGCGCGGTACTGGCGGTTTTTGGGTTAACTCATACCGGTCACGGTATTGTTCACATTGTATTTGGTAGCCTAGTCGGCTCTTCCTTGATCCCGTAGTTGGATAACTGCTCCTTGGAGCTGATTCTCATTCCTCTTGACATGACTGTCATTCATTTAGGTGCTCCTCCACTCTCGGAGTTCCTTAATTACTTTAATTCTAGGCTTTACCTCGTTGCTCGTTCCCACGTCTTTACTGTGGTTACCGAGGTTTAACTTATTTAGGTACCACTTTTGTAGTCCTATACGGGTATATCCCGTAGCTATGCTCGTAGCTGTCTAAGCTGTGCCCGTTAGGTATAGCAACCTCTTCGGGTGTGGCAGGGTGGGTGTATCTACTCCTGACTAGATTCTTAGTCGATTAGTGTACCGATGTTGGTATTACTTAGCTATGGCGGTCCGTAGACATGTGTCTCGGTTTTGTAGCTTCTCATTAATCCGCCTTTTTGCACGGTTGGTGCTTCCTTATTGCTGCTGCTCGGCCAGCTGGGTTCTCGCGACTGCTAAGCATGTCGCCCCAGGCTGCCACAAATTCCGGTCTTCTTGGATTAGGATTTCTCGATCTTCCGCCATTAAGTGCGGTTATTGTCGTTCCAGCGGGATCCGCCTCCGGGGTTTCCGGTTCTCGGGATCTACCGCATGACAGGTTCCAGTTCATTTTGAAATAGTTTGTAAGTGCCAGATCGGGTTTCCCGTCTTTTGGCGTTCTTTCCCGAACTTTTAATACGGGGGTTGTGGAGGGCGGGTTTGGTATTGTAGGTATCCAGAACATACTGGAAGTTCCTATCTAGCGCATCTCTCACGCTACCACTCAACCCATAGCCCTAAGTCTCTAATTCCTAACTCGGTATTTCCTAAGCTCGGTATTTCCAGTCATCAGAGCGATACTTCGCTCTGATACCATTTTTGTAACACCCCAACCGTTAATCTCGTCATTACCTCTTAACTGTTACTAATTACTCCTACTCACGCAGCGGAACTCTAATTTCAACGAGGGGTGAAACAACGCCGTTAGCCACCCATGTGGCTAACCAGGCCTTTCTTACATACCGTAACGGTCTGATGAACTGGAACAACCGAGTACTTCATACAAATATAATCAATTCATACCTCTACTATACCGAGTCTACAATATACGGATGCCGATAACATACTCGGACTTACACCTCATTCAAACGCATAAGTAATTACAATCTAACTACCCATGCTCACAGCCGTCCCCGTCCTACTCTCTCGAACGGTGGCCAGCTTCAAGTACCTGCACACTAAAAACGTTCCCCCTAGGGGGTCAGCTTACGCTGCGCATGAAATTCGCATATACCGCGTGCTAACCGCGGTACGCCGACTACTTTGGGTCGGATATACATGGAGTTCATTTTAATCAAACAACATGCATCATGGCAATACAATATATGTATATCACGCAAGGAATCTACATCCAATCACGGAACACGATTCCTAACTAACATAACAATGTTGTTAGTGGTAACTGGTTACTCTTAGGCATTGAGGGTTATTCCTCACTATGCCTTGTTTACTTATTCAATACCTCACCCGCTCTCTCGGGTTACTTATTCGTATACACACCCATTCTCTTGGGCTACTCATTCTTATACTTACCCATTCTCTCGGGTTACTCATACATATACTCACCCCTTTCTCTCGGGTTATTTATACTCATTATCTCACCCACACTCTTGGGTTATTCATACTCAAGCTCTTGTAGATTCTCGAGACACTACAGGTCTCCTACGTCACGCTTGTTACTCTCTTACATACTTAAGCCAAAACACATGGCTCTCTAGCATAGTCTTACTTCCCCGGTTTCGACCCTACTCTGGGTCTAGCATGGTGGGAAGGTTCAACTAGCTCACGGAACTCTCTCTTAGTTCCTATCTCTTTTACTTAGGTCCGACTACTCTCGGACTACTCTCGTTCCCATACACTCCTCTCTCGGAGTTATAATAATATCATGTATATTAGTCTAGAAGCATCATTCTCGATGTTTCTAATGACTTTGGGAACTTTACTTAAATTCGGGTAATCTTAGGTTTAAGGGTTACCCTCACAATCATATGCTTATACATTCGGATATTTTCTTATACCGGATAAAATCCTCATATAAGAGGTCGACCGTATCTCAAGGGAGTCACATAGTCCCTTAGGTCTCTTTTACCTTTCTTATATGTTTACATTATTGGACTAACTTCGATCCTCTCGATGGAGGTTCGTTTATCTCTCCACTCATATTTATTTCGTGGATTGTTTCAATAAGGTTCCTAACCGTTATCGGGTATTTACTCAACCCGTACATCTCCTCACATTCTAGGGAGTTCATATGTTTACGATTTCGTTATACTTTAATCGATAGTTTATGTGTGTTTGCATATTACCATTGGTTATGAGACTACCCGTACTACGGGTTATTAGTCAATCAATACTCACTATGAGTCGGTATAGGCACTCTGTTAGACCACACCGGCATACAAGTATGTTAGCTCATACAACATACATCAAGGCATACATAATCAAACAAGGGATTATTTTCATGCTTTAATCTTGATTAAGCCGGCACACAAACACACAAATCAGAGTAACTCGGTTAGCATACGGGGCATGAGAAAATCATACCTTTCACCGGGGTTTTACTTTACCGTGGCATCTCCCCATGCTCGGGTCACGCACGACTCTCTGATAATGTTTCAAACATTATTATTAATACTAAGATCATACGGTACATAATTAAATGCTACTCCCGTATTTACCCCGTTATCCCGTTATCTCGGTTTTACTTTTGTTAATTTGAGTTCTTACTTCTCACTCACTTCTAACACCTTCTTATACTTCCTAGGGCCTTAACATGTCACCAAACAAGGCCTTAACATCTTATAACATCATTAACCTTCAAACCCCCATCATTTAAACCCTTTAAAACACTCTCTGTAGGTTTCTGGGGGTGGTCCGGGACTTGGTCCTTACCCTAAGTCCCGGACCAATTCATTAACTAACTCTCGGGTGAAAACAACACCTGGTCCGGGACCTTGTCCTGGAGTATAGTCCCGGACCAAAGCAGGGGTGTGCTCTCGGCATAAAAACAGGGGGTGGTCCGGGTCCTTGTCCATGGACTAGGTCCCGGACCCTGCTAAAACCTGCAACATACATTATTTTTCAACTCCAATTCAATGCTTAATCCACCCCTAATCATTCCTTAATCTTTCCACGAGATTCCTACATGATTAATCACCTCAAAACATGCTCTAAAACTCTTCAAATCATAGGTTCAAACCTTACTCAATTTATTGCTCACATTCACACATTTTTCATTCTCATTTTACACTAATGCACACTTGTGCATTTCTAACTTCTCCTCAACCCTTTGCATTAGGCTCTCTTTCATTTTGACCATTCCACATCTTCCAATGTAATGCACAACTCATACCAAGTTCCAAGGCTCACTCTTTAAGCCTTAAATCTCCTTTGTTTTTCTATAAACTCCTAAGGCACTAACACAACCTCTTTTGCTACAGATTTTTGCACATCTCACCACAATCATCCTCTCATATTCTTGGGTGATCATTTACCCAATTCAAACTCCAACAACACCTAGCTAACCCTAGGTTATTCTCCACACAAAACATCACTTAAACCACTTAGGTTTCTACACAAATTTTGCCATAACTTGGCTACTTTTCTAACATTTTCCAAAGTTCATCTCATCACATTATTCAACCTAGAACTAACCAAACCCATCATGGGTTCTACCAGCACACACACAAGTTCACCAATACTCACCAATTCTCCAAATACAATATAATGCATAATTCATAAAATGCATAACACTTAAATCAAACACTAAATTCACAATGTTTTCTCACTTGCATTATTTTTATACAAGCACATTGCTACCACATCACATGTGGGGTTCATTCATTCATTTATTTATTTTTCCCTTCCCAAATTCTAAAAGCCTTAAACTAGGCTCCATGGTAAGTTACTTACCTCTTGTTTACAAGCCTTTCCTCTTTTCACTCCTCTTCTTTCTCTTATCTTTTTTTTCTTGCTTGGAAATCGGCCATAGGCCAAGAAATTGCCCATCTCCAAATCAATATACAAGGCAAGGAATGAGTTTAAGTAAAAACACTTAACCTCATTATTTAGAAATGCTTAAAGCTCTAAAATGGGTGATTACCTTGAAACCCTAGGATGGGGTTTTGATCAAGAATCAAAGAGTAACTCCCTCCAAGCTTTTAGGGATTGAAACAATGCTCATACAAGAGAATAAACAAGGCTCCTTTAGAGACCAAAATCGGCCAAGGTATAAGATAGAGAAAACAAGACTTTTTCATGGATATTTTTACCTTGGGTGAAAGAGGAAGCTTCAAGCTTTAAAATGATGTGCTTCCCTCTTCAAATGGCCAACACCCACGAAAATGAAACTCCTCCTTTTCGAATTTTAAAAAGATAGAATGATAGAGGGTGTTGAGAGGATCACAAATACGTACTTATTTTTGAATTCGGAGCAAGGACGAGACTTGAGCAAGGGGAAGAAGATGGAGGAAGCTTGCTTGGCTCCCATGTCGCTCTGCTACCAGAGAGGGAGGAAGGGAAAACGTGGAGAAGGGGGAAAAGAAGAAGAAAGGAAAATGAGAGGAAAGAGAGAGAGGAAATGTTTATGGTTTTACTTTTTACTTTCCTCTCTCCTCCTTTTCTTTCTCTCTTTATTTATTTGCTAGCTTATTATGTGAGTGTGTGAGAGGCTATTAAAACCGGCCCCCACTACAATATTAAGCTGGAGCGTTTTTCGGATTCTGACAGAAAACGCCCGTTATTTTACCCGGTTTGGCACTATTCACTAACCGGGCCCGTTTTTCGGATTTTTCTCGTTTCTTTATTTTTAATGGTTATTAAGCTTCCATTAATACTTAATTATAGTTATTTAATCAACTATAATTTTTACGGGTCCGTTTGACCGCTTAAAGTCGCGTTTTCGGGTTTTCTCGAGAAACGTGCTTTAAAACTCCGTTAGCGTTCTAATCCATTATTTGGATCCGTTTTCTTCGGGAATCATTCCCGTGTACTAATTAGGCCTAACTAAGCCTTAGGAATCCATCTCGGACCCTCTCGAGATCATATATCTCTTATACTCATTTAACGCGCATTTTAGCGTTTTTCGCTTTTCAAGCGTTTTCTCTTTTCTTTTGGTTTTATTCTTTTTACCAATACTCTTTAGGCACAATTTGGCCCTTAATAATTTTATTAGAGTAATTAAATCGCCATTTTTAGATCCGGGGTATTTCAATCTACCCCCTTAGGAACTTTGTCCTCAAAGTTGATGAATCTAGGTGGTTACTCTCATGGCATTCAATGCCAAGGTTATAGTACATGTATAACCCTACTACCCACTCCACAAGCCAGTCTCATTTCATACTACACATACCACACACATATCACACACATGTATAGCAATCAAAAATACTCTTTTTACTCTCTCTCCATGGAATCGGTCCGAAGACAAAAAGGCACTACAGTCCTCGAATCCATGTTGAGTGATATACTACTGATCCCTCAGGTACCGGTCACGTTGAACACTTACTCTTTCTGGTTCACGGCCGTTTCATGACTACTGGGCACTTACTCTCTCTGGCCCACGGTCCCTTCGGTTCTGATCAAAACGTTACACATATACATATCCTCAGGCACTCTGGTTGACTCACTCAACACAGGAACATCTCAGGGTACTCTCCCCGTCCCACTGCCTTTGGAAAATCACACACTGACACCGCCCCAACCGGTCACTTAGGACCGCCGCACGTACGGTGCAATGGTTTCAAAACTAATACACGCCCACCGTTCTACCGGTCATCAAGACTTAAGGCTCAGCCATCGGCGGGTGATAGCGGTTTCAAAACCAGTTTCATTTCCATCTTCATACTTGAAGGAAGTTCTCTATCAAAATCTGTTTGAAAATTCTTTTTAAAACATCACACAACTCCAAATCAGATTTATGGTAGCTGTATCTTTCTTAGCGTGATTACTTGTGACCACTATAGGGAGCTTCAGGAATCATCTAACCCTGATGTGATCAGCATCAGTGTTGAACTATCCTTCCACCCCAATTTGTGTTCGGTTTCCCTTGATCGCTAGCAGATCAAGTTCCACCTCCCACGTCAGTTTCAAACAATCAGATAGTCAAACATTTTTGTTTTCTATCTTTTACTCTTTCTAGTCATATTCACGAAACAATTCGTTTCAATTAATCTCTAGTTCCTAGTACTTAGGTCATTTGTCATTCTCATTGCTTCACTACTTTACCTAGGTATTCCATACTTATGGCTTCATTTACTCAAATTGTTGCTCAATTTAAAACACATAACATACAACTCCAAAGGATGGAACTCACTCCATCTATCATTCTCAAATAAAATCACCTAGGGAACTCACTCCCTCTTAGGTTACACATCGGTTTCATGCCGATTCATACTCATCATAACTCATGTCTAATCTCACTAGACATATACTATAGGGATTCTCATTCCCTAGGAGTCTCTCTACTCCTCTTTTCATAAATATTACATTCTCATTACTTGCATCTCTCATGCACCATACTCATTATTACACAATGAATGGGTACCTATGTTTATGTAACATAAGTTCCAATCATCAAAACAATTTCTTTTTGTGCTATGCACATAGTAGTTTACGCACCAATACGTAAAACATACTCTAAGCGGTTTCTCGCCCTACCCCCCTTAAGAGGGGTTACGCCCGCGTAACCAACCATATGTTATCACTGAACATTGGTTCATTAATTCGAGTATTATGAAGTGTTTTAACTTCAGTACGGTTAATTAACTCATAACCGGGTTCGGTTCTAGCCTCTAAGGCTTCAAGGGGTTTATGACATAGGTATACTTAACCCTGAATCACGGTCCACAAGCTTCTGCTGCGTGACCTGATAACTAGAGCTTAATTCGCTCTTTGGTATTCTCAATGTATATCAATCGTCGCTTGGTATCTCTTACCGTATGCGAATTCGATGAGTTATAGATTTTCTCTCCAACTCTCTGGAAATCTATTTGTATAACTCTGTATACCTTCGTGGTTATTCGCTTACTTTTCCCGACTTATTGTCGGTTGAGGTCAAGCTACTACTTAGCATGTAGTGCTTCCTCGTTTAATAGTGGCTCATGGATTATGTTTGTTTCTTGGTTCTGTACCAGAGTTCTTCATTCATACTACTCTGCATTTTTCCACATATCGATCCTGGGCCCTGTGGGTTACTGCCCACGTTCTTTGTGCATCTTTGGCCAATGGCCGCACGGTTATCTCTCTAGATTCTCACTCAACAGGCTTCGTTGACATTTCTCAATTCCTGGCTCTCCCACTTGATCATTACCGCACAAGTGCAATACCAAAACACTCAGTCATACAGAGTGCAGAAGCGTAAACCCTTGACAGTAAATCTCTCATGAGATAGGAATGATCATGTCTTCTTTACCACATTTCTTCATCAACTCTAATCACTATCTGAATATACTTTTACAATGGTCGCTTACTGCGTACCTTGTTCTACTCGTTACAACATTTGTTTACATGGCATCCGCTACTACTTTAGCTTCTGCTCATGTACTCCCGCCATTTATACTATGGCTTGCCATTCACTTGGCTCAATGAAATACGTTACTCTTTAAATCTCTCTGCGCGCTTGCGCACTGCTTACTCTGTAGTTCATACTGCACAGATACAGTGTTCACTACTCATCCGATTACTCTATCGGTTTCCTTTGTACTGCCGTCAAGGTTCCTCTTTACACACTACTATAGTTCATATGCTCCTTGGCAATATACATATGCTCAAGTTTTACTACACCGCCCTAGCGGTTTCACATTTCATGCCTACGTGGTAGCCTTTCTCTGGAGGATTCACGCAATTGCCGCTCCCTAGGCCCCACAGTAACAAGTGGTATCCCCACTCTAAGGTAGGGGTTCGTGCTCCACAATAACTCTTATGCCTTTATGCATATGTCTTACAACGTTTGGATCTACGTATTGTAGTTAGTTTTATCGGCCTACAAGCCACCTTGCCTCGAGTCATGCTCCATGCGGCTGTTTATATATAGGTTTCTTCTTCTCCGTATGCCATTAAATGGTTAGGAGGTATTTATGGGCTCTTTGATATGGTTGTCTCACCACTCTTCCGTACTTGGAAGGCCCTTTTTTACTAGGTATTAATTCATGCTGCCCTCTAGCAATTTAGGGTATCCCGTGTTACAAGGGATCCCTTCGGGTTTTACCCGAGTGTTTGCTTAAACACTTGTGTTCTCGACACGATAATTCGTTCAACTACTGTTGACTCCGGCACCCTTCTCGGATTGCTCCTGGGTGTTACTGAGTAATGCCATTACATCTGGTTTGTACTCATGGTTATGTTCAGTTGTGACTTCGCCTTGCGGCTATGTCCTTGACTATCCCGTTTAGGGTTGTAATGTCTCTCATTATTGGGTAGATCCTTGGTACCTTCTATTACCTTCTAGGTCTGGTCATTATTCTCTTCAGTGAGGTATAAAGTGGGAATTCTATCCCATTCATCAAATATTGATATATTCATTTTAGGCATTCGCCGTATTGTTTATACTGGGTATTCTTCCAGTTGTCACATATCCAATGTCTACACTTAATACTCTGTGCTTCTCACACTTCTTAACGTTATGTTCTTAGCTCCATCATCCTACTGGATTCTTGACTCCTTTAGCTTAGTAAGCTTCTTGTGTTCTTCGATCATTCGAGGTGTCCAACTGTCTCGGTTTGAATTGGCTCTTTCGTCCGTAGTATGGAGTGGGCTACTTCCCGTGTTCCGTACTCTACTTGTATACATACATGGAGTATCTTATTGATACGTTACCACTTACCCAACTAACTCATAATTGGTCTGTCAGGACCGCAAGCTCCTTTGGAGTGCGGTCGTTCCATGTCTCATTTGTGTACACTTGTAGCGTCGGTCACGCCTAAGTGAAGTATTCTGTTGCCAACTCCTCTTGTATCGTCCTATGATGATTTACCATGGCTCTCTGGTTTGGTTATTTTTTTTAAATTTGGGGGTTTTTGGGAAATTTCATGTTTTGAAGGAAAGTTTGAGTCTTGAAAGTAAACTCTTTGCGGCATTTCAATGCCGGTTGCTTCTTACCAGGTCTAGCCTCTTGCTGACCGGTATTTTCTTTATACAGTGGTCAGGCCTTTAGGCCTTTCCAAGGTTTCGTTTCAGAATTCATTAGGGTTTGTGGTGCTATATTGGCTTCTCTTGCCGTCTTGGTACTTACTAAGTACTGGTCGCTTGTCAAAGCTCTTCTTATTGGTCCCGCTATTACTGCACTTGCCGTGGCAAGTGCGCGGTACTGGCGGTTTTTGGGTTAACTCATACCGGTCACGGTATTGTTCACATTGTATTTGGTAGCCTAGTCGGCTCTTCCTTGATCCCGTAGTTGGATAACTGCTCCTTGGAGCTGATTCTCATTCCTCTTGACATGACTGTCATTCATTTAGGTGCTCCTCCACTCTCGGAGTTCCTTAATTACTTTAATTCTAGGCTTTACCTCGTTGCTCGTTCCCACGTCTTTACTGTGGTTACCGAGGTTTAACTTATTTAGGTACCACTTTTGTAGTCCTATACGGGTATATCCCGTAGCTATGCTCGTAGCTGTCTAAGCTGTGCCCGTTAGGTATAGCAACCTCTTCGGGTGTGGCAGGGTGGGTGTATCTACTCCTGACTAGATTCTTAGTCGATTAGTGTACCGATGTTGGTATTACTTAGCTATGGCGGTCCGTAGACATGTGTCTCGGTTTTGTAGCTTCTCATTAATCCGCCTTTTGCACGGTTGGTGCTTCCTTATTGCTGCTGCTCGGCCAGCTGGGTTCTCGCGACTGCTAAGCATGTCGCCCCAGGCTGCCACAAATTCCGGTCTTCTTGGATTAGGATTTCTCGATCTTCCGCCATTAAGTGCGGTTATTGTCGTTCCAGCGGGATCCGCCTCCGGGGTTTCCGGTTCTCGGGATCTACCGCATGACAGGTTCCAGTTCATTTTGAAATAGTTTGTAAGTGCCAGATCGGGTTTCCCGTCTTTTGGCGTTCTTTCCCGAACTTTTAATACGGGGGTTGTGGAGGGCGGGTTTGGTATTGTAGGTATCCAGAACATACTGGAAGTTCCTATCTAGCGCATCTCTCACGCACTCACCACTCAACCCATAGCCCTAAGTCTCTAATTCCTAACTCGGTATTTCCTAAGCTCGGTATTTCCAGTCATCAGAGCGATACTTCGCTCTGATACCATTTTTGTAACACCCCAACCGTTAATCTCGTCATTACCTCTTAACTGTTACTAATTACTCCTACTCACGCAGCGGAACTCTAATTTCAACGAGGGGTGAAACAACGCCGTTAGCCACCCATGTGGCTAACCAGGCCTTTCTTACATACCGTAACGGTCTGATGAACTGGAACAACCGAGTACTTCATACAAATATAATACTCAATTCATACCTCTACTATACCGAGTCTACAATATACGGATGCCGATAACATACTCGGACTTACACCTCATTCAAACGCATAAGTAATTACAATCTAACTACCCATGCTCACAGCCGTCCCCGTCCTACTCTCTCGAACGGTGGCCAGCTTCAAGTACCTGCACACTAAAAACGTTCCCCCTAGGGGGTCAGCTTACGCTGCGCATGAAATTCGCATATACCGCGTGCTAACCGCGGTACGCCGACTACTTTGGGTCGGATATACATGGAGTTCATTTTAATCAAACAACATGCATCATGGCAATACAATATATGTATATCACGCAAGGAATCTACATCCAATCACGGAACACGATTCCTAACTAACATAACAATGTTGTTAGTGGTAACTGGTTACTCTTAGGCATTGAGGGTTATTCCTCACTATGCCTTGTTTACTTATTCAATACCTCACCCGCTCTCTCGGGTTACTTATTCGTATACACACCCATTCTCTTGGGCTACTCATTCTTATACTTACCCATTCTCTCGGGTTACTCATACATATACTCACCCCTTTCTCTCGGGTTATTTATACTCATTATCTCACCCACACTCTTGGGTTATTCATACTCAAGCTCTTGTAGATTCTCGAGACACTACAGGTCTCCTACGTCACGCTTGTTACTCTCTTACATACTTAAGCCAAAACACATGGCTCTCTAGCATAGTCTTACTTCCCCGGTTTCGACCCTACTCTGGGTCTAGCATGGTGGGAAGGTTCAACTAGCTCACGGAACTCTCTCTTAGTTCCTATCTCTTTTACTTAGGTCCGACTACTCTCGGACTACTCTCGTTCCCATACACTCCTCTCTCGGAGTTATAATAATCATGTATATTAGTCTAGAAGCATCATTCTCGATGTTTCTAATGACTTTGGGAACTTTACTTAAATTCGGGTAATCTTAGGTTTAAGGGTTACCCTCACAATCATATGCTTATACATTCGGATATTTTCTTATACCGGATAAAATCCTCATATAAGAGGTCGACCGTATCTCAAGGGAGTCACATAGTCCCTTAGGTCTCTTTTACCTTTCTTATATGTTTACATTATTGGACTAACTTCGATCCTCTCGATGGAGGTTCGTTTATCTCTCCACTCATATTTATTTCGTGGATTGTTTCAATAAGGTTCCTAACCGTTATCGGGTATTTACTCAACCCGTACATCTCCTCACATTCTAGGGAGTTCATATGTTTACGATTTCGTTATACTTTAATCGATAGTTTATGTGTGTTTGCATATTACCATTGGTTATGAGACTACCCGTACTACGGGTTATTAGTCAATCAATACTCACTATGAGTCGGTATAGGCACTCTGTTAGACCACACCGGCATACAAGTATGTTAGCTCATACAACATACATCAAGGCATACATAATCAAACAAGGGATTATTTTCATGCTTTAATCTTGATTAAGCCGGCACACAAACACACAAATCAGAGTAACTCGGTTAGCATACGGGGCATGAGAAAATCATACCTTTCACCGGGGTTTTACTTTACCGTGGCATCTCCCCATGCTCGGGTCACGCACGACTCTCTGATAATGTTTCAAACATTATTATTAATACTAAGATCATACGGTACATAATTAAATGCTACTCCCGTATTTACCCCGTTATCCCGTTATCTCGGTTTTACTTTTGTTAATTTGAGTTCTTACTTCTCACTCACTTCTAACACCTTCTTATACTTCCTAGGGCCTTAACATGTCACCAAACAAGGCCTTAACATCTTATAACATCATTAACCTTCAAACCCCCATCATTTAAACCCTTTAAAACACTCTCTGTAGGTTTCTGGGGGTGGTCCGGGACTTGGTCCTTACCCTAAGTCCCGGACCAATTCATTAACTAACTCTCGGGTGAAAAACAACACCTGGTCCGGGACCTTGTCCTGGAGTATAGTCCCGGACCAAAGCAGGGGGTGTGCTCTCGGCATAAAAACAGGGGGTGGTCCGGGTCCTTGTCCATGGACTAGGTCCCGGACCCTGCTAAAACCTGCAACATACATTATTTTTCAACTCCAATTCAATGCTTAATCCACCCCTAATCATTCCTTAATCTTTCCACGAGATTCCTACATGATTAATCACCTCAAAACATGCTCTAAAACTCTTCAAATCATAGGTTCAAACCTTACTCAATTTATTGCTCACATTCACACATTTTTCATTCTCATTTTACACTAATGCACACTTGTGCATTTCTAACTTCTCCTCAACCCTTTGCATTAGGCTCTCTTTCATTTTGACCATTCCACATCTTCCAATGTAATGCACAACTCATACCAAGTTCCAAGGCTCACTCTTTAAGCCTTAAATCTCCTTTGTTTTTCTATAAACTCCTAAGGCACTAACACAACCTCTTTTGCTACAGATTTTTGCACATCTCACCACAATCATCCTCTCATATTCTTGGGTGATCATTTACCCAATTCAAACTCCAACAACACCTAGCTAACCCTAGGTTATTCTCCACACAAAACATCACTTAAACCACTTAGGTTTCTACACAAATTTTGCCATAACTTGGCTACTTTTCTAACATTTTCCAAAGTTCATCTCATCACATTATTCAACCTAGAACTAACCAAACCCATCATGGGTTCTACCAGCACACACAAGTTCACCAATACTCCCAATTCTCCAAATACAATATAATGCATAATTCATAAAATGCATAACACTTAAATCAAACACTAAATTCACAATGTTTTCTCACTTGCATTATTTTTATACAAGCACATTGCTACCACATCACATGTGGGGTTCATTCATTCATTTATTTATTTTTCCCTTCCCAAATTCTAAAAGCCTTAAACTAGGCTCCATGGTAAGTTACTTACCTCTTGTTTACAAGCCTTTCCTCTTTTCACTCCTCTTCTTTCTCTTATCTTTTTTTTCTTGCTTGGAAATCGGCCATAGGCCAAGAAATTGCCCATCTCCAAATCAATATACAAGGCAAGGAATGAGTTTAAGTAAAAACACTTAACCTCATTATTTAGAAATGCTTAAAGCTCTAAAATGGGTGATTACCTTGAAACCCTAGGATGGGGTTTTGATCAAGAATCAAAGAGTAACTCCCTCCAAGCTTTTAGGGATTGAAACAATGCTCATACAAGAGAATAAAAAGGCTCCTTTAGAGACCAAAATCGGCCAAGGTATAAGATAGAGAAAACAAGACTTTTTCATGGATATTTTTACCTTGGGTGAAAGAGGAAGCTTCAAGCTTTAAAATGATGTGCTTCCCTCTTCAAATGGCCAACACCCACGAAAATGAAACTCCTCCTTTTCGAATTTTAAAAAGATAGAATGATAGAGGGTGTTGAGAGGATCACAAATACGTACTTATTTTTGAATTCGGAGCAAGGACGAGACTTGAGCAAGGGGAAGAAGATGGAGGAAGCTTGCTTGGCTCCCATGTCGCTCTGCACCAGAGAGGGAGGAAGGGAAAACGTGGAGAAGGGGGAAAAGAAGAAGAAAGGAAAATGAGAGGAAAGAGAGAGAGAAGGAAATGTTTATGGTTTTACTTTTTACTTTCCTCTCTCCTCCTTTTCTTTCTCTCTTTATTTATTTGCTAGCTTATTATGTGAGTGTGTGTGAGAGGCTATTAAAACCGGCCCCCACTACAATATTAAGCTGGAGCGTTTTTCGGATTCTGACAGAAAACGCCCGTTATTTTACCCGGTTTGGCACTATTCACTAACCGGGCCCGTTTTTCGGATTTTTCTCGTTTCTTTATTTTTAATGGTTATTAAGCTTCCATTAATACTTAATTATAGTTATTTAATCAACTATAATTTTTACGGGTCCGTTTGACCGCTTAAAGTCGCGTTTTCGGGTTTTCTCGAGAAACGTGCTTTAAAACTCCGTTAGCGTTTTAATCCATTATTTGGATCCGTTTTCTTCGGGAATCATTCCCGTGTACTAATTAGGCCTAACTAAGCCTTAGGAATCCATCTCGGACCCTCTCGAGATCATATATCTCTTATACTCATTTAACGCGCATTTTAGCGTTTTTCGCTTTTCAAGCGTTTTCTCTTTTCTTTTGGTTTTATTCTTTTTACCAATACTCTTTAGGCACAATTAGGCCCTTAATAATTTTATTAGAGTAATTAAATCGCCATTTTTAGATCCGGGGTATTTCAACCTCTATCTCGTGAACGGTCCCCAGAGCGGTCTCCAGCTCGGTCTCTAGTAGACTGCTTCTTCAGAGAAGCAGACTGGTCCCTCCTATCGCTCTCGTCGGACCTCTGCTTCCTCTTCGGGTCCTTCCCTCCAGACTGGCGACCTCTCAAGTCAGCCTCTACCAACAGGGAGACATCAGCTATGTCCCTGAAGGTCTTGTGACGTAGAGGCGTCACAACAGAACGGATATCAGGCCTCAGGCCACTCTCAAACTTCCTGGTCTTCCTATGCTCATCCGGCTCAGGTGCAAACTTCGATAGGCTGATGAACTTCCTGACGTACTCCTCCACACTCATACCCCGACCCTGGCGTAGTCGGTTATACTCCAAGATACGCTGGTCCTTATACACATCGGGGTAGAACTGCTTATTGAACTCCAGTGAACTGCTCCCACGTCCAAGGCTGTGGGAATCTGCCCATCACTGACCTCCACCACTCCTTGGCTTCGACCTTGAAAAGAAAGGTGGCGAAGTCCACCTTCTGCTCCTCCTCAGAGCCCATCACACGCAGCAAATCCTCGACCTCAGTCAACCAATGACTGGCCTCCTGGGGGTCTCCTGCCCCATCGAACGATGGCGGCTTCAGCTTCATGAATTCCTGAAGAGCTTTCACATTTCGGCCTCCAGCATCCGCCCCAGCTGGGCCTGCTCCGCCAGCTGGTCCTCCTCCAGCTGGTCCACCCCCTGCAGCCATGGTCTGCATGTGCTGCGTCATGAACTGCTGAACAGCATCAGCCACATTTCCTAGAGGGTTCGTTGCTCTTCTTGGCGGCATTCTGAAAGGCCAACAGCAGGCAGTTAGGCTCAGACACTAACACTGACGTTTCTGACTGACTGGCAAACTTAAAATCCCAGCAGATTAGAACCCAGAGCTTTGATACCACTAAATGTAACACCCCAAACTGGCCTAGGAGTTAGGGGTATTACACGCCGCGTATTATTACATAATAACGTAAGGCTCTAATAAACAGACTTAAACAGATAATCAAATAAGGCCCAAATGAATACTTGAATAAAGTATAAACCAAAATGATGTCGTAACATCCCAAAGTAATAACAGAACCCACCAAAACGAATATCAAAAGCAAGAGCTAACTGAAGAGGCCCCAAAGGCTCAAATTCAAATACAAAGTCTCCAAAAGAATCTAAACAACAAAACAAACTAAACTCCAGAGCTGCAAAGTGACCCTTGCTGATCAATCTGCAATGTTAGATAAAGTAGGGGAATGAGCACACAACTATGCCCAGTAGATGACAAACTTCATCAACCAGCATGCTCAAAACATTTTATAGAATAATGTCAAAACGGAAGGAGTCGCAAGGAATCCATAAGCAAGTCAGAAAACAGAACAGAAGTCCATACAATAGAGGACTAAACAGAGTCAGAAGCAGACAGAAGCAGAAAACATAGCGGGACACTAGTTGATCACAGTATACAGACAGAACAAGCAACAAGCTCGTGAACAGAACGAGGAAACCTCACTCGTAAACAGAACAGGTGAAAACACCCGTGAACAGAACGGGGAACATCACCTGTGAACAGAAGGATCCTACATAGCGCGCTACGAGACAGCGAAACCAGCCATCCAAAGGCTCAGGCACAGAGATAACTAGGTCCCAAAACAGAAGCTTAAATACAGATAAGCATATGTGCACCAAAGGCACCAGAAAGCACATAGATGGCTTGGAAATCAGAAGGGGAATCCAACCCCGCAAACGGAAGTCAAAACAGAGCTCAAACGAGCAAGTTATGGTCAAAACAGTACCATGTCCGAACTTGTGTCCGGACATCAATGTTCGGACACAAGTCGAGACTCAGAAGTCGAAAACAACAGATGTCCGAACATGTGTCCGAACTATGAAGTTCGGACACAGGTCGAACATTAAAACAGTAGTAGAGACAGAGGTGTCCGAACATCAAAGGTCGGACAGATGTTCGGACGTTCTTCGGAAATCAAACACGCGCAAAGTCCAAACTTGAGTCCGGACATCCATGTTCGGACACAAGTCGAGGCAAAATTAGAGAATACAGAAGGCTATGTCCAAACTTCAAAGCTCGGACGGAAGTTCGGACACAGCGAAAACTTCAGTGAATTAAAGCGCAGAAGGGCATGTCCGAACTTCCAAGGTCGGACCGAAGTTCGGACATGCCGAAAAACTCAGAAGACAGAAGCGATTTTCACACAGACAGAGGCATCAAAACATTGTTAAAACATTATAAGTTTTTAGAAAACAACCTTGGGGGTTTGTAGGCATTAAAACGACGTTAAACAGACAGTTCACAATCACAATCCAAGACAGAACGCAATCCGAATTCAGAACCGGAACGAAACTCCCCAAGGCCGAACACACTAATCGAATCCATCAGCCACCTACCTCGAATTAACAGCAGACGAACCACAATCTGAATGGCAGAGTCCAACCTAGTGCAGAATCCGAAATGCACTTCCCAACCACTGAATCAAAACAACGCAGACACAACCCGAACTCAAAACGTTGAACCCTACAATCAGAGAACGGCACTTGCCAAAGGAACCACAATTCATACCTGAATCAGACAGCGGATTCACAGACGAAGCCAACAGCAGAAGAGGATAGATAGAGCACAAGAACCAACGCTGAATCACAATCAGATTGGGAAGGAAATTAGAATGAGGAGAACTCAGGAACCAAAGAATTAACGAACAAAGTAATCTGACAACTCTACCTCGTATAAACCAGCAATTCGCGATGACGGACCAATCCACAGTTGAATCTTGACAGCAGAATCAAAGGAGTCTTGAGTGATCGAGAGAAGAAGCGGCTTTGAGAGAGAAGAGAGAGAGAACAATGAAGAGAGGAGCGTAAATGATCGTGAGAACGTGTTTAGAAGAGAGAGTAATTAAGAGGATATGGAATAAAATAGGTTAAGGGAATTAATATGAGGTTAACTCACCAGAAAATAAAACGGATGGGGAAAAGACCTCCTCGTCCCCAACTTCTTTAATAAGGACTTCCATGTCCTAAATTCAGAATGGACCAACTTAACGAATCATTGTAACGAAATAAAACTGCAACGAACTTGGGTTATAACACTATTTAAACTTTGCTCCTGCTGCCATTTCATTTCGTACCAGACTCTCTGAGTCTAAACATCACTCTCCTCCTCTCCCTCCATATCATCCGCTCATCCACGATAATCCTCCATCTCCATTCACAAATTTTTCCTCCTTAAATCTTCCCCTCACTCACAGACGGAAACTGCTCACGGCGCTGCATTTACCCGCGTCCGGATTGACGTCCGGATCCGGACACGCAGGACAAGGCGTCTGGATCTATGTCCGACCCAAGACAGCCGGACGTGACACAGACGAGAGTGGACACGGCGATGGCTTCTAAAATCAGTTTTTCTACTAAATCCCTCTATCCTTATGTTGTTTATATTGAGCATTGTTATTTTGTCTATGGCTGAGTAGTCACTTTCATTTCGGTTTACTATGTATCTCTAGATTCATTATTTCTGAACCTTTGTGATCTTCTACTGTACTTTAGAATAAAGTTCTTTTCCCTTATGAATTCCTAAACTTTTTAATCTGATCAATTATTGAGTTTATCAGTTCGTTAGCTTATAAGTGAGAACTGCGGCTATCAATAGACTATAAGGAAAAAAACCAGTTAGTATAGAGATGGTAATTCCTCTAAACCACTAGCTGACCATTAATCTAGACTATGCTTAAAGCAATTAGTAAACAGTGGATTCATAACGAGAGTTAGGATTCGGTCACTGCTAATTAGAATTAGTGGAACGGAGACCGAATACGAGTTATCCCTTATTCTAGGGTTTATTCATAATTCTGTAGCAATCACATAGGAGAAGAAACTGCAAATCTAGAGAGAAGTAGTAAACCGGAATATCTTTTATCGAATAAAAACCATCACATACAAAAACCCCCAATTTCCTGTTGTTTTTATTGTTTTGTGTGTAAGTAGAAATTTAACTAGACATTGCCTCCTCTGGTTCGATACTCAGGGAATACTCCGAGATTTAAACTTGCTATAATCGACCGGTACACTTGCCGTTAGTGTACACCCTGGATTTTTCCTTAAAACATAGATTATTAAATTACAAAACCAACAGTGAAAACGGCTTCGAAAACAGACCCCAAACGAGGTCTGAAAGTGCAAAACAAGCCTGGTTGGAACTCGTGTCCGGACATGGGAAGCTCGGACACAAGTCGAGAGTTGAAAAGTCTGAAAATCAAAGGCGTCCGAACTTGTGTCCGGACTTCTAAGTTCGGACACAAGTCGAGTTTGGAAGTCCAAAAATTCTTACGCGGCGTGTCTGAACATTGGTCCGAGCTTACAAGTTCGGACAGAAGTTCGGACACAAAAAAATAGGGAAAATTCAATAAACTCTCGGGGCCTGTCCAAACATGGATGTCCGGACGGACGTTCGGACAGGTCCAGATATGCATCTTCACAAGCGAAAATAGTACCAAATCAACACCAAAATAAACATAACAACTTAGAAACCAAAGAAGAATCATTTCCATGACTTAGTACCTCAAATAACCATAAAAAAACCATCGAAAGATCTCCTATACAGAAAGTACTTCTCCAACAAAACACTTCATCGAAATAACAGCGGAACAACAAAACCCAAAAGGCATTACCGCCACACCCTAACAAAGAGTGCTCAGGCTTTAAACTACTAACCAAATACCAAAACGTTTCCAAAACTTGTACATCATAGCAATTCCAAAACATAACTCAACTCGAAATTATGCGTAGAAATTATCCAGTCATCCTAAGCTATGTGGCTGCATGTCCCAATCCCCAATTCAGCCATGAGTACCTGCGACCATAAAACAACAATAGAAAACGCGAAGGGGTCGCACAAATAAGCAAAACTGAGTAAACATCGCCTCAACTTGTAAAATACATTTTGAAACTCATTTTACATTTGCAAAACCTTAACTCACACCACAACGACAACCAATTTCACCGACACCAAACTACCATTAGTAAAACATTTCGGGGGAGAACTTTCCAAGAATCAAATCAATGGTTTACACGGACGACCCCCAAATCAGGTCGCAATAATTAGAATCCCACCTCACTCTACGTCCTTAAGTGTGCACACCCCCCAAAAGGTAAGTTATGACCCAAAGGAGTAGATCATTAGAGCTTAACTACAAGTAATGTCTGCCGGCAAAATTAATACAATATCCACGAGGTACATAGTACCAATAATTACACGGAGTGTCAATAAGGCACCAACAATATACACGGAGCACCAAGAGGTACCAACAATCCCAATAACCAATTCAGAGAAAGTCTCCCAAAACATTTATTCAAACCCTTTTGTAAAACATCTCACCAGAATACACAGGGGAAAATAATTCCCAAATTTTCACAATATCAAAACCACATCCAAACCAATCCACTGTTAATTCGCAAAAACACAGAGGTAGAGAATGTTGAGCACAACATTTACCCGGATACGCTCACCGCCACAGAATTACTCAGCAAGATCAGCAGTAGCGTTCGTCAGGGAATTCGGTGTCTAGAATTGTAAGCAGAAACACAATCAGGAACTACTCAAATACCAAAGAATTAGCTATCTAACCTTACCCGTGGATTCCCCTTACCCTTCTACCAGAACCGGCACCAAAGAAGCGGCCTAAACAGCGACGGGGAAAACAAGAACGTGAATTTAAGAGGGGTTGGAAGCTTGAAGAAAGAGAGGAGCGTAGAGACGGCGTGATGAAGATGAAGAAGATCGTGGTAAAGATCGTGAAGTTAAATAGGGAATAAATAACATAATAAAGTAGAAATAAATTAGTATATACATTTGATTTAAAAGGAGAGAGAATTGAGAAGTAGTTTGTAAAATAATTACCCCAATAATATTAGTCTGAAAACTGAGTAATCAAATAACGTTAAAAATCATGGAAGGATCTAGATTCAAGATTAGAGAGATAAATGAATATTATTTGGTTAAAGTAAAAATAGAAGAAGGGCTAACTAATCGTTTGTAAAGAATGAGAAGAATTATCTAAATAAATAGATAAAAGAATAAATACATAGTAGCTGAATAAATAAGTTAGGAAGAGGAAAATATTTTAGAAAGAAGTAAAATCAAATTTGTATTCTTAAACATAATAAAGTTGTTTGAGACGAACGTAAATATATATATATGTATATCGCTTCTCTGGGCCCTTAATAATTCTGTTAATAACATTCCCGTCCATATGCTAATTTAATCCTATGCCAAAATTCATGGGTATTTCAGTTAGGTTAAACCCCCAACAACAATTTACCGTTAGGTTTTTACCCCAACAAGTTTTTGGCACCGTTGCCGGGGAGGCACAGTTGCTTAGTTTAATTTTTAGATTGGTATTATCTCATTTAATTTTGTTTTGTTTTTGCTTTTTAGTTTATTTTTGTTTTGTTTTGTTTTATTTTATTTTCTTTTGTTCATTTTCTTAGCTTTGTGCAATTTATTTCTTATTTTTTATTCTAGTATATTGGGTTTTACCCAATTGAGTTTACTTTTACAACTATATTACTGTCAGTTAACTGATTTTGGTTTATGGTTAAAACTCGTTCTAAAGGAAATCCTGAATTTGAGCTGGAACATGAGATAGAACGACTTACAAGAAGAAGTCGTCAAGGATTGGTACTGGAGCCTACAGTCGAACCAGAATATTTTCTCAAAGACTCACCATGTGATACCTTTGTTTCAAAAGAAGAGTATCTTATGGACGGTATCAGCAGAGAAAGAAGGATGAACGACTGCACTTGTCCGAATGTGGAGGGACTCACATCACCAATAGTAATCCCTGCACTACCGAAAGGGGTAGAATGGCAATTGAAGACCCATTATGTCACGATGGTCCTGAATGCTCCACAGTTCAGTGGAGTAGTTACTGAAGACCCAAATGTTCATCTTACATCCTTCCTGCGATTGGTTGGAGCATGTTCAACACCAGCTTCTCAGGAGGTAGCCAGGCTAACCTTGTTTCCTTTTTCACTAAGGGACAGAGCTGCAGAGTGGCTGAACTCCCTATCTCCAAATAGTATCACTTCCTGGAGTGAGCTAGCAAATGTGTTCCTAGCAAAGTACTTTCCACCGTCCCGAATGTTGTCAATGAGAGGTGAGATCACGAACTTCAAACAGTATAGCGGTGAAACTCAATCTGAAGCTTAGGAGCGATTCAAAAGAATTGTAAGAAGAGTACCACATCATGGTCTGGGAGAAGAAGTTGTATTGCAATCATTTTATAAGGATCTGGACCCCCAGAGCCGTCTATTAGTTGATACCTGTGCAGGAGGAAGTCTGATGGAGCTTCCAATCACCAGGATAAAGAAGTTGTTGGAAACTCTTTCTAATTCGGCTAACCAATGGGGAGGTGCTAGAGCTGCTACTGAGATCTTTCCAAAGAAGAATGCAGGAATTTATGAGGTAGACTCGAATACTCTCCTAGCTGCTGAGATGGATAGCATCTCAAAGCAGTTTGAGAAGATGTGCACATTGATGAATCCAAAATCAAACGCATCAGCTATCACTGATTCATTCCCTCAATGTGAGTATTGTGGTAGAGGTTCTAACATGTGCCAGTGTGTTCCACTGCAGGAAGAGGCGGCAAACTATGTTGGTAACAGACCAGGTAATTATTTCGGAAATCAAGGCAACCCAGGTTACCATTCTCAGCAGCAGAATCGTTACCAAGCTGGCGGTAGCAGCAATTACAACCAAAGACCACAACAGCAGTATAATTCCTCTTATCAGAAGCAGCCACTGCAGAATCAGTAAGTGCAGAATACAGGTGATGGTGCGTCCTCTAGTATGGATGAAGTTCTGGCCAGAATGAATGATTTCATCTCGGTTAGCACGAAGAAGTTCAATGAGCTGGAAGCCTTCAATCAGGAGCAGAGAACCTTCAATAATGACCAGAGGACATTCAATAGAAACATCGATACTCAGCTGTCTCAGATATCGCAGCAGTTGGCTCAGCGTCCTTTGGGTTCCTTGCCTAGTCAGTCAGAGCAGAATCCGAGAGAGCATGTCAAGGCAATCACGTTGAGGAGTGGTACACAGCTTGACCCGGTGGTCCCTGAAGCTGAGGCTCCCCTTCCTGATGTTGAGCAGCATGAGGAAATCGCACCAGCAGGTTCTCAGGAGGAACCACCTAAAGAAGAGGTGGCTATTAGCAAGACTCCTAAGATTTCCACACCTCCACGCCGCGCAGTTGATGAAGCGTCGGTTCCTTTTCCTAACCGGTTGAAGAAAAGAGACCTGGATGAGCAGTTTGGTAAGTTCTTAAGTATCTTTAAGAAACTAACCATTAACATTCCTTTTTCTGAAGCGTTGAAACAGATGCCGATATATGCGAAGTTCATGAAGGACATCCTGTCCAATAGGCGATCGTTAGTAGAGAAGGATATTGTGCAGCTTACCGAGAGCGTTTCAGCTGTTCTTTCGAAGAAGCTTCCACCTAAGCTTGATGATCCAGGTACTCTGGTTATACCTTGCGCGATAGGTGATGTGAAGTGTGGTAAGGGTTTATGTGACTTAGGTGTGAGTATTAATTTAATGCCCTTATCAATGTATTTGAAGCTTGGTTTAGGAGAATGTGAACCTACCCGAATTACTTTGCAATTAGCTGATAGGTCAATTATTCTACCTAGAGGGGTGGTAAGAGATTTAACTGTTTCGGTTGGTACTTTTGCTTTCCCTGCTGATTTCGTTATTGTAGACATGGAGGAGGACAAGGTAGTACCGCTTATTTTAGGTCCACCATTCATGCGAATAGCAAGAACCCTAATTGATGTGGAAGGAGGCAAGATTATATTGCGGTTACATGGAGTGGTTCAACTTCCATGCGGTCTATTATACAATGTATTCTGGTCAAAGGGTCTTAACCAATTTATTGGTTTTGTACCTGCACCAAGAATTTTCCTCGAAGTTTATTTAAATCTTAACCGGGTTTGGTTCTAGCCTTAGAGGCTTCAAGGCATTGATAATCATCCATTCATTCACTAGGTGTATTAAACCTTAGAATTTGGGTCCACTAGCTTCTACTGCGCGACCCTGATAACTCGGGTTGTTCGCCCTTTTTGTTATTCTTAATGTATTAGACATCACCTTTTTATCCCTTCTTATCTTGGGATTAAGGTTTATCAATCATGCGTGGTATTTCTTTTACCGTATGCAAACTCAATGAGTTACAGGTTTTCTATCCAGCTCTCTGGAATCCATGTACATACTATTGTGTACTTGAATGATTATTCACTTGGTTCTCCCGACATGTTGTCGGTTGAGGTTGAGCCACTACTTAGTTCTAGTGATCCCTCTGTTATCAGTGGCTTCTGAATTCTACCAGTTCACCCGATTCTGTACAAGTGTTCTTTACTTGTATGACCTTGCATTTTCTATGCGTCGGTCCTTATGACTTGTATGTTTTTCCTTTTTTTTCCATCATTGACATTCTCCAACTTCCTAGCTATCCCACTATATCATTACTGCACAAGCGCAATACCAAAACACTCAGTCCTACAGAGTGCAGAGGCGTAAACTCTTGGCGGTAAATCACTTATGAGATTGCAATAGGAATGCCCATTGTTTCCTCGTTGTCCGGTCTATCTACCATCTTTATTCATCAACTCCATAACATTGTGTGATTTATTCACATGTATTGGTTGCTTACTGCGCACCATGTTCGTATTTATTTATGACATCGGTTTCCATGGCATCCGCTATTACCTTAGCTTCAGCATATGTATCTCCACCATTTATACAATAGTTTGCCATTTATTTGGATGATTACAGAATATGGTATTCTTTTATTCCTCTGAGCTCCTTGAGCGTCATTAATTTTTATAACCGGTTTTTGCCAATTGCTATCACAACTTATTTACATCGCTTGGCAATAATTGTATGCTCAAGCTTCAATATGTCAGTAGTTCTAAAAGAGTACATCCTCTTCTTGGAGTCTATGTGTTCACCGCTCTCGCGGTCCCACATTAACGAGGGTTATCCTTGTTCGATAGTTATTAAACTCCTTTACTCGTGTCGTTCTTGACAACTCTATGTATGGTTCACAATGGGTTTTGCAACCGTTGAATTATGTGTTGCAATGGGTTAATGGCATACTATCCGTGTTGCCTATAGCTCTGCACATCTTAGGCTGTTCACAAGCATTACTTCTCCGTATGCCATAATATGGCTTGGAGGTATTATTGGGCTCTTTGATAGGATCAGTGCATCACGCTTCCGTCTGTTGGATGCCCTTAAAATATTTTGGTATTGGTCGGTACCATTAATTTAATTTAAGGTATCCTCTGATAAGTGGGACCCCTTCGGTGTTCTCACCGAGTGTTCGTTATAGCTTTGATGCTCTTATTATGACACTTTGTTCAACTATCTTGACTTTGATACCCCCTTATGGATTGCTCCTGGGTGTTGTTGATTTTGCCGTTACATCCGGCTAACATTTGAGTATGTCCTGTCTTCTCCGCATTGTGGCTCTAGATTTGAAGTTGTCCCGTTTAGGGGTTATACGCCTCCCGTTCTTAGGGTGGACTACAATACATTTCTTATGGTTTTAACCGGTTTGATGTTTCGGTAGTGAACGGTATCCTCCGGTACCTTAGATGATCACTCTGGGTATTTCACTTTGTTCTTTGAACATTTATATGTTCATGATAGGCCTTGCCTTATTGTGTTTAGGCTGGGTTTCCATTCCAGCTAATATGCTTCGTTTCAATATCCTTGAGACATATCCGATGTCTTTGTTCAATTACTAGTGGTTCTTGCACTTCCTAAATCATAATCATCCCTCTATAGTAAGTTCTTGATTCCTTTAGCTTGTAAGCTCCTCTGAGTTCTTTGATCAATTGAGGCATTCAACTGTTTCGGTCTGACTTACCTTATGGTCTGTAGAACGGAGCTGACTACTTCCCGTGTTTCATACACTACATGTATACATACGTGGGGTAACTTACTGGTACATTACCACTTACCTGACTAACTCACAAATGGTCTGTCAGGCCCGCAAGCTCCTTCGGAGTGCGGTCGTCCCACATCCCGTATTTGGGTACACTCGTAGTGCTCGTCACACGCCTAGGTGAAGTATTCTATCGTCAACTCCTCTTGTATCATTCTATGATACTCACCGTGATTCTTCTGGTTTGGTTTTAAAAATTGAGGTTTAAAGGAAAAGTTTGAGGTTTTGAAAGAAAAGGTTTGTTTTTGAAATGAAATCTTAGGTTTTGAAAAAAAATCTTCATGGCGTTGCCATGTCTAAGGTATTGACCAATTCCAGCTTCCTACTGACTGATATGTTCGCTAATATGATGGTCAGGCCGTTAGGCCTTTCCGAGGATTCCTTCTCGAGTCCTTAGGACTAGTGATCCTATAATCGCTTCATCTTCATGGTGGTACTTTAGTAAGTACTTGTTAGTTGTCAAAAGTCTCCCAATTTGCCTTGTTGTTGCTGCACTTGCCTTGGCAAGTGCGCGGGTACGTCAGTTTTCAGGTTAACTTGCACCGATTACGGTATTGTTTTCCATCCATACTTGGTTGTTTTTTTGGATCTTCCATCCATTTTTGATCTTAGTGATCGATCTCCTAAGTACTTCACAGTGCTCTTGACAAGGTTTTCGATAACTCGGGTGCTTTTCGGGTCCTTGTGGTTCCCCGTGTACCTTGCTTTGCTGCTCGTTCCCACGCCTTTACGGTGGTTACCGAGGTTCGACTTATCCTTAAGAAATACGTTGTAGTCTTGTGGGTGTGTGTTGTACTTCCCTTCTTGTCGGTTATGCATGGTTCTCGCGACTGTGAAGCACATCGCCCCATGGTGCCGCAAATTTCATTATCCAATATTCAGGATGTTCAATCTTCTGCCGTTCAATACGGTTAATGTTGTTCAAACAGGAACCGTCTTCGAGATTTCTAGTTCTTGGAATCTACTGTATGACTGGTTCCTTCTTTTACAAATTTTGTTTACTACTACCAGATCAGATTTTACCCGAGTATGAGAGGTCTTTCCATTTCTCTGGCGTTCCTTCCCCCAACTTATAACGGGGGTTGAGGAGGGCGGGATTGGTTATGTTGGTATCTTGATCATACTGGAAGATCCTATCTAGCGTACCTCACACGCTAACACTCAACCCTTAGCCCTAAGTCTCTAATTCCTAACTCGGTATTTTCCTAAACTCAGTATTTAGACCATCAGAGCGATACTTCGCTCTAATACCACTTTTTGTAACACCCCTACCCGTAATCACCTCATTAACTCCTGACCCGTCTTCTTTACCAATACACAAGCAGCAGATATTTCCAATATAACTGGGGGTGAAACAATGTCGTTAGTCACCCACGTGACTAACAAGGTCTATCCAAACTCAAATACAACAACAATTACAATATCGGTCTGATGGGTCATATATACCGAGTACTACAAACCAAACTATACAATCCATTCCTTGATCAATTCTCAAAGCACATACAACTTCAATTCCTTAATATACAAATTCAATATCCGTTCGATACTATACCGAGTATCTACAATTCCCAAGTCTATTCATGACCTTTCGGTCTTACAAATCCACAATACACAAATACAATTTCTCTAACAACTACCCATATCAATAACAACCCCGTCCTACTCTCGAACCGTTGATGGCTTCGTTGTACCTAGAAAATAAAAACGATGCCCCTAGGGGCTCAGCAAAATTGTTACATATGAAATTCACATACCCCGCGTACTAGCGAGGGTACGCCAACTATTTGGCCGAGGGCATGCGATTCGTTTTATTTCAATCAACATGCAAGACAACAACACATTATATATGTATGTCAACACAATCAAAGTTTAATGAAGAACACAAACACTAACACATGATAAGTGTAAAATATATCTATTCTTAGGACTTTAATTCTTCCTATTTTGATAATAATTCTTGTCATATTTCTCACTTATCATATGTTTTTCCTACTATTTATATTTTGATATGAACTGATATATTTTTTGTGTTAGATGCAGGTAAAAGTCTTAAAATTACATATTGCCTCGTTAAGATTACAACACAACTAATGAACGATTTTCACCACATGACATTCATCTTCATGCAGTTGGTTTTACTAATGATTATATTTATCACCATCTTATAGTTATGACTACGTAAGCACCTGCAGGTTAAAGAAATTCATGCACTCTCAACATTCGTTGATGGCTGCAACATTCAGAGCACTCACGTGAATTCATCATTTGTCCATCATGAGGTTGCACATACCGTATTATATCACATTTACGATATTATTCAGTTCACCACGTTGAACGCTGCGTTTGAGGAAAAATAAAGCAAATGAAAATGTGATCGCTGTTGTATAAGTACGAGAGTTAGGGCTACGAAGGGTGGCTCGCACGCCCCATTACGGCGCTCAGCGCCTCTGTTCCATTCTTTTCTGCGATTGAACATCATTCTCCATCACCGCCCAGCTTCTTCATTCGCACACCCTCAATCACCACATCATAGCCATCATCCATCCACCACAATTCCGTCGCCAATTTCATTCGACATATCACTTCCCGAGTTATCCATCATCCACCGTACACCACTATACCCACACCACTTTCACGAACCTGCTCACCATTCGCCACCAGCCATCCTTTGACCAGGCGCAATTCATCAACCGCAGACAGGAATCGACAAGTCAACCATCGGTGCGAGCAAAACAGAAACAAAATCGGAGTGAAATTCTGGAATCCATCCTTTGTTATTTTCTGTTATTTGCTACAAGTTATTTTATGTTATTTTTAGTTGTTTATGTTTATTAAAACCATGAGTGAGTAGTTTTATTTAGCTTCCCGAGTTGGGAAGTGACCCTAATTCTTGACGATTATGTTTTATTAATTTTCCGTACAATTTTATTATTATGATTAGTTTGATTCCTGTTCTTAATATGTTTTAGTTATCTGGCCAATAATTAGAACAATTCTTGTAGTTTTCTAATCAACATGCGAGAGCTGAGATAGTTAACTAGACATAGGAAGTCGAACCTGATTAATGACTAGAAGCGTGATCCCGCCTATAGGTTAATCGGACTCCAATAGAAACTGTACTTTATGTGATTAATTGTGTCCCGATTAGAGCATTAGTCTGTTGCTAGTTCTAGCAATTAATTAGGGTTCGTTAGACTTAGCCGTTGACGAATTAATTAAAGTTTCTGAGTTAATTATAAGGGAAGAATTAATAATAAAATCTGAGGAATTAAGTGATCAGAACAACTCGGGAAACGTCTTTTAATTATTATATTTTTAATCCGTTATTTGTTTTATTTACTTGTTTGTTTTATTTATGTAACACCCCAACTACATCCATACATTTAACAACACAATGCAGCGGAAACTTAACTCATCGCATTACTTAATCCAAAGGTGTTACACGCCGTTAACCACCCACGTGGCTAACAAGGCTAATACATATACATTTGTATCGGTCTGATGGACTAGATTCACGAGCAACTACACAATACATTCCTCATTCCATTTTCAACATTTATTATATACATACATTCCCACTGTACCGAGTATTTACAAACTACTGCCGATAACAATTTCGGTCTTACTACGCCTATCATACTCACGCCATTTGAATGGCTACCCATGTATAAACATCTGCCCCGTCCTACTCTCGAACGGCTTCCAGCTCCTTGTACCTGAAATAGATAAGGAGAGAAAGGGTGGCCCCCAAGGGGCTCAGCACCTTTGCTGGTATGGTAATCCCGCAGCCCACATGCTACCGGGCCACGCACAACTAATTGTCGTCTTAGCATGCAGTTGATTATATTTAAATCATGCATACAAGCCAAGTCATACAACACATAACATTTCGCCTCAATGGGCTCAACCTATAACCAACACAACCACACTTAACCAACCATCCAATGATTCCTTAAACCCTAGAATGGCTCTCCTCCAAACGGAGCTACTTCCTTAACGAACGACATGTACCCATTAATCGGGTTATCCTTAAACGCCTCTTGTCACCAACTGGGATTCATTTCATGATCCACACATTCCATATCCTACAACATAACTCATCCCCACATAACAAAACATAACAAACCTTTCTTGTTTCGACGTACACATGACAACATTGCATTCATTTAAAACATCCAATATATATATATATATATATCAGCATAGCAAGGGAATTTGCATAGCATCATAACATTACATAACACCATAAAATCGGTTCTCACAAGGAACCCACCACCATAGTTAGTATACCATGTGAGCCTAGGGATTTTTGCCAATCCCATGTTAAGCTCGTTACCAACCTCCAGTTATATAGAACGGTTAACTTATACCCAAGGTGTGTCGGATATAGTGATCCCAAGCACACCGAAATAACATACGTATGCCCCTGTGGCCCGACGTGAGTCAGTAACTAGCTTTGGATAAGCTAAGGGAAGGTAGAAACCAAATTGGAATACCACCTATACATACACCAAGAGAGCCGAACCGGATATGATATCGACTCCCGTCCATCACACGCGTGGCCGGAACATACCGGACTCCTCACCCCCATTAGTACACATACACTTAATAATAAGTAGTTAGAGATCCATTATGGAGCCTACCACATCCACACACCATACGGTATCATAACCGAGTTAAGCACACAAGGGAGGTTCACACACTTGCATACAACAACAATATCCAACTAACTCACACATAGCCGTGGTTAGCACGTTCCCAAGGTTTGGGTCGTTAACCCCGAATACCGATCACTCATGTGTTCCTAGATTTGGTTAGCTAAGGTTTAACACATATTTGAGGTTAATGGTATCGGAGGCCAAATTCGCCACATAAATGAATTACTATAAACTCATTACATGTTTTATCTTACAAGGTGGCAAACACTCAAGAAAACATATTGGCATACAAGCCGGTGTAATCCGGTAGGACACAGGTTGCAAGAAAACCATACCTGTCACCGGAGTCCACTTTACCACGTCCACTTATGTTCCTCGAGCGATTCTCGAACAACTGTTAACATCACGTATGTTTTTATTAACATCAGGGTTTGCTTGATTATTTAATGTCTAATGCTTATAATTTTTCCCGTTAACTTAGTTACATAACTTCACTTCTTAACTTGTTTTACTTTCACATTTTATTACAACTTTTCACCCACTTAATTGTCATTAAACTCACCTAACATGTCCTTAAAACCTCAAACATCATTAACCATCAATCCCCATCATTAGACATCATTTTCCAACCTTAAACAACATTTTTAGAGTGGTCCGGGACTTGGTCCTTACCTTAAGTCCCGGACCAACACATTAGAAAACTCTCGGGCAATTTTAATAGGGTGGTCCGGGACCTTGTACTTACCTTAAGTCCCGGACCACAACATGTTACAACTCTCGGCCATTTTAAAAGCTTGGTCCGGGTCTTGAACCATGACCTAAGTCCCGGACCAAAGCTACAGAATTGTCAAAATTGCATTTTTCAAGTGTTGTTGCCTTAGTTCTCCACCTCCATTAATTGTATAAACTTACCACATGATCTTAGGTATATTCTAATGCCAAAATATCATCTCAAACACACCTAGTTCCATGTTTGACTTGTTACTCAATTTCCACCCAAAATCTCATAACACTTGTAACATTTACATTTGGTTTCCTATGTGGTGTTTCACCCATAATAACCTCTATACCAAGGTGTTTCCTCCACATCATAACATCATCTCCCAAGCATCTTCTCTTACTAACCAAACCTTCTTTTTCACAACTCCTCAAAGTTCCTTTCTCAAAACCTTACCTAAACATTATTCCCACCTTGCACATTATCATAACCTAAAC
Organism: Limonium bicolor; assembly: GCA_023374045.1. Lineage (NCBI taxonomy): Eukaryota > Viridiplantae > Streptophyta > Magnoliopsida > Caryophyllales > Plumbaginaceae > Limonium > Limonium bicolor. Next base: position 317,664,430 of record CM041778.1, on the reverse strand, counting down.
CTTAAACAAACTTCTCCAAGACTTTTAATACATCCTAAAAATACTCATTGGATTTCTAGAACTTCCAAGATAATGCCTAAATCCTTGTAGCACCTTAGAACACCTTAATGCATGTTTTCTTCCTTAATGAAGCATGTATCCATTCCTAACAATTCCTAGTTCACCCAAGTTCATTAAGCACTTAAACTCCTTATACATTTTCCCAAATTTGGCCATAGCTTCTCTTGTATTTACTCACATCCAAACACTTAGGTTTTTACCTTATTTCATTCGAGAACACCTAAAATCCATCAAACATTTTTATACACAAGACTTCACACATTTAGCACTACATCACGATATAGTGCATAACTTAAATTGCTTGGCACTTAGGCCCTTAAACACATGGATCTTAGGCCCTTAAATTGCATAAACCATAAACACTGAATTTCCCACATAAATAATGCCTTTGACCTGCAAATACATACACCAATACATATGTTCTTTTACTAATCTCCTTGAGAACACTTTACTAGGTCATTCACCATTTGCTCTTTAGGTAGTTTTAACAAGCATTATAGCTTATTTCTCCTAAGGCATTAAACCACATTGAGATAGCTTGTTTACCTCTTTTCCTCACAAATTTCTTTCTTGTTTCCTTGTAAAACCGGTAAGGCATTTGGTTCCTTGCCAACAACTAAACAATATACCAACATTGAAATGAGTATATAAGCATTATGCTTCATCTCATTATAAACCCTAGTTACATATATTATCTTAAGGTATTAACATGATTGTTTTACCTTGGAATGGAAAGAGAGCTTGCATATATATCAAGAGGACTCCTCCTAGCCCTTGGAAGATTCAAATGAAGCTAAAACAAGCAAGGTAAAGACACCATGGTGAGGTGAATTTCGGCCATATACCAAAGAGGAAGTGGAGTTTTCTTTGGTTTTTCCTTACCTTGAAGCAAAGGTGATCAACAAGGCATAAAAATATTAGCTCAAGCCCCTTCCATGGAAGTTCTCCTTGGAACCAAAATGGTGGTTTTGAGGATTTGAAAGGACAAGGTTGTAGAGCTTGCTCCAACTAAGAGAACGGTAGTCTCGGAATAAATTCGGAGCATGGAGTCATAAGTTACAAGTGATGAAGGATGAAGAATGGTATGGCTCTGTTGGAAACCGATGGAGAGAGGAGGAAGAAGAAGACCACCGTGGGAAATGAAGAAAGGAATGAGAGAATGAGGAAATGAGTTTGCTTTGTTAGTTTTTGATATTTAAGTAAAGTAAATAGTGTTTTACTTTATCAATTTCTATCTTATCAATTTAACAAAGGGATGACTCATTCCCTTATAAGGAAACCGGCCCCAAATAGTAGCAAGGGGGTATTTTAGACCTTATTAGTCAATTGTCTCACTTATAACATTATATGTTACAAACTAGTTATAAAAATCACTATTCACCAAAACAAGGCACATAGAAGTGAAATTTTTGATTTCCATTGATATAGCCACCCAAATGTGATACTATATAGTACAAATGTTAATTAAAGAGTAATGATGGACATTTAGCCACTCAAACTCATTTACAAGACAATTTTTCAAAACGTGCTTTAAGACTCCTTAAAGCACATTTTGCGTTTTAACTTGTTTTCAAGCTTGGTTTTCTTTGGTAATTGATTTAATATGTTCATTAACATATAAATAAGGCATAGGTTTGACCATTAGGCCTTATACACATTTATCCCAAGGTTAGAGCACATTTTAGCCCATTTTGACCTTAAGGTATTTATTTGTGTTTTGTTTGGTTTCATTGTCTACCAAAGTTTCCTAAGGACTTAATTAGCCTTATAAAGTCATAATTAAACATTATCAAGTCTTGGTAGGCTCTTTGGGTCCTAACCAAGTTCACTCCAACCTTAGAGCATGTTTTTGCTCAAACCGTGTCTTAGTGTTTTATTGTGTTTTACCATGGTTTAAATGATTCATTTATGTTTCTAAGGCACTTTTTAGCCTTTAACTACCATAGTTTAACATTTACACAACCTACCAAGGTTTGGGGTATTTCAATTTATCCTTTTAATTCCTTTATTTACTTAATTTATTTTATTTGCTTTATTATTTTATGTTAGTTTGTTGAATCATTTATTTTTATTAAATTAATTAAAACCCGAAAAAGTGACATTTCCTGTTTTTCTTAGTTTAGTTTCTCAGTTAGTAAATAAATTGTCAGTTAATTGAACGAGGTCCCTGATATCGACAACCCACTCATTCACTATACCCGCAAAACGATAGGTACACTGCCTAGGTAGAAGTGGTCACATATTTCTACTACAAGTTTTTGGCGCCGTTGCCGGGGACCTCCGACACGGTTAATTGACATTTTATTTATCTGATTGAGATTTTTTATTTTTGTTTTTCCTATTTTATTTTGTTTGATATTTGTTGTTTATTTAGTGTTACGTTTTTGCTTCGGTTTATTATTCTTTTTCGTTCTTTTTATTTACTTCTTGTTTTCTCTTATTTATTTTAGTTAACGTGTTTATCTATTTAGGAAGAGATTTGATTTGCTTCATTAGGTAATTAGATTAATTTCTTTTATTATTATTTTTTGTTCATTTGTTTTGTTTTTCAATATTGTTCCTTTTCAAATTTTTATACTGCCGTAACATTTGACTGCATTAGGTATACAGTTTTGTTATAGGATTGAATCATCTTTATTTCAGTTTCTATTTTTCTAAAATTATTCGATTTTATTTTTAGGATCACCGTGTGTTCTTTTCTATTCTTATATAGTTTTGAGTTACGAATTTTGTTAGTTTTGGTTGGTTTAATTATTTTGGTTTATTTGATTTGATTTGATTCTTTTTATTTAATTAGGATTCATTTCTTTTCCTTGTAGTTTTGGTTTATAGTTCAGTTAGGCATATTTGTTTACTTTATAGTTCATAATTTGATTGTTTATTTATATCTTAGTTTTTAGATTGTCTTTGCTTAGATTTAAGTTTTTAGGAATCATTTATTTAATTCCTATTTGCTTAGTACTTGATTGAAATTTTATTCAAGTTTATCTTCTTCTATTTTCAGATTATTTTGGTTGATTTCTATTTTTAAGAATTTGCCGTACAATCTCAATTTTCCTGCATCCAGGTTTTGTTGATTTTTCTTTATTTATTTTCCTTTACTTTACTCTTTGTGACTTCTCTTCTATTTAGTATTCTTAGTTGGTTATTTTTGTTAATATCTTGTGCTTTATATTTTGATTTTCCATTTATTCTTTTGTTTGGATTATATTTTAGTTGATTGGATTATTTTGTATTTATTTTTGGTTTTATTTTGTTTAGTTTACATTTGATTTAGCTTAATTACTTCATTTTTGTTTACGATTCAGTTTAGTTCTAATTTGTTTACGATTTGCTTTTATTGCGTTCAATTAGTTTTTGTTAAGTTTATTTCAATTAGGATTTGTTTCTTTAATTTTGATTTAGAGTTTGGTTTGATTATTGGTGGTCTAATTTTATTTATTTTCGTTTATATTTTTCGTTTCTATTTTATTTTTGTTTATTAATTTGTTATTTATTTTAGCAATTTTCTTTTATTTATATTTTGTTCATTACTATCTAGTTAGTTTTGTTTATGTTTCTTTTCTAGTTCTATTTTACTTGTTCTTTTTCATTTTATTGTACTAAGCTGATTAGTGCTGATGGAAAGCGGTAAAGATGAGGTGAGAATATTGTTGATTGAATTGGAATGGACGCGTATGCAAGAGGAGATATCCTCCTACCAAAGGTTGGTCAAGGATTATCAACCACCTCAACAATCCAATCGAGAGCTATATTGGTGGGAAGTTGAGCAGGCTAGTACACAGTACAAAGAAGAACAGTTGGGATATTACTACTTCAATCAGAACAAACAACAATCTACACAGAGGCCAGACGAATTTCTCCCAAGTCAGGCCGAGCCACTAGAAGAGACTCCAGTGGTAAATCCAAGGAGTGAAGATCATTGAAATACCCCAAACCTAAGTATGCTAAGTGAACATCAAATTAGGATGTAGTAGGGCTAAAATATGCCTTAGAAAGATTGGTAGACAATTTTAACCAAGGAAAACACAAGAAAGTGCCTTAAAGGCAATCAGGGCAAAAACGTGCTCTAAGCTTGGAGAGACTTGGGTGAGTACCCAAATATCATGATAAGACCTTAGTAATATCCTAATGGTCATTTTAAATCAATTAGAAAAGAAAACCAATCTTGAAAACAAGTTAAAACACAAAATGTGCTTTAAGAAGTCTTAAAGCACATTTTTGAGAAATTGTCTTAGAATTGAGTTTTGAGTGGCTAAATGCCCATCATTACTCTTTAATCAAACATGTGTACTAATTAGTATCACATTAGGAGTCTAAATCAATGGGAAATCAAAAATTTCCCGATTATGTGCCTTGTTAGTGAATAGTAACTATTTAGTGACTAGTTTTAAGTTTTAATCAATATAAGTCAATTAATGGTCAACAAAGACCATGTTAGTTATATTAAGAGGGTGGCCGGTTTTTATGTGGGGAGTCACCCATGAGTCATCAAATGAGAAAGGAAAAGAAGAGATAAGTAAAGAAGTTACTATTGCTTTATTAAAGAATATCTTATATTAGCTTACTTCTTCCTTCATTCTCCATTTCTCTCCTTCACCCACGGTTTCCTCTTCTTCTCTCGTTCTAAACCGTTCCCAACCAGCTCCATACTTGCTCCACCTTGCTTTGTCCATAACTTGCTCATTAGCTCCAAATCAAAAACTAAGCATAGATTTCTCTAGTTAGACCAAGGCCTTGCTTCCTATCTTTTCAAAATTTGAAAAGCCCATTTTGGAGCCATGGGAAAATCGCCATTGATGGAGGAAATCAAGTTTGAAGAGCTCATTAGCTTTCCATTTCTTAAGGTAAAGAAAATGTAAGAAAAACCATGTTTCCATCATTTCTTGTACATGGCCGAAAAGTCCTTCTCATGGGGCTATGTTTTTATGCCTTGTTCTAGCTGATTTATTTACCAAGGACTAGTGGAGGTCCTATTTCATTCAATGCCAAAGTCTACCTTGAGACTTCAAAGGTAATCATCCACTTTTATGCCTTAGAACACATTTCTAACCTAGGTTTTCATTCCTTGAGGTTAGTGTATTGTTTAGTGCTCATATGAGTCGTTGAATATTGATTAGAACATTGGCAAGAGGAATTTAAGTGGTGGCCGAGATTTATGCAAGAAGAAGGCCTAAGGAGGAGATTAAGATAAGCTTGAGAAAACAAGGTAAAATGCTTACCTAATGGTGGTTTAAGTTTTAAGGGATGAGTTAAGGTGGGTACCAATGTGGCTTAGAGCTTACATTGTATATTGGGTTATATAGCCTAAGAAAAAGAACTTAAATAAGCTTGTGAACTTGTGATTAAGGAGCTAATAAGAATGAGTTAGTAATATAAGTTTAAGGTGGATTTCAAGAGCATTATAACTACTATGAGATTGATGAGTGTATTTGCAGGTTGAAAGCTTATATATGTGGGGAAATTCAGTGTTTAAGTTTAAGTCATTTAAGGGCCTAAGAGCCATGTCATTTAAGAGCCTTAGTGCTATGCAATTTAAGATTAATTGCAAATATTGAGTTTGTTGTGAATGAGTTGGTTTGGTGGTGAGATGTGATGAGAAAGAAATTGATGTGTGTGTGAGATGGTTGAATGAGGAAAACAATGTGTGTGGGCATGATAAGATACTAGAGAAGCCATGGCGAAATTTGAGTAGAAAATAAGTGTTTAGGTGATGGTGGTGAGTTAATATGACCTAGGATTTACTAGGAATCATTATGAGGAATTTGAGTGGAGATTAGTAACTAAGGAGTTCTTGAGGTTTAGGATGACCTAGAGATGTCTAGGAGGAGTTAGAGGAATGGTGAGTGTTTTGAGCACACCAAAATCATAAGATGAGATATATAAGAAGTGTGCATAAGTTTAAGGAGAAGGTGTAATGATTAAGGTGATTTGAATATGTTCTAAGGGAAATTAATGACTAAGGAAGTACTAGGAAGTCTTTGAGGTTGTCTTGATAAAAAGGGGTAAGATAAAGTGTTGTAATGAGTGGTAATGATCTAGGCGTTACCTTGAAGGATTTAGGAATCAAGAGAATGTAATTGAGTATTTAGGAGTTAGGCAAATGTTGGTGCACAACTAGAAAGGAAACAATGTGATGATGATGGAAGTTTAAACTTGTTAAGGAACTTTAAGTAAATGCTTAAGAGAGTTTTAGATAGTGAGAGATGCTTGGGAGATGATGTTATAGTGGTGAGGAAAACATTTGGCATAGTGGTTACATTAAGTATGAACCACCACCTAGAACCTAGAGGAAAACGTTACTAGTGTTAGCATTCTTATAAGAAAATGCATAATGACTAAGGTGGATCTTGGTGGATGATTTAAGGTATTTAAAGGAGGGCTTAAGGTGTATTTGAGGTGCCCAAATGAGGTTATAACATATTAGAATATATGAGGAGAAGTTTGGAGTTGAAAGAGAATTTAGAAACAAGTTTCTGGAGCCGACCGACCTTAGGACCGGACTTGCAAGGTCGGTCGGGCTCAGTTTACACTACCGGAAAATGTTTCTGGAACCGACCGGACCGGACTTACAAGTCCGGTCGGGCTTGTGTTTTGTGAGGGAATTAGTTTCTGGAATAGACCGGACATAGGACCGGACTTGTAAGTCCGGTCGGGGTAGAATTTTCAAACGGTAAAGGGTACTGGAACGGACCGGACTTGGCAAGTCCGGTCGGTAAGTCCGGTCGAGCCTAAAAACAAAAAAAAGAAATTTTAATTTCTGAGGGTGTTAATTGGTATTAGGGTATGCCTTTGGTAGGGTAGTAATGATTGGGACCCTAAGAACTTAAGGAAATAAGTTAAGTTAAGTTAAGTATAAACTTGAACGTTTAAGATTAAGTTTGTGAGATTAAGTTGTAAGACTTAAGAGGTGTTAGGTGGGGATCATTAAGGAATTAAGTAAGTTAAACAAGTTAAGTAAGTCATATTAAGTTAAGTGATTAACAACCTAAAACTGAATGAATGTTTTAGGACTTGGGAGTTTGGACTCCGGAAGAGAGTAAGCAGCCGAACGACCAACGGTGAACGGTACAGTTGTTTCTTCTTGTGACCTGCTTGCTAACGAGGTGTCCCTCGGCTTGTGTGCTATTTGTTTGTGTGCTCACTAAACAAGATAAAGCTTGCAACCGGAACATATTATATATATATTGTATTGTTTGTGATGTTTGAAAACTAACACAACATACCGTGAGAACTTACTAACCAATGCTTAGTAAGGAATTGAGTGAGACTAAGGAACGCCCCCTAATGAGGGACGATATGAACCGAAAGAGGTTCACCAACAAACAGGGTCTTGAGATAACTACTAACTGGAACTTGAGTGAGGGAACCCGGAACCGATCTCCGGTCATGCATGCTAAGGAAAGGGGGTCGTTATCTATAGCAGACTCGACCTCCGCTTAAGGAACTTGTCTTCGGACTTGTTGCCTGGGGCCGGTTGCCGGCTCAGCTACGCTGGACTCCCGTCCAGAGTAGGTGGCATTAAGATGGTGCGGTGGGATCACCTAAATCCCAGGTTCGAATTAGATACAACCAATCCCTTCCAGGAAAGGTTTGTATATTGAGATTAAGATTAAGATTAAGGTAAGGTTAAGTTAAGTTACAATCATTCCTTTTTAAAGGACGATTTGTATTATTAAGATTAAGATTCAGTTAAGATTAAGTTAAGTTACAATCATTCCTTTTTAAAGGACGATTTGTATTATTAAGATTAAGATAAACTACATCCACTCCTTATTAAAGGATGGTTGTTTCTAAGATTAAGATAAGAATCAGATTGAGGTAAGATAAGGATGGACTAAGATTAAGAGGGAACATTACTTAAGGAGTTAAATAACTAACTCTCTAATTAAGGGAACGCATTTAAGTCGTTCATTGTGTGTGAACTTTGATTGTTCATATCTGAGTTGTTGTTTACTGCACTTTCTATTATGTTGTGCATCTAATCAACCTCCATGCTATCGACAATTAGTCGTCGTAGCCACGTTAGCTTGGGGGCCATGAGAGGATCGTACCAGCATTCGTGCTGACCCCCTCGGGGGCTTCCTTTTACTACACAGGTGAATATCAGGAGGCGGCTGTCGCGAGAGTAAGAAGGAGTACAAATGTTAAAGGTTAAGAGTGGCCTACGAGTTGTGCATGTACACTCGTATGGCAATATGAGTTAGTAAGATGTATAGGTTGTGAGAGGATTGCAAGAAGGATATGTAAAAGGTTAAGGTTGTTAGACTAATGTTCGGTATATTCTGTAGTCAGACCGTGGCAAGGTCCTGGATTGTAAAGAATTCCGCTGTGACATGTTTATATATATATACTGTTAAGTTGCGAGACCACATTTGGATTGAGTTGGGGTGTTACAAAAGTGGTATCAGAGCGTAGTTACGCTCTGAAGACAAGAAATACCGAACTTAGGAGAATATTGATGTTGAGATTGAGTTATGGGTTAAGGGTTGAGAGATAGAGTGTGAGGTGCGTTAGCCAGGACTCCCCGGTGCTTACCGGATATCCATAGTACCTAGGCCCGCCCTCCACATCCCTAACCCTAAATATGTGGAACAAACGCCAGAGAGAAGAAAGTCTTCTCTTACTCGGGGAAACCCGATCTGGCAGTTAGCTAACGGTAAGTAATACGAGAAACAACTTGTTGTACAACAGTTAAGGAGAGTTGGGAGATTTTTAATGGAGCGCAACAGAGGAACAGGCGCTACCTATGAAATTCTATCAATAAAGGAACGGTAATTACCGGCAACATGGGTCGACATGCTACGCAGTCGAAATAACCCGCCATACCAATTATAAGGAAAGCACTACGGGTGCAATAGAAAGGAAAAGAGAAGTGACATGAGTACCGGGCAGTGGTCCGAAGGAGCATAACAGTAGGATAATACCAAGCATAAGGATGGAGATTACTGGGAAGTCCAGTTAGAAACGGGAACTCCAAACCCCATACAATGAAAAAGGTTACAAACCTGGCCAACATAATGCGGACGATGATAGGAACTCATATAAATTGTATATCGAAATAGGGCTACGAAGTAGTGCCTAAAGGAGAATCATTACTTAATAACCACAACAAAATGTGTGGAGACAGGAGCGAGGATTAAGACATAAGAAAATAGTAAGGGGTTCCCTCAGAAAGAGGAACGCCCTGGTAGATGACAGTACTGTCAAACAACAAGGAAACTGCCGGATGGACGGTTATCCAAAATAAGTGATTATCGAAGGAGTCCCGAGGACTACCAATTACATGGAAATTAGAAGGAGGTGTCATTACCGATGTACCTTGTACCAATAACCCATCCTGCATGGCGCACTTGCCATAGCAAGTGCTACCACGGTTAAGCCACACGAAAAGCCATCAAGGCGAAATAGGAGAACGCTACAGTTGTAGCATATATTAATACCGGATTGTAAATCCATAAGAACAGAAAAATAAGACCTTGGAAAGGCCCGATGGCCTGATCATGATGAGATGAGGTGACACACCAGTCAGCCGGGAGCAGAACTTGGACAAAGTATTAAACCGTATAAATACTAGCAACGGTATAACCCACTACAACAACAACCGACAGTATGGTAAGAACACCAATCTCAAACTCCAAGGGGAAAACCTAAGAGATTGCTCGGTATTGCGAGCAAAAACACTATATAAGCAATGATATACAAGGGATGTATTATAAGATACTATTGAAACTGTTGAAGCATCGACTTACAACGAAAACGGGATAAGACTCCCGGAGTGACCATTAAGGACACCAATGACAACATTCTTCAATGAAGATGTTGGAAAACCCGGAAATCAAGGATAAAAGAAATGAACATAAGCTATGACCTACTAAGGATTAAAAATGTATAATCCCGACAGAGGGAAGCTCAGCGGACTACCCACACAAAGCGGGTATAGTCGAGCCAAACAACTGATGAATGACAGTTAACACTGTTTGTTTAACTCATTAACACCCAAATATGATTGACCATCAACGGGTGGCATAGTCAACGGAAGTTGAACGAAGCGTTGAGATGGAAGTATAAGACGACAGGACACCGTAAGGCAAACGCCTAATACAAACCTAACCTTGATTGCTAAGAGACATAAGTCTAGTAAAATGACAGTATTGTCAAGACATTAAGTAACCTCAGATCACCTGAACAACTTCCATAGCAGGAAGCAGGATGCAGCAACTTACCATAAAACCCGATACTACATTTAGTATGTAACCTAATGATTGATGGTGTTCCAAGGGACCAGAAGTTTATGAGGATAACCTACAGATGAATAAGAACACAAATAATGAACTGAGAAATTAAGCATTAAGAGCCTACGAGCCAAGGATGTTAACCACATCAGAGCCCGAGGCGCAGTAAGTTATAAGGGAGCTTGTTTAAGCCACGAAGGGGCTACAATTTGTAGATATGAACGGTTACCAAACCTATAACTTAGATTGGGAAGATATTACCAAGAAAGGGTACCAATGAGAATATTGAGTTAATGCTAAGGACAGGAGCGGAGAACGAACCATGCCTTTTAGGGTGGGGATACCTCTCCTTGTTGTGAGGCCATGAGTGGGAATGAACCCCTCAAAAGGGCTTTCACATATTAGAGATAAAATACACTTTATTTAGAAAATGGAAAACTATGAACTTTGAGATCACCTTAGAACATACCAGATACACTTGAGTAATAAGGAAGGTCGCACAGATAGACCCCATATCCAACACCCAGGATGTAAGAATTAGTAATGGTCAGAGATAAACATTGTGACTGCACATTGTGGCACGTCAATTAATCAAGGCTCAGAAGAGCTTGTGATTCAGTGGATGACTTCTTCAGTAATCAGTTAAACTACATGGTAGATAACATCACTAAGGATAAAAGAAAGCGAAAGAGATTAGCCTACTTACGAATCTGAGATTGGAGCATAACATCTTCATATCAAGAGTCAACTATTTTACAACACGGTACGACAACCGCCAATACCGGAATGAGAGAACTCCCAGTGTGTTTACACTAAGAAGGGATTGAGTATAAGGTAAGACATTAGAATAAGTGAATAAGAGGTTGCACCATCAATGGGCAACATGGTAAGGGCCAACTACCACGTAGTAGTGGTCGTGAGTACAATAGTTAGAAAGGTGGATTAAGTCATGGTGCGCGGTAAGGCGACCATTATGAATGAGCCGTCAAATATTGACACTGAGGCAATTAGATTTATGAGTTAAGACCAGTATAAGTAAGAAAATAAGATGGTAGACGAACTGAGCGTTGATGCCAGCAGTCTGGACCTGGTTAGGTAAGATTTCGCAGGAAGCACACTACCCATTCCTTAAGGAACTGGAAGTGCTTTCCTAATAGAATGAAAATGAGAAAGAAGATAAGAGGCTCTATGGAAAGAGACCTAAGCTACTAAGAAATAAAATCAATACGGAATACGGAAAGGAGCTGGAGCATACCATACCCAAGAACACAATAAATGGACTTCCCTTGATTAACTTCAAGAAGAACAATAAAAGTTATTATGGAACGATGAAAGAGGAGATCGACAACAGAATACTTCATAATTAGCAATAGCTAAACGTGTAACGGACACTATGAGTTTACTAAAACGAGACGTGGGACGACTGCACCCCACAGGGGCTTGCAGGCCTGACACGCTCATTTATGAGTTAGTTGGGTAAGTAGTAATGTACCAGTAAGGTACCCCATGCATGTAGACGAGTAGTGTAAGGAACACGGGAGGTAGTCGACTCCGTACCACGGACAACGACGCAAGATCACACAAGAGCAGCTACTACCACAAACAGTCAAAGAGAAGAATTCAGTTGAACCAGCAACGCAAGGGAATCAGAGAACAAATAATTAAGGACTGTGAAGTGCGAAGAGCACGAATTGTTAAGTACAGACATTGGACATGTCTTAAGATGTAAGAGATTAAGACTGTAAAGCGCGATATGCACTAAACAGTAGTTTCAGACTAAGAATCATCCTCAGACCAAAGGTCAGTTGGGGAGAACAATTTAGACATTCGAGAAAACACTAAGATTATGAGCGCAAGATCTTCAAGGAGAATGGATAGACGAGTTACAACTCATTAAGGCCGTGTATATATAAAGATAACACGTGTCCATTGAGACAATTAAGCCTAAGATTATCAGAGTCGCGCAGCGGAAGCTAGCAGACCACTACTTTAAGATTAGACCAAACTAAGTTAAGAATACGGTATAAGTACCGTTAAGAATCCTCGATACAGAGACTTAGTCACTTCTGATCAAATTATAAGTAAGATAGATGACATGGAAGCTAGAATGCTTGGTGAGAATTAGACATCTTGGACTTATGTTCAAGAATGTGATGGTGTTGATTACGTGGGCGTAATCCATTTTAAGGGGGGTAGAGCGAAAACCGCTTAGCGTATGTTTGTGTACTGAGTACATAAACTACGGTGTGCATAACACAAAATAACTTGAGAATATGTTTTACATAAACATTTTGAGATAAATTATGGTTATTGCACACAGAAGATGTGAATACCATACATATTAAGTACCTATCTTGTTAGCTCCGGTGTGAGTACAAGTTAAGAGAATTAAGGAAGAAGAATAAGGAGATTTAAGAAATAAGGAATATATATGAGGTATAAGTCGATATGAGACTATGTGTGAGATAAGAATAAGATAACATTATGAGATACAATTTGATATGATTATGGGTTAGGAAATAGTAATGCCATGTGGTATGAGACAGTGGAAGTTGGTATAAGTCTGAGGTAATTACTAAGAGATGAATTGGGAATGTTAGATGGAATGAGTCCACACTTTGGAGATGTATTGATTATGAGTAGAAGAACTAAAAAGATAGAAAATTGGACATGAGTGAATTATCTGATGTTTGAAAATGACGTGGGAGGTGGAACTTGATTTTCTAGGGATCAAGGGAAACCGAACACAAATTGGGGTGGAAGGATAGTTCTACACTGATGCTGATCACATCAGCGTTGGATGATTCCTGAAACTCCCTACCAGTGGTCACAATTAAATCACACTAAGGATAGAGACCTTGGGATAAAAATGAAATTGGAGTTGCTTGTATTTTTAATTAGAGGAATTATTCCTCACATGACCTCGTAAAAAGGATTACCTTTTTACTGAGTCTCGCCCATGAAGTCGAGGACGCACGAGCCTTTGTCTTCGGACCGGTGACATGGGGAGAGCAGCATGTTTTGTATTCTGGCCCATGGTGACGAGGACGAATGAGCCATTGTCTACGGACCGGTGACATGGGAGAATACGTTGGAAGTTATGTGAATGTTTTAATCATCAAAAGGAACAAAAGGAATTTTGAGTGCTACACATGCTTAAGCATGTTGTGTGATATTTAAGTATAAGAATATGATGGATCCAATGATCCAATGAGATTAAGTATACATAAGTATGATCTATATGATCTAAGGAATGAGGTAAGACATGTATTCTAATGAGATAAGATGCATGGGAACTTTGAGGACAAAGTTCTTTTAAGGGGGGTAGATTGAAATACCCCAAACCTAAGTATGCTAAGTGAACATCAAATTAGGATGTAGTAGGGCTAAAATATGCCTTAGAAAGATTGGTAGACAATTTTAACCAAGGAAAACACAAGAAAGTGCCTTAAAGGCAATCAGGGCAAAAACGTGCTCTAAGCTTGGAGAGACTTGGGTGAGTACCCAAATATCATGATAAGACCTTAGTAATATCCTAATGGTCATTTTAAATCAATTAGAAAAGAAAACCAATCTTGAAAACAAGTTAAAACACAAAATGTGCTTTAAGAAGTCTTAAAGCACATTTTTGAGAAATTGTCTTAGAATTGAGTTTTGAGTGGCTAAATGCCCATCATTACTCTTTAATCAACATGTGTACTAATTAGTATCACATTAGGAGGTCTAAATCAATGGGAAATCAAAAATTTCCCGATTATGTGCCTTGTTTAGTGAATAGTAACTATTTAGTGACTAGTTTAAGTTTTAATCAATATAAGTCAATTAATTGGTCAACAAAGACCATGTTAGCCTTATATTAAGAGGGTGGCCGGTTTTTATGTGGGGAGTCACCACATGAGTCATCAAATGAGAAAGGAAAAGAAGAGATAAGTAAAGAAGTTACTATTTGCTTTATTAAAGCAAAATATCTTATATTAGCTTACTTCTCTCCTTTATTCTCCATTTCTCTCCTTCACCCACGGTTTCCTCTTCTTCTTCTCTGTTCTAAACCGTTCCCAACCAGCTCCATACTTGCTCCACCTTGCTTTGTCCATAACTTGCTCATTTTAGCTCCAAATCAAAAACTAAGCATAGATTTCTCTTAGTTAGACCAAGGCCTTGCTTCCTATCTTTTCAAAATTTGAAAAGCCTCATTTTGGAGCCATGGGAAATCGCCATTGATGGAGGAAAATCAAGTTTGAAGAGCTCATTAGCTTCTCCATTCTCTTAAGGTAAAGAAAATGTAAGAAAAACCATGTTTCCATCATTTCTTGTACATGGCCGAAAATTCCTTCTCATGGGGCTATGTTTTTATGCCTTGTTCTAGCTTGATTTATTTACCAAGGACTAGTGGAGGTCCTATTTCATTCAATGCCAAAGTCTACCTTGAGACTTCAAAGGTAATCATCCACTTTTATGCCTTAGAACACATTTCTAACCTAGGTTTTCATTCCTTGAGGTTAGTGTATTGTTTAGTGCTCATATGAGTCGTTGAATATTGATTAGAACATTGGCAAGAGGAATTTAAGTGGTGGCCGAGATTCATGCAAGAAGAAGGCCTAAGGAGGAAGTTAAGATAAGCTTGAGAAAACAAGGTAAAATGCTTACCTAATGGTGGTTTAAGTTTTAAGGGATGAGTTAAGGTGGGTACCAATGTGGCTTAGAGCTTACATTGTATATTGGGTTATATAGCCTAAGAAAAAGAACTTAAATAAGCTTGTGAACTTGTGATTAAGGAGCTAATAAGAATGAGTTAGTAATATAAGTTTAAGGTGGATTTCAAGAGCATTATAACTACTATGAGATTGATGAGTGTATTTGCAGGTTGAAAGCTTATATATGTGGGGAAATTCAGTGTTTAAGTTTAAGTCATTTAAGGGCCTAAGAGCCATGTCATTTAAGAGCCTTAGTGCTATGCAATTTAAGATTAATTGCAAATATTGAGTTTGTTGTGAATGAGTTGGTTTGGTGGTGAGATGTGATGAGAAAGAAATTGATGTGTGTGTGAGATGGTTGAATGAGGAAAACAATGTGTGTGGGCATGATAAGATACTAGAGAAGCCATGGCGAAATTTGAGTAGAAAATAAGTGTTTAGGTGATGGTGGTGAGTTAATATGACCTAGGATTTACTAGGAATCATTATGAGGAATTTGAGTGGAGATTAGTAACTAAGGAGTTCTTGAGGTTTAGGATGACCTAGAGATGTCTAGGAGGAGTTAGAGGAATGGTGAGTGTTTTGAGCACACCAAAATCATAAGATGAGATATATAAGAAGTGTGCATAAGTTTAAGGAGAAGGTGTAATGATTAAGGTGATTTGAATATGTTCTAAGGGAAATTAATGACTAAGGAAGTACTAGGAAGTCTTTGAGGTTGTCTTGATAAAAAGGGGTAAGATAAAGTGTTGTAATGAGTGGTAATGATCTAGGCGTTACCTTGAAGGATTTAGGAATCAAGAGAATGTAATTGAGTATTTAGGAGTTAGGCAAATGTTGGTGCACAACTAGAAAGGAAACAATGTGATGATGATGGAAGTTTAAACTTGTTAAGGAACTTTAAGTAAATGCTTAAGAGAGTTTTAGATAGTGAGAGATGCTTGGGAGATGATGTTATAGTGGTGAGGAAAACATTTGGCATAGTGGTTACATTAAGTATGAACCACCACCTAGAACCTAGAGGAAAACGTTACTAGTGTTAGCATTCTTATAAGAAAATGCATAATGACTAAGGTGGATCTTGGTGGATGATTTAAGGTATTTAAAGGAGGGCTTAAGGTGTATTTGAGGTGCCCAAATGAGGTTATAACATATTAGAATATATGAGGAGAAGTTTGGAGTTGAAAGAGAATTTAGAAACAAGTTTCTGGAGCCGACCGACCTTAGGACCGGACTTGCAAGGTCGGTCGGGCTCAGTTTACACTACCGGAAAATGTTTCTGGAACCGACCGGACTTGGGGACCGGACTTACAAGTCCGGTCGGGCTTGTGTTTTGTGAGGGAATTAGTTTCTGGAATAGACCGGACATAGGACCGGACTTGTAAGTCCGGTCGGGGTAGAATTTTCAAACGGTAAAGGGTACTGGAACGGACCGGACTTGGCAAGTCCGGTCGGTAAGTCCGGTCGAGCCTAAAAACAAAAAAAAAGAAATTTTAATTTCTGAGGGTGTTAATTGGTATTAGGGTATGCCTTTGGTAGGGTAGTAATGATTGGGACCCTAAGAAATTAAGGAAATAAGTTAAGTTAAGTTAAGTATAAACTTGAACGTTTAAGATTAAGTTTGTGAGATTAAGTTGTAAGACTTAAGAGGTGTTAGGTGGGGATCATTAAGGAATTAAGTAAGTTAAACAAGTTAAGTAAGTCATATTAAGTTAAGTGATTAACAACCTAAAACTGAATGAATGTTTTAGGACTTGGGAGTTTGGACTCCGGAAGAGAGTAAGCAGCCGAACGACCAACGGTGAACGGTACAGTTGTTTCTTCTTGTGACCTGCTTGCTAACGAGGTGTCCCTCGGCTTGTGTGCTATTTGTTTGTGTGCTCACTAAACAAGATAAAGCATGCAACCGGAACATATTATATATATATTGTATTGTTGTGTGATGTTTGAAAACTAACACAACATACCGTGAGAACTTACTAACCAATGCTTAGTAAGGAATTGAGTGAGACTAAGGAACGCCCCCTAATGAGGGACGATATGAACCGAAAGAGGTTCACCAACAAACAGGGTCTTGAGATAACTACTAACTGGAACTTGAGTGAGGGAACCCGGAACCGATCTCCGGTCATGCATGCTAAGGAAAGGGGGTCGTTATCTATAGCAGACTCGACCTCCGCTTAAGGAACTTGTCTTCGGACTTGTTGCCTGGGGCCGGTTGCCGGCTCAGCTACGCTGGACTCCCGTCCAGAGTAGGTGGCATTAAGATGGTGCGGTGGGATCACCTAAATCCCAGGTTCGAATTAGATACAACCAATCCCTTCCAGGAAAGGTTTGTATATTGAGATTAAGATTAAGATTAAGGTAAGGTTAAGTTAAGTTACAATCATTCCTTTTTAAAGGACGATTTGTATTATTAAGATTAAGATTCAGTTAAGATTAAGTTAAGTTACAATCATTCCTTTTTAAAGGACGATTTGTATTATTAAGATTAAGATAAACTACATCCACTCCTTATTAAAGGATGGTTGTTTCTAAGATTAAGATAAGAATCAGATTGAGGTAAGATAAGGATGGACTAAGATTAAGAGGGAACATTACTTAAGGAGTTAAATAACTAACTCTCTAATTAAGGGAACGCATTTAAGTCGTTCATTGTGTGTGAACTTTGATTGTTCATATCTGAGTTGTTGTTTACTGCACTTTCTATTATGTTGTGCATCTAATCAACCTCCATGCTATCGACAATTAGTCGTCGTAGCCACGTTAGCTTGGGGGCCATGAGAGGATCGTACCAGCATTCGTGCTGACCCCCTCGGGGGCTTCCTTTTACTACACAGGTGAATATCAGGAGGCGGCTGTCGCGAGAGTAAGAAGGAGTACAAATGTTAAAGGTTAAGAGTGGCCTACGAGTTGTGCATGTACACTCGTATGGCAATATGAGTTAGTAAGATGTATAGGTTGTGAGAGGATTGCAAGAAGGATATGTAAAAGGTTAAGGTTGTTAGACTAATGTTCGGTATATTCTGTAGTCAGACCGTGGCAAGGTCCTGGATTGTAAAGAATTCCGCTGTGACATGTTTATATATATATACTGTTAAGTTGCGAGACCACATTTGGATTGAGTTGGGGTGTTACAATCAATTTGTACCAGATACTTTTGAGGCTTTGGGTTCTGTTGAAGAGATGGAGGAACTAATTAGGAGTATATTATCTGAAGAAGAGGTGGAGCAAATATTTAACAATTTGTGTTCCCCTCCCTCTCCATCCCCAACACAAGATGAGCAACTAGAGTTTGAAGATATGTTGTCTGCACTTACCTGTGAACCGGTAGAAGCACCAGTTACGATCGAGTTCATTGAAGATGAAGGAATTACAGCTTCTACCGCAATTGTCTACCAGAATGAATTCTCCATGCAGCCTCACCAACTGGAAGAGGATATCTATATTCTTGAATCTGAGGAGAAAACACCGCTACCACCAAGTCATTAGCAACTCCCACCTTGCTTTCAACAGCCTCAACAAAAGGAGGAGGACGTTTATGTCCTCGAATTTGAGGAAGAAGAGCCATTCACACCTGGTCTTCTGCTAGAACATTGTTACCGGCAATATCTCCTCAAACACTAGGTTTTGTGGAGTATTTACTTTCCTATTCTATTTACAAACGTAACGCTTTGTTTTGATCCAGGTGGTTTGCTTTTAATCATTTTCTATTTCGTTTTCCTGGCAAAGCTATTATTTACTTTTATTTTTGATTCGGGATAACAAAACAGGAGTCTAGCCAAAGACTATAAAGACGGGCAGCTTACTGGGAGGCAACCCAGTGGTTAAATTTATATTTTCAATTGTTTTTGTTTTCTGGTTTTCTTTTTATCTCTTTTTCTATTATGGAGTGCAGTAGTCCCTGTGCTTTTAATGCAACGCTTTTAGCGTTTTTGTGGTAGTTGTGAGTGTGTGCAGGTGAGAAACTCTTTATGGTGTTTGATGCTCTCCAAGGCTGGACACTTGCATGAACGCAAGTGTGAGGAAGGCTACTACCCCATGCACGAGCTTAAGTGTGAGGAAGGGAACCTTCCTCAATCTACGATATCAGGGGAGTTTCCACTTCTTTTTACTGTGTTCAGCCTACGATGATCTATCATGCTTAATGGTTATTTTATATCAGTCCATGATTATCCTGCATGAAATTCTTCATGAGTCTGGCATATTTTGAAAGGTCTTCTCTTGATTTTATTTTTGAACAATGAGGACATTGCTCCTCTTAAGTGTGAGGAAGTAGGACCTTTCCCTGAAAATATGCCAGTTGCACTTAATGCCACATTTGTTTTTGTTTGTCCTTTTATTTTGAAAAGATTGATTCTTTTAAGTGCCAATAAATGTTGAATCTCCAGGTGAAAATTTTTGTTGAGGTTTTGAAAACAAGCCTGATGGCCACCTCAAGAATCTTTCTGCTTTTGGCTGTTTGTATGTATTGTTTTATCCCAATTAATCTGTTTTCACTGAAATTTGATGGATTAACTGATTGTGGGAACTGAATTAGTTTAGCTTGGGATTTTGGAATTAATGCGAAAGTTTGGAATGAAAGGATAAGGCAAGGTACTCCGCGGATCAGAAATTTTTCCTAACAAAAGCAGACCTCGTCTATCCGGTTATTAAGTCCTAGGGGTGCCTTAACACCTATCTACCTAAGGTCTCGGGATCTGGGATAGTTGACCCAACACCGTTACAAGGATAGAGAGAAAAGTCTGGGTTACGGAATAACTCTGCAATTCGCAATTATTCGTTTTGTTCTGTATATATATTTCTTAAAGATGAATGTTTTTGCATGAGAAAGAAGAGTTAATTGCAGGTTAATTTTTGTTTTTGATCATGAGTATGTGGTGTTGAAAGGTATCATGGAATAAGGTGTTACTTCACACCCCTTGTCATCCAAAGGTTAGAGGAAAGAAATGGTGGAAGATCCTAAATTATTCTGTTTCAGTTTCTATAATCCAACTTCTCCATGCTTTTTTAACTTCATTCTTTTTCACTGTTTGCGAAAACCTACAGCTAGTAGTAGAACTTTTCTTTTGATTGTCATTTTGCTTGTTTTCCATCGGCAGTTGTTTGATCTTGAGTTTCGATACTACGGCTCTTAAGAGTAGTCATATTCTATATTTGTGAAATACCCCAAACCTTGATATGTGGTTTAAATATCAAACTATGTTATATAAAGGCTAAAAATTGCCTTAGAAACATCAGTGAACAATTTAAACCATAGTAAATGCAATAAAACGCTAAGATACAGTTTGAGCAAAAACATGCTCTAAGCTATGAGTGAACTTGGTTAGGACCCAAAGAGCCTACCAAGACTTAATAATATTCAATTATGATTTAATAGGGCTAATTAAGTCCTTAGGAAACCTTGGTAGACATTGGAACCAAACAAAACATAAATAAATACCTTAAAGTCAATAAGAGCAAGATGTGCTCTAAGCTTGGGATAAATTTGTAAAAGACCTAATGGTCATACCCATACCTTATAAATATGTTAATGAACATATTAAATCAATTAATAAAGAAAACCAAGCTTGAAAACAAGTTAAAACACAAAGAGTGCTTTAAGGAGTCTTAAAGCACGTTTTTGAAAAATTGTCTTGTAAATGAGTTTTGAATGGCTAAATGCCCATCATTACTCTTTAATTAACATGTGTACTATATAGTATCACATTTGGAAGTCTATATCAGTGGGAAATCAAAAATTTCACTTTTATGTGCCTTGTTTTGTGAATAGTGATTTTTATAAGCTAGGTTGTAACATATATTGTTATAAGTAATTAAATTGGTCAACAAAGACTATTATACCCTTCACTAAAAGGGGGGCCGGTTTTTAAGTGTGGTGACTCACCACTCTTGTTAACATATCAAATAAGTAAAGTAAGCTTAAAGTAAAGTACTATTTTGCTTTATAACATAAATATCTCCAAAAGCAAACTTACCTTCTCATTCTCTTCTTTTCTTTCATTTCACACGGTTTCTTCATCTTCTCCTTTCCTCCATTTACGATTTGCTACAGCTCCATCTCTTCTCCATCTTCATTTCTTTACCAAATCCAACTCCATGCTCCAAATCAAATTCTAAGACCATATTTGTCTTAGTTAGACCAAGCTCTACACTTCTATCTTTTCAAATCTTCAAGAACTCAATTTTGATGCCATGAAGATTCACCATTGAAGGAGCTTGAGCTCACCTTTCCACATATTCTTGCTCTCCTTTGCTTCAAGGTAAGGAAACTCAAAGAAAATCCATGTTTCCTCCACGTTTTCATGTTGACCGAAAATTCACCTCACAATGGTGCTTTCACCTTGCTTGTTTTAGCTTCATTTGAATCTTCCAAGGGCTAGGAGGAGTCCTCTCTTGATACTTGTTCAAGCTCTTTTCCAATTCCAATGTAAAACAATTACCTTAATGTGTTAAAACAATATGTGTAACTAGGGTTTACAATGAGATGAAGCATAAAGCTTATATACTCATTTCAATGTTGGTATATTGTTTAGTAGTTGACAAGGAAAGAAATGCCTTACCAGTTTATAAGGAAACAAGAAAGAAGTTTGAGTGGAAAAGAGGTAAATATGCTATCTCAATGTGGTTTAATGCCTTAGGAGAAATGAGCTTATGATGCTTGTTAAAACTACCTAATGAGCAAATGGTGAATGACTTAGTAAGGTGTTCTCAAGGAGACTAGTAAAGGAACATATGTCTTAGTGTGTGTAATTGCAGGTCAAAGGCTTATATATTGTGGAAATTCAGTGTTTAAGGTTTATGCAATTTAAGGGCCTAAGAGCCATGTTATTTAAGGGCCTAAGTGCCAAGCAATTTAAGTTATGCACTATATTGTGATGTAGTGCTAAATGTGTGAAGTTTGTGTATAAAAATGTGTTTGATGGATTTTAGGTGTTTTTGAATGAAATAAGGTAAAAACCTAAGTGTTTGGATGTGAGTATATGCAAGAGAAGCTATGGCAAAATTTGGAAAATGTGCAAGAAGTTCTAAGTGTTTTAAGAAAGTTTTGGTGAACTAGGAAGTTGTTTAAGGTTTAGGTAATGTTGATATCCAAGGAATAAGTGATGTTTAGGTAAGATATGAAAAAGGAGGTTTAGTTAGTAAGAAAAGAAGCTTGAGAGATGATGTTAAGGTGTAGAGGAAACACCTTGGTATAGTGGTCATTATAGGTAAAATACCACTTAGAAATCTTAAGGAGAAAACAATATAAGTGTTAGGAATTTTGGTAAGAAGAGAGTAAGTGTTTAAAGAGTTATAAAATGAGTTTTATGGATGTTATATGAAGGGTTAAGGGTGCCAAATGATGTTAGAACACATTAGGAGGCTTGAGGAAAAGTTTGGAGAAAGTTTGACAAGTTTTGGACAACTTCTGATGTTGTCCGACCCAGTGGTCCGACCCAGGGTGGGTCGGACAGCCTCTGTTAAGTTACCCGTTGATGTTTCTGGAATGGTCCGACCCAGATGGTTGGGTCGGACATGGGTCG
Organism: Limonium bicolor; assembly: GCA_023374045.1. Classification (NCBI taxonomy): domain Eukaryota; kingdom Viridiplantae; phylum Streptophyta; class Magnoliopsida; order Caryophyllales; family Plumbaginaceae; genus Limonium; species Limonium bicolor. The sequence continues at coordinate 317,641,915 of CM041778.1, read as the reverse complement.
GACATGTGTGCTCTAAGTCTCTGGAATGGTCCGACCCAGATGGTTGGGTCGGACATGGGTCGGACATGAGTATTTAGCAGACGGGAAAAGTTTCTGGAATGGTCCGACCCAGCTGTGGGTCGGACGGTGGGTCGGACGGCCCAAAATTAAAAAAAAAAGACAATGTTGTAAAGAGAATCAAAGTGATATTTTGGTATTAGAATATGCCTAAGTTTATGTATGAAGTTTGGGTAATCAATGGATGAAGAGAATAGATGAAACAAGACTTGAAAATGTCATATTTGGGATTCTGTTACAGTGGTCCGGGACCTAGGTAGTGGATGATGTCCCGGACCATACACAAAAAAGGGCCGAGAGTTTCACCAATGTTCTGGTCCGGGACTTGGGGGCAGTACAAGGTCCCGGACCAGTCTGTAAAATCACCCGAGAGTTTCATTAAGTGTTGGTCCGGGACTTAAGGTAAGGACCAAGTCCCGGACCACTCTAAAATTGTTGTTTTAGGTTATTAAAAGATGTCTAATGACGGGGATTGATGGGTAATGATGTTATAAGGTTGTGTAGGACATGTCAGGTGAGTTATAGTCACAATTTGGTGGGTGGAAAGTGTATTAAAATGTGAGAGTAAAACAAGTTAAAATGTCAAGTTATTTAACTAAGTTAACGGGGAAAAATTATAAGCATTAGACATTAAATAATCAAGCAACCCCGATGTTAATAAAAACACATGTGATGTTAACAGTTGTTCGAGAATTGCTCGAGGAACATAAGTGGACGTGGTAAAGTGGACTCCGGTGACAGGTATGGTTTTCTTGCAACCTGTGTCCTACCGGATTACACCGGCTTGTATGCCAATGTGTTTTTCTGTATGTTTGCCACGTTGTAAGATGAAACATGTAATGAGTTTACAGTAATTCATATATGTGGCGTGTTCAACTCCGATACCATTTAACCTCGGCAGTGTTAACCTTAGTTAACTGAGTCTAGGATCACATGAGAGTTCGGTATTCGGGTAAACGACCCGAACCATGGGACGTACTAACCACGGCTATGCGTGTGTTAATTGTGTGATATGTGTATGTGAATGTAGGGATCTCCCTTGTGTGTTTAACCCAGTTGTAATACTGTATGTTGTGTAGTTGTGACAAACTCCACAGTGGGGTTCTAACTAATATCTAAAGTAAGTATGTACTAACAGTAGTGAGGAATCCGGTTAGGCCGGTCGCGCGTTGTTTGGGAGAGGGTATCCTTCTTAGCCTTACCCTTCTCTTTGTTATGGTTGTTTCCCTCACGGGTTATGATCTCCCATTAGCTTACTCCAAAGCTTAGCTATTCTGACTTATGATCGGTTTAGGGGGAACATGTGTTTGTGTGGTGTGTTCGGGCCTCTAAACCCGAACCATCTTAACTTAAGTTACTCGTCCGACTATTAGGACGGTAATGAGTGTTGTTGTTATTGTATAACGAGCTTACCATGAGGGTGACACCATTCTCTAGGCTCACCAGTGAATTAACTATGTTTGGGTCGGTTCCTAAGAGGACCGTTCCCGTTATGTTATGTGATGTTGTTGTAAAGTAAATCCTATTGTGATGTTATCATGTGCACATGGAAACGTGAAGGGTGTTGTTATGTTTGGTTATGTGAGGAACATTATATGTTATAAAATATGGAGTGTGTGGATCATGGAAATGAATCCCAGTGTGTGATAAGAGGCGTTTAAGGATAACCCGATTTAAGGGTAGATGTCGTCTATTAAGGAAGAAGCTCCAATAGAGGAGAAACACTCTAGGAATAATGAATACCATGAGTGACTTATCAAATAAGGATATATTATCCGTTTGTTGAGCCCATTGAGGCGAAATGTTATGTGTTGTGTGTTTACTGTTACATGCATGATTTAAATATAATCAACCGCATGCTAAGACGACAATTAGTTGTGCGTGGCCCGGTAGCATGTGGGATGCGGGATTACCATACCAGCAAAGGTGCTGAGCCCCTTGGGGGCCACCCTTTCTCTTCTTTTCCTATTTCAGGTACAGAGAGCTGGAAGGCGTTCGAGAGTAGGATGGGGTAGTCATTGTACATGGGTATTCATTTAAGTGTATATATACAGTAGGTGTAGTAAGACCGATATTGTTGTCGGCATCAGTTTATAAATACTCGGTATAGTTGAAAGGTGTATGTTGTTGTTGTTAATGGAAAGGGATAATAATGTGTAGTTGCTCGGGAATTTAGCCCATCAGACCGGTACAATGTATATGGATTAGCCTTGTTAGCCACGTGGGTGGCTAACGGCGTGTAACACCAACGAGTTAAGTAATGTGATGAGGTTTGTATTTCCGCTGCAGTTTATTGTAAGTGTGTTAATGTTGGATGGGGTGTTACAATTTGCTTGAGGACAAGCAAAAGCTAAGTGTGAGGAAGTTTGATAAGTGTAAAATATATCTATTCTTAGGACTTTAATTCTTCTTATTTTGATAATAATTCATGTCATATTTCTCACTTATCATATGTTTTTCCTACTATTTATATTTTGATATGAACTGATATATTTTTTGTGTTAGATGCAGGTAAAAGTCTTAAAATTACATATTGCCTCGTTAAGATTACAACACAACAAATGAACGATTTTCACCACATGACATTCATCTTCATGTAGTTGGTTTTACTAATGATTATATTTACCACCATCTTATAGTTATGACTACGTAAGCACCTGCAGGTTAAAGAAATTCATGCACTCTCAACATTCGCTGATGGCTGCAACATTCAGAGCACTCACGTGAATTCATCATTTGTCCATCATGAGGTTGCACATACCGTATTATATCACATTTACGATATTATTCAGTTCACCACGTTGAACGCTGCGTTTGAGGAAAAATAAAGCAAATGAAAATGTGATCGCTGTTGTATAAGTACGAGAGTTAGGGCTACGAAGGGTGGCTCGCACGCCCCATTACGGCGCTCAGCGCCTCTGTTCCATTCTTTTCTGCGATTGAACATCATTCTCCATCACCGCCCAGCTTCTTCATTCGCACACCCTCAATTACCACATCATAGCCATCATCCATCCACCACAATTCTGTCGCCAATTTCATTCGACATATCACTTCCCGAGTTATCCATCATCCACCGTACACCACCATACCCACACCACTTTCACGAACCTGCTCACCATTCGCCACCAGCCATCCTTTGACCAGGCGCAATTCATCAACCGCAGACAGGAATCGACAAGTCAACCATCAGTGCGTGCAAAACAGAAACAAAATCAGAGTGAAATTCTGGAATCCATCCTTTGTTATTTTCTGTTATTTGCTACAAGTTATTTTATGTTATTTTTAGTTGTTTATGTTTATTAAAACCATGAGTGAGTAGTTTTATTTAGCTTCCCGAGTTGGGAAGTGACCCTATTTCTTGACGATTATGTTTTATTAATTTTCCGTAAAATTTTATTATTATGATTAGTTTGATTCCTGTTCTTAATATGTTTTAGTTATCTGGCCAATAATTAGAACAATTCTTGTAGTTTTCTAATCAACATGCGAGAGCTGAGATAGTTAACTAGACATAGGAAGTCGAACCTGATTAATGACTAGAAGCGTGATCCCGCCTATAGGTTAATCGGACTCCAATAGAAACTGTACTTTATGTGATTAATTATGTCCCGATTAGAGCATTAGTCTGTTGCTAGTTCTAGCAATTAATTAGGGTTCGTTAGACTTAGCCGTTGACGAATTAATTAAAGTTTCTGAGTTAATTATAAGGGAAGAATTAATAATAAAATCTGAGGAATTAGGTGATCAGAACAACTCGGGAAACGTCTTTTAATTATTATATTTTTAATCCGTTATTTGTTTTATTTACTTGTTTGTTTTATTTATCCTTTTAATTCCTTTATTTACTTAATTTATTTTATTTGCTTTATTATTTTATGTTAGTTTGTTGAATCATTTATTTTTATTAAATTAATTAAAACCCGAAAAAGTGACATTTCTTGTTTTTCTTAGTTTAGTTTCTCAGTTAGTAAATAAATTGTCGGTTAATTGAACGAGGTCCCTGAGATCGACAACCCACTCATTCACTATACCCGCAAAACGATAGGTACACTGCCAAGGTAGAAGTAGTCACATATTTCTACTACAACACACACATTAAGGGGTTAGTTTAATATGTTCTTTACTTAGGCTTGAGGGTTTCTACCTCGCTATGCCTTACTCAATTACTCATTGTCTTACCCACTCTCTTGGGTTCTCCTACTCACAATCTCGACAAGTTCTACAATACTCAACTCAAGGCTCAACACTCAAGCTACCAACTCAATATGCACATACTCAATACCGAACTCATTACTCAAGTTCTCAATCAATACTCAATACTCAAAGGCATCTTTTAAGTCTTAGCCACGACCTCCGCGCAAGGTCATACACAAGACCCACCACCGGGCTTACAAATACAAAAGGAGCTATGCATTTAGCTCCTCAAGTTCACAAATGTCCAGTTCTCTACAGGACTACTCAATTTCCCCAAACTCCTCTTCGAAGTCATTTCACAATCTCATGGATTAGCCTAGAGGTATCTCTCTTGATAATATCTATTGGCTTAGGGAATTCCTCAATGTCTAGTATTCTAAGATTTAGGGTTTTACCCAACTTATCGAATACTCTTATGTTCGGGACATTGTTCATTTTAGTTGGTTCCTCTCATCGGGGTTCGACTATCTTTCTAAGGGGTTTGGTGATCCCTTACCATACTTTATTTCTCTCAAGGTTCAAGTTTGAACACTCCTCAATCCTCTAAATAGAGGTTACTTAATACTCCCACCATTATTAGTTTTGTGCATTAAGTCAATTCGGTTCTCTACCGTTATCGGGAGTTTACTAATTCCCGTACAATTCTCTCACGTTCTAGTGAGTTCGTAGTTTGTATTATCATTTCTTGGTTTGATAGTTTTAGTGGGTTTCCCATTTCGTTAATTCACAACTTGACTCTTTCTCGAGTTTCTTACCAAACAAGACTCAACTATGAGTCGATCTACAATACACAATCAACATGCAAGCAACTCATTCGCAATTCACCCATTTCATGAATTATACAAACTTTAGTTAAAAATACTGAAATACCCCATACCCAAGTATACTAAGTAAACATCAATTCATCACCATGACAGCCAATTAAAATAAAAGAGGAAGGAGTAAGGAAAAAGGCTATTCACCTTTTATTAGACAAATATCTTCTTTAGCCTACCTCTCTCCTCTCTTCTTCATTTCTTTCTTCTTCCACCGATTTTCTTCTTCTTCTCTCTGTTCTAAAGCCGTCCAAGCAGCACCCATGGCACCACCATCTTCATTTGTCCACCAAATGTTCATCTTAGCTCCAAATCAAAAACTAAGCATATATTTCTCTTAGTTAGACCAAGGCCTTGCTTCCTATCTTTTCAAAGTTGGAAAACCTTCATTTTAGAGCCATAGGAAATCGTAATTGAAGGGGGAAAACTAGCTTGAGGTGTTCATTAGCTTCTCCATTCATTCAAGGTATGGAAAATATAAGAAAAACTAAGTTGCCATCACTTTCCCTTCGTAACCGAAATTCATCTCTTCATGGGACCTTGTTTTATCTCTTGTTCTAGCTTGATTCTATTCTCCAAAGACTTGAGGAGGTCTTGCCTTGCTTCATTATGAAAGTCATTCCAAAATTCAAAGGTAAACATACACTTTTAAGCTTTAAAACACATATTTTAACCTAAGAATGGATTCTATGAGTTCAGGCATATTGCTTAGTGCTCATTAGATTATTTGGATGTGGATTAGAACATGGGCAAGAGGATTGAAGTCCTTGCCGAAATCCAATCAAGAAAACCTAAGGAGGGAAGTAAGAGAAGCTTGAGGAAAATAAGGTAAATTGCTTACCTAATGGTGGTTTAAGGTTTTAAGGGATGAGATTTGGATAAGTACCAATGTAGCTTTAAGCTTATATTAGGTAATGGGTTATATAACCTAGGAAAAAGAATTTAAACAAGCTTATGAACTTGTGGTTAAGGAGCCAATGGAAATGAGTTAGTAAGATAAGCTTAAGGTGAATTAAGAAAACACTTATATTGCTATGGGAGCATTGTTGTGTGTATTTGCAGGTTGAAAGCTTTTATATGTGGGAAATTCAGTGTTTAAGTCATTTAAGGGCCTAAGAGCCATGTTATTTAAGAGCCTTAGTGCTATGCAATTTAAGATTATTGCACTATATTGAACTCATTATGAATGAGTTGATTTGGGTGAGAAAATATGATGAGAAAGGATTTGATGTGTGTGAGATGATTTAATGAGGAAAACAATGCATTTGGGCATGATAATATACTAGAGGAGCTATGACGAAATTTGAGTAGAAAACAAAGTGTTTAGTGGTGGTTGTGAGTTGATATGACCTAGGATTTACTATGAGTCATTAAAGGAAATTTGAGTCAAAATGAGTTAACTAAGGAGTTCTTGAGTTTAGAATGGCCTAGAGTTGTCTAGGAAGAATTAGAGGATTGGTGGGTGTTTTGAACACACCAAAGTCATGGTATGAGGAATGGTAGGACTCGTGCAAAAATTTCGAGGGAAAAAGGTGTATAATGCTTTAAGATGATTTAGGTATGAACTAGGGAATATAACAATGAGAGTTTTGGGAAGCTTGTGTAAGTGGTGATGATGCTAGCGGTAGATTAATAAGGTTTTAGGTTAGATGTAATGAGTGGACTTAGGTGATGGCAGTGAAAATCGAAGGAGAATGTGGTAAATTGTTAAGGAAATGACTAGGAAGGAATAAGGGTGTTTAACCATGAGTATGGTGTGTAAATTGAGTAAATGAGATGGAAATGTCTAAGGAGGGTGTAGCATGGTCAAGGTAAATGAAGAACAATGCTAAGGTGCTAAGAGGATGAAAAGAAATGTATAGGTATGTTTAGGAGTTTAGGAATGATGTGTAACAAATGGAAAGGAGAGAGATTTGTGCATGGAGATGCAAGATGACCTTGGAAGGTTTAGCAAAGGAAAGATGGGTGAATGATGATATTTGAGGAGTAGTTGTATTGGTGGAAAGGAAACACTTTGGCTAGTTGAAGTTTTAGACAAGATTTACATGTTTGAAGTGTAAGGAATTAAGTTATAAGTGTTAAGAGTTTAGTAAGAACTTGAATAATGATCAAGGAATTTGGAGGTGATTTGAACCATGAATTAGGAGGGGCTTAAGTGCTAAAATGGTGTTAAAACATGTGTGAATACATGGGGAAAGATTAGAAGAAGATTGGACAAAAGAACAAGTGAGGAAAGAGGTTCAAAACTGTAAAATTTGACAGTTTAAAGTGTGGTTCGGGACTTGGTCCTTGGATAAAGTCCCGGACCAGCACTAAAAACCTGCCGAGAATCAACTTCAGAAGTGGTCCGGGACCTAGGTCAGGTACAAAGACCCGGAACGCCCCATTATTATTGCCGAGAGTTCATTTCAGACATTGGTCCGGGACCTTATGTCCGGACCATGTCCCGGACCAGGGTAATTTACAAAGAAAGTGTGGTTTTTCAATGGAGAATGGTGGGGGCTTGTTAGAGAATGTTATTATAAGGTTGTTAAGAGTTGTTTGGTGGAGTTTTAAAGCCATTGGAGGTGTGAACAAGTGTGAGTTAAAATGAGAAGTAAGTAACATAAGTGGTTAAGGTTGAACTACAATGACTTAGTGGTATTTAGTTGGAAATCATTAGTGATTAAGTAAGCTAGGTTAATTAAAAGTGATTAACCACCCAATTCAATCAATGTTTTAGGGTTTGAGAATTTGGAATCCGGAGGATAGTAAGCAACCGAACGACCAACGGTGAACGGTACAGTCTTTCTTGTGACCTGCTTGCTAACGAGGTGTCCCTCGGCTTGTGTGCTATTTGTTTTTGTGTGCCCACTAAACAAGATAAAGCATGCAACCGGAATATTATGTTGTTGTATTGTTGTGTGATGTTTGAAAACTAACACAACTTACCGTGAGAACTTACTAACTAATGTTTAGTAAAGAACTGTGTGAGATTAAGGAACACTCCCAAATATTGTTTTATTAGTAACAGAAAGAGGTTAACTAACAAACATTGACTTTGAGACTTCTACTAACTGGAACTTGGGGGAGAGTGAGGAATCCGGAATGGTACCGGCACATGTGTATTGGGGGAGGTTGGTATACTTTTCAGATACCGACTTCCAAATATGACTTGTCTTCGGACTCGTTGCCTAGAGTCGACATATAGACTCGACCTCCTTGGACTACTTGTTGTAGGAGGGAGGCATACTAAGATGGCGTGGGGGATCTAGCCTACATCCCCAACAATTTACGAAATGTTGTTTATTGTCGGTAACGGTACTGCTGCTGGCTAGGGTTAATCAAGCTCTACAAAAATAAACAACGAACTAAGGGCTAACCAGTTCTAATAAGAGAACGGTTGACTTAATTAAGATAAGGTTGAAAAAAATACAATCATTTCTATTTAAAGAATGGTTGTATTCTAAGACTGAGATAAGGATTAAGATTAAGGTAAGAGAAGGTTGGACCGAGATTAAAAGGAAACATAACTTAAGGAGTTAAATGATTAACTCACTAATTAAGGGAACGTTTTAAGTCGTTCATTGTGTTTGATCTCTGATTGTTCATATGTGGCTTGTTGTTTATTGCACCTTCTATTATGTTGTGCATCTAATCAACCTCCATGCTATCGACAATTAGTCGTCATAGCAATTTTGTTGACCCCCTTTGGGGGCTGTTTTTATTTCGCAGGTGAACAACAGAAGGCGACAATACTGAGAGTAGGATCGGGTAGAATTTACTTCGGGTTGTCTTCTTTTATTTGTGCGAGTTGTGCCTGTACACTCGTTTAGTGATTGGTATGAGATGTAGTAAGTTGTGTACGATGTAATGAGATATGAAGAATTTGTACTGAGGATATGTAATAATTAAGATTTAGTATACTAATGTTCAATATATACTGATTGTCAGACCGTGGCAAGGTCCTGGAGTGTATTTAATTCCGCTGCAACGTTTGTATATATGTTGTTAAGTTGCGATAACCACGATTGGATTGAGATGGGGTGTTACAAAAAGTGGTATCAGAGCGTAATTACGCTCTGATGACAGGAATTACCAAACTTAGGAGAATACTAAGGTTGAGTTTGAGTTATGGGTTAAGGGTTGAGTGATAGAGCGAGAGGTGCGCTAGTTAGGACTTCCCAGTGTTTACCAGATATCCATAGTACCTAGACCTGCCCTCCACATCCCTAACCTTGAATACGTGGTACAAACGCCAGAGAGAAGAAAGCCTTCTCTTACTCGGGGAAACCCGATTTGGCAGTTAGATAATAGTAAGCAATACGAGGAACATCTTGCTGTACAACAGTTTACAAACTTGGAGGTTTTAACTGGATCACAACGTGGAAATAGGCGCTACCAGTAAGAGAACGGAAATTACCAGAAACATGGGTCGGCATGCTACGCAGTCGACATAACCCGCCATACCAATAATAAGAAAGGCACTACGAGTGCAATGGAGAGGAAAAGATAAGCGACATGAGTACCGGACAGTGGTCCGAATGAGCATAGCAGTGGGATAATACATAACATGAGAATTAAGACTACCGAAAGGTCCAGTTAGAAACGGGAACTCCAAACCCCATACAATGAGAAAGGTTACAAAACCTGGCCGACATAGTGTAGGCAATGATAAAAACGCGTACAAACTGTATATCGGAATAGGACTACGATGTAGTGCCCAAAGGATAATCACTACTTAGTGACCCCGATATAATATGTGGAAACGGGAGCGAGGATTAAGACATAAGTACATAAGAAGGGGGTTCCCTCAGAAAGAGGAATGCCCTGATAAGTGATAGCGCTGTCAAACCAACCAGGAAACTGTCGGATGGCTAGTTATCCAAAATAAGAGAACATCGAAGGAGTCCCGAGGACTACCAAAGACACATAAACTAGTTAAAAGTACCACTACCGACGCACATAGTACCGGTAGCCCATCTTGCATGGCGCACTTGCCATAGCAAGTGCTACCACAGTCAAGCTACACGGAAAGCCATCATGGCGAGATAGTAGAACGCTACAGTTGTAGTACATATTAATACCGGATTGCAAATCCATAAGAAGGGGAGAATGAGACCTTGGAAAGGTCTGATAGCCTGACCATGATGAGATGAGTCAACACACCAGTCAACAGGGAGCTGAACGTGGACGGAATACTAAATGATATAAAATTTTAACAACAGTACAACCTACTACAACAACCAATAGTACAGTAAGAACACCAATCCCGAACACTGAAGGACAAACCTAAGAGATTGCTCAGTAATGCGAGCAAAACACTATGTAGGAGATAACATACAAGGAATGTTTGATAAGATGCCATTGAGACGGTTGACACAACGTGTTCCAGCAAGAACGGGATAGAACTCCCGAGATGATCACTAAGAATACCAGCAACAAACATTCTTCGCAGAAGATGTTAATAAACCCCGGAAACAGGGATAGAGCAAATGAACTTAAGCTATAACCTACCAAGGATCAAAGACATACAACCCCGAAAGAGGAAAGCTTAGAGAACTACCCCCACAGAGTGGGCACAGTCGAGCCGAACAAACTAATGAACGACAGTTAGTATTGTTTGCCTAACTCATTAACACCCAAGTATGACTAATCATTGACGGGTGGCGTAGTCAACAAATATTGAACGAAGCGTTGACATGGAAGCATAAGATGACAAGATGATATCCAACTTAGACACAGTAAGGCAGACTCCTAATACGAACCTAACCTTGATTGCTAAAAGACATAAGTCTATTAAAATGACAGTATTGTCAAAGACACTAAGTAACCTCAGATCACCTGAATAAACTTCCATAGCAGGATGCAGCAACTTACCATGAATCCCGGTACTACATTTAACATGTAACCTAACGGTTGAGAGAATTCAAGAGCTAGAATCTTATGAGGATGACAAACAAATGAGTAAGAGTACAAGGAGTGATCCAAGCACCGGCTCTCACCCAATGACATTAATCACTAAGAGCCTACGAGCCAAGAATGTTAACCACATTAGAGCCCGAGGCGCTGTAAGTTGTAGGAGAGCTTATTTAAGCCATGAAGGAACTACAATTCGTAGATATGAACGGTTATCAAACCTATAACTTAGATTGTGGAAAATATTGCCATGAAAGGGCACCAATGAGAATAATGAGATAGTACATTGTCAAGAGCGGAGAACGAACCATTCCTTTTAGGGTGGGGATACCTCTCCTTATTGTGAGTCCATGAGTGGGAATAAACCCCTCAAACAGGGTTTTCACTTATTAGAGATAGAATACGCTTTTTTTAGAGAATGGAAATTGTAAACCTTGAGATTAGCTTAGAACATACTAGATATACTTGAGTAATAAGGAAGACTGCAGACACAGATCTCATATCTAACACCCAGGATTTAAGAATCAGTAATCGTCAAAGATAAATGTTGTGAGTACACATTATGGCACGTCAAGTGATCAAGGCTCAGAAGAGCTTGTGATTAAACAGATGACTTATTCAGTAACCAGTTGAATTACATGGTAAATGACATCATGAGGGATGGAAGAACGTGAGAGAGACTGACCTACTTACGAACCTGAGATTGAAGTAGAACACCTTCATGTTAAGAGATAACCATTTTACAAGACAGTACGACAACCGCCAAACACCAAAACTAGAGAACCCCCAGTGTGTTTACACCAGGAAGGAATTGAGTATAAGATAAGATGTTAGAATTAATTAGTAAGTAGTTGCACCATCAATAGGCAATAGAGTAAAGGCCAACTACCACGGTAGTAGTGTCATGAGTACAATATTTATATAAGGGGATTAAGTCATGGTGCGCAGTAAAGCGACCATTATACATAAACCGTCAAATATTGACACTGAGGCAATTGGAACCATGAGCTGAGACCGATATAAGTAAAGAAATAAGATGGTAGACGAACTGTGCATTGACGCCAGTAGTCGATGTTGTGTGACGTAAGATTTCATAAAAAACATAGTAGAAAAAACATGAGAAACAAGATAAGAGGCTCTATGGAAAGAGACCTCAGTTACTAAGAGATCGAGTCAGTATGGAATACAGAAAGGAGATAGAGCATACCTTACCCAAGAACACAGTAAATGGATTTCCCTTGATTAAGTTCAAGAAGAACAATAAGTGTTATCATGGACAATGAAGAGGAGATCGACAATAGAATACTTCATAATTAACAATAGCTAAATGTGTGACGGATACTACGAGTTTACTAAAATGAGATGTGGGACGACTGCACCCCACAGGGGCTTGTAGGCGTGACAAACTCATTTATGAGTTAGTCAGGTAAGTAGTAATGTACCAGTAAGGTACCCCATGCATGTAGACGAGTGGTGTAAGGAACACGGGAAGTAGTCGACTCCGTACCATGGTCAACAACGCAAGATCAGACATGAGCAGTTACTACCACAATCAGTTGAAGAGAAGGAACTTAGTGGGATCAACGACACAAAGGAATCAGAAAACCCATTTCAGATAGAAGATAATTAAGAACTATGAAGTGCGAGGAGCACGGATTATTAAATACAGACATTGGACATGTCTTAAGAAGTTAAGGATCAAACTGTAAAGCGCAATAAGCACTAAACAATAGTTTCAGAATAAGAATCATCCTCAGACCAAAGGTCAGAGGGAAAGAACGATTTAGACACTAGAGAGAACACTAAGAGTATAAACGTAAGATCTCCAGAGAGACTAGATAGATAGGTTACAACTCATTAAGGCCGTGTATAATTAAAGACAACATGCGTCCATTGAGAGATCAATATTTTTAAACCGTAAGAAGGCACAAGGATATACAATACTATGAAGGATAAGAAAGGCAGTTAGGCCTTAGATTATCAGAGTCGCGCAGCGGAAGCTAGCAGATCAGTACCTTTGAGATTAGACCAAACTAAGTTAAGAAACTGGTATATATACCGATAAGAATCCTCGATACAGAGACTAAGCCATTAACATAGTTATGACCCTCTGATCGAATTATAAGTGAGATAGATGACATGGAAGCTAGAATGCTTGGTGAGAATTAGACATCTTGAACCTATGTTCAAGGATGATATAATGTTGATTACATGGGCGTAATCCATTTTAACGGGGGGTAGAGCAAAAACCGCTTAGCGTATGTTTATGTACTGAGTACGTAAACTACGGTGTTCGTAGCATAAAAGAAATTGAGAATTTGTTTTACATAAACATTTCGAAATTAATTATGGTTATTGCGCATAGAAGATGCGAATACCATACGTATTAAGTATCTATCTTGTTAACCCGGGTGTGAGTACAAGTTAAGAGAATTAGTGAAGAGGATTAAGGAGACTTAAGGAATAAGGAATATATGAAATATGAGTCGATATGAAAGTATGTGTGAGATAAGAATAAGATAACACTATGAGATATTATTTGATATGAGTATGAGTTAGGAAATAGTAATGCTATGAGGTACAAGATGGTGAGAGTTGGTATGAGACTGATATAGAACTTAGTAGGGATGAGAGCCTTGAGGTAATTACTAAGAGATGAATTGGGAATGTAGATGGACTGAGTCCACACCTTTGAGATGTAATGATTACGACTAGGATACACTAAAAAGATAGAAAATTGGAAATGAGTGAATATTTGATGTTTGAAAATGACGTGGGAGGTGGAACTTGATTTTCTAGGGATCAAGGGAAACCGAACACAAATTGGGGTGGAAGGATAGTTCAACACTGATGCTGATCACATCAGGGTTGGATAATTCCTGAAACTCCCTACAAGTGGTCATTTGGATAAAATGAAATTGGAGTTGATTGTATTTTTAATTAGAGGAATTATTCCTCACATGACCTCGTAAAAAGGATTTCCTTTTTATTGAGTCTCGCCCATGAAGTCGAGGACGCATGAGCCTTTGTCTTCGGACCGGTGACATGGGGAGAGTAGAGTTGTTTGGTATTCTAGCCCATGGTGGCGAGGATGAATGACCCTTTGTCTACGTACCGGTGACATGGGAGAATACGATAAAAATTATGTGATTGTTTTAATCATCAAAAGGAACAAAGGGAATTTCGAGTGCTATACATGCTTAAGTATGTTGTGTGATATTTGAGTACAAGTATGTGACAGACCTAATGAGTCAATGAGTTTAAGTACATATAAGCATGATCTATATGATCTATGGAATGAGGTAAGCCATGTATTCTAATAAAATAAGATGCATGGGAACTTTGGGGACAAAGTTCTTTTAAGGGGGGTAGATTGAAATACCCCAAACCTTATTATACTAAGTAAACATCAATTTATGATCTAATAAGGCTAAAGCATGCCTTAGAAACATTGGTAGACAATTTAAACCAAGGAAGACACAAGAAAACGCCATAAGGGCGATTTAAGCAAAAATGTACTCTAAGCTTGGAGTGACTTTGATTAGCACCCAAATATCATTATAAGACCTTACTAACATGCTAATGGAAATTTTAAATCAATCACGAAAGAAAACCAAGCTCCAAAACAAGCTTAAACACAAAATGTGCTTTAAGACTCCTCAAAGCACCTTTTTGAGAAATTGTCTTAGAAATGAGTTTTGAGTGGCTAAATGGCCATGATTACACCTTAATCAACATGTGTACTAATTTGTATCACATTAGGAAGCCTAAATCAATGGGAAACCAAAAAGTTCATGAATATGTGCACCAATTAGTGAATAGTGCTCAAATAGTGCTAGTTTTGACTTAAGTCAAATTTAATTAGTTAAATGGCCAAACAAGGCCTTATGTATGTTAATTATGGATGGGGGCGGTTTTAGTAGTGGTGAGTCATCACCATTACAGCCAATTAAAATAAAAGAGGAAGGAGTAAGGAAAAAGACTATTCACCTTTTATAAGACAAATATCTTCTTTAGCCTACCTCTCTCCTCTCTTCTTCATTTCTTTCTTCTTCCACCGATTTTCTTCTTCTTCTCTCTGTTCTAAAGCCATCCAAGCAGCACCCATGGCACCACCATCTTCATTTGTCCACCAAATGTTCATCTTAGCTCCAAATCAAAAACTAAGCATAGATTTCTCTTAGTTAGACCAAGGCCTTGCTTCCAATCTTTTCAAAGTTGGAAAAGCTTCATGTTGGAGCCATGGGAAATCGCCATTAAAGGGGGGAAAACTAGCTTGAGGTGTTGTTAGCAGAAATATATGTTACTATATCTCTACCTAGGCAGTCTACCTATCGTTTTGTGGAATAGTGAATTGAGTGCGGTTGTCGATCTCAGGGGCCTCGTTCAATTAATTGACAATTTATTTACTAACCGAGAAAACTAAACTAAGAAAACAGGAAATGTCACTTTTTCAGGTTTTACTTAATTTAATAAAAAGAATGACTAAACAAACTAACATGAAATAATGAAACAGTAAAAAGATAAAAGTAAACTAAATAAAGAAATTAAGATTGAATCTAAAGAAGCACCCCGGATTGTTCTGCAAACCTTCACTTTCTAATATATTAATAAACTCTTCCCTAATTCTACAATAAACTCAGAAACTATAATTAATTCGTCAATGGCTAAGTCTAACGAATCCTAACCAGTTGCTAGAACTAGCAGCAGACTTGTGCTCTCACCCGGACACAACTAATCGCATAAAGAACAGTTTCTATTTGAGACTGATTAACCTATAGGCGGGATCACGCTTCTAGTCATTAATCAGGTTTAATTCCTATGTCTTGTTATCTATCTCAGCTCTCGCGTGTTGATTATAAAACTACAAATATAGCTTTAATAATTGATTAGAGAATTAAAGCGCATGAAAAACTGGAATTAAACTACTGCATTAATGAATTAGTAAAGAGATTACAAAATAAATATAAAGATTCAGTTTACTACCCCAATCCGGGGAGCAAGTCTAACTACTCAAACATGACTCTAAAAATAACAAAAACAATAAAGGAATAACATAATGACATATTAGATAAAAGGGAAGAAGAAACTCTGTTAGAAGATCCTGCTCTACCCTCTGTTGTCACATGTCTCTGTATTAATCTTCTGTCAGAAAGTGTGTATCAACAATGGTAGAGTTGTGTGTGTGGAAGACAGGAGAGGGAGAGGCCGAAGCCTCTCTGTTTTAGCGCAGCGCAGGCGTGAATGTTCAACCCTATTCTTCACTTTTATAAGCAGTCATGATCAATTTTATCTCGCTGCTAGATTTTATCTTCCGTTAAGTATCCATCCGATTTCAAAGGCCACGTCCATGATGATGTGTTGATGATGTATATACTCTGACTTGTATAACATCAACGTGCTTGTTCAGCAGCCAAAAGTGAATGAAATTGATATCTCACGTGCATGTGCAAGTATATATATATGTCACCGTTTGTTGCGTTGTAATCCTGCATTTGACACATAAAATGTATCAGTTCACATCAAAACATAAATCAAAGGAAAAGCATATGATAAGTGAGAAATATGGCATGAATTGTTATAGAAATAGGAAGAATTATAGCCCTAAAAGTAGATATATTTCGCACTTATCAAACTTCCTCACACTTAGCTTTTGCTTGTCCTCAAGCAAATAAAGAATAAAACTATCTCTAAGGCCATAGTATCGAACCTCAAGATCAAATGAGTGCAGAAGGAAATCAAGCGAAATGACAATCAAAAGAATAATCCCGCTCTTAGCTGTAAGTTTTCGTAAACAGTGAAAAAGAGCAATTATGTAAGAGCATGGACAAGTTTGATTGCATAAACTAAATATAGGATAGCTTGGGATCTTCCACCAATTTCTTTCCTCTAACCTTTGGATGACAAGGGGTGTGAAGTAACACCTTATTCCGTGATACCTTTCAACACCACATACTCATGATCAGAAACAAAAAAATTAAATGCAATTAACTTTTCTTTCACTTCCAAAAACATTCTTATTCAAGAAATATATACAAAACAAACAAATTATTGAGAGTTGCAGAGTTATTCCGTAACCCAGACTTTTCTCTCTATCCTTGTAATGGTGTTGGGCCAACTATCCCAGATCACATGACCTTAGGTAGATAGGTGTTAAGGCACCCCTAGGACTTAATAACCGGATAGACGAGGCCTGCTTTTGTTAGGAAAATTTCTGATCAGCGGAGTACCTTGCCTTATCCTTTCATTCCAAACTTTCACCTCATTTCCAAAATCCCAAACTAAACTAATTCAGTCTACACAATCAGCTAATCAACCAAATTTCAGTGAAAACAGAATTAGTTTGAATAAAACAAGTTAGATTAGACAAACAACTTTAAGCAAGAGAATTCTTGAGGGTGTCACCTGGCTCAACCTCAAACATCCACAAACATTTTCACCCAAGAATTAGACATTTATAAGCACTCAGAGAAGCCATTATCTCAAAGAAAGAAGACAAACAAAAACAAGTGTGGCATTTAAGCGCAACTGGCATATTTTCAGGGAAAGGTCTCTACTTCCTCACACTTAAGAGGAACAATGTCCTCATTGTTCGAAAAAATAAAAATCAAGAAAAGATCTTTCAAAATATGCCAGACTCATGAAGAATTCATTCAGGACCATAAGGACTGATATTAAAATAAGCATTAAGCATAATAGGCTGAACACAAACATTTTAAATAAAGAAACTAAAACTCCCCTGATATTGTAGATTGAGGAAGGTTCCCTTCCTCGCACTGAAGCTCGAACATTGGGGTAGTAACTTTCCTCACACTTGCGTCCAAGCAAGTGTCCAACCTTGGGGGTACATCAAACACCATAAAAAGAACTCCATCTGCACACACTCACAAAACTACCATAAAAACGCTAAAGAGCGTTGCATTAAAAGCATGACCACCATTGCTACTTTTGACTCAAAAAGAACTAAAATTAAACTACCAAAAAGAAATTAATGTAGAATTAAAATAGGCTAGACTAAAACAAAACAAATAAACTATATAAAAAATATAAAAAAAATTAAAGAAAATAAGGAACTCAACCAGGATCAAAAATATAGGTGGATAATGGCTTCAATGGTGATAAGAAGTAGGCACCAATCCTCATTATTAATCCACCTGGATCAAAACAAAGTGTTACCTCAACAAAAAAAATTGGAAAATATAAACTCCACAAAACCTGGTGTTTGAGGAGGTATTGACTGTAACGAATCTCTAGTTGAAGACTAGGAGCTGATGGCTCTTCCTCCTCAAATTCGAGGACATAAACGTCCTCCTCCTTTTGTTAAGGCTCCTGGAGGCAAGGTTGAAATTGCAGATCAATTGGTGGTGGCGCTTTCTCCTCAGATTCGAGAATATAGATATCCTCTTCCGGATGGTGAGGCTCAATCTTGCAATCCTGCTCGTAGACAACTATGGTAGATGCATCAATTTCTTCATTCTCTATGAAATCATCCACTACTGGTGCTTCTACCGGCTCGGAGTTAGGTTCAGGCAAGTGTTGGTTTTATTCCTAAGTTACCCCTGTTATATACTCATATTCTCTAGTCTATGATCCCTAGTATAAATACTCCCACTCTATACTGTGTAAACATATATTCTCATTAATGATATACAATGAGTCTATTATGGCATCAGAGCAGGTTAAAATCTCTCTTTCGTTAACTTTCAGAATCGTTTGAATCAACTCATTGATACATTCAATTCAATTCCCATACATCCACACATATCTACATTGTTTTTTTCTTACGAGAATCTCTCTCGCTACATCTTACATTCAGAAAACAAAATCAAATCTACATTTCGATCTGTTCTATTTTCTACGATTTCTTTACATCGATCAAGTCTCTACGATTTCCTTACATCGATCAAGTCAGAGGATCTCTCAGCGTGATCTCCATTCGATTTCACCAGAGAAGTGCGATCCATCGTCATTTCCTTCGTCGCGGCAAAATCAGTAAGTCCTTCTCCACACCGTTTCTTTTTGCTCACAGATGGATCCCTCAAGAGCCGGGAAACAAACGGAAGATGAAAAAGAAAGCAAATCATAATATGAAACTGACAAAGATGAGGAGAATAGTCCTAGTAAGCGTAGGAAAACTAAATCAGTCACGATTAGAAAAGTACTGAAGAGAGGGAAGATTACTCACAAAGAGAAGACTCCGAAAAAGAAAACTCAAAAAAATTCTGAGATCAAAAGAAAGGCGTACCTTCTCACGCATCCCTTTGATAATCCTGGAATTGTTTTGGCTCCGAAATTCAATGGGACTGGTTTTAATACTTGGAAGCAAATTTTCCTCAATGGCCTTGCATCCAAGAGCAAGGTAGGGTTTGTCAATGGTTCTCTGGTTGCGGATGATTTTGATGGAGATGAACGCGTTGAATGGGAGCGGTCAAACGGAATGGTTAAAGGCTGGCTTTACACAGCTCTAGATGATTCTCTCTGTGAATCGGTCATGTACTATCCGACTGCGAGGGATATTTGGCTTGATCTATGCGATTGATTCGGAGAGGCTCAAGGGATGCGATTATACACATTGAGGCAAGAATCCAGAAAGATAGAACAGCAACAGAATCAAAATATTAACCAGTATTACACCCGATGGGTTAAAATCTGGAACGAGCAGAAGCTGTTGGTCACTCTTCCAACTTGCACTTGTGGATCAGCAAGAGAAATTCAAAAATTCATGGAAAACGAAAGAGTTTTCGATTTCCTTATGGGATTAGATGATTCATATGAGATTTTTCGGTCGAACATTCTTATGATAACTCCTCTTCCAACCGTAGATAAACTCTACGCCATGCTTAGACAAGAGGAACAACACCGAATGAACAAAAAGAACAAGAAAGAAGATACCGAGGCTCTTACCTTTGCCGCTGTAGCAGGATCGTCCAACATGAAAAAGAATTCGGGCCCGAATTCAAAAATACAGAAAGATGATGGAAAACCAAGGCTTAGATGCGCCAAGTGCAAGAAATCGGGACATGAATATGATCAGTGTTTCTGGGTGACCTAGAAATTTCCAGCGCACTGGAAAACCAAAGGGAAGAAGGCATACACCGTCACTCTCTAGGAAGGTGAAGCAGATAACAATGGTGCTGGAGCAAACCCTAGCGACACCGTGAACATTTCTGACTCCCAGTTGAAGGCCTTGACCGCTTACTTCAGGGGGCAGGCTTCGCATGTTCCTAGGCTGAATCAAAGGCAGATCCAGGCCCTTGCTAACCAGATTGTGGGCCACGATGACTTGGGAGCAGAACAAGACCAGGCCCTTGCCTTGGTGAATCAGTTTTCAGTACTAATACTATAGCCAAACTTATAATTGTTGATGTGATAAAAATGCTTCTGGTTATTATGATATAGTGCACACACATAAAAACATGCCACAAATTGCAAACACTATATCTACATTAAATCAGCATGCGCATATGTTGGATTTCCCCAATACCAATGTTTATAATATTATGACCGATACCATACATAGCTATATTTGCTTCAACTTTAACAGTAAAGGCACCAATTTTTTAAACGGGAAATGGATTATAGATTCTGGTGCCACTGATAGTGTATGTGGAAATATAGCTTTATTTGATAACAAGACTTATATTCCCAGCACATATAAAGTTGGTATGCCCGACGGTCACATAGGTAACATTGATGGAATAGGAAATGTTATGATTTCCCCCAATTTTACACTCCATAAAGTCCTACATGTTAAGAGCTTCCAATTCAATTTGTTATCCGTCCAGAAGCTTCTTATTCAATTAAATGCTCGACTATTGACTTTGCATGATCATTGTGAATTGCAGGACCTTGAGTCAAAAGCCCACGTCACTCTTGGAGTAGAGACTCAAGGCCTTTACATCTTGCATGATCATGCCTTTGAAAATTTCATACATGAGAGAAATAAATACCGGGCTTCTAAGTCTGTTGTTTTTAGTAGTTTGTTTTCCAATAATGTTGTTCCTATGGATTTTATTCCATGTTTTGCTACATATAGGAACACCATCTTATGGCATTACCGCCCAGGTCATGTACCTTTGCCAAAACTTACTAAGCTTGATATAGTTGATAATAAAATATACCTATGGATTTTCATTGTGATTCATGTGATAAAGCTAGAAACCATCAAATACCATTTCCTATTTCTAATAGTCGATGTAATGCTACATTTGATCTCATACACCTGGATTTATGTGGCCCATTTAGACAACCAACACATGACTGTAGTCGTTTCTTTTTATCAATTGTTGATGATTATAGTAGAGCTCTTTGGGTTAAATTACTCAAAAATAAATCAGATGCTTTTCCCTTCATTAAATTCTTCATAGCTTATGTCAGGACTCAATCTGGGAAAACCATCAAAATGATTCGATCTGATAATGCAATGGAGTTAGGATCCTTGAACGAAGGGAAATTATTTTTTAACAACCTAGGCATTATACACCAAACTTCATGTGCTCATACGCCACAACAAAACGGAGTTGTTGAACGTAAACACAGATACCTTATGGAAACAGCTCGTGCTTTACATTTTCACTCCAACATGTCTCTTTTATATTGGGGAGAATGCATCTTACAAGCCACATACATAATAAATCGTCTCCCTAGCAAAGCTAATCAAGGAATATCTCCTTACGAACGCATACACAACCATAAACCCGACTATAAAAATATTTGTGTTTTTGGTTGTCTTGCATATGCTGTGATCCTTGGAACCAACAAAGGTAAATTCGATCCTCAATCGACTCCTTGCATTCACTTAGGTGTTACAGAAAGACAAAAAGGCTACAAATTGTTACGCCTTTCTGATTACAAACTTATTATATCTCGTGACGTCATATTTCATGAGTCTACATTCCCTTTTAAAAGGGATAATATGTCTCTTGATACCCATTCTCCCATTCTACCAAATGGTGATACTACACCATACCACATGGATCAGGATCACCTACGTTATGTTGTGCCTGATTCCTTAGATACTTCCACACCTAACACCACCACTCCACCTCATAACTCACAACCTTCCACCGATCATGCACATTATACGCATGATACACAAGACAGACATAATGATTTCTCTGGCAATGATCAGCCTCAAACACAGCATGCACCTTATACGCATGACATACACACTGATCATACACATACCTCTGTGAACGAACAACATGTCATCTCTCAGAATGACAACAATGACAACACTGATGCTCTCGATACTCAAACACTTCGACGATCTTCGCGATCCCGAAATGTCCCCTTATACCTTCAAAATTATGTCGTTGGCTCACATACTACCTCACCATATTTTGACCTTTTTAGTGATATTCTTTACGATAGACTTAATAAAAATCATGCCACTAATGTGACTACTACAAATAATGACTATATCCATACTCTAACACATCTTACCCCAAATAGATCCATATGCACAAATGCCATTACTAACGCTGTACACTATGACACAATTCAAAACCTACACGAACCCTCTTCATACGAAGAAGCTTCCAAAAGTCAACATTGGATAGATGCTATGAACAAAGAATTGCATGCCCTTACTTCCAATAACACTTGGGAACTTACTAAACTCCCAAAACATAAAAAGGCAATCGGATGTAAATGGGTTTATAAGACCAAACTTGTAACACCCCATCCAACATTAATACACTTATCAATAAACTGCAGCGGAAAACTTCCTTCATCACATTACTTAACTCGTTGGTGTTACACGCCGTTAACCACCCACGTGGCTAACAAGGCTATTACACATACATTGTATCGGTCTGCTGGACTAGATTCCCGAGCGACTACACATTGCTATCCCTTTCTCATTAACAACAAACATACACATACCGTCCAACTGTACCGAGTATTCACAAAACTAATGTCGATAACAATTTCGGTCTTACTACACCTACTGAATATATATACAACTTAAATGATTACCCCTATACAACGACTACCCCGTCCTACTCTCGAACGGCTTCCAGCTTCTTGTACCTGAAATAGGAAAGAGAAGAGAAAGGGTGGCCCCCAAGGGGCTCAGCACCTTTGCTAGTATGGTAATCCCGCAGCCCGCATGCTACCGGGCCACGCACAACTATTTGTCGTCTTAGCATGCGGTTGATCATATCAGAATCATGCATGTAAACTACAAATACACAACACATTACACTGCACAACAATGGCTCATTGAAACAGCCAATACAATTACACTTAACAAATCACTCATTGTGATCTTTAACCCCTAGAGTGTTTCTCCTTTAACGGAGCTATTTCCTTAATAGATGACACATACCCACCATTCGGGTTATCCTTAAACGCCTCTTACAATAAACTGGCATTCATATCCATAATCCACATACTCCACATTTTAACAACATATCACATCACATCGCAATAAGACTTGCAGCACAACAATAATACATAATATAACGGGAACGGTTCCCTTTACGAACCGGCCCAAACATAGTCAGTTTACTTGTAGCCTAGAGAATGTTGCCAGTCTCATGATAAGCTCGTTACATAACTCGTTACCGCCTCGTTAAATGAACGGTTAACTTAACACAAGGTGCCTCGGATATAGTGATCCAAGCACACCGAACAAACATAAACATAGTATGCCCCTGTGGCCCGAAGTGAGTCAGTAAAATAGCCTTGGTTAAGCTAAAGGGAAGGTTGGAAACCAAATTGGAAAACAACCATAACATACAGAGAGGATCGAACCTGATATGACAATGACCCCCATACTCACACGCGTGGCCGGAACAGACCAGACTCCTCACTTCCCCCGTTAGCACTTGTTAGTAGTTCAACATTGAACTCAAATAACGAATCACAAACATCAGGTTAAGTCTTGTTGGACACACACACAAGGGAAGGGAGAGTCATACATTCACACACAAACATCACACACAAACATCACATGACTAACTCACGCATAGCTGTGGTTAGAACGTTCCTTAGGTTGGAAATGTTATCACCGGATACCGTTCTCTTACGTTTACCTAATAGTGGTTAACTAGCCCTTCATGCGCATTCGAGGTTACCGGTATCGGCACGTAAACACACAACAACAATAACGACTGTAAACTCGTTTCATGATTTATCTTATAACGTGGCAAACATACAGAAAAACACATTGGCGTACAAGCCGGTGTAATCCGGTGGACACAGGTTGCAAGAAAACCATACCTGTCACCGGAGTCCACTCTATCATGTCCATTTATGTTCCACGAGCAATTCTCGAACAACTGATAATATTACATGTACTTTTATTAACATCGGGGTAACATGATTATTTAAAGTCTAATGCTCATAACTTATCCCCGTTAACTTAGTTAAATAACTTCACATTTTAACTTGTTTTACTTTTACATTTTAATACAACTTTTCCCCCCACTATATTGTCATTATAACTCACTTAACATGCCCTTAACAATCTTATAACATCATTACTTAATAATCCCCATCATCCTATAACCTTAAACAATGTTTTTGGTCCATACCGCGCCTTGTCTGAACTTGTGTCCGGACTTCCCAAGTTCGGACACTGTTCGAGGCTCAAATGGGTGTAAATAGACAACTGTCCGAACATGCGTCTGAGTTTCCCAAGTTCGGACGCTGTTCGAGGCCAAAACAGAATGTATCGATAGGTGTGTCCGAACGTCCATGTTCGGACGGTAGTTCGGACACTGGTCGAGGCTTAGAAGACTTACGCGCAACAGGGCATGTCCGAACGTCCTTGTTCGGACGGTAGTTCGGACGTGCCCAAAACTCCATTTTCTATACCTTTAAACACTTACTCATTTCTTGCCTAAATGCTCAACACTTATAGTATTTCCCCCTTAGGTTTATAGCATGTCCCCACACATTATTTTGCCTACCAAAATACTTTATATCCTTCCAAGAATTTTCTTCACAAGTTCAAACATCTTCCTTACCTAAACATCATTTCCTCCTTGTACATCAACATTACCCAAACCTTAACAAACTCCTCCAAGACTTTAGTACATCCCAAAACACCCATTGGATTTCTAGAACTTCCAAGATAATGCCTAAATCCTTTTTTTTTGCCTTCTAAAACACCTTAATGCACCTTTCTTTCCCTAGTAAAACACTTAATCATTCTCAACACTTCCAAACTCACCAAAACTCTTTTTAATCACTTAGAACTTCTTATACATTATCTAAATTTTGACATGGGTTCTTCTAGCACATTGCTATACCAAAGCACATAGCTTTCACCATTAGACACTCAAGAACACCTAAAATCCACCAAGAGTATTCTCACACACAAACACTTAGGTTTTCACCCTTTTTACCACCAAAAACACTTAATCACTTAATGCACATTCCTTACACACAAACATATTGTTTTTCCTCCTTTAACCATCCAAGACACTCATCTTCACAAAGAATGTTCTTTACACACATCTAAATCCTTAAACTACACTACATCACAATATAGTGCATAAACTTAAATTGCTTGGCACTTAGGCCCTTAAATAACATGGCTCTTAGGCCCTTAAATTGCATAAACCTTAAACACTGAATTTCCCACATAAATAATGCCTTTGACCTGCAATTACATACAACAACACATATGCCCTTTAATAGTTTCCTTGAGATCATTTTACTAGGTCATTCACCATTGGCTCCTTAGGTATTTTTATCAAGCAAATCAAGCTCATTTTTCCTAAGGCATTTAAACTACATTGAGATAGTTTGTTTACCTCTTTTCCTCACAAACTTCTTTCTTGTTTCCTAGTACCGAAAATCAGCAAGGAGTTTGATCACTTGTCAACTTTCTATTCAATATACATATAAGGGTAATGAGCTTAAGAATTCACACTTAAACTCATATACAAACCCTAGTTTAACATAAGTGTTTCAATACACTAAAATGATGTTTACCTTTGAATTTGAAAGAGAACTTGAATATGTAACAAGAGAGGACTCCTCCTTGTCCCTTGAAGATTGAAATGGAGCTATGAAAGAACAAGAGAAGACACCATCAAAGGTGATTCTCGGTTACACATAAAAACAAGAGGGAATATTGTTTTTCTTTGATTTTCCTTACCTTGAAGCAAAGGAGAATGACAAGGCATGAAAAGGTGAGAAGTGTAGAGCTTGGCCTAACTAAGACAAATATGGTCTTAGAATTTGATTTGGTATATGGAGCTAGAAGATATAAGAGATTGAAGATGGTGGTGTGAGTGGTGCTGTAGCAAACCGAGAATGGAGCTTGGGAGAAGATGAAGAAATCGGTGGGGATGGGTGGGAAAGGGAGAAATGAAATGAGGTGTTGCTTTTACAAGATATTTACCTTATAAGTAGCTTTCTCCTTTTACTTACTTTTCCTTCCTTTCCTTAATTGATTTCTTTTACATGTTGGTGACTCACCATAGTAAAAACCGGCCCCCATCTCTACCTAGGGGTATAATAGTCTTTGTTGACCAATTAACTTACTTATATTGACTTATGTTATAAATTTGCATATTTTGGTTACTATTCACAAAAACAAGGCACATACTTGTGAAATTTTTGATTTCCCATTGATTTAGACTTCCAAATGTGATACTAAGTAGTACACATGTTAGTTAAAGAGTAATGATGGACATTTAGCCATTCAAAACTCATTTACAAGACAATTTTTCAAAAATGTGCTTTAAGGCTCCTTAAAGCACATTTTGTGTTTTAACTTGTTTTCAAGCTTGGTTTTCTTTGGTAATTGGTTTTATATGTTCATTAATATATAATTAAGATATAGATATGACCTTTAGGTCTTATACAAATTTATCCCAAGCTTAGAGCTCATTTTTGCCCATATTGACTTTAAGGTATTTATTTGTGTTTATTTGATTTAATTGTCTACCAAGGTTTCCTAAGGACTTAATTAGCCTTATTAAATCATAATTGAAAATTATTTAGTCTTGGTAGGCTCTTTGGGTCCTAACCAAGTTCACTCCAAGCTTAGAGCATGTTTTTGCTCAAACTGTATCTTAGTGCTTAATTGCATTTTACTATGGTTTAAATTGTTCACTGATGTTTCTAAGGCACTTTTTAGCCTTTACATACCATAGTTTAAATGTTTAACAACATATCAAGGTTTGGGGTATTTCAATCTACCCCCCTTAAAAGAACTTCGTCCTCGAAGTTCACACTTCCCATACATCATTTGGATTAGAACGCAGGAATCACTTGGAAATAAACTTCCATAACCAAACATACTTTACATCACAACATACTTACATGATAACCTCGGACTCAATGGTCCGGGTATCTTAACAACATTTGCACATACATAACAACCCTTAGACTCTTGGGTCTGGGTAACATAGCAACATTTAGACCCATAGGTCTCGATAACATAACAGCCTTTAGACACATAGGTCTATGTAATATAACACATTTAGACTCATTGGTCTTAATAACATACACTTTTGGAACTCAAGGTCAAAATAATATTTATTACACATACCACACAACATGTCATAGCATGTATAACAATCAAAAATATCTTTGATATACACTGTGATCCCGCAGAACCCGGTCGCGATGGACACCTTCCGTCCCCGTTCCTTTGGGAGATCAAAACAATCACTTAAATTTAAAATTTTCCCTTGTGAGGTTAAGTAAGAGAACTTTAATTATCTAAAGTATCTATCGACGTTTATAAATACCAATTCAAAATCCTTTTGAAAAGACATACAACTCCAAGTCCAACTTATGCTCTTTGCTTCTTTCTTAGTGTGGTTATTTGTGACCACTTATAGGGAGCTTCAAGAATCATCCAACCCTGATGTGATCAGCATCAGTGTTGAACTATCCTTCCACCCCAATTTGTGTTCGGCTTCCCTTGATCGCATGCAAATCAAGTTCCACTTCCCACTTCATTTTCAAGCATCAAGTAATACACTAATTTACAATTTTCTATCTTTTAGTCTTTCTAGTCATAATCATTACATCTCCAAAGGGGCAGAACTCCGTCTACCAGTTATCTCCATTCACTTTATTCCTGTTACCTAGGGAATCTTATTCTCACTAGGTTTTATATCGGTTTCATACCCTTTCATGAATCACTATATAGTATATATATACACATATATTTTATCAAAATACAACATACAGTTTCACATTTAGTGTCATATAAACATATAATGTCGGGGTTTTAGTTCCCCGGGAGTTTCTCTACTCCCCACACTTGTACTATCACACACAATTGTTAACAAATACACACACTTATCACAATGGTATTCGCATCTTCTGTGCGCAATTACCACAATTTAACCATGAATGAATGCGTATGTTTACGTAACACACACACCAATCATCAAAACAAATTATTTTGTGCTATGCACAACATAAGTCACGTACACTTGTACGGTAATACACACTAAGTGGTTTTGCGGTCTACTCCCCTTAAAAGGGATTACGCCCATGTAATCAATCACTAAACATTGGCTTAAAATGTTCTGCCGTCGTGAAGTATTTTAACTTCCACGTGGTCTATTATACAATGCATCTGATTAGAGGATCTTAACCTGTAACGCCCCTATTAACCATAAATACAGCGGAAATAAAACTCTAAGGCGATTACAGACCATCGGGTTCCAAACACCCGGCACCAAACCTCACCAATTACAACTTACAATCTACAAAAGCTACGGTCTGAACTCGAGAAAAACTTAACACAACATAATAGAAATTAAACACATTAACTCTCCACAAAACCTAGTCCCATCCCAAACGCTCATTCTCTTCGTGGCCACCTGTAAATCAATTCGTACCTGCAAGATGAAACCAAGCAGCCCACCCCGAAAGGGGCGGGTCAGTTCCCTGGAATGGAACTGGTGCAATTCTCCAAAAACAAACTTATAAAACATAACTCTTCAAAATAAACAGTAACATGAAAACAAACTCTTTAAAGTAAAACAGAGATAAAGCACTTCAAAACAATCAAGTTAAAGAGAAAAGAAAACAAGACAAAGATAGAGATAAAGAACTTCCAAACCAAGTCGTCCACTTAAGTAGTCACACGACATAGTTAGTAAGCATCCATTGTTGATGTTAGAACCAATTCCCGTTCGGAGTATAAAGACTCAGATAGTCACAAAGGACTAGGAATAATAAGATAGATCCAAGAACCAATAACTCAAGAATGGAATAATTTTAACTGGGAGAGATGGCCCCCACCGCCAATCACGTCCACTAAGGATAGGGGATATACAGCCCCTCACTGTTTATCACGTCCACTAAGGACAGGGGATATACAACCCCTCACTGTCTATCACGTCTACTAAGGACAGGGGATATACAGCCCCTCACTATCTATCACGTCCACTAAGGACAGGGGATATACAGCCCCTCACTGTCTATCACGTCCACTAAGGACAGGGGATATACAGCCCCTCGCTGTCTATCACGTCCCTTTTTGGGACAGGGGATATACAGCCCCTCACTGTTACCATTGAAGACGCGCGCACGTCGAAACCTCAAGAACCAGCTCATGGATGAAACGATATCCAGAGTCAAAAGAAGAATTTTAAAGATTGACCTTTTTTCCAAATTCTCACTAGATCACCAACTACCCAGAGTAATACCAAAACACTCAGTCCTACAGAGTGCAGAAGCGTAAACCCCAAGCAGTTAATGTCTAATGGAACAACCAAATAGAAGGAACCAATACCCAAGTGAGTTTCACATCCAAGGCTCAGTTAGTCACACAAGCTGGGTTAGTCACACAACCATTTCCTTTTTAGAAATTCCTCTTAAAGTCAGTTAGCGTTTTCCAAAACATTCCACAAGTCAATCAGCAAAAATATCGGAGTACGAGAAATCATACAAAACATTCCATAGAGTCCAAAACACAACAAGCTGAGTACGAGAAATCATACCTGGGTAACGCTGTAGCAGTTCTAATCAACTTGCGCAAACAATCAACAGTACTCTGAAGAATATTAAAGGTAATCTATCATCAATCACTTGTAGCCTATGTTATGCTTAAATAAACTCCTTACTCTTATTTCAAAGTCCCAATTATCTTTTAAGCCCTCACTTAAATGTTATGTATAATCTTTGAGTTATTTGAGAACGTTGTATAGCCCACGGTGGTAAGATCAAGGAATGTATCTTATTAACACCCGCTAACTGACCACTCCTATCCACTTTATTCATATTTAACCACAATCCTCACATTCAAGACTTTTGAGACCTTTATAACACAAATGTGTTTACATTATATAATTAAATCTAAGAATTCCAATAGTAATCTTAAGCTGAATACCTTTATTCTTAATTTAGAATAAACATTGTATTATGACCTATGATAGATTCATCCCATAATACTATACTATTATCTCACAATGTAATGATTATGTATTTTATCAATATCTACTAGATAATCCATTGTGATTAAGTTTTCCCCTTAACTAAATTAAGATCTACATCTTGTATATTGGAACCATAGTGTTGTAGACGCATTATATCATAACCTAATTTAGCTACTAACTCATTTATCTTATCTTTAGTCCAGAAAGACTTTTTATTACATCCAGCTAATAATCTTGACATAAGATGTTAAATTACTTTTCATCTTGAAACAACTATATTATAGTTAATTAGACTTATCGAACTCTTACATTTAGTATTCACAAGGTACATTATTTGCTTAATTATTACCTATATAATAAGGTGTTTAAATATAACCTTTTATGTATCCTTACTTACCTTTAATCTCCTAAATATTTTATTTTTACACCCATTCACTCTATAGACTATGTATAATCCTTTTGTACTAAACTTCAATAAACTTAAGCCTTAAATACGTTTTAAATTGTTTCACAAAACCTAAGGTTTCAAAGGAATAACTTAATAAATTAATTTCCTTTATTGTATTTAGGATGGACAATATATCTACACAGAGTAGTATTTATCAAAGAATTAAATTCTGGTTCGCAAGTGAAATTGCTAATTATTTAATAAGATAAACCATTATGAAAATTCTCATATTTTATATTCAAAACAACATATCATTATTTCCCACTACCGTAAAGTATATCAATATAATATCTTATGTAACTTAGTTTTATCTAATAAAAAGGTTCAAAGGTTTTAAGTATCAAATTCCTATCTATAAACCTCCTATAAGCTCTAACTACTAAATACCCCACTTAATTGTATACTCACCCCTGAATACTAGTAATAAATGTATTTTATATGGCTTATCTAATTCTAAGAAACTTAAGGATAATTGTTTAGATAAATTCCCAAATCATCGTTTAATATAGATTATATCACAATCCTTTTTAATGATCCTATCTTAAAACATTAAGTTATATTTCACCACCATAAATGTAAAGAAATGATTAAATCTAGACTTACTAATCCACCTCACATTTAGATGTAAAAGTATTTTACTTATTTTATTATGGTTTTTATATTAAGAATATTTAGATGTAATCATACTACATTTGTTTATCATTAATTATAGAATAAGATCTATTTATGCAACATTTTATGTAATCTAATCACAATTTTTCCTAAGTTTTAACTTATTAATTACTTAATCCCAATTTTAGATTTACATCCTGGTTATTGACAAATAATACTATACATGCATCTTAATATGGTTATATATAAACCTTAGAAACTCAAAGGAAATTCTTAAGCCTAATACATAACTATAATCTAATACCACCTCATATAATATTCTGCCATTAGTATTATGCAGAGGTTTAGTTTAACTTACTAATTCCTTCGTATTATATTTCCTATAAGGTAACTAATTTTATTTATTTAATATTATATATGCTAGGATTTGTTCAAAACATTATTTATGTAATTTATTGTATTTAATTATGTTTAAAAACTTTTAGGCATAACTACAACCGATATACGGTTTATAAAATAAAGTGTTTCCCTTTAATATATATAAGTATACCTGTATTAGAATTTAATTAAGACATTCCCTACGTAACTTATTATATTTAAACTATCTTATTACTAACTGCATTCCATGTATGTTCTATAAAGTATTTCCTTTAACTATATCTTAGGATACTCTTATAATATTTAGTTATTATAAGTGTTAATTTATTAGTTCCTTGCTTTAACCTAAGTTACTATTCCTTTTATATATATGTATAGAAATATATATGTATTATTTTCCTTAGTTTAAATTAAAAATATTAACTCCCATACAATATAGTAAATAAAATGTAGGATAATTAAATTCCTTAATTTATATAAGTTTCTACTTAAGTAATATATACATATATGTAAATAATTTCACTTCTCTTAAAAGCTAATACAAAAACATTTATAAACTTACTGTTATAAAATGTTAATTTAGTTTCCTTTATTTTCCCCAGCTTAAAAGTTAATTAACAAACCATACTTTAATTTTTGGTTACATTAAAAACCTTATATTATAGGTTATTCTTATGAAAAACTCATAAACACAATTTTTAAAACCTTTTACCATTGCCCAAAAATTCCCAAATTTAATATACAGTAACTATAACATTTTAGACATATTATAAAATTTTATTTCAAAAATATCTTTTTAATTTAGCCAAATAATTCCAGAAAACCCGTAACTTGCAAAAATCATAACTTATGTTTAAAAACTCCAAAACCATAATAATTTACATCAAAATAAACTAGATTTAACAAGGAATCTGTGGTTAAAATTTCGTGCCAAAATACATTCGGGAAGGCATTTAAATAGATTCAACAAGTTAGGGTTTATTTCTGAAATTAATATAAAAACTTAAACACTTAAACTTAAACGTTTTAATCTCGGCCGTCCGTTTCTTTTAACTACGATCGGACGGCCGACATCGCCCAAGTTCTTCAGCAACCCCAGAACGGAACCGAGTACTAAATCGATCTTTTCTCTCAACTCACAGAACCAAATTCGTTGATTCTTGTTCCATTGGATTCGAAATTAAAAAACACATCCATTTACACCGATTTCCCCAATTATAATGTAGTAGAACTCAAATACGATACTGGGTTACATGTTTTAGGGTTCTTCGGGTTTGCGAATTGAAATCTGTCAAATTCTCTTAACCTAATGCATAATAGGGGAAATTGCAACATGGGTTTTGAAATACCTCGAACTTAAATATAGGGATTAAATATAGTAAAAACTGTCAAAAACGGGAAGTTGTGGGGTAGAAGTATAAATAACACAAACTTATGTGTCCAATATTGTAAATAAAATTTTAAAACCCTCATGGGTCTGTGTGTGTGTCCGATCCCATACCCCTCTCTCTCTCACACTCTTTATTCTCTCTTATTTACAAACAAACAAAACTAATAAAGTAAACTAACTTACTTTATTACTTTACTCCCTCACTCACAATTCTCTCTCCTTAACTCTCTCTTCTCTTCTCTCTCTCCTCTCATTCTCTCTCTCACGTGAATTCCCTCCCTCACTCTCTCTTGATTTTCCCCTTCTTCCCTTTCTTCTCCAACCGCGCGGCCATGGAAGAATGAAAAACAACACAAAACCTCTCTCTTCTCTCTCCTCTTGTAACCCCCTCAAACCTCTTCCAAAATTACAAAAATTACACCATTGTCTTCCTCTCTCTCAAGAGCAACACTTCCCTCTTTTCAAAATCCGGAAAAGAGCATTTTCATTTTATGGGTATGTCCCATTTGGAGCTTCAAGACCACCATTAGAAGGCCCTCCTTCTCCTTGTTCTTTTAAGGTAAAAATCCTAAAAACCCATCTTTTTCTAGCCTCAAGGGCAAAACGAAAATGAAAACTAAAACCCTTGTTGCTCCTTGTATCCTAGCCGATTTTGGCATCTTGGTGGCGTTGGAAACTTTGTTCGTGAACCCACTCCAAGCTTCATTTACACCCTTGCAAGGTAATGAGAATTCTAAACCCTAAAACCTACTTAAGCTTAATAATAGCTAGGGTTAGTTTTTTAGTGTATTGAAATGTGTATGTATATGGGTTGTAAGTAGAGAATTGTGTTTGGCTAAACCGGTGGAGAAAGAGAGGAAGGAAGAAGAAAGAAGGAGAAAGAAAATCTAGAGGAGAAACAGGTAAGAATGCTCTTTTTGCGCTTGGTAATTAGTAATGTAACAGATTTTTAGAAATGAAAATGTGTATTGTAAATGGCAATGTATTAGTATGTAATGTGTTGGAGAATATAAGTATCTTGAAGCCTTAAAAGACATTTAAAAACTGTCACAATTGATTGGGAATGGGATGTTGAGTGCAGAATTTTTAAGAGTGTTTAAGTATTTGAATCGTGTATGGAGCTTGTATATTGTTTTTGGTGAAACAGTGAAATAAGTATTGAATTGTGACTATAATATGTGGTTGAGTAGTGTAAAAATATAGGGAGGTTATGGGGCAAATTGTTTGTAGGAAATGTACACTTATGGATGACTTGGTGGATGGGAGAACCAAGGTGTGTATTGGAGTTGGTAGACATGTTTGGTAATGATGAAGAGGTAGTTGTAGTATGAGAAACAAGAGGTGTGAAAATCTGTAGCAAAAGGGTATAAGGATGTATGGAGAAGTTAGGAAAAATTAGTGTGTAAGAATTGGTAAAAAGAGTGTTGGACTTGGGTATAGATATTGTAGTTGTTGGAGATGTATTTGGGATGCTAGGAGTGACATTGGTAGAGGAAGTATTGAATGGTAGAAGTGAGTTAGAAATATGTAGCATAGGTAAAACAAAAACTGTTACATTGGTTGGAAAAGAAGTGGGGAATTTGTGTAGGATTGATTGATGGATTTAGTAAAGAATTTGGTGGATGAACTAAGGCAATTCGGAGGGCCTAGGTAGTGTTTAAACATGTGGGATTACATGTAAGAAGATTGGAGAAACAATGGGTAAAGTATAGAACTGAAAACAGAAATAAAAATGCAAATACTAGGCCGGACCGACCTTGGGACCGAACTTGCAAGGTCGGTCGAGCCCAGATTTACAAAGACGGGAAAGCTTCTGGAATGGACCGAACTTGCGACTGGACTTGCAAGTTCGGTCGGACCAGAGAAATTCTCCCGTCTGTAACCTACTGGAATGGACCGACCTTGCGACCGGACTTGCAAGGTCGGTCGACGCAAAATTTTTCCGTCTTGTAACTTACTGGAATGGACCGACCTTGCGACCGGACTTGCAAGGTTGGTCAAGCTAAAATTTTCCGTCTTGTAAGCTACTGGGATGGACCGACCTTGCGACCGGACTTGCAAGGTCGGTCGGGCTAAAATTTTCCGTTAAGTAACTCACTGGAATGGACCGACCTTGGGACCGGACTTACAAGGTCAGTCGGCCCTGGAATTTTCACCCGATGTAGCCTACTGACTTGGACCGAACTTGCAAGGTCGGTCGCAAGTTCGGTCGGGTCAAAACTTACAAAAAAAAAAGTATAAGACTATGGTTAGTATATGTATGTATGTATATGTATACCCACCTATACATATGTGCATATATATGTAAGTAAACCATTGTTAAGTAATTAAAAGTAAGTAAATAAAATGTAAGTATAAGGATGTGAAGACTTAGTAAGTATGAGTTAGGAAGCGTAAGGGTAACCGAATTAAATTAATGATAGTTAGATTAATTATTCGATTGTATGTATATCATAGGATTTGAATTGTGAATACCGGAGGAACGTTGGGATACAATTACAACGGTGAAAGGTATGATTTCTTCATGCCCTGTATCCTAATCTGGTTACCCTGATTTGTGTGCTTATTTGATCCCCTAATAAGATAAATGCATGAATCGGACTTTATTGCACCTACTTGTGCTTGTTTACATTGTTCTTGATATTTGTCTCGAACAATAGTTTGTATAATTCATGAAATATATGAATGATGATGAAGTGTATTGTATTCTGTAGTGTACTTGTATATTGTAATGTATTTTGTATGTATGTGTATATGGGTATTGTATTATTGTGGCTTGAATGTTGACTTCTGCTAATTCCTAACTACCTAACTCCTAACTTAAGTGAGTTAACCGGAATGAGTAGAAGTCCGATATAGTTTCGGCCACGCGTGAGGATGCGGAGTCACAAGAGGTTGGCTGCAATTCCTGACTCTTAAACTGGTCCGCGGCCCAAATCCCTTAAATGGGTAGCATCCCGGATTGGTGAGTCAAGTAAATCCCGGAGGTGGGACGGAGTAGTCCCCAGGGCCGGAGGTCCCGACGAATTAACTTGAGTAAGAGTAAGAGTAAGTAAGTATGGATCCGTAAGTATGTATGAGTATGTATGTGTATATATGAAGTAACGAGTAAAAGAGTAATCTCCACCCGATTAACCCGGGTGGACCAATGAAGCTAACAAATATTGTATATTGTGCATGTAATGTGTATGTGTAATTCGGAAAAAGGTAAGTATGTATTGGTTGGATTATATTGTATTCCTTGCATGTAATGAATTGTTTGTATGTATGTTGCGTAAGTATTATTGTATCGTGTATAAGAGCATGTATGCATGTATATTTGTATGAAAACGAACAACATGTATTCGACCAAGTGGTCGGCGTACCCTCACTAGTACGTGGGGTATGCAGTTATCATGCTCGGCGAAAGCTGACCCCTTCGGGGGACCATTTTTAGTGTGCAGGTACCCGAAGCAAATATGGTCAAGATGAGAGACCGGAGGCACACCCTTGTAATTAGAAGCAAGTAGTTTGTGAGGAATGGGTAGTAAGTAGTCTCTTAGTGAGCATGTATGTACTTGGAAGAAGCATTGTAATCGTATTAGGAACCTAGTAAACTCGGATATGTATTTTGTATTGTATGGTTTACGAAGGAGTAAAGTATTGAATGGAATCTTGTAGTATTCGTTTGATGAATGAAGTATGTGTTGTAGAAGTGTAGTACTCGGGATTCCGGTCCATCAGACCGATGCTGTAAGCAGTAGTAGTAGCCTTGTTAACCACGTGGGTGGTTAACGGCATTGTATCACCCTCACTATGTAAATATCTATCCGCTGCGTGTATCTGATGTGTAAAGAGATTTGACGGTAAGCTTAGCATTAACGGTAGGGGTGTTACAAAAAGTGGTATCAGAGCGAAGTATCGCTCTGATGACTGGAAATACCGAGTTTAGGAGATACCGAGTTAGGAATTAGAAGCTTAGGGCTATGGGCTGAGTGATAGCATTAGAGAGATTCTAGTTAGGAACTCCCGGTGAGTACCGGATACCTACAACACCAGTCCCCCCGCCGCAAACCCCACTGTATAACTTGGGAAAGGACGCCAGAGAGAAGAAAAGCCTTCTCATACTCGGGGAAAACCCGATCTGGCAGTGCGAAGCAATCCCACGGTGAACAAGAACCAGCATAGGGTAGATTCCAAAAACTGGAAGTCCCGGAGATGGATCCCGGTTGAACCACAACACCGCACGTAACAGCGGTAGGATAAACACTCCAACCACGAGGAGGCTACAACTTACAACAGCATGGGGCGACGTGCTTAGCAGTCGCGAGACCTAGCTAGTCAACCAGCAGCAGGAAAGAAGCACTAACTATGCGACGGAATGGGAAGAAGGAGTAATAACGGAACCCGAGACACAAGTCTACGGGGTAGTAATACCTGAATAATACCACCAACGGTACGCTAGCTGGCTAAGGACATAGTCGGAAACGGTTAACTCGAGAATTACGACGCCATTAAGGTCGCAGTACCTGGCCAATATAGCTCACACAACTGCAAGAACAGGCATGAGATATAATCCAATAGGACTACAGGAGTAGTGCCTAAACGGGGAAGGCTCAGTAACCACCACAGATGTATGGGAACGAGCCTCAAGGAACGACTCTAAACCAAACAGAGGGGAATCTCCAAGGATTGGAGAAGTACCCAGATCTACGACAGCCATGTCTAGACCACCAAGAAGCTACCTAAGGAATCGAGTATCCCAAGCATAGATCGATAAGATCAAGGGAAGAGTTGACAAGACTACCAAACGCAAGCAGAAACCCTACCAAGATTGGCATAGGATTACCCAAAAACCCCCAGTACCACGCACTTGCCACGGCAAGTGCAGTAAGGACAGAGATACATAAAGAAACTCTAACACACCACAGGTACATAGTAATGTACCGTGACTACTATGAAGCAGCTATGGGATCACAAATCTTGAAACTGAAGGAATGGAACCTTGGAAAGGCCTAACAGCCCGACCACTACATTTAGAACATACCAGTCAGCGAGAGGCTAGACTTGGTCAAGACCTCAAACATGGCTATGCCATGAGAGATTTCTTTTAACACCAAACCATTGTTTTTAAAACCCAAAGTTGTTCTTTCAAAACCACAACCTTCTTTTAAAACCCTGGATTTTTAAAACCGAACCAACATAATTACGGTGAGTATCATAGAATGATACAAGAGGAGTTGGCAACAGAATACTTCACCTAGGCGTGTGACGAACACTACGAGTGTACCCGTTACGGGATGTGGGACAACCGCACTCCGAAGGAGCTTGCGGGCCCGACATATAGTTGAGTAAGTGGCAACGTATCAACATGGTACCCCACGTATGTATACCTGTAGTGTGCGACGCACGGGAAGTAGTCAACTCCGTTCTACGGACCATGAGTGAGTTTAACCAGAACAGCTGGGCACCTCAGACGACTAAGTATCAAGGAACTCAGAGAATCCATCTGAAGATGAGGAATAGGAACTAGAAGTGCAAGGAGCACATATTAGTAAGTATAGACATTGGATATGTCTCAAATAATCCAAGCAACTACCTGACAGCTGGATGGAATATCCAGCCTAAACACATTAAGGCGAATGCCTAACGTGAACCTAACAATGCTCAACAAACGGGACAGGGTTCCCAAGAGCGATCACTAAATTACCGCTAAATATAATCCATCATCGGAGAGGATATATAACCCTAGACTCAAGCTCTAGGAGCAAGCGTAAACAGTCTACCCAAGGACGGGAGACGTCATAACCCAAAAGGGACAACTCAAGTACAATACCATAAGACGGTATGGAGGACAACACACGTTATAAACATCAGCCGGATGTAACGGCACAGCTACCAACACCTAGGAGCGATCCTTGAAGGGTGTCTGCGTTAACAACAGCCGAACAAGCGTAATGATACGAGCACGGGAGCTAAAACGAACACTCGGTTAGGACACCAAAGGGATTTCACTTAACAGGAAATGCCCTAAAATACTGAGAGGCACCTATTAACACCAGATTGCCAAAAGGGTCTCCTATGAACGGAAGCGTGATGCCACGACTTACCATGGAGCCCAATAAAATCTCCAACCTATGACGGTATACATGGAGTGGAAACATGTACAAGCAGCTTGCAAAGAGCATAGCTTGCAGCAATATGGCTCTAAAGCCATAAACCTGATGCGTGGTGTAACCTTAAACGGTTGCAAAACCCACACCATTACTAACAAGACTTGCAAGAGGGATTGCCTCATACGACAAGAAATCAACAACTGGACCATAAATTCAAACCCAACATCCTGAGTGGCTTGGAGTAATGGCCAACTCAATGTCACTGTCACTAGAGCATCAGCCTAGTATACAGTTGACGGAGTTTAAATACCCCTCATGCCTTCTGTAGCAATTGTACACAGAGGCATAAGAATCATGATAATGCCAACATTGGCCTAGTCCACACTTGGACACTACGAGAAACCCAAGGGAAGGTACCCCTCGTTAACCAAAGACCACCAATGCGGTGATGATGTGAACCCTTAGAAAAGGCTTCCATTTACTATAACAATAAACCACGCAATAGATATTGCCAAGGGGTGAAGGAATAAGGAAATGAGATTTCCAAACCATTACGACTTAAAGGAGTAAGTATACTCCATATGCACCCAAGCATGTGGTAAACCATTGTGTAAACACCAACATAGCCAACCTTGTCATTAGACCTATGAGTGGAGACAAACCACTCAACAAGAACTTTCATTTCTCAATGACAAAGTACTCTTCAATTGGAGAACGGGACCAGAAAACCCTTGAAGCTTCATGGGATGTCCCGGTGATGTACATACAAGAATAAAACCGCACAGCTAGAGCCTATAACCAATGCTCAGCCTTGGGAGGACAGTAATTGTCAAAAACAACCAATGTGAGTGCACATTGCACACCATGAATGACCAACGCTCAAGTGAGCTTGTGAACCGGTAAATTGCTTTATCCTTGGTCAACCAAGATACTTGGTAAATTGTATCACAAGTGATGATAGAATGTGAGGTAAGTTAACCTACACATAAAACCTAAGTGGAATAAGACATCTCCACATTGGGAAGATAATAAGATTGTCGTATGCTACGACAACCGTCATACACACAAACACAGGAAACTCCTAGTGTATTTACACCATGAGGAAATGGTGCCAATGACAATGGCAATGAGTAAAGAGAAACTATCACAGTAACGGAAACAGTAAAAACGATGTTGTACAATGAGTAAGAATACGGTGCGCAACAAGCGACCGCTATGAGGAAGTAGTTATGCAATGACACGGAGTATAAGTATCACATGACACACAGAAATATTCTTTCCTATCACATAAGTGACTTACTGTCAAGCGTTTACGCCTCTGCACTCTGTATGACTGAGTGTTTTGGTATCGCACTTGTACGGCTAATGATCTAATGGGATGGCTAGGGATATGGAGAATGTAAACCGTAGTAAACCCTTCTTTTCACCAACAGACATGGCGCAAGCCAATTAAGCAAGCTTAGCAACAAACCGTGCGGCCTAAGGCCAAAGAAGCACGAAGAGTGAGAAACACACTAATAATCACAAGATGTGAATTCCATTGGAATATAAGGTGAAAGGAGATACAGGAAAGTCACTAGGACCGACGCATAGAAATGCAAGGTCATACAAGTAAAGAACACTTGTACTGAACCAGAAGAACTGGTATGATTTAAAAGCTAGTGACAACAGAGGAAGCACTACGGCTAAGTGGTGACTTAACCTCGCCTGACAATAAGTCGGAGGAACTTAACGAATAATCGTAAAAGCACGAATAGCATGTATAGCAGATTACCAGAGAGCTGGTTATAAATCCTA
Source organism: Limonium bicolor (assembly GCA_023374045.1). Classification (NCBI taxonomy): domain Eukaryota; kingdom Viridiplantae; phylum Streptophyta; class Magnoliopsida; order Caryophyllales; family Plumbaginaceae; genus Limonium; species Limonium bicolor. The sequence continues at coordinate 317,600,861 of CM041778.1, read as the reverse complement.
CAACTCATTGAGTTCAAACACGGTAAAAGAATACCGCATTTGTTTAGTAAACCTTATTCCCATAATAGACGGATAAAAGGTGATGTATAGCACATTAATGATAACACGAAGGGTAAGTAACCCAAGCTATCAGGGTCGCGCAGCAGAAGCTAGTGGGCCCTAGCTAGGAGATTAATATACCTAGTAAGTATGGCAAAATGGCTATTAATGCCTTGAAGCCGACTAAGCTAGAACCGAATTGCATATGAGTTAAATAAACTCATATAGGAACTCTTGGTGCAAAGACTAAACCATTGGTATGGTTAAGACCCTTTGACCAGAGCGTACTCTATAGTATACCGTAGTGAAGCTAAACGCTTCAATTTGCCCAAACTGATTAAACCAATGTTTAATAATAATATATGGTAGATTACGTGGGCGTAATCCCTTTTAAGGGGGGTAGAGCGAAAACCGCTTAATGTAAGTTTTGTGAATAAAACACATAAACGTAATGTGCATAGCACAATGAGAATCAAATTGATGATTGATACTATGTTAAATAAACATAAGTACTCATTCATATTGTAATTATGGTAACTAGGCATTAGACATGCAAATACCATAGGAGGAATATACCCATCTTGTAACACCAATGTAAGAGTATTAGTAAAAGAAAAGTAATGAGTAGTGGACGGAACCCCACAAGTATTGTAACCTTTGAAGAAGTAGTACGGAATGAATGAGAGTAGTAGATGAATGAAGTTTATGAGTATTGGAATCGCAAGTAAAATATTTGGAACAATCGAAGTCAACTAAATCTTATAAGTGTAGTATTCCTTAGTTAGAATATAGGAGATGATGGTGAGTAATGGATGGAGGTAGTGGAGGTTGATGAAATGAGCAGTTAGGTATTGAACCACGGAGTAAAGAATTTGGGAAGTAGAGTGAGGATGATTGATGGATTGATTCCATCCTTTGGAGATGTATGAATTCGTAATCACGACTAGAAAGAATAAAAAGATATAAAATGAAAACAATTAAATTAATTGTTTGATTGAATCTGATGTGGGAAGTCGAACTTGATCCTGATCAAATCAAGGGAAACCGAACACAAATTGGGGTGGAAAGATAGTTCAACACTGATGCTGATCACATCAGGGTCGAATGATTCTTGAAGCTCCCCACAAGTGGTCACAAGAATCACACATAGGATAGAAGTAATGAATATAAATTGGAATTTGAAGTTATGTGTTTTAGAAAATTTTTAATTGGTAGTAGTGAAAGAATTTCCTTTAGTATGGAGAATGAGGATCTGCTAGAAGTGCGTACCGAAGAGGATAGTAAGGTAGTATGTCGTATTATTCCAAGGGCAGCGGGACATAGAGGAGTCTTGTGTCTAGATGACCTGAGTGCCTGCGGGATTGTATGTGTATTGCATCGCTTTGGGGATAGCTTTGCATTGTATGTATGTATAAATTTGGTAATAAGGAACCGGATGGTCGGTAGTAGTGCGGATCGGAGTAATTATTGTACATTGGTATGGTATGGAAAGGAGAAACCTTGAGTAACTGATTTGGGATTAGTAAGGAGGGAGAACGTATGGCTTTGGTATTGGACACGTAAGAATGAGAAAGCATTGTAAACCTATAACCTCGAACAACTTTGAGGACAAAGTTCTTAAGGGGGGTAGATTGAAATACCCCGAACTTAAATATAGGGATTTAAAATTAATCTAACACGTATTTAAGGACCTAATGGTACCTAATTAATACTAGTAAGGAAAAATAAATCCAAAAGAAATAAAGAAACGCTTTAAAAGCGGAAAACACTAAATAAGCGTTAAAATAACCATAGGAGGTATGAGACCTCGGTTAGCGTATTATATGGATTCCAAAGGTTTAATAAGACCTAAATAATATAAGGGAACAAATCCCGAAGAAAACGGATCCTTAAAATGGATTAAAACCACTAACGAACCTTAAAGCGCGTTTTTCGAGGTAACCGGGAAAACGTGTCTTTAAGCGGGTCAAATAGACTCGTAACAATTTTGGTCAACTAAATAATCATTAATAAAAATTAATGAAGCTTAGGACCAATAAAATCAAGAAAACGAGAAATTAGTAAAAACTGTCAAAAACGGGAAGTTGTGGGGTAGAAGTATAAATAACACAAACTTATGTGTCCAATATTGTAAATAAAATTTTAAAACCCTCATGGGTCTGTGTGTGTGTCCGATCCCATACCCCTCTCTCTCTCTCACACACTCTTTATTCTCTCTTATTTACAAACAAACAAAACTAATAAAGTAAACTAACTTACTTTATTACTTTACTCCCTCACTCACAATTCTCTCCTCCTCTCATTCTCTTCTCTCACGTGAATTCCCTCCCTCACTCTCTCTGATTTTCTTCCTTTCTTCTCCAAACCGAGCAGCCATGGAAGAATGAGAAAAACAACACAAAACCTCTCTTCTCTCTCTTGTAACCCCCTCAAACCTCTTCCAAAAATTACAAAAATTACACCATTGTCTTCCTCTCCTCAAGAGCAACACTTCCCTCTTTTCAAAATCCAGAAAAGAGCACTTTCATTTTTATGGGTATGTCCCATTTGGAGCTTCAAGACCACCATTAGAAGGCCCTTCTTCTCCTTGTTCTTTTAAGGTAAAAATATTCCTAAAAACTCCATCTTTTTCTAGCCTCAAGGGCAAAACGAAAATGAAAACTAAAACCCTTGTTGCTCCTTGTATCCTAGCCGATTTTGGCATCTTGGTGGAGTTGGAAACTTTGTTCGTGAACCACTCCAAGCTTCATTTACACCCTTGCAAGGTAATGAGAATTCTAAACCCTAAAACCTACTTAAAGCTTAATAATAGCTAGGGTTAGTTTTTAGTGTATTGAAATGTGTATGTATATGGGTTGTAGAGTAGAGAATTTGTGTTGGCTAAACCGGTGGAGAAAGAGAGGAAGGAAGAAGAAAGAAGGAGAAAGAAAATCTAGAGGAGAAACAAGGTAAGAATGCTCTTTTGTGTAGCTTGGTAATGAGTAATGTAACAGATTTTTAGAAATGAAAATGTGTATTGTAAAATGGCAATGTATTAGTAGTGTAATGTGTAGGAGAATATAAGTATCTGAAGCCTTAAAAGACATTTAAAAACTGTCACAATTGGATTGGGAATGGGATGTTGAGTGCAGGAATTTTTAAGAGTGTTTAAGTATTGGAATCGTGTATGGGAGCTTGTATATTGTTTTGTGTGAAACCGGTGAAATAAGTATTGAATTGTGAACTAGAATATGTGGTGAGAGTGTAAAAATATAGGGGAGGTTATGGCAAATTTTTGGTAGGAAATGTACACTTATGGATGACTTGGTGGATGGGAGAACCAAGGTGTGTATTGGAGTTGGTAGACATGTTTGGTAGTGATGAAGAGGTAGTTGTAGTATGAGAAACAAGAGGTGTGAAAATCTGTAGCAAAAGGGTATAAGGATGTATGGAGAAGTTAGGAAAAATTAGTGTGTAAGAATTGGGTAAAAGAGTGTTGGACTTGGGTATAGATATTGTAGTTGTTGGAGATGTATTTGGGATGCTAGGAGTGACATTGGTAGAGGAAGTATTGAATGGTAGAAGTGAGTTAGAAATCTGTAGCATAGGTAAAACAAAAACTGTTACATTGGTTGGAAAAGAAGTGAGGAATTTGTGTAGGATTGATTGATGGATTTAGTAAAGAATTTGGTGGATGAACTAAGGCAATTCGGAGGGCCTAGGTAGTGTTTAAACATGTGGGATTACATGTAAGAAGATTGGAGAAACAATGGGTAAAGTATAGAACTGAAAACAGAAATAAAAATGCAAATACTGGGCCGGACCGACCTTGGGACCAAACTTGCAAGGTCGGTCGAGCCCAGATTTACAAAGACGGGAAAGCTTCTGGAATGGACCGAACTTGCGACCGGACTTGCAAGTTCGGTCGGACCAGAGAAATTCTCCCGTTTGTAACCTACTGGAATGGACCGACCTTGCGACCGGACTTGCAAGGTCGGTCGACGCAAAATTTTTCCGTCTTGTAACTTACTGGAATGGACCGACCTTGCGACCGGGCTTGCAAGGTCGGTTGAGCTAAAATTTTCCGTCTTGTAAGCTACTGGGATGGACCGACCTTGCGACCGGACTTGCAAGGTCGGTCGGGCTAAAATTTTCCGTTAAGTAACTCACTGGAATGGACCGACCTTGGGACCGGACTTACAAGGTCGGTCGGCCCTGGAATTTTCACCCGATGTAGCCTACTAACTTGGACCGAACTTGCAAGGTCGGTCGCAAGTTCGGTCGGGTCAAAACTTACAAAAAAAAAAACTATAAGACTATGGTTAGTATATGTATGTATGTATATGTATACCCACCTATACATATGTGCATATATATGTAAGTAAACCATTGTTAAGTAATTAAAAGTAAGTAAATAAAATGTAAGTATAAGGATGTGAAGACTTAGTAAGTATGAGTTAGGAAGCGTAAGGGTAACCGAATTAAATTAATGATAGTTAGATTAATTATTCGATTGTATGTATATCATAGGATTTGAATTGTGAATACCAGAGGAACGTTGGGATACAATTACAACGGTGAAAGGTATGATTTCTTCATGCCCTGTATCCTAATCTGGTTACCCGATTTGTGTGCTTATTTGATCACCTAATAAGATTAATGCATGAATCGGACTTTATTGCACCTACTTGTGCTTGTTTACATTGTTCTTGATATTTGTCTCGAACAATAGTTTGTATAATTCATGAAATATATGAATGATGATGAAGTGTATTGTATTTTGTAGTGTACTTGTATATTGTAATGTATTCGTATGTATGTGTATATGGGTATTGTATTGTGGCTTGAATGTTGACTTCTGCTAATTCCTAACTACCTAACTCCTAACTTAAGTGAGTAAACCGGAATAAGTAGAAGCCCGATATAGTTTCGGCCACGCGTGAGGATGCGGCGGAGTCACAAGAGGTTGGCTGCAATTCCTGACTCTTAAACTGGTCCGCGGCCCAAATCCCTTAAATGGGTAGCATCCCGGATTGGTGAGTCAAGTAAATCCCGGAGGTGGGACGGAGTAGTCCCCAGGGCCGGAGGTCCCGACGACTTAACTTGAGTAAGAGTAAGAGTAAGTAAGTATGGATCCGTAAGTATGAGTATGTATGCGTATGTATGAAGTAACGAGTAAAAGAGTAATCTACCCGATTAACCCGGGTGGACCAATGAAGCTAACAAATATTGTATATTGTGCATGTAATGTGTATGTGTAATTCGGAAAAAGGTAAGTATGTATTGGTTGGATTATATTGTATTCCTTGCATGTAATGAATTGTTTGTATGTATGTTGCGTAAGTATTATTGTATCGTGTATAAGAGCACGTATGCATGTATATTTGTATGAAAACAAACCGCATGTATTCGACCAAGTGGTCGGCGTACCCTCACTAGTACGCGGGGTATGCGGTTATCATGCTCGGCGAAAGCTGACCCCTTCGGGGGACCATTTTTAGTGTGCAGGTACCCGAAGCAAATATGGTCAAGATGAGGAGACCGGAGGCACACCCTTGTAATTAGAAGCAAGTAGTTTGTGAGGGAACGGGTAGTAAGTAGTCTCTTAGTGAGCATGTATGAATTTGGAGAAGCATTGTAATCGTATTGGGAACCTAGTAAACTCGGTTATGTATTTTGTATTGTATGGTTTACGAAGGAGGTAAAGTATTGAATGGAATCTTGTAGTATTCGTTGATAATGGAGATGTTTGTAGAAGTGTAGTACTCGGGATTCCGGTCCATCAGACCGATGATGTAGGTAAGTAGTAGTGTAGCCTTGTAACCACGTGGGTGGTTAACGGCATTGTATCACCCTCACTATGTAAATATCTATCCGCTGCGTGTATCTGATGTGTAAGGAGATTTGACGGTAAGCACAGCATTAACGGTAGGGGTGTTACAGGTTTGGTCGACAATGAAGAGTAGTTTAGCATCGTCGGAAGAATTTGAGGAAAACTCACCGGGAATTGCAAGAACGGGGCAAATAGATTTCGGTTTTCTGGAAACACATTCGAACCTTGCCTGTTCGAGTACTCAACTTCGAAGCACTATAAGTTTCAGCACAGATGGAGTTAGGCTATGTGTAAGGGCTCATTGGAAAGAGCAAACTTAGATCTACGTATTGATAGCAAGAACTAATCCTAACTCGCATCACACAGAAAGATATTGAAGTCGCAAATCACGAGTTTACCTCTCTGTTTCGGTATTATTTTATGTGCTGGCGAGACCGAAACTTTAGACACCTTTCCCTTCCAATCGGTTGAGAATTGGCTTAGACCATAAACAAGAAAGTTTTAGAGGAATTAGAGCTCTTAAAAACGAGCTAAAGAACATGGAATTTGGATGAGTAACGAAGAAGTTATGGCTGACGCAAGTTACCTGAAATCGATGAGAAACTGGAATCCTGGAGACACGTTTCGCAAGGTGCCAACTTTAGGTCAGATTTGTGGCTGATGTATAACGAATTAGGGTATGTGTGAGTAATGGTTGGAAAGATGACGTTTTGAAGAAGAGAATGAAGAAGACGGCATGGAAAAATATTGAGAGATGAGTGAGATATGGCCGTCCAAAGTTAGGGCTAAACACTGAATTCTGTTATCGAAATTCAGGGAAAGAATCGGCTAAGTGTTGGCAACCCGTTACAGAGTGACACGTGGCATCTTTCAAATTTTTGATTCAAAACTTCAATCTAGCATAACTTTGGCTAGGATGATCCGTTTTTGACGTTCTTTTTATCGATCTTCATGGTTTTTCATAACCTATATATTGGTATAGGTTTCATGGCCTAGTTTGACCATTCTCAAAAAGTCTACCCTAGCAAGGCTTAATAAGCTTTAAGGTTTCTAGGATTTTATACTAACTTTTATATTTCAAAACAATGTTCCAACACTTCCTAAAATCTTTATAATATAATTGGAGTGTTTAGAAATTTTCCCAAGATTTATTGACTTATAAATCTTATTATTAAATTCATAATACTATATAATAATATATAATAATTAGGGTTAAATAGGAGAAAACCCCTAAATAAATTTCACAATTCCATATAATAATTTAATATTCATAATTCCATATAATAATTTAATATTCATAATTCCATATAATAATTTAATACTTAATAGCATATAATAATTTAATATTCATAATTCCATATAATAATTTAATACTTAATAGTATTATTAAAGGTTTAATAAAAGAAATCCCCTAAATTAATTTAAATTAATTTAGGGGTATTTCAGTATATCCCCTTTAAAAGAAACTTCGCCTCGAAGTTTAAAAATCAACTAATAGGCACTCACACCGCTTCGGGTGTGCTGAGACAATAATAATTCCAATGAAATTCCATACCAATCCAATCCTTTATTTCCCTCCATTTCCATAACAACATTCCACTCGAGATTACTCAAAATCAAAACGAACCAAGATATACCAAGACATAGCATGATGAAAATCAACAGTCACATACTGTGTCATATTGTAAAAACCAAGCACATACAAACACCTCTCATTCTGCTAATACTGTTCTCCTTTTACTAACAATGCAACGAGGCATAATCCGGATGAGATAACGAAGGAGGAGTATGCCAGCATATCCCCCTTAAAAGAGCTAAGGTACGCCCTCGTACCGCTACTAACGGCACATTCAAAGAATTCAACACCTTATTAACCAGCTTTGTTGTGAATTTACTGCACCGTTGATTTCATCTTTAATCGTTACATATATCTGTATCTCTTGATTGTTATGTAATTGTATTTCCTTGGTGGTTATAAAATTTTATCTTACGATTATTATCCATTCATTTAATGACTGATACGAATTATATGTCCATATATGATCACTTATCATATCAATTATATTACCAAGCTATAAACCAGGTGTAACGTACTTGAGTAGTTTAACATAATATTCCCGATCATTTAATAATCCTCAATAATCTTCCAAAATTATCTTCAAAGGTTTATTAGTCAAGTTTCAATTGTTTTTATAATTAACTATCATATTTTAGACGATTCATTCAGTGTTTACTTTATAAAATTTACTTATTATATATTTACATAATTTCACCCAAGGCAGAATTTTAGAAAGTTCTTATCAATTATAATGTAGCTCCAAAGTCTGATTTCTTTATCTTAAAATTTATTTTTCAAGATAGGGACTCTATATATAAATTTTAAGTCAAATGAATTAGTCTAGTGAAAGTTCACTCACTCCTGATAATTATTATTTTTTTTTAGGGTTTGTTCTATGTAAGTATTCTCCTGATTATTAAATCTTAGTACTCCCTTAGACAATGGTGGCTTTTGTAAATATCACTTTTAGTGTGACTTCTAAGATTTTATCTATGTATAAGGTTAAACTTCTAAATAAACATGAGGATTTCCAAATCTTTAAGTAACTCTCAATTTCTCACTAGATGCTCAATATTCCGAGTATTTAAGGATCAATGATATTTAGTTTAGTGTTACTCTTCTCTTCACTTAATCTTTAAGTAACTTCCTTTAATGGTTTTTATATTCAACAAGGGGTAGACGTTCTACCTTGAAGTACCCAAATTTTAAACTCCCTTCCTCCATATATAGGTATTTTTCACCAAAGATTTAACCCAATAAATCCTTTACATGTATGAGTTTAATACTGGATATTAAGATATAAATATTGAATTGTTCATTGTGGCTAGCAATGAAATATGCCTAGCTTAAGATTTCATGATGGTAACGTCGTACCACCAATCCTCCTCAAGTTCAACATAATGCATCACTTCCATGGAAGATTATTTCCGGTCAGATGACAAGGCTTGTCTAGCCCCTAAACTTCCAGCAGTGGGTGTGCACCCCCACTACTTTTGCCTAGGAGTTCGTCGCACCAGGCACTTCCCGTAGAGTGTTAGGTTTAGGTGTTTTCTTTCTAAAGTTAGCGTAGAGTTTTAGTGTGGTTTACAGGTTTGGATGTATGCTACTAGTTCTTGTTAACTTAATAATTTTCTAGACTTGAGATTTATCCTAACATTATCTTTAGGCAACAATTTGTACCAAGTAATTCTTGAAATTTATTTCCAAACTTTAAAGGAGTTGAAGCACTTGTACATAATGTCAATACTAACTTAGTTATTCAAAGATCTATTTGTATACTGTTTTCCACCAAAAGTATTCCTTAGAATTCTAGGAATATGTATACCAGCTTTTAAAGGATTGTATTTTAGCAATGTATTCTCCATAAGCATGCTTTTGAAAGAAAATAGCTTAATATACGATTTACCCCAACCAAAATCTTATCGTACTTAATAGATGATATTCCAAGCTATATTTCTACCGTAGTTTAATGTTCAAACAGAACCACAGCACACCATTCTTTACAGACATTCATAAAAAGAAAAGTGTATAAAGAAATCATTCCCTACGTAACTTATTATATTTAAACTATCTTATTACTAACTGCATTCCATGTATGTTCTATAAAGTATTTCCTTTAACTATATCTTAGGATACTCTTATAATATTTAGTTATTATAAGTGTTAATTTATTAGTTCCTTGCTTTAACCTAAGTTACTATTTTTTCCTTTTATATATGTATAGAAATATATATGTATATATTTTCCTTAGTTTAAATTAAAATATTAACTCCCATACAATATAGTAAATAAAATGTAGGATAATTAAATTCCTTAATTTATATAAGTTTCTACTTAAGTAAGTATACATACATATATGTAAATAATTTCACTTCTCTTAAAAGCTAATACAAAAACATTTATAAACGTACTGTTATAAAATGTTAATTTAGTTTCCTTTATTTTCCCCAGCTTAAAAGTTAATTAACAAACCATACTTTAATTTTTGGTTACATTAAAAACCTTATATTATAGGTTATTCTTATGAAAAACTCATAAACACAATTTTTAAAACCTTTTACCATTGCCCAAAAATTCCCAAATTTAATATACAGTAACTATAACATTTTAGACATATTATAAAATTTTTTTTCATAAAAATATCTTTTTAATTTAGCCAAATAATTCCAGAAAACCCGTAACTTGCAAAAATCATAACTTATGTTTAAAAACTCCAAAACCATAATAATTTACATCAAAATAAACTAGATTTAACAAGGAATATGTGGTTAAACTTTTGTGCCAAAATACATTCGGGAAGGCATTTAAATAGATTCAACAAGTTATGGTTTATTTCTGAAATTAATATAAAAACTTAAACACTTAAACTTAAACGTTTTAATCTCGGTCGTCCGTTTCTTTTAACTACGATCGGACGGCCGACATCGCCCAAGTTCTTCAGCAACCCCAGAACGGAGCCGAGTACTAAATCGATCTTTTCTCTCAACTCACAGAACCAAATTCGTTGATTCTTGTTCCATTGGATTCGAAATTAAAAAACGCATCCATTGACACCGATTTCCCCAATTATAATGCAGTATAACTCAAATACGATACTGGGTTACGCGTTTTAGGGTTATTCGGGTTTGCGAATTGAAATCTGTCAAATTCTCTTAACCTAATGCATAATAGGGGAAATTGCAACATGGGTTTGGTCGACAATGAAGAGTAGTTTAGCATCGTCAGAAGAATTTGAGGAAAACTCACCGGGAATTGCAAGAACAGGGCAAATAGATTTCGGTTTTCTGGAAACACATTCGAACCTTGCCTGTTCGAGTAGTCAACTTCGAAGCACTATAAGTTTCAGCACAGATTGAGTTAGGCTATGTGTAAGGGCTCATTGGAAAGAGCAAACTTAGATCTACGTATTGATAGCAAGAACTAATCCTAACTCGCATCACACAGAAAGATATTGAAGTCGCAAATCACGAGTTTACCTCTCTGTTTCGGTATTATTTTATGTGCTGGCGAGACCGAAACTTTAGACACCTTTCCCTTCCAATCGGTTGAGAATTGGCTTAGACCATAAACAAGAAAGTTTTAGAGGAATTAGAGCTCTTAAAAACGAGCTAAAGAACATGGAATTTGGATGAGTAACGAAGAAGTTATGGCTGACGCAAGTTACCTGAAATCGATGAGAAACTGGAATTCTGGAGACACGTTTCGCAAGGTGCCAACTTTGGGTCAGATTTGTGGCTGATGTATAACGAATTAGGGTATGTGTGAGTAATGGTTGGAAAGAGGACGTTTTGAAGAAGAGAATGAAGAAGACGGCATGGAAAAATATTGAGAGATGAGTGAGATATGGCCGTCCAAAGTTAGGGCTAAACACTGAATTCTGTTATCGAAATTCAGGGAAAGAATCGGCTAAGTGTTGGCGACCCGTTACAGAGTGACACGTGGCATCTTTCAAATTTTTGATTCAAAACTTCAATCTAGCATAACTTTGGCTAGGATGATCCGTTTTTTACGTTCTTTTTATCGATCTTCATGGTTTTCCATAACCTATTTATTAGTATAGGTTTCATGGCCTGGTTTGACCATTCTCAAAAAGTCAACCCTAGCAAGGCTTAATAAGCTTTAAGGTTTCTAGGATTTTATACTGACTTTTATATTTCAAAACAATGTTCAAACACTTCCTAAAGTCTTTATAATATAATTGGAGTGTTTAGAAATTTTCCCAAGATTTATTGACTTATAAATCTTATTATTAAATTCATAATACTATAAATATATATATAATAATTAGGGTTAAATAGGAGAAAACCCCTAAATAAATTTCACAATTCCATATAATAATTTAATATTCATAATTCCATATAATAATTTAATATTCATAATTCCATATAATAATTTAATACTTAATAGCATATAATAATTTAATATTCATAATTCTATATAATAATTTAATACTTAATAGTATTATTAAAGGTTTAATAAAAGAAATCCCCTAAATTAATTTAAATTAATTTAGGGGTATTTCATAACCATATTGGCGGTTTCGTTCCTAAACCAAGAATTCTCATTGGAGTTTGTTTAAACTCTTAGCTGGTTTCGGTTCTAGCCTGTGAGGCTTCTAGGCATTAATAATTAGCTATTCACTCATGCTCGCTATGGACATTCAACACTTGAATCACTGGCTCACTAGTTGCTGCTGCGTAACTCTAATAACTGTAGGGCTTAGTTTGCCCCATTCGTTATTCTTACGGTATTGTACATCTCCAATTATCACCTTTATCTTGGTAATAACGGTTTCTCAACCGATGCGTGGTATTTCTGACCGTGAGCAATTCGGTGAGTTTCAAAACTTTCCATCCACCTCTCTAATAATTTACTGTGTATACTGCTATGTATTTCACAACGATTGACTTGTTTCCTTCCGACTTACTGTCAGTTGAGGTTGAGCTACTACCTAATGTGTAGTGCTCTCTCAGTTATTTCCCACACTTGAGGTATATCCCTTACCAGTATTTGGTATTTAGTGCTATTGTAGTTATTTATTGCTAATCATGCTTCCACATTTGGTTTTGTACATGTATTCCTTTATCGGTGCGGCCTTGCATTTCTTATGCATCGGCCATTACAACATTATTCCTCCATAATTAACATGTTTCCAATTCCCAGCTATCCCACTCGATCATTACTGCGCAAGTGCAATACCAAAACACTCAGTCATACAGAGTGCAGAGGCGTAAACTCTTGACAGCAAATCTCTCATACGATTCGCAACGGAATTCACACTGTGTTTCATTGAGATTCTAATCTCGTAATACTGGCTACTGGCTTACTGCCTAGTTTGTTTGGTATCGCTTACTGTTGTATCACTATTGGGTTTAACTCATAACTGTGCTTAGTTGCCATATTGTCGTTTAACAATACTTATACAACGGTCGCTTACTGCGCACCGTGCTCCTTGTATAACACTAACTTACATGGTCTATTTACTGTCACATTAACTTCCACACATATACTTACATCCTTCGTATTATGGTTCGCCATTCATTTGGATGACTACTGAATGGTCCTTGAGCGTAGCTCACTCGAGTTACAAGCCGCTGTTATTTAGTCGGGTGCTTCACATGCTACTAAACTAACTGTTCTCTCGCAATATCAACATGATCAATCCTTAACATATTTCTTGAACTTGGTTCACATAACTACCGCTCCTGCGGTCTCATGATATCGAGAGGTATCCCCACTCTTAATGCAGTGGTTCGTTCTCCGCTCTATTCACTTATACAACATAAACTTCTGCAATCAATCTAATTCACATAACATATCTTGCTTGTGGCTTATAAGCCTTATTGCGTCGAGCTCTGCTCATTGTAGGCCGCTCACACCCATTTACTTCTCTGTACAACATTACATGGTTTGGATATTATATTGGGCTCCATGACAAGGTTGTTGCATTCCGTTTCCTTTCATGGGATGCCCCTTAGGATTGTCAGTCCGTCTCCTGACAACTTATGTCTAAACTGGGTGTTAGTTTCAACCCTTGTGTTTCTGTCATGTCATTTCGTACCATTATTGTTGATGTGAACACCCCTCAAGGATTGCTCCTGGGTGTTGTTGAGTTATGCCATTACGTCTGGTTCGCACTTATTGGTATATTCAGTTAGCCACGCCGTTTGCGTTCTTAACTGGCTTATTATCTTCTTCTGTGAAGATCAACATTTCCTGGTAGTGTAGGTACTCATTCTGGGAGTTTCATCCCGTTCATTGCACATTAATGTGTCCACATTAAGCATTTGCCTCGTCATATACAGGCTGGGTCACCGTTCCAGCTATCATGTTTATCCCTGAGGATCCTTAAGACATATACGCTGTCTTTATATTACAGTTAGTGCACTTCGCACCTCCTGACTCTTAAACATTTCCTTGAAAATGAATTCACTAATTCCTTTAGTCTCGTTAACTTAACTGAGTTCCTTTACTTTAACCATTCTTGGTAATCGGTTACTCTTGCTTGACTTTTACTGCTGACCGTAGTATGGAGTCGACTACTTCCCGTGTTCCGGACTCTACTCGTATACATATGTGGGGTACCCTACTAATACATTGCTACTTACCCAACTAACCCATAAATAGGTCTGTCAGGCCCACAAGCTCCTATCGGAGTGCGGTCGTCCCACATTACAGTTGGTACACTCATAGAGTCCGTCACACGCCTAGGTGAAGTATTCTGTTGTCAACTCCCTTATATTGTCCCGTGACAATATGCGTCTCGCGGTTCCCGAATTTAATCAAGGGAAAATCTCTCCACTGTTGTATCTTTATCAACTACCCTCGGGTTTACTGGTTTGGTTTAGGAGAAGGTTAGAAAGAAGTGTTGGTTTAAAAGAAAATCTGGTTTTGAAAGAAAAAAGTTTGAAATAAATCTAAGCTTGAAAGAAAAATTCTCATGGTTTCACAACGCCTTCTTGCCTTAACCAAGTCCAGCTTCTTGCTGACTGGTGTACTTCCAATTACAGAGGTTAGGCTATCAAGCCCTTCCACGGTTATGATGATCTCACTTAACTTCATGGTACTTTACTAAGTACTTCATATTTGTTAAAGTTTTCCCGAACAGCCCTGTTATAGCAGCACTTGCTATGGAAAGTGCGCCATGCTAATTGGCTATCGGTTAAACACACACACCGGTTGCGGTATCATTTTTACCCGCACTGTCATCAGTGGCCTTGTTGGCCCTCACTTGATCTTACTGTCTTGATAATAATTCCTCTGGGTGACTTCTCACTGTCTTCACATGATAATCATTAACTGGGGTGTTCCCCATTCTTGGAGACCCCCTTTTTTTCTTTTGTATTGTTTCCTCCTCGTAGCCCGTTCCACACATTTGTCGTGGTTACTGAGACTTGTCTCTTGTTTGGATACTACGTTGTAGTTCCTTGTCGGTTGGTATACCGTTGGTGTATCATTTAACAACTGTGGTCCCGTAGACACTCGTCTCGGGTTTCATTACTGCACTTCTTGTCTGTTGCACGGTCGGTGCGTTGCAGCTGGTTGTGCTCGACTGCTCAGCATGTCGACCCAGGTTGCCGGAAATTCTATTCTCTTATACACAAAATTCTTCATTCTTCGCTATTAAATGCTGTTAACATTGTTCAGATGGGAACCGTCTCTGGGATTCCTAGTTTTCGGGATCTACCGCATGACAGGTTCTCCGTACCTTTAGAGGTATTTAATAACAGCCAGATCGGGTATCCCGAGTATGAGAGGACTTCCATCTCTCTAGTGTTGTTTCCCAAGTTATAAAACAGGGATTGTGGAGGGCGGGAAGGATATAGTAGGTTTTCAGTATTCACTGGTAATTCCTAACTAGCGTATCTCTCACGCTATCCCTCAACCCTTAATCCAAAGTACTAAAATCCTAACTCGGTACTTCCTAAGCTCGGTAATTCAGTCATCAGAGCGATACTTCGCTCTGATACCACTTTTTGTAACACCCTATCCAACATTAATACACTTATCAATAAACTACAGCAGAAAACTTCCTTCATCACATTACTTAATTCGTTGGTGTTACACGCCGTTAACCACCCACGTGGCTAACAAGGCTATTACACATACATTGTATCGGTCTGATGAACTAGATTCCCGAGCGACTACACATTGCTATCCCTTTCTCATTAACAACAAACATACACATACCTTCCAACTGTACCGAGTATTCACAAAACTAATGCCGATAACAATTTCGGTCTTACTACACCTACTGAATATATATACAACTTAAATGATTACCCCTGTACAACGACTACCCCGTCCTACTCTCGAACGGCTTCCAGCACCTTGTACCTAAAATAGGAAAGCGAAGAAAAAGGGTGGCCCCCAAGGGGCTCAGCACCTTTGCTGGTATGGTAATCCCACAGCCCGCATGCTACCGGGCCACACACAACTATTTGTCGTCTTAGCATGCGGTTGATTATATCAGAATCATGCATGTAAACTACAAATACACAACACATTACACTGCACAACAATGGCTCATTGAAACAGCCAATACAGTTACACTTAACAAATCACTCATTGTGATCTTTAACCCCTAGAGTATTTCTGCTTTAACGAAGCTATTTCCTTAATAGACGACACATACCCATCATTCGGGTTATCCTTAAACACCTCTTACAATAAACTGGCATTCATATCCTTAATCCACATACTCCACATTTTAACAACCTATCACATCACATCGCAATAAGACTTGCAGCACAACAATAATACATAACATAACGGGAACGGTTCCCTTTACGAACCGGCCCAAACATAGTCAGTTCACTTGTAGCCTAGAGAATGTTGCTAGTCTCATGATAAGCTCGTTACATAACTCGTTACCGCCTCGTTAAATGAACGGTTAACTTAACACAAGGTGCCTCCGATATAGTGATCCAAGCACACTAAACAAACATAAACATAGTATGCCCCTGTGGCCCGACGTGAGTCAGTAAAATTGAAATACCCCAAACCTTGATATGAGGTTTAAATATTAAACTATGGTATGTAAAGGCTAAAAAGTGCCTTAGAGACATCGGTGAACAATTTACACCATAGTAAATGCAATAAAGCACTAAGATACAGTTTGAGCAAAAACATGCTCTAAGCTAGGAGTGAACTTGGTTAGGACCCAAAGAGCCTACCAAGACTTAATAATACTCAATTATGATTTAATAAGGCTAATTAAGTCCTTAGGGAACTTTGGTAGACAGTTAAACCAAACAAAACACAAGAAAATACCTTAAAGTCAATATGAGCAAAAATGTGCTCTAAGCTTGGGATAAATTTTATAAGACCTAATGGTCATACTTATACCTTATAAATATGTTAATGAACATATTAAATCAATTACTAAAGAAAACCAAGCTTGAAAACAAGTTAAAACACAAAAAGTGCTTTAAGGAGTCTTAAAGCACGTTTTTGAAAAATTGTCTTGTAAATGAGTTTTGAATGGCTAAATGTCCATCATTACTCTTTAATTAACATGTGTACTATATAGTATCACATTTGGAAGTCTATATCAATGGGAAATCAAAAATTTCACATCTATGTGCCTTGTTTTAGTGAATAGTAACTAAAGTAAGCTAGTTTGTAGCATATGTTGTTATAAGTAATTAAATTGGTCAACAAAGACTATCATACCCCTAGACTACTAATGGGGGCCGGTTTTTGTAGTAATGAGTCACCAAACATGTTAGTTCATTAAGTAACAAATGATGACTAATGGTTACTATTTGCTTTAAGGTATAAATATCTTCTAAAAGCAAAAGCAATCTCCATTCTCTCATTTCTCTTCATCCCACACGTCTTCAACCTCTCTTCTATCTCTTCTTGCTCTCCATTCTCGGTTTGCTATAGTAGCCTCTCTTCTCCATTTTCATTTCCATGCCAAATCCAACTCCATGCTCCAAATCAAATTCCAAGACCATATTTGTCTTAGTTAGACCATGCTCTACATTTCCACCTTTTCAAATCTTCAAGAACTCAATTTTGGTGCCATGGAGATTCACCATTGAAGGAGCTTGAGCTAATATTTTCACACCTTGTTGTTCTCCTTTGCTTCAAGGTAAGGAAACTCAAAGAAAAACCAAGTTTCCTCTCATTTTGTGTTGTCCAAAAATTCACCTCACAATGGTGTCTTTACCTTGCTTGTTTTAGCTCCATTTAAACCTTGCAAGGGCTAGGAGAAGTCCTCTCTTGATACTTATTCAAGTTCTCTTCCAATTCCAAGGTAAAACAATTACCTTAATGTGTTAAGACAATATATGCCTAGGGTTTACAATGAGATGAAGCATAATGCTTGAATGCTCATTCTATTATTTGTACATTGTTTAGAAGTTGACAAACAACCAAACACCCTACCGATTTTACAAGGAAACAAGAAAGAAGTTTGTGAGGAAAAAGAGGTAAACAAGCTATCTCAATGTAGTTTAAATGCCTTAGGAAAATGAGCTTGATTTGCTTAATAAAATACCTAAGGAGCCAAAGGTGAATGACCTAGAAAATGCTCTCAAGGAAACTATTAAGGGGCATATGTGATGTTGAGTGTATTTGCAGGTTAAAGGCAATATACTATGTGGAAATTCAGTGTTTATGATTATGCATTTTAAGGGCCTAAGAGCCATGCAATTTAAATTATGCACTATATTGTGATGTAGTGCTATATGTGTGAAGTTTGTGTATAAGAAAGTGTTTGATGGATTTTTAGTGTTCTGGGTTGTTTGTTGGTGAAAACAATATGTTTTGGTTTAGTAATGTTCTAGGAGAACCTATGTCAAAATTTAGGTAACAAACAAGAAGTTCTAAGGGTTTAAAATGAGTTTGATAAGTTAAGAAATGTTTAGAATGGTTAAGAGTTGTCCTAGTGAAAGAAACAAGCATTAAGGTGTTCAAAGATATAAAAAGGGCCTAGGCAATGTTCTAGAGGATTTGATAATGCAAAGGAATGTTTTGGGATACACCAAAGTCATTTAGACTTGTGTTGAGATTTATGCAAACTTTGGTGAACAAGGAGGAAGGGTAAACTTGAAAAAGGATTTTAAGAATGACATAAGGAGTTAGTTATGGGAATAGATGCTTGAGAGATGATGTTGTGGTGGTGAGGAAACATTATTGGCATAGTGGTTATCATAGGTATGGAACACCACTTAGAAACCTAAGGAGAATATCATAAGTGTTAGGAATTTCGGTATGGAATGAGTAAGTGATTAAGGAGATAGGAAATGATTTTATGGATGTTGTATGAGGGTGTGAGTGTACCAAATGATGTTAGGAAACATTATGAGGCTTTAGGAGAAGTTTGGTGAAATTGGTTAAGTGCTTAAAGGCTTAGAAAATGAGTGTTTTGCCTTGTCCGAACATCCGTCCGGACATGGACGTTCGGACAGGCCTGTTGCGTAAGAATTTTCAGAGTCTCGACTTGTGTGCGACCTTGGGAAGTCCGGACACAAGTTTGGACGTACCTGCTTCTTCATTCAATTTTCCTCGACCCATGTCCGAACTTCCAAAGTCCGGACACAAGTTCGGACAGGCGTCTGTATTCAGTTTTGAGTCTCGACTTGTGTCCGAACTTGGGAAGTCCGGACACAAGTTCGGACTGGCCACTGTATGGACCAAAAACTTTGTTTTAAGGTGGGAAAAGTTGCCTAAAAATGGTGATTACTAAGTAATGATGTTATAAGAATGTTAAGGACATGTTAAGTGAGTTATAATGACAATTTAGTGGGGGAGAGGTTGTATTAAAATGTAAAAGTAAAACAAGTTAAAAAGTGAAGTTATGTAACTAAGTTAACGAGGAAAAGTTATAAGCATTAGACTTTAAACAATCATGTTACCCCGATGTTAATAAAAATACATGTAATGTTGTCAGTTGTTCGAGAATTGCTCGAGGAACATAAGTGGACATGGTAAAGTGGACTCCGATGACAGGTATGGTTTTCTTACAACCTGTGTCCTACCGGATTACACCGGCTTGTATGCCAATGTGTTTTTCTGTATGTTTGCCACGTTGTAAGATAAAACATGTAATGAGTTTACAGTAATTCATATATGTGGCGTGTTCAACTCCGATACCATTTAACCTCGAAGGTGTTAAACCTTAGTTAGTTGAGTCTAGGATCACATGAGAGTTCAGTATTCGGAGTAAACGACCCGAACCATGGGACATTCTAACCACGGCTATGCGTGCGTTAATTGTGTGATATGTGTGTGTGTATGTAGGGATCTCCCTTGTATGTTTAACTCAGTTGTAATATTGTATGGTGTGTAGTTGTGATAGACTCCACAGTGGGGTTCTAACTAATATCTAAAAGTAAGTATCTACTAACAGTGGTGAGGAATCCGGTTTGGCCGGTCGCGCGTTGTTTGGGAGTGGGTATCCTTCTTAGCTTTACCCTCCTCTCTGTTATGGTTGTTTCCCTCACGGGTTATGATCTCCCATTAGCTTATTCCAAAGCTTGGCTATTCTGACTTAAGATCGGTTTAGGGGGAACATGTGTTTGTGTGGTGTGTTCGGGCCTCCAAACCCGAACCATCTTAACTTAAGTTACTCGTCCGACTATTAGGACGGTAATGAGTGTTGTTGTTGTATAACGAGCTTACCATGAGGGTGACACCACTCTCTAGGCTCACCAGTGAATTAACTATGTTTGGGTCGGTTCCTAAGAGGACCGTTCCCGTTATGTTAGGTGATGTTGTTGTAATGCAATTCCTATTGCGATGTTATCATGTGAACGTCGAGACGTGAAAAGTGTGGTTATGTTTTGTTATGCGAGGAATGTTATGTGTTGTAAGATATGGAGTGTGTGGATCATGGAAATGAATCCCAGTTTGTGATAAGAGGCGTTTAAGGATAACCCGATTTAAGGGTAAGTGTCGTCTATTAAGGAAGTAGCTCCATTAGAGGAGGAACACTCTAGGGATAAGGAATACCATGAGTGACTTATCAAGTAAGGATGTATTATCCGTTTGTTGAGCCCATTGAGGCGAAATGTTATGTGTTGTGTGTTTACAGTTGCATGCATGATTTAAATATAATCAATCGCATGCTAAGACGACAATTAGTTGTGCGTGGCCCGGAAGCATGTGGGCTGCGGGATTACCATACCAGCAAAGGTGCTGAGCCCCTTGGGGGCCACCCTTTCTCTTCTTTTCCTATTTCAGGTTCAAGGAGCTGGAAGCCGTTCGAGAGTAGGACGTGGTAGTCGTGGTACATGGGTAATCATGTAAGTTATATATATACAGTAGGAGTAGTAAGACAGAAGTTGTTATCGGCATCAGTTTGTGATACTCGGTACATTAGTAAGGTTAGTGTAAGCTGGTTGTTAATGAAAAAGTATAGTGATGTACAATTGCTCGGGAATCTAGTCCATCAGACCGGTACAATGTGTATGTAATAGCCTTGTTAGCCACGTGGGTGGTTAACGACGTGTAACACCAATGAGTTAAGTTATTCGATGAGGTGTGTATTCCGCTGCAGATTGTTGTTATGTGTTTGTTGTTGGATGGGGTGCTACAAAAAGTGGTATCAAAGCGAAGTATCGCTCTGATGACTGAATTACCGAGCTTAGGTAGTACCGAGTTAGGATTTTAGTACTTTGGGTTAAGGGTTGAGTGATAGCGTGAGAGATACGCTAGATAGGAATTACCAGTGTGTACTGGAAACCTACCATATCCAACCCGCCCTCCACAATCCCTGTTATATAACTTGGGAAACAATGCCAGAGAGATGAAAGTCTACTCTTACTCGGGAATACCCGATCTGGCTGTTATTAAACATCTCTAAAGGTACGGTGAACCTGTCATACGGTAGATCCCGAAAACTGGGAATCCCGGAGACGGTTCCCATCTAACATGTTTAACCGCATTTCATAGCGAAGAGTGAAGAATCAGTGTATAGAAGAATAGAATTTCCGGCAACCTGGGTCGACATGCCGAGCAGTCGAGGATAACCAGCTTGCAACGCACCAACCGTGCAACGGGCAAGAAGAGGATTAATAAAACCCGAGACGAGTGTCTATGGGACCACAGTTGATAAATAATACACCAACGGTATACCAACCGACAAAGGAACTACAACGTAGTGCCCAAACAAGAGACAAGTCTCAGCAACCACGACAAATACGTGGAACGGGCTACAAAGAGGATATAATACTAAGTAAAAGGGGTCTCCCAGAATGGGAAACACCCAGGATACAAGACAGTGAGAAGTCATCCGGAGGAATTATTGTCAAGACTGTAAGGTCAAATAAGGGCCAACAAGGCCACTGATAATAGTGCGGGTAAGAACAATACCGCAACCGGTGTGTGTGATTAACCGATAGCCAGTTAGCTTGGCGCGCTTGCCATGGCAAGTGCTGCTATAACAGGGCTGTTCGGGGAAGTTTTAACAAATACAAAGTACTTAGTAAAGTACCACGTTGTTAAGTGAGATCATCATAACTGTGGAAGGGCTTGATAGCCTAACCTCTGTAATTGGAGGTACACCAGTAAGCAAGAAGCTAGATTTGGTTAAGGCAAGAAGGCATTGTAAAACCATAAGAATTTTTCTTTCAAACCCAGATTTATTCAAACTCTTTTCTTTCAAAACCAGATTTTCTTTCAAACCAACACTTCTTTCTAACCAAGAAAACCTGATTTTCTTCTAAACCAAACCAGTAAAACCAAGGGCAGTTGATAAAGATACAACAGTGGATAAACTTTCCCTCGATTAAGTTCGGGAAGCACGGAATGTATATTGTCAAGGGACAATATAAGGGAGTTGACAACAGAATACTTCACCTAGGCGTGTGACGGACACTACAAGTGTACCAACTGTAATGTGGGACGACCGCACTCCGATAGGAGCTTGTGGGCCTGGCAGACCTACTTATGGGTTAGTTGGGTAAGTAGTAATGTATCAGTATGGTACCCCACATATGTATACAAGTAGAATCCGAAACACGGGAAGTAGTCGACTCCGTACTACGGTCAGCAGTATAAGTCAAACAAGAGCTAAGGATTACAAGGAATGGTTGAAGTAAAGGAACTAAGTCAAGTTAACGAGACTAAAGGAATTAGTGAATTCATTTCAAGGATATGTTTAAGAGTCAGGAGGTGCGAAGTGCACTAACTGTAATGTAAAGACATCGTATACGTCTTAAGGATCCTCAAGGATAAACATGATAGCTGGAATGGTGACCCAGCCTGTGCATGGCAAGGCAGATGCCTAATGTGGACACATTAGTGTGCAAGGAACGGGATGAAACCCCCAGAATGAGTACCTACACTACCAGGAAAATGTTGATCTTCACAGAAGAAGATAATAAGCCAGCTGAGAACGCAAACGGCATGGCTAACTGAATATACCAATAAGTGCGAGCCGGATGTAAAGGCATAACTTAACAACACCCAGGAGCAATCCTTGAAGGGTATTCGTATCAACAATTGTTGAACGAAATGCATGACAGAAACACAAGGGTTGAAACTAACACCCAGTTTAGACATAAGTTGTCAGGAGACGGACTGACAATCCTAAGGGGCATTCCATGAAAGGAGACAGAATGCAACGACCTTGTCATGGAGCTCAATATAACATCCAAACCATGTAATGTTGTACAGAGAAGTACATGTGTGTGGACAGCCTACAATGAGCGCAGCTCAAGGCAAATAAGGCTTATAGGCCACAAATAAAATGTGTTATGTAAATTAGATTAATTGCACAAGTTTATGTTATATAAGTGAATAGAGTGGAGAACGAACCACTGCACTAAGAGTGGGGATACCTCTCGATGTTGTGAAACCGCTGGAGCGGTAGTTATGTGAACCAAGCTCAAGAAATATGTTAAGGATGGACAATATAATTATTATTTGAGAGCAGTTAGTTTAGCAGTATGTGTGTATAAAGTGAAGCACCGAGCTAAATAATGTCGGTTTGAGACTCGAGTGAGCAACGCTCAGGGAGCATTCAGTAGTCATCCAAATGAGTGATGAACCATAATGTGAATAATGTAAGTATATGTGTGGAAGTTAATGTGACAGTAAATACCATGTAAGTTAGTGTTATGTAATGAGTAAGAGCACGGTGCGCAGCAAGCGACTGTTGTATATGTGTTGTTAAATAATAATGTGGCAGATAAGACCAGTTACGAGTTAAACTCAGTGGAGATGCAAGGTAAGTGATGTTAAACAGACTGGGCAATAAGCCAGTGGTAGGTACTATGCGATGAGGAACTCAGTATGAATTCCAAGGCGAATCGCATAAGGTTTTTACTGTCAAAAGTTTACGCCTCTGCACTCTGTATGACTGAGTGTTTTGGTATTGCACTTGCGCAGTAATGATCGAGTGGGATAGCTAGGAATTGGAAACATGTTAATTGTGGAGAAATAATGTTATAATGGCCGATGCATAGGAAATGCAAGGCCACACCAATAAAAAGTACTTGTACAAAACCAAATGTGGAGACATGATTAATAATAAGTGACTACAATAGCACTAACTGCCAATATCGGTATGTAATATACCCCAAATGTTGTAAATAGCTGAGAGAGCACTACACACTAGGTAGTAGCTCAATCTCAACCGACTGTAAGTCGGAAGGGAACAAGTCAACCATTGTGAAATACATAGCTGTATACACAGTAAATTGTTATGGAAGTGGATAGAAAGTTTATAACTCACCGAATTCGCTAACGGTAAGAGATACCACGCGTCGGTTGAGAAACCATTGTTACCAAGATGAAGACGACAATTGGGGATGTACAATACAGTAAGAATAACAAATGGGGCAATTATGCTCTACAGTTATTAGAGTTTCGCAGAAGAAACTAGTGAGCCAGTGATTCAAGTGTTGAATGTACATGGTGAACATGAGTGAATGGCTAATTATTAACGCCTAGAAGCCTAACAGGCCAGAATCGAAACCAGTTAAGAGTTAAAGCAAACTCTAATGAGAATTCTTGGTTTAGGAACTAAACCGCCAGTATGGTTAAGATCCTCTAATCAGAATCCATTGTGTAATAGACCGCGCTGGAAGTTAAAACACTTCACGACGGCAGAACATTTTAAGCAAATGTTTAGTGATTGATTACGTGGGCGTAATCCCTTTTAAGGGGGGTAGAGCGCAAAACCACTTAGTGTGGATTACCATACAAGTGTACGTGATTTATGTTGTGCATAGCACAAAATAATTTGTTTTGATGATTGGTGTGTGTGTGGTGTGTGTTATGTAAACATACGCGTTCATTCAGGGTTTAATTATGGTAATTGCGCACAGAAGATGCGAATACCATTGTGATAAGTGTGTTTATTTGTTAAGAGTGGTGTGACAAGTGTGGGGAGTAGAGAAACTCCCGGGGAACAAAACCCCGACAGTGTATAAATGTGAAACCGTGTGGTGTATTTTGATAAAATATATGTGTATATATACTATATAGTGATTCACGAAAGGGTATGAAACCGACATAGAACCTAGTGAGAATAAGAATCCCTAGGTAACAATATTAAAGTGAATAGAGGTAACTGATAGACGGAGTTCTATCTCTTGGAGATGTATGATTATGACTAGAAAGACTAAAAGATAGAAAATTGGAAATGAGTGTATTATTTGGTGCGTGAAAATGAAGTGGGAAGTGGAACTTGATTTGCATGCGATCAAGGGAAGCCGAACACAAATTGGGG
Organism: Limonium bicolor; assembly: GCA_023374045.1. Classification (NCBI taxonomy): domain Eukaryota; kingdom Viridiplantae; phylum Streptophyta; class Magnoliopsida; order Caryophyllales; family Plumbaginaceae; genus Limonium; species Limonium bicolor. The sequence goes on along the minus strand of CM041778.1, from coordinate 317,575,763 downwards.
TGGAAGGATAGTTCAACACTGATGCTGATCACATCAGGGTTGGATGATTCTTGAAGCTCCCCTTAAGTGGTCACAAATAACCACGCTAAGAAAAGAAGCAAAAAGCATAAGTTGGACTTGGAGTTGTATGTGTTTTCAAAAGGATTTTGAATTGGTATTTATAAAACGTCGATAGATTCTTTACATAATTAAAGTTCTCTTACTTAACCTCACAAGGGAAAATTTCAAATTTAAGTGATTGTTTTGATCTCCCAAGGGCACGGGGACGGAAGGTGTCCATCGCGACCGGGTTCTGCGGGATCACAGTGTATATCAAAGATATTTTTGATTGCTATACATGCTATGACATGTTGTGTGGTATGTGTAATAAATATTATTTTGACCTTGAGTTCCTAAAGTGTATGTTATCAAGACCTATGAGTCTAAATGTGTTGTGTTACATAGACCTATGTGTCTAAAGGCTGTTATGTTATCAAGACCTATGTGTCTAAATGTTGTTATGTTACCCAAGACCAGAGAGTCTAAGGGTTGTTATGTATGTGTAAATGTTGTTAAGATACCCGGACCATTGAGTCCGAGGTTATCTTGTGAATATGTTATGTTATGTATGGATGTGAATATGTTACCCGGACCATTAAGTCCGAGGTTGTGATGTTAAATATGTTTGGTTATGGAAGTTTATTTCCAAGTGATTTCTGTGTTCTAGTCCAAATGATGTGTGGAAAGTGTGAACTTCGAGGACGAAGTTCTTTTAAGGGGGGTAGATTGAAATACCCCAAACCTTGATATGAGGTTTAAATATTAAACTATGGTATGTAAAGGCTAAAAAGTGCCTTAGAGACATCGGTGAACAATTTAAACCATAGTAAATGCAATAAAGCACTAAGATACAGTTTGAGCAAAAACATGCTCTAAGCTAGGAGTGAACTTGGTTAGGACCCAAAGAGCCTACCAAGACTTAATAATACTCAATTATGATTTAATAAGGCTAATTAAGTCCTTAGGGAACTTTGGTAGACAGTTAAACCAAACAAAACACAAGAAAATACCTTAAAGTCAATATGAGCAAAAATGTGCTCTAAGCTTGGGATAAATTTGTATAAGACCTAATGGTCATACTTATACCTTATAAATATGTTAATGAACATATTAAATCAATTAATAAAGAAAACCAAGCTTGAAAACAAGTTAAAACACAAAAAGTGCTTTAAGGAGTCTTAAAGCACGTTTTTGCAAAATTGTCTGGTAAATGAGTTTTGAATGGCTAAATGTCCATCATTACTCTTTAATTAACATTTGTTCTATATAGTATCACATTTGGAAGTCTATATCAATGGGAAATCAAAAATTTCACATCTATGTGCCTTGTTTTAGTGAATTGTAACTAAAATAAGCTAGTTTGTAACATATGTTGTTATAAGTAATTAAATTGGTCAACAAAGACTATCATACCCCTAGACTACTAATGGGGGCCGGTTTTTGTAGTAATGAGTCACCAAACATGTTATTTCATTAAGTAACAAATGATGACTAATGGTTACTATTTGCTTTAAGGTATAAATATCTTCTAAAAGCAAAAGCAATCTCCATTCTCTCATTTCTCTTCATCCCACACGTCTTCAACCACTCTTCTATCTCTTCTTGCTCTCCATTCTCGGTTTGCTATAGTAGCCTCTCTTCTCCATTTTCATTTCCTTGCCAAATCCAACTCCACGCTCCAAATCAAATTCCAAGACCATATTTGTCTTAGTTAGACCAAGCTCTACATTTCTACCTTTTCAAATCTTCAAGAACTCAATTTTGGTGCCCTGGAGATTCACCATTGAAGGAGCTTGAGCTAATATTTTCACACCTTGTTGTTCTCCTTTGCTTCAAGGTAAGGAAACTCAAAGAAAAACCAAGTTTCCTCTCATTTTGTGTTGTCCGAAAATTCACCTCACAATGGTGTCTTTACCTTGCTTGTTTTAGCTCCATTTGAACCTTGCAAGGGCTAGGAGGAGTCCTCTCTTGATACTTATTCAAGTTCTCTTCCAATTCCAAGGTAAAACAATTACCTTAATGTGTTAAGACAATATATGTACCTAGGGTTTACAATGAGATGAAGCATAATGCTTGAATGCTCATTCTATTATTTGTACATTGTTTAGAAGTTGACAAACAACCAAACACCCTACCGGTTTTACAAGGAAACAAGAAAGAAGTTTGTGAGGAAAAAGAGGTAAACAAGCTATCTCAATGTAGTTTAAATGCCTTAGGAAAATGAGCTTGATTTGCTTAATAAAATACCTAAGGAGCCAAAGGTGAATGACCTAGAAAATGCTCTCAAGGAAACTATTAAGGGGCATATGTGATGTTGAGTGTATTTGCAGGTTAAAGGCAATATACTATGTGGAAGTTCAGTGTTTATGATTATGCATTTTAAGGGCCTAAGAGCCATGCAATTTAAATTATGCACTATATTGTGATGTAGTGCTATATGTGTGAAGTTAGTGTATAAGAAAGTGTTTGATGGATTTTTAGTGTTCTGGGTTGTTTGTTGGTGAAAACAATATGTTTTGGTTTAGCAATGTTCTAGGAGAACCTATGTCAAAATTTAGGTAACAAACAAGAAGTTCTAAGGGTTTAAAATGAGTTTGATAAGTTAAGAAATGTTTAGAATGGTTAAGAGTTGTCCTAGTGAAAGAAACAAGCATTATAGTGTTCAAAGATGTAAAAAGGGCCTAGGCAATGTTCTAGAGGATTTGATAATGCAAAGGAATGTTTTGGGATACACCAAAGTCATTTAGACTTGTGTTGAGATTTATGCAAACTTTGGTGAACAAGGAGGAAGGGTAAACTTGAAAAAGGAATTCAAGAATGACATAAGGAGTTAGTTATGGGAATAGATGCTTGAGAGATGATGTTGTGGTGGTGAGGAAACATTATTGGCATAGTGGTTATCATAGGTATGGAACACCACTTAGAAACCTAAGGAGAATATCATAAGTGTTAGGAATTTCGGTATGAAATGAGTAAGTGATTAAGGAGATAGGAAATGAGTTTTATGGATGTTGTATGAGGGTGTGAGTGTACCAAATGATGTTAGGAAACATTATGAGGCTTTAGGAGAAGTTTGGTGAAATTGGTTAAGTACTTAAAGGCTTAGAAAATGAGTGTTTTGCCTTGTCCGAACATCCGTCCGGACATGGACGTTCGGACAGGCCTGTTGCGTAAGAATTTTTAGAGTCTCGACTTGTGTCCGACCTTGGGAAGTCCGGACACAAGTTTGGACGTACCTGCTTCTTCATTCAATTTTCCTCGACCCATGTCCGAACTTCCGAAGTCCGGACACAAGTTCGGACAGGCGTCTGTATTCAGCTTTGAGTCTCGACTTGTGTCCGAACTTGGGAAGTCCGGACACAAGTTTGGACAGGCCACTGTATGGACCAAAAACTTTGGTTTAAGGTGGGAAAAGTTGCCTAAAAATGGTGATTACTAAGTAATGATGTTATAAGAATGTTAAGGACATGTTAAGTGAGTTATAATGACAATTTAGTGGGGGAGAGGTTGTATTAAAATGTAAAAGTAAAACAAGTTAAAAAGTGAAGTTATGTAACTAAGTTAACGGGGAAAAGTTATAAGCATTAGACTTTAAACAATCATGTTACCCCGATGTTAATAAAAATACATGTAATGTTGTCAGTTGTTCGAGAATTGCTCGAGGAACATAAGTGGACATGGTAAAGTGGACTCCGGTGACAGGTATGGTTTTCTTGCAACCTGTGTCCTACTGGATTACACCGGCTTGTATGCCAATGTGTTTTTCTGTATGTTTGCCACGTTGTAAGATAAAACATGTAATGAGTTTACAGTAATTCATATATGTTGCGTGTTCAACTCCGATACCATTTAACCTCGAAGGTGTTAAACCTTAGTTAGCTGAGTCTAGGATCACATGAGAGTTCGGTATTCGGAGTAAACGACCCGAACCATGGGACGTTCTAACCACGGCTATGCGTGTGTTAATTGTGTGATATGTGTGTGTGTATGTAGGGATCTCCCTTGTATGTTTAACTCAGTTGTAATATTGTATGGTGTGTAGTTGTGATAGACTCCACAGTGGGGTTCTAACTAATATCTAAAAGTAAGTATGTACTAACAGTGGTGAGGAATCCGGTTTGGCCGGTCGCGCGTTGTTTGGGAGTGGGTATCCTTCTTAGCTTTACCTCCTCTCTGTTATGGTTGTTTCCCTCACGGGTTATGATCTCCCATTAGCTTATTCCAAAGCTTGGCTATTCTGACTTAAGATCGGTTTAGGGGGAACATGTGTTTGTGTGGTGTGTTCGGGCCTCCAAACCCGAACCATCTTAACTTAAGTTACTCGTCCGACTATTAGGACGGTAATGAGTGTTGTTGTTGTATAACGAGCTTACCATGAGGGTGACACCACTCTCTAGGCTCACCAGTGAATTAACTATGTTTGGGTCGGTTCCTAAGAGGACCGTTCCCGTTATGTTAGGTGATGTTGTTGTAATGCAATTCCTATTGCGATGTTATCATGTGAACGTCGAGACGTGAAAAGTGTGGTTATGTTTTGTTATGCGAGGAATGTTATGTGTTGTAAGATATGGAGTGTGTGGATCATGGAAATGAATCCCAGTTTGTGATAAGAGGCGTTTAAGGATAACCCGATTTAAGGGTAAGTGTCGTCTATTAAGGAAGTAGCTCCATTAGAGGAGGAACACTCTAGGGATAATGAATACCATGAGTGACTTATCAAGTAAGGATGTATTATCCGTTTGTTGAGCCCATTGAGGCGAAATGTTATGTGTTGTGTGTTTACAGTTGCATGCATGATTTAAATATAATCAATCGCATGCTAAGACGACAATTAGTTGTGCGTGGCCCGTAGCATGTGGACTGCGGGATTACCATACCAGCAAAGGTGCGGAGCCCCTTGGGGGCCACCCTTTCTCTTCTTTTCCTATTTCAGGTTCAAGGAGCTGGAAGCCGTTCGAGAGTAGGACGGGGTAGTCGTGGTACATGGGTAATCATGTAAGTTATATATATACAGTAGGAGTAGTAAAACCGAAGTTGTTATCGGCATCAGTTTGTGATACTCGGTACATTAGTAAGGTTAGTGTAAGCTGGTTGTTAATGAAAAAGTATAGTGATGTACAATTGCTCGGGAATCTAGTCCATCAGACCGGTACAATGTGTATGTAATAGCCTTGTTAGCCACGTGGGTTGTTAACGGCGTGTAACACCAATGAGTTAAGTTATTCGATGAGGTGTGTATTCCGCTGCAGATTGTTGTTATGTGTTTGTTGTTGGATGGGGTGTTACAAAAATAGCCTTGGTTAAGCTAAAGGGAAGGTTGGAAACCAAATTGGAAAACAACCATAACATACAGAGAGGATCGAACCTGATATGACAACGACCCCCATACTCACACGCGTGGCCGGAACAGACCGGACTCCTCACTTCCCCCGTTAGCACTTGTTAGTAGTTCAACATTGAACTCAAATAACGAATCACAAACACCGGGTTAAGTCTTGTTAGACACACACACAAGGGAAGGGAGAGTCATACATTCACACACAAACATCACATGACTAACTCACACATAGCCGTGGTTAGAACGTTCCTTAGGTCGGAAACGTTATCACCGGATACCGTTCTCTTACGTTTACCTAATAGTGGTTAACTAGCCCTTCATGCGCATTCGAGGTTACCGGTATCGGCACGTAAACACACAACAACAGTAACGACTGTAAACTCGTTTCATGATTTATCTTATAACGTGGCAAACATACAGAAAAACACATTGGCATACAAGCCGGTGTAATCCGGTAGGACACAGGTTGCAAGAAAACCATACCTGTCACCGGAGTCCACTCTATCATGTCCACTTATGTTCCTCGAGCAATTCTCGAACAACTGATAATATTACATGTACTTTTATTAACATCGGGGTAACATGATTATTTAAAGTCTAATGCTCATAACTTATCCCCGTTAACTTAGTTAAATAACTTCACATTTTAACTTGTTTTACTTTTACATTTTAATACAACTTTCCCCCCCCCCCCCATATATTGTCATTATAACTCACTTAACATGCCCTTAACAATCTTATAACATCATTACTTAATAATCCCCATCATCCTATAACCTTAAACAATGTTTTTGGTCCATACCGTGCCTTGTCCGAACTTGTGTCCGGACTTCCCAAGTTCGGACACTGTTCGAGGCTCAAATGGGTGTAAATAGACAACTGTCCGAACATGCGTCCGAGTTTCCCAAGTTCGGACGCTGTTCGAGGCCAAAACATAATGTAGAGATAGGTGTGTCCGAACGTCCATGTTCGAACGGTAGTTCGGACACTGGTCGAGGCTTAGAAGACTTACGCGCAACAGGGCATGTCCGAACGTCCTTGTTCGGACGGTAGTTCGGACGTGCCCAAAACTCCATTTTCTATACCTTTAAAGACTTACTCATTTCTTGCCTAAATGCTCAACACTTATAGTATTTCCCCCTTAGGTTAATAGCATGTCCCCACACATTATTTTGCCCACCAAAATACTTTATATCCTTCCAAACATCATTTCCTCCTTGTACATCAACATTACCCAAACCTTAACAAACTCCTCCAAGACTTTAGTACATCCCAAAACACCGATTGGATTTCTAGAACTTCCAAGATAATGCCTAAATCCTTTTTTTTTTGCCTTCTAAAACACCTTAATGCACCTTTCTTTCCCTAGTAAAACACTTAATCATTCTCAGCACTTCCAAACTCACCAAAACTCTTTTTAATCACTTAGAACTTCTTATACATTATCTAAATTTTGACATGGGTTCTTCTAGCACATTGCTATACCAAAGCACATAGCTTTCACCATTAGACACTCAAGAACACCTAAAATCCATCAAGAGTATTCTCACACACAAACACTTAGGTTTTCACCCTTTTTACCACCAAAAACACTTAATCACTTAATGCACATTCCTTACACACAAACATATTGTTTTTCCTCCTTTAACCATCCAAGACACTCATCTTCACAAAGAATGTTCTTTACACACATCTAAATCCTTAAACTACACTACATCACAATATAGTGCATAAACTTAAATTGCTTGGCACTTAGGCCCTTAAATAACATGGCTCTTAGGCCCTTAAATTGCATAAACCTTAAACACTGAATTTCCCACGTAAATAATGCCTTTGACCTGCAATTACATACAACAACACATATGCCCTTTAATAGTTTCCTTGAGAGCATTTTACTAGGTCATTCACCATTGGCTCCTTAGGTATTTTTATCAAGCAAATCAAGCTCATTTTCCTAAGGCATTTAAACTACATTGAGATAGTTTGTTTACCTCTTTTCCTCACAAACTTCTTTCTTGTTTCCTTGTAACGAAAATCAGCAATGAGTTTGATCACTTGTCAACTTTCTATTCAATATACATATAAGGGTAATGAGCTTAAGAATTCACACTTAAACTCATATACAAACCCTAGTTTAACATAAGTGTTTTAATACACTAAAATGATGTTTACCTTTGAATTTGAAAGAGAACTTGAATATGTAACAAGAGAGGACTCCTCATTGTCCCTTGAAGATTGAAATGGAGCTATGAAAGAACAAGAGAAGACACCATCAAAGGTGATTCTCGGTTACACACAAAAACAAGAGGGAATGTTGTTTTTCTTTGATTTTCCTTACCTTGAAGCAAAGGAGAATGACAAGGCATGAAAAGGTGAGCTCAAGCCCCATCAATGGTGAATCTCCATGGCACCGAAATGGAGTTCTTGAAGATTTGAAAAGAGAGAAGTGTAGAGCTTGGCCTAACTAAGACAAATATGGTCTTAGAATTTGATTTGGTATATGGAGCTAGAAGATATAAGAGATTGAAGATGGTGGTGTGAGTGGTGCTGTAGCAAACCGAGAATGGAGCTTGGGAGAAGATGAAGAAATCGGTGGGGATGAGTGGGAAAGGGAGAAATGAAATGAGGTGTTGCTTTTACAAGATATTTACCTTATAAAGTAGCTTTCTCCTTTTACTTACTTTTCCTTTCCTTAATTGATTTTTTACATGTTGGGACTCACCATAGTAAAAACCGGGCCCCATCTCTACCTAGGGGTATAATAGTCTTGTTGACCAATTAACTTACTTATATTGATTATGTTATAAATTTGCATATTTGGTTACTATTCACAAAAACAAGGCACATACTTGTGAAATTTTTGATTTCCATTGATTTAGACTTCCAAATGTGATACTAAGTAGTACACATGTTAATTAAAGAGTAATGATGGACATTTAGCCATTCAAAACTCATTTACAAGACAATTTTTCAAAAATGTGCTTTAAGGCTCCTTAAAGCACATTTTGTGTTTTAACTTGTTTTCAAGCTTGGTTTTCTTTAGTAATTGGTTTTATTATATTTCTTAACATATAATTAAGGTATAGATATGACCTTTAGGTCTTATACAAATTTATCCCAAGCTTAGAGCACATTTTTGCCCATATTGACTTTAAGGTATTTATTTGTGTTTATTTGATTTAATTGTCTACCAAGGTTTCCTAAGGACTTAATTAGCCTTACTAAATCATAATTGAATATTATTAAGTCTTGGTAGGCTCTTTGGGTCCTAACCAAGTTCACTCCAAGCTTAGAGCATGTTTTTGCTCAAACTGTATCTTAGTGCTTTATTGCATTTTACTATGGTTTAAATTGTTCACTGATGTTTATAAGGCACTTTTTAGCCTTTACATACCATAGTTTAAATGTTTTACAACATATCAAGGTTTGGGGTATTTTAATCTACCCCCCTTAAAAGAACTTCGTCCTCGAAGTTCACACTTCCAACACATCATTTGGATTAGAACGCAGGAATCACTTGGAAATAAACTTCCATAACCAAACAGCACAGCACAACCTCAGACTAAGGCCGGGGAACAGAGCACAGGCAGACAGACAACAGAACAGAACAGAACAGAAAAACAGAACAGAACAGAACAGAACAAACAGAACAGAACAGAAACAGAACAAAGAACAGAACAGAACAGAACAGAACAGAAACAGAACAGAACAGAACAGAACAGAACAGAACAGAACAGAACAGAACAGAACAGAACATAACAGAAACAGAAACAACAGAACATAACAGAACAGAACAAAAAACAGAACAGAACAGAACAGAACAGAACAGAAAGAACAGAAACAGAAACAGAACAAACAGAACATAACACAAAAGAACGAACAGAACATAACAGAACAGAACATAACAGAACAGAACAGAACAGAAACAGAACATAACAACAGAAAAAACATAACATAACATAACAGAACAAAAACATAACAGAAAAATAACATAACATAAAATAACATAACATAACATAACATAACATAACATAACATAACATAACATAACATAACATAACATACTTACATGATAACCTCAGACTCAATGGTCCGGGTATCTTAACAACGTTTGCACATATATAACAACCCTTAGACTCTTGGGTCTGGGTAACATAGCAACATTTAGACCCATAGATCTCGATAACATAACAGCCTTTAGACACATAGGTCTATGTAACACAACACATTTAGACTCATAGGTCTTAATAACATACACTTTTGGAACTCAAGGTCAAAATAATATTTATTACACATACCACACAACATGTCATAGCATGTATAACAATCAAAAATATCTTTGATATACACTGTGATCCCGCAGAACCCGGTCGTGATGGACACCTTCCGTCCCCGTTCCATTGGGAGATCAAAAAAATCACTTAAATTTAAAATTTTCCCTTGTGTGGTTAAGTAAGAGAACTTTAATTATGTAAAGTATCTATCGACGTTTATAAATACCAATTCAAAATCCTTTTGAAAACACATACAACTCCAAGTCCAACTTATGCTCTTTGCTGACAAAGAGCCTTGGCGGCCCAGATTACACAAAAATATTACATAGAGTGGATCTATATCTCATAGTATTAGAAAGTATAGTTTGTGTAGTTTGTATATTAGGGTTTGTTTGTAAGAACGGCAAAAGTAATTGTAGAAGGAAACATTGTATGTATTTGATAATTAATCAATACAACCTATCGTTCTCTTTATACTAAGATAAGTAGGTATTATCTCTACTAAATACTAGCAAAAGATAAAAACAAATCTATAAAGATAAAACCTGAAACCAAAGAAATAAACTGAATGGACTAATCCCAATATTAAGTGGGCTAAGCCCAATAACCCAATATAACTCCAATACCCCCCGCAAGCCACAGGGAAACAAGTTTACCAAGGCTTGGATGCTAACTACCGCGCATGCCCATGCGACGAAGTTGTTCTTTGTACCTTGTACCAGGAAGAACCTTGGTTAACATGTCCGCTAACTGGGTAGAGGTATGGGTGTAAACAACGTCAACAAGACCCTGCTGAATTTTCTCACGCACAAAATGGCAATCAATCTCAATATGCTTGGTGCGTTCGTGGAAAACAGGGTTACGCGCGATATGTATAGCAGACTGGTTATAACACTTGACTGGTATGGGTTCGATATCCTCAACACAAAATTCTGACAGAATGCGGGTCAACCAAGTTAATTCCGACGTAACACGACAGAGAGATCGATACTCTGCTTCTGCACTCGAGAGGGAGACAGAGTTCTGTTTCTTAGTCTTCCACGAGATTGGACTTCGACCCAAGAAAACATAATACCCTGAGACAGATCTTCTGGTGTTGGGACAAGCAGCCCAATCTGAATCACAATAAGCCAGAAGATTCAAAGGCTTAGAGTTTCCGCCAGCTAAAACAATCCCATAAGTGATGGTGCCCTTGACATAACACAGAGCATGTAGGGCTGCTTCCATGTGAACAGTAGTCAGCTTCTGCATGAACTGACTTAAATTCTGAACAGTAAAACTAATGTCCGGACGAGTATTAGACAAGTAGTTTAACTTGCCCACTAGTCTCCTGTAAGCAGTAGGATCAACAAGGAGCTCTCCTTCTCCTGCCAAAAGAGGTTTGCCAACGATCATGGGTCCTTGTGTAACCCTCTTATTTTGACAACCAAACTCCTCAATGAGGTCCATGCAATATTTTTGCTGAGATAAAATATAACCTCCTGTTGTGTGAACAAATTCTATCCCCAAGAAATAATGCAAAGACCCCAAGTCTTTGATTTTAAAATTCAAGTCCAGCGCAGCCTTTATCTTGTCAAGCTCCTCCTGTCGAGGCCCTACAAGAAGAATATCATCCACATAAACAGCCATGAATATCCTTCCCCCGTCGACGTCATTAAAAAACAAGGAATAGTCATTCTTAGACTGAACGAAGCCTAAAGTCTGAAGAAAGCTGGAAAGTTTAGAAAACCATTGCCTCGTAGCCTGCTTAAGACCATACAAAGATTTCTTGAGCAAGCAAGCCTTGTTCGTCCCATCAACCTCGAGACCGTCGGGAACTCGCATAAACACTTCTTCATCAAGTTCTCCATGGAGAAAAGCATTATTCACGTCAAGCTGATTAATACACCACCCGTTGTGAAGGGCCACAACAACAAGAGCACGTATGGTGGTAAGCTTGACGACAGGTGAGAAAGTCTCACTATAATCTAGGCCATGACGCTGTGTATACCCTTTTGCTACCAAACGAGCCTTGTACCGTTCCAAAGTACCATCTGACTTCAGCTTGATTTTATAAACCCATTTGCAACGGATCACCTTTTTCCCACGTGGCAAGGTTACAACATCCCACGTATTATTTTTCTTGAGCGCCTGTAATTCTTCTTTCATGGCCTGTGCCAATGGACATGTTGTGAGGCTTCCTTGTAAGTATTAGGTTCCTTCATGTCAAGAGGCGGATGAACTTGGGTACTGGAAAGCAAAGCCATGCAAGTGACTGGTGTGATGTCGGTGAGACTAGCACAACCACGGATGAGATTAGAAGTACTGCTGTCTCGAAAAACTCGCTCATTGAGTACATCTCGGAAAACAGAAGTACAAACGTAGTCTTTCAAATATTCTGGTGGATGACTTGTTCGTTGCGACCAACGGACCGGCGGATCATGTGTGATAAAAGTATCACTGGAATCGACATCGGCTGGGGTTAAGACTGCTTGTGGAACTGGCTCATGCATACTATCATCGTCAAGCATAGCACGATTTATATCTGGGTGCACGTCACTTTGCTCGGAAGGAGAAGCACGGCTGTTTGTGTGACGCGAATAAGGAAAATCAGTCACATGAAACTTGACATCTCTACATACCTCAACTGTTTGAACGTTTAAGTCCAAAACCTTGTGCCCCTTCTTCCTCGGATCCTCTCCTAGATAGACACACACTTGTCCACGAGGACCAAACTTTCCTTCTCCGTGATGAATAATCGTCTTGTAGCACAAGCACCCAAATGGCTTTGAAATACCCCAAACCTAGTTATGTTGTTTAAACACCTAAATAGGGTGTAATAAGACTAAAAAGAGTCTTAGAAACCTTAGTAAACAAATTTAAACGAAAGCAAACACAAAATGTGCTTTAAAGTCAATAAGAGCTAAAATGTGCTCTAAGCTTGGGATAAACTTGGTTAAGACCTAATGAGCTTACCAAGACCTCATTTATACACTAATGAACATATTAAACCAATTACCAAAGAAAACCAAGCTTGAAAACAAGTTAAAACATAAAATGTGCTTTAAGAAGTCTTAAAGCACATTTTTGAAAAATTGTCTTGTAAATGAGTTTTGAATGGCTAAATGTCCATCATTACCCTTAAATATATATGTGTACTATATAGTATCACATTTGGGTGGCTATATTAATGGGAAATCAAAAATTTCACTTCTAAGTGCCTTGTTTAGGTGAATAGTGATTTTTATAAGCTAGTTTATAACATATGTTGTATTAAGTAATTAAATTGATAAAAAAGACTAAAATACCCTCATACTAATAAAGGGGGCCGGTTTTTAAGTGTGGTGACTCACCACTCTCTAGTTGATATAATAAGTAAGTAAAGAAAACTAATTAAACTTACTTTTTACTTTATAAGCATAAATATCTCTTAAAAGCAAATTCTATCTCATTCTCTTTTCCTTCCTTCATTTCCCACGGTCACAATCTTCTTCTCCCTTCCTTCTTGCTGTTCTCTCTCGGTAATACCACTACCACCATAGAACTCCATCCTTGACCTCTTGCTAAATCAAGCTCACTTGTCCAAATCAAATTCTAAGACCACCAATCTCTTCCTCTCATCAAGCTCTTCATTCCTATCTTCTCAAAACTCCAAGAGCCCCATTTCGGTGCCAAGGTGTTCCACCATTGAAGGAGCTTGAGCTTGTATTTTGACATATCATTACTCTCCTTTGCTTCTAGGTAAGGAATCTCAAAGAAAAATCATGTTTCCTCCATGTTTTTACCTTGACCGAAAATACACATTGATATAGCTCTTTGTGTGACTTTGTTCTAGCTTCATTTCAACTCTTCATGGACTAGGTGGAGTCCTCTCTTGTTATACATTCAAACTCTCTTCAAAGATCAAGGTAAAACAACTACATTAATGTTTTTGAAACAATGTAAAATTAGGGTTTACAATGAGATGAAGCTTATAGCTTGAATACTCATTATAATGTTTGTATATTGTTTAGAACTTGTCAAAGAATCAAATACCCTACCGGTTTTAAAAGGAAACAAGAAAGAAGTTGTTTGGAAAAGAGGTAAATCTACTAACCAAATGTTGTTTAATGCCTTAGGAGAAATGAGCTTATAAATGCTTATTAAAACTACCTAAAGAGCAAATGGTAAGTGACCTAGTAAATGTTCTCAAGGAGACTAGTAAAATAACATATGTCTTGTTGTATGTAATTGCAGGTTAAAGGCATATATATTGTGGAAATTCAGTGTTTATGATTTAAGCACTTTAAGGGCCTAAGAGCCATGCATTTTAAGGGCCTAAGTGCCATGCAATTTAAATTGTGCACTATATTGTGATGTAGTGTGAATTTGGTGAAGTTGTGTAAGAAGGTGTTCTTGGTGTTCTTAGTGTTCTAGGATGTTTAATGATGATAATATTGTGCTAAGGTGTAACAAATGCTAGGAGAACCTATGTCGAAATTTAGGAGATGCATAAAGGATTCAAGATGTTATAAAAGAATTTTGATGAACTAAGAAGTGTTCTAGAGTGTAATAAGGACTTAGGCATGATCTTGAGGTTTTAGTATGTACCAAAGTCATTTTGGACTTAGAGGAAGGCTTAGGCAAACCTTGGTAAAATAAGGAGAAAGTGTAAGCTTAGAAAAAGGAATTTCAAGGATGACATAAGTAGTTTTAGTTTGTAAGAAACAATGTTAAAGTAATGATGTTGTGTGGAAGAAATATCTAGGAATAATGATTGGAATAGGCAAGGAATGCCACTTAGAAACTTAAGGAGAAGATACTATAAGTGTTGGAGGCTTTGGAGAAATTTGGTTAAGTGTTTAAAGGCTTAGAAATTGGAGAATAATGCCTTGTCTGAACTTCCGTCCGGATGTGGAAGTTCGGACAGGCCCTGTTGAGTAAAGGAATTTTCACTCGCGAGCAGTGTCCGAACTTGGGAAGTCCGGACACATGTTCGGACGTACCCACCCAACCTTAGGATTATCCTCGAACTGTGTCCGAACTTGGGAAGTCCGGACACATGTTCGGACGCACGGATTTCTGTCTAAAATTTTTCTCGGCTCACGTCCGAACTTCCGAAGTCCGGACATAAGTTCGGACGTGTGTCTGTTTTCTGTCAAAATCACGGCTTGTGTCCGAACTTGGAAGCTCGGACACAAGTTCGGACAGGCCACTGTATGGACCAAAAATTTGTTTTAAGATGGAAATTGTTATCTAAAAATGGTAGTTGGTTAGTAATGATATTATAAGGTTATGTAAGACATGTTAGGTGGGTTTTAAAGGCAATTAAAAGGATGAAAAGTTGTAACAAGTGTAAAGTAAAAATAAACTAGTAATGTTGAGTAGATAATGTTAATAATGGACTAGTGCGTTAATTAACCGACGTTACTAATGTGTTTAGGATTCTCGCAAGGTGGAAATCAGTCGAGGCAAGGACCGAGGTATGGTTTTCTTGCAGTCTGTTGCCTACCGGTTTACACCGGCTTGTGTGTTGTTTGTTTTTTTTCTGTATGTTTATGACTTTGTAAGATTAAGCCATGTAAAGAGTTTACCGTTGTTAAATATCATTATGTTGTTGAGTATGACTCTCTCTTCCCTTGTGTGTGTCTAACAAGACTTGACCTATTATTGTGAATTGTTTGTTGTGTTCAATGATGAGCTACTAACAAGGGCTAACGGGGGAAGTGAGGAGTCCGGTCTGTTCCGGCCACGCGTGTGAGTATGGGAGTCGATGTCATAACCGGTTCGATTCTCTCTGTATGTTATGGTTAAGTTTCCAATTTGGTTTCTAACCTTCCCTTTAGCTTAACCAAGGCTATTTTACTGACTCACGTCGGGCCACAGGGGCATACTATGTGTTATTTCGGTGTGCTTGGATCACTATATCCGAGGCACCTTGTGTTAAGTTAACCGTTCAATCTAACCGGACGGTAACGAGTTATGTAACGAGCTAAGTATGAGCATGGCAACATTCTCTAGGCTCTCAATGGGGACTAACTGTGTTGGTTCTCTTCCTAAAAGGAATTGTATGTGTGTGATGTGTGTTAAGATGTGTACAATACCCATGTTATGTTATATATGTATGAGTTTTGTGTTTTAAAATAAATACCATGTCATCATGACAAATAGTTTGCGCGCATTCCGGTAGTCGATGGGCTGCGCGTTAACCATGCCAGCCAAGGGTTGCTGACCCCCTCGGGGGATCCATATTTCTTTTACTGCAGGATGAGGATCGAAGAAGCGGAGTGGCTCTAGATCCTAGGGTGTAGTCTACTTTTGGAGTACTTTTGGATGTTTGCCCGGGATGCGCCTGTGCTCCCGTGGCGTGTTATATACTTGGTTATGACGGTTTACGGTGAGGTATACAGTGAAGGAATTATGTAAATACTCGGTATTTTGTTGATGTATATATATGGTTATTAGTTCTATGCTCGGGAGTCTGATCATCAGACCGGTACACTTGTATTTATTCAGCCTTGTTAACCACGTGGGTGGTTGACGGCGTTGTAGCACCAATCGTTTAGTTACTGTTTAGTCGTTTACTTTCCGCTGCGATTTCAAGTAATGTGTTGTGCGTAGTAGGGGTGTTACAAAAAGTGGTATCAGAGCGAAGTATCGCTCTGATGACTAGAATACCGAGCTTAGGGATATACCGAGTTAGGAAACCTAACTACAGATACCTAAGTGAACAGATTTGGAAAGGTTGACCACTAACTAAGTGTGGAGATACCTTATTATCGGGAAGCGTTACAATCGTTGGACCGATAAGTGTGCAAGCATAATGCTAATGAGATGTTCATATGAATTCAGATGGCAGGTAGAGGTAGACGGGTAGAGGCCGCGGCGCGGTACTGGAGGTATGGGTGACCAGGGCGATGATACTACGGCACAGACCATGGCTGAGGCAGTTGCAGCCGCCGTAGCCCAGTTGGTACCCGATTTGGTTGCTGCTATACAGCAAGGGCAACAGCCCGGAGTTCAGCCACCACCACCACCGCCACGAGAGACCGATTGGGTCAAGGCGTTGGCTGATCTGAGGCCGCCCTCATTCAGTGGGGAGACCGATCCCCGTAAGCTCGAGGCGTACATCTCCGAAATGGAGACCGCCTTCGAAACCCTAGCACCACCTGAGCAGGTCAAGGTACGACTTGCTGCTTTTTACTTGAAGGGCTCGGCACAGAGCTGGTGGAAGCTTGTGCGAGAGGGCAGAGTTGCCGACCCGACGTTTCTATGGAGGGAGTACACGGCTCTGCTGCGAGCCAAATACTACCCTATACATGTGCAAGAGGCCAAGCGCCTGGAGTTGGACAGTTTGAGGCAAGGGGATAAGATGACGGTAGATGAGTACTACTCAGCCTTCATCGGACTCATCCACCTGCTACCGGATCTGGGTTACTCAGACCGGATTCTCGTGAACCGTTTCTACAACGGACTGAACTATCGCCTACGCTACGGCATGGGGCCTACTGGATATACCACTTTGCAGGTAAAGGAACTACAGTGTAATGTGAATAAGTGTGTACGATGTGTTAATGTGTTGTGAATTTATTTGGCGGGGCATAACTGACACCCTAAATATAGGAGTGCTATCATGCCGCTGCTATTGTGGAGATCACCGTCCGTCTGAGGGACGAGGAGAGTGCGCTCAAGCGCAAGGCTCAGAACGAGGGCCAAGGCACGCAAGGGCAGTGGGGAGGGAAGAAGAAGAAATCATACCCCCAGTCCCAGAAAGGACAGCAACAGGGTGGCAAGGGCCAGACCCAGACCACCACTGTTGAGGAGCCTCTGCAGCTCACCTATGCGTATGCGGCCAAGCCCCTACGTTCTTACCCACCTAAGGGTAATTGTCTAATCCTGTGTGATAAGTTAGAGTATATGTTGATAAGTTGTGGAACAAGTATTGATTGTGTATTGTGATAGCAGCTAGCACGGGCTCTGGACCGGAGCGCCACTATTACTGCAAGTGGTGCAACGGAGACCACCCCGGCAAGGACTGCAAGGGTAACGATGTTCAGTGCCGATACTGTAAGAAGATGGGTCACCGCGATCATGAATGCTGGCAGAACCCAAACAGTAGGAACTACAGGCCTAAGGGGCAATGGAAGGGTAAGGCCACTGCGACCACCGATGGCCAGAAGACAACAAACCAGCCACCCCCAGATCAGAGGTACACAGAGTCCCAGAAGGGGAAGGGGTCGGGGTCCAACAAGGCCACCCTGAATGTGGTGGACCGGTCTGAGGCGCCAGGGCCCTCTTCTAGACCAGGTACCGCCTAAACTGTTGAATGTAATAAGTGTCTGCATACCGCATTTCATGCATGTGTGTGAGTGAGTTTAAGTAAACAACCATGTGAGTAAATAAATAAAGTATAGTGTGAGATTTACCTAATTAGAGTACTCTAAACTTAAAGGAACCTTCAATATATGTTATCCAATCCCACCCACACCAAACCCTGAAGAAACCACCATCAACATCACCGACTTTCCATTGGAGCAATGTCAGGTCATCCAGCCAGGTATGATACTCTTAAATGGATACCTGACACCGGAATCACAAATCCATATCATCAGACGATGCGACGAACTTGGAGCAAAACCAGGAGGGTTTTACACACCCGAATACCCGAATGGAGCAAGGATGCAATTGAAGATGATGTGCATGGGTAAGGACTGGAACCCTTACACCAAGTCATATCAAGAAGTGCGAGCTGAAGATGGAGCAACAGTACCAAGTATACCAGAGGAGTTCCATGCGGTCGTTAACCACGCCGTGGGAATTGCTCAACAAGTTGAAACGGATTCAATTCCAAGTGTGAAAGCAGATCTATGTGTTGTGAACTTCTACCAGAAAGGTGGACGGTTAGGTATACACCAAGACAAGGACGAGTCACCCGAGTCTCTGAGTAAGGGAGTACCCGTGGTGTCTTGGTCCATTGGTGATACCGCAGTGTTTGTGTATGGCGAGCAGAAGCGTGCTGACCTGCAAAGAAGTTATTGTTGAAATCGGGAGATGTATTAATCATGGGTGGGCAATCAAGGATGCTATACCATGGCATCAGAAAGATCAAACTGAATACCACACCGTCGGCAGTGATCAATGCCACACACATGAAACCCGGACGTTTAAATTTGACCTTCAGACAGTTTTAAGCTTTGTATAATTGTGTGATGTGACAGACCAGTGTGTATTAAGGATGTTGTAAGTGTAAATCATGGCGACAGTATAAGCCAATGAATGTTGTAAAAAGAGTGTGTTAATGAATAAAATGGAGTTGTTTGAAGCATATAAACCGTGTTGTTACCCAATACTTATTAGTTTGCCAATGAATTAGGCTGTGCACTCGGAACGGGAGGTATACTGAGTGTCTGCAATAAGGCAGAAGCCGGCAAGAGCGGCACAATCCTCACCGGTACCTTTCCAGTGAATGGCGTGGATGCATCGATCTTGTTCGACTCTGGAGCCTCACACACATTCATTTCGCTATCATTTGCGAAGAGGCTGGGGTTAGACGGTGAAGAGATGCCAGACTTCGTGGTCACTCTCCCGTCGAAAGAGCGGATCAGATGTACCCGCTACTACCGAGATGCTATTGTTCGAATCACAGGGGTGAAGAGTTTCCGATCGACTTGATAGAGTTCGACGGACTAGGCTGATGTGATTGTCGGGATGAACTGGTTGGAGCGGTACAAGGGCAGAATCCTGTGTGCCGAGCATCGACTGCTTCTTCGGAGTCCATCTGGGGTTACTATATCTTACCGCCAGAGGCCCAGGGAGCCTTCGACTCAGATCATCACCGCCATGGCTATGTATCACGAGTTACGACGAGGGAGTGATGTATACCTCTGCTATGTCCAAGACATAGAGAGAGACCCTGAGTTTAGCCCAGATGTGCCGGTAGTGTCGGAGTTTCCTGATGTATTTCCTAAGGAACTACCGGGCATGCCGCCAGCACGAGAGGTTGAGTTTGAGATTGATCTAGTTCCGGGCACCGGACCCATTGCGAAGGCGCCTTATCGTATGGCTCCAGCAGAGATGACAGAGCTCAAGGAGCAGCTGAGAGACCTACTCGACAAGGGCTTTATCCGCCCCAGTGTTTCACCATGGGGAGCGCCGGTCCTCTTCGTGAAGAAGAAGGACGGTAGCCTCCGCCTATGTATTGATTATCGGGAGCTGAATGCTGTTACGGTGAAGAACCGTTACCCCTTACCACGCATCGACGATCTATTTGATCAGCTGAGGGGAGCATCATTATTCTCCAAGATAGACCTACGTTCCGGATACCACCAGATTGCCATCCGTGACAGTGATATCGAAAAGACAGCTTTCAGAACTAGGTATGGGCATTATGAGTTCACAGTTATGCCGTTTGGCTTGTCAAATGCACCAGCAAAGTTCATGGACTTAATGAACCGTTTGTTCCAAGATCAGTTGGACAAATCAGTGGTAGTCTTCATCGATGACATACTTGTGTATTCGAAATCGAGAGGTGAGCATGAAAGCCACCTGAGAGATGTATTGCAACATTGAGAAAGAATCAGCTGTATGCTAAATTTTCTAAGTGTGAATTTTGGTTGAACCAAGTATCATTCCTTGGACATGTGATTTCTGAGGCCGGGATCGCTGTTGATCCGGCAAAGATAGATGCAGTGCGCACCTGGCCTAGGCCGAAGACAGTTACCGACATCAGGAGCTTCCTCGGTCTGGCAGGTTATTATAGGAGGTTTGTGAAGAACTTCTCCAGTGTCTCGAAGCCGATGACTTCCTTGATGAAGAAGGATGCACCATTCGAGTGGACAGTCGACTGTGAGAGTTCTTTCGCGAGTCTCAAGGATGCTCTGACATCTGCACCGATTCTGACATTACCAGACGGTCCAGATGGTTTTGAGGTCTATTGCGACGCATCAGGCAGGGGTATGGGTTGTGTATTGATGCAGCACGGGAAGGTCGTAGCTTACGCCTCCCGACAGCTGAAGAAGCATGAGGAGAACTACCCTACCCACGACTTAGAATTGGGGGCCATTGTCTTCGCACTGAAGATATGGCGACATCACTTGTATGGGGTAAGTGTGACGATTTATTCTGACCACAAGAGTTTAAAGTACTTGTTCACTCAGAAGGAGTTGAACATGAGGCAAAGAAGGTGGGTTGAATTTCTGAATGATTATGACATCAATTTACAGTACAAGGAGGGTAAGGCAAATGTGGTAGCTGACGCATTGAGTCGCCGAGCACACTCTCTCCATTCGCTAGTCTCTCATACTGGCTTGGTTGAAGAGGTGCGGAGTGCTCAGATGACGGATCAGTACATGATGGAGATTAGACAGAAGCTTATTGATGGCACATTCGAGGGTCAGAAGTACGACTTCAGACTCCACGATGATGACCTGATTAGGCTTAATGGCCGGTTGTGTATACCCAGGAGTAGCGCTGAGTTGAAGGAGCGCATATTGAGTGAATCCCATTGTTCTACTTTCGATTCACCCCGGAGCTTCAAAGATGTATAAAGGTATGAAAAGATATTTCTGGTGGGCTGGAATGAAAAAGGATGTGAATGACTATGTGTTGAGGTGTCTCACTTGTCAGAAAGTCAAGTTTGAGCACCGACGGCCTGGTGGTATGGTGCAGCCAATGCCAGTGCCGGAATGGAAGTTCCATGACATATCTATGGACTTCGTGGTAGGGCTTCCGCCTACAAGGGGAGGTCTGAATATGATTTGGGTTGTGGTAGACCGACTGACCAAGGTGGCTCGATTCATACCGATGAAGGACACCTGGAAAGTGGCTAAGCTTGCAGAGCTCTTTGACAAAGAAATTGTAAGACATCATGGTGTACCAAAGACGATTGTATCTGACAGAGATACCAGATTCCTATCCAGATATTGGAAGTCTACGCGAGAAGCGTTGGGTACTGAACTGAAATTGAGTACAGCGTTTCACCCACAGACCGATGGTCAGAGTGAGCGCACTATTCAGACACTTGAGGATATGCTACGTGCATGTGCACTTGACTTTCAGACCAGCTGGATTGATAAGTTACATCTGATCGAGTTTAGTTACAACAACAGTTATCATGCATCGATCAAGATGTCTCCCTTCCAGGCATTGTACGGTAGACCATGCCGCACGCCATTATGCTGGGATGAGTCGAGTGAGACGGTCATTATAGGACCAGAGTATCTTGAGCAAGTTCAGGCAGAAGTTCGCCAGATCAGGGCTAATATGAAAGCAGCTCAGGATAGACAGAAGTCGTACGCAGATGTGCGCCGACGTGACCTGGAGTTCGCCGTGGGCGATCAGGTATTTTTAAGAGTATCCCCCATGAAGGGAGTGTTTCGTTTTGGCCAGAAGGGCAAGTTGAGCCCAAAATATGTGGGGCCTTATGTTGTGACGGAGCGGATCGGCCCGGTAGCTTATAGACTTGACTTACCCGCCGAGCTGGGCAAGGTACATGATGTATTTCATGTGTCCCAGTTGAAGAAGTATATGTCTCATCCGTCTCATGTGCTTCAGCCTGAAAGGCTAACTTTAGAGCCGACCATGCGATCAGTGGAGACTCCGGTACGGATTCTGGACACTAAGACTCGAGACACTCGCCATAAGTCTGTGAGACTGGTGAAGGTTCCTGGTCTAACCAGGACGTTGAGGAGGCCACTTGGGAGCTGGAGGATAAGATGAAGGCGAAGTACCCGTCGTTGTTTACTTCTTAGTGTTTGTATGTATAGGGTACGGGGCGTACCCCTATTTAAGGGGGGTAGAGCCGTTTCGGTTATGTATGACATGTATTTGAATACATTGTCTGTGTTGTGTGTCATGTTGTTAATGTTACAGACCGCTGAGTCTGAATGGTGTTGTGATGTTTGTTGTTTGGACCATGTGTCCGATATGATGTAAGATGTTGTTAATGTGATATAGAAGTTGTTGATATGTGTTCTCATGTTCTAATGTTTAGGTTATGTGGAAGTATGAACTTTGGGGACAAAGTTCTTTTAAGGGGGGTAGATTGAAATACCCCAAACCTAGTTATGTTGTTTAAACACCTAAATAGGGTGTAATAAGACTAAAAAGAGTCTTAGAAACCTTAGTAAACAAATTTAAACGAAAGCAAACACAAAATGTGCTTTAAAGTCAATAAGAGCTAAAATGTGCTCTAAGCTTGGGATAAACTTGGTTAAGACCTAATGAGCTTACCAAGACCTCATTATACACTAATGAACATATTAAACCAATTACCAAAGAAAACCAAGCTTGAAAACAAGTTAAAACACAAAATGTGCTTTAAGAAGTCTTAAAGCACATTTTTGAAAAATTGTCTTGTAAATGAGTTTTGAATGGCTAAATGTCCATCATTACCTTAAATATATATGTGTACTATATAGTATCACATTTGGGTGGCTATATTAATGGGAAATCAAAAATTTCACTTCTAAGTGCCTTGTTTAGGTGAATAGTGATTTTTATAAGCTAGTTTATAACATATGTTGTATTAAGTAAGTAATTAAATTGAAACAAAGACTAAAATACCCTCATACTAATAAAGGGGGCCGGTTTTTAAGTGTGGTGACTCACCACTCTCTAGTTGATATAATAAGTAAGTAAAGAAAACTAATTAAACTTACTTTTTACTTTATAAGCATAAATATCTCTTAAAAGCAAATTCTATCTATTCTCTTTTCCTTCCTTCATTTCCCACGGTCACAATCTTCTTCTCCCTTCCTTCTTGCTGTTCTCTCTCGGTAATACCACTACCACCATAGAACTCCATCTTGACCTCTTGCTAAATCAAGCTCACTTGTCCAAATCAAATTCTAAGACCACCAATCTCTTCCTCTCATCAAGCTCTTCATTCCTATCTTCTCAAAACTCCAAGAGCCCCATTTCGGTGCCAAGGTGTTCCACCATTGAAGGAGCTTGAGCTTGTATTTTGACATATCATTACTCTCCTTTGCTTCTAGGTAAGGAATCTCAAAGAAAAATCATGTTTCCTCCATGTTTTTACCTTGACCGAAAATACACATTGATATAGCTCTTTGTGTGACTTTGTTCTAGCTTCATTTCAACTCTTCATGGACTAGGTGGAGTCCTCTCTTGTTATATATTCAAACTCTCTTCAAAGATCAAGGTAAAACAACTACATTAATGTTTTTGAAACAATGTAAAATTAGGGTTTACAATGAGATGAAGCTTATAGCTTGAATACTCATTATAATGTTTGTATATTGTTTAGAACTTGAAAGAATCAAATACCCTACCGGTTTTAAAGGAAACAAGAAAGAAGTTGTTTGGAAAAGAGGTAAATCTACTAACCAATGTTGTTTAATGCCTTAGGAGAAATGAGCTTATAAATGCTTATTAAAACTACCTAAAGAGCAAATGGTAATGACCTAGTAAATGTTCTCAAGGAGACTAGTAAAATAACATATGTCTTGTTGTATGTAATGCTAGGTTAAAGGCATATATATTGTGGAAATTCAGTGTTTATGATTTAAGCACTTTAAGGGCCTAAGAGCCATGCATTTTAAGGGCCTAAGTGCCATGCAATTAAATTGTGCACTATATTGTGATGTAGTGTGAATTTGGTGAAGTTGTGTAAGAAGGTGTTCTTGGTGTTCTAGTGTTCTAGGATGTTTAATGATGATAATATTGTGCTAAGGTGTAACAAATGCTAGGAGAACCTATGTCGAAATTTAGGAGATGCATAAAGGATTCAAGATGTTATAAAGGAATTTTGATGAACTAGAAGTGTTCTAGAGTGTAATAAGGACTTAGGCATGATCTTGAGGTTTTAGTATGTACCAAAGTCATTTTGGACTTAGATGAAGGCTTAGGCAAACTTGGTAAAATAAGGAGAAAGTGTAAGCTTAGAAAAAGGAATTTCAAGGATGACATAAGGAGTTTTAGTTTGTAAGAAACAATGTTAAAGTAATGATGTTGTGTGGAAGAAATATCTAGGAATAATGATTGGAATAGGCAAGGAATGCCACTTAGAAACTTAAGGAGAAGATACTATAAGTGTTGGAGGCTTTGGAGAAATTTGGTTAAGTGTTTAAAGGCTTAGAAATTGGAGAATAATGCCTTGTCCGAACTTCCGTCCGGATGTGGAAGTTCGGACAGGCCCTGTTGAGTAAAGGAATTTTCACTCGCGAGCAGTGTCCGAACTTGGGAAGTCCGGACACATGTTCGGACGTACCCACCCATCCTTAGGATTATCCTCGAACTGTGTCCGAACTTGGGAAGTCCGGACACATGTTTGGACGCACGGATTTCTGTCTAAAATTTTTCTCGGCTCACGTCCGAACTTCCGAAGTCCGGACATAAGTTCGGACGTGTGTCTGTTTTCTGTCAAAATCACGGCTTGTGTCCGAACTTGGAAGCTCGGACACAAGTTCGGACAGGCCACTGTATGGACCAAAAATTATTGTTTTAAGATGGAAATTGTTATCTAAAAATGGTAGTTGGTTAGTAATGATATTATAAGGTTATGTAAGACATGTTAGGTTTTAAAGGCAATTAAAAGGATGAAAAGTTGTAACAAGTGTAAAGTAAAAATAAACTAGTAATGTTGAGTAGATAATGTTAATAATGGACTAGTGCGTTAATTAACCGACGTTACTAATGTGTTTAGGATTCTCGCAAGGTGGAAATCAGTCGAGGCAAGGACCAAGGTATGGTTTTCTTGCAGTCTGTTGCCTACGGTTTACACCGGCTGTGTGTTGTGTGTTTTTTTTTCTGTATGTTTATGACTTTGTAAGATTAAGCCATGTAAAGAGTTTACCGTTGTTAAATATCATTATGTTGTTGAGTATGACTCTCTTCCCTTGTGTGTGTCTAACAAGACTTGACCTTATTGTGAATTGTTTGTGTGTTCAATGATGAGCTACTAACAAGGGCTAAAGGGGGAAGTGAGGAGTCCGGTCTGTTCCGGCCACGCGTGTGAGTATGGGAGTCGATGTCATAACCGGTTCGATTCTCTCTGTATGTTATGGTTAAGTTTCCAATTTGGTTTCTAACCTTCCCTTTAGCTTAACCAAGGCTATTTTACTGACTCACGTCGGGCCACAGGGGCATACTATGTGTTATTTCGGTGTGCTTGGATCACTATATCCGAGGCACCTTGTGTTAAGTTAACCGTTCAATCTAACCGGACGGTAACGAGTTATGTAACGAGCTAAGTATGAGCATGGCAACATTCTCTAGGCTCTCAATGGGGACTAACTGTGTTGGTTCTCTTCCTAAAGGAGGAATTGTATGTGTGTTGTATGTTATGATGTGTACAATACCCATGTTATGTTATATATGTATGAATTGTGTGTTTTAAAATAAATACCATGTCATCATGACAAATAGTTGCGCGCATTCCGGTAGTCGATGGGCTGCGCGTTAACCATGCCAGCCAAGGGTTGCTGACCCCCTCGGGGGATCCATATTTCTTTTACTGCAGGATGAGGATCGAAGAAGCGGAGTGGCTCTAGATCCTAGGGTGTAGTTTACTTTTGGAGTACTTTTGGATGTTTGCCCGGGATGCGCCTGTGCTCCCGTGGCGTGTTATATACTTGATTATGACGGTTTACGGTGACGGTATACAGTGAAGGAATTATGTAAATACTCGGTATTTTGTTGATGTATATATATGGTTATTAGTTCTATGCTCGGGAGTCTGATCATCAGACCGGTACACTTGTATTTATTCAGCCTTGTTAACCACGTGGGTGGTTAACGGCGTTGTAGCACCAATCGTTTAGTTACTGTTTAGTCGTTTACTTTCCGCTGCGATTTCAAGTAATGCGTTGTGCGTAGTAGGGGTGTTACAAATGTTCTAGGAGAACCTATGTCAAAATTTAGGTAATAAACAAGAAGTTCTAAGGGTTTAAAATGAGTTTGGTAAGTTAGGAAATGTTTAGAATGGTTAAGTGTTCAACTTGTGGAAGAAACATGCATTAAGGTGTTTAAAGATGTAAAAAGGGCTTAGGCAATGTTCTAGAGGATTTAGAATGCAAAAGAATGTTTTGGGACATTTCAAGATCCTGGTGAGATTGCATTTAGGACTTGTGTATTGTTGGTGAAAAAGGGATGAATTGATTTATTGCATTGGAGGCAATAAACTTGTAAAGATGTTCAAGGAGTTGTTTAGGAAGAAAAGATGCTTGGGAGATGATGTAGTAGTGGTGAGGAAACATTATTGGCATAGTGGTTATCATAGGTATGAAACACCACTTAGAAAACCAAGGAGAAAATATCATAAGTGTTAGGAATTTTGGTATGAAATGAGTAAGTGTTTAAGGAGATTGAAAAGGAGTTTCATGGATGTTGTATGAGGGTGTAAGTGTACCAAATGGTGTTAGACCACATTGGGAGGCTTTAGGAGAAGTTTGGAGAGGATTTGACAATGTTTGGGCATATTCTGGTGGCGTCCGACCCAGGTGTCCGAACCAAGTTTGGGTCGGACAGCCTCTGTTAGACGCCAGTAAGATGTTCTGGAACGGTCCGACCCAGAGGACTTGGGTCGGACATGGGTCGGACGTGAGTATGTCTAAGGTGGTAAATGTTCTGGAATGGTCCGACCCAGAATGGGTGGGTCGGACATGGGTCGGACAAGTATATTTTTCAAACCCAAGAATCACTGGAAGGGTCCAACCCAGTTGGTGGGTCGGACGGTGGGTCGGACGGTGGGTCGGACAGACCAAAATTTATAAAAAAAAAACAGTAAAGAATGTGGCAAATGTAGTTAACCCTAGAGGGTATAATGGAGGTAACCAAGGTTAAGTTGGGGCATTGAAACATGTCATATAATCATGTTAAACACTTAGTAAATTTGAAGTTAAGTAAATTAATTAACATCGTTATTAATCATGTATAGGAGTGACCTACGGTGGAAATCAATCGAAGCAAGGACCAAGGTATGGTTTTCTTGCAGTCTGTTGCCTACCGGTTTACACCGGCTTGTGTGTTGTTTGTTTTTCTGTGTGTTTATGACCTTGTAAGATTTAAGTCATGTAATGAGTTTACAGTTCTTAAATATTATTGTATTGTTACGTATGACTCTCTCTTTCCTTGTGTGTGTCTAACAAGATTTAACCAAATGTTGTGAATTGTTTATTGAGTTCAATGTTGAACTACTAACAAGTGCTAACAGGGGAAGTGAGGAGTCCGGTCTGTTCCAGCCACGCGTGTGAGTATGGGAGTCGATGTCAAAACCGGTTCGATTCTCTTTGAATGCTATGGTTGTTTTCCAGTTTGGTTTCCAACCTTCCCTTTAGCTTAACCAAGGCTATTTTACTGACTCACGTCGGGCCACAGGGGCATACTATGTGTTGTTTCGGTGTGCTTGGGTGACTATATCCGAGGCACCTTGTGTTAAGTTATCCGTTCAATCTAACAGGACGGTAACGAGTTATGTAACGAGCTTAGCATGAGTATGGCAACATTCTCTAGGCTCTCCATGGGAACTAATTGTATTGGTTCACTTCCTAAAAGGAATTGTTCTTGTTTGTTATGTGTGATGTTGTGTACAATACCCACGTTATGATATGTATATGTTGTGTTTTAAAATGAATGCCATGTCATCATGACAATTAGTTGCGCGTATCCCGGTAGCCGATGGGCTGCGCGTTAACCATACCAGCCAAGGGTTGCTGACCCCCTCGGGGGCTCCATATTTCTTTTACTGCAGGATGAGGATCGAAGAAGCGGAATGGCTTTAGATTCTAGGATGCAGGATTACTTTTGATTGTTTTGGATGTTGGCCCGGGATGCGCCTGTGCTCCCGTGGCGATATATATTTTGGTTGTGAACAGTTTACAATGATGGTTTACAGTGAAGGATGTAAGTAAATACTCGGTATTGTGTTTATGTATTAAAAGTTATTAGTTCTATGCTCGGGAGTCTGATCATCAGACCGATACACTTGTATTTATTCAGCCTTGTTAACCACGTGGGTGGTTGACAGCGTTGTAGCACCAATCGTTTAGTTGATTAATACCGCTGTGATTTCAAGTAATGTTATGTGCGTAGTAGGGGTGTTACATAATGTCACAAACGACATGAAAAACGGGCATGAAACGAGTCCAGAACGACATTATGAGTATAACAAAAAAAAGAGGGCCGACCCACCCAACATGACTGGGCCGGCCCAGTCTCCCATTCACTCACGGTACTATACTAATCTAAACAAAAAAATGAAAACCCAGCCATTCTCTCATTCACATACGATAATTAGCTACCCTAACCCTAACAAGGAACGACATTCTGCGCCTCTCGTTCATTCTCTTCTGAAAACGCTGTCTTCCCTCCCTCTCTTCCATTTCCTTCATTCTTCACTCACGAATACGCAACCCTAACTGGCGAGACAACCCATTGGAGGAGAAGACCCTGAGCTCGGCTTGGTGGCGATTCGGACACGACGAACCGAGGAAGGCGAACAAAAACGGAACCATGGAGAAGGCCACAAGAGAATCGACCGCAGAGGGTGCCCAGAAAACTAGAGTAGTCACTTCTAAAATTCGAAGGTGTACATCTACAAATTCTATTTTTGGTTTTGCTTATTCTCCTGTTCGATTTTAAGTTAGATTTGAAATCAAAAACTTGTAAACAAGTCATTTTTCCTTCCTCTCTGAATTCGGTGCAAATAAAGCCGTTTTTCCTTGCGAATTTTGTAGCCTATGAACATTATGTTCTGAACAAGGACTTGAAAATCTGAACTTATGGTGTATTCTGTTTGCGAATTAGCACCCTAAATCTATTTGGGGTTTCGAAATTGAAGAGGAATTTCTTATGAGTGGCTGAAATCAAAACTGCCAGAAAAGAGATTAGGGTTAAAAATCGAAATTAGGGTATGAGTGAAATTAATGTTCTGAAATTGAAATAAGGTTCTGTAAAAGTGAATTGGAGATTCCTAAAATTGAATTAGGCCTTCTTAGACCTAACATTAGTGTCTCAAAATTAATTGGGAATTTTCCAATTATACGAATTGAATTTGTGAAATTAGGGTTTGAAGTAATTTGGGGAAAATCTGTAATTAAGGGTTTCGAATAGAAATGGGGTTTCTGATATTGGAATCGAGTGAAGGTTACAAAAAAAATTAATTAGGGCAAAATCGGTAATATAAGAGAATTGAGGTTAAAAACGTGGATATAAAAATTCTGGGACAAAAATGTAAATTGAGGAAATTCTTGGGTGAAAATTGGAATTAGAAAGTTTTAGGGGCTTTTTGTAATTTCTAGAAAAATTAAGGGCAATTTGGGAATCTGAATGTGTGTTATAGTTTATGAAATTAGCTAAATCGATTTAGGGATTTTGAATGGTCTAATTTGAATTAGATTAGTCAAACATTGAGTTGGGCTATGTAAATTAGACAAATTAAATTGGGTTTAGGAATAAATTGGATTTGTGGGCTTAAATTGGGCTTTGGTCCACTAGAATATTCATAAGAGATTGGATTTAGGAAATAAAAGGGGATAACCCATTGAAGTAATAAATGACAAACCAAAATGGGTAGTAAAATAGAAAGGGAGTCGAAATAAATTGGTTGAAGGATAGTCAAATTGGGCTTTTAGCCCATTGATCATTTCTCTTATATGTAATGGACTTCAGTCCAAGTTAGAAGTGGATACACAAATTAGTGTATTGATTTGGGCTAACCATAAGTAATTAGACATTAAATTAGTAAGTTGTAAAAGAGGTTAAAGGATTTTATTACGGAATCATCTTATAAAATTGGTATTAATTTATAAGTGTTAGGTTGATGTTATTTATATGAGGGCTTGGATGTATGTATATATATATATATATTGGGTTAACATTGGAATTGATGAGACTAATAAAGTTGATTAAGTGATGGACCAATAAGGTTAAAAGGAACTCGTTCCTACAAAATTAGTAGAGGTATTAAGGTTAGTATTGCACATCTGAGAATTTATATACACATATAGGTATATAAATATTGGTGGATTGAAGGTTAGGAGAGTATGAACATATATGTTCTTGTAACATTAAATCGGTGGGAACATACTTGTATAAGATATGGATACGTGTGTGTACATAATAGTTAACATGGGAGTTTGTGAAATTATTATGTTATATATAGTAAATGTTAGATGATTTGTCAAGGGGACTACTGTAATATAAGTATGACGTTGGAACCTCAATATATTATATATATATATTTATTTATAATTAGAGGATGGAAATAATTGATTTAATAGTTTAGAATCAGTAATGGTTGTTGTATTATAAGACTTGTGAGGACTTATACATAAATATACGCATGTGTATATAGTTGGAAGTCTAATTAAGAGAGTTACATATGGAAGCGAAATGTCTAGGAGATAATTAAGTTATTAACTTGCCCGGCTACTATGCTATAGGATCTAGATAGTTGGAGGTGTTCGACGGTTTAGGCGAGCATCGTTTTGAGAGCTAGCCAATCTCCAGGTGTACGGTACAGTTCTTCTTGTGACCTGCTTGCTAACGAGTTGTCCCTCGGCTTGTGTGCTATTTGTTTATGTGTGCCGACTAAACAAGATAAAGCATGCAACCGGAA
Source organism: Limonium bicolor (assembly GCA_023374045.1). NCBI lineage: Eukaryota > Viridiplantae > Streptophyta > Magnoliopsida > Caryophyllales > Plumbaginaceae > Limonium > Limonium bicolor. Next base: position 317,544,577 of record CM041778.1, on the reverse strand, counting down.
CATTATGTTTATTGCATTGTTGTGTGATGTTTGGAAACTAACACAACCTACCATGAGAACTTACTAACCAACGTTTAGTAAGGAATTGAGTGAGACTAAGGATCGCTCCCTAATATTAGTTTGTTAATAACCGAAAGCGGTTTAACCAACAAACATTGTCTTGGACTTCTACTAACTGGAATTTAAGGGGGGAGTGAGGAACCCGGGACTGACTCCGGTCATGCATGCTAAGGAAAAAGGGGGTCGGTATCTATAGCAGATCTGACTTCCGCTTAAGGACTTGTCTTCGGACTTGTTGCCTAGGGTTGGTTGCCGGCTCAGCTACATTGGACATACAGTCCAAGGTAGGAGGCATTAAGATGGTGCGGTAGGATCACCTAAATCCTAAATTATAAGTAAGTTGTTTATTCAACTAGTGGAGTTAATAGCTCATTGGCTAGGGTCGCTTTTGAACCGACAACAATAAACATTGAGATAGATACAATCATTTCTATTTAAAGAGTGGTTTGTATTCTAAGATTAAGATAAGGTTTGAGATGAGTTGCAACCATTCCATTTTAAAGGATGGTTTGTATTATAAGACTAAGATAAGCTACATCCATTCCTTTTTAAAGGATGGTTGTTTCTAAGACTAAGATAAGACTAAGATTGAGGTAAGATAAGGATGGACTAAGATTAAGAGGAAACATAACTTAAGGAGTTAAATAATAAACTCTCTAATTAAGGGAACACATTTAAGTCGTTCATTATGTTTGAACTTTGATTGTTCATATTTGGATTGTTGTTTACTGCACTTTCTATTATGTTGTGCATCTAATCAACCTCCATGCTATCGACAATTAGTCGTCGTAGCCACGTTAGCTTAGGGGCCATGAGAGGATCGTACCAGCATTCGTGCTGACCCCCTTTGGGGGCTGTTTTTACTACACAGGTGAACGTCAGGAGGCAGCCTTTGCGAGAGTAAGAAGGGGTACACGTGTTACAGGTTAAGTGTGGCCTACGAGTTGTGCATGTACTCTCGTATGGCATTTTGAGTTAGTAAGATGTATAGGATGTGAGGGGATTGTAAGAAGGATATGTATTTGGTTAAGATTGGTATGTACTAATGTTCGGTATATTTTGTCAATCAGACCGTGGTAAGGTCCTGGAGTGTATTGAATTCCGCTGTGACATTTATATATATGTTGTTAAGTTGTGAAACCACATTTGGATTGAGATGGGGTGTTACAAAAAGTGGTATCAGAGCGTAGTAACGCTCTGATGACAGGAATTACCGAACTTAGGGGAATATTGAGGTTGAGTTTGAGTTATGGGTTAAGGGTTGAGAGATAGGGCGTGAGGTGCTTTAGTTAGGACTTCCCGGTGTTTACCGGATATCCATAGTACCTAAACCCGCCCTCCACATCCCTAACCTTGAATACGTGGAACAAACGCCAGAGAGAAGTAAGTCTTCTCTTACTCGGGAAAAACCCGATCTGGCAGTTAGTTAACAGTAAGCAATACGAGAAACATCTTGTTGAACAACTGTTTATGAGAACTTGAACGTTTTAATTGGAGCGCAACATGGAAATAGGCGCTGCCAATGGAATTCTACCAATAAGAGAACGGAGATTACCGGTAACATGGGTCGACATGCTACGCAGTCGAGTTACACCGCAACACAAATATTAGGAAAAGCACTACGAGTGCAATGGATAAGAAAAGATAAGCGACATGAGTACTGGACATTGGTCCGAATGAGCATGACAGTGAGATAATACAAAGCATGAGAGTTAAGATTACCGGAAAGTCCAGTTAGAAACGGGAACTCCAAACCCCATACAATGAGAAAAGTTACAAACCTGGCTGACATAGCGCAGACGACAGTAAAAACTCATACAAATGGTATACCGAGTTAGGACTACAACGTAGTGCCTGAAGGAGAATCATTACTTAGTAACCCCGACATAATGCGTGGAAATGGGAGCAAGGATTAAGGCATAAGAGAATAACAAGGGGTTCTCTCAGAAAGAGGAACGCCCTGATAAGTGACAGTACTGTCAAACCAACCAGGAAACTACCGGATGGCTAGTTATCCAAAACAAGAGAACATCTAAGGAGTCTCGAGGACTACCAAATACATGAAAATCAGGTTGAAGTACCACTACTGACGCGCACATTACCGGTAGCCCATCTTGCATGGCGCACTTGCCATAGCAAGTGCTACCACGGTTAAGCTACACGGAAAGCCATCATGGAGAGATAAAAGAACACTACAGTCATAATACATATTAATACCGGATTGTAAATCCATAAGAACGAGAGAATAAGACCTTGGAAAGGCCTGACAGCTTGACCATGATAAGATGAGTCGACACACCAGTCAGCAGGGAGCTGAACTTGGACGCAATGCTAAATGGTATAAAATTTTAGCAACAGTACAACCTACTACAACAACAACATACAAGGAATGTATTAAGAGATACAATGAAGGCAGTCGACAGAACGAATTCCAGCAGGAACGAGATAGAACTCCCAAGATGACCATTAAGAATACCAATAACAACAATCTTCGTTGAATATGTCAGTAAACCCCGAAAACAGGGACAGAGGGAATAAACTTAAGCAGTAATATACCAAGGATTAAAGACATACAACCCCGAGAGAGGAAAGCTCAGAGGACTACCCCCACAGAGCGGGCATAGTCGAGCCGAACAAACTGGTGAACGACGGTTAGCATTACTACCTAACTCATTAACACCCGAGTATGATTAATCATTGACAGGTGGTGAAGCCAATGAAAGTTGAACACAACATTGAGATGGAGACACATGTTAGCTAGGATAAATATCCAACAGAGACACAGTAAGGCCAATGCTTAATACAAATACATTCTATGTGATCGAGAGTATCGTTGTAGACACCGAATAATGTCGGGTTACCTGAGTGAACTTCCATAGTGGGAAGCAGGATGCAACAACTTACCATGAAATCCAATACCACATCAAATGATGTAACCTGATATATAATGGAGTACAAAGAACTAGTATTTATGAAGTTAATTTACTAATCAGCTAGAGTACAAACAGTGAACCGACCATCGGCTCTCACTCAAAAAAATTAAACACTAAGGAGTTAATGACAAATGAGTTAGCAAAACAATCACAAATGAATTATAAGAGCTCTTATGTATTTCCATGGGACTATTGTTGTGTGCAGGTGGCTTTGTGAAATTCAGTGTTTAATTTTTGTCATTTAAAGGCCTAAGAGCCATGGGACTATTGTTGTGTGTAGGTGGCTATGTGAAATTCCGTGTTTAAATTATGTCATTTAAGGGCCTAAGAGCCATGTCATTTAAGGGCCTAAGTGCCAAGCAATTTAAGGTTTATGCAATTGTATTGTGAATTGAAGTAGTTGGAGTGTAATATGTGTGTTGTGAATGCCCACTAAGGACGTGACTAACTTGGGTTGATTTGAGGAGAAAATCTATGCATTTGGGCATGATAATATAGTAGAGAAGTCATGGCGAAATTTGTATAGAAACCAAGGTATTAAGTGTTAAGTGAGTTACTATGACCTAGGACTTACTAGGGATCATTAAAGGATAATTGAGTAAAAATGAGTGAACTAAGGTGTACTTATGAGATAGAATGACCTATAATTTAACTGTGGAGGAATTGCCAGAATGGGCACCAGTGAGAATAGAGAGATAATACGATTGACAGGGGCGGAGAACAAACCACTCCTTTTAGGGTGGGGATACCTCTCCTTGTTGTGAGGCCTATGAGTGGGGATGAACCCCTCAAAATGGGCTTTCACCTGTTAGAGATGGAATACTATTATTAGAAAATGAAAACCAAACCTTGAAGTATCCTTGGAACATTCCAGTTAAATATAAATAAGGAAGACTACAAAGATATACCATATATCCAACACCAGGATTTAGGAATCAGTAATCGTCAGAGATAAACATTGTGAGTGCACAATATGGCAGCCATGTGACCAATGCTCAGAAGAGCTTGTGACTCACTGGACGACTTTTTTCCGTAACCAGTAAATTTCGTGGTAAATAACATCATAAATGATGGAAGGATGTGAGAGAGATTAACCTACTTGTGAACCCAAAATTGAAGCGAAACACCTTCATATTAAGAGATAACGATTCTATGGCACGGTACGGCAACTGCCATACACCCGAAATTAAGAACTCCCAGTGTGTTTACACCAGGAAAGGAGTGAATATCAGATAAGATGTTAGAATAAATGATTAAGTAGTTGCACCATCAATGGACAACAGAGTAAGGCCAACTACCACAGTAGCAGAGGTCGTGAGAACAATACCTATATAAGTGGAATAAGTCTTGGTGAGCAAAAGAGCGACCATTATGTATAAACCGTCAAATATTGACACTGCGGCAATTAGATTTATGAGATGAAACCAATATGAGAGAGGAAATGAGATGGTAGACGAACTATGCGTTAACGCCAGTAGTCTAGACCATGTGAGGTAAGATTTCATAGGAAGCACTCTGCCATTCCTTAAGGAACTGGAAGTGCATTACTAGTAGATCAAACATGAGAAACAAGATAATAGGCTCTGTGGAAAGAGACCTCAGTCACTAAAGGATCGAGTCCAGAAAGAAGCTAGAACATATCATATCCAAGAACACAGTAAATGAATTTCCCTTTATTAAGTTCAAGAAGAACAATAAGTGTTATTATGGAACGATGAAAGAGGAGATCGACAACAGAATACTTCATAATTAGCAATAGCTAAATGTGTGACGGACACTACGAGTTTACTAAAGCGAGACGTGGGACGACTGCACCCCATAGGGGCTTGCAGGCCTGACGGGCTCATTTATGAGTTAGTCGGGTAAGTAGTAATGTACCAGTAAGGTACCCCATGCATGTAGACAAGTGGTGTAAGGAACACGGGAAGTAGTCGACTCCGTACCATGGTCAACGACGCAAGAGCAGTCAAGAGCAGCTACTACCACAAACAGTCAAAGGGAAGAAATTCAGTTGAACCAACAACACAAAGGAATCAGAGAACAAATAATTAAGGACTATGGAGTGCGAAGAGCACAGATTGTTAAGTACAGACATTGAACATGTCTTAAGACGTTAGAGATTAAACTGTAAAGCGCAATAAGCACTAAACAGTAGTTTCAGATTAAGAATCATGTTGAGAGAACACTAAGAATATGAACGTTAGATCTTCAGGGAGAATGGATAGACGAGTTACAACTCATTAAGGCCGTGTATATATAAAGATAACACGTGTCCACTTAGAGACTAATATTCCTAAAACTGTAAGGAGGCAGAAGGATATACAATACTATAAAAGGATAAGAAAGGCAAACTAAGCCTAAGGTTATCAGAGTTGCGCAGCGGAAGCTAGCAGATCAGTACCTTTGAGATTAGACCAAACTAAGTTAAAAAAAATGTATAACTACCGTTAAGAATCCTCGATACAGAGACTAAGCCATTAACAGAGTTATGACCCTCTGATCGAATTATAAGTGAGATAGATGACATGGAAGCTAGAATGCTTGGTGAGAATTAGACATCTTGAACCTATGTTCAAGGATTATAATGTTGATTACGTGGGTAATCCATTTTAAGGGGGGTAGAGCGAAAACCGCTTAGCGTATGTTTATGTACTTAGTACGTAAACTACGGTGTGCATAGCACAAAATAATTTGAGAATTTGTTTTACGTAAACATTTTGAGATTAATTATGGTTATTGCGCACAGAAGATGCGAATACCATACATATTAAGTACCTATCTTGTTAACTCCGGTGTGAGTACAAGTTAAGAGAATTAGTGAAGAGGATTAAGGAGACTTAAGGAATATATGAGATATGAGTTGATATGAATCTATGTGTGAGATTAGAATAAGATAACACTATGAGATATTACTCGATATGAGTATGAGTTAGGAAATAGTAATGCTATGAGGTATAAGATGGTGAGAATTGTTATGAGACTGATATAGAACTTAGTAGGAATGAGAATCATGAGGTAATGGTTAAGAGATGAATTGGAATGATTGATGGACTGAGTCCACGCCTTGGAGATGTATTGATTATGACTAGAAATACTAAAAAGATAGAAAATTGGAAATGAGTGAATTACTTGATGTTTGAAAATGACGTGGGAGGTGGAACTTGATTTTATAGGGATTAAGGGAAACCGAACACAAATTGGGGTGGAAGGATAGTTCAACACTGATGCTGATCACATCAGGGTCGGACGAAACCTGAAACTCCCTACCAGTAGTCACAATTAAATCACGCTAAGGATAGAGGCTTTAGGATAAAACGAAATTGGAGTTGATTGTATTTTTAATTAGAGGAATTATTCCTCACATGACCTCGTAAAAAGGATTTCCTTTTTACTGAGTCTCGCCCATGAAGTCGAGGACGCATGAGCCTTTGTCTTCGGACCGGTGACATGGGGAGAATAGAGTTGTTTTGTGTTCTGGCCGATGAAGGCGAGGATGAATAAGCCTTTGTCTACGGACCGGTGACATGGGAGAATATGATGAAAATTATGTGATTGTTTTAATCATCAAAAGGAACAAAAGGGAATTTCGAGTGCTATACATGCTTAAGCATGTTGTGTGATATTTGAGTATAAGTATATGACATACCTAATGAGTCAATAAGTTTAAGTACATATAAGCATGATCTATATGATCTATGGAATTAGATAAACCGTGTAATCTAATAAAATAAGATGCATGGGAACTTTGGGGACAAAGTTCGTTTAAGGGGGTAGATTGAAATATCCCAAACCTTAATTACTTTAATTAATCATGAATTAATAAAAAAGTAATTAACGAGAGATTAAGGAATTAAATACCCTTAAATAAGTATAAGGGAATGATATAATATTTAATTAAACCCTAAAAGTTGTTAGGAAACATAAATGAAACCTAAAATGATGTTAAGGAGGTTTAGGAAAAAGAAATATAAATGAAAATAAAACGAAACGAATCGTTTTACCTCGAAAAACATGTCACGAATATTTAGAAGTGAAAACGAGATCGTAGACACCTTATAATATTTTTGGGTAATTTTAGAGGTATTGGAAAATTGGTTAAACAACCAGAATAAAAGACGTTGTTTTGCCCAAAATGGCGAAACGCAAACCAATTAGGAATTAAATTATAACTAGTTAAATTTATAAATAACAATAATCGTTATTGTCTTAAAATATAAATTTGGAATCATAAAATGGTTCGTCTCATTAAATAGGAGATAATGTCACAAACGACATGAAAACGGGCATGAAACGAGTCAGAACGACATTATGAGTATAACAAAAAAAAAAGTGGGCCGACCCGCCCAACATGACTGGGCCGGCCCAGTCTCCCATTCACTCACGGTACTATACTAATCCAAACAAAAAAATGAAAACCCAGCCATTCTCTCATTCACATACGGTAATTAGCTACCCTAACCCTAACAAGGAACGACATTCTGCGCCTCTCGTTCATTCTCTTCTGAAAACGTTGTCTTCCCTCCCTCTCTTCCATTTCCTTCATTCTTCACTCACGAATACGCAACCCTAACTGGCGAGACAACCCATTGGAGGAGAAGACCCTGAGCTCGGCTTGGTGGCGATTCGGACACGACGAACCGAGGAAGGCGAACAAAAGGAACCATGGAGAAGGCCACAAGAGAATCGACCGGAGAGGGTGCCCAGAAAACTGAGTAGTCACTTCTAAAATTCGAAGGTGTACATCTGCATATTCTATTTTGGTTTTGCTTATTCTCCTGTTCGATTTTAAGTTAGATTTGAAATCAAAAACTTGTAAACAAGTCATTTTCCTTCCTCTCTGAATTCGGTGCAAATAAAGCCGTTTTTCCTTGCGAATTTTGTAGCCTATGAACATTATGTTCTGAACAAGGACTTGAAAATCTGAACTTATGGTGTATTCTGTTGCGAATTAGCACCCTAAATCTATTTAGGGTTTCGAAATTGAAGAGGAATTTCTTATGAGTGGCTGAAATCAAAACTGCCAGAAAAGAGATTAGGGTTAAAAATCAAAATTAGGGTATGAGTGAAATTAATGTTCTGAAATTGAAATAAGGTTCTGTAAAATTGAATTGGAGATTCCTAAAATTGAATTAGGCCTTCTCAGACTTAACATTAGTGTCTCAAAATTAATTGGGAATTTTCCAATTATACGAATTGAATTTGTGAAATTAGGGTTTGAAGTAATTTAGGGAAAATCTGTAATTAAGGGTTTCGAATAGAAATGGGGGTTTATGATATTGGAATCGAGTGAAGGTTACAAAAAAAATTAATTAGGGCAAAATCGGTAATATAAGAATTGAGGTTAAAAACGTGGATATAAAATTCTGGGGCAAAAATGTAAATTGAGGAAATTCTGGGGTGAAAATTGGAATTAGAATGTTTTAGGGGCTTTTTGTAATTTCTAGAAAAATTAAGGGCAATTTGGGAATCTGAATGTGTGTTATAGTTTCTGAAATTAGCTAAATCGATTTAGGGATTTTGAATGGTCTAATTTGAATTAGATTAGTCAAACATTGAGTTGGGCTATGTAAATTAGACAAATTAAATTGGGTTTAGGAATAATTGGATTTGTGGGCTTAAATTGGGCTTTGGTCCACTAGAATATTCATAAGAGATTGGATTTAGGAAATAAAAGGGGATAACCCATTGAAGTAATAAATGACAAACCAAAATGGGTAGTAAAATAGAAAGGGAATCGAAATAAATTGGTTGAAGGATAGTCAAATTGGGCTTTTAGCCCATTGATCATTTCTCTTATATGTAATGGACTTGAGTCCAAGTTAGAAGTGGAACACAAATTAGTGTATTGATTTGGGCTAACCATAAGTAATTAGACATTAAATTAGTAAGTTGTAAAAGAGGTTAAAGGATTTTATTATAGAATCATCTTATAAAATTGGTATTAATTTATAGTGATAGGTTGATGTTATTTATATGAGGGCTTGGATGTATGTATATATATATATATGGGTTAACATTGGAATTGATGAGACTGATAAAGTTGATTAAGTGATGGACCAATAAGGTTAAAAGGAACTCGTTCCTACAAAATTAGTAGAGGTATTAAGGTTAGTATTGCACATCTGAGAATTTATATACACATATAGGTATATAAATATTGGTGGATTGAAGTTAGGAGAGTATGAACATATATGTTCTTGTAACATTAAATCGGTGGGAACATACTTGATAAGATATGGATACGTGTGTGTACATAATAGTTAACATGGGAGTTTCTGAAATTATTATGTTATATATATAGTAAATGTTAGATGATTTGTCAAGGGGACTACTGTAATATAAGTATGACGTTGGAACCTCAATATTATATATATATATATATATATATATATATATATATATATATATATATATATATATATATATTATATTATATATATAATGAGGGATTGGAATAATTGATTTAATAGTTTAGAATCAGTAATGGTGTTGTATTATAAGACTTGTGAAGACTTATACATAAATATACGCATGTGTATATAGTTGGAAGTCTAATTAAGAGAGTTACATATGGAAGCGAAATGTCTAGGAGATAATTAAGTTATTAACTTGCCCGGCTACTATGTTATAGGATCTAGATAGTCGGAGGTGTTCGTCGGTTTAGGCGAGCATCATTTTGAGAGCTAGTCAATCTCCAGGTGTACGGTACAGTTCTTCTTGTGACCTGCTTGCTAACGAGGTGTCCCTCGGCTTGTGTGCTATTTGTTTATGTGTGCCAACTAAACAAGATAAAGCATGCAACCGGAACATTATGTTTATTGCATTATTGTGTGATGTTTGGAAACTAACACAACTTACCGTGAGAACTTACTAACCAACGTTTAGTAAGGAATTGAGTGAGACTAAGGATCGCTCCCTAATATTAGTTTGTTAATAACCGAAAGCGGTTTAACCAACAAACATTGTCTTGAGACTTCTACTAACTGGAATTTAAGGGGGGAGTGAGGAACCCGGGACTGACTCCGGTCATGCATGCTAAGGAAAAAGGGGGTCGGTATCTATAGCAGATCCGACTTCCGCTTAAGGACTTGTCTTCGGACTTGTTGCCTAGGGTCGGTTGCCGGCTAGCTACATTGGACATACAGTCCAAGGTAGGAGGCATTAAGATGGTGTGGTAGGATCACCTAAATCCTAAATTATAAGATAAGTTGTTTATTCAACCAGTGGAGTTAATAGCTCATTGGCTAGGGTCGCTTTTGACCCGACAAAAATAAACATTGAGATAGATACAATCATTTCTATTTAAAGTGGTTTGTATTCTAAGATTATGATAAGGTTTGAGATGAGTTGCAACCATTCCTTTTAAAGAATGGTTTGTATTATAAGACTAAGATAAGCTACATCCATTCCTTTTTAAAGGATGGTTGTTTCTAAGACTAAGATAAGACTAAGATTGAGGTAAGATAAGGATGGACTAAGATTAAGAGGAAACATAACTTAAGGAGTTAAATAATTAACTCTCTAATTAAGGGAACGCATTTAAGTCATTCATTATGTTTGAACTTTGATTGTTCATATTTGGATTGTTGTTTGCACTTTCTATTATGTTGTGCATCTAATCAACCTCCATGTTATCGACAATTAGTCGTCGTAGCCACGTTAGCTTGGGGGCCATGAGAGGATCGTACCAGCATTCGTGCTGACCCCCTTTGGGGGCTGTTTTTACTACACAGGTGAACGTCAGGAGGCGGCCGTTGCGAGAGTAAGAAAGGGTACACGTGTTATGGGTTAAGTGTGGCCTACGAGTTGTGCATGTACTCTCGTATGGAATTTTGAGTTAGTAAGATGTATAGGATGTGAGGGGATTGTAAGAAGGATATGTATTTGGTTAAGATTGGTATGTACTAATGTTCGGAATATTCTGTCAATCAGACCGTGGCAAGGTCCTGGAGTGTATTGAATTCCGCTGTGACATTTATATATGTTGTTAAGTTGCAAAACCACATTTGGATTGAGATGGGGTGTTACAATCCCCATTACCGATAATATATTGTATTACTACAAATTTGTTTTGTCAAGTGAGCACATGCATACCACCGTTTTTTTTTAGTTTGTACACATGCCCACCCGGTGGCATCATTCTACTTAGATTTTTTTTGCTTTCTTTGTCTGCTTGGTACATACCTTACCGTCAATATATAGTAATTTGCTACCGATTTTATGACATAATACAGGTTATCTTATGTTATGATGTGAAGTACATGACCGGCTTATTAATATACTATGTACCGTTTTTTTTTTGCTGTTGTGTTTGGTGTATACATATGCAGGTATAATGAATTTGATTAATATATATGAAGGCTTCTATATGAGTACGGTGGCATCAATAGTGCGCTGCAAATTTATTTTGAGTTGTACAAGTGTGTGCAATTAACGGTGGACAATATATAACCGGTTACATGTTGCAGATTTTTTTCTTGTTTTGATTTGTATGGGACATTACCGGTTTTATATGGGGTAATTAGGTAGGTATAAGCTTGCTATATTAATGTATACTCATGTATAATATAAGTACATTAGGTAGGTAATTGTTTTACTAAGTATAAGTGTATAAAAATTGGTAATAAAATTAGTATACAAAACCGGCAAATATGAGTGTTGTTTGGAAATGTGTATACTTTGTGTTATATGTATTGTTACAACATTTTTAAATGATATATATTGTGTATTAGAATTATGTAACATAAGTTGTTACATTTTTTAAATGTGTATATCAATTTATTTTAGCATTTATAAATGCTTATGCAACCGTAAAGTATTTACGTTGCTCGTTAGTATTTTTCGCGTTTTTACAACGAACGTTATTCTGTACCGAGTCGTATAAACGCTCGTATATATTTTTCCTAGATGACGCTCTCCTAGTTGAGCTTGTTTTGTAAGGGGTTTAATGCTGTGTAACACCCCAACTACAAACTATACACTTAACCATTAATCACAGCGGAAATCACATCATAAACACTAATCAAAAGGGGCGGTGTTACACGCCGTTAGCCACCCACGTGGCTAACAAGGCTAATACTTACACAATGTACCAGTCTGATGGACAAGATTACCGAGCATTACACTTTACATTACCAACCGTCTCTAAACTGAAATACATACATTTACATTACAACTGTACCGAGTCTATACCTTCAGCTACCGATTATCAAACTTTGGTCTTACATCTCTTACAGCTACATAGACAGCTAAAAACTATCCATGTTTATACAGCTACCCCGTCCTACTCTCGAACGGCTGCCAGCTCCATTGTACCTATAAAGTAATGGGGGCCCCCAAAGGGGGTCAGCACCTTTGCTGGTATGGTAATCGTGCAGCCCGCATGCTACCGGGCTACGCACAACTAATTGTCGAGTGAGCATGCAGGTTATTTTATTTGAAGCATGCAAGAAAACTATGAACACATAACATGTTTATAAGCACACACAACCAATCAATAGAATACAACCATGAGGTTAACACACCAATGCTTGTTAGACCAGTTACTGTGTTCCTTGACCCTTGAGGGTTTCTACCTTAGTGGAACTAAGTTCTTGTTAGACAACACCTACCCATTTGATCGGGTTACAATTAGTTACTTCTCATATTAATATGGGGTCGATTTCGGTTATCAACGTACACAATATCCCCACACACATCCCGTAACAACATGTACACAACACATCACCGTTCTTCTTAGAGAACGAACACTTTACTTAAAGCGTGTCAGGTAAAATATAGGTCCGCACACCGTACATATTATACACATCAACTTTACTGATGCTCCGGTCTTGATATAGAACCGTACACATTATACACATCAACTTTACTGATGCCCCGGTCACCGTACACATTATACGTATCAACTTTACTGATACCCCGGTCTTATTGTAGAACCGTACACATTATACATAGTTAGGGGTTCCCTTTTGGTACCTACCACAAGTACACACCCTACGGTGTAACAACTGGGTTAATCATTCACAAGGGAGGTAACATCCCATTCGACAAACATGGACAACAACATTCATTAAACAATGATATATTAAACAAAGGCAGCACACACACTACCATAATATACAACTAACGCACGAATAGCCTTAGTTAGAACGTTCCTGTAGGTTGGGACGTTTAAATCCGAATACCGATCTCTTATGTGATCCTAAGGTCGGATAACTACAGTTTAACACATATTCGAGGTTAAACGGTATCAGAATTAAATACGCCACATCAATGAATTACTGTAAACTCATTACATCCTTTTATCTTATAAGGTGGCAAACATTCAGAAAAACACATTGGCATACAAGCCGGTGTAACCCGGTAGGACACAGGTTGCAAGAAAACCATACCTGTCACCGCAGGGAATTACTTTACCGGTCCCCGAGGATTCACTCCAACGCGTCACCTCACGCTCTCCGGGTAGTTTCCAAACAACTGGTGTTATTATTCAAATGTTTTATTAACAACAAATCTTATGGTATGTAAAATTCTATTACTCCGTGCCTAACACCGTTGACCCGTTATGCTTAACTTATTTATGTGATCTTAAGTTCACAACTTACACATTCACTCTCACACTTGTTTATACTCCCAATGGCCTTTAAAACTCACCAAACAAGGACTAATCATCATTTAAAACCATTATCATTCACTTCCCCATCATAACAACACTTAAAAACACATTCTAGACACTTTTAGACTGGTTCAGGTTTGTGTCCGGGGTTACAAACCCGGACCAATCCCGGAAATTACATTCTGTGTACAAATTAGCTTGGTCCGGGTATGTGTACTTGGATACAAACCCGAACCACATGTTAAAATGGGTTTCTGGGACGTTATTGAGGTGGTCCGGGTTTGTGTACTTATTTACAAACCCGGACCATGTTTGTAGGTGTTTAAATTGGCAGTTTTTGAGTTGTTTTCAACCCCTAATTCACATCTAATCATTCCCTAATCTCTCCACATGAATTATACATGTTAAAACACCTTAAAACATGCTCTAAACCTCTTCAAATCATTGGTCAAACTCACCATTTAATCCTTGTCCATTTCTACAATTTTTTTCTATTCCCTCTGTTGCATTATGCACAGCAGTGCATTTAAACTTCTTCAAATGTCTCACAACCTTCCACCAACCTTACCAAATCTCTTACTCACCACACCAATACATTCTTAAACCAATACACTTTAAAAACCCAAGTTCATCCTTTTGTTCTCAAGCCTAACACTCTTATTCATTCTTAGCCAAATCCATGACTTTCTAACACTTGTGCTACAGATTTTTGTACTACTCCTCTTAGTTCTCCAAATACCATTTCAAGGCTATTAAACCACTCTACTCAACACTACGAACACCTAGGTTCTCCCATTCACCAAGCCATCATCAAACACTCATTTTCTACCAAAATTTCGCCATAACCTCCCCACAAACCTAACACATCCATTTTCACCAATTCTCATCCTTTTCATTCCTAATATAGCCACACCCTTACAAGGGTCCTACCAGCACATTATAAATCCGCAAAGTCCATCAACAACAACATAACTCCAAAATCTCAATAAACCACAATATAAACACAAACTCAAAACACTTGGCTCCAAGGCCCTTTAATTCACAATTAATTTAACAAATCTCTCTAAAATCATTTAAACACAATTCCTACATGGATTGCAAATCCATAATTTGGGTTCATTAATTTGTTTACCCATCCTCAAACTCTAAAACAGTTAAAAACAAGGTTTAAGGTAGGTTTCTTACCTTAATTCACAAGTCTCTCCTTAATTCTCCGCTTGCTCCTCCTCTTTTCAAATTCGGTCAAGTGGGGATGGAGTTGCCAAACTCAATCCCAACATTCAAGAAACACAAAGATGCATTCAATTAATCACCTAAACCCTTAAGAAATCTTAATTCAATTAAGAGGCTTAAAACACATAGTTAGGGTTCCCACCACCATTGGAGGGTTGAAATGGAGCTCAAAATCAAGAAGAAAACAAGGCATTACAAGAGGGGAAAAATCGGCACCAAAGGAGAAGGAAGAAAAATGAGTTTTTCTTGGTGATTTTTACCTTAATGGAAAGAGGGGAATCCAAGCTTCAAGATGGTGCCCTTTTCTCTTCAAATGGGGAAAACCCATGGAGATGAAGTTAATCCTTTTGAAATTTTGAAAAGAGAGAAAGATAGAGGATGATGAGAGGAGTTCAAATATGTAATTTGTTCTTGATTTGGAGCTTAAATGGAGCTTGGGCAAGCAAAGAAAGAGAGGGAGGCCATGGGAGGAGCTTGTGCTATCGCAAGGTAGAAGAAGAACCAGGAAAGAGAGGAAGAGAGGGGGCTTCATGAGAGGAAAGGAAAGAATGAGAGGAGAGGGATTGTGGGTGGGGGTATAAGTCACTTTTTTCACTTTTTGCTTTTTCTACTTTTAGATAATTAGCTAGTTTGTAAATTGAGAGAGAGGAGTGCTGACGACCCATATAAAACTGGCCCACTGTAGATTATAAGCTGGGGTGTTTTTTGTCTTTTACAGAAAACGCTCATTAATTTGCCTCGTGTTAGCACTATTCACTAACTGGGCCCGTTTTCCGGAATTTTCTCGTTTAATTAATTTTAATGGTTAATAAGCACCCATTAATGTTTAATTATAGTTAAATGATGAACTATAATTTTTTACAGGGTCGTTTAACTGTTTAAAGTCACGTTTTCGGGTTTTCTCGAAAAATGTGCTCTAAAGCTTTATTAGCGATTTAATACATTATTTGGATCCGTTTTCTTCCGGAATTTTTCCCACATGTTCTTAGTGTGTAATTAGGGTATAAAGTAAAGGGAAAATTCACGATATACCCCTGTTTTCTTTCGTAATTCACAATATACCCCTGTGATTTTCGTAATTCAACTTTAAACATGCTTAAATGTTGTCCAAAATTGATGAAACTTTACATGGACAATGCTAAAGTGTTATATTTTGGTCCAATATCAAATTTGAAGCTTTTTAAGCTCACATGTGACCTGTGGGGCCCAATAAATATGTGACTGTTCATTGGGTCTCATAGGTCACATGTGAGCTTAAAGAACTTTAAATTTGATATTGGACCAAAATATAACACTTTAGCATCGTCCATGTAAAGTTTCATTAATTTTGGACAACATTTAAGCATGTTTAAAGTTAAATTACTAAAATCACAGGGGTATATTGTGAATTATGAAAGAAAACAGGGGTATCTCGTGAATTTTCCCTAAAATAAATTTATAACACTAGTGAAGTTTATATACCTCCTAAAATAGTTAAATACGCATTTTCACGTTTTGTGACTTTTTTTTTTTTTTTTTTTTTTTTTTCAAGAAGAATTTTAAAAAAATATTACACATTTTCTTTTTCTTTTTGGTTTTTATTTCTTCACCAAAGATCTTAAGGACTTAATTAGCCTTGGAAAATCATAATTACATAATTAATTAACATATTAAGGTTTGGGTATTTCAATCTACCCCCCTTAAAAGAACTTTGTCCTCAAAGTTCACAACTTCCCATGCATCCTATAATTAGAATACCGGGTTTACTTTTACAACACAAATTTCACATATTACTTACACTTGACATAAACCTTCAGACCCAAGGTCTGGATAACACATCAACCTTCAGACTCATAGGTCTGGATAACATATACTACACATATCACACAATATGACTTAGCATGTATAACAATAAGAAATACCTTTTACATCTCTTCATGGGCTCGAGTCCCATGTTGAGTACATACACACTGTGATCCCGCAGAACCCGTCGCAATGGACACCTTCTGGTCCCCGTTCCTTTGGGAGATTCAAAACCATCACATACATTTTAACATATACCTCTTATGTAACTGGTCCGAAGACAAAGGCTCATACGTCCTCAGCTCGTGATCAAGTAATACAAAAATATTCTTTATGGGGTTAAGTAGAACGAAGTCCTTTATTTAAGGGTACTAATTGAAAGTCTTTTTACAAGGTCAAGTAAAAGAAATCCTTCCTTTGAAAATACCATTTAAGAATCTTGGAAATATTTATTATAGTCTTGAAAGTACCCATTGAAAATTTGAAAACACCAATTTAAAATTCTTTTGAAAACGCAATACAACTTCAAGTCCAATTATGCTAACCGCATCTTATTCTTAACGTGATTATTTGTGACCACTTATAGGGAGCTTCAAGAGTTGTCGAACCCTGATGTGATCAGCATCAGTGTTGAACTATCTTTCCACCCCAATTTGTGTTCGGTTTCCCTTGATCGCATGGAAATCAAGTTCCACCTCCCACTTCAATTTCAAACAAGCAACTACTTCAAACATTTACCATTTTCTATCTTTTTAATCCTTCTAGTCATAATCACAGAGCAGTACATCTCCAAAGGATGGAACTCCGTCCATCAATTATCCTCAAGTTGCCTCAAGTCAACTTACCTAGGGAATCCTATCTTTACTAAGTTCTTCATCGGTTTCCTACCGGTTCATACATCACCATACTATATATATGTATGTATATATTTTATTAAAATCACAATACACAATACTATATATCTATATATATTTCTTTTATCAAAATCACAATGCACATCACTATATATATGTATGTATATTTTTATCAAAATCACATTGCACATCATTATATTTATCCCAAATAAACATATACTATCGGGGTTTTAGTTCCCCGGAAGTTTCTCTACTCCCATACACTTGTATTCACACACCACTTATAACCATGGTATTCACATCTTTAGTGCGCAACTACCACCATTAAACCATGTATGAATACGTATGTTCATGTACCATACGCACCAACCATCAAAACAAAGTATTTTATGTTATACATCACATCATACACCACATCATAACAAATTATTTTGTGCTATGCACGACATTGTTCATGTACACTTGTATGTAAACATTCACTAAGCGTTTTTGCACTCTACCCCCCTTAAAAGGGATTATGTCCGCGTAATCTACCATATGTTATTACTTAACATTGGTTTAAAAATGTTCTGCCGTCATGAAGTGTTTTAACTTCCACGCGGTTTATTTTACAATTCGTTCCAGTCCGAGGGCTTAACCTTATTGGCGGTTTAGTCCCTACACGACGAATTCTCATTGGAGTTTGTTTAACTCGTAATCGGTTTCGGTTCTGGCCTGTGAGGCTTCTAGGCATTAATAATTAGCCATTACTCGTATTCACCATGCATAGTCAACATTGGAACCATTTGCTCACTAGCTTCTGCTGTGCGACTCTGATAACTTTGGAGGTTAGTTTGCCCCATTCATTTTTCATAATGTATTGTACCTTTCCCATTTATCACCTTCATCTTGTGAAGAATGGTTTCTCAACCGACGCGTGGTATCTCTTACCGTGAGCGAATTCAGTGAGTTACAAACTTTCTATCCACCTCTACGATAGTTACTGTGTACACTGCTACGTATTCCACAATGATTTACTTGATTTCTTCCGACTTACTGTCGGTTTGAGATTGAGATACCACCTAATGTGTAGTGCTCTCTCGGTTATTTCCCATACTTGAGGTATATTCCATACCGATATTTGGTATTTAGTGCTACTGTAGTCACTTATTCCTAAACATGCCCCCACATCTGGTTTTGTACTCATATTCTTTCATTGGGTACGACCGTGCATTTCCTATGCCTCGGTCCTTATAGCGGTATAAGTCTCTTTATTCTTCTACCATCATTAACATTTTCCCAAATTCCTAGCCATCTCACTCGATCATTACTGTGCAAGTGCAATACCAAAACACTCAGTCATACAGAGTGCAGAGGCGTAAACTCTTGGCAGTAAATCTCTTATGGATTGCAATAGGAATGAACATTATGTTTTAGTGAGATTCTTATCATATAGTATTGGCTACTAGCTTACTGCCTAGTTTATTTGCTATCACCTACTGTTGTATCTCCACTGGGTTTAACTTATAACTGTGCACAGTTGCCATATTATCGTTTAACAATACTTATACAGCAGTTGCTTATTGCGCACCGTGTTCTTACTTCTTGCACAACAATAACTTACATGGTATCCACTGTCATGTTAGCTTCTACACATGTACTTCATCATTCGTGTTACGGCTCATCATTCATTGGATGACCACTGAATACACTATTTTTTGAATCTTTATGCTCCTTGAGTGTTGCTCAATCGAGTTACAAGCCGGCGTTATTCAGCTCGGTGCTTCACATTATACACACATGCTACTAAACTAACTACTCTCCCGCAATAACAACATGGTCAATCCTTAACATATTTCTTGAACTTGGTTCACATAACAACCACTCCCGCGGTTTCACAATATCGAGAGGTATCCCCACTCTTAAAGTAGTGGTTCGTTCTCCGCTCTACTAACTTGTACAACATAAACTCCTATAATCAATCTAAATTTATATAACACATTTTGTTTGTGGCTTATAAGCCTTACTGCCTCAAGCTCTACTCATTATTGGCAGTTCACACAAATTTTACTTCTCCGTACACCATCACATGGTCTGGAGGTTGTATTGGGCTCCCAAACAAGGTCGTTGCATCACGCTTCCTTATATGGGATGCCCCTTAAGAATGTTTGTTTACCTTGTTACGACTTATGATTAAACTGGGTATTAGCTTCAACTCTTGTGTTTCTATCACGACATTTTGTTCAACAATTGTTGACCCAATGATAAGCCGCAGACTTATCATATTTTATGTGCTAGATTTAGTATTATAATTATCTAAATAAGGTTAAATATATGTTATATTATGTGTTAAAGTATATTATTTGTACAGACTTATGTTTTTATGAGTTTTCTGTGCAAGGAATGATTTTCTAGGCAAAAGTTCAGATGATGCCGGACTCAATGCCGGATTAATCCTGCACGGCATGAGCATAGATCGGAAAAAGAGCTTTGCCGGATACGATGCCAGGTAGATCTCATCCGGCATAAGTGAAGAGTCGCCACGGTTGACTAGACGATGGCAGTTATTGACCGTTTGAGATTTATCTAGTGCCGGGTGTGATGCCGGGTATATCCTACCCGGCATATGCACTGTTTCGCGCTGAATTGGCGGTTTTGACCGTTAACAGTTAGGCATATTTCCCACGTTTAATACCCCGGATATAAAAATGGTGATTAAATTACTCTAATATGATTATTAAGGGCCTAATGGTGCCTAGAGAGTATTGGTAAAAAGAATAAAACCAAAAGAAAAGAGAAATGCGTTAAACGTGAAAGACGCTAAAACGCGCATTAAATGAGTATAAGAGATACATGATCTCGTTAGGGTCCGAGATGGATTTCTAAGGCTTAGTTAGGCCTAATTAGTATACGGGAGTGATTCCCGAAGAAAACGGATCTAAATAATGGATTAAAACGCTAACGGAGTTTTAAAGTACATTTTTCAAGAAAATCGGAAAACGTGACTTTAAGTGGTCAAATGGACCCGTAAAAAAATTATTGTTGACTATATAACTATAATTAAGTATTAATGGGAGCTTAATAACCATTAAAATTAAAGAAACGAGAAAATTCCGGAAAACAGGCTAGGTTAGTGAATAGTGCTAAAACCGGGTAAATAAACGAGCGTTTTCTATAAATGACGAAAAACGGTCTAGTTTAAGTAGTATGTGGGGCTGGTTTTATTTGACTAGTCAGCCCACTCTATTAGCTAATTAACAAAGAAAAAGAAGAGTTGAAAAGCCAAAAAGGGGGAATAGTGCAAAAGGTACTTAATTACCTATTCTTTCTTCTCTTTCCTCATTTCCTTTCTTCCCATTTGAACTCCCACATCTCTCTCATCCGTATGCTCCCCACCTCCTTCCTGCTTGGACGATTTCAAGCTGCAACAAAGAGCTCCAATGGCAACTCCACTTCCACCTCATGCCCAAGTCTCATTTAAGCTCCAAATTCAAAATAAATTATATATTTGAACTCCTCTCCTCAAGCCCTATCACCCTCTCTTTTCGAAATTTCAAATGGAGGAGTTTAATCTCCATGGGTTTTAGGCATTTGAAGAGTAAATCACACCTTCTTCGAGCTTGGAGTCTCCTTGTTGGTTTAAGGTAAGAAAAACCACAAAATTTCATCCTTTCCTTCATTCCTTGGTGGCCGGTTTTTGACTCCCTCATTTCCCTTGTTTTTCCTTCCTTGAATGAGTCACATTCAAGCTTCAAAAGCTCATGGGGAGTCCTCCTTTGAATCATGATCAAAAGGCCATCTTAAAGCTTCAAGGTAATTCTCCATTTTGGTGCTCTAAGCACTTTCCTTGCCCTAGCTTAATTAATAAGCTTAAGTGTATTGAATTGTGTCTAAACCCCCATTTCGGTATTGACTTGGAGGTTGACAAGGGTATTGACCAATTTGACCTTAAATCAAGAGAGGAGAAGGAAGGAGAACAAAGGAGGAATATGTGAAAATTTAAGGTAAAAAACTTATCTTAGTGTTATCCGATATGTATTAGGATTTGGGGAAGGGTTAATAAACAAATGAATTCCACTTAAGTTGTGGTAAAAATGTGCTTGTGAAGTGATAATGCAAGTGAGAAAACATTTGTGAATTAATGTTTGATTTGGGAGCTATGAATTTGATGGATTATGCATTATGCATTATGGTGTTTAATAAGATTTTGCTTGACTAATGAAGAAATATTGAGTGCTGATAGAACCCTTGTGGTTTGGCTAGCTTTAGGATGAACTAGATGATGATATGAGTTTTGGGCAAAGTTAGAAAAGTAGCCAAGTTATGGTAAAATTTGTGTAGAGATCTAAGTGGATTAAGTGTTTTTTTGAGTGAAGAATAACCTAGGGTTGACTAGGTAAGAATGGAGGTTGAATTGGTTTAGAAAACCACCATGGGAATACTTGTGTAAAGGTGGGAGAATGATGCAAAAATCTGTAGCAAAAGAGTGGTTTAGTGCCTTAGGAGTTTTTAGAAAACAAAGAAGATTTAAGGCTTTAAGAGTGAGTCTTGGAACTTAGTATGAGTTGTGCATTATCTTGGAAGACATAGAATGGTCAAGATGAAAGAAAACATAATGCAAAGTGTTGAGGAGAAGTTAGAAAATGCACAAGTGTGCAAGGTGTTGAAATGAGAATGAAAAATGGGTGAACTAGAGCAAGAATTTGAGTAAGGATTAAACCTATGATTTGAAGAGGTTTAGAGCATGTTTTAAGTTGATTAAACATGTAGGAATCTTATGGGAAGATGTAATACCCCAACCCGAAAACCAATAAACTGAGCGGCGATCACTCCCAAATAAAATACAACTGCAGCGGAAATAAATACAACAATCGGGCGGTATCACAATGCCGTTGGCCACCCTTGTGACCAACAAGGCTAAGTCCAAATACAATCCTCAAATGTCACGGTCTGGAATACAGACACAACCCGAGATACTAGGAATCAAACTCAAAAGTACAAACTGAAATAAAACAAATAACTAATAGTAGACTCCCAAAGCTTGGTCTACCCCACCTACACTCAGTGTAGTGAACTTCTCAATCTTCAGGTACCTGAAAAATGGGGGTGCCCCCAAAGGGGCTCAGCAAACAACGCTGGTATGGAAAACGTGCAGCCCATCGTCTACCGGGCCACACCAAACTACTTTGTCGAATACATGCAGTTCATTTTTTTTTATAAAGCTGTAAACAAGCATAATCTGATGATAACAAGTATCCACACAAGGACAATAATGTCACATAGAACAAGACACAGAAGGTCAAGTTAGCTGAACTGAATTTCTTAACTGATAGTCGGTCCACACAATGGGACTGACAGGTATAACTGAATAACTGAGATAGTGAAGGTATAGTGACCTCGTTATAGAGAAGGTTGGGTATAGAAACCCCAGGAGATGACGTAGTCAAACCCTGAACTGAATGGCGTGGGAAATAAGAACCCACTGAGGAATAAAGTCTTCCTCGAACTGAAGGGCACACGAAGTCCCGGGTGGAATAGAGTCTTCCTCCCAACTGAATTTTCCGTCGCGACGTAGATAGGAGACGACCTGAGACAGGTACAGCTCCTGTAGCATGCATGGCCAGATCCAACTGGGCTCCTCATTCTCGTAGTATAGAGTTGTTAGGTGTCATATAAAGATGTTGACAAGAACCCAATGTGTATTGTCAATTATCACGTTTAGGATAATGACGTTTGTTATAAACTGAAGTTAGTGAGAGACTTGAGTACAAGACCTCGGTATACTGAAGCGCAGGTATTTAATCCACTGGTATAGTAGTGTTGTATGCGTGGGACATACACGATGTAGTCAGCAACATTCACGCACATAAAATAATACAACAGTGCACAAGAGTAATGCAACGTTTTACAATAATTATCTTGGTCGTTATTCAAACAACAGATAGCACACAAGCCGGTGTAATCCGGTAGAAAACAGGTTGCAAGAATCCCATACCGTTCACCGTAGACTGTACTGTTTAGTTCCCGGTCAACGTCTGGTCAAACAAAGTCCTAGAACAGGATTAACTGAGAGGGTTAATTTATGTTACCCTTATATAATGATTCTATTGAATCTTTTAACAAATCCTGTATTTGTTATTTCATGTGAGGTTTTATTCCTTTTAATTACCTCATGATTTTATGTATAACTTATTTGTTATTCCTTTTGATTTATTTATAAATCCTTTAATGCACATAAATGTGTTTATTTATTCATGTACTTTATTTGTTGTTTATTTTAATTGTCTAGTTGACATAACAACTTATAATTTTCTTAGCAATATTTAAATGTCTTATAATGACATAAAAATCTTATAGTTTTCATTATTTCTCCTTTAACCAAAAGTAGCAATCATTGGTTATCTTTAAATTCCTTATAACTATACAAGTCATAGTTTAAGCTTCATAACTCCTTTAATCAAAATTCTTTCTTTCTAATTCCTCCAAAAATCCATGTAGGACCTATATTTATTTAATCTAAATTCTTACTCTTATACTTTGGTTATTTACAAAACCACCACATAAATCATAAACTTAATATTAAATTCAAATCTCATTATATTATAGAGTTTTAACTTCTTATTTAGCTAAATTACAAAGCCACCCCTAATATTTTGGTGTATAGCTTTTAAATATTATAACTCTCAAAAATTACAACTTAGCCCCTTAAATTTCGGCCAATATATATTTATTCCTTATAATTACAATCTAACCACAAAATCTTATAACCTTTACATAATGTCATGTAAACTATAGTTTTAATTTTAATTCTCCATAAATGCCGAATATATATTTATAAATTCTTAAATTACCAAACTAACCCAAAAGAATTCGGCTTTGGTCTTGAACTTTCCAATAATTACATTTTCACCCCAACTTTAATAGTTCCTTATTAACTTATAATCTATAGTCTAAATATTTAATTCTTTAAAATTTCAAAGGTAACCCCAATAATTCTCTTAATTATGAATTCGCCCATATTCAACTCCAAACTTAATAACAACTTTCATAAATTACATAATAGCCCAAAACTTTATAAAAAGTTATTTTAGAGCTTGTTTAAATTATCTAAAATTCATAAACTTAATTCCTAACCTTATATTATTTTATATTTACACCAAACAGCCCTTTTTTCGGCCTTCACATTATATACACTAAATTTTGTAGAAATTACATTTAAGCCATATAACTAATTTAATTAGTCATTTAAACACTAATAGAATATTTTTAACTCACCAAACTTTATGATATAAATTTATATACCTAAGTAGCTCATTAAAATCCATTTAACACATAAAGCTTTCGGCCATAATTTAAATGAGACCATATGTTATATAAAAGTGGATTTATATGTCTAAATAATTATAGATAAATTCATAGGAGTCATATAACTCATGTATAAATTATTGTAATGTCTTATATAAATTCTTAGCTCAAAATAGAGCATTTTTGCCCAAGACAATTCGGCCTAATTTAATTTGTAACATAGATAATTTTTGTGACACAAAAATGTGTCTTAAGGTAAATATTTTCTATATATGTTATAGATTATATTTTTGGCAAATAAAACCATGTAGGTTCGGTATTACTTTACTTAAGAGGTGTACATAATTTTTGTACAATTTTTTAGAAGCTTAACAAAGCTTATAATATAAAGGTTTATATAGTAAACTTACTTCTTAACAAGGTGGTTAAGTGCTTGAACTTCTTCTTGAATCTCCAAGCTTTCTCCTAGGTAAACTTGATGCTCCTCTTCGGTTTTATGCAAGAGGTGAAGGTGTTTAGGAGTTAGATCTTCAACAAAGACCTTAAGTAGATTTGTAAGTAGTTTTTCAAGACTTTACCTTAGACTTTTTCTCTTACAATTTCGGCTCACCAAGAGTAGATGAAGAGCAAGTTTTTCCTTCATCAAAATGAAGAAGAAAGAGACTTAGAAGAGGTAGAGCTTGGTTACACACAAAAATGTGTTTTAAGGATTTTCAAGCTTTAAAACCTACCTTAAGATAACTTTGAGATGCTCCTTGATTTAGTGTTGGTTTGGACAACCTCCTTGGAGAACTAAATGTGGCCGAACACCCTTTGTTATGCTAGGAAGAGTTTCTTCAAGTCTTGCCAAGAAATGCTAGGAAATTACCTTAAGGAAGAAGGTAGAAGTTAAAACTCCATTAATGGACTTAAGAGCTTCAAAGGAAGAAGATGAAGCTAGAAGAGAGAGAGGAGAAGCTTACCAAACCGTGCAAGACTAGGGCAAGGAAGCAAATGAGGCTTGGCTCACGTAATGAAAGAGGCAATTGGAATTTGATTTTCTTTTGTCAAATTTTTAATGTCATTTGACAATTCTTTTCCTTAGTTTAATTCATGGTTGATTGGCTCAATAAATGTCTTCTTTCCAGCATGAAAACCGGCCATGTTATAGGCATGTGAGGTGTGACAAGGCAAGAGTTGGAAAGGATATAATTGTGAGCTAGAAGACAAGGCAATTTAGGTAAGTTATTCTTTTGATTTTTCAATGTCACATGCCTTGTCTTCTCCTTCATGTAGGTCACGAATTTAAGGTCTGAATGGGGCTCCAAAACCGGCCATGAAGAGCCAAGGAAGAACATGGAAGATAGCTTAGTTTGTAAGAAAAGCAAAAAGGAGGAATCTTAGATCTACTTTTACCTTTTTGCATTTGTTTTCTTCCTAGCTCACATGTGCTTGTTCAATGTCTGATTTTCGACAGCTATAAGGTCAGATGAGACCTATACACTTTGGCATTAAGTAATATGACACATGGGATGGTGAGTCATCATGTTTTAAGGCTTTAATAAACTTTTAAAGCAAATTTTATACTAGTTTTTGCCCTTAAAATCGGCCCCCATAGATGACCTTGTTGACTAGTCACACCAACCACTGATTTAGAAGGTCATTTTAACCCTTTTTAAGATTACCAATTCGTGGCATGTCAAAAACTACAAGGCAATTGCGTAAAACGCATTTTTCGTGACACCCGAAGGTGTGTTTTTGTGCTCTAAGGAACTTTTTTGGAAACTAATTGTTTTTATGAGTTCCAAGTGTTTGTAAACACTTATTATGGTAAATAAATATATACTAAGATGTTACATTGAGTTATATGGGGTTATATCAACCCATGACATAATTTACGGGCCATCGGGACACTCCCGGGCCAAAAAGGAGCGCTAAGAAAAACTCCCGAGGATTTTGTTGAATTTTGAGAAACCACTTCGTGGGTTCTCTTTAGAATGATAAATAATGAGTTAGGAACTCTAGGAGTTAATTTTATAGGAGTTCGTGCCACCTCGGCACTCCTCCGGACTTTTCATGCTTTAAGGAGCGGGCGTGAGCACTCCCGAGCACTTTGCGTATTGACTGAATATAGCTTAGGGAATATATTATATACTCATAATGAGTGTATGACCATTTGGTTTGGGTTTTAGAAGGTCATACAAGGTCATGCTTGATCACATGTTCCTAAGGCGTTTTAGCGTTTATGGTGAAACGACTGTTTTTACGTAACGTTTTCATGCATGGGTTTGCATGCGTACGTGAATGATTTATATTTGGATTATATTCCAATAAATAATGATTAAATAATATTATTTAGATTTGGGGTATTTCAGAAGATTAGGGAAAGATTGGGTATGGATTAAGGATTGAATTGGGGTTGAAAAATAATGTATGTTGCAGGTTTTAGCAGGGTCCGGGACCTAGTCCTTGGACAAAGTCCCGGACCACCCCTTAAATATAGGCCGAGAGTTCACCCTGCACCTGGTCCGGGACTTGAGGTATGGACAAGGTCCCGGACCACCCATAAAAATCCACCCGAGAGTTTGGCAATGCATTGGTCCGGACTTAAGATGGGGACCAAGTCCCGGACCACCCCCAGAAATGCCCCGTGAGTGTTTTAAAGGTTTCCAATGATGGGGGTTTGAATGTTAATGATGTTATATGATGTTAAGGCCTTGTTTGGTGACATGTAAAGGCCCTAGGAAGTGTAAGAAAGTGTTATAAGTGAGTGCGAAGTAAGAACTCAAATTAACAAAAGTAAAACCGAGATAACGGGATAACGGGGTAAGTACGGGAGTAACATTTAATGTACCGTATGAGTTTAGTATTAATAATAATGTTTGGAACATTATCAGAGGATCGTGTGTGACCGAGCATGGTGAGATGACATGGTAAAATAAAAACCCCTGAAAGGTATGATTTTCTCATACTCCGCGTGCTAACCGAGTTACGTTGATTTGTTGTTTGTGTGCCGGCTTAATCATGACTAAAGCATGAAAATAATCCATTTTTTGATTATGTATGTCTTGTGTATGTTGAATGAGCTAACATACTTGTATGCCGGTGTGGTCTAATATAGAGTAAAGACCGACTCATAGTGAGTAACGTTTGGCTGGAGACCCATAGATTGGGTCGATGCTTATGATAACGAAAACGTGCAAACACACAAATTATCCGTTAAAGCATAACGATAACACAAACATATGAACTCCCTACAATTGAGGAGATGTACGGGTTGAGTAATTACCCGATAACGGTTAGTAAACCATAATGACACAATCCACGAAACAAATGAGAGTGGAAATAAGTGAACCTACTTTAAGAGGGTTAAAGATAGTTCGGAGATGTGAACTATAAAGAAGGTAAAAGAGACCTAAGGGATTAGTGGCTCCCTTGAGACATGGTCGCCCTCCTATATGAGGATTTTACCCGATATAAGAAAATAACCGAAAGTATGAGTATGTGAAATGTATGGGTAACTCTTAAAACCTAAGATTAGCCAAACTTAAGTAATGTTCCAAATTCATTAGAAACATCGGGAGTGATGCTTCTAGACTAATATACATATATTATTATAACTCCGAGAGAGGAGTGTATGGGAATGTAAGTAGTCCGAGAGTAGTCGGACCTAAGTAAAAAGAGATAGGAACTAAGAGAGAGTTCTGTGAGCTAGTTGAACCTTCCCACCATGCTAGACCCAGAGTAGGGTCGAACCGGGGAAGTAAGACTATGCTCGTGAGCCATGAGTTTGACCCTAGTATGTATTAAGAATAACAAGCGTGACGTAGGAGACCTGTAGTGTCTCGAGAATCTATAAGAGCTTGAGTATAAATAACCCAAGAGTGTGGGTGAGATAACGAGTATGAATAACCCAAGAGTGTGGGTGAGATAATGAGCATAAGTAACCCGAGAGAATGGGTGAGTATAGAATGAGTAGCCCAAGAGAATGGGTGGGTATAAGAATAAGTAACCCGAGAGAGCGGGTGAGCTATTAAATGTGTAACCAAGGCATAGTGAGGTATAACCCTCATGGCCTAAGAGTAAATTGATACAACTAACAACCTTGTTATGTTAGTTAGGGATTGTATCCCATGGTTGATTGTCGATTCCTTGTGAAGTGTACATATGTAATGTATTACTATATGCGTGTTGGTTGAATTAAAATGAACTCCATGCTCTCGACAAAAGTGGTCGGCGTACCCCGGTTAGCGCTCGGGTATGCAAATTTCATATGTAGCGTTAAACTGAGCCCCTAGGGCAATGTTTTTATTTTTCAGGTACACCGAAGATGTTACCGTTCGAGAGTAGGATGGGGTCGGTGGGTTGCATGGGTAGTTAGATTTAATTACTTATGTAGTTGTAACACCCCCATCCAACGTTAACATACTTACAACAAGCTGCAGCGGAAGAACAACCTCATCACATTACTTAACTTGTTGGTTTACACGCCGTTAGCCACCCACGTGGCTAACAAGGCTAATACATACACAATGTACCGGTCTGATGGGCTAATTTCCCGAGCAACTATACATTATTATTCCTTCCATTAACATCAACAACAACATACACCTTATCAACTATACCGAGTATTTATAAACTGGTGCCGACAACAATATCGGTCTTACTACACTACTGTATATATATCTTAAATGACCCCATGTACAATGTCTACCCCGTCTTACTCTCGGACGGCTTCCAGCTCTCTCTGTACCTGAAATAAAAGAAGAAGAGAAAGGGGTGGCCCCAAGGGGCTCAGCACCTTTGCTGGTATGGTAATCCCGCAGCCCATATGCTACCGGGCCACGCACAACTAATTGTCGTCTTAGCATGCAGTTGATTATATTTAAATCATACATGTAACAACAAACACACAACATTAAACATTTCGCCTCAATGGGCTCAACAATCGGATAATACATCCTACTTAACAAGTCACCCATGGTATTCATCATGCCTAGAGTGTTTCTCCTCAACGGAGCTACTTCCTTAATAGACGACACATACCCTTAAATCGGGTTATCCTCAAATGCCTCTTATCACAACTTGGAATCATTTCCATGATCCACACACTTCACATTTTACAACATTAACATACACTACGTAACAACACTTAACAACACTTTGCACGTTTCCATGTGCACAACATAACACCGCAATAAATATTGTATCACAACAAAACACATAACACAACGGGAATGATTCTCTTAGGAACCGACCCAAACATCACCAACATACTGGTGAGCCTAGAGATTGTTGCCAGTCTCATGATAAGCTCGTTACATAACTCGTTACCGTCTCGTTAAATGGACGGTTAACTTAACACAAGGTGTCTCGGATATAGTGATCCAAGCACACCGAAACAAACATAACAATAGTATGCCCCTGTGGCCCGACGTGAGTCAGTAATAGCCTTGGTTAAGCTAAAGGGTAGGTTGGGAACCAAATTGGAAAACAACCAATACATACAGAGAGGATCGAACCTGCTATGACAACGACCCCCATACTCACACGCGTGGCCGGAACAGACCGGACTCCTCATTCCCCCCGTTAGCACTTATTAGAAGTTCATCTTTGAACTTTATTAAACATCACAACATTGAGTTAAGTCTTGTCAGACATACACAAGGGAAAAGAGAGTCATACATTCACATACAAACATCACACACAAACATCACATAACCAACTCACGCATAGCCGTGGTTAGAACGTCCCTTAAGTCGGAAACGTTATTACCGGATACCGTTCTCTTACGTTTACCTAATAGTGGTTAACTAGCCCTTCAAGCGCATTAGGTTACCGGTATCGGCACGTAAACATACAATAACAATAATGACTGTAAACTCGTTTCATGATTTATATCATAACGTGGCAAACATACAGAAAAACACATTGGCATACAAGCCGGTGTAATCCGTTAGGACACAGGTTGCAAGAAAACCATACCTGTCACCGGAGTCCACTTATCCTGTCCTTATATGTTCCTCGAGCAATTCTCGAACAACTGTTAACATCACACGTGTTTTCATTAACATCGGGGTTTGCTTGATCATTTAATGTCAATGCCTAATTTTTCCCCGTTAACTTAGTTACATAACTTAACATTTTTAACTTGTTTTACTCTCACATTTTAATACAACTTTTAACCCACTTAATTGTCATTAAAATTCACCTAACATGTCCTTAACATCCTTATAACATCATTACCTACCAATCCCCATCATCACACATCATTTCATAACCTCAAACCTTGTTTTTGGTCCGACCGACCCACCGACCGACCCACAACTGGGTCGGTCCATTACAGACCCCTTTTACTTCCTTACAAACATGACCGTCCGACCCACGTCCGACCCACCATTCTGGGTCGGTCCATGTGCGAACATTTTCCCTCCTTTGAAACTTGACCGACCGACCCATGTCCGACCCACCCTTTTGGGTCGGACCATTACCGAACACATTTCTAACATTTTACAGAGGCTCGACCGACCCAAAACTGGGTCGGCCCCTGGGTCGGTCGCCTTCTAAACTTACCAAAACTTTGCCAAATCTTCACCAAACTTCTCCTAAGGCCTCTTAATGTGTTCTAACATCATTTGGCACTTCAAACACACCCTTAAGATATTCTTAAACACTCACAAAACTATTTTTCCCAATTCCTTAAACCTTTACTTATATCTCCACAAAATTCCTAACACTTACAATGTTTTCTCCTTATGATTTCTAGGTGGCATTTCACCTATAATGATCACAATACCAAGGTGTTTCCTCTACACCTTATCATCACCTCTTAAGCATTATTTTCTTACTAACTAAATCTCCTTTTTACATCACATACCTAAACATCACTTATTCCTTGAATATCAACACTACTTAACCTTAAACAAACTCCTCCAAGACTTACACACATCGAATTCCTAGAACTTCAAAGACAACACCTAAATCCTTGCATCACTCTTAAACACCTTAGCACTTGTTTTCTTCTCAAGTAAACATTTATGCACCTTTAACCCTTCCTAGTTCACCAAAACCATTGAAACACTTAGAACTTCTCACACATTTTCCCAAATTTGGCCATAGCTTCTCTTGTATACACTCACATCCAAACACTTAGGTTTTTACCTTAATTCATTCAAAACACCTAAAATCCATCAAACACATTTTTATACACAAACTTCACACATTTAGCACTACATCACAATATAGTGCATAACTTAAATTGCTTGGCACTTAGGCCCTTAAATGCATGGCTCTTAGGCCCTTAAATTGCATAACCCTTAAACACTGAATTTCCCACATAATAAAGCCTTTGACCTGCAAATACACCCAACAATACATATTCCTTTAATAAACTCCTTGAGAGCATTTTACTAGGTCACTTGCCATTGGCTCCTTAGGTATTTTAATAAGCATTTATAAGCTCATTTTTCTTAAGGCATTAAACTACATTGAGATAGTTTGTTTACCTCTTTTTCCTCACAAATTTCTTTCTTGTTCCTTGTAAAACCGGTGGGGTACTTGATCCCTTTTCAACTATTAAACATTATACAAACAATAGAATGAGTATTCAAGCATTATGCTTCTCCTCATTGTAAACCCTAGTTACACATATTGTTTTAACACATTAAGGTAATTGTTTTACCTTGGAATTGGAAGAGAACTTGAATAAGTATCAAGAGAGGGCTCCTCCTAGCCCTTGGAAGATTCAAATGAAGCTAAAACAAGCAAGATAAATACACCATTGTGAGGTGAATTTTCGGACAACATGTAAACATGGAGGAAACTTGATTTTCTTTGAGTTTCCTTACCTTGAAGCAAAGGAGAACAAGAATATGTGAAAAGGTGAGCTCAAGCTCCTCCCATGGTGGTTTCTCTTGGCACCGAAATGGAGGGTTTGAAGTTTTGAAGAGACAAGATTGTAGAGCTTGGCTTAACTAAGAGAATGGTGGTGTTTGTTTTTGATTTGGTTAAGTGAGCTAGGTTTTACAAGTGTTCAAAGATGAACTTCCATGGTGGTGGTGATATATACCGAGAGAGAACAAGAAGAAGAGAGGAAGAAGAGTTGAAACCGTGTGATGGAGGAAAGGAAGGGAATGAAGATAGAACTTACTTTTGAGATATTTATATCTTAAAGCAAATAGTAACTATGAGTCACATTTATTTACTTAACAAGTTAACATACTTGGTGACTCCTCACTACAAAAACCGGCCACCATTATGCCTAGGAGGGTGTTTTGGTCTTTGTTGACCAATTTAATCACTTATAACATTATATGTTACAAACTAGTTATAAAAGTCACTATTCACCTATAACAAGGCACATAGAAGTGAAATTTTTGATTTCCCACTAATATGGCCACCCAAATGTGATACTATATAGTACACATGTTAATTAAAGAGTAATGATGGACATTTAGCCATTCAAAACTCATTTACAAGACAATTTTTCAAAAACGTGCTTTAAGACTCCTTAAAGCACATTTTGTGTTTTAACTTGTTTTCAAGCTTGGTTTTCTTTAGTAATTGATTTAATATGTTCATTAACATATAAATAAGGTATAGGTATGACCATTAGGTCTTTTACACATTTATCCCAAGCTTAGAGCACATTTTTGCTCATATTGACTTTAAGGTATTACCTTGTGTTTTGTTTGGTTTCATTGTCTACCAAAGTTTCCTAAGGACTTGTTTAGCCTTATTAAATCATAATTAAATGTTATCAAGTCTTGGTAGGCTCTTTGGGTCCTAACCAAGTTCACTCATAGCTTAGAGCATGTTTTTGCTCAAACTGTGTCTTAGTGCTTTATTGCACTTTACTATGTTTTAAATTGTCCACTGATGTTTCTAAGGCACTTTTTAGCCTTTACATACCATAATTTGATATTTAAACCACATATCAAGGTTTGGGGTATTTCAATCTACCCCCCTTAAAAGAACTTCGTCCTCGAAGTTCACACTTTTCACATATCATTAGATTAGAACGCAGTAATCACTTGGAAATAAGCTTCCTTAACCATACACACTTTACATCACAACCTCGGACTTGATGGTCCGGGCAACACATTCACATCCACACATAACATAACATATCCAAATGATAACCTCGAACTCTATGGTCCGGGTATCTTAACAACACTTACACATACATAACAACCCCTTTGACTCACTGGTCTTGGGTAACATAACAACATTTGGACACATAGGTCCCCACAACATAACAGTCTTTAGACACATAGGTCTAGGTAACACCACACATTTAGACTCATAGGCCTTGATAGTATACACTTTAGGAAATCCAAGTCAAAACAACATTCATTACACATACCACACAACATGTCAGAGCATGTATAGCAATCAAAAATATCCTTGATATACACTGTGATCCCGCAGAACCCGGTCGCGATGGACACCTTCCGTCCCCGTGCCTTTGGGAGTTTAAAACAATCACTTAAATTTAAAATTTCTTTGTGAGGTTAAGTAAGAGAACTTTAATTACGTAAAGTATCCACCAACGTTTTATAAATACCAATTTAAAATCCTTTTGAAAACACCATACAACTCCAAGTCCAACTTAAGCTCTTTGCTTCTTTTATTAGCGTGGTTATTCGTGACCACTTATAGGGAGTTTCAAGAGTCATCCAACCCTGATGTGATCAGCATCAGTGTTGAACTATCCTTCCACTCCAATTTGTGTTCGGTTTCCCTTGATCACATGCAAATCAAGTTCCACCTCCCACTTCATTTTCAAGCATCAAGTAAGTCACTCATTTCCAATTTTCTATCTTTTGAATCATTCTAGTCATGATCACAACATCTCCAAAGGATAGAACTCCGTCTATCAATTACCTCCATTCACTTTTAATCCTGTTGCCTAGGGAATCTTATTCTCACTAGGTTCTATGTCGGTATCATACCCTTTCATGCATCACTATAAAGTATACATATATATACATATATTTTATCCAAAATACAACACCTGGTTTTACATTTATACACTGTCGGGGCTTTTGTTCCCCCGGGAGTTTATCTACTCCCCACACTTGTACAATCACACACAACTGTTAACAAACACACACACTTATCACAATGGTATTCGCATCTTCTGTGCGCAATTACCACAATTAAACCATGAATGAATGTGTATGTTTACGTAACACACACACCAATCATCAAAACAAACAATAATTTTGTGCTATGCACAATATGAGTCACATACACTACGTACACTTGTACGGTAATATACACCAAGTGGTTTTGCGCTCTACCCCCCTTAAAAGGGATTACGCCCACGTAATCAATCACTAAGCATTAGCTTAAAATGTTTCACCGTCGTGAAGTATCTTAACTTCCACGCGGTCTGTTACACAATGGATTCTGATTAGAGGGTCTTAACCATATTAGCGGTTTAGTCCCTAAACCAAGAATTCGCGTTGGAGTTATAACTCATAACCGGTTTCGGTCCTGGCCTGTGAGGCTTTTAGGCATTAATAATTAGCCATCCATTCATATTTGTTATTCACGTTGTACATTTGAATCACTGGTTCACTAGTTTCTGCTGCGAAACACTAATAACTGTAGAGCTTAATTGCTCCCTTTTTTATTCTTACTGTATTGCACATTCCCAATTGTCACCTTCATCTTGGTAACAACGGTTTCTCAACCGACGCACGGTATCTTTTACCCTGAGCGGATTCGGTGAGTTTCATAATTTTCCATCCACTTCCATGATAATTTACTGTGTATACAGCTATGTATTTTACAATGATTGCCTTGTTCCCTTCCGACTTACTGTCGGTTGAGATTGAGCTACTACCTAGTGTGTAGTGCTCTCTCAGCTATTTCCAACATTTGGGGTATATTCCATACCGATATTTGACAGTTAGTGCTGCTGTAGTCACTTACTGTTAATCATGTTTTCACATTCGGTTTTGTACAAGCACTCTTTATTGGTGCGGCCTTGCATTTCCTATGCATCGGCCATTATAACATTATTTGTCCACAATCAACATGTTTCCAATTCCTAGCTATCTCATTCGATCATTACTGCGCAAGTGCAATACCAAAACACTCAGTCATACAGAGTGCAGAGGCGTAAACTCTCGACAGTAAATCCCTTATGCGACTCGCCATGGAATTCACACTGTCCTTCACTGAGACTCTTATCTCGTAACTGGTTCGACCTACCATATTATCATTCAACAACACTTATACAACGGTCGCTTACTGCGCACCGTGCTCTCACTTATCGTATAACACTAACTCACATAGTATTTACTGTCACATTAACTTCCACACATAAATTTACATTATTCATATTATGG
Source organism: Limonium bicolor (assembly GCA_023374045.1). Taxonomy (NCBI): domain Eukaryota; kingdom Viridiplantae; phylum Streptophyta; class Magnoliopsida; order Caryophyllales; family Plumbaginaceae; genus Limonium; species Limonium bicolor. The sequence continues at coordinate 317,508,477 of CM041778.1, read as the reverse complement.
TTCATCCCTCATTTGGATGACCACTGAATGCTCCTTGAGCATCGATCATTCGAGTCACAAGCCGGCGTTATTCAGCCAGGTGCTTCACTTTATACACATACTACTAAGCTAATTTCTCTTTCAATAACAACATGGTCAATCCTTAACATATTTCTTGAACTTGATTCACATAACTACCGCTCCTGCGGTGTCACAATGTCGAGAGGTATCCCCACTCTTAATGCAGTGGTTCGTTTACCACTCTATTCACTTATACAACACAAACTTCTACAATCAATTGAATTTTATATATATCCTGCTTTTGGATTATAAGCCTTATTTGCCTTGAGCTGGGCTCATTATAGGCTGTCCACACCCATGTACTTCTCTGTACAGTATCACATGGTTAGAGGTTGTATTGGGCTCCATGACAAGGTCGTTGCACCACGTTTCCTTTCATGGGATGCCCCTTAGGTTTGTCAGTCCGTCTCCTGACAACTTATGTCTAAACTGTGTGTTAGTTTCAACCCTTATGTTTCTGTCATGTATTTCATTCAACAATTGTTGATGTGAACACCCTTCGAGGATTTCTCCTGGGTGTTGTTAAGTCATGCCCTTACATTTGGCTCACACTTATTGGTACATTCCGTTAGCTACGCCTTTCGCGTTCTTTACTGGTTATTATCTTCTTCTGTGAAGGTTAACATTTCCTGGTAGTGTAGGTACTCATTCTGGGAATTTATCCGTTCATTGCACATTAACGTGTCCACATTAGGCATCTGCTTGCCAAGTACAGGCTGGGTCACCATTCCAGCTAACATGTTTATCCCTAAGGATCCTTAAGACATATGTGATGTCTTTACATAACAATTTGTGCCCTTCGCACTTCCTAACTCTTAAACATTTCCTTGAAAGGAGTTTACTAATTCCTTAACTTCAACTATTCCTTGTAATCCTTAGCTCTCGTTTGATTTATACTGCTGACCGTAGACGGAGTCGACTACTTCCCGTGTTTCGGACTCTACTCGTATACATATATGGGGTATCGTACTGATACATTACTACTTACCCAACTAACCCATAAGTAGGTCTGTCAGGCCCACATGCTCCTATCGGAGTGCGGTCGTCCACAACACAGTTGGTACACTTGTAGTGTCCGTCACACGCCTAGGTGAAGTATTCAGTTGTCAACTCCCTTATATTGTCCCGTGACAATATTCATTCCCTGCTTCCCGAACTTAATCGAGGGAAAGTTTATCCATTGCTGTATCTTATCAACTGCTCTTGGTTTTACTGATTTGGTTTTAAAGAAGGTTGGAAAGAAGTGTCGGTTTGAAAGAAAATCTGGGTTGAAAGAAAAATTTTCATGGTTTCACAACATCTTCTTACCTTAGTCAAGTCTAGCTTCTTGCTGACTGGTGTACTTACAATTACAAAGGTCAGGCTAACAGGCCCTTCCACTGTTATGACGATCACATTTAACTCTATTGTACTTTTCCAAGTACTTCGTAGTGGTTATAAATTTCCCGAACAGCCCTATTATAGCAGCACTTGCCATGGCAAGTGCGCCATGCTAACTGGCTATCAGTTTAACACATGCCGGTTGTGGTATTGTTTTTACCCATACTGTCATCAGTGGCCTTGTTGGCCCTCACTGATCTTACTGTCTTGATAATAACTCTTCTAGATGACTTCTCACTGTCCCCATATGATAATCATTAACTAGGGTGTTTCCCATTCTGGGAGACCCCTTTGTTTTAATATTGTATTCTCTTTGTAGCCCGCTCCACTTATTTGTCGTGGTTACTGAGACTTGTCTCTTGTTTGGGCACTACGTTGTAGTTCCTTTGTCGGTTGGTATACCGTTGGTGTTTTGTTTATCAACTGTGGTTCCGTAGACACTTGTCTCGGGTGTTATTAATCCATTTCTTGCCTGTTGCACGGTAGGTGCGTTGCAAGCTGGTTATTCTCGACTGCTCTGCATGTCGACCCAGGTTGCCGGAAATTCTATTTTCCAATACACAAGATCCTTCATTCATGCTATGAAATGCGGTTAACATTGTTTAGATGGAGACCGTCTCCGGGATTCCCAGTTTTCGGGATCTACCGTATGACAGGTTCTCCGTACCCTAAGGGTATTTAATAACAGCCAGATCGGGTATTCCCGAGTAAGAGAGGACTTCCATCTCTCTGGCGTTCTTTCCCAAGTTATATACAGGGATTGTGGAGGGTGGGAAGGATATTGTAGGTTTCCAGTAGTCACTGGTAGTTCCTAACTAGCGTATCTCTCACGCTATCACTCAACCCTTAACCCAAAGTACTAAAATCCTAACTCGGTACTTCCTAAGCTCGGTAATTCAGTCATCAGAGCGATACTTCGCTCTGATACCACTTTTTGTAACACCCCATCCAACGTTAACATACTTACAACAAGCTGCAGCGGAAGAACAACCTCATCACATTACTTAACTTGTTGGTGTTACACGCCGTTAGCCACCCACGTGGCTAACAAGGCTAATACGTACACAATGTACCGGTCTGATGGGCTAAATTCCCGAGCAACTATACATTAGTATCCCTTTCCATTAACATCAACAACAACATACACCTTATCAACTATACCGAGTATTTATAAACTGGTGCCGACAACAATATCGGTCTTACTACCCTACTGTATATATACTTAAATGAATACCCATGTACAATGTCTACCCCGTCTTACTCTCGGACGGCTTCCAGCTCTCTGTACCTGAAATAAGAAAAGAAGAGAAAGGGGTGGCCCCAAGGGGCTCAGCACCTTTGCTGGTATGGTAATCCCGCAGCCCATATGCTACCGGGCCACGCACAACTAATTGTCGTCTTAGCATGCAGTTGATTAATTTAAATCATACATGTAACAACAAACACACAACATTAAACATTTCGCCTCAATGGGCTCAACAATCGGATAATACATCCTACTTAACAAGTCACCCATGGTATTCATCATGCCTAGAGTGTTTCTCCTCCAACGGAGCTACTTCCTTAATAGACGACACATACCCTTAAATCGGGTTATCCTCAAATGCCTCTTATCACAACTTGGAATCATTTCCATGATCCACACACTTCACATTTTACAACATTAACATACACTACGTAACAACACTTAACAACACTTTGCACGTTTCCATGTGCACAACATAACACCGCAATAAATATTGTATCACAACAAAACACATAACACAACGGGAATGATTCTCTTAGGAACCGACCCAAACATCACCAACATACTGGTGAGCCTAGAGATTGTTGCCAGTCTCATGATAAGCTCGTTACATAACTCGTTACCGTCTCGTTAAATGGACGGTTAACTTAACACAAGGTGTCTCGGATATAGTGATCCAAGCACACCGAAACAAACATAACAATAGTATGCCCCTGTGGCCCGACGTGAGTCAGTAATAGCCTTGGTTAAGCTAAAGGGTAGGTTGGGAACCAAATTGGAAAACAACCAATACATACAGAGAGGATCGAACCTGCTATGACAACGACCCCCATACTCACACGCGTGGCCGGAACAGACCGGACTCCTCATTCCCCCCGTTAGCACTTATTAGAAGTTCATCTTTGAACTTTATTAAACAATCACAAACATTGAGTTAAGTCTTGTCAGACATACACAAGGGAAAAGAGAGTCATACATTCACATACAAACACCACGCACAAACATTACATATCCAACTCACGCATAGCCGTGGTTAGAACGTTCCTTAGGTCGGAAACGTTATTACCGGATACCGTTCTCTTACTTTACCTAATAGTGGTTAACTAGCCCTTCAAGCGCATTAGAGGTTACCGGTATCGGCACGTAAACATACAATAACAATAATGACTGTAAACTCGTTTCGTGGTTTATAATAACGTGGCAAACATACAGAAAAACACATTGGCATACAAGCCGGTGTAATCCGTTAGGACACAGGTTGCAAGAAAACCATACCTGTCACCGGAGTCCACTTAATCACGTCCATTTATGTACCTCGAGTAATTCTCGAACCACTGTTAACATCACATGTGTTTTTATTAACATTGGGGTAACATGTTTAAAGTCTAACGCTTATAACTTTTCCCCGTTAACTTGGTTAAATAACTTTACATTTTAACTTGTTTTACTTTCACATTTAATTACAACCTTTCACCCACTTATTGTCATTAAAACTCACCTAACATGTCCTTAACATCCTTATAACATCATTACCTACCAATCCCCATCATCTCATATCATTTCACAACCTTAATCAACATCTTGGTCCGACCGACCCACCGACCGACCACAACTGGGTCGGTCCATTACAGACCCCTTTTACTTCCTTACAAACATGACCGTCCGACCCACGTCCGACCCACCATTCTGGGTCGGTCCATGTGCGAACATTTTCCTCCTTTGAAACTTGACCGACCGACCCATGTCCGACCCACCCTTTTGGGTCGGACCATTACCGAACACATTTCTAACATTTTACAGAGGCTCGACCGACCCAAAAACTGGGTCGGCCCCTGGGTCGGTCGCCTTCTAAACTTACCAAAACTTTGCCAAATCTTCACCAAACTTCTCCTAAGGCCTCTTAATGTGTTCTAACATCATTTGGCACTTCAAACACACCCTTAAGATATTCTTAAACACTCACAAAACTATTTTTCCCAATTCCTTAAACCTTTACTTATATCTCCACAAGATTTCTAACACTTACAATGTTTTCTCCTTATGATTTCTAGGTGGCATTTCACCTATAATGATCACAATACCAAGGTGTTTCCTCTACACCTTATCATCACCTCTTAAGCATTATTTTCTTACTAACTAAATCTCCTTTTTACATCACATACCTAAACATCACTTATTCCTTGAATATCAACACTACTTAACCTTAAACAAACTCCTCCAAGACTTACACACATCGAATTCCTAGAACTTCAAAGACAACACCTAAATCCTTGCATCACTCTTAAACACCTTAGCACTTGTTTTCTTCTCAAGTAAACATTTATGCACCTTTAACCCTTCCTAGTTCACCAAAACCATTGAAACACTTAGAACTTCTCACACATTTTCCCAAATTTGGCCATAGCTTCTCTTGTATACACTCACATCCAAACACTTAGGTTTTTACCTTAATTCATTCAAACACCTAAAATCCATCAAACACACTTTATACACAAACTTCACACATTAAGCACTACATCACAATATAGTGCATAACTTAAATTGCTTGGCACTTAGGCCCTTAAATGCATAACCTTAAACACTGAATTTCCCACATAAATAATGCCTTTGACCTGCAAATACATACACCAAAACATATGTTCTTTTATAGTCTCCTTGAGAACACTTTGCTAGGTCATCACATTGGCTCCTTAGGTATTTTATCAAGCAAATCAAGCTCATGTTCCTAAGGCATTTAAACTACATTGAGATAGTTTGTTTACCTCTTTTTCCTCACAAATTCTTTCTTGGTTCCCTGTAAACGGTGGGGTGTTTGGTTGTTTGTCAACTTCTAAACATTATACAAACAACATAATGAGTATTCAAGCATTATGCTTCATCTCATTGTAAACCCTAGTTACACATATTGTTTTAACACATTAAGGTAATTGTTTTACCTTGGAATTGGAAGAGAACTTGAACAAGTATCAAGAGAGGACTCCTCTAGTCCTTGGAAGATTCAAATGAAGCTAGAACAAGGCAATATAAGAGCTCCATTAATGGTGAATTTTCGGACAACAACAAAACATGGAGGAAACATGGATTTTCTTTGAGTTCCTTACCTTGAAGCAAAGGAGAACAAGAATATGTAAAAAGGTGAGCTCAAGCTCCTTCAATGGTGGTTTCTCTTGGCACCGAAATGGAGGTTTTGAAGCTTTGAAGAGACAAGATTGTAGGCTTGGCTTAACTAAGAGAATGGTGGTGTTTGTTTTTGATTTGGTTAAGTGAGCTAGGTTTTACATGTGGTCAAAGATGGACTTCCATGGTTGTATCATGTACCACCGAGAGAGAACAAGAAGAAGAGAGGAAGAAGAGAGTGTGGAACCGTGTGAAATGAAGGAGGAAGGAAGAATGAAGATAGAATTTGCTTTTAAGATATTTAAGTCTTAAAGCAAATAGTAACTATGAGTCACATTTATTTACTTAACAAGTTAACATACTTGGTGACTCCTCACTACAAAAACCGGCCACCATTATGCCTAGGAGGGTGTTTTGGTCTTTGTTGACCAATTTAATCACTTATAACATTATATGTTACAAACTAGTTATAAAAGTCACTATTCACCTATAACAAGGCACATAGAAGTGAAATTTTTGATTTCCCACTAATATGGCCACCCAAATGTGATACTATATAGTACACATGTTAATTAAAGAGTAATGATGGACATTTAGCCATTCAAAACTCATTTACAAGACAATTTTTCAAAAACGTGCTTTAAGACTCCTTAAAGCACATTTTGTTTTAACTTGTTTTCAAGCTTGGTTTTCTTGGTAATTGATTTAATATGTTCATTAACATATTTATAAGAGATAAGTATGACCATTAGGTCTTATACAAATTTATCCCAAGCTTAGAGCACATTTTTGCTCTTATTGACTTTAAGGTATTACCTTGTGTTTTGTTTGGTTTCATTGTCTGCCAAAGTTTCCTAAGGACTTATTTAGCCTTATTAAATCATAATTAAATGTTATCAAGTCTTGGTAGGCTCTTTGGGTCCTAACCAAGTTCACTCATAGCTTAGAGCATGTTTTTGCTCAAACTGTGTCTTAGTGCTTTATTGCACTTTACTATGTTTTAAATTGTCCACTGATGTTTCTAAGGCACTTTTTAGCCTTTACATACCATAATTTGATATTTAAACCACATATCAAGGTTTGGGGTATTTTCATTTCTAAGGCATGTTTTAGCCTTATTACATCATAAATTGATGTTTACTTATCATAATTAGGTTTGGGGTATTTCAATAAAATCTATTGCCAATACAATTTCGGTCTTACTCTTTATACATTTACATAAATAACTTAAAATAAACTACCCATGCTATAGCAGTAATCCCATCCTACTCTGAAACGGTAATCAGCTCCATTGTACCAGAAAAATAATGGGTGGCCCAAAAGGGGCTCAGCACCTTTGCTGGTATGGTAGTCGTGCAACCCGCTACTACCGGGCCACACCCAACTAATTCTCATCTGAACATGCGATTGATTTTATTTAAATCATAACATGAAATGCTGTAAACACACAACATGCTCGCATAACACAAGTATTCGGCAATGGAATACAATCACAAGACTAACACATTAATTGTTACTTTACATTATCTTACTCATTAGGCCTTGAGGGTTTCTAGCTCGCAAATGCCTCATTCTCATTATTCAATATTTCATCCATTCTCTTCAGATAACTATACTTGTTCTCTTAGATCTATAGACACTACAGGTTTTGATCTTATTTTCTCAATTATTCTTCTCTTGAATAATTCTTAAGTCAATACACTTGACCTCCGGGCAGAGACATTCACAATTCTCACCACTGGGCTTTCGAGTTCTAGTCTTACTTCCCTAGTTTCAACCCTACACCGGGTCTAGCATAGTGGGAAGATTCAACTAGCAACCGGATCTCTCTTAGTTTCTCTTTCTTTCACATATGTCCGAATATCTCTCAGACTTCTCACATTCCCAATCACTCCTCTCATTGGAGTCATAACATAGTAATGTATATTAGTCTAAAAGCATCACTCTCAATGTCATATAATAACTTAGGGAATTCTCTTCAATTCTTGTATTCTAAGATTTAAGGGTTGCCCCAACATTTTGAATACTTATATGTTCGGGTCGTTTTCTCATGCCGGATCGGATCTTGATATAGGAGGTCGACTATCATTAATAGGGAGTTCAATAGTCTCATACACCTCTCTAACATTCTACTGAGTTCATAAGATTGTATTATCGTTGTTCTAGACAAGTCATTAAAAAAGGAGTTTACTAATCTTGTATATCTCTTTTTACTTTTCTCACGAGTTCATATCGTAGAACTACAGTTATTCTCTAGTTGAGATTTCTTACGTGTTTCTCCATGTTTTAGTTACTTTGTGTATCGACTCTTTCTACGAGTTGCTAACCAAACGTTATTCTATGGTGAGTTGGTCTACGGTATTCAGTTAGATCACATACTCAAGCAAGGATGATTAGCACATACAACAGGCATCGAGTCATGCATATATCAAATTCAATAAACATTTTTGTGCTTTTATCTTGTTAAGTTGGCACAAAATAACAAGTAGCACACAAGCCGAGTGTAACTCTTTAGGACACAAGTTGCAAGAAAAGCCTACCTTTCACCATGGAATTACTCTAACGTGTCGTCTCACGTTCCTCAGAAAATTCTCGCATCACTGATAATATTTCAATTGTTTCTATTAACGTCAAGGTAATACGGAATTCAATGACTAATGTGCCCGTAATGAACTCTGTTATCCCGTTAATCTTAACTTTACTCATGTGATCTTAAGTTCTCAACTTTCACATTCACTCTTACACTTGTTTATACTCCTAATGATCTTTACATGTCATCAAACAAGTCTTAATCATCATCTAATGACAATACCAATCAATTCTCCATCATTTAATGTCATTTATACACTCACAGTAACAATTTAGGGGTGGTCCAGGACTTGGTCCGGCCCTTAGGTCCCGGACCAGCTGTCTGGTTCAATCTCGGCTAAAATTTTAAAGTGGTCCAGGACTTCGTCCTTACCCCAAGTCCCGGACCAGCATGGCAGTGTGATTCTCGGCTTGTTGAATGGGGTGTTTCGGGTCTTTGTCCTGACCCTAGGTCCCGGACCATGCCCATTTGCAACTTTCGGTAGTTTTTAAATGGTGGTCCGGGACTTCATCCTAGACCTAAGTCCCGGACCCTGCTATGGTCTGCTACATTTTGACAGTTTCATTTTTGTTCTAACTTTCATTCTTTACCCAATTCTTTTCTAATATTTTCCCATGCTTCCAAACAAGTCCTAATACCATAATCACACATTAAACCTCCTTAATCCATTGTCCAAACCTATCATTCAAATCTTGATCAATTTCACAATTTCTATCCTCATTTTATGCACTTATGCACACTAGTGCATTTCCAAGCATTCCCATGACAGTTTACAACATACCCTCAACCATTATGACCATACCAATTCTTCATAGATATTTTCATTTTCTTTACTCAAGTTTTTTCATCACCTCCAAGGTTATGCACATTAGTCCTTTTCTAGAAATTCCATGACACTCTGACACCACATTGCTACAGATTTTTGCTCAACTTAATCCAAGACTTCAACTAACACTTTAAGGTGATTAATCAACCAAATCAATCCCTAACAACACCTAGTTAACCCGAGGTCATTCTTCACTTATAACATCACTTAAACACTTTGTTTCTATAGGAATTTTGTCATAGTTCCTTTACTATTCTAGCATGGCCAAATGCATCATTTTTCATTTCCTATCAAGTCAAACTAAAGATATCCATAATGGATTCTACCAGCACAATAATCTCATCTAGATTTCTCCAATCAACAACATAATGAAATAATCATAAATTGCATGGCTCTTAGGCCCATAAATCACACAACAATCTATCAATGCATTAACATAATCACAATTCTCTCTCACATCAACCAACCACATTTCCAGCTCATATTTTGGGTTCATTCTTTAAATTTCCCATTCCAAAATTCTAAAACATTATGGATAGATATTAAGGTAGGTTGTTTACCTTTAATTCCTCAAGTTTCTCTTTTCACTTCCCTTCTCCTCTTCTCTTGATTGAAATAGGCCAAGGGGAAATACCATTGCCTAAACTCTAGACCAACACCCAAATGAGGGAATTAAGCACTAAGCACAATACCTAGATTCATCAATTGGTCTAGGACTCAAGAGGAAGGTGCTTAGAGCACAAAAATTAGGGGTTTACCTTTGGAACCCTAGAATGGGTTTTTTCTCATGAATCAAAGGAGAGCTTCCAACCACCATTTAAGGCTTGGACAAAGGCTCAAACAAAAAAAGAAAAAAAAGGCATTTGAGGGGTCAAAATCGGTCAAGCCAAGGAATGGAGAGAAGATGAGTTTCCTTGAATTTTCTTACCTTAAATCACAGAGGAGATGTTCCAGCTCAAGAAACTCTAGTTTTCTCTTCAAATGGAGCTATACCCATGGTGGTGGACTTCAAGCTTTTGAGATTTTGAAAAGAGGGAAAGAAAGCTCTTGATGAGGCCAACACAAATATGTATTTTGTTTTTGATTTGGAGCATAGAGTTAGCTTGGGCAAGAGGGGAGGTGGGGAAGCCCTGGAAGTATTCAAATATCACCAGCCAAATAGAGAGATAAGAGAGAAACCGGTGGGGAAGAATAAAGGAAGGAGAGAGATGAGGGAAATGAAAGAGAGAAAGGGGAAAAGTAGTTCTGTACTTTTTCCACTTTTTGCTTTTGTCTTACTTTAACTAATAAGCTAGTTATTTATAGAGAGGAAGGAGTGCTGAATCACACTTGAAAACTGGACCCCTTAATATTTAAGCTAGGGCGTTTTCATCTTTTTGGAAGAAACGCTCACAATTTTCCTGGTTTGACATTATTCATCAACCGGGCCCGTTTTCAAAATTTTGCTCGTTTCTTTAATTTTATTGGTTCTTAAACAATCATTAATGTTTAATTATAGTTATATGATCAACTATAAATTTTACGAGTCCATTTAACCACTTAAAATCACATTTCCGGGTTTTCTAGAAAAATGTGCTTTAGGACTTCATTTGCATTTTTAATCCACTATATGGATTCGTTTTCTTCGGGAATTTTTCCCACATGTTCTTAGTGTATAAATAACTCTTAGGAATCCATCTATGACCATAATCAATGTCATATGCCTCCTATGGTTACATAACACACATTTTTAGGTTTTGTGCCTTTTACGCGTTTTCTTCTTTCTTTTGGTTTTACTTTTTTCACCAAAGCTATTTAGGAAATATTAGGCCTATAAATATCCTATTAGAATAATTCATCAGCATATTTTAGTTAGGGGTATTTCCATCATGCTGTTGTCTTCTTTTTTTTCTCATTTTTTTTGTGTTCATTCCTTGTAATATTATGTATTTGTAACTTATAACATGTACCTATGGGTCATAGCATTGGGCTTGCTTCATGTTTTGGTTGTAACTCATGATACTGTCTTGTTTTAAGGTATATTCCTTATGCATGTTTTGGTATGAATGGTATAATTTATTATTTAATGTATTTACTACAGCACACCACTAAATTTAATCACATGATTTGTGATCTCAGTTTCTATGTCAATATATCTTATGTTACATTAACTTTAGGATTCGATTTCTCCTTATATTTGTTCTCTCTTAATCCTCCAATTTATGTGGAGTTTAATACTTGCTTAAATCATACATTTCGGTTATATGTATACGTCTAGGAATTAGAGAATTCCTTAATGACTTGAGGTTTCAAGTCATCGATTGTTCTTGATTTAATTCTTCCACTTAGTTAATTCAGGATTAATTAACGTAATTAAAGTTTGGGGTATTTCAATCTACCCCCTTAAAAGGACTTCGTCCCGCAGTTGATCCTAGAAGATCTAGTTCCATGACTATTATCCATCCTAGGGATCAAGTCCCATATCACAATACTCTAGCTCAAAGTGCATATCTAGCACAAATGGAAGCATAATCAAGAAAGTTGCAATAAGAGTATACAAGTAACCTCGTCCTAGTGTAACGAAGTACACATAAGCCAATCGTAGTGCAACGAAGTGCACATAAACCAATCATAGTGCAACGAAGTGCAATAAACCAATCATAGTGCAACAAAGTGCACATACGCCATTCATAGCCCAACGAAGTGCACATAAACCAATCATAGTGCAACGAAGTGCACATAAGCCAATGGTAGTGCAACGATGTGCACATAAACCAATCATAGTGCAATGAAGTGCACATAAGTCAATCGTAGTGCAATGAAGTGCACATAAATACAATCATACAATGTAAATACAACTCCCAATCATAGCGCAAAAAGGGTGCACATGTAATCTCATCATAGTGCACACATGCACATAATCCCCACTTGAAATGTAGCAACCGTACACATGAATAATCGCCTAATTTCATAATCTACTCATATTTGTGTCCACTTGTAGGGAATTTTGGGAATCGTTCAACCCCAACATGATCAGCGCTAGTATTGAACTGTCCTTCCACCCCAATTTGTGTCCAATTTCCCTTGACCACTAGCAAATCAAGTTTGACCTCCCACTTCAATTTCAACCCAGCAAATAATTCAATCATTTCTCATTTTTCTATCTTTTAATCTTTCTAGTCATAATCACAAAGCAATACACTTCCAATTACAGAACTTAATTCATCGATCGTTCTTAATTCCCTTCAAATCTTCCGAGCAATGTTTAATAAAAATATGGCTCTAAGCCCAAATTATCAAAAAAAACCTAGGATTTCAATTCCCACTATGTTCTACATCAGCTTCATACCGATTCATACTTCATCATATCTCATAGACATCGGTTTCATACTGATTCATATCTCATAATGCCATGTCTAATCTTAAGTAGACATATAGCATAGGGATTTTAATTCCCCAGGAGTTTCTCTACTCCTTTTTACTTGTATTCTCACACTGAAGTTACAAGATAGGTATATTTATATGAATGGTATTCGCATCTTTAGTGTGTAAGAACTACAATTAAACTACGAATGAATACATATGTTTATGTAACATACGAATCAATCATCAAAACACATTCTTTTATGCTATGCACACTGTAGTTTACGTACTTAATACGTAAAACAAACGCTAAGCGGCTTTTCGCTCTACCCCTTTAAAAGGGATTACGCCCACGTAATCTACCATATGTTATCATTGAACATTGGTCTAAGGCATTCAGCCGTCAAGAAGTGCTTTAGCTTCCATACGGTCTATTATACAATGTGTTCTGGTCAAAGGGTCTTAACCATATTGATGGTTTAGTCCCTGCACCAAGAATTCTCATTGGAGTTGTTTGACTTATAATTGGGTTCGGTTCTAGCCTCTCGGGCTTCAAGGCATTGATAATTAGCCATTCGCTCGTATTCACTAGGTATATTAACCTTATAATTATGGCTCACTAGCATCTACTGCGTGACCTAATAACTTTAGAGCTTGGTTCGCCCTTCTCGTTATTTTTAATGTATTATACATCTCCCTTTTATCCCATTTTTCTTGGGAATAAGGTCTCTCAATTGGCACGTGGTATTTCTTACCGTAACGAATTCGATGAGTTATAGATTTTTCCACCCAGTTCTCTAGAAATCTATTGTACATACTGCTGTGTACCTTTATGATTACTCACTTACTTCTTCCGACTTATTGTCGGTTGAGGTCAAGCAACTACTTAGTATGTAGTGCTTCGTCTGTTATTACTGGCTCATGATCATTCCTTTTGAATCCTGCCTTCTTATTTGGTTATATACAAGTATTCTCATTTGTACGTCCTTGCATTCATATGCGTCGGTCCTTATGACGTTCATAAATTTCTTTCCGCTTTTATTGCGGTGGGATTTACTTGTCGTGATTGTTGGTATGTCCAATGCTCTTCATGCATCATTGGCTCAAGGCCGCACGGTTTGTTTCTATGCTTTCGCTTAACTGGCTTGTGCCATATTCATTGGTGTGTTCACAAGTTTTTCGTATCTAGTATGGGTTGGTTATTTAGCAATAGGGTACTCTTGTCCCAAAGCTTATTGCTTCACTTATCACGTTGGTCCACTAGGTATACGCTTCAGTTCCCTACGTAATTGTTATAGGAGTGAATAATGTGTTCCCTGTGAGCTCCTTTGGTCACATGTTACTGACTACTGGCTACTGCCCAGCCTGTCTACCATTTCTTGTTGTTGTTTTATTTCATCTCCATTGAGTCTACTCATAATTCCGCTTATTCTCCATCACATTGTCTGACTATGTTCATACAATGGTTGCTTGTTGTGCACCATGTTCTTATTTGTTATGCAGTATTGTTTCACATGGAATCCGATAACACGTTCGCTTCCGCTCATGTACTTCCACCATTCATACTATGGTTCACCATTAACTTGGTTGTTTACATAGTATAATACTCTTTAAGTCTCTATGGTCTTTAAGCATTGTCCACTCTTCAATTCGCATTATACACATACAGTGTTTGCTTCTAAACTGACTATTCTTCGGTTTTCAAAAATTGCTATGAGACCCTCTTTCTTCATACTTATCTTGAAAATCTCTCCTTATTGCTCTAATTGTCTCTTGGTAATAGCCATATGCTCAAGCTTCAATATATTACTGGGTGGAATCCTCTTTCTGAAGGGTCCACATATTTGCGGCTCCAACGGTCTCACAATAACGAGAGGTATCCCCACTCCTATCATGAGTGGTTCGTTCTCCACTTTATTCATTTAATATTAAATAATCTCTCCTGTCTTACTGGTGCCCTTCCCGGCAACTCTTCTTACGACTCCATGTAGGTTTTACACCCGTTTGGATCTACGGATTGTAGTTAGTTTACGGCTTATAATCCACGTTGCCTCGAGCTCTGCTCATTGTAGGCTGCTCACCCAAGTTCTACTTGTTCGTATACCATCAAATGGTTTGAAGGTGGTACTGAGCTCCATGAGAAGGTCGTTGCACCACGCTTCTTTTAATACCCTGGACTTAAAAATGGTGATTTAATTATTCTAATATGAAGTTTAGATACTTATTATAGCCTAAGGAATTTTGGTGCAGAAAATAAAACCAAAAGAAAAGAAAAACACTTAAAACGCGTAAAACGCAAAAATTGTGCGTTACGTAACCCTAGGAGGTGTGAGACCTCGACTAGGATCCTATAAGGATTCTTATGGCATAGTTAGGCCTAAATGATATACGGGAACAATTCCCGAAGAAAATGGATCCATAAAACGGATTAAAAACGCTAATAAAGCTTTAGAGCACGTTTTTCGAGAAAACCCAAAAACGTGACTTTGAGTGGTCAAACAGACCTGTAAAAAAGTATGGTTGACTATATAACTATAAGTAAGTATCAATGGGAGCTTAAGAACCATTAAAAGTAAGGAAACGAGAAAAATCCGAAAAACGGGCCCGGTTAGTGAATAGTGCCAAACCGGGTAAATTAACGAGCGTTTTCTGTAAAAGATGAAAAACGCTCCAGCTCATATGCATATGTGGGGTCGGGTTTTTAATATGTTAATCAGCCTCTCACATACTCTCACCTAGCTAGAAAAGCAAAGAAAAGTCAATAAAGCAAAAAGGTATTAAATTATCTTTCCTCTCTCCTTCCTCTCATTTCCCTCTTCTCACTCCTTCCCTTTTCTTATTTCCACCGTGAGCTCCCTTCTCCCTCCCCATTCCTGGCGATTTGAGCTGCACCAAAAAGCTCCAATGGCAGCCACCTTCCTCCACTTCTCCAAGCCATATAAATGATCCAAATAAAAAACAAAACACATATTTGTGTTCCTCTCACCAAGCTCCACACTTCCTCTTTTCAAAATCTAAAAAATAAGAAGTTCATCTCCATGGGTATATCCCATTTGAAGAGGAAAATCAGCTTTTATGGAGCTTGGATGCCTCCTCATGGTATTAAGGTAAGAAAATCACAAAAACTCATTTTCCCTTCATCTCTATGTGGCCGGTTTTGACTCCCCAATTTCCCTTGTTTTTCCTTCCTTGAATGAGCCATATTCTAGCTTCAAAATCTCATGTGGATTCCTCTTTGATTCATGACCACGAGGCCATTTTAGAGTTTCAAGGTAATTCTTCATTTTTGTGCTCTAAGCACTTTCTCTTGCACCCTAGATTGATTAATGAACATAGGTGTATTGATTAGTGTTTAATTCCCCATTTGGGTATTGAGATGGAGATTGGCAAGGGTGATGACCAACTTGATCGAAAAGCAAGAGAGGAGAAGGAAGGGGAGCAAATGAGGAACTTGTAAAAATTTAAGGTAAGAAACTTACCTTAATGATTCATCCTTTATGTTGTAGGATTTGGGATGGGTTAAATTAGACAATGAACCCAAGATATGTGAGAAATGTGTTTGGTGAAAATGAGAGAGAATTTATGAACTTGTTGATTGAATTGTAAATTAAGGGCCTAAGAGCCATGCATTTATGATTAATGGATTATGTTGTGTTTGGAGGATTTTGATTGAACTTATGTGCTGGTAGGACCCTTGAAGGGTGTGGTTAGTTTTGAATTTGGTTTAGGTGAAGAAAATAGTTTTGGACATGCTAGGAAAGTAGCCAGGTTATGACGAAATTTTGGATAAAACCGAAGGATTTCAAGTGATGTTATAAGTGGAGAATGACCAAGGCTTAGCTAGGTGTTGTTAGGGCTTTAATTGGGTAAATAATCACCCTAGAATATGATTAGAAAATTGTGGGGAGAGGTGAAAAATCTGTAGCACAAATTGTGTGAGAAAGTCTTGGATGGGCTTGAGATGGATAAGAGTGCTTAACTTGTGAAACAAGGAGTGAACTTGGGTTTTAGAAGTGCATTGGTCTAGGAATGAATTGGAATGGTCAATAAGTGATTTGGTAAGGTTGGTAGAAGGTAGAGACTATCAAGAAGAAGTTAGAAATTCACAAGTGTGCAAAATGTAAAAGTGAGAATGGAAATTTGTTGAATTTGAGCAAGGATTAAACTAATGATTTAGAGAGGCTTAGAGCATGTTTTAAGGTGTTTAAACATGTAGGAAACTTGGGGAAAGATTGAATGTGGATTAAGGTTGAATTTGGGGTTGAAAAACAACAAGTGTAGCAGCTTTTAGCAGGGTCCGGGACTTGGTCCTTGGACAAAGTCCCGGACCGCACCTTAAAATGACCCGAAACTTGCCTAGAAAGGTTGGTCCGGGACCTAACCCTTGTAACAAGTCCTGGACTATGAGTAAAATTAAGCCGAAAATGAGTTTTACAGGTGGTCCGGGACTATGGACCCGGACCATGTCCTAGACCAGAAGAGAAAATCACCCAAGAGTACGATAATGCATTGATCTGGGACTAGGGACCCGGACCATGTCCCACACCAAGGGTAAAATTCAACCGTGAGTGTTTTTAAGGCTTCTAAAGGTCAGGGATTGATGGGTATTGGTTTTAGATGATGTTTAGGCCTTGTTTGGGGACATGTAAAGGTCCTAAGAAGTATAAAACTAGAAGTGCTAGAAGTGAATGAGAAAGTTGTGAACTTAAGACATAAATAAGGTTAAGGAATAACAGATAATAGGGTAATCACGGGAGTAATAAGTTCACATACCGTATGAGCTTGATATTGATAGAAATGTTTGAAACATTATCAGAGGATCAAGTGCAAACCAAGGAACGTAAGGTGACATGGTAGAGTAGCCCATGGTGTAAGGTATGATTTTCTCATGCCCTGTATGCTAACCGTGTTACACTGATTTGTGTGTTGTGTGCTTGTGTGCCAGCTTAATCAAGAGTAAAGCATGAAAATGATCTATTGCTTGATTATGTGTCTTGATGTATGTTGTGTGTACTAACCAACCTTGTACGATTGTGTGGTGTAGCTTAGTGTATAGACCAACTCCTAGATGAGTACCGTTTGGTTAGTGACTCGTAGAAAGAGTCGTTTCACAATTTAACGAAACGTGCAAACACATGAAAACTATCGAACCAAGAACGATAATGCAAACATATAAACTCACTAGAATGTGAGAGAGTTGTACGGGATTGGCAAACTCCCGATAATGGTTAGAGAACCGAATTGAACTAATCCACAAAATAAAAATTAGTGGATAGATAATGAACCTTTATTTAGAGGATGATTATTGTAATTGACTTAAAATCTATTGTGGGCTGGGCTTACAATTACAGGGGGGCCCATCATTCGGGGGGTTTGGGGGCTTCGGACCCATATCGGGTTTTCTTTTTTGAGATGAGTCCGTCTATATTAGATGGGTGTTTTAGGGTTATAAGAAGTTGCGGTCGCACTGGCAAAGAAAGAACCCTAAAATGAGTTTCCTCAAAATCGTTTCTTCTCCTTCGTTCTTCTTCTCCGTTTTCGGTCATTATTCGCTTGATTGTTCAACAACTGGTATCAGAGCTCTCTGGTTGCGATGGCGAATTCTATGAAGTTCGAAATCTCACGTTTCGATGGAACTGGGAATTTCGCCCTTTGGCAGCGGCGAGTGAAGGACCTGCTTACGCAACAGGGAATGCAGAAGGCACTTTGGGATACTAGACCAGAAGCCACGAAACAGGAAGATTGGGACGAGATGCAGGAGAAGGCGGCATCGATAATTCGTTTGTGTCTTGCAAACGAAGTGGTTTACCAGGTAATTGATCTTAAAACTTCTAAGGAGATCTGGGATAAACTGGAGAAAACATATTTGTCGAAGTCGTTGTCCAGCAAGTTATATCTGAAACAAAGGTTATACGGGTTGAAGATGTCTGAAGGTTCAGATGTGGTACAGCACGTTAATACTTTTAATCAGATTATTGGGGATTTAGGGTGTGTCGATGTAAAAGTGGATGATGAAGACCAAGCCATGATCTTGTTGTGTTCGCTACCCCCTGCATACGAGACTTTGATTACAGCCCTCACCGCAGGGAAGGATTTGATAAAACTGGAGACGGTAACTGCAGCGCTCGTTGCCCAGAACGATCACAGGCAAGATACCAGTGGAGATAAGTCTCAAGGTGATGGGTTGTACGTTTTTAACAACCAGGAAAGGGGTAGACAGAAGGACAAAAAATCTGATGCCAAGGCAAGGGGAAAATCTAAGTCCAGAAGCACGAAACATGTTACCTGCTATGGATGTGGTCAGAAAGGTCACTATAAGAGAGATTATCCAAATAAGAAACAGAACAGTGGGAGTTCAGAAAGTTCTTTGAAAACTGCCAATGTTGTTCAGGAGGCTGCTTCAGATAGTGAAGATTCAGACATGCTTTCAGTAACCTCAAGCAGCACTCCAGATTCCTGGATTCTGGACACAGGGTGTACGTTTCATATGACCCCTAACAAGGAGTGGTTTAATACCTATGAGGCGAGAAATCAAGGATCTGTTCAGTAGGAGACGACAGCCCGTGTGTGGTGTTGTTGGTATTGGGCAGATCAAGATTCGTATGCATGACGGCATCATCAGGACGCTGACTGATGTAAGACATGTTCCGGATCTGAAGAAAAATTTGATTTCTATTGGTACTCTGCATAGAAACGGGTTCAATTACAAGTCTGATGATGAATACTTGAGGATAACCAGAGGTTCTATGACAGTGATGAAGGGAAAACTTACCAGAGGTAACATCTACCAACTGGTGGGGAGCACTATAGTAGGTGAAGTTACTGCTGTCATATCTGAAAGTGACAACACTGCTCTGTGGCATATGCGTATGGGGCATATTGGTGAGCAAGGTTTGACTGAGTTGCACAAGCGTGGCCTTCTGGATGGTTTGAAGAACTGTAAGATGGGATTCTGTAAGTTCTGTGTGATGGGAAAGCAGTCAAAAGTATCCTTCAAAACTGGCCAACACACGACAAAGGGTCTTCTCGACTATGTGCATTCTGATGTATGGGGGCCAACTCGGGAGCTGTCCCTAGGAGGTTTCAGGTACTTTGTTATATTCATTGATGACTATTCCAAGAAAGTCTGGGTCTATTTCATGAAGCACAAATCTGAGGTCTTTGACAAGTTTAAGATTTGGAAAGCTGAAGTAGAAAATCAGACAGGAAGGAAGGTAAAGTATCTGAGATCTGATAATGGAACAGAGTATACTGATTCGAGGTTTCAGAAATTTTGTGAGAAGCATGGTATTCAGAGGCATTTCACGGTGAGAAAAACACCTCAGCAGAATGGCGTCAGTGAGAGAATGAACCGCACAATTGCTGAGAAGGCCAGGTGTCTAAGGCTGAATGCAGGGCTCCCAAAGCAGTTCTAGGCAGAAGCAGTAAACATGGCAATCTATCTCATTAATAGATTACCAAGGAGCTCCCTTGAGAAGAAGGTCGCTAAAGAGGTATGGAATGGAGTAGATATTGATTTATCTAATTTGAAGATATTTGGTTGTCCTGCTTATGTTCTGATTCCTAGTGACGAATGATCCAAGCTGGACTCTAAGTCCAAGAGGTGCATCTTTCTGGGGTTTGAGAAAGGTGTGAAAGGTTTCAAGTTATGGGATCATGTGGCTAAGAAGAAGGTCCTCAGTCGAGATGTTGTTTTTGATGAGTAGTATATGCTGCAACAGACAAAGTTAGATCAGGAACCGACTACTACACTTGAGACTAATGTTGGTCCCATAACAGATCTGGGGAACAGTTTTAGTGAGACTACCACTAGTTCAGAAGCTACAGTAGATAAGCAGACAGATCAGAATCATCAGCAGGTGGAGTCCCTAGCTTCTGGCAGACAGAAACGTGTCATTAAGCCACCTCAGAGATTCGGCTATGAAGAAGTGGCCAACTATGCTCTTGTAGTTGGTTCAGATGTTCCATCCAGTTTTCGAGAGGATATATCTAGCCAAGAGAAAGAAGAATGGTTGGGTGCCAGGGTGGAGGAGTCTGGGAGTCTAAGAAAGAATCAGACATGGGATCTTGTTCCTCTCCCAAAAGGCAAGAAGCCAGTTGGATGCAAGTGGGTTTTTAAGAAGAAACCCGGGGCATCAGAAAAAGAAGGGGTGAGATATAAGGCCAGACTAGTAGCTAAGGGCTACTCTCAGCAGAAAGGAGTTGATTATGATGAGATCTTCTCTCCTGTTGTCAGGCACACCTCTATCAGAGTTGTGTTAGCTTTGGTGGCTAGCTGGGATATGCATCTTGAGCAGATGGATGTGAAAACAGCGTTTCTCCATGGATATTTGGAGGAAGAAATCTATATGCAGCAGCATGAAGGGTTCATTAAACCTGGAGAGGAGAATCTTGTGTGTAGGCTGAAAAAATCCTTATATGGCTTGAAGCAAGCTCCAAGGTAGTGGTATAAACGTTTTGATTCTTACATGCTGCAGATTGGCTACAAGCAATGTGAGTATGACTGCTGTGTTTATGTTAAGCATACTGAAGATGGCACCCCCATGTTTCTACTATTGTATGTTGATGATATGCTTATTGCTGGGAGGAATATGAAAGATGTTGACGAGTTGAAGATTCTTCTGGGAAGAGAGTTTGATATGAAGGATCTAGGTGCTGCTAAAAAGATCCTTGGGATGGAGATTCACAGGGACAGGAACTCCAAGAGATTGTGGTTGTCACAGAGGAGTTACATAGAGAAGGTGATTGACAGGTTTGACATGACAAACGCCAAATTTGTAAGTACACCTCTGGCGAATCACTTTAGACTTTCATTATCTCAGTGCCCAACCACTGAGGAGGAGGTTGCAGATATGGCTCGAGTTCCCTATGCGAGTGCAGTTGGATGCTTGATGTATGCTATGGTTTGCACGCGACCTGACTTGGCCCAAGCCGTTAGTCAAGTGAGCAAGTACATGTCCAATCCCGGGAGAGATCACTGGGCTGCAGTGAAATGGATTCTCAGGTATTTGAAGGGTACAACTGACTATGGACTTATGTTTGGAGTCCAGGAGGTAGGTTCAGCAGTTATGGGGTATGTGGATTCAGACTATGCTGGTGATCTGGATAACAGGAGGTTTACTACAGGGTTTGTATTTACTTTTCAGGAGGCCCCATATGTTGGAGATCCGTGCTACAATCTTTTGTTGCGTTGTCTACCACTGAAGCTGAATACATGGCATTAGGAGAAGCAGCTAAGGAATCACTATGGGTTTGAGGACTTGTGGCTGAGTTGGGTGTTGAGCAAGGTGGAGTTCAGGTGCTTTGTGACAGTCAAAGTGCTATACACCTGGCTAAGAATGAAATACCCCGAATCTAATTAATACTTGTTTATTATTAAATAATGGAGAATTGATCTAGAAACAGATCGTTTTAGTTACACATGCTAAGCTATACATGCAAACGTTACGTGAATTAATGTTATTACACGTGCGCATGCAAACGACACGAAAAACAGTCGTTTTACCATAAACGCTAACTAGCGTAATTTTACTAAACATATTTGTACAAACATTCATGTACGGTTATTAACAAGGATTAAACTTCTTGCATAACTAGCTCGATAGAAAGAGCGTCAACAAGAAAAGAACAATACCAACGTATATACAAACGAGCAACGTAAATATTTTACGAATGCCTAAGCATCTATAAATGCTACAATAAATTGAAATACACATTTAGATAAATGTAACAACTTATGTTACACCCATTGGATATATTATGAAGATATAATAACTCATCAAAGGTCAAAGATGCGCACTAAACATCTTGACAAGAAGAACGTTTGTAAAATGCCTGAGAAACATGCGATTAAGCATGACCTTGTATGACCTTCTAAAACTTAAAGCAAATGGTCATACACTCATTATATGAATATATAAACATATTCCCTAGGCTATATTCAGTCAAAAACGCAAAACGCTTGGCAGTGCTCACGCACGCCCCTTAAAGCACGAAAAGCCCGGAGGAGTGCCGAGGTGGCACGAACTCCTATAAAATTAATTCCTAGAGTTCCTAACATCATTATTAACCATTCTAAAGAAAACCCACAAAGTTGTTTCTCAAAATTCAACAAAAACCACAGGAGGATTTCTTAACGCTCCTTTTTGCCCGGGAGTGTCCCGATGGCCCGTAAATTATGACATGGGTTGATGTAACCCCATATAACTCAATGTAACACCTTAATATATCATTATTTACTATAATAAGTGTTTATGAACACTTGGAACTCATCAAGACAATTTATTTCCCAAAATTTCCGTAGAGCACAAAAACACACCTTCGGGTGTCACTAAAACGCGTTTTACGCAATTACCTTGTAGTTTTTGACATGCCACGAATTAAGAATCTTAAATAGGGTTAAAATGACCCTCTAAATCAGTTGGAGGCACTACCCAACAAGGTGCTCTATAGGGGCCGATTTTATGTCCAAAAACTAGTATAAAACTTACATTAAAATTTTATAAAAGGCATAAAACATGGTGACTCATCTTCCCATGTGCTATAATACTTAATGGAAAAGAAATTTAGGTCTCATATGACCAGCAAGCTGTCGAAATTATGCAAGGGAACAAGGCCATGTTGGCTAGACAAAAACAAAATGAAAAAAAAGGCAAAAAGTAGATCTAGATTCCACCTTTTGATTTCTTTTTTCCATGTGACCTTCCTTTGCTCTTCCTTGGCTCTTCATCACCGGTTGAGAGGCTCCATATATGCCTTGAATTCGGCCACCTACAAGAGAAGAAGAAGACAAGCACAAACTTAGAAAAACAAAAGAATAAACCTTACTTTTCTTACCATGTCTTTTAGCTCACAATTATTTCCTTCCACATTGCCTTGTCTCACCACATGGCCGAAAATGTGCTGGTAACATGGGCATTTATTGAGCCAATAACTCATGGAATAAACTAAAGAAAAGAATGGTCAAATGACATTAAAAATTAACAAAACAAAAATCAATTCCAATTGCATTCTCTTCTTCTTACGTGAGCTTAGTCTCATTCTTCCCCTTGCTCACTTCACTTCCGAATTGGTAAGGCTCCCTCCTCTCCCTTCTTGCTTCATCTTCTTCCTTTGAAGCTCTTAAATCCATTAATGGAGTTTTCACTTCTATCTTCATCTTTAAGGTAATTTCCTAGCATTTCTTGTCAAGCCTTAAAGCAAAACTCTTCCTAGCACACCTTAGCATTTCGGCATCAACTAATGCTCCAAGAAGGTTGTCCAAACCAACATTAAACCAAGGAGCATCTCAAGGTTATCTTAAGGTAGTTTTAATGCTTGTAAATCCTTAAAGCACATTTTTATGTGTAACCAAATTCTACTTCTTCTAAGGCTCTGTTCTTCTTCATTTTCATGAAGGAAAGTTTGATCTTCAATTACCTTTGGTGAGCCGAAATTATAAAGAGAAAAAGCTTAAGGTAAATTCTTGAAAAACTACTTACAAATCTACTTAAGATCCTTATTGAAGATCTAACTCCTAAACTCCTTCACCACTTACATATAACCGAAGTGGAGCATCAAGATTACCTTGGAGAAAGCTTGGAGATTCAAGGAGAGTTCAAGCACTTAACCACCTTTGTTAAGAAGTAAGTTTACTAAGCTAATATTTATGTTTTAAGCTTGGTTAAGCTTCTAAAAATTATACAAAAATTATGTACATCTCCTAGGTTAATTAAAACCGAAACTATATGGTATTATATGCCAAAAGTATAATCTATAACATATATGGAAAATATTTACCTTAAGACACATTTTTGTGTCACAAAATTTATTTATGTTACATATCAATTCAAGCCAAAATGTCAAGGGCAAAAATACTTTATTTTGAGCTAAGAATCAATATAAGACATTACAATAATTTTTACATGAGTTATATGGCTCATATGAATTTATGTATAATTATTTTGACATATAAATCCACTTTTATATACTATATGGTCACTAATTATTTATGGCCGAATGGTCTAAGTGTTAAATAGATTTTAATGAGCTACTTATGTATATAAACTTATACTATAAAGTTTGGTGAGTTAAAAATATTTTATTAGTGCTTAAATGGCTAATTAATTAAGTTGTGGCTAAAATGTAATTTTTACAAAGTTTGGTGCATATACTATAAAAACCGAGAGTTAAGGGTGTCCTTGGGATAAACATGATATAATATAAGGTTAGGAACTAAGTTTATGAATTTTAGATAATTTAAACAAGTGTTAAAAAACAATTTATAAAGTTTTGGGCTATTATGTAATTTATAAAAGTTATTATGAAAGTTTGGAATTTAATATGGGGCGAATTCATAATTAAGAGAATCATGAAGTTCACTTTCGAAATTATGAGGAATTAAATATTCAAACTATAGTTTATAAGTTATTAAATAACTATTATAAAGTTTTGGGGTGAAAATGTAATTAATGGAAAGTACATGACCAAAGCCGAATTACTTTGGGCTAGTTTTGTAATTTAAGAATTTATATGTATTTATTCAGCCATTAAAAAGAACTAAAAATTAAAACTATAGTTATAAGACATTATGTAAAGGTTATAAGATTTTGTGGTTAAATTGTAATTATTGAAAATATTACATTAAGGCCGAAAGTTTGAGGGGCCAAATTGTAATTTTCAAAAAGTTATAATGATCAAAAGTCATATACCAAAATATTAATGGTGGTCTTGTAATATAATTAAATAAGGAATTAAAACTATATAATATAATGAGATTAGAGTTGAAATGTAATTATAAGAAAAATATGGCAAAGCCGAAAATGAATGTGGCTAATTGGTGATTTATTAAAGTTATGGTGTTCAAATAATAATTACTAAATTATAGTGGTTGTTTAGTGAATTAATTAATTAAGGGAATGAAACTATGTATTATAATGTATTTTGGAGTATAAAGTAAAGTTTATGAAATAAATGAGGTTATAACATAATAACCGAAAAGTATGATGTATTTATGGGATTAAAAATATTTGTAGGTCCTATATGGATATTTAAGAAATTTAGAAAAGATAATTATGATTTAAGGATTTATGAAATAATACTGATATGCAAGTACAAGTAATTTACTTGTAAAAGAAATAATATTATTTGGGGTTAGTTTATAATTAATAAAAGATATGGGAAAAATATGCCCATGTGTGACATGTAAAAATAATTTGAGAACTTATGAAGTGGTTATGTTATTTAGACAATTATATATGTATCATAAATAATACATGTGTATGAAATATATATATATTAGATTTTCTAAGAGGAGGATTAACTAACATGTGACCAATAAACGTCATTGATAAAATTATAAATTACTATGTCATTTGGACAATGGTAAAGCATGTAATATAAAAGGTACATGAATATGTAGTGTATACCTTAAAGGATTTAAAGATAAAATAACAAATAAGTTATACATCCATTATCAGGTAATTAAAAGAAATTACCATACGATATAAGTTTTATAAATTAAGACTACATGATTTGGAAATATATAAATACCTTAAATAATAATAAGGAAAAGGGGTTAAAGAAACTACCTAAGTATAAGAAATAAACCTCACATGAAATAACGAATATAAAGTCGTTTCATGAATCAATAAAATTATTATACGAGAGTTACATAAATTAACACTCTCAGATTAATCCTATTCTAGGACATTGTTTGACCAGACGTTGACCGGGAACTAAACAAGTACAGTCTACGGTGAACGGTATGGAATTCTTGCAACCTGTTTGCTACCGGATTACACCGGCTTGTGTGCTACCTGTTGTTTGAATTAACGACCAAGATAATTAATGTAAAATGTGTTTTACTCTTGTGCACTGTTGTGTTATTATATATGTGTGAATGTTGCTAACTACGACGTGTATGTCCCACGCATACAACACTACAACACCAGTGGATTAAATACCTACGCTTTATTGTACCGAGAACTTGCTCACAAGTCTCTCACTAACTTCACTTTATAACAAACGTCATTATCCTAAACGTGATAATTGACAATACACATTGTGTTCTTATTTATCGTCCTTGTGTGACACCTGACCACCCTATACTACGAGAACGAGGAGCCCAGTTGGATCTGGCCATGCATGCTACAGGAGTTGTACCTGTCTCAGGTCGTCTCCTATTCAGTCTACGTCGCGACGCAACAGTTCAGTGGAGAGGAAGACTTCATTCCTCTCGAGGGTTCGATTCCCACATTTCTCAGTACAGGAGATAACTACGTTATCTTCTGAGGGTCTAGTTACCCAACCATTCAATCTTAACGAGGTCACTATACCTTCACTATTTGAAATATACATTTATACCTGTCAGTCCCATTGTGTGGACTCGACTATCATTAAAGGATTACAGTTCATCTAACTTGACCTTCTGCAGTCTTGTTCTATGTGACATTATTGTCCTTGTGTGGATACTTGATATTATCATGACATGCTGATTTACAGCTTTATAAAAATGACTTGCATGTATTCGACAAAATAGTTGGTGTGGCCTAGTAGCTTGTGGGCTGCACGTTTTTCATACCGGCAAATTATTTTGCTGAGCCATTTCATGGCTAAACAATTCCAGGTACCTGAAGAATGAAGAGATTGCCCGACCGAGTGTAGGTGGGGTAGAATTAAGATAGGGGTTATTACACACCGGTGTCATCTTACAGTATTGTACTTTTATTATTATCTTTTGTTGTTTTAAGAGGTTTGTATTCAGCGCTCAGACCGCATCTTTTGTAAGTTATGTTGGAGTTAGCCTTGTTAGTCACATGGGTGACTAGCGGCGTTGTAGCACCACCCGTTATTATGTATATATTTTCCGCTGCATTTCCAGTTATCTTTGGGAGCTTTCATCGTACAGGTTGTGGAGTTTCGAGTTGGGGTGTTACAAAGAACCAAGTTTACCATGCCAGGACGAAGCACATAGATGTCAGGTTTCACAAGATTAGGGAGCAGGTTGCTTCAGGTGAGATCTTGTTAGATAAGGTTCATACTTCAGAGAATGCAGCTGATATGTTGACAAAGTCAGTCACCACAGAGAAGTTCAGACATTGTTTGAACTTAGCTCAAGTTCTCAAGTGCTAAGAAATCAAAATCCCCCTCCCCAGCTAGTAGTTTATTCTTGTTTTTGTAAAGCTAGTGGATTTTTCGTCAAGGTGGAGATTATTGTAACTGACGTAAAATCTATTGTGGGCTGGGCTTACAATTACAGGGGGGCCCATCATTCGGGCTTCGGGCCCATATCGGGTTTTCTTTTTTGAGATGAGTCTGTATTAGATGGGTGTTTTAGGGTTGTAAGAAGTTGCGGTCGCACTGGCAAAGAAAGAACCCTAAAACGAGTTTCCTCGATATCGTTTCTTCTCCTTCGTTCTTCTTCTCCGTTTTCGGTCATTATTCGCTTGATTGTTCAACAATGATGAAAGTTCAAAGAAAGGAACTCTAGAGTGAGGTGAAAGAGATATGAGGGACCATCAAACTCCCCCTAAAAGACGGTCGACCTCCTATATGAGGATTCGATCCGGTACGAGAAAATAACCGAAAGTACAAGTATTCAAAATGTTGGGGCAACCCTTAAACCTAAAAATACCAAACTTAAGTAGATTCCCCAAGTCATACGACACATCGAGAGTGACGCTTCTAGACTAATATACATGATTATATTATAACTCCGAGAGAGGAGTGTTTGGGAATGTGAGAAGTCCGAGAGAGATTTGGACCTATGTGAAAGAAGTAGGAACTAATAGAGAGTTCCGGTAGCTATTTGAACCTTCCCACCATCTAGACCCAAAGTAGGGTCAAAACCGAGGAAGTAAGACTAGGCTCGAAAGCCCGGTGGTGAGTCTTGAGTATGACTCTGCCCGGAGGCCATATGTTTTGGCTTAAGAATTACATAAGAGAATACGAATGTGAAAATAATAATGAGACCTATAGTGTCTCAAGAACTAAGAGAACAATGAGTAACCCCAGAGAATGGGTAAGATAATGGATGAGTAAATAAGGCATAGTGAGGTAGAAACCCTCAAGGCCTAAGAGTAAGTAATGCGAACTAACAACCTTGATATGTTAGTTAAGGATTGTATTCCATGATAGAATGTTGAATCCTTGTGAAGTGTACATATATAATGTATCGCTAAATTTGCATGATGATTGAATTAAAATGAATCCCATGCTCTTGACAAAGTAGTCGGCGTACCCCCGTTAGCACGCGGGGTATGCGAATTTCATACCAGCAATATGTTGAGCCCCTTGGGGCACCGTTTTTACTTTCAGGTACACCGAAGACGATACCGTTCGAGTGTAGGACGGGGACGGTGGTTAAGCATGGGTAGTTAGATTTTACTTGCTCGTGTATTTGAATGAGATGTAAGACCGGTAGTATGATCGGCATTTGTATGTTGTAGACCGTTACTGTATGTGAGTTAGGCCTGGTTAGCCACGTGGGTGACTAACGGCATTGTACCACCCGCCGTTGTATTTAGAGTTCCGCTGCGAGAGTAATGGTAAACATGACAGTTTATGAGTAATGACGAGATTAGCGGTTGGGGTGTTACAAAAATGGTATACTTCGCTCTGATGACTATAAATACTGAGCTTAGGAAATGCCGAGTTAGGAATTAGAGACTTAGGGCTAAGGGTTGAGTGATAGCGTGAGCGATACATTAGTTAGGAATGTCCAATGCTGGATACCTACAATACCAAACCCGCCCTCCACATTCCCCGTTTAAAAGCTTGGGAAAGAACGCCGGAGAGACAGAAAGCCCTCTCTTACTCGGAAAACCCGATCTGACAGTTGTTAAATATTTTCTTATGAACCAGAACCTGTCATACGGTAGTTTCCAAGAACCGGAAATCTCGGAGACGGCTCCCGCTGGAATGACAATAACCGCACTAAATGGCGGGAGATTGAGAAATCCTATTCAAAGGAAACTGAAATATGCGGCAGCATGGAGCGACATGCTTAGTAGTCACGAGAGCCCGGCTGGCCAAGCAGCAGCAAGAAGGGAAGCACCAATCGTGCAACGAGGCGTAAAAGGGTGAAGTAACGAAAACCGGGACACATGTCTACGGACCGCCATAGTTAAATAATACCACCAACGGTATACTAACTGACTAGGAATCTCAAGAGTAGGTAAACCCACCCTACCACACCCAAAAAGGTCACAATACATAGCTGACATAGCTTAGACAGCTACAAGCATAACTACGGGATACACCCGAGTAAGACTACTGAAGTAGTGCCTGGATAAGATAAGTCTCGGTAACCACGATAATTGTGTGGGAACGAGCACCAAGAAATGATACAGAACTGAGTAAATAAGGGTCTCTGAGAGTGGAGAAGCACTCAGGTCGATAACGGTCATGTCAAGACAGATGAGAAGCAGCTCCGAAGAGTGGTTATCCAACTAAGGATCAAAGGGAGAGCCAATAAGGCTACTGAATACGCTTGGGAATAATACCGTAACCGGTATAAGTTAACCCAAAAACCACCTGTACCGCACACTTGCCACGGCAAGTACAGTAGTGACGGACTATTCTGAGAAACTGTTAACAAGCAACAAGTACTTAGTGAAGTACCAAGATGGCGAATGAGGCCAATATAGGATCACAAATCCTAAGAATTTTGAAACAAAGCCTTGGAAGGGCCTAACGGCCTAACCATTGTAGTAAAGGATTGATCATGTCAGCGAGAAGCTAGACTTGGTAAGAAGCAACCGGCATTAAAATGCCATGAAGATTTTACTTTCAAAACCTAAAATTTTCTTTCAAATGCAAAATTTTCCAAAAAACCCCAAACTTTTAAAAAAAACCAGAGAAATTACGGTCATACATCACAGAATGATGTAAGAGGAGTTGGCAACAGAATGCTTCATGTAACACCCCGATTTGACCAACCAATAGTCCGAACGATGCGCCAACGATGACCTAGCAAGACTAAGCAGCGGATTCACTCTTCTACTCGGGTGTCACAGACGCCAACCACCCACGTGGTTGACACAACAACAACATCAATACCAAGCTGCGGTCCGAATGACTGGAATTAAACCACAATCAAATCCAAGTACAATAGAAATTACAAACCAAGTACCGGGGAAACTACAACATAAGTTCTTAGTTCAACATCATAATCCGAAAGTCAACTAGGGTTTAATAATACAAAGTCATAACCCATACATTAGCAACATACTACTAAAAAGTCTTGCCCGTACAGACTACCCCTATGGTAGTCACCCGTGCCTACTCTCCGTCTGCCTCTCGATTCATACCTGTAAAAATAAAGGACTCAGCAAAACTATGCCGAGTATGAACGTGTGAAGCCCGCATGTTACCGGGCCACACGACTACTTGGTCGAATATTATTAAGTCATATTACATGCTATAACAAAGCAGGAAAGCATACCACAACACATCATAATATCATATACACTGCAAGGTAGCAAAGCATTAGAAACAAGCAACCAAGCACAACAAGTTGCTAGTATAGCGACAGTAATCATGTAACTAATCAAACGTGTGCATAGGTATATTATACCAACGATCCTCACTAGGGGATCATTCGAGCGTTGTGTGTTTTCATTCCTTTTACTCTTGTTTTCATAGTGTGCCTTCTCTTTCTCTCCTCTTGCACCAGGTCTGGGGATGTAGTTAGGTCCCGTGACCATATCTTGTAGATGCCAATCTTTCCTTGATTAGTTAAGGTTTATTTATTAGTTCTCTTATCACCACGTATTGAAGAGCGTCTCCTCCATAGCCAATCCTCCATTTCCGGTGTCATGCGTCAAGAACGTGGGGTCACTTCAATACCCCCGTTTGGGTTCCTTCAGCTGGTATTTTACTATTCCTTATTAATGTTATAAGTTCGACACCATAGTGGGTGTCGTTAGAAGTCCTCTATCATTTAAGAGGAGTGTTCCTTATATATAGTTTCTTGTTTGTTCACGTAATTCGTTGTGTTTCATCTCAAGGTTTCATCGCGAGAAGGGACTATACTACTGTGTGTGCGCAAGTAATATGCAGCAATGATATATGTAACAAGCATATAAACAAGTCATAGCAAGCAATCCAATTTCATGCTAGTCTTAAGGTCATTGTCAAACAAGGCACGCAGCACACAAGCCGTGTAGCACGGCAACATACGAACCACACATGTCCATACCTTTTTCGCTAGTTCGAGTCGTCTCACACTCGGAGTTCCGGTCGGAGCACGCTACGATCCTAGAGTTAATTAAAGCAATGTGTCAGCTCATTATTTTATGTGACGACACTTTATATCGTATGTTATTCCTTAGGTATGTTGTTACACGCTTAGTTTAGATTGACTCTTAGAATTCCACATGCATTAACCCTAGGCTTAACTTACTCCTAGGATATTTCATATCTTTATTTACATGTTAATCAAGCCCTTTTTTCCTTAGTTAATGTCTTAGGGCGTTTTAAGAGATAATTATGTAACAAGTTTGTGTAACGTAGATATGACTTATCTAATGTGTATTCCTTCCTTAGGTAAATAGGTGAGTAGTATTTTAACACTTGTATAATGGTATTATAGATCCTAGAATACCCTTAGAACTCATTTATACAGAAATACAAAAGTTTCAAAATCTGAAACGCGAGCCCTTTGTAATATCTTAACTAACTTCATTTTTAAGGTAGTAATTGATGTACAACTTTCCCCACATGTTTTGGTATCCTAGTTATGTTCATTAGCTATTATTTGAATTCATTATTGTTAGAATCACCCTTATAACACCTTAGCAACACAGTTTTACAGAAACCATACTACCGAAACTGAAACACAAAATCTGTTACATTCGACTCCATGTCTAAGTTCATAACTGGTTTATTTTTGTTTCCCCCTAACTTAAAGTCACTTAGGTTTGTGTGTTACTAGGTATTAGACCCAAGGCTAATCCAGAATACACCGACCACAGCTTGGAAGTTCACTTGACAGAGAACCGATACAAAAAGGAAAACAGAAACTCTAAAAATGAAAACCCATGAGACCAATGTCCTCTCCTTGCTTCTTTTCTGTTTGAATGTTATTTCTTTCCTTCAAATCCCTCCCCTATGTGCTCCTTACCCAGTTACATGTTAAACCTCCTCTTTAACATAAAACTATTACAATAATGCTTAGTAACTTTCTGTACAGAAACTGAACAAAATTGTAACTGAAAATTGGAACTGATTCTTTTCTAGTCTTTCTTTTCTGTTTCGAATTGTTTCCTATTTCCTCCTAAGTACCTGTACTTAATTAGTGAGTTAATAAGTTTTTAGAGCTCAAGGTTAATCCTAAAACCACAAGGACAACCCCTCTGAATATCATTGTACAGACTTAACAAACTGACACTGAAACAGAAAAACAAAACTGTGACTTAAACCGGCAGACTGCTGTTTCTCTTTATTTTCTTTTCTGTTTGTCCTAGTTACCCGATTCTTAAATCCTCAAACTACCTGCCAACTTAATTTACCTCTTTTGACAACCTTTCTAACCTATACCCAAGACACCACAACTCTTCTAATATCTTAGTGATTCTGTTACAGAAAACTGAAATTGACCACCACCTGAAACTGAGCTCGACACCACAATTAATTTTATCATCTTAGTTTCTTTTTAAGTTTTCAGATAACCCAAGGCAATCAGGTCTGCACACCTAAGACCTCTTTACACACGGTCTGTAAATTGGGAAGAATGGAATACAGGTAATGCAAACGGTAGTTATTACTAGACTACAGAAACTGATAACCTGATGTGAACTTTCTGTTAGAGCTGGTTTCTGTCACCTCAATCGCCTTTCTGTTTTTCCTACACCGACCTACAACCTCCTCCAGCTAACTTACATACTTAGCTAAGACTGTTTACAAGACTCTAGTTTCGTTTCCAACTCAAGGAGCAAGACACACCCTCTGAGAACAAATCTACACAGAAACTGCATGTAAGATCTGTTGTGGTTTCTTATTGATTCTTTTCTGTTATAGTTTCCTATCTGTTACAGATTATGTTTATTCTTTCTTTTTTTTCTGTCATGGTCCTTCAATTACTATCCTGTCCCAAATGGTTTACAACCTCACATAAGAGTATTGGGTAGCATTTAATATCATTGCCCATCCATTACACCCCTTTCAACCACTCTGCAGAGGGTTATACCGAAACCAGACTTTCAGAAATTTTAGGAACTGACACTTTCACATTCTAATATTTTACTCTCATTTCAGTCTGTTTGTTTACAGTCTGTGTCTCAAATTTGTTTTCTGTTTTCACACCTTGCCCACTCATTTAATTAGGTATTTCAGTTAAGCTTTTAAACCCTAAATAACCCACGTGACATTCAGTATTGAGAAGCTGATATACAGGAACACAAATTCAGGACTGAGAAACTGAAACCTAAACTGATCTGATTGTAACAGACCATGGACTGTCACATTTCCTATCTGTTACTTGTCTCTCTCTCTTTCCCACGGTGCTTAAATATTTACTTAAATGGGTTAGGGTGCTTTAGACTCAATAACCACTCAAATACAACCTGCTAAAGTCTTCTGTAGTAGAATCATACAGACCTATGTCCTCAGTAGCAACTGTAGGTTGGAATGCAAAACTGATATCTTTTTTTTTCTTCTACTGTTATTTTGCTCCGGTTACCTAATCTGCTCTTTGGGTCTTCCTCACTGCTTCAATTACCTACTCGCGTGTCTTATTACAGTTCTAGTACTAGGACAACCCAAGACCCTAAGTGGAAGCTACAGAAAACCACCTTTACTGAAAAACTGAAAACCGATACTCTCTTCTGTTTCAGTTCTGGTTTGCTCACCCCCCCCCCCTTGTGTTTCTTTGTTTTCTTTCCTAGCTTATTCGTTAAATGTCTTGATACAGTTTCTTTTTTTTTTCAATCACTAAGACCACCCAAGACAATATAGTGTAGTAGTGATTCCTCACACAATCTGAAACACTAAGAACTAGACAACTGATAGAATGCAAGACTGGAACAGAAACTACCACGTTTTTTTTTCTTCTTCTTCTGTCATTGCTTTTCTTCTGTTATTTTAGTTTGGATTCTGGTTTCCCAAGTGTAAATATTAATTAGGTGTTTATGTGGGTGGGTGTTTGCTCAAGACTTGAGATCTTAACAGAAACCACGATGGTGTTAATTTACTGAAACTTCATGCATGCAGTTCAACTGATAACAGAGACATGAACTGTTAGCAGGAGTAGTTTTCTTCCATTTTCTTTTTGAACCTTAGTTGCTTAGCTAGTTGTATTAACATGACCCTATCCTCAACGTAACTCACAACATGCATGGACTATGCCCCTGAGGAACTGATATGCAGAAACAGAAAGTTACAGAGTTTGGAGTAGTTGTCAGCTAGACAGAATTCTATCCACACCATTAGCTTAGTTTTTTTTGTAGAGTTATCAAACACGATCGAGTTGGAGTTTAGGAATTCTACCTTGAGTGTTAAAGCTTGTTTGACCCTAGTTGGCCCTTGGCGCACCCTGGTATTGTCCTTCAGCTGGACAAAACCCAACGTCACATTCAGTTGTTATTGGATTTAGCTTTGTGAACCAGTGTTGATAGATACAGATTGTGTTTTCTTTTAGCAGTGCTCTCTTACCTTGATCAAGGACTAGTGGCTGGGGATCTTGGCTCTCAGAATGATCTCACCGAGGCATTTAACACACTAGCATGGAGAAAACAGAGGGAGTATTACTAGTTACCACTTCTAGTTACTGGATGGGCAAAACAGGAGGTTG
The DNA here is from genome assembly GCA_023374045.1 of Limonium bicolor. Lineage (NCBI taxonomy): Eukaryota > Viridiplantae > Streptophyta > Magnoliopsida > Caryophyllales > Plumbaginaceae > Limonium > Limonium bicolor. The sequence continues at coordinate 317,473,145 of CM041778.1, read as the reverse complement.
TAACAAGAACAGAACTCCCTCTCTTCTTACCTTGTCGGTTACCAGGGTTGTTCTGATGCGCAGGGCTTGAACACCAACCGGAAAGGCAGGGAGTAAACAGGCTTGAGCTACTGATTCAAAGATGAGGAGTTATGTGTCACAGTTAGACTTAGGATCAGGGAAGGAAGGAAATCAAGGAGGTAGGAAAAACAGTCACTAGGCTTTGGCTTACCTTCACGTAGGAGTAGCAAAGAATGTCCCTGTCTGCTGTTGGCGTGGGCATGCAGGCGAGGAGGAACATGACTGGGGTGGAATATTAATTGGCTGGTAGGATAGGGGAGTAAGGGGCAGAATATTAAACAATCGTCACTGTGAGTTCCCAAGGGAATTTGGAGACATCTGAGATGCCCAAGTTACTAGGAGGGTATGGCGTTGAGTAAAAGAATGACGAGCTGTCGCCTGGTAACTGGAAATAAGGGAATGCTTACTGACTCTTTTTTTTTCTGTTTAGCTCGATCATAAAGCACCGAGGAAGAAGAAGCTGAGACCGATGCGTGTGGTTCTTTGTTTTCTTTTCTTTTCTGTGTAATTAGCTTAGTTGTTTTACTACTAGTTTTAGTTTGTTAGGTTTAGTTACTGAAATTGAGCATAGCTCAGCCGGTTAAAGCGTTTATGAGGTATACGGGAGTCTCAGGTTCGAACCTCAGCGGGAGCGTCCTTGCTCCTTTTCTATTTTTTTTATAACTATTACACACTTATTATAATATGTGGACTATGTACTATATCATTTTATATTTATTTGCTTATTGTTACAGGGTTATGCGACGTTATCATTTCATTACAACGTTACGATATCGTAACGTTACATATTTGTAGTTTCCGTATTTGTACATACACATGTATAACATATACTAGATTTAATTGTTCGTATTATGAAACGTGTTATGATTTTATACGTTATTTTAGGGGTATTTCAGCTTACCCCCCTTAAAAGAGACTTCGTCCCGAATCTTACATCCTTAACTTATATTTTCCACTTCTGGTAATCTTAGGATCCATTCCCGCATTCATTCACGATACACAAAGGCTTAAGTTCGTGAATAAAATTCTCAGTGCTTCTAAGCACCATGCCACATCAGTGGCTTCATACAAGTTTTCATAGCAGACCAGGAAGCTAGCAATGAGTATAACATGTTAAAGTGCCAGCCAAGACACACAATATTCATTCATACAGAGCATACATATACGTACATAACATTTCCACAGATATACGAACGCAGTTCACACACATAGCATCCAAACATAGCACATCATACGAGCAACAACATAGTAAAACGAAACACGCCTACCCCCTTAAAAATGGATTACGCCCACGTAATCCTTTTTATACCATCCTAGAGCCTTGTTCAAGATGTTTTAACTCTCATTGAGCATTCTAGTTCTATGTATTGTAGCTTACAATATGCTCTCATCATAGGCCTTGATCATGTTAAGGGTCTTGTCTTTGTATCCAAAAGGCTCCTATCGGTAGTCGTACTGATCTGGAAACGGATTCGGGTTTAGTCTCCCTAGGTCTAAGGTATTGGCCGACAGGTCACTTGTTACTCAACTGGAAGATGTGCGATATGGTCCACCAGCTTCTGCTGCGCGACTCTGATTACCTTCGGGTTTAGCTTTCCTTACTAAGTCTTTCAAGGTAGTGGATGGTTTAATTGTTTCTTTCTTCGCCTAGTCTCTTGGCTAACATGGGGTAATTTAATTTGTACACGGTCTCTGTGGATTGTATTCTGTCCATTCAGTTCCTTTGGAGACGGGATATTCATGCTTTTGGTGCGCTTTTTAAGCGTCTAGATTTTTGTTTCTGGCTGCCCCTTTTGGGTTAATGATTAGTTCTTGTTATTTGAATGTTATCGACGTGTCACTGTTACCATGATTGGTTTAGTTTTTACTACCGCTCATACTTATGTTTAGTTTTTACAACCCGTTAGACGTCTTTCGTCTCTAAGTATCTTTATTATCCAGCCCAATTATGGCTTTGATCCTGTTGGTTGACTTCGATTGGTTTCAGTCAAAAGGTTACTAAATTATATATGTTAGAAGTTTCTGTGGTTAGCCTCTAAATTTCGAATCATGTATCATGTATTCTACCCGTTTGTATTATCTACATCGACATCGCATCCTTCGTATTTTGTAGTTCATGTGTTCACTTGTAGGAGGTTTCGGAGTTATCCAACCCTTACGTGGTCAGCGTAAGTGTTGGACTATCCTTCCACCCCAATTTGTGCTCAGTATCACTTGACCTGACAGGGTTAAGTTCAACCTCGCACGTCCAACAAACAATCATTATATTAATTTTTTTTTCCAACTATGTATATATCTAAACGTGTACATATATACATTACCTCATTTTGTATCATAACATGTATACTTATGTGTTATAAGTTCCAAGGTCGTATTTGAATTATACTACCATTTTGTCTTAAATATGCACATAAGGTTGTTTCCATTAATTAAATGGTATATTGGTACATACATTAGTACCCTTCTTATATTATCATTCCTTTTCATTCCAAGTTCTCATATAGGGAGATGTAGTATGGATATAGTGATCCATCCGCACCGTATTTATAGATATGGATATAGGTGATCCATCCGCACCGTATTCATAGATATAGTATGGATATAGGTGATCCATCCGCACCGTATTTATAGATATAGTATGGATATAGGTGATCCATCCGCACCGTGTTCATAGATATAGTATGGATATAGGTGATCCATCCGCACCGTATTCATAGATATAGTATGGATATAGGTGATCCATCCGCACCGTATTCATAGATATAGTATGGATATAGGTGATCCATCCGCACCGTGTTCATAGATATAGTATGGAATCCATCCGCACCGTATTCATAGATATAGTATGGATATAGGTGATCCATCCGCACCGTATTCATAGATATAGTATGGATATAGGTGATCCATCTGCACGTATTCATAGATATAGTATGGATATAGGTGATCCATCCGCACCGTAATCATAGATATAGTATGGATATAGGTGATCCATCCGCACCGTATTCATATCTCCCCATATGATTAGGTTCTCTTAACCTACTTATATCTTCATCCAAGATTTATATTCGGTAGTTGCCTCCTTTTTTTTTTGTCATGGTTGTTATACTAATTAGGAGAAATTAAATTACACGGTATTGTAAAATTGAATTTGAATCATAAGGTTGGAAATTGCTTGGTGAAGTAATATTAACCTTGACAAAAATTTGAAGTAAGAAGATGTATATATATACACTTCCACATATACAGTTGGTATAAACTTTTTTTTTTTTTAGTGGACATAATACGTGTATAAGTAAGACTATTCACATAAAACAAATGTGATAGTAATGAATAAATGAGCTTACAAAATAATAAGTATAATGAATAAACTTTAAAAGTTTATTATGGAATTATACAAATGTTACATGATATCAAGATAGGGATCTCAATATAAGTTTGTATAATATATTGCAAGCTAGTGAGAATAGTCGCCTTACATAAAATAATGAAATGTAACATCAAATAAAGGGAGTTTTATAAGTTATATATATTGTACGTGCATAAAGGCGTGACTAATATTTTAGGAAAGTACGTATAAAATATGTTGAGAACTATACCATATTAAATGATGGGTGTTATAGTGAATAGAGTTGATAAACTGTAAATTATACAATCAATGGTAGCATTTTGCAAAGTACATGCATTATTTAATACCGTGTATTATGATGAATGTCGTAAGCTAAAGTACTTGGGTAAACTAGTCAAGTCAACATGCTGGACTAAGTCAACAAATTGACCAAGAGGTCAGGTTGACCAACTTATACCTTGAATGAGAGTTTAAGAAATAATACTGTCACAATACATGAAACCATATATATTATATGATTAAATCCAATAGAATTGCATATATATAAGCATATATGTGTAAAACCAAGAATATAAGTATATATATATAAATTCATACGATATGGTTTTACTATCATGAAATGGTAATTGACAGGTGTTATGACATTAGTGTAAAGATATATATACTACAAGTCATACAGTGTAATTTAAAGTATGGTTTTATTAAAATGAATAACGTGGTATGTGATATATGGTATAATACCAAATGGTTAAGTAGTACTATCATATAACGTCAGTGCTTGAGCATTGAATGTTATGCGAAGTAACGTTGCAGGTGTGGTCACTTCTTTCATCACCATAGTTAATGGTATACATATGATCCAAAGGGTTTATCTTTTTATAACATTGAATTTCCACAGTTACCGTTGTATTGCTTGCGGTTGTTTTTAATAGTTCCTCTTTCGGAACTTGTTCCTCCATGATCGGAACTTAATTCTCTATGGCCCACAACTCCTTTTATTTGGTCTCCTTGAACACAATTTTGATAGATGTTTGAACATAGTGGCGGGTTCATTGCCATTTTTCTTATCTGTTTGCGTTGTGTTGGGGTAGGGAATCAATTGAATTCCGTAATATTATACTTTGTGGGGTAAAATTTGTGCCATGCTTTATTAAGCATCATAGATTGTACCAACCTTATGGTGTAATTTCATCTCGCACTATCCTCTCATTTCATGGTTTTACGAGGGGTTTACTAAGATTAATCTCTCAGGTGTATGAATTGAAGAATTTATCTCAATCCCAACCTTGGCTTATTTAATTTCTTACGTAAGCTTTATTTATTTTCTAAATTTTAGGGTGTTTCGGCCCTCTTCGCTTGTAAGGTAGGGTTCTGTCGATTGCTAAGCATGTCGACCCAAGTTGCCTCAAAAAACTGGTCCCTCAATGAGTGTTATTATACTTTATTTTCTTTTTTCTTTTTTTTTGTGGTATTAATAACCTTCTAGATTTCATGCATGGTCATACAACTTGGCACACAAAGATTTGGTCATGCTTTGCAGTCATTTGAGGTTTTAGGTTTTACCTGCAGCTGAAGGGGTGTCCGGTCCTTCGGTGCGATCCATGATGTTTAAGGCCACCTCCCCTGGCCTCGGAGTAGGTGCCTTCTGGGGATCTCGGGATCCCGCTCCCCTGTCACCCTTCACACCATAACCGGGCTTATAGCTCTCGCTCTCGGGATTCGCGTAGCACTCAAAGGCCCTGTGCCCGCGCTTCCGGCAGTAGAAGCACTTTACCGGTTCGCCCTGGCAATCAACCCCGGGGTGGTTCTTCGTGCATCGTCTACATTTAAATCGGCGCTCGGTCTTTTTGCTTGGGCCGGCTCCAGACCCTGAATATTGGATTTGGTTAGTCAACAATTGTCAGGACAACTGTAACGGTACTTAAGCATTAGCGTTTGGTTCATTTACCCTTGGATGGGTAGGAGCGTAGCGGCTTAGCCGCAATAGCCGGGTGGCCTAGCTGAAATGTCTCTGTGGGCTTGCTCCCATGGTATTTCACTCGCCTCTTGCTCGGGTAGTACTTCTTCTTGCCCGCACTCTCTCCGTTTACGGCCCTCTGAGTCACCACCTTTCGCCTCTCTCTTCTGGGCGGATTCCTCGTCCCGCATCTGGACGGTGATCTCGACCTGGAACGCTGCATGGTAGTAGTCCCGGGTCGTGGCGTCGCGGTCTCGTCGTTGTCCTCGTCGCTCGGCCATCTAAGAATGACATTGTTAGTTTAGTACATACACAAGAATCTTACTGCAAGTTGTTATCGCCCTTGCTGGCGGTTTAAATTGGTAACATCGTGCCTCACATAACTAACCCTTAACCCCGTTTCCCAAATTTAGGTTTTCCTATTCCCGGTACTTCTCTGTTCCAGTCATCAGAGCGCAACTACGCTCTGATACCACTTTCTGTAACACCCCCGAATCACGACCAACGATAATACGACGCGCCTAAGTTAGCAGGAGAAGTCTACGCAGCGGTTCGTACTCTATTCGGGTGCTACAGACGCCAACCACCCACGTGGTTGACAGTCCTCATTACCAACTCCAAGTTACGGTCTGTATGACTGGAAGTCCAACTTAACGAAATCCAAATACAATATAAAGTACAACTCAAGTACCGAGCATCTACAGTTTAGTTAACAACTTAAACACATAACTCATACATAAGAAAGCATACTACTTAAGTCTTGCCATGTGGACTACCCCTATGATAGTCACCCTTGCCTACTCTCCGTTATCGTCTGGCACAAGACCTGAAAAAAATTGGGTGTAAAGGACTCAGCAAACTACGCTGAGTATGAACGTGTGAAGCCCGCATGTTACCGGGCCACACGACTAATTGGTCGAATATTATTAAGTCCATTTTACATGCTATGATAAAGCAGTAAAGCACACATCAGTACATCATGATATCATACACACTCATCGGTAGCATAGCAATATCAGCAAGCAACCAAGCCCATCTTGCAAGTAGCACAGCAATATCAATAAGCAACCAAGCACAACTTGCCAGTAGCATAACAATGTCAAACACGCAGTCCATCATAATAAGCTGCTAGTGTAGCAACAACAGTCAAGTAATTATAGGACGTGTGCGTAGGTACATTATACCGTCAATCCTCGCTATGGGATCATTCAAGAGATTGCGTATTGTTATCTTGTTCTCATTACATATGTTTTCCTTTCTTCTCTTGCACCGAGTCCGGGGAATGTAGGTTAGATCCCGAGACTTTATAATATAGGTGCTATTCATTCCTTGTTACTTAAATGATCACATTTGTGAATTTTCTTATTTGCTTGGTTTCGTTACACATGTTTTCCTCTATTCTCTGGCACCGAGTCAGGGGATATAGATTAGATCCCGAGGCTTTATTATGTAGGTGCTAATCATTCCTTGTTTCTTTAAGGGTTACTTGTGAATTCTTTTATCACCGCACGTTGGAGGACGTCTCCTCCATAGCTAGTCCCCCATTCCCGACACCCAGGGTCAAGGAAGCGGAAGTCACCTCTAGACTCCAGGATAAGCTTCACCAATTTGTCACTCCCCCATTCCCGACACCCAGGGTCAAGGAAGCGGAAGTCACCTCTGGACTCCGGGATGTGCTTCACCAACTTGTCACTCCCCCATTCCCGACACCCAGGGTCAAGGAAGCGGAAGTCACCTCTGGACTCCGGGATGTGCTTCACCAAAATATATTCCATCATAGAGTCGAAGGATCTGATGCAGATACCAACTCCCGATCATCCATACCGCGCGGCCCGAGCTGTCTTCCCGGGTTATTCTCATGTTTCACAGTTGATACTTTTCGTTTCATTATCATTATAATCTCGACACCATAGTGGGTGTCATTAGCGGTCCTCTAAAGTTAGAGAGGATTCGTCTCTTTGTATAGTTCTTTTGTTTGTCTACGTGGTTCGTCATGTCTCACCCAAGGAGACTTGCTCTTCATTATGATTAATGAATAGACACCATAGTGGGTGTCATGGTAGTCCTCAATGGATTAGAGAGGAGTTCCCCTTATTGAGTTTTCTTTGTTTTCATAGTTTGTAGTAGTTCGTCTCAAGTTCCATAAACGAGAAAGGGACTAAACTACTGTGTGCGCGCAAGTAAAATGCCACAAGGATATATATAACACGCATAAAAGCAAGCCACAAGAAGCAATCCAATTTTCATGCTTTTAGTCTTAGAGTCATTGTCACACAAAGCACACAGCACACAAAGCAAACAAGCCGTGTAACACGGCAACATACGAACCACACATGTCCATACCTTATTCGAAAGCACGAGTTGTCTTCTTACACTCGAAGTCGGTCGGAGTTCGTACGGCCCTAGTGTTAAGTAGAACAATGTGTCAGTTTATCATTTCATGTGATGACACTTTATATCGGGTGTTATTCCCAGGTGTGTAGTCAAATGCTTAGCTTACATTAACCTTTAGAACTTCCCATGTATTAATTCTAGGCCCTTTCTTACTCCTAGGACATTCACATCTTTATTTTACCCGTTAACTAAGTCCTTTTCCTTAGTTAATGTTTTAAAGCGTCTAAGCGCTAGTAAGCGTAGTAGTAATGTAACAAGTTTACATAAAATAGATGTAACTTGTCTAATGTGTATTCCCTCCTTAGATAAATAAGTGGCAATGTGTTAACCTTAGTATCATTATAATATAGAACATAACATACCCTTATACCCCATCTATACTTACGTCCCAAATTAAGTTATAAAGCTGCAACATAGTTACGGTGTCTTCTCTCACTTAACCTCTTTAGTTCAATTGACGTTTAATCTTCTCAGAACAGTTCCCTAACTTAGCTGCAGCTAATAGCTATGGTTTGAGTTTATTTTTAAACCATCACCACCCTCTTAGCACTTGGGAGGTTAAGCTTACTGAAAAATAAAATAAAGAAGGCTGAAACATTAACCCCTCATGTTCCATCTCCACGGTTCTTCCAGCTCATTGGTTTGTCTCAATTTCCTCCCAGAGTTCTTCACAGACTTACCTAGGTGTATTAACTGGTTTTGGGTTTATTAACACGCTAGCACCCTTTAAATGCTACTAACAGCTCTGTTATACAGACGCTCAACAGGGACTACAAAACAAGACTTGAAACTGATACATTATCTTGTATCTCTTTTCCTTGTCACCAATCTGACTTAGCACCTCCTCCAAACTGTTTAGCTTCTTAGATAAGAATCTCAATATGAGTTTACCCCCAACTTAAGACTACACAATATAGCTAATGCCACTGAAAACTTATTGTACAGAAACTGCATTGCTGCAGTAAACAGAAGACACAAACTGATACAACTTATCTTTTCTCTTTTCTTTGTCCATGCATTTGACTTTCAATTCTCCTAATTGTTTAGCTCCCTAGTTAAAGGTCTTAATATATTTTTTTAAACTCTAGTCTAGCCCAACACAACCAAGACAACATCTCTCCAACTCCTTTACAAGAATCTGCAGTCAGAAACCGAAACAGAAACTGATATGTTTAGTTTTGTTTTGTTTTTCTGTTGCTCTCTTCCTGTTAGTTCTGTGACAGATTCCTATTCTTCCAGAGTCTTTACCCACTTGGTTTACATAGTTTAATATAGTTTCAACTTTAAGACACCCAAGGCATTAAGCTAAAGCTACAGAACCTGTTTACACACATCTGTAACTAGAAATCAGTAATCAGAACAAAGCTGCAGAAATCGAAAACTAAACTGTCATCTTCTCCTCTTATCTCCTGCTTTTGTTTATTCCATAACTTGGCCTCTAGTTTTTCCCTATATTTTCTAATACTTAGCTTAGTGTTAATCAGGGTTTTAAATTCTCAGGACTAACCCACAGAAACGAAACACACCTCTGGGAGATGATTTGCACAAGGTCTGAAATTATAAAACTGATACATGTTTCTCTTCTGTCTATTAATCTGATTTTTAATTTCTCCCAATTACTATATTTCCTTAAGTGTGTTAGGTGTGTTTAGGTTCGTTGACCTCTCAATACCTCCTTATAACTTCTCTGTAACAGGTTTTACAGAAGCTCAACGTTTCAAGGAAACTGAAACTTCGAAATCAGATATTCCTCTCTTATAACTCTTTTCTTTGCTTGTGAATTGACTTTCATTTAGGTTATCAATCTGTCTTCCTGTTTCTCTCAAGTGTTTACACTCTTAGCTAAGTCACTTAACAAGATTTTAAATTCATTCTTAATCCATTAACACACCTATATAACTCCTGTACTGAATTACACAGAAGTAACCTGCTAATGGGAATCTGAAAACTCAATTGGTGTGTATCTCTTTTCCACTCCTTCTGTTAGATTATTAACTGATTTCTGTTACTCCAATGAACATGCCTAGCTCGTAGAGTATTTTAGCAATGTTTTATATCCCATATAAAGTCACTTCAACCCCTTTAACTCCTTTGAAGATGGGGTTATACAGAGAACAACTTTCAGAAAACCATAAAACTGAAGTAACCCAAATCTGATATTCTTCCTCCTATTCTCTTCGGTTATTCTTCTGACTGTCTTTCAATCTATCCTTAACTACTGACTCAGTTAATCAAGTGTTTTATCATAGTTTCACACTCAAGATCAACCCAACCCAACACTACTAACTCCTCTTAATTTCAGTTATACAGAAAATAGACAAAATGTAAAAACTGAAGCATGAACTGCTATTATATCTGTTACTTACTTCTGTTTGTTCTCAATTTAGATTTCTAACTTTGCCCAGGTTAGTTAAGGGTTCAATAAAGATTCTAACTGAAGGTAACCCACCACCACTGGTTTTACGTTAGTGATATGACTCAACACTGAGATTGGACAGAATTAAAAGTACTAAAATCTGTAGTTGCTATCGGGTTTTTTTTCCTTGCTGTTCTGTTGATTTGATCTCTAACTTCCCCCCATCACTTACCCACTTGGTTTAGTATCTTATCAGTAGTTTTAAACTTAAACAGACCCAAGATCTCATGGGTAACACCTCTGAATATTCTTTTCAGAAAACAAAACTTGTAAAACTGAGACGCTAGACTGCTGTTTCCTCTATTTTTATTTATGTTCTTTGTTCACGGTTTGCTTCTCCCTTCTTCCCAAGTTGTGTTTTACTCTCATTAATAACACCACACCCACTTCATTATTCAGACTTAGACTGGCAAATCGATAGCACTCGAATCCTGGAATGAAACTGAAACACTGCAACATAATTGAACTGAATGAAACAGAACCCATGGACTGTTACACTTCTTTTCTGTTACTTGTCTTTCTATTTTTCCCACGGTGCCTACAGGTTTGCTTAAGAGCATTAGAAGGCTTTAGACTTATTAACTACTCAACACAGTTTTCCATAGTCCCTTCTACTGAAGCAGATTTACGCGGAACTCAAATAACCCAGATACTGAAGTTATGAAGACTGATACTTTTTCTTCCCCTTTCTATGGTTTCCTTTCTGCTCACGTTCCAAGTTCTGGTTTTCCTCAGGTATTTATAGATTAGTTGGGTGTATTAGTTTTCGTGTAGATTTAACATCTACCAATAAATAAAGTCCCAATAACCCTCCTAGGCCTTTAGTATACAGAAAAAAAAACAATGCTTCTGAATTAAAACTGCTTAATAGATGGAACTTGACAGTTTTTTTTATCAGGGCATCAGTTTAGAAATAACTCACCCCTGTGATGGCTGAGTTGATTTCCCCTTGTTGATCTTTGACACACTACGAGGTTTCCTTCCCTTTGGTGACTTGACAATAGCTGAGAAAGATTCCTCAAAGATCAGGCCTGATAAAGAAAAGGATGTAACAGGTTGTGGAACTTGATAGGGAGTTTACCTGTTAGTGGGTGTGTTTTTCTTTTAAAACAGAAACGAGCTTGTCGTGAGTGGGATCGTGATGCACTCTTCACAGTTTACATTCCCAGACGTAGTTAAACAGAGATGGAGAAGGAGATGAGTTAGACATTAAAGAATCTCAGACCCGAAACAGAAGGGGAAGGAAAACTGAAACGATTTCTGAGGCCTCACCTTGACTGATGTTCAAACGTTTACTCGCAAGTGTTCCTGGCTAAGTCTTGGTGCATTCATAGAAGAAATACCCAGGGGAGTAGCTGCATGACAATGGGGCAGGATTTAGAAGCCATGAATCAGTATTTTTTGAACAGAAACATCGAAACCAGAATGATCCAGGGGTGAGTTTCTTTTTCCGATCAGAGCAGAAGGGATCTGTTGAAACAGAAGAACGGTCTTGAGTTTTGGCTTACCTTCACTCCCTAGCAACGCAACAGTAAGGTTCTGGGCTTGCTGCTGTCGTGGGTATGCCAATGAGGAAGAGAGTGACTGAGGTAAGGGCATAAATCAGAAGACAGAGGTGGGAAGAGATGGCATGCAGAGAAAAAAATAACTAAGCTGTTAGTGGTGAGAGTTTCAAAGGGGAAGGGAATTTTGTGAAAGTTTGGTGTTCAACTCTGAGGCATGGGAGTTTGAAACAGGGACAAATTCTGAGGCGCATGCAAGTATGCTTGTACAAACTTTGATGGAGGAAATGCCAATCCGTTGTCATTTTCTTTTGTCCGATCAGTAATAGTGTCGAGGGGGAAGACATGGGCTGTCGTGGGCAATGGGAAAAAGGAGGAAGAGTTTGATAATACAGAGGCCTGTTTGTTTATTTCCTCTTGTTTTTTTTTGTTACCATAGCAACTTCAATATTAGTTTTAAATCGTTGGCATTAGTTACTGAGATCGAGCATAGCTCAACCGGTTAAAGCATTCACTAGGCACACGAGAGGTATGGGGTTCGAACCTCAGCGGGAGCGTTTCTACTCTTTTTTTTTGTATAAGTTTAAAAGCTTATTTATAAGTATGAGCGACTATATAATACGTCACGTTTATAATTCCTTACGCGACTACTTTATTTTGTGACGTTATTAGTCATATGTATGTATGTATGTATATATAAAAATATACACCCCTTTTATTTTGTCGCGTTTTAGTCATATATATATATAACGATGCGACGTTACTATTTATTATGTACGACATTATAGTATGATAACGTTTCGTATATGTATTTTTTTTATAAACGTACATGTATAAGTACGTGACCGACATAGTATATAACGTTGCCATGTTTTCGGGCATGTATATATGCCCGCGCTAAATTTAATTTGTCATACGTTATCATATGTTCGAGTTATAAAACGCGTTTAATATTTAGGGATTATACATTTATACAGAAACCACACTCTTATAAAAAGATCCGAAACCGAATATGTGTTTCTTTCTTATACCTCCCTTTAGTTAGTAGTTACTGACTTCCAATCTTCCAATTGGGCGCACCCACTTAATTCATTCTTTTTAACCATGTCTTGGGTTCATTTCTAAACCACTACAATACTCTTAGCATTCCTGTAACCTCTTATACAGTAGCTGCAACTGCAGAAATCTGAAAACACACCCTTGGTGTGTAAATTTATTTAGCCTCACTGTTGTTGTATTATACTGATGTTTAGTCCCCAGACTGTTTCATCCGCCTAGTTAAATTTATTAGCTATGGTTTGAGTACTTTATTAAACCAGTTCAATGCTGATAAACCTCTGAATACCAGTTACACAGGACAATCCAGTGTTGCAAAATCTGAACACCCCGATTTAACCAACCAATAGTCCGAACGATGCGCCAACGATGACCTAGCAAGACTAAGCAGCGGATTCAGTCTTCTACTCGGGTGTCACAGACGCCAACCACCCACGTGGTTGACACAACAACATCAATACCAAGCTGCGGTCCGAATGACTGGAATTAAACCACAATCAAATCCAAGTACAATAGAAATTACAAACCAGGTACCGGGGAAACTACAACATAAGTTCTTAGTTCAACATCATAATCCGAAAGTCAACTAGGGTTTAATAATACAAAGTCATAACCCATACATTAGCAACATACTACTAAAAAGTCTTGCCCGTACAGACTACCCCTATGGTAGTCACCCGTGCCTACTCTCCGTCTGCCTCTCGATTCATACCTGTAAAATAAAGGACTCAGCAAAACTATGCCGAGTATGAACGTGTGAAGCCCGCATGTTACCGGGCCACACGACTACTTGGTCGAATATTATTAAGTCATATTACATGCTATAACAAAGCAGGAAAGCATACCACAACACATCATAATATCATACACACTGCAAGGTAGCAAAGCATTAGAAACAAGCAACCAAGCACAACAAGTTGCTAGTATAGCGACAGTAATCATGTAACTAATCAAACGTGTGCATAGGTATATTATACCAACGATCCTCACTAGGGGATCATTTGAGCGTTGTGTGTTTTCATTCCTTTTACTCTTGTTTTCATAGTGTGCCTTCTCTTTCTCTCCTCTTGCACCAGGTCTGGGGATGTAGTTAGGTCCCGTGACCATATCTTGTAGATGCCAATCTTTCCTTGATTAGTTAAGGTTTATTTGTGAGTTCTCTTATCACCACGTATTGAAGAGCGTCTCCTCCATAGCCAATCCTCCATTTCCGGCGTCATGCGTCAAGAACGTGGGGTCACTTCAATACCCCTGTTTGGGTTCCTTCAGCTGGTATTTTACTATTCCTTATTAATGTTATAAGTTCGACACCATAGTGGGTGTCGTTAGAAGTCCTCTATCATTTAAGAGGAGTGTTCCTTATATATAGTTTCTTGTTTGTTCACGTAATTCGTTGTGTTTCATCTCAAGGTTTCATCGTGAGAAGGAACTATACTACTGTGTGTGCGCAAGTAATATGCAGCAATGATATATGTAACAAGCATATAAACAAGTCATAGCAAGCAATCCAATTTCATGCTAGTCTTAAGGTCATTGTCAAACAAGGCACGCAGCACACAAGCCGTGTAGCACGGCAACATACGAACCACACATGTCCATACCTTTTTCGCTAGTTCAAGTCGTCTCACACTCGGAGTTCCGGTCGGAGCACGCTACGATCCTAGAGTTAATTAAAGCAATATGTCAGCTCATTATTTTATGTGACGACACTTTATATCGTATGTTATTCCTTAGGTATGTTGTTACACGCTTAGTTAGATTGACTCTTAGAATTCCACATGCATTAACCCTAGGCTTAACTTACTCCTAGGATATTTCATATCTTTATTTACATGTTAATCAAGCCCTTTTTTCCTTAGTTAATGTCTTAGGGCGTTTTAAGAGATAATTATGTAACAAGTTTGTGTAACGTAGATATGACTTATCTAATGTGTATTCCTTCCTTAGGTAAATAGGTGAGTAGTATTTTAACACTTGTATAATGGTATTATAGATCCTAGAATACCCTTAGAACTCATTTATACAGAAATACAAAAGTTTCAAAATCTGAAACGCGAGCCCTTTGTAATATCTTAACTAACTTCGTTTTTAAGGTAGTAATTGATGTACAACTTTCCCCACATGTTTTGGTATCCTAGTTATGTTCATTAGCTATTATTTGAATTCATTATTTAGTTAGAATCACCCTTATAACACCTTAGCAACACAGTTTTACAGAAACCATACTACCAAAACTGAAACACAAAATCTGTTACATTCGACTCCATGTCTAAGTTCATAACTGGTTTATTTTTGTTTCCCCCTAACTTAAAGTCACTTAGGTTTGTGTGTTACTAGGTATTAGACCCAAGGCTAATCCAGAATACACCGACCACAGCTTGGAAGTTCACTTGACAGAGAACCGATACAAAAAGGAAAACAGAAACTCTAAAAATGAAAACCCATGAGACCAATGTCCTCTCCTTGCTTCTTTTCTGTTTGAATGTTATTTCTTTCCTTCAAATCCCTCCCCTATGTGCTCCTTACCCAGTTACATGTTAAACCTCCTCTTTAGACATAAAACTATTACAATAATGCTTAGTAACTTTCTGTACAGAAACTGAAAAAAACTGTAACTGAAAATTGGAACTGATTCTTTTCTGGTCTTTCTTTTCTGTTTCGAATTGTTTCCTATTTCCTCCTAAGTACCTGTACTTAATTAGTGAGTTAATAAGTTTTTAGAGCTCAAGGTTAATCCTAAAACCACAAGGACAACCCCTATGAATATCATTGTACAGACCTAACAAACTGACACTGAAACAGAAAAACAAAACTGTGACTTAAACCGGCAGACTGTTGTTTCTCTTTATTTTCTTTTCTGTTTGTCCTAGTTACCCGATTCTTAAATCCTCAAACTACCTGCCAACTTAATTTACCTCTTTTGACAACCTTTCTAACCTATACCCAAGACACCACAACTCTTCTAATATCTTAGTGAATCTGTTATAGAAAACTGAAATTGACCACCACCTGAAACTGAGCTCGACACCACAATTAATTTTATCATCTTGGTTTCTTTTTAAGTTTTCAGATAACCCAAGGCAATCAGGTCTGCACACCTAAGACCTCTTTACACACGGTCTGTAAATTGGGAAGAATGGAATACAGGTAATGCAAACGGTAGTTATTACTAGACTACAGAAACTGATAACCTGATGTGAACTTTCTGTTAGAGCTGGTTTCTGTCACCTCAATCGCCTTTCTGTTTTTCCTACACCGACCTACAACCTCCTCCAGCTAACTTACATACTTAGCTAAGACTGTTTACAAGACTCTAGTTTCGTTTCCAACTCAAGGAGCAAGACACACCCTCTGAGAACAAATCTACACAGAAACTGCATGTAAGATCTGTTGTAGTTTCTTATTGATTCTTTTCTGTTATAGTTTCCCATCTGTTACAGATTATGTTTATTCTTCTTTTTTTCTGTCATGGTCCTTCAATTACTATCCTGTCCCAAATGGGAGTATTGGGTAGCATTTAATATCATTGCCCATCCATTACACCCCTTTCAACCACTCTGCAGAGGGTTATACCGAAACCAGACTTTCAGAAATTTTAGGAACTGACACTTTCACATTCTGATATTTTACTCTCATTTCAGTCTGTTTGTTTACAGTCTGTGTCTCAAATTTGTTTTCTGTTTTCACACCTTGCCCACTCATTTAATTAGGTATTTCAGTTAAGCTTTTAAACCCTAAATAACCCACGTGACATTCAGCATTGAGAAGCTGATATACAGGAACACAAATTCAGGACTGAGAAACTGAAACCTAAACTGATCTGATTGTAACAGACCATGGACTGTCACATTTCCTATCTGTTACTTGTCTCTCTCTCTTTCCCACGGTGCTTAAATATTTACTTAAATGGGTTAGGGTGCTTTAGACTCAATAACCACTCAAATACAACCTGCTAAAGTCTTCTGTAGCAGAATCATACAGACCTATGTCCTCAGTAGCAACTGTAGGTTGGAATGCAAAACTGATTTTTTTTTTTTTCTTCTACTGTTATTTTGCTCCGGTTACCTAATCTGCTCTTTGGGTCTTCCTCACTGCTTCAATTACCTTCTCGCGTGTCTTATTACAGTTCTAGTACTAGGACAACCCAAGACCCTAAGTGGAAGCTACAGAAAACCACCTTTACTGAAAAACTGAAAACCGATACTCTCTTCTGTTTCAGTTCTGGTTTGCTCACCCCCCCCCCCTTGTGTTTCTTTGTTTTCTTTCCTAGCTTCTTCGTTAAATGTCTTGATACAGTTTCCTTTTTTTTCAATCACTAAGACCACCCAAGACAATATAGTGTAGTAGTGATTCCTCACACAATCTGAAACACTAAGAACTAGACAACTGATAGAATGCAAGACTGGAACAGAAACTGCCACGGTTTTTTTTTCTTCTTCTTCTGTCATTGCTTTTCTTCTGTTATTTTAGTTTGGATTCTGGTTTCCCAAGTGTAAATAGATTAATTAGGTGGGTTATGTGGGTGGGTGTTTGCTCAAGACTTGAGATCTTAACAGAAACCACGATGGTGTTAATTTACTGAAACTTCATGCATGCAGTTCAACTGATAACAGAGACATGAACTGTTAGCAGAGAGTAGTTTTCTTCCATTTTCTTTTTGAACCTTAGTTGCTTAGCTAGTTGTATTAACATGACCCTATCCTCAACGTAACTCACAACATGCATGGACTATGCCCCTGAGGAACTGATATGCAGAAACAGAAAGTTACAGAGTTTGGGAGTAGTTATCAGCTAGACAGAATTCTATCCACACCAGTTAGCTTAGTTTTTTTGTAGAGTTATCAAACACGGATCGAGTTGGAGTTTAGGAATTCTACCTTGAGTGTTAAAGCTTGTTTGACCCTAAGTTGGCCCTTGGCGCACCCTGGTATTGTCCTTCAGCTGGACAAAAACCCAACGTCACATTCAGTTGTTATTGGATTTAGCTTTGTGAACCAGTGTTGATAGATACAGATTGTGTTTTCTTTTAGCAGTGCTCTCTTACCTTGATCAGGGATTAGTGGCTGGGGATCTTGGCTCTCAGAATGATCTCACCGAGGCAGTTTAACACACTAGCATGGAGAAAAACAGAGGGAGGTATTACTAGTTACCACTTCTAGTTACTGGAATGGGCAAAACAGGAGGTTGTAACAAGAACAGAACTCCCTCTCTTCTTACCTTGTCGAGTTACCAGGGTTGTTCTGATGCGCAGGGCTTGAACACCAACCGGGAAAGGCAGGGAGTAGACAGGCCTGAGCTACTGATTCAAAGATGAGGAGTTATGTGTCACAGTTAGACTTAGGATCAGGGAAGGAAGGAAATCAAGGAGGTAGGAAAAACAGTCACTAGGCTTTGGCTTACCTTCACGTAGGAGTAGCAAAGAATGTCCCGGTCTGCTGTTGGCGTGGGCATGCAGGCGAGGAGGAACATGACTGGGGTGGAATATTAATTGGCTGGTAGAGACAAGGGAGTAAGGGGCAGAATATTAAACAATCGTCACTGTGAGTTCCCAAGGGAATTTGGAGACATCCGAGATGCCCAAGTTACTAGGAGGGTATGGCGTTGAGTAAAAGAATGACGAGCTGTCGCCTGGTAACTGGAAATAAGGGAATGCTTACTGACTCTTTTTTTTTCTGTTTAGCTCGATCATACCGCACCGAGGAAGAAGAAGCTGAGACCGATACGTGTGGTTCTTTGTTTTCTTTTCTTTTCTGTGTAATTAGCTTAGTTGTTTTACTACTAGTTTTAGTTTGTTAGGTTTAGTTACTGAAATTGAGCATAGCTCAGCCGGTTAAAGCGTTTATGAGGTATACGGGAGGTCTCGGGTTCAAACCTCAGCGGGAGCGCCTTGCTCCTTTTCTATTTTTTTTGTATAACTATTACACACTTATTTATATTATGTAGGACTATGTACTATATATATTTTATGTATTATATATATGTTACTTATTGTTACATTTATTTGCTTATTGTTACAGGGTTATGCGACGTTATCATTTCATTACAACGTTACGATATCGTAACGTTACATATTTGTAGTTTCCGTATTCGTACATACACATGTATATACATATACTAGATTTAATTGTTCGTATTATGAAATGTGTTATGATTTAATACGTTAAATATTTAGGGGTATTTCACTTCACCTAGGCGTGTGACCGACACTACGAGTGTACAAAAACTAGGCGTGGGATGACCACACTCCGAAGGAGCTTGCGGGCCTGACAGACTAGTTATGAGTTAGTCGGGTAAGTGGTAACGTATCAATAAGATACCCCATGTATGTATACGAGTGGTGTAAGGAACACGGGAAGTAGTCGACTTTGTCTACGGTCAGTAGTGCAACTTCACACCAGAACAACTGACTACCACGAATGATCAAAGAGAAGAACCTAGTAAGATGACAGACCTAAGGATGTAGCGTTAAGAAGTGCGGGAAGCACAGAATATTAAGTATAGACATTGGATTTGTCTCCAGAATCACGAAGGAAACACATGGTAACTGGAATGAATACCCAGCGTAGACAATACAGTGAATGCTTGAAATGGACACGTCAATGTTTGATAATGGGATAGAATTCCTAGAACAATCACCACGGCTGTGGGAAAACATTATACCTCACTGAAGACAATATCAAACCCGGCCAACAATGTAAGAAAGAAGTATCAATGGTCTACCCAAGAACGGGAGACGTTATGACCCCAAAATAGGATAGTTCAAAATACATAACCGCAAGGCGGAGTAAGAAACTGAACATACCCATAAGTTCAAGCCAGATGTAATGGCGTAACTTAGTAACACCCAGGAGCAATCTGTGAAGGGTGTCTGATTCAACAACAGTTGAACGAAATATCATGATAGATGCACAAGAGCCAAAACGAATGCTCGACTAGAACCCCCGAAGGGATCCCACTAATAGGGGATACCCTAAGTTGCCAAAGGCATCAACTAATGTCGAGATACCAGAAAGGGCCTCCCATGGACAGAAGCATGATGCAACAACCGTATTAAGGAGCCCAGTATTACCTTCAAACTCTCTGATGATGTACGGAGAAGTTTAACTTGTATAAGCAGCCTGCAAAGAGCATGGCTCAAGGCAATGCGGCTTGTAAACCACGAATAATAAGAAGAATTACAAGAATGGCACCAGTAAGCAAAGAGATATTGCTTGATAATAAATGAATAGAGCGGAGAACGAACCACCAGTCATAGGAGTGGGGATACCCCTGGTTATTGTGAGGCCTATGGAGTGACAAGCGTGTGGAACCTCCAGATAAAGGCTATCATATGAAACCGCTAGGGCGGGTGGTGTAGAGAAACTTGGGTGTATAATTATTGCCAAGAAATAAGTTAGACAAAAAAGAAAGATTTCCAAGAACAGTATAAATAAGGAAGCTTAGTTAGCAATTGCCGAGAACCGACAGAGTAGTCGGGTTAAAAGCAAGCACAGTAAGTGTACAACGCGAACAATAGAGTAAGCAACGCGCAAGGAGCGCAGAGAATTAAAGAATAGTATATTTTGGAAGTAGCCAAGTGAATGGCGAGCCATAGTATAAATGGTGGTAATACATGAGCAGAAGCTAATGATAGTGGATGCCATGTAAATCATTGTTATATATAATGAATAAGAACACGGTGCACAGTAAGTGACCATTGTAAGAGTATAGTTACACAAATGTTATGTAGAATGAGCAGAAACATGAATCAAACTCAGTGGAGATGAAAAGCAAAGTGATGCTAGATAGGAAGGCAGCAAAGCTTGTAGCACATGCCTTGTGACGAAATATTTCACAGGAAAGGTAGTGCTCGTCCTTATTGCAATCGCATAAGGAACCGAGAGTTATCCCTGGAGGATCAGTCGATATTAAGCAATAAGTGTGGAGATAAGAACACCCGGTCGCTGACAACCAATCCATACTACATACGGAAGATTTGCAAACGTGCCAATGAACATGGCGCAAGCCTTTGTGTGAAAACCTAGAGACATAACCGTGCAGCCGTTGGCCAAAGACACACGAAGAACGTGGGCCCATAACCCACAGGTCCCAGGACCGATGCATAGTAAACGCAAGGTCGTATGAATAAAAGAATTTTTGTATAGAAACAGGTAAGCGAACGTAATTCAGAAGCCACTATTCATCAAGGAAGCACTACATACTAAGTAGTAGCTTGACCTCAACCGACAGTAAGTTGGAAAAAGTAAGTGAATAATCACGAAGGTATACAGTGGTATACGAAATAGATTTCCGGAGAACTGGATAGAAAATCTATAACTCATCGAATTCGCATACGGTAAAAGATACCACGCGATGATTGAGAAACCTTTATTCCCAAGATAAAAAAGGATAAAAAGAGAGTTGTGCAACACATTGATAATAACAAAAAGGGGCGAACCAAGCCCTAAGTTATCAGGTCGCGCTGCAGAAGCTAGTGGGCCGTAATTCAAAGGTTAAGTTAACCTAGAAACATGTGAGTAAATGGCTAAGCATACATGCCGTTTAAGCCTTAGAGGCTAGAACGAAACCCGGTTATGAGTTAAATACCCCAATGAATTTCATAGTGCAGGGACTAAACCATCATTATGGTTATGACCCTCCGACTGGAATATTGTACAATAACTGCATTGAAGTTAAACACTTCATGATGCCCGGGTTAGTGAACCAATGTTCAGTGATAACATATGGTCGATTACGCGGGCGTAATCCCTTTTAAGGGGGGTAGGGGGCGAAAAACAGCTTAGAGTATATTTTACGTATAGGTACGTAAACTATAATGTGCATAGCACAAAGGAAATTGTTTTGATGATTGGAACTTATTTACATATACATATGTACCCATTCATTGTGTAATTATGGTTATTGCGCACAAGAGATGCAAATAACACGTATATAATATTCAAGAAAAGAGGAATGGAGAAACTTCTGGGGAATGAGAATCCCTATAGTATAAGTCTATCGAGATTAGACATGAGATATGATGAGTATGAATTGGTATGAAACAGATGTGTAACCTAGTAGGATGAGTTCCCTAGGTGATTTTATTTGAGAATATTGATGGAGTGAGTTCCATCCTTTGGAGTTGTGTGACGTATGTTATAATTTACTAACAATTTTAGGAAATGAGGCCCATGAGTATTGAATGCTTAGGTAAAGTAAGCGAAGTAAATTGAGAATGACGGATGACTTAAGTTCTATGATTTAGAGATAAATTAAAATAGATTGTTTTATGAGTATGACAAGAAAGAGTAAAAGATAGAAAATGAAAATGACTGACTACTTGATTGTTTGAAACTGACGTGGGAGGTGGAACTTGATTTGCTAGCGATCAGGGAAACCGAACACAAATTGGGGTGGAAGGATAGCTCAACACCGATGCTGATCACATTGGGCTTGAGTTATTCTTGAAGCTCCCCATAAGTGGTCACAAGTAATCACGATTAAGTATAGAGGCAAGTAGCATAAAATGGAATTGGAGTTGTATGATGTTTTCTAAAAGAGTTTTCAAACGGAAATTGCAAAAAGAATTTTCCTTCGAGTATGAAGGTGAAAACCAGTTTTGAAACCGCTATCACCCGCCGATGGCTGCGGCCTTAAGTCTTGATGACCGGTAGAACGGTGGGCGTGTATTAGTTTTGAAACCATTGCACCGTACGTGCAGCGGTCCTAGGTGACCGTTTGGGGCGGTGGGAGTGTGTGATTTTTCCAAAGGTAGCGGGACGGGGAGAGTACCCTGAGTAATGTCCTGTGTTGAGAGAGTAACCAGAGTGCCTGAGGATATCTATATGTGCAACGTTTTGATCAGACCGAAGGGACCGTGGGCCAGAGAGTAAGTGCCCATTAGTCATGAAACGGATGTGGACTAGAGAGTGTCCAACGTGACTGGTACCTGAGGGACGGGCAGGGTATTACTCGATGTGGGGTACGATGACTGTAGTGCCTTCTTGTCTTCAGACCGACCCCATGGAGAGAATGCCAAAGAGTATTTTTGATTGCTATGCATGCTAATACATATTGTGTGGGATGTGTAGTATGAAATGAGACTGACTTGTGAGTCAGTAAGGTTATATTATTATGACCTTAGCATATGACATGCGTATGAGACTAACCATATTAGATTCACCCAACTTTGAGGGCAAAGTTCTTTAAGGGGGGTAGATTTTAATACCCCGGACTTAAAAATGGTGATTTAATTATTCTAATATGAATTTTAGAGGCTTATTAGTGCCTAAGGAATTTTGGTGAAGAAAATAAACCAAAAGAAAAGAGAAAACACGTAAAAAGCATAAAATGCAAAAATTATGAATTACGTAACCCTAGGAGGTGTGAGACCTCGACTAGGATCCTAGAAGGATTCTTAAGGCTTATTTAGGCCTAAATGATATACGGGAATAATTCCCGAAGAAAACGGATCCATAAAACGGATTAAAACGCTAATAAAGCTTTAGAGCACGTTTTTTAAGAAAACCCGAAAACGTGACTTTGAGTGGTCAAACAGACCTGTAAAAATTATGGTTGACTATATAACAATAAGAAAGTATCAATGGGAGCTTAAGAACCATTAAAAGTAAGGAAATGAGAAAAATCCAAAAAAACGGGCCATGTTAGTGAATAGTGCCAAACCGGGTAAATTAACGAGCGTTTTTTATAAAAGACGAAAAACGCTCCAGCTCATATGCATATGTGGGGGCCGTTTTTTAATATGTTAATCAGCCTCTCACACACTCTCACCTAGCTAGAAAAGAAAAGAAAAGAAAAGAAAAGTCAATAAAGTAAAAAGGTATTAAATTACCTTTCCTCTCTCCTTCCTCTCATTTCTCGTTTCTCTCTCCTTCCCTTTTCTTCTTTCTACTGTGAGCTTCCTTCTCCTCTCCCTCCCCATTCCAAGCGATTTGAGCAGCTCCAACAATCTCCAATGGCAGCCACCTTCCTTCCTCCACTTCTCCAAGCCACATAAATGCTCCAAATAAAAAACAAAACACATATTGTATTCCTCTCTCACCAAGCTCCACACTTCCCTCTTTTCAAAATATAAAAAAGAAGAGTTCATTTCCATGGGTATATTCCATTTGAAGAGGAGAATCAGCTTTTATGGAGCTTGAATGCCTCCTCATTGTATTAAGGTAAGAAAATCATAAAAACTCACTTTTTCCCTTCATCTCTATGTGGCCAGTTTTGACTCCCCAATTTCACTTGTTTTTCCTTCCTTGAATGAGCCATATTCAATCTTTAAAAGCTCATGGGGAGTCCTCCTTTGATTCATGACCAAAAGGCCATTTTAGAGTTTAAAGGTAATTCTTTATTTTGTGCTCTAAGCACTTTCTCTTACCTCCTAGCTTGATTAATAAGCATAGGTGTATTGATTAGTGATTATGAGAAAACATTTTTCTCTCATTTTTTTAGGTCATTTCATTTGTTTTTTTACATCCATATTCGTTACTTTTCTACTGAATTGTTTACTTGATTTTCAAAGTTTGCAAGTTTGTTAAGTTGTTAAGATTCTGCAGCCTCTACACTTAATTTTCTATAAAGTGGTTACACATTGCACTAAGGGGAAAGGGATATACACATAGGAAGGAAAGAAAATTATCTGTGTGATGAGTACTAATAGGCGTCTCCTGTTATGCATTTCATAGCTAGCGATATACTCCTACGTCGCCAGCAACCAACCACCCCTCTGATTGTATGACTTTCACCATCTCTGATCATCATCTTTCTTTTCCATCAAAGATCATTAACCATCACCTAATAGCATTCCATATCCCCTTCGATTGGTTGTGAAGTCCCACCGCCAAACATCATCCTCGCCAGCATACTCTCGTACCTTTCCATACAGCTTCGCAACTTTTCTTTCTCATTCTCCTTTGCCAGAGCGAATCAGCTGGTTGATCCCTCCCGCAGCAGCATCTGTTCAGCAATCAACATCATCGTCACTCTCCGGCATCATACTATCGATCGAATTATTCACAACGTGGGGGGGTGCTTGTATGTGGAAAACAACACCATCGTCATTACCGACATATGTTCTCACTTTTCCTTCTCAAAAATCATCCTCGGCTGGAACGCTACTTCCACCGATCGTCAATTCTACTGTATCTCCTCCATTTGGCTTGACGGTGTTGAATTCCTCTATTGCTACCCAGCCGAACCACGAGCAAATGGGATCTTCTGGAAAGTTGAGAAAGAGATCATTCCCTGCCATCGATGAATGATCTGCTCCAGCCTCGCCATTGTCGGTGACCACGGTTAGCGCATTAGTTTCTCTGCTCGCTACAGAACCTCCATGTTGGCATCGCTATGTTGTGGGACGTGAGTCGTATTGGATAGGGAGGGAGATCCAAACACCATGGCTACGTCTTTGCACGGATCGCTCTCACGCTATTGGAAACAAGAAGGACCGAGAAGACACATAATGGTTTGCTTTTTTTTTTCCTTTTATCCGATTCGGTCAATGATTTTCATAAATTGAATTTGCTACTTATATGCTAATGACAGTAACGTACTTATTTAGGGAAGTAACGTACGCCATTTATTTTAATATTTAGGATTTTCCACTCATTATTTTATGCTAGGTTTCCGTTTTTATTTTATTTTTTGTTGTTGTGTGGATGACACGTCAAGTTGGTAGTGGGTTTAATCTTATCATGTTATAATGAAAATAGATAATGTCATTAAATAACTAGCGTTAGAGTTTATAATTGTAAAGGAAAAGAAATTTTTAGAGGTAATGAAAGAATTTGAACCTTTAGAAATTTCATATCAAGCCCCCGAACCCATAACTCTAAAAATTTACAACATTTTCCTTCCAAGTTTAAAAGGTCAAAACTTAGGTGGCAACTCTAGTTAGGTTTGTGTGGGCTAGTTATAATTATTAAGCTTTAATTTTATAATTTTGGTTTAATGATTTTAATTGCAAATCAAACCTTGGAGCCTTAAGCTCAATACTTAAGGGTTCAAAACCTACACCCGCAATTAGGAGGCTTTTACATTCCAGGGTATGCTAGTGGGTCAAAGATGAAATTGCAAATGATGTGCTTAGGTAGAGATTGGGATTCACAAACGCGAACCTATCAAGAGGTTAGAAAACTAGATGGGGTGAGACTACCTAGGATACCTAAGAGTTTTAGGACCCTAGTGAAGAAGGCGATGGAGACTACACAACAGCTGGAAGAAGATCCAATCCCCAACATTGAAGCCGACACCTGCATTGTGAACTTCTATGAGAAAGGGGAATGATTGGTATTGCACCAGAACCGGGATGAGTCACCCGAGTCCATTTCCAAGGGGATCCCAGTAGTATCATTCTCCATTAGAGATGAAGCAGAATTCCTATATGGTGACCAAAAAACAATGGACTTAGCACACAAGCTAGTCCTGAAGTCAGGAGATGTATTGATTTTTGGTGGAGATTTAAGACTAGTATACCACGAGATCAAGCGGATCAAGTTGAAAACACCGCACACCAGCCTTAGTTAATGCTACCCATATCCAACCGGGATGTTTGAATTTGACCTTTAGAGAGTTTTGATGTAATGTTACAAGCTGTGAGTTATGTATGCAAGCATGATGTAATGTTTGATGGTTTAATAAAAGTGACATTTTGGAGTTCTTTTGAATATATGTTTCAACCTTATTCTCATACCCATTTTCTTAATCCAAGCCATGACCCCGAGAAAGGAGGTACCCTCAATATCCTCAACATGACACAGGCCAAGGAGTTAGGCAATGTCATTCCGGGTAAGACTCATAGCAAATGTGAGTAAATGGCTAAGCATACATGCCTTGAAGCCTTAGAGGCTAGAACTAAACCCGGTTATGAGTTAAATAACCCCAATGAGAATTCATAGTGCAGGGACTAAACCATCATTATGGTTATGACCCTCCGACTGGAATACATTGTACAATAACCGCATTGAAGTTAAACACTTCAAGATGCCCGAGTTAGTGAACCAATGTTCAGTGATAACATATGGTCGATTACGCGGGCGTAATCCCTTTTAAGGGGGTAGGGCGAAAAACAGCTTAGAGTATATTTTACGTATAGGTACGTAAACTACAATGTGCATCGCACAAAGGAAATTGTTTTGATGATTGGAACTTATGTTACATATACATATGTACCCATTCATTGTGTAATTATGGTTATTGCGCACAAGAGATGCAAATAACACGTATATAATATTCAAGAAAAGAGGAATGGAGAAACTTCTGGGGAATGAGAATCCCTATAGTATAAGTCTATCGAGATTAGACATGAGATATGATGAGTATGAATCGGTATGAAACAGATGTGTAACCTAGTAGGAAGTGAGTTCCCTAGGTGATTTTATTTGAGAATGATTGATGGAGTGAGTTCCATCCTTTGGAGTTGTGTGACGTATGTTATAATTTACTAACAATTTTAGGAAATGAGCCCATGAGTATTGAATGCTTAGGTAAAGTAAGCGAAGTAAATTGAGAATGACGGATGACTTAAGTTCTATGATTTAGAGATAAATTAAAATAGATTGTTTTATGAGTATGACTAGAAAGAGTAAAGATAGAAAATGAAAATGACTGACTACTTGATTGTTTGAAACTGACGTGGGAGGTGGAACTTGATTTGCTAGCGATCAAGGGAAACCGAACACAAATTGGGGTGGAAGGATAGCTCAACACCGATGCTGATCACATTGGGCTTGAGTTATTCTTGAAGCTCCCCATAAGTGGTCACAAGTAATCACGATTAAGTATAGAGGCAAGTAGCATAAAATGGAATTGGAGTTGTATGATGTTTTCTAAAAGAGTTTTCAAACGGAATTTGCAAAAAGAATTTTCCTTTGAGTATGAAGGTAAAAACCAGTTTTGAAACCGCTATCACCCGCCGATGGCTGCGGCCTTAAGTCTTGATGACCGGTAGAACGGTGGGCGTGTATTAGTTTTGAAACCATTGCACCGTACGTGCAGCGGTCCTAGGTGACCGTTGGGGCGGTGGGAGTGTGTATTTTTCAAAAGGTAGCGGGACGGGGAGAGTACCCTGAGAATGTCCTATGTTGAGAGAGTAACCAGAGTGCCTGAGGATATCTATATGTGCAACGTTTTTATCAGAACCGAAGGGACCGTGGGCCAGAGAGAGTAAGTGCCCATTAGTCATGAAACAGACGTGGACCAGAGAGTGTCCAACTTGACTGGTCCTGATGTACGGGCAGGGATTAACTCGATGTGGGGTACGTTACTGTAGTGCCTTTTCTTGTCTTCAGACCGACCCCATGGAGAGAATCAAAGAGTTATTTTTGATCTCTATTCAATGCTAATGAACATATTGTTTGGGTGCGGAAATACCCCGACCTTAAATATGGCGATTAAATTATCCTAATAGGTATTTAAGAGCCTAATAATGGTTAAGAAGTATTTGTAAGGGAAAATAAATCCAAAGAAATAAAGAAACACTTAAAAGTGAAAAACGCTAAATAAGCGTTAAATAACCATAGGAGGTATGAGACCTCGGTTAGCGTATTATAAGGATTCTAAAGGCTTAATTAAGTCTAAATAAATATGAGGGAACAAATCCCGAAGAAAACGGATCCTTAAAATGGATTAAAAGCATTACCGAATCTTAAAGCGCGTTTTTCGAGGTAACCGGGAAAACGTGTCTTTAAGCGGGGCGAATAGGCTCGTAACAATTTTAGTCAACTAAATATTCATTAATAATATTAGTGAAGCTGTAGGACCAATAAAATCAATAAAACATGAGAGATTAGTAAAAACTGTCAAAAACGGTAAGTTGGGGTGGGGTAGAAGTATAAATAACACAAACCTATGTGTCCACTTTGAAAATAAAAAGTAAGAGTGTTATGTGTGTGTGTGTGGGCTGTCCGATTTTGGCCCCTCCTCACACTCTCTCTTTACTCTCCTTCTACTCACAAACAAACAAAAATAATAAAACTACTACTTCTACTTTATTACTTTACCCCCACTCTCTCACACTCTCTCTCCCCCACTCATTTCCTTCTCCACGTACAGGCCCCATCTTCCTCCTCTCTATTTCCTTCCTTCTCCAAATCGACATCCATGGAGAAATAAGAAAACACCCACAAACTCTATCTTCTCTCCTTTGTAACTCCCTCCACACTCTTCCAAAAATTACAAAACTTGCACCATTGGAATCCTCTCCTCAAGAGCTACATTTCTATCTTTCCAAAACTTGAAAACAAGCAATTTCGTTTTTATGGGTATACCCCATTTGGAGTTTCAAGACCACCATTAGAGCCACCTTGGTCTCCTTGTTCTTTTGAGGTAAAAATCTCTTTTAAACTCCATCGTTTTTCTAGCCTTGTGGGCAAAACGAAAATGTGAACTAAAGCCTTGTTTACTCCTTGTGTGTATAGCCGATTTTGGCATTTTGGTGGTGTGAGAAACCTTGTTCTTGAGCTATCCCAAACAGCTTGTGCTCTTGGAAGGTAATAAATTTTCTAAACCCTAAAACCTACATTAAAGCTTGATTAATGGTTAGGGTTAGTTCATAGTATTGAAAGGTGTATGTGAATGGTTGTAGTGCTAGTGGATTGAGAATTCAAAATCGGTAGAGAAAGAAGAAGGAAGAAGAGAAAGAAAAGCTAGAGAAAAGCAAGGTAAGATTGCTCTTTGGTGTAGCTTGATATATGTATGTATGTAACAGTTTTTAGAGGATTGGAATGAGTATTGGAAATGGTAATGCATTAGTAGTATAATGTGTAAAAGAGTGCAAGTATTTTAAACCTTAAAAGACATTTTAAAACTGTCAAAACAGATTGGGAATTGAATGTTTAAGTGCAGGAATTTTTAAGTGATTTTAGTATTGGCATAATGTGTGGGAGCTTGTATATTGATGTCTATTGCAACAGGTGGAATAAGCATTGAAATGTGAATTAGAATGTGTGGTGGGAGTGTAAAATTTTAAGGGAGGTTATGGCAAAATCTGCCTAAGATTAGAACACTTAGTGAATTAAAGACTAGGTGAATAAGTGTGTGTGTAACAGATTTTGATTAAGGAAAATAGAGGGTAAGTTGAGAGAGATGGAGAGTGTGTTCTAATGCATTGGGAGTGCTAGAAATGACATAGAAGAGGAGCGTAAATGACAAAATCTGTAGCAAAAAGTATTTAAGTGCATTGTGGAAACTAGGAGGAATGAGTGTACAAGATTTGGCGAAATGGAGAGTTGGACTTGGGTATAGATATTGTAGTTGCTTGGAAATGAATTGGAATGGTAAGATGGCATTAGGAGAGGGAACTATGCATGGGAGGAATAAGAACCCAAAATCTGTAGCAAGAACCACTTGGAGAAACTATTGTAGGTGTTGAAAGGAAGTGAGGAATTGTGTAAGTTGCTTGGAGGATTTAGTAATGGATTGGTGAATGAACTAAGGTGTATTAGGAGGTTTAAATAGTGTTACAACATGTGGGATTAAGTGTAGGAACAATGGGGAAGTAATGGGTAAAAGAGGGGACTGAGAACAGAAATAAAATGCAAATACTGGGCCGGACCGGACTTGCGACCGGACTTGCAAGTCCGGTCGAGCCCAGATTTACAAAGACGGGAAAGCTTCTGGAATCGACCGGACTTGCGACCGGACTTGCAAGTCCGGTCGGCCAGAAAAATTTTCCCGTCAGAAAGCTACTGGAATCGACCGGACTTGCGACCGGACATGCAAGTCCGGTCGGCCAGAAAAATTTCCCGTCAGAAAGCTACTGGAATCGACCGGACTTGCGACCGGACATGCAAGTCCGGTCGGCCAGAAAAATTTCCGTAACCTGAGCTACTGGAATGGACCGGACTTGCAAGGTCGGTCGCAAGTCCGGTCCTGACTTAAAAAAAAAAAGAGTATTTTATCATATGATTATAGCAATCATATGTATAGGTATATATACATATATATGCCTATATACATATATGCATATATATGTGGTAGTACATTATAAATGAAGTAGTAAAGGTAAGGAAGCAAGAGTAAGAGGTAGTGAGAAAAGAATGGGTATAATAATCAAGCATGAATGTAAAGGAGTAGTAGGTATATATTAGGAGTATTAATGAAGGAATAAGTTGGATCATTGATAGACCATTAATCATACAACTTCATGTATGTATAGGAATCAAATAGTTGATCCTCGAAGGAACCCGGTAGTACGTATACGACGGTGAACGGTATGATTTCTTCATGCCCTGTATCCTAATCTGGTTACCCCGATTTGTGTGCTTATTTGACCACCTAATAAGATAAACGCATGAATCGGATTATATTGCACTTACTTGTGCTTGTTTACATTGTTCTCGATATTTGTCTTGAACAATAGTTTGTATAATTCATGAAACATATGAATGATGATGATGTGTATTGTATCTGGTAGTGTACTTGTATATTGTAATGTATTTGTATGTATGTGTATATGGGTATTGTAGTATTGTGGCTTGGATGTTGACTTGTGCTAATTCCTAACTATCTAACTCCTAACTTAAGTGAGTAAATTGGAATGAGTACAAGTCCGATATAGCTTCGGCCACGCGTGAGGATGCGGAGTCACAAGAGGTTGGCTGCAATTCCTGACTCTTAAACTGGTCCGCGGCCCAAATCCCTTAAATGGGTAGCATCCCGGATTAGTGAGTCAAGTAAATCCCGGAGGCGGGACGGTGTAGTCCCCAGGGCCGGAGGTCCCGACGACTTAACTTGAGTAAGAGTAAGAGTAAGAGTAAGTAAGTATGGATCCGTAAGTAAGTATGTGTATGAGTATGTATGTGTATGAAGTAACGAGTAAAAGAGTAATCTCCACCCGATTAACCCGGGTGGACCAATGAAGCTAACAAGTATTGTATACAATGTATGTAATGAGTATGTGTAATTCGGAAGAGGTAAGTATGTATTGGTTGGTTTATATCGTATCCTTTGTATGAATTGAATTGTATGTATGTATGTTGTGTAAGTAATATGGTACGTATGTAAGAGCATGTATGCATGTATGCTTGTATGAAATGAACCGCATGTATTCGACCAAGTGGTCGGCGTACCCTCACTAGTACGCGGGGTATGCGGTTATCATGCTCGGCGAAAGCTGACCCCTTCGGGGGACATTTTTTAGTGTGCAGGTACCCGAAACGAATATGGTCAAGGAAGAGACCGGAGGCACACCCTGATATTTGGAAGTAAGTAGCGTGTGAGGAACGGGTAGCAAGTAGTCTCTTAGCGAGTATGTATGAACTTTAAAGAGATAGTACATTGTATAAAGATCTTAGTAAACTCGGTATGTAGATTATATTGTATGGTACTTTGAGTATTGGTTTGAATGGGATATTGTAGTACTGGATTCCGGTCCATCAGACCGATGCTGTATGTAGAATCAGTGGTCTTGTTAGTCACGTGGGTGACTAACGGCATTGTATCACCCATTGTATGTAAATATAAATCCGCTGCGTGTATCTGATGAGTAAGGAGATTGGACGTTAATGGCTGTATTAATAGTAGGGGTGTTACAAAAAGTGGTATCAGAGCGAAGTATCGCTCTGATGACTGGAAATACCGAGTCTAGGAATACCGAGTTAGGAATTAGAAGCTTAGGGCTAAGGGCTGAGTGTTAGCATTAGAGATATGCTAGTTAGGAACTACGGTGAGTGCCGGATGCCTACAATACCAGTCCCGCCCGCCGCGAACCCCATGGTATAACTTGGGAAAGGACGCCAGAGAGAAGAAAAGCCTTCTCATACTCGGGGAAAACCCGATCTGCAGTTGTGAAGCAATCACACGGTAAACAAGAACCGACATATGGTAGATTCCAAGGACTGGAAGCCGGAAATGGATCCCGGCTAAACCACAATACCCGCACTCAACAGCGGTTGAACGAGCACTCCAACCACGAGGTGGCTGCAACTTACAACAGCATGGGGCGACGTGCTTAGCAGTCGCGAGACCTAGCTAGACAACCAGCAGCAGGAAAGAAGCACTAACTGTGCAATGAAATGGAAAAAGGAGTAATAAAGAACCCGAGACACAAGTCTACGGGATAGTAATACTTGAATATTACCACCAACGGTATGCTAGCTGACTAAGGACATAGTCAGGAACAGTTAACTCCAAAAAAAACCACAACGCCGAAGAGGTTACAATACCTGGCCAGCATAGCGTACACAGCTACAAGAACATCCACGGGATATAATCCGATAGGACTACGAGAGTAGTGCCTAAACAAGGTAGGCTCAGTAACCACCACAAATGTGTGGGAACGAGCCACAAGGAACGACACTAGACCAAATAGAACGGGAACCTCCAAGGAGTGGAGAAGTACCCAGACCTATGACAGCCATGTCTAGACCACCAAGAAGCTACCTAGAGGAGCGGGTATACCAATTGTAGATCCATAGGATCAAGGGAAGAGTCAACAAGACTATTAAATACAAGCAGAAACCATACCAAGATTTGGCATGGGATTATCCAAAAACCACCGATACCACGCACTTGCCAAGGCAAGTGCAAGTGCAGTAAAGACAGAGATATGTAAAGGAACACTAACACGTCACAAGTACATAGTAAGGTACGGTGACCGTAATGAAACAACCACAGGATCACACATCCTAACAACCAGACATATGGAACCTTGGGAAGGCTTAATGGCCGACCACTGTACTTAGAACATACCAGTCAACGAGAAGCTGGACTTGGCCAAGACCTCAAGAATGGCTATGCCATGAGAGACTTCTTTTAACACCGAACCGCAATTTTAAGACTCAAAATTTTTCTTTCAAAACCACAAACCTTCTTTTAAAACCTTGGATTTTAAAACCAGACCAACAGCATTACGGTGAGTATCAAAGAATGATACAAGAGGAGTTGACAATAGAATACTTCACCTAGGCGTGTGACGAACACTACGAGTGTACCCAATTACGGGATGTGGGACAACCGCACTCCGAAGGAGCTTGTGGGCCCGGCATATAGTTGGGTAAGTGGTAACGTGTCAATATGGTACCCCACGTATGTATACATGTAGTGTGCGACACACGGGAAGTAGTCAACTCCGTTCTACGGACCATGAGTAAATTCAAACCAGAACAACTGGACACCTCAGGCGATCCAGGAGAAGGGAACTCAGCTAAGGAATAAGTATAAAGTACTCAAGAATCCATCTGAAGATGAGGAATGAGGATTAGGAAGTGCAAAGCGAACAGATTAGCAAGCATAGACATTGGATATGTCTCAAATAATTCAAGCAAAACCCGACAGCTGGAAAGGATACCCAGCTTGAACACAGTAAGGCAAAGGCCTAATGTGAGCACAACAATGCTCAACAGACGGGACGGAGTTCCCAAGAGCAACTATGAGATTACCACGAGGTATAATCCATCATTGGAGAGGATTTTAAACCTAGTCAAGAACACTAGGAGAAAGTATAAACAGTCTACCCAAGAACGGGAGACATGAACCCTAAAGTGGATAGCTCAAATACAATACCACAAGGCGGTATAGTAGACACAACATGTCATAAACATTAGCCGGATGTAACGGCATAACCAACAACACCCAGGAGCAATCCTTGAAGAGTGTCTAGATTAACAGCAGTTGAATGAAGCATCATAACAAAAGCACGGAGCTGGAACGCACACTCGGTTAAGACACCGAAGGGATTTCACTTAACAGGAAATGCCCAAAGATATTGAGACACCTATTAACATCAGATTACCTAAAGGGTCTCCTATGAACGGAAGCGTGATGTCACGACTTACCATGGAGCCCAATAATACCTCCAACCTATGACGGTATACAAGGAGTGGAAACATGCATAAGCAGCTTGCAAAGAGCATAGCTCGCAGCAGCACGGCTTAAAAGCCATCAACCAACTATGTGAGTAACCTTAAACGGTTGCAAAACCCACAACAATACTAACAAGACTTGCAAGAGGGATTGCCGTATACGACAAGAAATCAACAACTGGACCATAAATTCAGACCCAACATCCTGAGTGGCTTGGAGTAATGGCCCACTCAATGTCACTGTCACTAGAGCATCAGCCTAGTATACAGTTGACGGAGTTCTTAATTACCGCCATGCCTCCGTAGCAATGATAACACAGAGGCATAGAAATCATAATAGTGCCAAAATTGGCCTAGCCCACACTTGGACATGCGAGAAACCCGAGGAAAGGTACCTCTGGTTAACCAAAGACCACCGATGTGGTGGAGATGTGAGCCCTTAGTAAAGGCTTCCATCTACTATAACAATAAAACCTACGCAATAGATATTGCCAAGGGGTGATGCGATAAGGAAATGAGATTTCCAAACCATTATGACTTAAGGAGTAAAGCATACCCCATATGCACCTAAGCATGTGTGAACCACTGTATAAACACCAACATAGCAAACCTGGTCATTAGACCTATGAGTGGAGACAAACCCCTCAACAAGAACTTTCATTTATCAATGACAGAGTACTCTTCGATTGGAGAACGGGACCAGAAAACCCTTGAAGCTTCAGGGGATGTCCCGGTGATGTACATACAAGAATAAAACCGCACGGCTAGAGCCTATAACCAATACTCAACCTTGAGAGGACAGTAACTGTTAAAAACAATCAATGTGAGTGCATATTGCACACCATGAATGACTAACGCTCAAGAGAGCTTATAACCCGATGAGTTACCTCATCCTTGGTCAACCAAGTTATTTGGCAAATTATATCATGAATGAGGGATTAATGTGAGGTAAGCTAACCTACACATGAAACCCGAATTGAAATAAAACATCCCCACAATGGGAAGATGGTAACATTGCAGTATGCTACAACAACCGTTATGCATATGAACTAGGAACCTCCTAGTATATTTATACCATAAGGAAATGGTGCCAATGACTATGACAATAAGTAAAGAGGAACTATCACAGTAACAGAAATAGTAAAAACGGTGTTGTATAATGAGTAAGAATACGGTGCGCAACAAGCGATCGATATGAGGAAGTAGCAGATAATGACACGGAGTATACATACGAGATGACAGGCATAAATATTCTTTCCTATCACATAAGTGACTTACTGTCAAGCGTTTACGCCTCTGCACTCTGTATGACTGAGTGTTTTGGTATTGCACTTGTGCAGCTAATGATCTAATGGGATGGCTAGGGATATGGAGAATGTAAACCGTAGTAAATCCTTCTTTTCACCAACAGACATGGCAAGCCAATTAAGCAAGCTTAGCAACAACCGTGCGGCCTAAGGCCAAAGAAGCACGAAGAGTGCGAAACACACTAACAATCACAGATGTGAATTCCAATGGAAAAAAAAGGTGAAGGGAGACTTGAGAAAGTCACTAGAACCGACACATATCAATGCAAGGTCATACAAGTAAAGGACACTTGTCCCGAACCAGGAGAACTGGTATGATTTAGAAGTTAGTGACAACAGAGGAAGTACTACAACTAAGTAGTGACTTAACCTCGCCCGAAAATAAGTCGGAGGAACTTAACGAATAATCGTGGAAGCACGAATAGCATGTGCAGTAGATTACCAGAGAGCTGGTTATAAATCTTAACTCGTTGAGTTCAAACACGGTAAAAGAATACCGCAGTTGTTTAGTAAACCTTATTCCCATAATAGACGGACGAGAAGGTAATGTATAGCACATTAAGGATAACAAGAAGGGTGAATAACCCAAGTTATCAGGGTCGCGCAGCAGAAGCTAGTGGGCCCTAACTAGGAGATTAATGTACCTAGTGAGCATAATACAATGGCTATTAATGTCTTGAAGCCGATTAGGCCAGAATCGAATTAAATATGAGTTAAATAAACTCATATAGGAACTCTTGATGCAAAGACTAAACCATTGGTATGGTTAAGACCCTTTGACCAGAGCATATTGCATAGTATACGGTAATGAAGCTAAACGCTTCAGTTTGCCCAGACTGATTAAACCAAAGTTTAATAATAATAAAATATGGTAGATTACGTGGGCGTAATCCCTTTTAAGGGGGTAGAGCGAAAACCGCTTGATGTAAGTTTTGTGAATAAAACACATAAACCATAATGTGCATAGCACAAACGAGAATCAAATTGATGATTGATACTATGTTAAATAAACATAAGTACTCATTCATATTGTAATTATGGTAACTAGGCATTAAATGTGCAAATACCACAGGAGGAATGTACCCATCTTGTAACCCCAGTGTAAGAGTATTAGTAAGTAAGAGTAACGAGTAGTGGACGGAGCTCCACAAGTATTGTAGCCCTTGAAGAAGTAGTACGAAGTAAATGAGAATAGTAGATGAATGAATTCTAAGAGTAGTGTATTCGTAAGTAAAATTATC
This sequence comes from Limonium bicolor, assembly GCA_023374045.1. NCBI lineage: Eukaryota > Viridiplantae > Streptophyta > Magnoliopsida > Caryophyllales > Plumbaginaceae > Limonium > Limonium bicolor. The sequence continues at coordinate 317,436,075 of CM041778.1, read as the reverse complement.
GGAAGTAAATTGAGAACATTTAAACTCTACAAGTATGGTAATTCCTAGTTAGAATAGTTGAAACAATGGAGAGTAAGGGATGAAAGCAGTGAAGGTTGATGAAATGAGCAATTAGGTATTGAACCACGGAGTAAAGCATTTGGGAACTAGAGCGAGGATGATTGATGGATCGATTCCATCCTTTGGAGATGTATGAATTCATATCACGATTAGAAAGAGTAAAAAGATAGAAAATGAAAACAACTAAATTATCTGTTTGCTTGAATCTAATGTGGGAAGTCGAACTTGATCCTGATCAGATCAAGGGAACCGAACACAAATTGGGGTGGAAAGATAGTTCAACACTGATGCTGATCACATCAGGGTCGAATGATTCTTGAAGCTCCCCTCAAGTGGTCACAAGAATCACACATAGGATAGAAGTAATGAACATAAATTGGAATCCGGAGTTGTATGTTTTAGAAGGATTTCTATGTAGCCGTAGGGAAGGATTATCCTTAGACTAGAGACTAAAGTATTTGTTGGAAGCTGGTACGGGAGAAGATAGTAGTATATTACGTTGCATTATTCCAAGGGCAACAGGACATAGAGGAGTCCTGTGTCGAGATGACCTGAGTGCCTACGGGACTGTGATGTGTATTGCATTGCTTTGGGGATAGCTTTGCACTGTATGTATGTATAAAGTTTGTAATGAGGAACCGGACGGTTGATAGTAATATGGATTGGAGTAATTATTGTAGATTGGTATGGTATAGAAAAGAGAAACATTGAGTAATGAATTTGGGAATTGTAAGGAGGAGGAATGTATGACTTCGGTATTAGACAAGTATAAATGAGTAAGTATAGAAATCCCATAACCTCGAACAACTTTGAGGACAAAGTTCTTAAGGGGGGTAGATTGAAATACCCCGACCTTAAATATGGCGATTAAATTATCCTAATAGGTATTTAAGAGCCTAATAATGGTTAAGAAGTATTTGTAAGGGAAAATAAATCCAAAAGAAATAAAGAAACACTTAAAAGTGAAAAACGCTAAATAAGCGTTAAATAACCATAGGAGGTATGAGACCTCGGTTAGCGTATTATAAGGATTCTAAAGGCTTAATTAAGTCTAAATAAATATGAGGGAACAAATCCCGAAGAAAACGGATCCTTAAAATGGATTAAAAGCATTACCGAATCTTAAAGCGCGTTTTTCGAGAGTAACCGGAAAACGTGTCTTTAAGCGGGGCGAATAGGCTCGTAACAATTTTAGTCAACTAAATATTCATTAATAATATTAGTGAAGCTGTAGGACCAATAACAATAAAATGAGAGATTAGTAAAACTGTCAAAAACGGTAAGTTGTGGGGTAGAAGTATAAATAACACAAACCTATGTGTCCACTTTGAAAATAAAAAGTAAGAGTGTTATGTGTGTGTGTGGGCTGTCCGATTTTGGCCCCTCCTCACACACTCTCTCTTTACTCTCCTTCTACTCACAAACAAACAAAATAATAAACTACTACTTCTACTTTATTACTTTACCCCCCCCTCTCTCACACTCTCTCTCTCTCCCCCACTCATTTCCTTCTCCACGTACAGGCCCCCATCTTCCTCCTCTCTATTTCCTTCCTTCTCCAAATCGACATCCATGGAGAAATAAGAAACACCCACAAACTCTATCTTCTCTCCTTTGTAACTCCCTCCACACTCTTCCAAAATTACAAAACTTGCACCATTGGAATCCTCTCCTCAAGAGCTACATTTCTATCTTTCCAAAACTTGAAAACAAGCAATTTCGTTTTTATGGGTATACCCCATTTGGAGTTTCAAGACCACCATTAGAGCCACCTTGGTCTCCTTGTTCTTTTGAGGTAAAAATCTCTTTTAAACTCCATCGTTTTTCTAGCCTTGTGGGCAAAACGAAAATGTGAACTAAAGCCTTGTTTACTCCTTGTGTGTATAGCCGATTTTGGCATTTTGGTGGTGTGAGAAACCTTGTTCTTGAGCTATCCCAAACAGCTCTTGTGCTCTTGGAAGGTAATAAATTTTCTAAACCCTAAAACCTACATTAAAGCTTGATTAATGGTTAGGGTTAGTTCATAGTATTGAAAGGTGTATGTGAATGGTTGTAGTGCTAGTGGATTGAGAATTCAAAATCGGTAGAGAAAGAAGAAGGAAGAAGAGAAAGAAAAGCTAGAGAAAAGCAAGGTAAGATTGCTCTTTGGTGTAGCTTGATATATGTATGTATGTAACAGTTTTTAGAGGATTGGAATGAGTATTGGAAATGGTAATGCATTAGTAGTATAATGTGTAAAAGAGTGCAAGTATCTTAAACCTTAAAAGACATTTTAAAACTGTCAAACAGATTGGGAATTGAATGTTTAAGTGCAGGAATTTTTAAGTGACTGTTTAGTATTGGCATAATGTGTGGGAGCTTGTATATTGATGTCTATTGCAACAGGGGGAATAAGCATTGAAATGTGAATTAGAATGTGTGGTGGGAGTGTAAAATTTTAAGGGAGGTTATGGCAAAATCTGCCTAAGATTAGAACACTTAGTGAATTAAAGACTAGGTGAATAAAGTGTGTTGTAACAGATTTTGATTAAGGAAAATAGAGGGTAAGTTGAGAGAGATGAGAGTGTGTTCTAATGCATTGGGAGTGCTAGAAATGACATAGAAGAGAGCGTAAATGACAAAATCTGTAGCAAAAAGTATTTAAGTGCATTGTGGAAACTAGGAGGAATGAGTGTACAAGATTTGGCGAAATGGAGAGTTGACTTTGGGTATAGATATTGTAGTTGCTTGGAAATGAATTGGAATGGTAAGATGGCATTAGGAGAGGGAACTATGCATGGGAGGAATAAGAACCCAAAATCTGTAGCAAGAACCACTTGGAGAAACTATTGTAGGTGTTGAAAGGAAGTGAGGAATTGTGTAAGTTGCTTGGAGGATTTAGTAATGGATTGGTGAATGAACTAAGGTGTATTAGGAGGTTAAATAGTGTTACAACATGTGGGATTAAGTGTAGGAACAATGGGGAAGTAATGGGTAAAAGAGGGGACTGAGAACAGAAATTAAAATGCAAATACTGGGCCGGACCGGACTTGCGACCGGACTTGCAAGTCCGGTCGAGCCCAGATTTACAAAGACGGGAAAGCTTCTGGAATCGACCGGACTTGCGACCGGACTTGCAAGTCCGGTCGGCCAAAAATTTTCCCGTCAGAAAGCTACTGGAATCGACCGGACTTGCGACCGGACATGCAAGTCCGGTCGGCCAGAAAATTTTTCCCGTCAGAAAGCTACTGGAATCGACCGGACTTGCGACCGGACATGCAAGTCCGGTCGGCCAGAAAAATTTCCGTAACCTGAGCTACTGGAATGGACCGGACTTGCAAGGTCGGTCGCAAGTCCGGTCCTGACTTAAAAAAAAAAGAGTATTTTATCATATGATTATAGCAATCATATGTATAGGTATATATACATATATATGCCTATATACATATATGCATATATATGTGGTAGTACATTATAAATGAAGTAGTAAAGGTAAGGAAGCAAGAGTAAGAGGTATGAGAAAAGAATGGGTATAATAATCAAGCATGAATGTAAAGGAGTAGTAGGTAATATTAGGAGTATTAATGAAGGAATAAGTTGGATCATTGATAGACCATTAATCATACAACTTCATGTATGTATAGGAATCAATAGTTGATCCTCGAAGGAACCCGGTAGTACGTATACGACGGTGAACGGTATGATTTCTTCATGCCCTGTATCCTAATCTGGTTACCCCGATTTGTGTGCTTATTTGACCACCTAATAAGATAAACGCATGAATCGGATTATATTGCACTTACTTGTGCTTGTTTACATTGTTCTCGATATTTGTCTTGAACAATAGTTTGTATAATTCATGAAACATATGAATGATGATGATGTGTATTGTATCTGGTAGTGTACTTGTATATTGTAATGTATTTGTATGTATGTGTATATGGGTATTGTAGTATTGTGGCTTGGATGTTGACTTGTGCTAATTCCTAACTATCTAACTCCTAACTTAAGTGAGTAAATTGGAATGAGTACAAGTCCGATATAGCTTCGGCCACGCGTGAGGATGCGGAGTCACAAGAGGTTGGCTGCAATTCCTGACTCTTAAACTGGTCCGCGGCCCAAATCCCTTAAATGGGTAGCATCCCGGATTAGTGAGTCAAGTAAATCCCGGAGGCGGGACGGTGTAGTCCCCAGGGCCGGAGGTCCCGACGACTTAACTTGAGTAAGAGTAAGAGTAAGAGTAAGTAAGTATGGATCCGTAAGTAAGTATGTGTATGAGTATGTATGTGTATGAAGTAACGAGTAAAAGAGTAATCTCCACCCGATTAACCCGGGTGGACCAATGAAGCTAACAAGTATTGTATACAATGTATGTAATGAGTATGTGTAATTCGGAAGAGGTAAGTATGTATTGGTTGGTTTATATCGTATCCTTTGTATGAATTGAATTGTATGTATGTATGTTGTGTAAGTAATATGGTACCGTATGTAAGAGCATGTATGCATGTATGCTTGTATGAAATGAACCGCATGTATTCGACCAAGTGGTCGGCGTACCCTCACTAGTACGCGGGGTATGCGGTTATCATGCTCGGCGAAAGCTGACCCCTTCGGGGGACATTTTTTTAGTGTGCAGGTACCCGTAACGAATATGGTCAAGGAAGAGACCGGAGGCACACCCTGATATTTGGAAGTAAGGAGCGTGTGAGGAACGGGTAGCAAGTAGTCTCTTAGCGAGTATGTATGAACTTTAAAGAGATAGTACATTGTATAAAGATCTTAGTAAACTCGGTATGTAGATTATATTGTATTGTACTTAGAGTATTGGTTTGAATGGAGATTGTAGTAGCATTTGGTAAATGGTGAATGCATTGTAGATTTGTAGTACTCGGGATTCCGGTCCATCAGACCGATGCTGTATGTAGAATCAGTGGTCTTGTTAGTCACGTGGGTGACTAACGGCATTGTATCACCCATTGTATGTAAATATAAATCCGCTGCGTGTATCTGATGAGTAAGGAGATTGGACGTTAATGGCTGTATTAATAGTAGGGGTGTTACAAAAAGTGGTATCAGAGCGAAGTATCGCTCTGATGACTGGAAATACCGAGTCTAGGAATACCGAGTTAGGAATTAGAAGCTTAGGGCTAAGGGCTGAGTGTTAGCATTAGAGATATGCTAGTTAGGAACTACCGGTGAGTGCCGGATGCCTACAATACCAGTCCCACCCGCCGCGAACCCCATGGTATAACTTGGGAAAGGACGCCAGAGAGAAGAAAAGCCTTCTCATACTCGGGGAAAACCCGATCTGGCAGTTGTGAAGCAATCACACGGTAAACAAGAACCGACATATGGTAGATTCCAAGGACTGGAAGCCGGAAATGGATCCCGGCTAAACCACAATACCCGCACTCAACAGCGGTTGAACGAGCACTCCAACCACGAGGTGGCTGCAACTTACAACAGCATGGGGCGACGTGCTTAGCAGTCGCGAGACCTAGCTAGACAACCAGCAGCAGGAAAGAAGCACTAACTGTGCAATGAAATGGAAAAGGAGTAATAACAGAACCCGAGACACAAGTCTACGGGATAGTAATACTTGAATATTACCACCAACGGTATGCTAGCTGACTAAGGACATAGTCAGGAACAGTTAACTCCAAAAACCACACAACGCCGAAGAGGTTACAATACCTGGCCAGCATAGCGTACACAGCTACAAGAACATCCACGAGATATAATCCGATAGGACTACGAGAGTAGTGCCTAAACAAGGTAGGCTCAGTAACCACCACAAATGTGTGGGAACGAGCCACAAGGAACGACACTAGACCAAATAGAACGGGAACCTCCAAGGAGTGGAGAAGTACCCAGACCTATGACAGCCATGTCTAGACCACCAAGAAGCTACCTAGAGGAGCGGGTATACCAATTGTAGATCCATAGGATCAAGGGAAGAGTCAACAAGACTATTAAATACAAGCAGAAACCATACCAAGATTTGGCATGGGATTATCCAAAAACCACCGATACCACGCACTTGCCAAGGCAAGTGCAGTAAAGACAGAGATATGTAAAGGAACACTAACACGTCACAAGTACATAGTAAGGTACGGTGACCGTAATGAAACAACCACAGGATCACACATCCTAACAACCAGACATATGGAACCTTGGGAAGGCTTAATGGCCGACCACTGTACTTAGAACATACCAGTCAACAAGAAGCTGGACTTGGCCAAGACCTCAAGAATGGCTATGCCACGAGAGACTTCTTTTAACACCGAACCGCAATTTTAAGACTCAAAATTTTTCTTTCAAAACCACAAACCTTCTTTTAAAACCTTGGATTTTAAAACCAGACCAACAGCATTACGGTGAGTATCAAAGAATGATACAAGAGGAGTTGACAATAGAATACTTCACCTAGACGTGTGACGAACACTACGAGTGTACCCAATTACGGGATGTGGGACAACCGCACTCCGAAGGAGCTTGTGGGCCCGGCATATAGTTGGGTAAGTGGTAACGTGTCAATATGGTACCCCACGTATGTATACATGTAGTGTGCGACACACGGGAAGTAGTCAACTCCGTTCTACGGACCATGAGTAAATTCAAACCAGAACAACTGGACACCTCAGGCGATCTAGGAGAAGGGAACTCAGCTAAGGAATAAGTATAAAGTACTCAAGAATCCATCTGAAGATGAGGAATGAGGATTAGGAAGTGCAAAGCGAACAGATTAGCAAGCATAGACATTGGATATGTCTCAAATAATTCAAGCAACTACCCGACAGCTGGAAAGGATACCCAGCTTGAACACAGTAAGGCAAAGGCCTAATGTGAGCACAACAATGCTCAACAGACGGGACGGAGTTCCCAAGAGCAACTATGAGATTACCACGAGGTATAATCCATCATTGGAGAGGATTTTAAACCTAGTCAAGAACACTAGGAGAAAGTATAACAGTCTACCCAAGAACGGGAGACATGATAACCCTAAAGTGGATAGCTCAAATACAATACCACAAGGCGGTATAGTAGACACAACATGTCATAAACATTAGCCGGATGTAACGGCATAACCAACAACACCCAGGAGCAATCCTTGAAGAGTGTCTAGATTAACAGCAGTTGAATGAAGCATCATAACAAAAGCACGGAGCTGGAACGCACACTCGGTTAAGACACCGAAGGGATTTCACTTAACAGGAAATGCCCAAAGATATTGAGACACCTATTAACATCAGATTACCTAAAGGGTCTCCTATGAACGGAAGCGTGATGTCACGACTTACCATGGAGCCCAATAATACCTCCAACCTATGACGGTATACAAGGAGTGGAAACATGCATAAGCAGCTTGCAAAGAACATAGCTCGCAGCAGCACGGCTTAAAAGCCATCAACCAACTATGTGAGTAACCTTAAACGGTTGCAAAACCCACAACAATACTAACAAGACTTGCAAGAGGGATTGCCGTATACGACAAGAAATCAACAACTGGACCATAAATTCAGACCCAACATCCTGAGTGGCTTGGAGTAATGGCCCACTCAATGTCACTGTCACTAGAGCATCAGCCTAGTATACAGTTGACGGAGTTCTTAATTACCGCCACCGCCTGCCTCCTGTAGCAATGATAACACAGAGGCATAGAAATCATAATAGTGCCAACATTGGCCTAGCCCACACTTGGACATTGCGAGAAACCCGAGGAAAGGTACCTCTGGTTAACCAAAGACCACCGATGTGGTGGAGATGTGAGCCCTTAGTAAAGGCTTCCATCTACTATAACAATAAAACCTACGCAATAGATATTGCCAAGGGGTGATGCGATAAGGAAATGAGATTTCCAAATCATTATGACTTAAGGAGTAAAGCATACCCCATATGCACCTAAGCATGTGTGAACCACTGTATAAACACCAACATAGCAAACCTGGTCATTAGACCTATGAGTGGAGACAAACCCCTCAACAAGAACTTTCATTTATCAATGACAGAGTACTCTTCGATTGGAGAACGGGACCAGAAAACCCTTGAAGCTTCAGGGGATGTCCCGGTGATGTACATACAAGAATAAAACCGCACGGCTAGAGCCTATAACCAATACTCAACCTTGAGAGGACAGTAACTGTTAAAAACAATCAATGTGAGTGCATATTGCACACCATGAATGACTAACGCTCAAGAGAGCTTATAACCCGATGAGTTACCTCATCCTTGGTCAACCAAGTTATTTGGCAAATTATATCATGAATGAGGGATTAATGTGAGGTAAGCTAACCTAAACATGAAACCCGAATTGAAATAAAACATCCCCACAATGGGAAGATGGTAACATTGCAGTATGCTACAACAACCGTTATGCATATGAACTAGGAACCTCCTAGTATATTTATACCATAAGGAAATGGTGCCAATGACTATGACAATAAGTAAAGAGGAACTATCACAGTAACAGAAATAGTAAAAACGGTGTTGTATAATGAGTAAGAATACGGTGCGCAACAAGCGATCGATATGAGGAAGTAGTAGATAATGACACGGAGTATACATACGAGATGACAGGCATAAATATTCTTTCCTATCACATAAGTGACTTACTGTCAAGCGTTTACGCCTCTGCACTCTGTATGACTGAGTGTTTTGGTATTGCACTTGTGCAGCTAATGATCTAATGGGATGGCTAGGGATATGGAGAATGTAAACCGTAGTAAATCCTTCTTTTCACCAACAGACATGGCAAGCCAATTAAGCAAGCTTAGCAACAACCGTGCGGCCTAAGGCCAAAGAAGCACGAAGAGTGCGAAACACACACTAACAATCACAGATGTGAATTCCAATGGAAAAAAAAGGTGAAGGGAGACTTGAGAAAGTCACTAGAACCGACACATATCAATGCAAGGTCATACAAGTAAAGGACACTTGTCCCGAACCAGGAGATCTGGTATGATTTAGAAGTTAGTGACAACAGAGGAAGTACTACAACTAAGTAGTGACTTAACCTCGCCCGAAAATAAGTCGGAGGAACTTAACGAATAATCGTGGAAGCACGAATAGCATGTGCAGTAGATTACCAGAGACCTGGTTATAAATCTTAACTCGTTGAGTTCAAACACGGTAAAAGAATACCGCAGTTGTTTAGTAAACCTTATTCCCATAATAGACGGACGAGAAGGTAATGTATAGCACATTAAGGATAACAAGAAGGGTGAATAACCCAAGTTATCAGGGTCGCGCAGCAGAAGCTAGTGGGCCCTAACTAGGAGATTAATGTACCTAGTGAGCATAATACAATGGCTATTAATGTCTTGAAGCCGATTAGGCCAGAATCGAATTAAATATGAGTTAAATAAACTCATATAGGAACTCTTGATGCAAAGACTAAACCATTGGTATGGTTAAGACCCCTTTGACCAGAGCATATTGCATAGTATACGGTAATGAAGCTAAACGCTTCAGTTTGCCCAGACTGATTAAACAAAGTTTAATAATAATAAAATATGGTAGATTACGTGGGCGTAATCCCTTTAAGGGGGGTAGAGCGAAAACCGCTTGATGTAAGTTTTGTGAATAAAACACATAAACCATAATGTGCATAGCACAAACGAGAATCAAATTGATGATTGATACTATGTTAAATAAACATAAGTACTCATTCATATTGTAATTATGGTAACTAGGCATTAAATGTGCAAATACCACAGGAGGAATGTACCCATCTTGTAACCCCAGTGTAAGAGTATTAGTAAGTAAGAGTAACGAGTAGTGGACGGAGCTCCACAAGTATTGTAGCCCTTGAAGAAGTAGTACGAAGTAAATGAGAATAGTAGATGAATGAATTCTAAGAGTAGTGTATTCGTAAGTAAAATTATCGGAAGTAAATTGAGAACATTTAAACTCTACAAGTATGGTAATTCCTAGTTAGAATAGTTGAAACAATGGAGAGTAAGGGATGAAAGCAGTGAAGGTTGATGAAATGAGCAATTAGGTATTGAACCACGGAGTAAAGCATTTGGGAACTAGAGCGAGGATGATTGATGGATCGATTCCATCCTTTGGAGATGTATGAATTCATATCACGATTAGAAAGAGTAAAAAGATAGAAAATGAAAACAACTAAATTATCTGTTTGCTTGAATCTAATGTGGGAAGTCGAACTTGATCCTGATCAGATCAAGGGAAACCGAACACAAATTGGGGTGGAAAGATAGTTCAACACTGATGCTGATCACATCAGGGTCGAATGATTCTTGAAGCTCCCCTCAAGTGGTCACAAGAATCACACATAGGATAGAAGTAATGAACATAAATTGGAATCCGGAGTTGTATGTTTTAGAAGGATTTCTATGTAGTCGTAGGGAAGGATTATCCTTAGACTAGAGACTAAAGTATTTGTTGGAAGCTGGTACGGGAGAAGATAGTAGTATATTACGTTGCATTATTCCAAGGGCAACAGGACATAGAGGAGTCCTGTGTCGAGATGACCTGAGTGCCTACGGGACTGTGATGTGTATTGCATTGCTTTGGGGATAGCTTTGCACTGTATGTATGTATAAAGTTTGTAATGAGGAACCGGACGGTTGATAGTAATATGGATTGGAGTAATTATTGTAGATTGGTATGGTATAGAAAAGAGAAACATTGAGTAATGAATTTGGAATTGTAAGGAGGAGGAATGTATGACTTCGGTATTAGACAAGTATAAATGAGTAAGTATAGAAATCCCATAACCTCGAACAACTTTGAGGACAAAGTTCTTAAGGGGGGTAGATTGAAATACCCCGACCTTAAATATGGCGATTAAATTATCCTAATAGGTATTTAAGAGCCTAATAATGGTTAAGAAGTATTTGTAAGGGAAAATAAATCCAAAAGAAAAAAAGAAACACTTTAAAGGTGAAAAACGCTAAATAAGCGTTAAATAACCATAGGAGGTATGAGACCTCGGTTAGCGTATTATAAGGATTCTAAAGGCTTAATTAAGTCTAAATTAATATGAGGGAACAAATCCCGAAGAAAACGGATCCTTAAAATGGATTAAAAGCATTACCGAATCTTAAAGCGCGTTTTTCGAGGTAACCGGGAAAACGTGTCTTTAAGCGGGGCGAATAGGCTCGTAACAATTTTAGTCAACTAAATATTCATTAATAAATATTAGTGAAGCTGTAGGACCAATAAAATCAATAAAATGAGAGATTAGTAAAAACTGTCAAAAACGGTAAGTTGTGGGGTAGAAGTATAAATAACACAAACCTATGTGTCCACTTTGAAAATAAAAAGTAAGAGTGTTATGTGTGTGTGTGGGCTGTCCGATTTTGGCCCCTCCTCACACTCTCTCTTTACTCTCCTTCTACTCACAAACAAACAAAAAATAAACTACTACTTCTACTTTATTACTTTACCCCCACTCTCTCACACTCTCTCTCCCCCACTCATTTCCTTCTCCACGTACAGGCCCCCATCTTCCTCCTCTCTATTTCCTTCCTTCTCCAAATCGACATCCATGGAGAAATAAGAAACACCCACAAACTCTATCTTCTCTCCTTTGTAACTCCCTCCACACTCTTCCAAAAATTACAAAACTTGCACCATTGGAATCCTCTCCTCAAGAGCTACATTTCTATCTTTCCAAAACTTGAAAACAAGCAATTTCGTTTTTATGGGTATACCCCATTTGGAGTTTCAAGACCACCATTAGAGCCACCTTGGTCTCCTTGTTCTTTTGAGGTAAAAATCTCTTTTAAACTCCATCGTTTTTCTAGCCTTGTGGGCAAAACGAAAATGTGAACTAAAGCCTTGTTTACTCCTTGTGTGTATAGCCGATTTTGGCATTTTGGTGGTGTGAGAAACCTTGTTCTTGAGCTATCCCAAACAGCTCTTGTGCTCTTGGAAGGTAATAAATTTTCTAAACCCTAAAACCTACATTAAAGCTTGATTAATGGTTAGGGTTAGTTCATAGTATTGAAAGGTGTATGTGAATGGTTGTAGTGCTAGTGGATTGAGAATTCAAAATCGGTAGAGAAAGAAGAAGGAAGAGAGAAAGAAAAGCTAGAGAAAAGCAAGGTAAGATTGCTCTTTGGTGTAGCTTGATATATGTATGTATGTAACAGTTTTAGAGGATTGGAATGAGTATTGGAAATGGTAATGCATTAGTAGTATAATGTGTAAAAGAGTGCAAGTATCTTAAACCTTAAAAGACATTTTAAAACTGTCAAAACAGATTGGGAATTGAATGTTTAAGTGCAGGAATTTTTAAGTGACTGTTTAGTATTGGCATAATGTGTGGAGCTTGTATATTGATGTCTATTGCAACAGGGGGAATAAGCATTGAAATGTGAATTAGAATGTGTGGTGGGAGTGTAAAATTTTAAGGGAGGTTATGGCAAAATCTGCCTAAGATTAGAACACTTAGTGAATTAAAGACTAGGTGAATAAAGTGTGTTGTAACAGATTTTGATTAAGGAAAATAGAGGGTAAGTTGAGAGAGATGGAGAGTGTGTTCTAATGCATTGGGAGTGCTAGAAATGACATAGAAGAGGAGCGTAAATGACAAATCTGTAGCAAAAAGTATTTAAGTGCATTGTGGAAACTAGGAGGAATGAGTGTACAAGATTTGGCGAAATGGAGAGTTGGACTTGGGTATAGATATTGTAGTTGCTTGGAAATGAATTGGAATGGTAAGATGGCATTAGGAGAGGGAACTATGCATGGGAGGAATAAGAACCCAAAATCTGTAGCAAGAACCACTTGGAGAAACTATTGTAGGTGTTGAAAGGAAGTGAGGAATTGTGTAAGTTGCTTGGAGGATTTAGTAATGGATTGGTGAATGAACTAAGGTGTATTAGGAGGTTTAATAGTGTTACAACATGTGGGATTAAGTGTAGGAACAATGGGGAAGTAATGGGTAAAAGAGGGGACTGAGAACAGAAATTAAAATGCAAATACTGGGCCGGACCGGACTTGCGACCGGACTTGCAAGTCCGGTCGAGCCCAGATTTACAAAGACGGGAAAGCTTCTGGAATCGACCGGACTTGCGACCGGACTTGCAAGTCCGGTCGGCCAGAAAATTTTCCCGTCAGAAAGCTACTGGAATCGACCGGACTTGCGACCGGACATGCAAGTCCGGTCGGCCAGAAAAATTTCCCGTCAGAAAGCTACTGGAATCGACCGGACTTGCGACCGGACATGCAAGTCCGGTCGGCCAGAAAAATTTCCGTAACCTGAGCTACTGGAATGGACCGGACTTGCAAGGTCGGTCGCAAGTCCGGTCCTGACTTAAAAAAAAAAAGAGTATTTTATCATATGATTATAGCAATCATATGTATAGGTATATATACATATATATGCCTATATACATATATGCATATATATGTGGTAGTACATTATAAATGAAGTAGTAAAGGTAAGGAAGCAAGAGTAAGAGGTAGTGAGAAAAGAATGGGTATAATAATCAAGCATGAATGTAAAGGAGTAGTAGGTATATATTAGGAGTATTAATGAAGGAATAAGTTGGATCATTGATAGACCATTAATCATACAACTTCATGTATGTATAGGAATCAAATAGTTGATCCTCGAAGGAACCCGGTAGTACGTATACGACGGTGAACGGTATGATTTCTTCATGCCCTGTATCCTAATCTGGTTACCCCGATTTGTGTGCTTATTTGACCACCTAATAAGATAAACGCATGAATCGGATTATATTGCACTTACTTGTGCTTGTTTACATTGTTCTCGATATTTGTCTTGAACAATAGTTTGTATAATTCATGAAACATATGAATGATGATGATGTGTATTGTATCTGGTAGTGTACTTGTATATTGTAATGTATTTGTATGTATGTGTATATGGGTATTGTAGTATTGTGGCTTGGATGTTGACTTGTGCTAATTCCTAACTATCTAACTCCTAACTTAAGTGAGTAAATTGGAATGAGTACAAGTCCGATATAGCTTCGGCCACGCGTGAGGATGCGGAGTCACAAGAGGTTGGCTGCAATTCCTGACTCTTAAACTGGTCCGCGGCCCAAATCCCTTAAATGGGTAGCATCCCGGATTAGTGAGTCAAGTAAATCCCGGAGGCGGGACGGTGTAGTCCCCAGGGCCGGAGGTCCCGACGACTTAACTTGAGTAAGAGTAAGAGTAAGAGTAAGTAAGTATGGATCCGTAAGTAAGTATGTGTATGAGTATGTATGTGTATGAAGTAACGAGTAAAAGAGTAATCTCCACCCGATTAACCCGGGTGGACCAATGAAGCTAACAAGTATTGTATACAATGTATGTAATGAGTATGTGTAATTCGGAAGAGGTAAGTATGTATTGGTTGGTTTTTATATCGTATCCTTTGTATGAATTGAATTGTATGTATGTATGTTGTGTAAGTAATATGGTACCGTATGTAAGAGCATGTATGCATGTATGCTTGTATGAAATGAACCGCATGTATTCGACCAAGTGGTCGGCGTACCCTCACTAGTACGCGGGGTATGCGGTTATCATGCTCGGCGAAAGCTGACCCCTTCGGGGGACATTTTTTTAGTGTGCAGGTACCCGTAACGAATATGGTCAAGGAAGAGACCGGAGGCACACCCTGATATTTGGAAGTAAGGAGCGTGTGAGGAACGGGTAGCAAGTAGTCTCTTAGCGAGTATGTATGAACTTTAAAGAGATAGTACATTGTATAAAGATCTTAGTAAACTCGGTATGTAGATTATATTGTATTGTACTTAGAGTATTGGTTTGAATGGAGATTGTAGTAGCATTTGGTAAATGGTGAATGCATTGTAGATTTGTAGTACTCGGGATTCCGGTCCATCAGACCGATGCTGTATGTAGAATCAGTGGTCTTGTTAGTCACGTGGGTGACTAACGGCATTGTATCACCCATTGTATGTAAATATAAATCCGCTGCGTGTATCTGATGAGTAAGGAGATTGGACGTTAATGGCTGTATTAATAGTAGGGGTGTTACACATTCCGTTGTGTTATGTGTTTTGTGTGATCATATTCATTGCGGCATTATGTTGTGTACGTAGAACGTGCAAAGTGTTGTTTAAGTGTTGTATGTAGTGTTATGTTGTAGTTGTATGTGGAGTTGTTGTATAATGTAGATTGTGTGGATCATGGATAGACTCCCATTTTTGATAAGAGCGTTAAGGATAATCCTTAAAGGGTAAGTGTCGTCTATTAGGAAGTAGCTCCGTCGGAGGAGAAACACTCTAGGGAGATGAATACCATGGGTGATTTTAAGTAGATGTATTATCCGATTGTTGACCCAATGAGGCGAAGTGTTAAGTGTGTGTGTTTATTGTCACATGCATGATTTAAATATAATCACTGCATGCTAAGACGACAATTAGTTGTGCGTGGCCCGGTAGCATGTGGGCTACGGGATTACCATACCAGCAAAGGTGCTGAGCCCCTTGGGGCCACCCCTTTCTCTTCTTTTTTTCCTATTTCAGGTACGAAGTGCTGGAAGCCGTTCGAGAGTAGGACGGGTAGTCATTGTACACGGGTATTCATTTAAGTGTATGTATATAGTAGGTGTAGTAAGACCGATATTGTTGTCGGCATCAGTTTATAAATACTCGGTATAGTTGTTAAGGTGTATATTGTTGTTGTTGTTTAATGGAAAGGATAATAATGTATAGTTGCTCGGGAATTTAGCCCATCAGACCGGTACAATGTATATGGATTAGCCTTGTTAGCCACGTGGTGGCTAACGGCGTGTAACACCAGGGAGTTAAGTAATGTGATGAGGTTTGTAATTCCGCTGCAGTTATTTTGTAAGTATGTAAACGTTGGATGGGGGTGTTACACTGCAAGTGTAAAACAGCCCCCAAAGGGGGTCAGCACGAATGCTGGTACGACCCTCCCGTGGCCCCCAAGCTAACGGGACTACGATGACTAATTGTCGATAGCATGGAGTTGATTAACATCACAATCATAATATGAAATGCAATAAAACAACAAACCACATTGAACATAAATAGCTCATATGCAAATGAACGACTCAGGCGTTCCCTTAATAAGTGAGTTAGTTCTTAACTCCTTAAATCCACAATCTCCTTAACCTCATAATTGCTAACCGTTCCACTATTAGATGGTTAGCCCTTAATTGGTTGCTTATTTTTGTAGGGCTTGGTTAACCCTATCCAGTAGCAGTGCACTATCCAGCAATAAGCAACCTTTCTTAATTTGTTGGGGATGTAGGCTTGATCCCCCCACGCCATCCTTAATGTGCTCCCACCTCAAACAGTAGTCCGGGTGGTCGGGTCGGTTTGTTGACCCTAGGCGACGAGTCTAATGACAAGTCTTATTTGGAAGTCGGATCTAATTCAGATACCGACCTCCCCCAATACACATGTGCCGGTACCATTCCGGATTCCTCACTCCCACCCCAAGTTACGGTTAGTGAAAGTCTTAAATACCATTGTTAGTTAAACCTTGACGGGTATTAACTAACAATCACCAATGTACAAATCCTCTCCTGAACTCAATAAGTATCAAGCTTAGTTAGTAGCTAACCTTAACCTCGTGGGTTAGTGTAAAGAAAACACATACACAACGAGAACATTAATATCCGGTTGCATGCTTTATCTTGTCTTAGTCATATCAAACAAACAGGTAGCACACAAGCCGAGGGACACCTCATTAGCAAGCAGGTCACAAGAAGGACTGTACCGTTCACCGTCGACGATTGTTTGGTTTATCTCCTTCCAAGTCCCAATTCACAAGTCCTAAAACATTCATTCAGTTTTAGGTTATTATTCAATCCAACTCAATAGAATTACTTAACCTCCCTAGACATCAACTTTTACCCATTGTTTTTTCACTAAGCCTTGGTTTTTAATTAACTCCTAAGTGCATCATTTCCTCATTATCTATTACACTTACTCACCCACTTAATGACCATTACACCCACCAAACATGTCCTTAATAACCTTATAACATCAATACCTAATCATCCCCATCATTTCCTAACCTTAAACAAAGTTTTGGCCAAATAGCACTGCGTCCGAACTTGTGTTCGAGCTTCCCAAGTTCGGACATAGGTCGAGACTCAAAAGGGTGCAACCAGACGTGTGTCCGAACATGTGTCCGAACTTCCCTAAGTTCGGACATAGGTCGAGGGAAAATCAAAAGAAAATTTCAAGTGTCCAAACTTCTAAGGTCGGACAGTAGTCCGGACACTGGCCGAGACTGAAAAAATTAATCGCAACAGGGCATGTCTGAGCTTCCAAATTCGGACGGAAGTCGGACAGGCCAGAATACCCATCTTCTACATCCTTAAACACTTATCTCATTCTTAGTGTGTTCTAACCTCGTTTGGGCACTTTAAACACACATTAAGCCCTCCACTAAACTCCTTAAATCACTCATCAATATCCATCTTAGTCATTATGTATTTCCTTGCAATTAATGTCAACACTTGTAAAGTTTCTCACTAGGCTTCTAAGTGGTGGTTCATACCTATTATAACCACTATGCCAAAATTCTTCCTCACCACTATAACATCATCTCCCAAGCATCCTTCACCACCTAAAATTCCTTTATGCATTTACTTAAAGTTCCTACCCAAATTTATGCCTCCTTTTTCCAACACTTAGCACTTATTTTCCCTACATTTCTAACATGCAATTTCACCTAGAATTTTCACTAACCAAATGCTCCCTCCTTAAGAACTTGACCACTCCACATACACTACTTTCAACCCTTATTGCATTTATCAAACTTCCTTAGATTTTAAACTCTAGTTCTCACCTAAACCATTTCAAAGTCTTACACCTTATCCCCATCAAACTTGCACAAGTTTTCTAACTTCTTTTATCAAGGTCTTGGTGCCTAAAATTCACCATTGTAACCCCTAGTTCCTCCTAGACATACCTAAATCACCCATTTCACTAGAACATTTTGAACTCATTCTTTTTCATCAAAACAACCCCTAAACTTCTAGCACTACCTTAGTCATAAACTTTCCTTAGACATCCTAAACACTAAGTTTCTCCATCAATTTTGACATGGGTTCTCTAGTATATTGTTACAACCTAAACCTTCTTGCTTTTCCACCATAAAACAACCTAGATCACTCAAATCTCTCATTACATCATCTTAACACACAATTTACACCAAAACTACACCAATCATCATATAGTGTAATAACTTAAAAGGCTTGGCACTTAGGCCCTTAAATGACAATATCTTAACCATTGAATTTCCATATATATTTGCCTTTGACCTGCGAATACACACAACAAGGCTCCCATTGTAATAAAATGCTTTTTGTAATTCATCTCAACATTGATTAACTATCTCTTTTCTCATTGGCTCCTTAGTCCCAAGTTCTCAACATAGTCATTGTTTTTCCTCCTAGTTATATATAGCCCTTTTCTAATGTAAACCTTAAGCTACCTCATCATATACCTAAATCCCATCCCTTAATGCTTTAAACACCTTAAGGTAAGACATTTACCTTGTTCTTTTTCAAGCTTAACAAACTTTCTTCCTTAGGTTTTTCCTTGCTCAATCTCGGTCACCAAGTCAAGTTCTCCTTGCCAATGTTCTAACCAACATTCCATGACTCCAATGAGTACTAAACAACACACTAACCTTAAGGAATAAAACCTAGGTTAAAAATATGTTTTAAGGTATTAAATTGATTGTTTTACCTTGGTTTCTCAAGACAAGCTTGGATATGAATCAAGAAGGACCTCCTCTTGCCCTTGGAGAATAAGAAACAAGCTAGAACAAAGCATAACAATGAAGCCCCATGAGTATACATTTTCGGTTATGGAGAGAAAATGATGGAAACCTAGATTTTCTTACATATTCTTTACCTTAAGAGAATGGAGAAGCTAATGGAGTCTCCAAGCTTGAGTTTCCCCTCTATTGGCGGTTTGCCTTGGCACCAAAATGGAGCTCTTGAAGTTTTGGAAAGATAGAAAGGAAGAGCTTGAGCTAACTAAGAAGAATATGTAATTTGTTTTGGTTTTAGAGCTAAAATGAGTAAGTAGTAATCAAAGGAAGGTGAAGCTAGCATGGAGGCTGTTCTTCACATTGGAGAAGAATAGAGGAGCAACTCAAAACTGGTGGGAACAAGAGAGAATGAAGAGGTGAGGAGAGAGGTAAGTAAAGGTAAGATATTTATGTTAAAGGTGAATTTACTTACTTTTGCTTTATTCATTACTTAGCTAGATAAGTGTGGTGAGTCACACTTAAAAACCGGCCCCCTTGGTCAAATAAGGTGTATTGTGGTCTTTGTTGACCATTTAATTGAATTACTTTGACTAATGTCTTAAACTAGCACTATTTGGTTACTATTCACTAAACAAGGCACATAATTGTGAAATTTTTGATTTCCCATTGATTTAGACTTCCTAATGTGATACTAATTAGTACACATGTTAACTAAAGAGTAATGAGGGACATTTAGCCACTCAAAACCCATTTACAAGACAATTTTTCAAAAATGTGCTTTAAGACTCCTTAAAGCACATTTTGTGTTTTAACTTGTTTTCAAGCTTGGTTTTCTTTGGTAATTGGTTTAAAATTACCATTAGGATATTACCAAGGTCTAGGAATGATATTTGGGTGCTCACCGAAGTCTCTCCAAGCTTAGAGCACGTTTTTGCTTAAATTGCTCTTTTGGTGTTTCCTTATGTTTTCTTTGATTAAAATGGTTTCTTAATGTTTCTAAGGCATTATTTAGCCTTCTTGTATCTTAGTTTATCACTTAAAAACCATATCTAAGTTTGAGGTATTTCAACAGACTTGGACCATGTCTCGGACCCGCCATTTTAACAAAGGAAGTGTGCTTTTTAGATGGTAAATGAAGGGGGCTTGTTGGGTAATGTTATTATATGGTTATTAAGAGTTGTTTGGTGGAATTTTATTGCCATTGGAGGTGTGAACAAGTATGAGGTAAAATGAGAAGTAAATAACATAAGTGGTTAAGCTTGAACTACAATGAATTATTGGAATTTAGTTATTAAGTAAGCAAGGTTAATTAAAAGTAATTATGTTTTAGGGTTTGAGAATTTGGACTCCGGAGGAGAGTAAGCAACCGAACGACCAACGGTGAATGGTATGGTTTTCTTGTATCATGCTTGCTAACGAGGTGTCCCTCGGCTTGTGTGCTATTTATTTATGTGTGCCGACTAAACAAGATAAAGCATGCAACCAGAATATTATGGTGTTGTGTGATTGTGATGTACTAACACAACTTACCTTGAGAACTTACTAACAATGTTTAGTAAATAATTGTGTGAGAATAAGGAACACTCCCAAATATTGTTTTATTAGTAACCGAAAGAGGCTAACTAACTAACATTGACTTTGAGGCTTCCACTAGCTGGAACTTGGGGGAGTGAGGAATCAGGAATCATTCCGGCACATGTGTATTAGGGGAGGTTGGTATCCTTATCAGGTCCCAACTTCGAAATATGACTTGTCTTCGGACTCGCCGCCTAGAGTCGACATATAGACTCGACCTCCTTGGACTTCTTATTTTAGGAGGCAGGCATACTGAGATGGTGTGGTGGGATCTACCTAAATCCCAACTAATTCTAACAAATATTGTTTATGTAAACCAATGGAGCTGATAACTCATTGGTTAGGGTTACTTGACCCGACAAGATAAATAATGAATTAAGGAACAACCGTTCTAATTAAAGAACGGTTGACTTAATTGAGATAAGATTTGAGATAAGGTTTGAGATAAAGTACAACCAATTCTAATTAAAGAATGGTTGGTAGATTGAGACTGAGGTAAGGATTAAGACTGAGGTAAGGTAAGAATGGACTGAGATTAAGAGGCATCATATTTTATGGAGTTAAAAGACTAACTCACTTACTAAGGGAACGCTTTTAAGTCGTTCTTTGTGTTTGAACATTGATTGTTCATGTGTGGTGTGTTGTTTCTTGCACTTTCTATTATGTTGTGCATCTAATCAATATCCATGCAATCGACAATTAGTCGTCGTAGCCCCATTAGCTTGGGGGCTATAAGAGAATCGTACCAGCAAAGGTGCTGACCCCCTCAGGGGCTACTGTTTATATTTTGCAGGTGAATGTCAGAAGGCGATCGTCCTGAGAGTAAGATGGGGTAGACGTATTACGGGTTTAAGTGTGACCTACGAGTTGTGCATGTACTCTCGTATGGCAATTTGAGTTAGTAAGTTGTATAGGATGTAAGGAGTTTGTAAGAGTGTTATGTATTTGGTTAAGGCTTGTAAGTACTAATGTTCGGTATATTCGGGTCCATCAGACCGTAGCTAGATCTTGGAGATTTTAGTATGCCTAGTTGGTCACGTGGGTGACTAACGGCAGTAACACCAAATGTTGTAAGGAATCCGCTGCAAAGTTAATATAAGTGTACGGAGGTTTATGAGATAAGTATGGCTTGAGGAATTGGGGTGTTACAGACCCAGAGAACCAAAAATCCCTTAGGGACACACCAATATTGTTTAAGAAAGAGATTGACAAATGAATATTCCACAAGATTGTAACTGTGTGACAGACACTACGAAAATATGTAAAAACAAATATGGAAAGACCGCACTCCATAGGAGCTTGTGGGCTTGATAGACTTATTTAAAAATTAGTCAAATAAGTAGTAATTTAGCAGTAGGATATTCCATACATATAGACAAGTAATGTAAGGAAAACGAGAAGGAATCAACTTCGTGCCAAGGTCAGTGATACAAATCCAGACCAATGCAAATAACCACCTCGAATGAAATAACAAGAAGGGTCTAGGTTTAACCAATGAGACTAAAGGAACCAAAAACCTTAGATGCATTACGACCAAAGTCGTGACTCCATAAAGGAGTGATTAATACACAATAGTATAAAAGGAAACCTCCTGAAAGATGAGAGAACTAATAGTCAACTAAATGATAGATGCATGAGAACCCATTAAATAGGCGAGTAAATAGGTGAAATCTTAATAAGAATCAAGAGTCCATGATGACACAATTCTTGCCATACAGAAAGAACCTACATAATGATGATAGCTGTCACCCAATAAAGGGGCATAAAGAGAACTGTTCTCCAAACTAATAACACGAAACAATATTGTATGATATAACAGTCATCACATGCACAAGAGTAAGGGCAATGCTATATTTTCACCCAAAAAGGGGGTTAAACATAAACACACTACTAATTGAGAAAAGAAAGGCAGAGCTAGTATACTAGCGGATGCCCTAAGCCTAAAGGCAAGTATAACAATAACCAATAATCGTCGAATCGACTACGATATGGTACGCACATAAGCAACCATTATAAGCAGCCATTTGAAATAAACACGTTGGCACAAATTAGGCGAGTAAAACTCACATAAAACTCAATAATGAGGAACAAAATTATTGTAAAGGTAGACTACAGCAGTCTAGACCATCCAAAAAGACACTCCAAGTGAACACAGCTTTCAACGCTACACACCCATGTTGTAACACCCCTATTTAACGTATTTACAGCGGAATTAAAATACTAAGGCGATTACAGACCATCAGGTTCCAAACACCCGGTACCAACCTCACCAATTACAACCATTACAATTATCTAAGTTACGGTCTAAACTCATGAAAACAACGTAAACAACAATGAACGTAAAACAGAATAACTCTCCACAGTTCCTAATTCCCATCCCAATCACTCATGCTCTTCGTGGCCACCTGTATAAACAATTCGTACCTGCAAGATGAAGCCAAGCAGCCCACCCCGGGAGGGGTGAGTCAGTTCCCTGGAATGGAACTGGTACAATTCTCCAAAACAATATTTAAAACATAACTCTTCAAAATAAACAGTAACTTGAAATCAAACTCTTGAAAGTAAAACAGGGAAACAAGGCACTTTAAAATCACCAAGTCAAAGATAACAAGTTAAGGATAGAGATAAATAATAGAAAGGTAAAGTTAGTCAATCCAAAAACCATACCATGAGTTAGTGAACATCCAATGCTCAAGTTAGAACCAATTCCAGTTAGGAGTACAGAGACCCAAGTAGTCACAAGAACTAGGAATGGAAGAAGATATCCAAGAACCAACAACTCAAGAGTGGAATAAAACTAATTGTCAGAGATGGCCCCCACCGCCAAGTACGTCCTTTTAGGACAGAGGATATACAGCCCCTCACTGTTTACAATGTCCTTTTGGATAGGGGATATACAACCCCTCACTGTTTACAACGTCCTTTTTGGACAGGGGATATACAGCCTCTCACTGTTACCAATGAAGACGCGCGCACGTCACAACAAAGACTTAGCTCATGGATGAAACAATATCCAGAGTCAAAGGAAGAATTTACTAAGATTGACCTTTTTCATATTCCCACTAGATCATTAACTACACCAGAGCAATACCAAAACACTCAGTCCTACAGAGTGCAGAAGCATATACCCGAGGCAGTTAATGTCTAATGAAACAACCAAATAGAAGGAACCAATAGCCATGTAAGTTTCACATTCAAGGCTCATTTAGTCACATCAAGTTGAGTTAGCCACACAACAGTTTCCTTTGAAATCCATTCAAGCTCAGTTAGCGTTTTCCAAAACATTCCATAAAGTCCGTTAGCAAAAGTATCTGAGTACGAGAAATCGTACCTGGATAACACTGTAGCAGTTCTAGTCAACTTGCGCAAACAATCAACAGTACTTTGAAGAATTTTAAAGGTAGTCTATCATCAATAACTTGTAGCCTACGTTAAGCTTAAATAAACTCCTCACTCTTATTTCTAAGTCACAATTAAATGTTACGTATAACCTTTGACTTATCTTAGAATGTCAATAATAACTCTTAAGCTCAATACCCTTACTCTTAATTTAGAATAACGTTGTATCATGCCCCATGATAGGTTTGTCTTAGAATACTATATTATTATCTCACAATGTAACGATTATTCATTCTTATCAACATCTACTAGCTAACTTATTATGATTAACTATTCCCCTTAACTTAATTAAGATCTACAACCTGTATATTGGAATCATAGTGTTGTAGATGCATTTCATTATAACTTAATTGATCTTATAATTCAGAGACAACTACTAGACTCAAATATTTTATCTTTACTTTAGAATGACATAATATTATAACCATTTAATAATCTTGTCTTAAGATGTTCAATTACTTTTCATCCTGAAACAACTATATTTTAATTAACACAAACCCTTCAAACTCTTATACTTAGTATTCGCAAAGTATATTATTCGCTTAATTATTACCTATATAATAAGATGTTTTAAGATAACCCTTTTTATGTATCCTTACTTACATTTTAATTTCCTAAATATTTAATTTTTACACACATTCTCTCTATAGATTATGTATAATCCTTTTGTACTAAATTTTAATAAACTTATGTCTTAAATACATTTTATATTATTTACAAAACCAAAGGTTTCAATGGAATAACTTAATAAATTAATTCCCTTTACTATGTTTTAGGATAAGTATTATATCTTAACATAAGGTGAAAATTTAACTAAGAAGTAGATTCTCATTCATAAGAGAAATTGTCAATTATCTAGTAAGATCATCTATTTTGAAAAATCCTCATACCTTATATTCAAATGACCTTTTAATATTTTTAGTGTTATAAGGTAAACCAATATAATCTCTTACGTAACTTAGTTTCATCTAATTATAGGTTTAAAGGTTTTAAGTACCTAATTCCTATTTACAAACCTCTTATAAGTTCCAACTAATAAATAGATCCCTTATTTATAAACTCTCATTCCGTATTTTGGTAATTAATGTTATAAATGTATTTTATGTGGCTCAACCAATTCTAAGAACTCAAGGATTATTATTTAGACTAACTCCCTAGTCATATTTAACATAGTTTTATATATTAACCCTTTTAATGATTTTACCTTAAAACATTAAGTTATTACTCACTATTATAAATGTTATGAAATGATTAAATCTAGCCTTATTAATCCACTTCACATTTAGATGTAAAACTATTTCATTTATTTTATTATTAATTACATATTAAGATCTATTTGTGTAACATTTTATGTAATCAAATTACAAATTTTTCCTAAGTCTTAACTCATTTATTACTTAACCCAATTACAAATTTACATTCTTGTCATTGACAAATAATATTATATATGTATTTAATTATGATTTATTTAAATCCTAGAAATTCGAAGGTAACTCAAAACATAAAATTTCATAACCCCAATTTAATACCACCTCATATAATATTCTTTCATTAGTATTATGTAGAGGTTTAGTTGAACTTATTTATTCCTTCATATTATATTTTCTATAAGGTATTTCATTTCTTTTATTTATGTTTAATGCATATATATATATATATATATACTAGGATTTATTCAAAACATCCTTTATGTAGTTTTATTGTATTTAATTATCTCTATTAACTTTTACACAAATCCACATCCAATATATGGTTTATAAAATAAAGTATTTCCCCTAGCTTCAATTAAGTATTAACTTCCACATTATATAATAACTAAAAATGTAGACTAGTGAAATTCCTTGATTCAACATAAGTTTCTATTTTATTCCTCTCACATAAATATATATATATAAGTATATAATTTTTACTTCACTTAAAAGTTTATACCCAAAATATTCATTAACATACGGTTATTAAATGTTAATTTAGTCTTATCATATTATCCCACCCTATAAAGTTTATTAATAAACTATACTTTAATTTTTGTTACATTAAAAACCATATATTATAAGATAATCTTATGAAAATTTCATAAAGTCAATTTTTAGACCCATTTACCCTTGTCCAAAAATTCCCAAATTTAATATATAGTAACTATAATATTTTGGACATATTATAAAATTTTTATTTCATAAAAATATCATTTCAAATTATCCAAATAATTCCATAATACTCAAAACTTGTAAAAATTATAACTTACGTTTAAAAACTCAAAACCCATATTAATGTATATCAAAATAAACTAGATTTTACAAGGAATCTATGCTTAACATTTCGTGTCAAAATACATTCGGAAAGGCAATTAAATAAATCCAACAAGTTAGGGTTAAATTCTGGAATTAATAAAACTGAAAACAATCAAATCTATCCACGTTTTAATCTCGGCCGTCCGTTTCTATAACCTACGATTGGACGGCCGATATTCCCCGAGTTCATCAATGAATTCCCAAACCACCGCGATAGAGATTCCTCGATTTCTCCCAACTCACAGAACCAAATTGACTGATTTTTGTTTCATTGGATTCGAAATCTTCTTGCGGTTCCAATGGTATCAAATTTACGATCTAAGGTGCACGAATTTGCAAAAACAATTCTGGGTTCGAAGTTAGGGTTCTTTCGGGTTTCCGAA
Organism: Limonium bicolor; assembly: GCA_023374045.1. Taxonomy (NCBI): domain Eukaryota; kingdom Viridiplantae; phylum Streptophyta; class Magnoliopsida; order Caryophyllales; family Plumbaginaceae; genus Limonium; species Limonium bicolor. Next base: position 317,409,677 of record CM041778.1, on the reverse strand, counting down.
TTTGATTCTAACAAATTCTCTCAATCTAACGTGTAATAGATGAAATTGAAATATGGGTTTGACCGATAATGTAAAGGCGAATGACAATATCGGGACAGTTTGATCAGAAACTCACCGGAGAAGCACCAACGAAGGAATTCGATTTTGGTTTTCCGGAAAAAGTTCGAACTTGGGCCTGTTCAAGGAGCTAACTTTGTGGATCAATAAAATAAGTTCTTGATCAAATTAGACTACGTGTGTGGGCTTAATCAAAAGGGGAATTATAGATCTACAAATTGATAGCAAGAACTTAATCTAACTTGCAATATACAAAAAGAAATCCAACCCGAAAGTTACGAGTTTATACCTGCGGGTTCTGTATGATTTTATGTGCATGACAAGGCAGAAACTTTAGACGCCTCGTTCTTGCACACGGTTGGGATTTAGCCTTAGTTGTAAACATAAGAGTTGTAAACGGGTTAGAGATCTACTCAACAAGCTAAAGAACTTAGACTTTGGATGAGAGACGAAGAAGTTATTATCAAATGAAAGTACCTTACCGATCACGTTTTCTGGGAATTTGGGTTATGGCTTTGTAGGGAGGCGACATTGGATCGATTTTCCGGTGGATGTAGAAAGAGTTAGGTTATGTGTAAGCTATGGTTGTAAAGAGGAGATTAAGGAGAAGAGAATGAAGAAGACGACACTAGAAAATTCTAAAGGATGAGTGGGATACGGCCGTCACAAGTTAGGGCAAAAATACTGGTGGAGGTTAGGGACTTAGCCGATTTTTGTGCTCAGTTCCGGCTAGGGGTGGCAATTTTTACCCAACCCGATAACCCGACCCATACCCAACCCGAAAATAGCGGGTTTGGGTCACGATTATTGACCCATTTAATTATTGGGTCGGGTATGGGTTACCTATTAAATTTATGAGTTGGGTATGGGTTTAAAGTCCTAACCCGTAGTCAACCCGACCCGTTTATTTTATTTTATTAAAAATAATAATAAATAAATAATTAGATAAAAATATAAATATTTTACTAGGTAAGTGCTAACCTACTATTAGTATAATACAGATTTTGTAGTATCTTTTTGATGAGAGGTTGCTTATTTGATAATACTACTTTGTTGTATTTCTTTATAAAGAAAAAGCAAGAGTATTCGTTATGTGGATTGTCAAAAGACGGTGTGCTGCTCTCTCCTCCACAGCTCCCACTGTGGTCCTATCTCTTATGTACTCTGAAGATTTTTGTCTATGTTTTGATTCAATATTCTGAAGGAGAAAATATAGTTATATTTGGCCCAGGCGCGTACACATCACCTTCTTCTGTTAAGTGCCACTGAGCACGACATGTATGTGGAAAAAGAAAAAAGACGGAGGATAATGAAAACTCTGGAATAGCTACCATATTGAATGTACGATTTCATTCATTTGTAACTCCGTTTGAGCAATCATATAAAAATTTAATTCCAGGTCTTTTAAATTTTGCATAGCCTAATTATGTTGGGTTAAACGGGTCGGGTATGGGTTTAATCATTTTATGTGGGTTGGGTATGGGTTGATAATTTGTAACCCAAATATTATTGGGTCGGGTATGGGTCAATACAATTTTAATCGGGTAGGGTATGGGTGAGCTTCAACCCGACCCATTAACCCGAATTACCACCCCTAGTTCCGGCGAGCTGTGTGAGCTTGACACGTGGCAGTTCTCAAATTTTTGACTCTAAACATTCTATCATAACTTTGGCTAGCATGATCCGTTTTCGACGTTCTTTTTATCAATCTTCATGGTTTTCCATAACCTTTTTGTTGGTATAGGTTTCATGGGATGGTTTGAAGATTCTCAAAAAGTCAAACCTAGCAAGGCTTAAGAAGCTTTAGGGTTTCTAGAATTTTATATTTACTTTTATGCTCCAAATCAATGCTCCAAATATTTATAAAATCTTTATAATATAATTGGAGTGTCTAGGAATTTTTGCAAGATTTATTGACTTATAAATATTGTTATTAAATTCATAATACCATATAATAAATTAAATTAAATTGTATTATTATTTAGAATTTAATATAAGAAGTCCCCTAAATAATTTTTTAATAATACCATATACTAATTTAGTGTTTAATAATATTATTTAGGGTTTTTATAAAAGAAATCCCCAAAATTAATTTAAATCAATTTAGGGGTATTTCAGTAGATCCCCCTTAAAAGAAACTTCGACCCGAAGTTTAGAATCAACTAACAGTTACTCACACCGCTTCATTGTGCTGACCAACTTCCATACCAATTCTTTATTCCATACATTCCCATTTCCAAATTCCACGGGTTTTAATAAAAGAAATCCCCTAAATTAATTTAGATTAATTTAGGGGTATTTCAGTAGATCCCCCTTAAAATAAACTTCGTCCCGAAGTTTAAAATTATCTACCAACTACTAACACCCTTTCAGGTGTGCGGGTAAACTAAGCACCAAGTTATATTACCAGGTCTAAAATGCATATCAAATAATCAAACCACTCTAGGATATTCATCCAATAACAATTCCAATCACAATTTCCATTCCCCATCCTTAAATAAGGATCCATTCCACTCAAGATCAACCATTAACCAAACCCAAATGTCTCATAATTAGCATCCAGTTGATGCAAGATGTAAATGTCATTAACCACCACTCAGGATACATTATCCAACAAGGTTGTTTCAAAAACCAATCACAACAATATGCATGGACCATACTAAACTTCCAAACATTTAGTTTCTGTTTTCTTTAATTACTTGATGTTTATTTCAAACACCACATTCCAGGAATTCAACACCTTATAATCAAGCTTTGTTGTGACTTTAATTGCATTGTTGATTTTATCCATGATCGTGGTATATGTATGTATTTCTTGATTGTTATGTGTCTGCATTTGTGTACACATGGTCTAACCATCATCCCAAAATTCTGTTTGTCACTGTTGTTAAATATATTTTACGGGTTAATTGACTAGATAGTCAATATAGTATTTATTTCAATCATGGTCGTTTTATTGGACATAACCTTTTTGGTTTAGCACTCCTCATTTAAAGTTTATTGTTCGTTACTCACAATTTTCTTTATTTAATACATTACGTGAAGTTTGAATTTCTACTTTTGGTTCATTATCTGGTGCACAATTGAAACACCCCTACCGCTAATCCCCTAATTATCCTCTAATCGTCGCGGCCTCTAGGCTAATCGCAGCGGAACACACAACCTGAGTAGCGGGTGATACACGCCGTTAGCCGCCCACTCGACTAACTAGGCCTCAATAAAGAACAACAGTGCGGTCTGATAGCAAGAAGTACCAAGTTAACAACAATAACCTCCAACAATCCATAAGCAAGTCCTAACAATATATACATCCTTGTTCACCAAAATAATATCCAAAAGTGATTACCGATTCTAAATGTTTAGCTCACAATTTACAACCTTCCAAGTCTACAAAATATTAACGGTATACCTCTAACCGTATCACATATGTTTACATCTTTCAAAATCCAAAAAGATGTACCCCATGGTACATCGGTCACAAACCTAACCGTGTACTACTCGGTACACCATTTAAAATAATTAATCTACATGAAGAGCATCCCAGTCTTATTCGGCCTATCAACAGTCTCGAGTCCCTGCAAATAAAAACATTGCCCTTAGGGGCTCAGTAAAAGCTGAATATGACTTCCGCATACCCCGTGTACTAGCGGGGGTACTCCAACTAATTGGTCGCCAACATGCGGTTCATTTTAATAATTACATCATGCTAAATATGGAAAGCATATTCATGCATAGCACACACAAACAAGGCACATCGAATAAGGCACAAGCTTACCGTCAACAACCATGTCCAATCTCAACAAGCATCACTGTTATACCCAAAAATTTTACCCCATTTGAGCGAAAAGGGGTGTTTCTAGGTCTTTGAGGGGATAAGGTTCATATATGATCAATGATAGCATGAAAACTGAGATAGGTGGTATGTTTGACAGGAAATTATATCGGCATAATGGTAGAGAAGAGGGAGGAGATACAAGAGGTCAATGGTTCGAGTCTATTTAATGACAAGCATATTCCTTTTATTTCTTTTCTTCTTTTATTTATAATTTTCAAAATGTTTCTTTCTATTTTCATTGATAGTTTATTTTCTTTCAAAAAAAAAATCTAAAACACAAAAAAAATCTTTTGAAACGTGCTTTAATAAAAAAACAAACAAAACTTGTATTCTCGCATTATTGATTATCCATTCCTTTTTTCCAGATAATTCTTATTGTTATTTTTCATCCTTATCCCTTTTTATTCTCTTAATTCAAATACGAAACAAAACAAAACAAAAATCTTTTCTATTTTACTAGTAGTTTATTTTGTTAACAAACTTTGAAAAGTTTACTCGTTTGTATTTTAGTTATTTAATGTTTTCTTTTAGATAAATTTTTATTTTTCATTTCAGTCTTATCTCTCACTTCCTATTAACTAGTTTGTTTATTTTATTAACTAATTTGTTTATTTTCAAATTTGAAAGTTTGTTAAGTTGTTAAGATTCTCGAGCCTCTTATTGATCAACCTTTCCTCTATATAACCTTTCCTCTATATAATCACTCCATACTTCTGTTAGAGGGGGACGCTCATACACACTTATACAGAGAGTTCATCAGACACTGGATACGCCTGATCATACACGGCAATCCGCTATCAATTGCTTTTGCTTTCTCATTTTGCTTTCATCCATACATCACCACCTCCATCTCGTTTTTTTTAGCCGATTGCCACTTTCAGTTTTCTACAGAGAGAACACTCCCATGCTTAATCCCAGGCTTCCACGGTTGCTGCTCGTCCATTATTTCCTGGGTTGAAATCATTCCATCGCTGTTGTGAAAACAACCAGCACCTACACTCTTGGGCCCTCCTTCCCTCTCGCATCAAAAATTTGCTCGTTGAGCCTCCGGCTCCCGCCGAGAATAGCTCCCCGCCTGTGACCAGTGACCAGCCACCAGTGCGCCTTTGAGTCTTCTCGCACATTACCCGGATTATCATCATCGTCTTCCTCTCGTTGACTGTCAGCGGCAGCCAGCAACAACATCTCTCGTTTAGGCACCACTAGAACTTCATTTTTCCTGGCGTGAGGGGACTGAAGAGGAATCACTTATTTCGCATTCAGTCATTGCCAATTGATAGTTCATCATTTTAGTGGATTCGTAAAGGAGGAGCAGATTAGTAGAAAGCAACTTTCAAAGAGTAATGGGCAAATAGGATGAGTAGAGTATAAACACAAGGATCTGGTAAGTGAGGCTGGCCACTGTCTACACACGGCAATACGTACGTTCATGAGCCCAGCATTTATATATCGGCGTGCAACATACCACCTAATACCACGTGAACCGAATGTTCAATCAAATGAGTTCTTGTCATTGTTTAGTCCACGCTGCTGCTGTGCTAACTCATTGTTGTTGAAGATTCGAAGCAACCGACCAATGTTTGCTGTTGTTCTGATCACAATGAATTGAGGTAAGCGGTGATTTTATTGAACAATGAAGATGAATCGCAAATAGAGTTGCAGAAGGTTAGTTCCGTTGATCCGTTTTTTTTTTTCTCGCTTTTATTTTTGCATAACTTAAGTTAGTATTTTCAAAATTTGGACGTACATGGTCACTTGGTTAGAATGAGTTTTAGTGTGAGTATTATTTTATTATTTAAAGTTAGTAGGATAAATAAGTTGATCTTATTCTTTTTGTAACACCCATCCAACAACAAACACATAATAACAATCTGCAGCGGAAACTCAACTCATCACATTACTTATTCCAATGGTGTTACACGCCGTTAACCACCTACGTGGCTAACAAGGCTAATACATGTACATTGTATCGGTCTGATGGACTAGATTCCCGAGCAACTACACAATACAATCCTCATTCCATCTTCAACATTTTTATATACATACACTCCCCCTGTACCGAGTATTTACAAACTACTGCCGATAACAACTTCGGTCTTACTACGCCTATCATACTGACGCCATTTAAATGGCTACCATGTATAAACATCTGCCCGTCCTACTCTCGAACGGGTTCAGCTCCTTGTACTGAAATAGAAAAGGAGAGAAAGGGTGGCCCCCAAGGGGCTCAGCACTTGCTGGTATGGTAATCCCGCAGCCCACATGCTACCGGGCCACGCAAACTAATTGTCGTCTTAGCATGCAGTTGATTTATTTAAATCATGCATGCAACCCATAGACATACAACACATAACATTTCGCCTCAACGGGCTCACCTATAACCAACACATCCACACTTAACCAACCATCCAATGATTCCTTAAACCCTAGAGTGGCTCTCTAAAAACGGAGCTACTTCCTTAACGAACGACATGTACCCATAATCGGGTTATCCTTAAATGCCTCTTGTCACAAACTGGGATTCATTTCCATGATCCACACACTCCATATCCTACAACATATCTCATTCCTTATATAACAAAACATAACAACCTTCCTTGTTTCGACAACACATGATAACATCACCATCATTCTAAACACCAATATGTATATATATATACCATAGCATAGCAAGGGAATTTGCATAGCACCATAACATTACATAACACCTTAAAATCGGTTCTCACAAGGAACCTTCCACCATAGTTAGTATACATGTGAGCCTAGGGATTTTTGCCAATCCCATGTTAAGCTCGTTACCATCCTCGTTACCGTCCGGTTATATAGAACGGTTAACTTATACCCAAGGTTGTCGGATATAGTAATCCCAAAGCACACCGAAATAACATTCGTATGCCCTGTGGGACGTGAGTCAGTAACTAGCTTTGGATAAGCTAAGGGAAGGTAGAAACCAAATTGGAATACCACCTATACATACACCAAGAGAGCCGAACCGGATAAGATAAACGACTCCCGCCATCACACGCGTGGCCGGAACAACCGGACTCCTCACCCCCCATAGTACATATTCACTTAATAAGTAGTTAGGGATCCATTATGGAGCCCTACCACATCCACACACCATACGGTATCATAACCGAGTGTTAAGCCACAAGGGAGATCACCAACTTGCATACAGCAACAATATCCAACTAACTCACACATAGCCGTGGTTAGCACGTTCCCAAGGTTTGGGCCGTCAACTCCGTATACCGATCACTCATGTGTTCCTAGTTTTGGTTAGCTAAGGTTTAACACATACTTGAGGTTAAATGGTATCGGAGGCCAAATTCGCCACATAAATGAATTACTATAAACTCATTACATGTTTTATCTTACAAGGTGGCAAACACACAAGAAAACATATTGGCATACAAGCCGGTGTAATCCGGTAGGACATAGGTTGCAAGAAAACCATACCTGTCACCGGAGTCCACTTTACCACGTCCACTTATGTTCCTCGAGCGATTCTCGAACAACTGTTAACATCACATGTGTTGTTATTAACATCGGGGTTTGCTTGATTATTTACTGTCTAATGTTTAACTTTCCCCGTTAACTTAGTTACATAGCTTTACATTTTTAACTTGTTTTACTTTTACATTTTGATACAACTTTTCACCCACTTAATTGCCATTTAAACTCACCTAACATGTCCTTAACAACCTTATAACATCATTACCTATCAATCCCCATCATCTCATATCATTTCATAACCTTAAACAACATTTTTGGTCCGACCGACCTTACCGACCGAACTTGTCCAAGTTCGGTCCATTCCAGAACACATTTCCGTCAAAATTTTCTACTCCGACCGAACTTATCAAGTCCGGTCCTATGTTCGGCCTTTTCCCGAGAGTTTCTCCCCTTTGTAAATTTAGCCCGACCGAACTTACCAGGTCCGGTCCCATGTTCGGTCGGTTCCAGTAACTCAATCCGTACACAGAATACAAGCCCGACCGACCTTGCAAGTCCGGTCCCCAAGGTCGGCCTTTTCCAGAAACCAATTCTCGCAGGGTAAACTGGGCTCGACCGAACTTGCAAGTCCGGTCGCAAGTCCGGTCTGCCCCAAATCCTTGTTTTCCTTTTCACATTCAACTCCAAACTTCACCCCATATAACCTAGTACATCCTAGCCTCATTTGGGCACTTCAAACACACCTTTAGCCATGTGCTAAACTCTTTAAATCACTCACCAAGACCATCTTATCATTCACAAATTTCTTACAAGATTCCTAGCACTTGGGATGTTTTCTCCTTAAGATTTCTAAGTGGTAATTCACCAATAATGACCACTATACCAAGGTGTTTCCTCTACACCTTAACATCATCTCCCAAGCATCTTCTCTTACTAACCAAATCTTCTCTTTCACAACTCCTTAAATTCCTTTCTCAAAACCTTACCTAAACATCATTCTCTCCTTATTCATCAACATGACCTAAACCTTAAACAAACTTCTCCAAGACTTTAATATCTCCTAAAAAACACTCATTGGATTTCTAGAACTTCCAAGACAATGCCTATATCCTTATAGCACCTTAGAACACCTTAATGCATGTGTTCTCCCTTAGTGAAGCATGTGTCCATTCCTAACAATTCCTAGTTCACCCAAGTTCATTTAAGCACTTTGAACTCCTTATACATTTTACAAATTTCGCCATGGGTTCTCTTAGCACATCATCATTCCAAAACTCCTAGTTTTCACCATTAAACACTCAAGAACACCTAATTCCATCAAGAACATTATCACTCACAAAACTTCACCAAATTTACACTACATCACAATATAGTGCATAATTAAACTTGCTTGGCACTTAGGCCCTTAAATAACATGGCTCTTAGGCCCTTAAATTGCATAATCCTTAAACACTGAATTTCCCACATAAATAATGCCTTTGACCTGCAAATACATACACCAATACATATGTTCTTTTACTAGTCTCCTTGAGAACACTTTACTAGGTCATTCACCATTTGCTCTTTAGGTAGTTTTAACAAGCATTATAAGCTTATTTCTCCTAAGGCATTAAACCACATTGAGATAGCTTGTTTACCTCTTTTCCTCACAAATTTCTTTCTTGTTTCCTTGTAAAACCGGTAGGGCATTTGGTTCCTTGCCAACAACTAAACAATATACCAACATTGAAATGGGTATATAAGCTTTAAGCTTTATCTCATTGTAAACCCTAGTTACATATATTATCTTAAGGTATTAACATGATTGTTTTACCTTGGAATGGAAAGAGAGCTTGAATATATATCAAGAGAGGACTCCTCCTAGCCCTTGGAAGATTCAAATGAAGCTAAACAAGCAAGGTAAAGACACCATGGTGAGGTTAATTTTCGGCCATGTACTAAAAAGAGAGGAAATGGAGTTTTCTTTGGTTTTTCCTTACCTTGAAGCAAAGGTGATCAACAAGGCATAAAAATATTAGCTCAAGCCCCTTCCATGGAAGTTCTCCTTGGCACCAAAATGGTGGTTTTGAGGATTTGAAAGGACAAGGTTGTAGAGCTTGCTCCAACTAAGAGAACGGTAGTCTCGGAATTAAATTCGGAGCATGGAGTCATAAGTTACAAGTGAGGAAGGATGAGAATGGTATGGCTCTGTTGGAAACCGATGGAGAGAGGAGGAAGAAGGTGGCCACCGTGGGAAATGAAAGGAAGAAGAGAATGAGGAGATAAGTTTGCTTTTGTTAAGATATTTATCCTTATAAAGCAAATAGTATACTAATTAGTCATTCTTTCTTTTCTTAGTAAACTAACAAAGGTGGTGAGTCACAACACCTTAAAAACCGGCCCCAAATAGTACCTAGGGGTACTTTAGACTTTATTAGTCAATTGTCTCACTTATAACATTATATGTTACAAACTAGTTATAAAAATCACTATTCACCAAAAACAAGGCACATAGAAGTGAAATTTTTGATTTCCCTTTGGTATAGCCACCCAAATGTGATACTATATAGTACACATGTTAATTAAAGAGTAATGATGGACATTTAGCCATTCAAAACTCATTTACAAGACAATTTTTCAAAAACGTGCTTTAAGACTCCTTAAGGCACATTTTGCGTTTTAACTTGTTTTCAAGCTTGGTTTTCTTTGGTAATTGATTTAATATGTTCATTAACATATAATTAAGGCATAGGTATGACCATTAGGCCTTATACACATTTATCCCAAGCTTAGAGCACCTTTTAGCCCATATTGACCTTAAGGTATTTATTGTGTTTTGTTTGGTTTCATTGTCTACCAATGTTTCCTAAGGACTTAATTAGCCCTATAAGATCATAATTAAACATTATCAAGTCTTGGTAGGCTCTTTGAGTCCTAGCCAAGTTCACTCCAAGCTTAGAGCATGTTTTTGCTCAAACCGTGTCTTAGTGTTTTATTGTGTTTTACCATGGTTTAAATGGTTCATTTATGTTTCTAAGGCACTTTTTAGCCTTTAAATACCATAGTTTAACATTTACACAACATACCAAGGTTTGGGGTATTTCAATCTACCCCCCTTAAAAGAACTTCGTCCTCGAAGTTCACATTTCCTCGCATCATTGGATTAGAATACGGGAATTACTTATAGCCATAACTTCCATTACCAACCACCCTTTACATCCAACCTCGGACTTAATGGTCCGGGCAACATATCCACATTATACATAAAATATCATACTCACATGGTAACCTCGGACTTAATGGTCCGGGTACCTTCACCACACTTGCACCTATACAATATCCCTCAGACTCTTAGGTCTGGGTGACATAACCACATTTAGACACATAGGTCTTGATAGCATACACTTTAGGAGATCAAAGTCAACATAACCTTTATCACACATACCAAACAACATGTCATAGCATGTATATCAAACAGAAATACCTTTTCCATCTCTCCATGGGCTCAAGTCCCATGTTGAGTACATATACACTGTGATCCCGCAGAACCCGGTCGCGATGGACACTTTCTGGTCCCCGTTCCTTTGGGAGATCAAAACATTCACTTAATTTTTTTTAACATATGTACTTCTCATGTCACCGGTCCGAAGACAAAGGCTCATACGTCCTCAGCTCGTGAGCAAGTACTACAAAAATATTCTTTACTAGGTTAAGTATAAGAAAATCTTTTATTCAAACTATTAATCGATTGTTTGAAAACACCAATTGAAAATCCTTTTGAAAACACCACACAACTCCAAGTCCAGTTTATGCTCCTTGTATCTTTCTTAACATGGTTATTTGTAATCACTTATAGGGAGCTTCAAGAATCATCCAACACTGATGTGATCAGCATCGGTGTTGAACTATCTTTCCACCCCAATTTGTGTTCGGCTTCCTTGATCTCATGATAATCAAGTTTCACCTCCCACCTCATTTTCAACCAACAATTAATTCAAGCATATCCCATTTTCTATCTTTGAATCCTTCTAGTCATAATCATAACATCTCCAAGGGATAGAACTCCGTCTATCAATCATCACCCAAATCCAACTTAATTCAAGTTACCTAGGAAATTTAATTCTCACTAGGTTCTATGTCGGTCTTATACCCCTCATAAATCGCAACACTGTATATATATACATATATTTTTATCAAAATACAATACATGGTTTACATTTATGCACCATCGGGGTTTTAGTTCCCCGGGAGTTTCTTTACTCCCTTCCACTTGTACTCTCACACACCACTGTTAACAAAATGACACACTTCCCACAATGGTATTCGCATCTTTTGTGCGCAATTACCACAATTTAACCACAAATAAATGCGTATGTTTATATAACACACGCGCCAACCATCATAACAATTCATTTTGTGCTATGCACAACCCCATTCACGTACACTTGTACGGTAAAACACACTAAGTGGTTTTGCGCTCTACCCCCCTTAAAAGGGATTACGCCCACGTAATCAATCACTAAACCTTGGCTTAAAATGTTCTGCCGTCGTGAAGTGTTTTAACCTCCACGCGGTCTATTACACAATGAATTCTGATTAGAGGATCTTAACCATATTAGCGGTTTAGTTCCTAAACCAAGAATTCGCATTGGAGTTGTAACTCATAACCGGTTTCGGTCCTGGCCTGTGAGGCTTTTAGGAACTGATAACTAGCCATCCATTCATATTCACAATATATATCCGGTACCTGACGCATGGGCTCACTGGCCTCTGTTGCGCAACCCTGGTAATTATAGAGCTGGTTTGCCCCATTCGTTACTGTTAACGTATTGAACATTTCCAATGTATTACCCTTATCTAGGTAACAATGGTTTCTCAACCGACGCATGGTATCTCTTACCCTGAGCGAATTCGGTGAGTTTCACGATTTTCCATCCACTTCTCCAATAGCTTACCGCGTAAACTACTATGTAATTCACAATGATTGACTTACTTCTACCGACTTACTGTCGGTTGAGATTGAGCTACTACCTAATGTGTAGTGCTCTCTCAGTTATTTCCCACACCTGGGGTATATCTCATACCGACCTTTGGTATTTAGTGTTACTGTAGTTATTTACTGTTAATCATGTCTCCACCTTTGGTTTTGTACATGTATTCTTTCATTCCTGCGGCCTTGCATTACCTATGCATCGGCCATTATAACATTATTCCTCCACAATTACCATGCTTCTGATTCCTAGCTATCCCACTTGATCATTACTGCGCAAGTGCAATACCAAAACACTCAGTCATACAGAGTGCAGAGGCGTAAACTCTTGACAGTAAATCTCTCATGCGATTGCGATAGGAATTTACACTGTGTTTTCCCGAAATTCTCACCACATAATACTTGTCACCGGCTTACTGCTCGGTTCGTTTGCTATCACTTACTGTTGTACCTCCACTGGGGTTAACTCACAACTCTGCTTACTCACCATTTATTATCCAACAATACTCACACAACGGTCGCTTATTGCGCACCATATCCTTACTCATTATACAACATCAACTTATACTGCATCCGCTATTATATTAACTTCTGCTATTACGCTAGGTTTATCTGGCCACTTATTTGGCTGATTTTTGAATATACTACTATTTTTCCCCTGAGCGTTGTTCGCTACACATTTAGCTTCACACACCTATGGTGATTGCTATCAACTTATCACACTTCCTGTCTACACAACTGGTACAAACATTTCCTTTCGTATTATTCTTATTCAAATCATCCTGGGGTAATAACAACGTGTCCATCCTCCACATATTTCTTGAACTTGATTCACATAACTACCGCTCCTGCGGTCTCACAATATCGAGAGGTATTCCCACTCTTAATGCAGTGGTTCGCTTACCATTCTATTCACTTATACCACATAAACTTCTACCATCAATCGAATTTATAAAATATCTTGATTATGGCTTATAAGCCTTATTTGCCTTGAGCTGGGCTCATTGTAGGCTGTCCACACATATGTACTTGTCTGTACAACATTACATATTTAGAGGTTGTAGTGGCCTCCATGACAAGGTCGTTGCATTCCGTTTCCTTTCATGGGATGTCCCTTAGGTTTGTCAGTCCGTCTCCTGACAACTTATGTCTAAACTGGGTGTTAGTTTCAACCCTTGTGTTTCTGTCATGTCATTTTGTGCAACAATTATTGATGCGAACACCCTTTAAGGATTGCTCCTGGGTGTTGCTACTGGTATATTCAGTTAGCCACGCCGTTTGCGTTCTTAACTGGTTATTATTTCTTCTGTAAAGATCAACAATTCCAGATAGTGTAGGTACTGATTTTGGGAGTTTCATCCCATTCATTGCTCATTAATGTGTCCACATTAGGCATCTGCCTTTCCCTGCTTTCCAGCTATCATGTTAATCCCTGGGGATCCTTAAGTCATACAAGCTGTCTTTACATTCAGTTAGTGCACTTTGCACCTCCTGACTCTTAAACATTTCCTTGAAAGGAATTCACTAATTCCTTTAGTCTCGTTAACTTAACTGAGTTTCTTGACTTCAAGCATTCCTTATATTTTCTAGCTCCTATTTGATTTATACTGCTGACCGTAGACGGAGTCGACTACTTCCCGTGTTTCGGACTCTACTCGTATACATATATGGGGTATCATACTGATACATTACTACTTACCCAACTAACCTATAAGTAGGTCTGTCAGGCCCACATGCTCCTATCGGAGTGCGGTCGTCCCACAACACAGTTGGTACACTCGTAGTGTCCGTCACGCGCCTAGGTGAAGTATTCTGCTGTCAACTCCCTTATATTGTCCCGTGACAATATTCATTCTTTGCTTCCCGAACTTAATCGAGGGAAGGTTTATCCACCGTTGTATCCTTGTCAATTGCCCCTGGTTTCTCTGGTTTGGTTTAAAAGAAGGTCGGAAAGAAGTGTTGGTTTGAAAGAAAATCTGGTTTTGAAAAGAAAGGGTTTGAATAAATTTAGGCCTGAAAGAAAAATTTTCATGGTTTCACAACATCTTCTTACCTTAGTCAAGTCTAGCTTCTTGCTGACTGGTGTACTTCCAATTACAGAGGTTAGGCTAACAGGCCCTTCCACTGTTATGACAATCTCATTTAACTTTATTGCACTTCTCCAAGTATTTGTAGAGGTTATAAATTCCTCGAATAGCCCTGTTATAGCAGCACTTGCTATGGCAAGTGCGCCATGTTAGCTGGCTATCGGTTCAACACATACCGGCTGTGGTATTGTTTTTACCCGTACTATCATCAGTGGCCTTGTTGGCCCTCACTGATCTTACTGCCTTGATAAATACTCCTCTAGGTAACTTCTTACTGTTTTCACATGATAATCATTAACTAGGGTGTTTCCCATTCTGGGAGACCCCCTTGTCTTAGTATTATATTCACCGTGTAGCCCATTCCACGTATTTGGGCACTACGTTGTAGTTCCCTTGTCGGTTGATATACCGTTGGTGTATTATTTAACAACTGTGATCCCGTAGACACTCGTCTCGGGTTTTATTAATCCATTTCTTGCCTGTTGCGCGGTTGGTGCGTTGCAAGCTGGTTGTTCTCGACTGCTTAGCATGTCGACCCAGGTTGCTGGAAATTCTATTCTTCTGTACACTGATTCTTCGCTCTTCGCTATGAAATGCGGTTAACACTGTTTAGATGGGGACCGTCTCCGGGATTCCCAGTTTTCGGAATCTACCGTATGACAGGTTCTCCGTACCCTAAAGGTATTTAATAACAGCCAGATCGGGTATTCCCGAGTAAGAGTGGACTTCCATCTCTCTGGCATTCTTTCCCAAGTTATAAACAGGGATTGTGGAGGGTGGGATGGATATAGTAGGTTTCCAGTATTCACTGGTAGTTCCTTACTAGCGTATCTCTCACGCTATCACTCAACCCTTAACCCAAAGTACTTAAATCCTAACTCGGTACTTCCTAAGCTCGGTAATTCAGTCATCAGAGCGATACTTCGCTCTGATACCACTTTTTGTAACACCCCATCCAACAACAAACACATAATAACAATCTGCAGCGGAAACTCAACTCATCACATTACTTATTCCAATGGTGTTACACGCCGTTAACCACCTACGTGGCTAACAAGGCTAATACATGTACATTTGTATCGGTCTGATGGACTAGATTCCCGAGCAACTACACAATACAATCCTCATTCCATCTTCAACATTTATTATATACATACACTCCCCCTGTACCGAGTATTTACAAACTACTGCCGATAACAACTTCGGTCTTACTACGCCTATCATACTGACGCCATTTAAATGGCTACCCATGTATAAACATCTGCCCCGTCCTACTCTCGAACGGGTTCCAGCTCCTTGTACCTGAAATAGAAAAGGAGAGAAAGGGTGGCCCCCAAGGGGCTCAGCACCTTTGCTGGTATGGTAATCCCGCAGCCCACATGCTACCGGGCCACGCACAACTAATTGTCGTCTTAGCATGCAGTTGATTATATTTAAATCATGCATGCAACCCATAGACATACAACACATAACATTTCGCCTCAACGGGCTCAACCTATAACCAACACATCCACACTTAACCAACCATCCAATGATTCCTTAAACCCTAGAGTGGCTCTCCTCTAAAACGGAGCTACTTCCTTAACGAACGACATGTACCCATTAATCGGGTTATCCTTAAATGCCTCTTGTCACAACTGGGATTCATTTCCATGATCCACACACTCCATATCCTACAACATATCTCATTCCTTATATAACAAAACATAACAACCTTCCTTGTTTCGACATACACATGATAACATCACCATCATTCTAAACATCCAATATGTATATAATATACCATAGCATAGCAAGGGAATTTGCATAGCACCATAACATTACATAACACCTTAAAATCGGTTCTCACAAGGAACCTTCCACCATAGTTAGTATACATGTGAGCCTAGGGATTTTTGCCAATCCCATGTTAAGCTCGTTACCATCCTCGTTACCGTCCGGTTATATAGAACGGTTAACTTATACCCAAGGTGTGTCGGATATAGTAATCCCAAGCACACCGAAATAACATTCGTATGCCCCTGTGGCCCGACGTGAGTCAGTAACTAGCTTTGGATAAGCTAAGGGAAGGTAGAAACCAAATTGGAATACCACCTATACATACACCAAGAGAGCCGAACCGGATAAGATAACGACTCCCGTCCATCACACGCGTGGCCGGAACAACCGACTCCTCACCCCCCATTAGTACATATTCACTTAATAATAAGTAGTTAGGGATCCATTATGGAGCCCTACCACATCCACACACCATACGGTATCATAACCGAGTTAAGCACACAAGGGAGATTCACACACTTGCATACAGCAACAATATCCAACTAACTCACACATAGCCGTGGTTAGCACGTTCCCAAGGTTTGGGCCGTCAACTCCGTATACCGATCACTCATGTGTTCCTAGTTTTGGTTAGCTAAGGTTTAACACATACTTGAGGTTAAATGGTATCGGAGGCCAAATTCGCCACATAAATGAATTACTATAAACTCATTACATGTTTTATCTTACAAGGTGACAAACACACAAGAAAACATATTGGCATACAAGCCGGTGTAATCCGGTAGGACATAGGTTGCAAGAAAACCATACCTGTCACCGGAGTCCACTTTACCACGTCCACTTATGTTCCTCGAGCGATTCTCGAACAACTGTTAACATCACATGTGTTGTTATTAACATCGGGGTTTGCTTGATTATTTACTGTCTAATGTTTAACTTTCCCCGTTAACTTAGTTACATAGCTTTACATTTTTAACTTGTTTTACTTTTACATTTTGATACAACTTTTCACCCACTTAATTGCCATTTAAACTCACCTAACATGTCCTTAACAACCTTATAACATCATTACCTATCAATCCCCATCATCTCATATCATTTCATAACCTTAAACAACATTTTTGGTCCGACCGACCTTACCGACCGAACTTGTCCAAGTTCGGTCCATTCCAGAACACATTTCCGTCAAAATTTTCTACTCCGACCGAACTTATCAAGTCCGGTCCTATGTTCGGCCTTTTCCCGAGTTTCTCCCCTTTGTAAATTTAGCCCGACCGAACTTACCAGGTCCGGTCCCATGTTCGGTCGGTTCCAGTAACTCAATCCGTACACAGAATACAAGCCCGACCGACCTTGCAAGTCCGGTCCCCAAGGTCGGCCTTTTCCAGAAACCAATTCTCGCAGGGTAAACTGGGCTCGACCGAACTTGCAAGTCCGGTCGCAAGTCCGGTCTGCCCCAAATCCTTGTTTTCCTTTTCACATTCAACTCCAAACTTCACCCCATATAACCTAGTACATCCTAGCCTCATTTGGGCACTTCAAACAC
Source organism: Limonium bicolor (assembly GCA_023374045.1). Classification (NCBI taxonomy): domain Eukaryota; kingdom Viridiplantae; phylum Streptophyta; class Magnoliopsida; order Caryophyllales; family Plumbaginaceae; genus Limonium; species Limonium bicolor. Next base: position 317,391,948 of record CM041778.1, on the reverse strand, counting down.
ACCTTTAGCCATGTGCTAAACTCTTTAAATCACTCACCAAGACCATCTTATCATTCACAAATTTCTTACAAGATTCCTAGCACTTGGGATGTTTTCTCCTTAAGATTTCTAAGTGGTAATTCACCAATAATGACCACTATACCAAGGTGTTTCCTCTACACCTTAACATCATCTCCCAAGCATCTTCTCTTACTAACCAAATCTTCTCTTTCACAACTCCTTAAATTCCTTTCTCAAAACCTTACCTAAACATCATTCTCTCCTTATTCATCAACATGACCTAAACCTTAAACAAACTTCTCCAAGACTTTAATATCTCCTAAAAAACACTCATTGGATTTCTAGAACTTCCAAGACAATGCCTATATCCTTATAGCACCTTAGAACACCTTAATGCATGTGTTCTCCCTTAGTGAAGCATGTGTCCATTCCTAACAATTCCTAGTTCACCCAAGTTCATTTAAGCACTTTGAACTCCTTATACATTTTACAAATTTCGCCATGGGTTCTCTTAGCACATCATCATTCCAAAACTCCTAGTTTTCACCATTAAACACTCAAGAACACCTAATTCCATCAAGAACATTATCACTCACAAAACTTCACCAAATTTACACTACATCACAATATAGTGCATAATTAAACTTGCTTGGCACTTAGGCCCTTAAATAACATGGCTCTTAGGCCCTTAAATTGCATAATCCTTAAACACTGAATTTCCCACATAAATAATGCCTTTGACCTGCAAATACATACACCAATACATATGTTCTTTTACTAGTCTCCTTGAGAACACTTTACTAGGTCATTCACCATTTGCTCTTTAGGTAGTTTTAACAAGCATTATAAGCTTATTTCTCCTAAGGCATTAAACCACATTGAGATAGCTTGTTTACCTCTTTTCCTCACAAATTTCTTTCTTGTTTCCTTGTAAAACCGGTAGGGCATTTGGTTCCTTGCCAACAACTAAACAATATACCAACATTGAAATGGGTATATAAGCTTTAAGCTTTATCTCATTGTAAACCCTAGTTACATATATTATCTTAAGGTATTAACATGATTGTTTTACCTTGGAATGGAAAGAGAGCTTGATATATATCAAGAGAGGACTCCTCCTAGCCCTTGGAAGATTCAAATGAAGCTAAACAAGCAAGGTAAAGACACCATGGTGAGGTTAATTTTCGGCCATGTACTAAAAAGAGAGGAAATGGAGTTTTCTTTTTTGGTTTTTCCTTACCTTGAAGCAAAGGTGATCAACAAGGCATAAAAATATTAGCTCAAGCCCCTTCCATGGAAGTTCTCCTTGGCACCAAAATGGTGGTTTTGAGGATTTGAAAGGACAAGGTTGTAGAGCTTGCTCCAACTAAGAGAACGGTAGTCTCGGAATTAAATTCGGAGCATGGAGTCATAAGTTACAAGTGAGGAAGGATGAGAATGGTATGGCTCTGTTGGAAACCGATGGAGAGAGGAGGAAGAAGGTGGCCACCGTGGGAAATGAAAGGAAGAAGAGAATGAGGAGATAAGTTTGCTTTTGTTAAGATATTTATCCTTATAAAGCAAATAGTATACTAATTAGTCATTCTTTCTTTTCTTAGTAAACTAAAAGGTGGTGAGTCACAACACCTTAAAAACCGGCCCCAAATAGTACCTAGGGGTACTTTAGACTTTATTAGTCAATTGTCTCACTTATAACATTATATGTTACAAACTAGTTATAAAAATCACTATTCACCAAAAACAAGGCACATAGAAGTGAAATTTTTGATTTCCCTTTGTATAGCCACCCAAATGTGATACTATATAGTACACATGTTAATTAAAGAGTAATGATGGACATTTAGCCATTCAAAACTCATTTACAAGACAATTTTTCAAAAACGTGCTTTAAGACTCCTTAAGCACATTTTGCGTTTTAACTTGTTTTCAAGCTTGGTTTTCTTTGGTAATTGATTTAATATGTTCATTAACATATAATTAAGGCATAGGTATGACCATTAGGCCTTATACACATTTATCCCAAGCTTAGAGCACCTTTTAGCCCATATTGACCTTAAGGTATTTATTTGTGTTTTGTTTGGTTTCATTGTCTACCAAAGTTTCCTAAGGACTTAATTAGCCCTATAAGATCATAATTAAACATTATCAAGTCTTGGTAGGCTCTTTGAGTCCTAGCCAAGTTCACTCCAAGCTTAGAGCATGTTTTTGCTCAAACCGTGTCTTAGTGTTTTATTGTGTTTTACCATGGTTTAAATGGTTCATTTATGTTTCTAAGGCACTTTTTAGCCTTTAAATACCATAGTTTAACATTTACACAACATACCAAGGTTTGGGGTATTTCAATCTACCCCCCTTAAAAGAACTTCGTCCTCGAAGTTCACATTTCCTCGCATCATTGGATTAGAATACGGGAATTACTTATAGCCATAACTTCCATTACCAACCACCCTTTACATCCAACCTCGGACTTAATGGTCCGGGCAACATATCCACATTATACATAAAATATCATACTCACATGGTAACCTCGGACTTAATGGTCCGGGTACCTTCACCACACTTGCACTAACATAATCTCCCTCAGACTCTTAGGTCTGGGTGACATAACCACATTTAGACACATAGGTCTTGATAGCATACACTTTAGGAGATCAAAGCCAGAATAACCTTTATCACACATACCAAACAACATGTCATAGCATGTATATCAAACAGAAATACCTTTTCCATCTCTCCATGGGCTCAAGTCCCATGTTGAGTACATATACACTGTGATCCCGCAGAACCCGGTCGCGATGGACACTTTCTGGTCCCCGTTCCTTTGGGAGATCAAAACATTCACTTAATTTTTTTAACATATGTACTTCTCATGTCACCGGTCCGAAGACAAAGGCTCATACGTCCTCAGCTCGTGAGCAAGTACTACAAAAATATTCTTTACTAGGTTAAGTATAAGAAAATCTTTTATTCAAATATTAATCGATTGTTTGAAAACACCAATTGAAAATCCTTTTGAAAACACCACACAACTCCAAGTCCAGTTTATGCTCCTTGTATCTTTCTTAACATGGTTATTTGTAATCACTTATAGGGAGCTTCAAGAATCATCCAACACTGATGTGATCAGCATCGGTGTTGAACTATCTTTCCACCCCAATTTGTGTTCGGCTTCCTTGATCTCATGATAATCAAGTTTCACCTCCCACTCATTTTCAACCAACAATTAATTCAAGTATATCCCATTTTCTATCTTTGAATCCTTCTAGTCATAATCATAACATCTCCAAGGGATAGAACTCCGTCTATCAATCACCCAAATCCAACTTAATTCAAGTTACCTAGGAAATTTAATTCTCACTAGGTTCTATGTCGGTCTTATACCCCTCATAAATCGCAACACTGTATATATATACATATATTTTTATCAAAATACAATACATGGTTTACATTTATGCACCATCGGGGTTTTAGTTCCCCGGGAGTTTCTTTACTCCCTTCCACTTGTACTCTCACACACCACTGTTAACAAAATGACACACTTCCCACAATGGTATTCGCATCTTTTGTGCGCAATTACCACAATTTAACCACAAATAAATGCGTATGTTTATATAACACACGCGCCAACCATCATAACAATTCATTTTGTGCTATGCACAACCCCATTCACGTACACTTGTACGGTAAAACACACTAAGTGGTTTTGCGCTCTACCCCCCTTAAAAGGGATTACGCCCACGTAATCAATCACTAAACCTTGGCTTAAAATGTTCTGCCGTCGTGAAGTGTTTTAACCTCCACGCGGTCTATTACACAATGATTCTGATTAGAGGATCTTAACCATATTAGCGGTTTAGTTCCTAAACCAAGAATTCGCATTGGAGTTGTAACTCATAACCGGTTTCGGTCCTGGCCTGTGAGGCTTTTAGGAACTGATAACTAGCCATCCATTCATATTCACAATATATATCCGGTACCTGACGCATGGGCTCACTGGCCTCTGTTGCGCAACCCTGTAATTATAGAGCTGGTTTGCCCCATTCGTTACTGTTAATGTATTGAACATTTCCAATGTATTACCCTTATCTAGGTAACAATGGTTTCTCAACCGACGCATGGTATCTCTTACCCTGAGCGAATTCGGTGAGTTTCACGATTTTCCATCCACTTCTCCAATAGCTTACCGCGTAAACTACTATGTAATTCACAATGATTGACTTACTTCTACCGACTTACTGTCGGTTGAGATTGAGCTACTACCTAATGTGTAGTGCTCTCTCAGTTATTTCCCACACCTGGGGTATATCTCATACCGACCTTTGGTATTTAGTGTTACTGTAGTTATTTACTGTTAATCATGTCTCCACCTTTGGTTTTGTACATGTATTCTTTCATTCCTGCGGCCTTGCATTACCTATGCATCGGCCATTATAACATTATTCCTCCACAATTACCATGCTTCTGATTCCTAGCTATCCCACTTGATCATTACTGCGCAAGTGCAATACCAAAACACTCAGTCATACAGAGTGCAGAGGCGTAAACTCTTGACAGTAAATCTCTCATGCGATTGCGATAGGAATTTACACTGTGTTTTCCCGAAATTCTCACCACATAATACTTGTCACCGGCTTACTGCTCGGTTCGTTTGCTATCACTTACTGTTGTACCTCCACTGGGGTTAACTCACAACTCTGCTTACTCACCATTTATATCCAACAATACTCACACAACGGTCGCTTATTGCGCCCCATATCCTTACTCATTATACAACATCAACTTATACTGCATCCGCTATTATATTAACTTCTGCTATTACGCTAGGTTTATCTGGCCACTTATTTGGCTGATTTTTGAATATACTACTATTTTTCCCTGAGCGTTGTTCGCTACACATTTAGCTTCACACACCTATGGTGATTGCTATCAACTTATCACACTTCCTGTCTACACAACTGGTACAAACATTTCCTTTCGTATTATTCTTATTCAAATCATCCTGGGGTAATAACAACGTGGTCCATCCTCCACATATTTCTTGAACTTGATTCACATAACTACCGCTCCTGCGGTCTCACAATATCGAGAGGTATTCCCACTCTTAATGCAGTGGTTCGCTTACCATTCTATTCACTTATACCACATAAACTTCTACCATCAATCGAATTTATAAACATATCTTGATTATGGCTTATAAGCCTTATTTGCCTTGAGCTGGGCTCATTGTAGGCTGTCCACACATATGTACTTGTCTGTACAACATTACATATTTAGAGGTTGTAGTGGCCTCCATGACAAGGTCGTTGCATTCCGTTTCCTTTCATGGGATGTCCCTTAGGTTTGTCAGTCCGTCTCCTGACAACTTATGTCTAAACTGGGTGTTAGTTTCAACCCTTGTGTTTCTGTCATGTCATTTTGTGCAACAATTATTGATGCGAACACCCTTTAAGGATTGCTCCTGGGTGTTGCTACTGGTATATTCAGTTAGCCACGCCGTTTGCGTTCTTAACTGGTTATTATTTCTTCTGTAAAGATCAACAATTCCAGATAGTGTAGGTACTGATTTGGGAGTTTCATCCCATTCATTGCTCATTAATGTGTCCACATTAGGCATCTGCCTTTCCCTGCTTTCCAGCTATCATGTTAATCCCTGGGGATCCTTAAGTCATACAAGCTGTCTTTACATTCAGTTAGTGCACTTTGCACCTCCTGACTCTTAAACATTTCCTTGAAAGGAATTCACTAATTCCTTTAGTCTCGTTAACTTAACTGAGTTTCTTGACTTCAAGCATTCCTTATATTTTCTAGCTCCTATTTGATTTATACTGCTGACCGTAGACGGAGTCGACTACTTCCCGTGTTTCGGACTCTACTCGTATACATATATGGGGTATCATACTGATACATTACTACTTACCCAACTAACCTATAAGTAGGTCTGTCAGGCCCACATGCTCCTATCGGAGTGCGGTCGTCCCACAACACAGTTGGTACACTCGTAGTGTCCGTCACGCGCCTAGGTGAAGTATTCTGCTGTCAACTCCCTTATATTGTCCCGTGACAATATTCATTCTTTGCTTCCCGAACTTAATCGAGGGAAGGTTTATCCACCGTTGTATCCTTGTCGATTGCCCCTGGTTTCTCTGGTTTGGTTTAAAAGAAGGTCGGAAAGAAGTGTTGGTTTGAAAGAAAATCTGGTTTTGAAAAGAAAGGGTTTGAATAAATTTAGGCCTGAAAGAAAAAAAATTTCATGGTTTCACAACATCTTCTTACCTTAGTCAAGTCTAGCTTCTTGCTGACTGGTGTACTTCCAATTACAGAGGTTAGGCTAACAAGCCCTTCCACTGTTATGACAATCTCATTTAACTTTATTGCACTTCTCCAAGTATTTGTAGAGGTTATAAATTCCTCGAATAGCCCTGTTATAGCAGCACTTGCTATGGCAAGTGCGCCATGTTAGCTGGCTATCGGTTCAACACATACCGGCTGTGGTATTGTTTTTACCCGTATATCATCAGTGGCCTTGTTGGCCCTCACTGATCTTACTGCCTTGATAAATACTCCTCTAGGTAACTTCTTACTGTTTCACATGATAATCATTAACTAGGGTGTTTCCCATTCTGGGAGACCCCCTTGTCTTAGTATTATATTCACCGTGTAGCCCATTCCACGTATTTGGGCACTACGTTGTAGTTCCCTTGTCGGTTGATATACCGTTGGTGTATTATTTACAACTGTGATCCCGTAGACACTCGTCTCGGGTTTTATTAATCCATTTCTTGCCTGTTGCGCGGTTGGTGCGTTGCAAGCTGGTTGTTCTCGACTGCTTAGCATGTCGACCCAGGTTGCTGGAAATTCTATTCTTCTGTACACTGATTCTTCGCTCTTCGCTATGAAATGCGGTTAACACTGTTTAGATGGGGACCGTCTCCGGGATTCCCAGTTTTCGGAATCTACCGTATGACAGGTTCTCCGTACCCTAAAGGTATTTAATAACAGCCAGATCGGGTATTCCCGAGTAAGAGTGGACTTCCATCTCTCTGGCATTCTTTCCCAAGTTATAAACAGGGATTGTGGAGGGTGGGATGGATATAGTAGGTTTCCAGTATTCACTGGTAGTTCCTTACTAGCGTATCTCTCACGCTATCACTCAACCCTTAACCCAAAGTACTTAAATCCTAACTCGGTACTTCCTAAGCTCGGTAATTCAGTCATCAGAGCGATACTTCGCTCTGATACCACTTTTTGTAACACCCCATCCAACAACAAACACATAATAACAATCTGCAGCGGAAACTCAACTCATCACATTACTTATTCCAATGGTGTTACACGCCGTTAACCACCTACGTGGCTAACAAGGCTAATACATGTACATTTGTATCGGTCTGATGGACTAGATTCCCGAGCAACACAATACAATCCTCATTCCATCTTCAACATTTATTATATACATACACTCCCCTGTACCGAGTATTTACAAACTACTGCCGATAACAACTTCGGTCTTACTACGCCTATCATACTGACGCCATTTAAATGGCTACCCATGTATAAACATCTGCCCCGTCCTACTCTCGAACGGGTTCCAGCTCCTTGTACCTGAAATAGAAAAGGAGAGAAAGGGTGGCCCCCAAGGGGCTCAGCACCTTTGCTGGTATGGTAATCCCGCAGCCCACATGCTACCGGGCCACGCACAACTAATTGTCGTCTTAGCATGCAGTTGATTATATTTAAATCATGCATGCAACCCATAGACATACAACACATAACATTTCGCCTCAACGGGCTCAACCTATAACCAACACATCCACACTTAACCAACCATCCAATGATTCCTTAAACCCTAGAGTGGCTCTCCTCTAAAACGGAGCTACTTCCTTAACGAACGACATGTACCCATTAATCGGGTTATCCTTAAATGCCTCTTGTCACAACTGGGATTCATTTCCATGATCCACACACTCCATATCCTACAACATATCTCATTCCTTATATAACAAAACATAAAACCTTCCTTGTTTCGACATACACATGATAACATCACCATCATTCTAAACATCCAATATGTATATATATACCATAGCATAGCAAGGGAATTTGCATAGCACCATAACATTACATAACACCTTAAAATCGGTTCTCACAAGGAACCTTCCACCATAGTTAGTATACATGTGAGCCTAGGGATTTTGCCAATCCCATGTTAAGCTCGTTACCATCCTCGTTACCGTCCGGTTATATAGAACGGTTAACTTATACCCAAGGTGTGTCGGATATAGTAATCCCAAGCACACCGAAATAACATTCGTATGCCCCTGTGGCCCGACGTGAGTCAGTAACTAGCTTTGGATAAGCTAAGGGAAGGTAGAAACCAAATTGGAATACCACCTATACATACACCAAGAGAGCCGAACCGGATAAGATAACGACTCCCGTCCATCACACGCGTGGCCGGAACAACCGGACTCCTCACCCCCCATTAGTACATATTCACTTAATAATAAGTAGTTAGGGATCCATTATGGAGCCCTACCACATCCACACACCATACGGTATCATAACCGAGTTAAGCACACAAGGGAGATTCACACACTTGCATACACAGCAACAATATCCAACTAACTCACACATAGCCGTGGTTAGCACGTTCCCAAGGTTTGGGCCGTCAACTCCGTATACCGATCACTCATGTGTTCCTAGTTTTGGTTAGCTAAGGTTTAACACATACTTGAGGTTAAATGGTATCGGAGGCCAAATTCGCCACATAAATGAATTACTATAAACTCATTACATGTTTTATCTTACAAGGTGGCAAACACACAAGAAAACATATTGGCATACAAGCCGGTGTAATCCGGTAGGACATAGGTTGCAAGAAAACCATACCTGTCACCGGAGTCCACTTTACCACGTCCACTTATGTTCCTCGAGCGATTCTCGAACAACTGTTAACATCACATGTGTTGTTATTAACATCGGGGTTTGCTTGATTATTTACTGTCTAATGTTTAACTTTCCCCGTTAACTTAGTTACATAGCTTTACATTTTTAACTTGTTTTACTTTTACATTTTGATACAACTTTTCACCCACTTAATTGCCATTTAAACTCACCTAACATGTCCTTAACAACCTTATAACATCATTACCTATCAATCCCCATCATCTCATATCATTTCATAACCTTAAACAACATTTTTGGTCCGACCGACCTTACCGACCGAACTTGTCCAAGTTCGGTCCATTCCAGAACACATTTCCGTCAAAATTTTCTACTCCGACCGAACTTATCAAGTCCGGTCCTATGTTCGGCCTTTTCCCGAGAGTTTCTCCCCTTTGTAAATTTAGCCCGACCGAACTTACCAGGTCCGGTCCCATGTTCGGTCGGTTCCAGTAACTCAATCCGTACACAGAATACAAGCCCGACCGACCTTGCAAGTCCGGTCCCCAAGGTCGGCCTTTTCCAGAAACCAATTCTCGCAGGGTAAACTGGGCTCGACCGAACTTGCAAGTCCGGTCTGCCCCAAATCCTTGTTTTCCTTTTCACATTCAACTCCAAACTTCACCCCATATAACCTAGTACATCCTAGCCTCATTTGGGCACTTCAAACACACCTTTAGCCATGTGCTAAACTCTTTAAATCACTCACCAAGACCATCTTATCATTCACAAATTTCTTACAAGATTCCTAGCACTTGGGATGTTTTCTCCTTAAGATTTCTAAGTGGTAATTCACCAATAATGACCACTATACCAAGGTGTTTCCTCTACACCTTAACATCATCTCCCAAGCATCTTCTCTTACTAACCAAATCTTCTCTTTCACAACTCCTTAAATTCCTTTCTCAAAACCTTACCTAAACATCATTCTCTCCTTATTCATCAACATGACCTAAACCTTAAACAAACTTCTCCAAGACTTTAATATCTCCTAAAAAACACTCATTGGATTTCTAGAACTTCCAAGACAATGCCTATATCCTTATAGCACCTTAGAACACCTTAATGCATGTGTTCTCCCTTAGTGAAGCATGTGTCCATTCCTAACAATTCCTAGTTCACCCAAGTTCATTTAAGCACTTTGAACTCCTTATACATTTTACAAATTTCGCCATGGGTTCTCTTAGCACATCATCATTCCAAAACTCCTAGTTTTCACCATTAAACACTCAAGAACACCTAATTCCATCAAGAACATTATCACTCACAAAACTTCACCAAATTTACACTACATCACAATATAGTGCATAATTAAACTTGCTTGGCACTTAGGCCCTTAAATAACATGGCTCTTAGGCCCTTAAATTGCATAATCCTTAAACACTGAATTTCCCACATAAATAATGCCTTTGACCTGCAAATACATACACCAATACATATGTTCTTTTACTAGTCTCCTTGAGAACACTTTACTAGGTCATTCACCATTTGCTCTTTAGGTAGTTTTAACAAGCATTATAAGCTTATTTCTCCTAAGGCATTAAACCACATTGAGATAGCTTGTTTACCTCTTTTCCTCACAAATTTCTTTCTTGTTTCCTTGTAAAACCGGTAGGGCATTTGGTTCCTTGCCAACAACTAAACAATATACCAACATTGAAATGGGTATATAAGCTTTAAGCTTTATCTCATTGTAAACCCTAGTTACATATATTATCTTAAGGTATTAACATGATTGTTTTACCTTGGAATGGAAAGAGAGCTTGAATATATATCAAGAGAGGACTCCTCCTAGCCCTTGGAAGATTCAAATGAAGCTAAACAAGCAAGGTAAAGACACCATGGTGAGGTTAATTTTCGGCCATGTACTAAAAAGAGAGGAAATGGAGTTTCTTTGGTTTTTCCTTACCTTGAAGCAAAAGTGATCAACAAGGCATAAAAATATTAGCTCAAGCCCCTTCCATGGAAGTTCTCCTTGGCACCAAAATGGTGGTTTTGAGGATTTGAAAGGACAAGGTTGTAGAGCTTGCTCCAACTAAGAGAACGGTAGTCTCGGAATTAAATTCGGAGCATGGAGTCATAAGTTACAAGTGAGGAAGGATGAGAATGGTATGGCTCTGTTGGAAACCGATGGAGAGAGGAGGAAGAAGGTGGCCACCGTGGGAAATGAAAGGAAGAAGAGAATGAGGAGATAAGTTTGCTTTTGTTAAGATATTTATCCTTATAAAGCAAATAGTATACTAATTAGTCATTCTTTCTTTTCTTAGTAAACTAACAAAGGTGGTGAGTCACAACACCTTAAAAACCGGCCCCAAATAGTACCTAGGGGTACTTTAGACTTTATTAGTCAATTGTCTCACTTATAACATTATATGTTACAAACTAGTTATAAAAATCACTATTCACCAAAAACAAGGCACATAGAAGTGAAATTTTTGATTTCCCTTTGGTATAGCCACCCAAATGTGATACTATATAGTACACATGTTAATTAAAGAGTAATGATGGACATTTAGCCATTCAAAACTCATTTACAAGACAATTTTTCAAAAACGTGCTTTAAGACTCCTTAAGGCACATTTTGCGTTTTAACTTGTTTTCAAGCTTGGTTTTCTTTGGTAATTGATTTAATATGTTCATTAACATATAATTAAGGCATAGGTATGACCATTAGGCCTTATACACATTTATCCCAAGCTTAGAGCACCTTTTAGCCCATATTGACCTTAAGGTATTTATTTGTGTTTTGTTTGGTTTCATTGTCTACCAATGTTTCCTAAGGACTTAATTAGCCCTATAAGATCATAATTAAACATTATCAAGTCTTGGTAGGCTCTTTGAGTCCTAGCCAAGTTCACTCCAAGCTTAGAGCATGTTTTTGCTCAAACCGTGTCTTAGTGTTTTTTGTGTTTTACCATGGTTTAAATGGTTCATTTATGTTTCTAAGGCACTTTTTAGCCTTTAAATACCATAGTTTAACATTTACACAACATACCAAGGTTTGGGGTATTTCATTTTTGGTGTAATGATATAGGTATTAATGTTAATCTAATTGCAATTTGCAAAAACTAGACGTCTTTTCCTTCTAATTGGTTCAAGTGTTTATTTTAATTAATCTAGGTTGTTTAATCTTTGCTTTGTAGTTTTTCTTCTTGTTGCGATTTAAACTCAACCCTTAACGTTAATTGTCATCTTTTCATTCTAATTTGTTTAAGTATTTATTTTAGTTAATATAGATTAGTTAATCACCATTTTATAGTGTCATCTTGTTCGATTCAAATCCAATGCTGATATGTGAAATAACATCATGCTCACTATTTATAGTTTGAAAGGCACATGCGTAGTGGGTTTTTAAATGCTTAATTACTCATAGAGGGCGTTAGTTAGTATTTGTCAGAATACTTTGGCTAATCATAGTTACATTGATAATGTCATAATCACTCAGCCTTAGAATTATAATAGTAAAGGAAAAGGAATTCTTAAGGGTAATGAAAGAAATTGAACCCTTATAAATTTCATATCAAGCCCCCGAACCCGTAGCTCTAAACATCGTAACAACATTTCCTTTCCTAGTTTAAGAGGTTAAAACCTAGGTGGCGACTCTAGTTAGGTTTGTGTGGGCCAGTTATAGTTATTAAGCTTTAATTTTATAATTTCGGTTTAATAATTTTAATTGCAAATCGAACCTTGAAGCCTTAAGCTCAATACTTAAGGGTTCAAAGCCAACGCCCACAGACTGGCGACTCTGCTGGGGACCACCACCTAAGTTTTTAATTTTAAACTTAGGAAAGAGGGCTTAACTTGAATTTATATCTTTAAGGCTTACTTTTTATGATATTATCCTTTTTAGCTTATGCATTTTAATTATCTTGCTCATGCGAGAGATGAGGGTCCAAATAAACCAATCATCGGTCATGCTTAGACATGGCCCGTTCTGAGACACACACCGTAGGGTGATGTGTAAAAGTGGGGGAAATGAGGAGGATGGCGTGCAAACCCCATCCCTTCACTACCTGGGCCCAAAGCCCCAAGCACCTCTCCGAACGTACCCTTACCCAAAAACCAAATATTGGTCATGCCAAGGCATGACCCGTCCTGAGACACACATCTTAAGGTGATGCGTAAAGGTGAGGGAAATGAAGAGGATGCCGTGCAAGCCTCATCCCTTCACTACCTGGGCCCAAAGCCCCAAGCACTCTCCGGATGTATCCATACCCATTTGATGAAACTTGCATAGTGAGGACATGCATATTTTCTCTTTATATCTCTGTGATTCCATGCTTTTGTGATAAGCTTGATTGTGTGTTGGCTAGTTGCTGAAATAAATCATCTTTTATTGGAACTTTACCTTTTGGCCCAAAGGCTCATTCTAGTCTAGGTGAACTCTTCGCTTGGCTTCGGCCCAGATACCTTAGATCTTGGTGGTCTCTCTTTTGGCCTCAAAAGTTCCTAAGTCTGAATCATTCATTTTTGATCCATTTGGGTTTAGACCCATAGAAAAAAAATCCATTTTGAATTTCCAATAATTCACAAGACTTGAAAATTGATTTATGGTTCATGTTTATTTAGCCGCAAGGCCCATCAAGAACTTGAAGTAGGTCTTTCACTTGAACACTGAAAACTCTTTCAATCCAGCAACCCATTCATATTCCATATAATTTCTTTCATGTATGCCACTTTCGATTCAAGATGTTCAAGTCCAAGCGCTTATCCACAATTCAAATGACATTTCGGCCCAAGTGCTCCACTCAATGTCCAAAACATTTTGGCCCAAACACCAATCTACAGTTAGAAATTATTTCGGCCCAAGGGCCTCATTCTCAAAGTGTTTCGGGTCAAGTGCTTCACTCACAATTCAGATCTGTCAGGCCCAAGCGCCTATCCACAATTATGACACCGTTTCGGCCCATGTGCCTCACTTTCAGTTCAAAGAGATTCAGGCCCATCGCCTATCCATGGTCCAAATGCATCCCGGGCCATGTGTCTCACTTTTAGTCCACATATTTTCAGGCCCATGCGCCTATCCACAGTCCAAATGCATCTCGGTCCATGTGCCTCACTTTTAGTCCACTGATAATCAGGCCCAAATGCCTATCCACAATCCAAGAGCATCCCGGCCCATGTGTCTCACTTCAAGTTCAAGAGCTTTCAGGCCCGAGTGCCTATCCACAACCCAAAAAGCATTCCGGACCAAGGGTCTCATTCACAGTTAAGGGACATTGCAAGTCTAGATTTTTCAGCCCAAGAGCCCTCTCATAATACATTAGATTTCATTGTTGTGTTTTCTTAGGTTTGCATAGGAATTTTACCGTTTTAGTAGGTTTACAAATTTTTAGGACGTTTTGTCATTCGTTAGCTCTTTTTCTTTTGTTAAGTTAACTAAAAAAAAGAAAAAAGATCACAGACATTTCTATGTCCTCCCGAAGGTACATCATGGTTGAAAGCTCGAGTCTTCTGTGCGCCAACATCATGCAGATTGGCGGTATTCGAGTTCATAAAGGAGATCGGGGTTCACATGCATAAAATGTAGCTATAAACTGTCATTCATCTTTCAAATGTGCAAACAAATCTTTTGTGAAATCTAAGTTCAAAAGTTTTCAAGCAAGGACTGTTTTGAATGAACATTTCTTGACATCAACAATAAGAAGCATTGGTTTTGTTAAATCATCTTCTTCATATTCACAAGCAAATGACTTTTTCAAGTTCAAAACTTTTCCAAGCTGAAAAGATAAATTCATGAGGAGCTTTCTTTGCAAGGAACATCCATTTCTGCTAAACAAATCTCTCGAAATTAAGGTTTGTGAAACGATCATTTCCTGACAGTGGAATACAAAGACTTATTTTGTTTCTAAGAAGATGAGCATGCTTTCTCAAGTACCAACACACATCCTAAAACACCAAAGAAGCCCACATAATGGTTGGTGGAGCACATGGTCATCGAACAATTGTTGAAATCCCCGACACAATACTGGGGGCAATTTGAGTTAGAATCGTTTCCAAAATTCTTTCAACAAGTGTGTGAACGAAACTCTCTGAGTGAAAGAGCGCGAGAGTGTCTTGAGTGAAAAAAAAACCAATGAGAGAAAAAGCGTGCCATCTTTACACGTGGTGAGGCCACATACATGTGAGGTAAGCAGCATAACTCTGACTGAAGGAGATAGTTTGTCAATTTACACCAAGACCTGTGAAAAGTAACAAGAAGAGACACATAACTATCAGGAATGATGAAGCAGCTAGGTAAACCACCACATAGCCAGAAGCTTGTGAAACCCTGAAATCAAACCCTAGGCACCCCCGCTGAGCTTTTCGTATAACCTCTTTTATCAATAAAGCTCCACAAAAAGCCAGCTCATGATGATTACGTACACTTGTGACCAAAGGAAGCGAGGAGCCCAATTCTCGGATGAGGACACCACAAGTCTGAAATGAGAAGCGACACTACCACAAATCCGCAAACGGTCGCAAAGCCACCCAGGATTCAAGAGCTTGAACGAAAACAGCTCCAAAAGTTCGGGAAACACAAGAACCCCGAAGACGAGTAAAAGAAGCTTCAAGAGCTACAAGATGGGGATACACAAGAACCCCGAAGATGAGTCAAAGTGGCTCCAAGAGCTCGAAGAGTGGGAAACACAAGAACCTCGAAGATGTATAGGCAATTTGAAAGCCTCAAGTTTCCAAACAACAACAACAAAGGAACAACAAGACAGTGTCAAAGTCCAGAACCCGAAGGCAAATCCACATACAGTAGCAAGACTGCTTCACACTTAAGGACGAAAACATGAATCAGGAGAAGGTGTGAGTTGCAGCTTTGGTCACCCTTAAGCTCCACAAAACTGAAAATATCCTCCATGGTCCCTGTGACATTCATCATACCCAATGGCCCAATTATAAGCCTCAAAGACTTCTGACGTGATAGTTATGTGTCTAAATCAACTGAAAGTAACAGATCGAAGGCGTAAGTTCATCAACTATCGAATTCAAAAGTCTGAAAGTTATGACTGTAAGTGAGGAATGAGTGCGAATGCTAAACACATCGAGTGTAGGTAGAAAAAGCACCACATCAAAGCAAACCTTAACCTTGTGAGGATGAGAATTGTTCACATGGTTAATCAAAGATAATACTGGGGGCAATCGATCATTTTGATCGATTGCCATAATTTTTAACTCAGATAGCTCAAAGAAATACTAGGGGCAATTGTTTCCAGAAATATCCACAGATGACACAAAAGCAATCCCAAAGTCTTAGGCTCGTCATGAGCTCTCAACACCATACCCCAAAATCTCAAGCCTTAAGCACTTCATAAGCCTTAAGCACCGTGTTCAGACACTGTAATCCCAAAGCCTTAAGCAAGTCATAAGCCTTAAGCACCACATCTCAAAACCTCAAGCTCCACTATCCTGAGAAAATCATAAAGCCCGAAAGCATGTTTAGTTTCAAAGGATCAAATTTTGGTCTCAAAGTCCATTCCTGAAAATGAGAGTTTCATGAATTTTAGTTGAAAAGCATCAGATTTTTGACAACAGAGTCAACACCAATCTTGACACCACGTCACCCATTTTTTTGAAAATTGAGTCAATCTTATTTTGACATCGAGTCAACCACATTTTTTTAAATCTGAATCAATCTTGTTTTGACACCGAGTCAATTCCATTTTTGAAAACTGAATCAATCTTGTCTTGACACCGAGTCAACCATATTTTTGAAAATTGAGTCAATCTTGTCTTGACACTGAGTCAACCCCATTTTTGAAAACTAAACCAATCTTGTGAATCATTGTTGACAACAAAGTCAACACTATTTTTGTGATACCAAGTTGGTAAGTATGATAGTGATTAAGTACAGGTGGAGGTATGCTGCCCGTTGAATTGTAGCAGGGTGTATACTGGCCAATGTGTACGAGTACAGGTGGAGGTATGTGCCCGTTGAATTGAAGCAGGGTGTATACTGGCCAATGTGTACGAGTGATTGAGTACAGGTGGAGGTATGCTGCCCGTTGAATTGAAGCAGGGTGTATACTGGCCAATGTGTACGAGTGGTTGAGTACAGGTGGAGGTATGCTGCCCGTTGAATTGAAGCAGGGTGTATACTGGCCAATGTGTACGAGTACAGGTGGAGGTATGCTGCCCGTTGAATTGAAGCAGGGTGTATACTGGCCAATGTGTACAAGTTGGCGGGGCGATGGCAATAAGTCCTCATTTCTATGTCAACTTTTTGGATAACAACTGGCGGGCAATGGCAATAAGTCCCCTGTGAAAACCAGAAGTTCGTCCCAGCAACCCAGTTGGCGGGCGATGGCAATAAGTCCCCTTGGAAAACCAACATGGAGCATTTTTTTAATGGGTTTCGGTCCCCAGAGGCATCCGAGTTATTTTCTTTTTGAATGGGTTTCGGTCCCCAGAGGCATCCGAGTTATTTTCTTTTTGAATGGGTTTCGGTCCCCAGAGGCATCCGAGTTATTTTCTTTTTTGAATGGGTTTCGGTCCCCAGAGGCATCCGAGTTATTTTCTTTTTGAATGGGTTTCGGTCCCCAGAGGCATCCGAGTTATTTTCTTTTTTGAATGGGTTTCGGTCCCCAGAGGCATCCGAGTTATTTTCTTTTTGAATGGGTTTCGGTCCCCAGAGGCATCCGAGTTATTTTCTTTTTGAATGGGTTTCGGTCCCCAGAGGCATCCGAGTTCGGCCTTTTCCCGAGAGTTTCTCCCCTTTGTAAATTTAGCCCGACCGAACTTACCAGGTCCGGTCCCATGTTCGGTCGGTTCCAGTAACTCAATCCGTACACAGAATACAAGCCCGACCGACCTTGCAAGTCCGGTCCCCAAGGTCGGCCTTTTCCAGAAACCAATTCTCGCAGGGTAAACTGGGCTCGACCGAACTTGCAAGTCCGGTCGCAAGTCCGGTCTGCCCCAAATCCTTGTTTTCCTTTTCACATTCAACTCCAAACTTCACCCCATATAACCTAGTACATCCTAGCCTCATTTGGGCACTTCAAACACACCTTTAGCCATGTGCTAAACTCTTTAAATCACTCACCAAGACCATCTTATCATTCACAAATTTCTTACAAGATTCCTAGCACTTGGGATGTTTTCTCCTTAAGATTTCTAAGTGGTAATTCACCAATAATGACCACTATACCAAGGTGTTTCCTCTACACCTTAACATCATCTCCCAAGCATCTTCTCTTACTAACCAAATCTTCTCTTTCACAACTCCTTAAATTCCTTTCTCAAAACCTTACCTAAACATCATTCTCTCCTTATTCATCAACATGACCTAAACCTTAAACAAACTTCTCCAAGACTTTAATATCTCCTAAAAAACACTCATTGGATTTCTAGAACTTCCAAGACAATGCCTATATCCTTATAGCACCTTAGAACACCTTAATGCATGTGTTCTCCCTTAGTGAAGCATGTGTCCATTCCTAATAATTCCTAGTTCACCCAAGTTCATTTAAGCACTTTGAACTCCTTATACATTTTACAAATTTCGCCATGGGTTTCTCTTAGCACATCATCATTCCAAAACTCCTAGTTTTCACCATTAACACTCAAGAACACCTAATTCCATCAAGAACATTATCACTCACAAAACTTCACCAAATTTACACTACATCACAATATAGTGCATAATTAAACTTGCTTGGCACTTAGGCCCTTAAAAACATGGCTCTTAGGCCCTTAAATTGCATAATCCTTAAACACTGAATTTCCCACATAAATAATGCCTTTGACCTGCAAATACATACACCAATACATATGTTCTTTTACTAGTCTCCTTGAGAACACTTTACTAGGTCATTCACCATTTGCTCTTTAGGTAGTTTTAACAAGCATTATAAGCTTATTTCTCCTAAGGCATTAAACCACATTGAGATAGCTTGTTTACCTCTTTTCCTCACAAATTTCTTTCTTGTTTCCTTGTAAAACCGGTAGGGCATTTGGTTCCTTGCCAACAACTAAACAATATACCAACATTGAAATGGGTATATAAGCTTTAAGCTTTATCTCATTGTAAACCCTAGTTACATATATTATCTTAAGGTATTAACATGATTGTTTTACCTTGGAATGGAAAGAGAGCTTGAATATATATCAAGAGAGGACTCCTCCTAGCCCTTGGAAGATTCAAATGAAGCTAAACAAGCAAGGTAAAGACACCATGGTGAGGTTAATTTTCGGCCATGTACTAAAAAGAGAGGAAATGGAGTTTTCTTTGGTTTTTCCTTACCTTGAAGCAAAGGTGATCAACAAGGCATAAAAATATTAGCTCAAGCCCCTTCCATGGAAGTTCTCCTTGGCACCAAAATGGTGGTTTTGAGGATTTGAAAGGACAAGGTTGTAGAGCTTGCTCCAACTAAGAGAACGGTAGTCTCGGAATTAAATTCGGAGCATGGAGTCATAAGTTACAAGTGAGGAAGGATGAGAATGGTATGGCTCTGTTGGAAACCGATGGAGAGAGGAGGAAGAAGGTGGCCACCGTGGGAAATGAAAGGAAGAAGAGAATGAGGAGATAAGTTTGCTTTTGTTAAGATATTTATCCTTATAAAGCAAATAGTATACTAATTAGTCATTCTTTCTTTTCTTAGTAAACTAACAAAGGTGGTGAGTCACAACACCTTAAAACCGGCCCCAAATAGTACCTAGGGGTACTTTAGACTTTATTAGTCAATTGTCTCACTTATAACATTATATGTTACAAACTAGTTATAAAAATCACTATTCACCAAAAACAAGGCACATAGAAGTGAAATTTTTGATTTCCCTTTGGTATAGCCACCCAAATGTGATACTATATATAGTACACATGTTAATTAAAGAGTAATGATGGACATTTAGCCATTCAAAACTCATTTACAAGACAATTTTTCAAAAACGTGCTTTAAGACTCCTTAAGGCACATTTTGCGTTTTAACTTGTTTTCAAGCTTGGTTTTCTTTGGTAATTGATTTAATATGTTCATTAACATATAATTAAGGCATAGGTATGACCATTAGGCCTTATACACATTTATCCCAAGCTTAGAGCACCTTTTAGCCCATATTGACCTTAAGGTATTTATTTGTGTTTTGTTTGGTTTCATTGTCTACCAAAGTTTCCTAAGCACTTAATTAGCCCTATAAGATCATAATTAAACATTATCAAGTCTTGGTAGGCTCTTTGAGTCCTAGCCAAGTTCACTCCAAGCTTAGAGCATGTTTTTGCTCAAACCGTGTCTTAGTGTTTTATTGTGTTTTACCATGGTTTAAATGGTTCATTTATGTTTCTAAGGCACTTTTTAGCCTTTAAATACCATAGTTTAACATTTACACAACATACCAAGGTTTGGGGTATTTCAATCTACCCCCCTTAAAAGAACTTCGTCCTCGAAGTTCACATTTCCTCGCATCATTGGATTAGAATACGGGAATTACTTATAGCCATAACTTCCATTACCAACCACCCTTTACATCCAACCTCGGACTTAATGGTCCGGGCAACATATCCACATTATACATAAAATATCATACTCACATGGTAACCTCGGACTTAATGGTCCGGGTACCTTCACCACACTTGCACCTATACAATATCCCTCAGACTCTTAGGTCTGGGTGACTAACCACATTTAGACACATAGGTCTTGATAGCATACACTTTAGGAGATCAAAGTCAACATAACCTTTATCACACATACCAAACAACATGTCATAGCATGTATATCAAACAGAAATACCTTTTCCATCTCTCCATGGGCTCAAGTCCCATGTTGAGTACATATACACTGTGATCCCGCAGAACCCGGTCGCGATGGACACTTTCTGGTCCCCGTTCCTTTGGGAGATCAAAACATTCACTTAATTTTTTTTACATATGTACTTCTCATGTCACCGGTCCGAAGACAAAGGCTCATACGTCCTCAGCTTGTGAGCAAGTACTACAAAAATATTCTTTACTAGGTTAAGTATAAGAAAATCTTTTATTCAAACTATTAATCGATTGTTTGAAAACACCAATTGAAAATCCTTTTGAAAACACCACACAACTCCAAGTCCAGTTTGCTCCTTGTATCTTTCTTAACATGGTTATTTGTAATCACTTATAGGGAGCTTCAAGAATCATCCAACACTGATGTGATCAGCATCGGTGTTGAACTATCTTTCCACCCCAATTTGTTTCGGCTTCCTTGATCTCATGATAATCAAGTTTCACCTCCCACCTCATTTTCAACCAACAATTAATTCAATATATCCCATTTTCTATCTTTGAATCCTTCTAGTCATAATCATAACATCTCCAAGGGATAGAACTCCGTCTATCAATCATCACCCAAATCCAACTTAATTCAAGTTACCTAGGAAATTTAATTCTCACTAGGTTCTATGTCGGTCTTATACCCCTCATAAATCGCAACACTGTATATATATATACATATATTTTATCAAAATACAATACATGGTTTACATTTATGCACCATCGGGGTTTTAGTTCCCCGGGAGTTTCTTTACTCCCTTCCACTTGTACTCTCACACACCACTGTTAACAAAATGACACACTTCCCACAATGGTATTCGCATCTTTTGTGCGCAATTACCACAATTTAACCACAAATAAATGCGTATGTTTATATAACACACGCGCCAACCATCATAACAATTCATTTTGTGCTATGCACAACCCCATTCACGTACACTTGTACGGTAAAACACACTAAGTGGTTTTGCGCTCTACCCCCCTTAAAAGGGATTCGCCCACGTAATCAATCACTAAACCTTGGCTTAAAATGTTCTGCCGTCGTGAAGTGTTTTAACCTCCACGCGGTCTATTACACAATGAATTCTGATTAGAGGATCTTAACCATATTAGCGGTTTAGTTCCTAAACCAAGAATTCGCATTGGAGTTGTAACTCATAACCGGTTTCGGTCCTGGCCTGTGAGGCTTTTAGGAACTGATAACTAGCCATCCATTCATATTCACAATATATATCCGGTACCTGACGCATGGGCTCACTGGCCTCTGTTGCGCAACCCTGTAATTATAGAGCTGGTTTGCCCCATTCGTTACTGTTAATGTATTGAACATTTCCAATGTATTACCCTTATCTAGGTAACAATGGTTTCTCAACCGACGCATGGTATCTCTTACCCTGAGCGAATTCGGTGAGTTTTCACGATTTTCCATCCACTTCTCCAATAGCTTACCGCGTAAACTACTATGTAATTCACAATGATTGACTTACTTCTACCACTTACTTACTGTCGTTGAGATTGAGCTACTACCTAATGTGTAGTGCTCTCTCAGTTATTTCCCACACCTGGGGTATATCTCATACCGACCTTTGGTATTTAGTGTTACTGTAGTTATTTACTGTTAATCATGTCTCCACCTTTGGTTTTGTACATGTATTCTTTCATTCCTGCGGCCTTGCATTACCTATGCATCGGCCATTATAACATTATTCCTCCACAATTACCATGCTTGCTGATTCCTAGCTATCCCACTTGATCATTACTGCGCAAGTGCAATACCAAACACTCAGTCATACAGAGTGCAGAGGCGTAAACTCTTGACATTAAATCTCTCATGCGATTGGCGATAGGAATTTACACTGTGTTTTTTCTTCACCACATAATACTTGTCACCGGCTTACTGCTCGGTTCGTTTGCTATCACTTACTGTTGTACCTCCACTGGGGTTAACTCACAACTCTGCTTACTCACCATTTATATCCAACAATACTCACACAACGGTCGCTTATTGCGCCCATATCCTTACTCATTATACAACATCAACTTATACTGCATCCGCTATTATATTAACTTCTGCTATTACGCTAGGTTTATCTGGCCACTTATTTGGCTGATTTTTGAATATACTACTATTTTTCCCCTGAGCGTTGTTCGCTACACATTTAGCTTCACACACCTATGGTGATTGCTATCAACTTATCACACTTCCTGTCTACACAACTGGTACAAACATTTCCTTTCGTATTATTCTTATTCAAATCATCCTGGGGTAATAACAACGTGGTCCATCCTCCACATATTTCTTGAACTTGATTCACATAACTACCGCTCCTGCGGTCTCACAATATCGAGAGGTATTCCCACTCTTAATGCAGTGGTTCGCTTACCATTCTATTCACTTATACCACATAAACTTCTACCATCAATCGAATTTATAAACATATCTTGATTATGGCTTATAAGCCTTATTTGCCTTGAGCTGGGCTCATTGTAGGCTGTCCACACATATGTACTTGTCTGTACAACATTACATATTTAGAGGTTGTAGTGGCCTCCATGACAAGGTCGTTGCATTCCGTTTCCTTTCATGGGATGTCCCTTAGGTTTGTCAGTCCGTCTCCTGACAACTTATGTCTAAACTGGGTGTTAGTTTCAACCCTTGTGTTTCTGTCATGTCATTTTGTGCAACAATTATTGATGCGAACACCCTTTAAGGATTGCTCCTGGGTGTTGCTACTGGTATATTCAGTTAGCCACGCCGTTTGCGTTCTTAACTGGTTATTATTTCTTCTGTAAAGATCAACAATTCCAGATAGTGTAGGTACTGATTTGGGAGTTTCATCCCATTCATTGCTCATTAATGTGTCCACATTAGGCATCTGCCTTTCCCTGCTTTCCAGCTATCATGTTAATCCCTGGGGATCCTTAAGTCATACAAGCTGTCTTTACATTCAGTTAGTGCACTTTGCACCTCCTGACTCTTAAACATTTCCTTGAAAGGAATTCACTAATTCCTTTAGTCTCGTTAACTTAACTGAGTTCTTGACTTCAAGCATTCCTTATATTTTCTAGCTCCTATTTGATTTATACTGCTGACCGTAGACGGAGTCGACTACTTCCCGTGTTTCGGACTCTACTCGTATACATATATGGGGTATCATACTGATACATTACTACTTACCCAACTAACCTATAAGTAGGTCTGTCAGGCCCACATGCTCCTATCGGAGTGCGGTCGTCCACACACAGTTGGTACACTCGTAGTGTCCGTCACGCGCCTAGGTGAAGTATTCTGCTGTCAACTCCCTTATATTGTCCCGTGACAATATTCATTCTTTGCTTCCCGAACTTAATCGAGGGAAGGTTTATCCACCGTTGTATCCTTGTCAATTGCCCCTGGTTTCTCTGGTTTGGTTTAAAAGAAGGTCGGAAAGAAGTGTTGGTTTGAAAGAAAATCTGGTTTTGAAAAGAAAGGGTTTGAATAAATTTAGGCCTGAAAGAAAAATTTTCATGGTTTCACAACATCTTCTTACCTTAGTCAAGTCTAGCTTCTTGCTGACTGGTGTACTTCCAATTACAGAGGTTAGGCTAACAGGCCCTTCCACTGTTATGACAATCTCATTTAACTTTATTGCACTTCTCCAAGTATTTGTAGAGGTTATAAATTCCTCGAATAGCCCTGTTATAGCAGCACTTGCTATGGCAAGTGCGCCATGTTAGCTGGCTATCGGTTCAACACATACCGGCTGTGGTATTGTTTTTACCCGTACTATCATCAGTGGCCTTGTTGGCCCTCACTGATCTTACTGCCTTGATAAATACTCCTCTAGGTAACTTCTTACTGTTTTCACATGATAATCATTAACTAGGGTGTTTCCCATTCTGGGAGACCCCCTTGTCTTAGTATTATATTCACCGTGTAGCCCATTCCACGTATTTGGGCACTACGTTGTAGTTCCCTTGTCGGTTGATATACCGTTGGTGTATTATTTAACAACTGTGATCCCGTAGACACTCGTCTCGGGTTTTATTAATCCATTTCTTGCCTGTTGCGCGGTTGGTGCGTTGCAAGCTGGTTATTCTCGACTGCTTAGCATGTCGACCCAGGTTGCTGGAAATTCTATTCTTCTGTACACTGATTCTTCGCTCTTCGCTATGAAATGCGGTTAACACTGTTTAGATGGGGACCGTCTCCGGGATTCCCAGTTTTCGGGATCTACCGTATGACAGGTTCTCCGTACCCTAAAGGTATTTAATAACAGCCAGATCGGGTATTCCCGAGTAAGAGTGGACTTCCATCTCTCTGGCATTCTTTCCCAAGTTATAAAACAGGGATTGTGGAGGGTGGGATGGATATAGTAGGTTTCCAGTATTCACTGGTAGTTCCTTACTAGCGTATCTCTCACGCTATCACTCAACCCTTAACCCAAAGTACTTAAATCCTAACTCGGTACTTCCTAAGCTCGGTAATTCAGTCATCAGAGCGATACTTCGCTCTGATACCACTTTTTGTAACACCCCATCCAACAACAAACACATAATAACAATCTGCAGCGGAAACTCAACTCATCACATTACTTATTCCAATGGTGTTACACGCCGTTAACCACCTACGTGGCTAACAAGGCTAATACATGTACATTTGTATCGGTCTGATGGACTAGATTCCCGAGCAACTACACAATACAATCCTCATTCCATCTTCAACATTTATTATATACATACACTCCCCCTGTACCGAGTATTTACAAACTACTGCCGATAACAACTTCGGTCTTACTACGCCTATCATACTGACGCCATTTAAATGGCTACCCATGTATAAACATCTGCCCCGTCCTACTCTCGAACGGGTTCCAGCTCCTTGTACCTGAAATAGAAAAGGAGAGAAAGGGTGGCCCCCAAGGGGCTCAGCACCTTTGCTGGTATGGTAATCCCGCAGCCCACATGCTACCGGGCCACGCACAACTAATTGTCGTCTTAGCATGCAGTTGATTATATTTAAATCATGCATGCAACCCATAGACATACAACACATAACATTTCGCCTCAACGGGCTCAACCTATAACCAACACATCCACACTTAACCAACCATCCAATGATTCCTTAAACCCTAGAGTGGCTCTCCTCTAAAACGGAGCTACTTCCTTAACGAACGACATGTACCCATTAATCGGGTTATCCTTAAATGCCTCTTGTCACAACTGGGATTCATTTCCATGATCCACACACTCCATATCCTACAACATATCTCATTCCTTATATAACAAAACATAACAACCTTCCTTGTTTCGACATACACATGATAACATCACCATCATTCTAAACATCCAATATGTATATATATATACCATAGCATAGCAAGGGAATTTGCATAGCACCATAACATTACATAACACCTTAAAATCGGTTCTCACAAGGAACCTTCCACCATAGTTAGTATACATGTGAGCCTAGGGATTTTTGCCAATCCCATGTTAAGCTCGTTACCATCCTCGTTACCGTCCGGTTATATAGAACGGTTAACTTATACCCAAGGTGTGTCGGATATAGTAATCCCAAGCACACCGAAATAACATTCGTATGCCCCTGTGGCCCGACGTGAGTCAGTAACTAGCTTTGGATAAGCTAAGGGAAGGTAGAAACCAAATTGGAATACCACCTATACATACACCAAGAGAGCCGAACCGGATAAGATAACGACTCCCGTCCATCACACGCGTGGCCGGAACAACCGGACTCCTCACCCCCCATTAGTACATATTCACTTAATAATAAGTAGTTAGGGATCCATTATGGAGCCCTACCACATCCACACACCATACGGTATCATAACCGAGTTAAGCACACAAGGGAGATTCACACACTTGCATACAGCAACAATATCCAACTAACTCACACATAGCCGTGGTTAGCACGTTCCCAAGGTTTGGGCCGTCAACTCCGTATACCGATCACTCATGTGTTCCTAGTTTTGGTTAGCTAAGGTTTAACACATACTTGAGGTTAAATGGTATCGGAGGCCAAATTCGCCACATAAATGAATTACTATAAACTCATTACATGTTTTATCTTACAAGGTGGCAAACACAAGAAAACATATTGGCATACAAGCCGGTGTAATCCGGTAGGACATAGGTTGCAAGAAAACCATACCTGTCACCGGAGTCCACTTTACCACGTCCACTTATGTTCCTCGAGCGATTCTCGAACAACTGTTAACATCACATGTGTTGTTATTAACATCGGGGTTTGCTTGATTATTTACTGTCTAATGTTTAACTTTCCCCGTTAACTTAGTTACATAGCTTTACATTTTTAACTTGTTTTACTTTTACATTTTGATACAACTTTTCACCCACTTAATTGCCATTTAAACTCACCTAACATGTCCTTAACAACCTTATAACATCATTACCTATCAATCCCCATCATCTCATATCATTTCATAACCTTAAACAACATTTTTGGTCCGACCGACCTTACCGACCGAACTTGTCCAAGTTCGGTCCATTCCAGAACACATTTCCGTCAAAATTTTCTACTCCGACCGAACTTATCAAGTCCGGTCCTATGTTCGGCCTTTTCCCGAGAGTTTCTCCCCTTTGTAAATTTAGCCCGACCGAACTTACCAGGTCCGGTCCCATGTTCGGTCGGTTCCAGTAACTCAATCCGTACACAGAATACAAGCCCGACCGACCTTGCAAGTCCGGTCCCCAAGGTCGGCCTTTTCCAGAAACCAATTCTCGCAGGGTAAACTGGGCTCGACCGAACTTGCAAGTCCGGTCGCAAGTCCGGTCTGCCCCAAATCCTTGTTTTCCTTTTCACATTCAACTCCAAACTTCACCCCATATAACCTAGTACATCCTAGCCTCATTTGGGCACTTCAAACACACTTTAGCCATGTGCTAAACTCTTTAAATCACTCACCAAGACCATCTTATCATTCACAAATTTCTTACAAGATTCCTAGCACTTGGGATGTTTTCTCCTTAAGATTTCTAAGTGGTAATTCACCAATAATGACCACTATACCAAGGTGTTTCCTCTACACCTTAACATCATCTCCCAAGCATCTTCTCTTACTAACCAAATCTTCTCTTTCACAACTCCTTAAATTCCTTTCTCAAAACCTTACCTAAACATCATTCTCTCCTTATTCATCAACATGACCTAAACCTTAAACAAACTTCTCCAAGACTTTAATATCTCCTAAAAAACACTCATTGGATTTCTAGAACTTCCAAGACAATGCCTATATCCTTATAGCACCTTAGAACACCTTAATGCATGTGTTCTCCCTTAGTGAAGCATGTGTCCATTCCTAACAATTCCTAGTTCACCCAAGTTCATTTAAGCACTTTGAACTCCTTATACATTTTACAAATTTCGCCATGGGTTCTCTTAGCACATCATCATTCCAAAACTCCTAGTTTTCACCATTAAACACTCAAGAACACCTAATTCCATCAAGAACATTATCACTCACAAAACTTCACCAAATTTACACTACATCACAATATAGTGCATAATTAAACTTGCTTGGCACTTAGGCCCTTAAATAACATGGCTCTTAGGCCCTTAAATTGCATAATCCTTAAACACTGAATTTCCCACATAAATAATGCCTTTGACCTGCAAATACATACACCAATACATATGTTCTTTTACTAGTCTCCTTGAGAACACTTTACTAGGTCATTCACCATTTGCTCTTTAGGTAGTTTTAACAAGCATTATAAGCTTATTTCTCCTAAGGCATTAAACCACATTGAGATAGCTTGTTTACCTCTTTTCCTCACAAATTTCTTTCTTGTTTCCTTGTAAAACCGGTAGGGCATTTGGTTCCTTGCCAACAACTAAACAATATACCAACATTGAAA
This sequence comes from Limonium bicolor, assembly GCA_023374045.1. Classification (NCBI taxonomy): domain Eukaryota; kingdom Viridiplantae; phylum Streptophyta; class Magnoliopsida; order Caryophyllales; family Plumbaginaceae; genus Limonium; species Limonium bicolor. The sequence continues at coordinate 317,363,391 of CM041778.1, read as the reverse complement.
TGGGTATATAAGCTTTAAGCTTTATCTCATTGTAAACCCTAGTTACATATATTATCTTAAGGTATTAACATGATTGTTTTACCTTGGAATGGAAAGAGAGCTTGAATATATATCAAGAGAGGACTCCTCCTAGCCCTTGGAAGATTCAAATGAAGCTAAACAAGCAAGGTAAAGACACCATGGTGAGGTTAATTTTCGGCCATGTACTAAAAAGAGAGGAAATGGAGTTTTCTTTGGTTTTTCCTTACCTTGAAGCAAAGGTGATCAACAAGGCATAAAAATATTAGCTCAAGCCCCTTCCATGGAAGTTCTCCTTGGCACCAAAATGGTGGTTTTGAGGATTTGAAAGGACAAGGTTGTAGAGCTTGCTCCAACTAAGAGAACGGTAGTCTCGGAATTAAATTCGGAGCATGGAGTCATAAGTTACAAGTGAGGAAGGATGAGAATGGTATGGCTCTGTTGGAAACCGATGGAGAGAGGAGGAAGAAGGTGGCCACCGTGGGAAATGAAAGGAAGAAGAGAATGAGGAGATAAGTTTGCTTTTGTTAAGATATTTATCCTTATAAAGCAAATAGTATACTAATTAGTCATTCTTTCTTTTCTTAGTAAACTAACAAAGGTGGTGAGTCACAACACCTTAAAAACCGGCCCCAAATAGTACCTAGGGGTACTTTAGACTTTATTAGTCAATTGTCTCACTTATAACATTATATGTTACAAACTAGTTATAAAAATCACTATTCACCAAAAACAAGGCACATAGAAGTGAAATTTTTGATTTCCCTTTGGTATAGCCACCCAAATGTGATAATATAGTACACATGTTAATTAAAGAGTAATGATGGACATTTAGCCATTCAAAACTCATTTACAAGACAATTTTTCAAAAACGTGCTTTAAGACTCCTTAAGGCACATTTTGCGTTTTAACTTGTTTTCAAGCTTGGTTTTCTTTGGTAATTGATTTAATATGTTCATTAACATATAATTAAGGCATAGGTATGACCATTAGGCCTTATACACATTTATCCCAAGCTTAGAGCACCTTTTAGCCCATATTGACCTTAAGGTATTTATTTGTGTTTGTTTGGTTTCATTGTCTACCAAAGTTTCCTAAGGACTTAATTAGCCCTATAAGATCATAATTAAACATTATCAAGTCTTGGTAGGCTCTTTGAGTCCTAGCCAAGTTCACTCCAAGCTTAGAGCATGTTTTTGCTCAAACCGTGTCTTAGTTTTTATTGTGTTTTACCATGGTTTAAATGGTTCATTTATGTTTCTAAGGCACTTTTTAGCCTTTAAATACCATAGTTTAACATTTACACAACATACCAAGGTTTGGGGTATTTCATTTTTGGTGTAATGATATAGGTATTAATGTTAATCTAATTGCAATTTGCAAAAACTAGACGTCTTTTCCTTCTAATTGGTTCAAGTGTTATTTTAATTAATCTAGGTTGTTTAATCTTTGCTTTGTAGTTTTTCTTCTTGTTGCGATTTAAACTCAACCCTTAACGTTAATTGTCATCTTTTCATTCTAATTTGTTTAAGTATTTATTTTAGTTAATATAGATTAGTTAATCACCATTTTATAGTGTCATCTTGTTCGATTCAAATCCAATGCTGATATGTGAAATAACATCATGCTCACTATTTATAGTTTGAAAGGCACATGCGTAGTGGGTTTTTAAATGCTTAATTACTCATAGAGGGCGTTAGTTAGTATTTGTCAGAATACTTTGGCTAATCATAGTTACATTGATAATGTCATAATCACTCAGCCTTAGAATTATAATAGTAAAGGAAAAGGAATTCTTAAGGGTAATGAAAGAAATTGAACCCTTATAAATTTCATATCAAGCCCCCGAACCCGTAGCTCTAAACATCGTAACAACATTTCCTTTCCTAGTTTAAGAGGTTAAAACCTAGGTGGCGACTCTAGTTAGGTTTGTGTGGGCCAGTTATAGTTATTAAGCTTTAATTTTATAATTTCGGTTTAATAATTTTAATTGCAAATCGAACCTTGAAGCCTTAAGCTCAATACTTAAGGGTTCAAAGCCAACGCCCACAGACTGGCGACTCTGCTGGGGACCACCACCTAAGTTTTTAATTTTAAACTTAGGAAAGAGGGCTTAACTTGAATTTATATCTTTAAGGCTTACTTTTATGATATTATCCTTTTTAGCTTATGCATTTTAATTATCTTGCTCATGCGAGAGATGAGGGTCCAAATAAACCAATCATCGGTCATGCTTAGACATGGCCCGTTCTGAGACACACACCGTAGGGTGATGTGTAAAAGTGGGGGAAATGAGGAGGATGGCGTGCAAACCCCATCCCTTCACTACCTGGGCCCAAAGCCCCAAGCACCTCTCCGAACGTACCCTTACCCAAAAACCAAATATTGGTCATGCCAAGGCATGACCCGTCCTGAGACACACATCTTAAGGTGATGCGTAAAGGTGAGGGAAATGAAGAGGATGCCGTGCAAGCCTCATCCCTTCACTACCTGGGCCCAAAGCCCCAAGCACTCTCCGGATGTATCCATACCCATTTGATGAAACTTGCATAGTGAGGACATGCATATTTTCTCTTTATATCTCTGTGATTCCATGCTTTTGTGATAAGCTTGATTGTGTGTTGGCTAGTTGCTGAAATAAATCATCTTTTATTGGAACTTTACCTTTTGGCCCAAAGGCTCATTCTAGTCTAGGTGAACTCTTCGCTTGGCTTCGGCCCAGATACCTTAGATCTTGGTGGTCTCTCTTTTGGCCTCAAAAGTTCCTAAGTCTGAATCATTCATTTTTGATCCATTTGGGTTTAGACCCATAGAAAAAAAATCCATTTTGAATTTCCAATAATTCACAAGACTTGAAAATTGATTTATGGTTCATGTTTATTTAGCCGCAAGGCCCATCAAGAACTTGAAGTAGGTCTTTCACTTGAACACTGAAAACTCTTTCAATCCAGCAACCCATTCATATTCCATATAATTTCTTTCATGTATGCCACTTTCGATTCAAGATGTTCAAGTCCAAGCGCTTATCCACAATTCAAATGACATTTCGGCCCAAGTGCTCCACTCAATGTCCAAAACATTTTGGCCCAAACACCAATCTACAGTTAGAAATTATTTCGGCCCAAGGGCCTCATTCTCAAAGTGTTTCGGGTCAAGTGCTTCACTCACAATTCAGATCTGTCAGGCCCAAGCGCCTATCCACAATTATGACACCATTTCGGCCCATGTGCCTCACTTTCAGTTCAAAGAGATTCAGGCCCATCGCCTATCCATGGTCCAAATGCATCCCGGGCCATGTGTCTCACTTTTAGTCCACATATTTTCAGGCCCATGCGCCTATCCACAGTCCAAATGCATCTCGGTCCATGTGCCTCACTTTTAGTCCACTGATAATCAGGCCCAAATGCCTATCCACAATCCAAGAGCATCCCGGCCCATGTGTCTCACTTCAAGTTCAAGAGCTTTCAGGCCCGAGTGCCTATCCACAACCCAAAAAGCATTCCGGACCAAGGGTCTCATTCACAGTTAAGGGACATTGCAAGTCTAGATTTTCAGCCCAAGAGCCCTCTCATAATACATTAGATTTCATTGTTGTTTTTCTTAGGTTTGCATAGGAATTTTACCGTTTTAGTAGGTTTACAAATTTTTAGGACGTTTTGTCATTCGTTAGCTCTTTTTCTTTTGTTAAGTTAACTAAAAAAAAGAAAAAAGATCACAGACATTTCTATGTCCTCCCGAAGGTACATCATGGTTGAAAGCTCGAGTCTTCTGTGCGCCAACATCATGCAGATTGGCGGTATTCGAGTTCATAAAGGAGATCGGGGTTCACATGCATAAAATGTAGCTATAAACTGTCATTCATCTTTCAAATGTGCAAACAAATCTTTTGTGAAATCTAAGTTCAAAAGTTTTCAAGCAAGGACTGTTTTGAATGAACATTTCTTGACATCAACAATAAGAAGCATTGGTTTTGTTAAATCATCTTCTTCATATTCACAAGCAAATGACTTTTTCAAGTTCAAAACTTTTCCAAGCTGAAAAGATAAATTCATGAGGAGCTTTCTTTGCAAGGAACATCCATTTCTGCTAAACAAATCTCTCGAAATTAAGGTTTGTGAAACGATCATTTCCTGACAGTGGAATACAAAGACTTATTTTGTTTCTAAGAAGATGAGCATGCTTTCTCAAGTACCAACACACATCCTAAACACCAAAGAAGCCCACATAATGGTTGGTGGAGCACATGGTCATCGAACAATTGTTGAAATCCCCGACACAATACTGGGGGCAATTTGAGTTAGAATCGTTTCCAAAATTCTTTCAACAAGTGTGTGAACGAAACTCTCTGAGTGAAAGAGCGCGAGAGTGTCTTGAGTGAAAAAAAAAACCAATGAGAGAAAAAGCGTGCCATCTTTACACGTGGTGAGGCCACATACATGTGAGAGGTAAGCAGCATAACTCTGACTGAAGGAGATAGTTTGTCAATTTACACCAAGACCTGTGAAAAGTAACAAGAAGAGACACATAACTATCAGGAATGATGAAGCAGCTAGGTAAACCACCACATAGCCAGAAGCTTGTGAAACCCTGAAATCAAACCCTAGGCACCCCCGCTGAGCTTTTCGTATAACCTCTTTTATCAATAAAGCTCCACAAAAAGCCAGCTCATGATGATTACGTACACTTGTGACCAAAGGAAGCGAGGAGCCCAATTCTCGGATGAGGACACCACAAGTCTGAAATGAGAAGCGACACTACCACAAATCCGCAAACGGTCGCAAAGCCACCCAGGATTCAAGAGCTTGAACGAAAACAGCTCCAAAAGTTCGGGAAACACAAGAACCCCGAAGACGAGTAAAAGAAGCTTCAAGAGCTACAAGATGGGGATACACAAGAACCCCGAAGATGAGTCAAAGTGGCTCCAAGAGCTCGAAGAGTGGGAAACACAAGAACCTCGAAGATGTATAGGCAATTTGAAAGCCTCAAGTTTCCAAACAACAACAACAAAGGAACAACAAAGACAGTGTCAAAGTCCAGAACCCGAAGGCAAATCCACATACAGTAGCAAGACTGCTTCACACTTAAGGACGAAAACATGAATCAGGAGAAGGTGTGAGTTGCAGCTTTGGTCACCCTTAAGCTCCACAAAACTGAAAATATCCTCCATGGTCCCTGTGACATTCATCATACCCAATGGCCCAATTATAAGCCTCAAAGACTTCTGACGTGATAGTTATGTGTCTAAATCAACTGAAAGTAACAGATCGAAGGCGTAAGTTCATCAACTATCGAATTCAAAAGTCTGAAAGTTATGACTGTAAGTGAGGAATGAGTGCGAATGCTAAACACATCGAGTGTAGGTAGAGAAAAAGCACCACATCAAAGCAAACCTTAACCTTGTGAGGATGAGAATTGTTCACATGGTTAATCAAAGATAATACTGGGGGCAATCGATCATTTTGATCGATTGCCATAATTTTTAACTCAGATAGCTCAAAGAAATACTAGGGGCAATTGTTTCCAGAAATATCCACAGATGACACAAAAGCAATCCCAAAGTCTTAGGCTCGTCATGAGCTCTCAACACCATACCCCAAAATCTCAAGCCTTAAGCACTTCATAAGCCTTAAGCACCGTGTTCAGACACTGTAATCCCAAAGCCTTAAGCAAGTCATAAGCCTTAAGCACCACATCTCAAAACCTCAAGCTCCACTATCCTGAGAAAATCATAAAGCCCGAAAGCATGTTTAGTTTCAAAGGATCAAATTTTGGTCTCAAAGTCCATTCCTGAAAATGAGAGTTTCATGAATTTTAGTTGAAAAGCATCAGATTTTTGACAACAGAGTCAACACCAATCTTGACACCACGTCACCCATTTTTTTGAAAATTGAGTCAATCTTATTTTGACATCGAGTCAACCACATTTTTTTAAATCTGAATCAATCTTGTTTTGACACCGAGTCAATTCCATTTTTGAAAACTGAATCAATCTTGTCTTGACACCGAGTCAACCATATTTTTGAAAATTGAGTCAATCTTGTCTTGACACTGAGTCAACCCCATTTTTGAAAACTAAACCAATCTTGTGAATCATTGTTGACAACAAAGTCAACACTATTTTTGTGATACCAAGTTGGTAAGTATGATAGTGATTAAGTACAGGTGGAGGTATGCTGCCCGTTGAATTGTAGCAGGGTGTATACTGGCCAATGTGTACGAGTACAGGTGGAGGTATGCTGCCCGTTGAATTGAAGCAGGGTGTATACTGGCCAATGTGTACGAGTGATTGAGTACAGGTGGAGGTATGCTGCCCGTTGAATTGAAGCAGGGTGTATACTGGCCAATGTGTACGAGTGGTTGAGTACAGGTGGAGGTATGCTGCCCGTTGAATTGAAGCAGGGTGTATACTGGCCAATGTGTACGAGTACAGGTGGAGGTATGCTGCCCGTTGAATTGAAGCAGGGTGTATACTGGCCAATGTGTACAAGTTGGCGGGGCGATGGCAATAAGTCCTCATTTCTATGTCAACTTTTTGGATAACAACTGACGGGCAATGGCAATAAGTCCCCTGTGAAAACCAGAAGTTCGTCCCAGCAACCCAGTTGGCGGGCGATGGCAATAAGTCCCCTTGGAAAACCAACATGGAGCATTTTTTTAATGGGTTTCGGTCCCCAGAGGCATCCGAGTTATTTTCTTTTTGAATGGGTTTCGGTCCCCAGAGGCATCCGAGTTATTTTCTTTTTGAATGGGTTTCGGTCCCCAGAGGCATCCGAGTTATTTTCTTTTTTGAATGGGTTTCGGTCCCCAGAGGCATCCGAGTTATTTTCTTTTTGAATGGGTTTCGGTCCCCAGAGGCATCCGAGTTATTTTCTTTTTTGAATGGGTTTCGGTCCCCAGAGGCATCCGAGTTATTTTCTTTTTGAATGGGTTTCGGTCCCCAGAGGCATCCGAGTTATTTTCTTTTTGAATGGGTTTCGGTCCCCAGAGGCATCCGAGTTATTTTCTTTTTTGAATGGGTTTCGGTCCCCAGAGGCATCCGAGTTATTTTCTTTTTGAATGGGTTTCGGTCCCCAGAGGCATCCGAGTTATTTTCTTTTGAACGGGTTTCGGTCCCCATAAGCATCCGAATTACATCACACATCTTGCATTTCATTTCGAATGAGTTTTGGTTCTCAAAAGCATCGAATCACTGACATATTTTGCATATAAGAGGATGGGTTCCAATCCCCAGAAGCACCTAGATACTTGCTTGAATTTTCTTACTTGGATAGGTTCGGGCCAAAGAAGTGCCTTGGTACAATGACGTGCATCTCATTTAGGTCGCCAGCGTCTTCGAATAACTCAGTAAGCTCAAGCATCTTTTCAAGGTAGTCAACACCTCTGAACACTGGAAAAGGGACGAGGAAGGTGAGACAAGGTTTGTAAAGATTTTGGGTATTATCAAGCGTCAACTTGATATTTCATTGACATTCCAAAATCAAGTTGACGGGGGGCAATCTGTTATACCCAAAAATTTTACCCCATTTGAGCGAAAAGGGGTGTTTCTAGGTCTTTGAGGGGATAAGGTTCATATATGATCAATGATAGCATGAAAACTGAGATAGGTGGTATGTTTGACAGGAAATTATATCGGCATAATGGTAGAGAAGAGGGAGGAGATACAAGAGGTCAATGGTTCGAGTCTATTTAATGACAAGCATATTCCTTTTATTTCTTTTCTTCTTTTATTTATAATTTTCAAAATGTTTCTTTCTATTTTCATTGATAGTTTATTTTCTTTCAAAAAAAAAAATCTAAAACACAAAAAAAATCTTTTGAAACGTGCTTTAATAAAAAAACAAACAAAACTTGTATTCTCGCATTATTGATTATCCATTCCTTTTTTCCAGATAATTCTTATTGTTATTTTTCATCCTTATCCCTTTTTATTCTCTTAATTCAAATACGAAACAAAACAAAACAAAAATCTTTTCTATTTTACTAGTAGTTTATTTTGTTAACAAACTTTGAAAAGTTTACTCGTTTGTATTTTAGTTATTTAATGTTTTTTTTAGATAAATTTTTATTTTTCATTTCAGTCTTATCTCTCACTTGCTATTAACTAGTTTGTTTATTTTATTAACTAATTTGTTTATTTTCAAATTTGAAAGTTTGTTAAGTTGTTAAGATTCTCGAGCCTCTTATTGATCAACCTTTCCTCTATATAACCTTTCCTCTATATAATCACTCCATACTTCTGTTAGAGGGGGACGCTCATACACACTTATACAGAGAGTTCATCAGACACTGGATACGCCTGATCATACACGGCAATCCGCTATCAATTGCTTTTGCTTTCTCATTTTGCTTTCATCCATACATCACCACCTCCATCTCGTTTTTTTTAGCCGATTGCCACTTTCAGTTTTCTACAGAGAGAACACTCCCATGCTTAATCCCAGGCTTCCACGGTTGCTGCTCGTCCGTTATTTCCTGGGTTGAAATCATTCCATCGCTGTTGTGAAAACAACCAGCACCTACACTCTTGGGCCCTCCTTCCCTCTCGCATCAAAAATTTGCTCGTTGAGCCTCCGGCTCCCGCCGAGAATAGCTCCCCGCCTGTGACCAGTGACCAGCCACCAGTGCGCCTTTGAGTCTTCTCGCACATTACCCGGATTATCATCATCGTCTTCCTCTCGTTGACTGTCAGCGGCAGCCAGCAACAACATCTCTCGTTTAGGCACCACTAGAACTTCATTTTTCCTGGCGTGAGGGGACTGAAGAGGAATCACTTATTTCGCATTCAGTCATTGCCAATTGATAGTTCATCATTTTAGTGGATTCGTAAAGGAGGAGCAGATTAGTAGAAAGCAACTTTCAAAGAGTAATGGGCAAATAGGATGAGTAGAGTATAAACACAAGGATCTGGTAAGTGAGGCTGGCCACTGTCTACACACGGCAATACGTACGTTCATGAGCCCAGCATTTATATATCGGCGTGCAACATACCACCTAATACCACGTGAACCGAATGTTCAATCAAATGAGTTCTTGTCATTGTTTAGTCCACGCTGCTGCTGTTGCTAACTCATTGTTGTTGAAGATTCGAAGCAACCGACCAATGTTTGCTGTTGTTCTGATCACAATGAATTGAGGTAAGCGGTGATTTTATTGAACAATGAAGATGAATCGCAAATAGAGTTGCAGAAGGTTAGTTCCGTTGATCCGTTTTTTTTTTTTCTCGCTTTTATTTTTGCATAACTTAAGTTAGTATTTTCAAAATTTGGACGTACATGGTCACTTGGTTAGAATGAGTTTTAGTGTGAGTATTATTTTATTATTTAAAGTTAGTAGGATAAATAAGTTGATCTTATTCTTTTTGGTGTAATGATATAGGTATTAATGTTAATCTAATTGCAATTTGCAAAAACTAGACGTCTTTTCCTTCTAATTGGTTCAAGTGTTTATTTTAATTAATCTAGGTTGTTTAATCTTTGCTTTGTAGTTTTTCTTCTTGTTGCGATTTAAACTCAACCCTTAACGTTAATTGTCATCTTTTCATTCTAATTTGTTTAAGTATTTATTTTAGTTAATATAGATTAGTTAATCACCATTTTATAGTGTCATCTTGTTCGATTCAAATCCAATGCTGATATGTGAAATAACATCATGCTCACTATTTATAGTTTGAAAGGCACATGCGTAGTGGGTTTTTAAATGCTTAATTACTCATAGAGGGCGTTAGTTAGTATTTGTCAGAATACTTTGGCTAATCATAGTTACATTGATAATGTCATAATCACTCAGCCTTAGAATTATAATAGTAAAGGAAAAGGAATTCTTAAGGGTAATGAAAGAAATTGAACCCTTATAAATTTCATATCAAGCCCCCGAACCCGTAGCTCTAAACATCGTAACAACATTTCCTTTCCTAGTTTAAGAGGTTAAAACCTAGGTGGCGACTCTAGTTAGGTTTGTGTGGGCCAGTTATAGTTATTAAGCTTTAATTTTATAATTTCGGTTTAATAATTTTAATTGCAAATCGAACCTTGAAGCCTTAAGCTCAATACTTAAGGGTTCAAAGCCAACGCCCACAATCACCGTAGGTTAGCCCAATTACCCTCCGGGTTAATCGGATGTCTTTACCTCAATACTCAAGTTCCGCAAATCAACAACCAAGTCTTTCCAACCCCAAATTATCCTTCTCTTACCAAATCTCAAGTTAAGCCGGTATGGCCTCCGGGCAGGGATAAGGCTATCCCACCACCGGGCTCAAAGTTGGCCCACCTAACCAGGTTGTTACCCATTTAAGGGATTTGGACCATGGAAAGGATTATAGCCAGGAATCGGTTAACAATCTCTCTTGCAACCTTATCCTCACAAGTGGCCAAACTATATCGGACTCCTCAAATACTCCCATTTCAAATTCTCAAAGTTATAATGTTAGGTGGTTAGGGAGTTAGTGAGAAGCCCCAACAATCAGTCAAGATTTCACAATAATCAACTAAGCACTTCACAAGCCAACACAACTCCAAGTTCACACGCCGAGCAACCCAAGCATAGCAAGTACAATATTTATATGAATGTGCGGTAAGCCGATTATATGCTTTTATCTTGCTTAGGTGGTGGCAAATAAACACACAACAAACAAGCCGGGGTAACCCCGTTAGGACACAGCGCATGAGGAAATCATACCTTTTACCAGAATTTACTTTACCGGGGTTCCCTTGTTCCTTTGGTTCACTCTTGTTCCTCGATCCTTATTCTCGAACCAATGACTACATGTCAAATGATTCAATTAATACTAATCATTAAAATACGTACATAATTGCTACTCCCGTACTTACCCCGTTATTTCGGTTTAACTTAATGTTCATTATATTCACAACTTTCTTACCTTCCTTACTTTAGCACTAACGCCTTACTCATGCACATATATATGTATTTATATATATTTATCTAATTAAATTTTTAATTAATTAATTTTTTTTATAAAGGCCGACCGACCCACTCTGGGTATGTAACACCTCACTCCACAATCACGTAATAATCTCTCACATAGCAATAAATAAAACGTCTCGCAGCGGAAAATAAATAACAATTACAAAACTCACTCGGGTGTCACCGGCCATTACTCGCCCATGCGAGCAACGAAGCCAAACTACATCCAACTTCCAACATAAACAAACTGCTAACCGCCGTGATAACGAGAAACTCCTATACATCATACTAAATCCATAAATCATAACATCGACAAGTGAGCGTCTACCCAAACCTGAATATACACAACCTTACCATATTACAATTCACCATCCTCATTACATCTCCATGTGTAGTAACAAAAGCAAAACTCCAATTACCCTGTTCCCGCTCTTCGGCTTCGACAATGATCAACAACCTGTAATGGTGTAGTATCAGCGATAGACGCTGAGTATGCCGGGCCTGGACCCTATTGGTCACTTGTCATTTTTACCATCTTGTTATTAGATTGGTTTCATGCTTTACCATTTTACAGTTATAATCAATACTGTAACATACATGTATAATATACATAAACATCCATACAAATATTCATAGATATTCAACCATCCATCCAACCCAACAATCATTTAATAACACAATCCACAATTATATATCGAATGTATCGAACAACCACAATATGATGTACAATGTACAATCGCCGTAGTGTATACCATCCTTTATTAATTTATTTTAGTTTGGCCTTCAAGGCCCCATCCATATGTACAATGTACATTCGCCGTAGCGTACAGTTTTCATATTTAATTTACCTTAGCCTTGTAGGCTCCATCCAACCATGTTTAATTAATGTAGTAGGGCGTCATGTTAGGACAACCCGATATCCTCACCATGGACAGTAGTCCTCCCGTACACACAAAGGTGCTCATTTCGCCAGAGGTCCGGAGGCCCCTGACTCTCTTATGTCTCGTAAGACGTCCATAAAAAGGCCGTAGCCACCTGATCCACGATCCAGTTTGGGCTCGTTGGATATAACCTAGAGCGGAATCCAATTAGGAAACCCCTCAGTGATCACAAATGCGCAACCAAGTAGTTTGTAAACTACCGGGATTCCTCACCTCAACTCATACCATCTCTCTCATAATGTTTAAGATCTACTCTTAGTCTTATGGAGAATAATTATTAGTTAGCTGTCCAATGGGTCTCACGCATACCTAGAAGTAATCTAGGTTATATTCATGTTCGAGATCCATGCTCTAGAGACCGACAATGTCGTGACTCATCCCTAAGTGTTTTACTTAGGTTACCATATACTTAATATTAATACTTGGTATTATATCAAGTAACCGTCATGTCATCACATTAACGTATATGTATGTTTATATAAGTCGATCTATAGTCGACATAGTGTTAGTCCCGTAGGACGCTCGTGCATAAATAAATAATGCAGTAACACTAAATCACTTACATGTAACCACACACATAACACACAAGTTATATCAACCAAATCCGAGCCCAAGGAGCAACCTTAGGTCAACTCGGATCAAACCCCTTTACATACCGTTCACCCTGATCGTATTACGGTGGAGTATGAATTAGCAAGATCCTACGCTCCGTGTAGTCCACTAGCTCGTCAAGCGCCTTGTCAGAAGTATACTCTAAATGGTAATAAAACTATAAGTCAGTCTCCATGACTAACTACATCCGGTATTTCCGAATAATAAGTAACCCCGACAGTTCACCCCTGTTTTCTACAGTTGTTTGTTACGGGTTTCTCTAAAACAGTCGGCTTTGTTACTTAAGACTCGTATGTCAAAACATTTCAACTATTAAGTTTAATTCCTTATATTTCTTTTTAATCTTATCCACCATCTAGTTTAGGTACGTAACCCATAGTTGCATGTAAGCATGCATGATTGTATTATATTATTTTTTTGTATTGTATCATTTATTATATTGTATCATTCTCCCACCATCCACTATAATACAATGTATTATATTGTAACACCCCATCCAACAACATACACATAACAACATTCTGCAGCGGAAAGTATACTACTTCACATAACTTAACTCGTTGGTGTTACACGCCGTTAACCACCCACGTGGCTAACAAGGCTATTACATTACATTGTACCGGTCTGATGGACTAGATTCCCGAGCAACTGTACATTACTATACTTATTAACAACAACCAACAACATAATAAGCTTCCAAATGTAACCGAGTTAGTATTTACAAATTGATGCCGATAACAGTTTCGTCTTACTACACCTACTTTATAGATACCACTTAAATGATTTCCCATGTACAACGACTACCCCGTTCCTACTCTCGAACGGCTTTCCAGCTCTTGTACCTGAAATAGGAAAAGAAGAGAAAGGGTGGCCCCCAAGGGGCTCAGCACCTTTGCTGGTATGGTAATCCCGCAGCCCACATGCTACCGGGCCACGCACTACTAATTGTCGTCTTAGCATGCGGTTGATTATATTTAAATCATGCATGCAACTGTAAACACAACAACATAACATTTCGCCTCAATGGGCTCAACAAACGGATAATACATCCTTACTTGATAAGTCACTCATGGTATTCATTATCCCTAGAGTGTTCATCCTCTAATGGAGCTACTTCCTTAATAGACGACACTTACCCATAAATCGGGTTATCCTTAAACGCCTCTTATCACAAACTGGGATTCATTTCTATGATCCACACACTCCATATTTTACAACATATAACATTCCTCACATAACAAAACATAACAACACTTTTCACGTTTCGACGTGCACATGATAACATCGCAATAGAAATTGCATTACAACAACATCACATAACATAACGGGAACGGTCCTCTTAGGAACCGACCCAAACATTGTTAATTCACTGGTGAGCCTAGAGAATGAAGTCACCCTCATGATAAGCTCGTTATACAACAACAACAACACTCATTACCGTCCTAATAGTCAGACGAGTAACTTAAGTTAAGATGGTTTGGGTTTGGAGGCCCGAACACACCACACAAACACATGTTCCCCCTAAACCGATCATAAGTCAGAATAGCTAAGCTTTGGAATAAGCTAATGGGAGATCATAACCCGTGGGGGAAACAACCATAACAGAGAGAAGGGTAAGGCTAAGAAGGATACCCACTCCCAAACAACGCGCGACCGGCCAAACCGGATTCCTCACCACTATTAGTACATACTTACTTTAGATATTTGTTAGAACACCACTATGGAGTCTATCACATCTACACACCATACAGTATTATAGCTGGGTTAAACACACAAGGGAGATCCCTACATTCACATACACAAACATCACATAATCAACTCACGCATAGCCGTGGTTAGAACGTCCCATGGTTCGGGTCGTTTAATCCGAATACCGAACTCTCATGTGATCCTAGACTCAGTTAACTAAGGTTAACACTTCCGAGGTTAAACGGTATCGGAGTTGAACATGCCACATAAATGAATTACTGTAAACTCATTACATGTTTTATCTTATAACGTGGCAAACATACAGAAAAACACATTGGCATACAAGCCGGTGTAATCCGGTAGGACACAGGTTGCATGAGAACCATACCTGTTACCGGAGTCCACTTTATCGTGTCCACTTATGTTCCTCGAGCAATCCTCGAACAACTGATAACATTACATGTATTTTTATTAACATCGGGGTATCATGATTGTTTAAAGTCTAATGCTTATAACTTTTCCCCGTTAACTTAGTTACATAACTTCACTTTTTAACTTGTTTTACTTTTACATTTCAATACAACTTTTCCCCAACTATATTGTCATTATAACTCACCTAACATGTCTTAAACAACCTTATAACATCATTACTAGTCAATCCCCATCATCACATATCATTTTATAACTTTAAACAATGTTTTTGGTCCGACCGTCCTTACCGACCGACCCTGCACAAGGTCAGTCCATTCCAGAACACTTTACCGTCAAAATTTCTACTCCGACCGACCTTGTAAGTTCGGTCGCATGTTCGTTCCATTCCCGAGAGTTTCTTCCCTTTGAAAATTCAGGCCCGACCGAACTTGCCAAGTCCGGTCCCATGTTCGGTCAATTCCAGAAACTAATTCTCGTAGGGTAATCTGGGCTCGACCGACCTTGGCAAGTTCGGTCGCAAGGTCGGTCTGCTCCAGACCCTTATTTTCCATTGCCCATTTAACTCCAAACTTCACCTCATATATCCTAATATGTCCTAACCTCATTTGGGCACTTCAAACACATCTTTAGCCATGTACTAAATTCCTTAAATCACCCACCAAAACTATCTTTATCATTCCACAAACTCCTTACAAAATCTCTTAATACTTGTACAGTTTTCATTTGGCTTTCTAAGTGGTATTTCACCTATAATGACCACTATACCAAGATGTTTCCTCTACACCTTTGCATCATTTCTCAACATCTTTTCTTACTACTAAATCTCCTTTTCCACATCTTACCTAAACATCATTTATTCCTTGAATATCAACATTACCTAAACCTTAAACAAACTTCTCCAAGACTTTAATACATCCACAAAACACACATTGAATTCCTAGAACTTCCAAGATAATACCTAAATCCTTGTATCACTCTAAATCACCTTATTACATGCTTTCTTCCCTAGTAAATCACTTGTTCACCTTTAACACTTCTTAGTTCACCAAAACTTATTTAAATCACTTAGAACTTCTTACACATTCTCCAAATTTTGCCATAGCTTCTCTTGTATATACTCACATCCAAACACTTAGGTTTTTACCTTATTTCATTCAAGAACACCCTAAATCCATCAAGAACTTTCTCACACACAAAACTTCACCAAATTTACACTACATCACAATATAGTGCATAAACTTAAATTGCTTGGCACTTAGGCCCTTAAATAACATGGCTCTTAGGCCCTTAAATAACATAAACCTTAAACACTGAATTTCCCACATAAATATTGCCTTTGACCTGCAATTACATACAACAACACATATGCCCTTTAATAATCTCCTTAAGAACATTTTACTAGGTCTTTCACCTTTGGCTCCTTAGGTATTTTTATCAGGCAAATCAAGCTCATTTTCCTAAGGCATTTAAACTACATTGAGATAGCTTGTTTACCTCTTTTTCCTCACAAACTTCTTTCTTGTTTCCTTGTAAAACCGGTAGGGTGTTTGGTTGTTTGTCAACTTCTAAACAATGTACAAATAATAGAATGAGCATTCAAGCATTATGCTTCATCTCATTGTAAACCCTAGTTACATATATTGTTTTAAGGTATTAAAATGATTGTTTTACCTTGGAATGGAAAGAGAGCTTGAATAAGTATCAAGAGAGGACTCCTCCTAGCCCTTGGAAGATTCAAATGAAGCTAAAACAAGCAAGGTGAAAACACCATTGTGAGGTGAATTTTCGGACAACACAAAACATGAAGGAAACATCATTTTTCTTTGAGTTTCCTTACCTTGAAGCAAAGGAGAACAACAAGGTGTGAAAATATTAGCTCAAGCTCATTCAATGGTGAATCTCCAGGGCACCAAAATTGAGCTCTTGAAGATTTGAAAAGATAGAAGTGTAGAGCTTGCTCCAACTAGAAGAATGGTGGTCTTGAAATTGAATTTGGACCATGGAGCAAGGAGTTACAAGAGATCAAAGATGGAGTTTGGTGTGGTACTATTGCAAACCGTAGAAGAGAGCATGAAGGGAGGAAGAACCGTGTGAAATGAGAAGGAAGAAGAGAATGAGAAGGTAAGTTTGCTTTTGGAAGATATTTATGTTATAAAGTAACTTTCTTCCTTTACTTACTTTTCCTTCCTTTCCTTAATTGATTTCTTTTACATGTTGGTGACTCACCATAACAAAAACCGGCCCCCATTAGTAGTCTAGGGGTATGATAGTCTTTGTTGACCAATTTAATTACTTATAACAACATATGTTACAAACTAGCTTATAAAAGTTACTATTCACTAAAACAAGGCACATAGATGTGAAATTTTTGATTTCCCATTGATATAGACTTCCAAATGTGATACTATATAGTAAACATGTTAATTAAAGTGTAATGATGGATATTTAGCCATACAAAACTCATTTACAAGACAATTTTTCAAAAACGTGCTTTAAGACTCCTTAAAGCACATTTTGTGTTTTAACCTGTTTTCAAGCTTGGTTTTCTTTGGTAATTGATTTAATATGTTCATTAACATATTTATAAGGTATAGGTATGACCATTAGGTCTTATACAAATTTATCCCAAGCTTAGAGCACATTTTGCTCTTATTGACTTTAAGGTATTTTCTGTGTTTTATTTGGTTTGACTGTCTACCAAAGTTTCCTAAGGACTTAATTTGCCTTGTTAAATCATAATTGACTATTATTTAGTCTTGGTAGGTTCTTTGGGTCCTAACCAAGTTCACTCCAAGCTTAAAGCATGTTTTTGCTCAAACTGTATCTTAGTGCTTTATTGCATTTTACTATGGTTTAAATTGTTCACTGATGTTTCTAAGGCACTTTTTAGCCTTTACATACCATAGTTTGATATTTAAACTACACATCAAGGTTTGGGGTATTCATATATGATCCATTTATCTTTAGCAAATAATATTTGCATCAAAAATTCATAACTTATAGTTCGTAACTATATATTTTTTTTAAATAACCACCACCATTAAATCATATGGTTTCCAACCAAATATATATCCACCTTATATACATTATTCTTGTGTATGTATATATTTACCACGTAGGTAATCCCATGAGTTAATAAACTCTTATATTTTATGTTACTTTTTATCATCTTTTGTTAGATGATTATTCCCATTAGTTGTATTATATTATACAACTTATATTAAGATTATTATCCTAACATGAGTAACATTTTATGTTGTATATTTACAACTCCTAAGGTTTATTCCAATACACACCTTAGTTTATAAATCTTATTTATTTATAGTTCGTCACCTTATTTTATGTGAATATCCTTACTTATATTAATTCCATCTAAACCATATAATTGTTATAACATTTATAACCTTATAGACCTTAGTCTAAAATTCATTTTTCAATTCTTATTAATTCGGTACAGCCCTTGAATTTATTTAAATTCTATTTTGACCACATAACATTATGTAATGTTATACCATAACCTAATATCATTGATATGATATTTTTATTTCCTTTAACTTATAATCTATAGTTTTTATACAAAACTATTATATATTGCCGCATAGGCACATATATTAAACCTTATTCTTTTTCATAAACCATAGTCTCTTTTATTTACAAAACCATCCAAAACTTATACCATGTTATATATTCCTTTTAATATAACATTCTAACCTTAATATAAATATAACCTATGGTCAATATTTATAAAATACCGAACAGACCCAAACTGTCCAATAATTGCCATTTGGCCCTATTTATATATAGTTTTACATATGTTTTAAATATTAAAACTATATATTAACATATATCTTAATAAATACTCTTATATAATTCTAAAAATCTCCAATTTCAACAAAGGGTTATAAATATCCTTATTACCCATATACTTACGGTATTTACCATTCTACCATCTATATTTCTCCAAAGTGTCATAATGACATAATAACTATATATTTTTACATATATAGTTTTTTTTATTCCAAAAAAAAACAACCCAATAAGTTCCTAAAAATTCCTAATAGCCCATGGGTGTTTATAATACCATTTTACACCCTTTATTTTCGGTAATAACATATTCACCATATATGTTATAAAATATTACCATAATATACTTATCTTTATTATGAAACCTTAAATAAGTTATTTAACTTATCTAATTTGGTCAAAACCTACCATATGGTTAAGGTTGACCTCCTTAATATTTCCTTGACCCTTAATTCCTTATAATTACGGTTTGCACCCAAACTTTCTAGAAATCACCATTTAACCCTAAAACTTTATATAATCTTATAAACTTTATTTTAAATCCTTTTAACTCTAATTTTCGGCCTTATTATTTTAGAGCCCCTAAATTTATTTTATTACACTTACACTTTAACCCCTTTTCATTTCGGTAATAATTATATATCACCTAAACTTTAAATAAAAGCTTGTAAATGCATAAATAAAATGGCCTAAAGTACATGGCCTTATTACAAACATTGGCTTGCAAAATAAATTACACATAAATGTCCCAAAAATACTTATAAATCTCGGCCTCACCATAGATTTTTCATTTAATTACCAAACTTCCACATAATGTCTTAAATTTGACAATTATGCTTGTTTAATTAGTTATAAAATTTATTAAACCATTCCTTAATCATTTTAAGGTCAAACATGACCTTATTTTACTCATTCACTCACGGCAATTAATATACACAAGCTTAGCTTAACTTGTGTTAATGTATCAAGTTAAGGTTTTAAGTGATTTATACCTTGATTTAGCTTGGATAAATCCTTGTTTGGATTCGGCCAGCCTTAGATAAAACTCCCACAACTTCTTTACATGTTTTCAAACAGAAACCAAGGCATAGTTAGTCTCCAAGCAAGATCTAACCATAAGAAGTGTTTTAATGTATATTTAAAGGTAAGATTTACCTTAGATCTTCAAGTTTGTTGGAGATCTACCTCGGCCCTATTTTTTCCAGAAAGAAAGAGTATCAAAACTCACTTAAAAACAAGGCATAAAACCGTGGGTAACTAGCTTGGAAGATGGCTTAGATTTACCTTGTTTAAGATGCCAAAAATGGTGTTTTTGGCTTGGATCTGGCTACACCTTGAAGCTCTTGATAGATCCACTGAATAAATATGTTAAGAAGAAGATTATAAGGCTAGGAGAACAAGTTTTACAACCGGATCTAAAGAGAATCAAAAGATAAGTGCTTAGAGCACATTTTTGTACCTTAAGAACAAGTTTGGGTTTCACAACCTTCCTCCCTTGTTATGGCTGAGATTCCTCCAAGAACAACCTAGATCCATGGATGGAAGTGGTTGATGTTTAGATCCACCGAAAGAGGAAAGATTGGTGAAGAAATTGAACATAAAATGACTAATTAAGCTCACCTAGGTACCAAAGTGTTCTTCAATGTTCTTGGTGACTTACCCACGACATGGAGGAGCCAAAGAGAGAGGAGGGAGCCTTGGAATCGGTTGGAGCCAAGGCTAATGAGAGATTAGGTCAAAATTTGCCTTAATGCTCTCTTTTTTCTTTGTTTAATGTTATTTAGTGTGTGATGACTCATCAAAGGGGTAAGAATGGAGTGGCATCGGTTGAAGGAGGGGAAAGGTGAGGCTCACACGAATTGGGGCAGCTTGAATCAAATAATGGAGCCAAATGGTGTATTAATTAATCAAAAGGCAAAAGTAACCCTTAAAACATGGAAACATGTTGGAGGCTTGTGTTTTATCTTGCAAGTGGCGATTTTAAACCTCCCCAGCCTGTGAATGTCGACCTCATGTGATCCAAGGGGTCAAAATTTGACCTCTTGACCATTCTTAGTCAATGTTGACTCAAACGGGCCACATTTTAGGGTTTTATTAATATTTTAATATCAAATTTATAAAAATTCGTAAATTTCTGGAATTAAATTCCTAATATCATATAATATGATATTTTATTATATTTAAAGGTAATTATAATGTAACACCCCATCCATAACCTTCACATTTAGTCAATAATCGCAGTGGAAATCATAAACTTAACCATATACCAAAAGGGCGGTGTTACACGCCGTTAGCCACCCACGTGGCTAACAAGGCTGTTACTTACAATGTATCGGTCTGATTACGAGAATGCCGAGCATAATTACAACCTTACAGGAATCACTTATCCAAAAGAATGACAATATACCGAGTGTATCTGTACAAAAATCACCAACTAGCTTTACATCCACCAAAATATAAGACCTCGAGTGTACAGACACTACTCGGGTTCAATATCCAAAAATAACAAAAGTATCATCAGTCTAGGACCTAAAGCCATTCTGCTTCCTCGATCCTCATCCTGCAATAAACATAGCCCCCAAAGGGGGTCAGCAACCTTTGCTGGCATGGTTAACGTGCAGCCCGCTAACTACCGGGATACACGCAACTATTTGTCATGATAACATGGCGTTGATTTTAACATACAACATGCATACATTTAGTAAGAGTTACTGCAGAACAATAACAACACTATAAGATGAGAACCTTTCACTTCAGGAAACAACCAACATGGTTAGTCAACACGTAAGCCTAGAGGATGACTTCATCCTCATGTTAAGCTTAATATACATCACATTAATGTTTTGTTAGTCGAATGGACAACTTTAACTTAAAAGATGAGACGGGTGTAATTACCCGTACACATCAACACATAATTTCCCCCTAGCCCGAGTGGAAGTCAGGTAGGTAAGCTTTGGCTAAGCTAATGGGAGGTCGAATTCCCCATAAAAGGAAAACTACCCTAACATAAGGAGAGAGTCGAATCTGATTCAGATGTCGACACCCATACATACACGCGTGACCGGAACGACCGGATTCCTCGCTCCCCAGGTTAGCACTCGTTAGAAGTCCCACAATGGGAGCTTAATAATATCTCACACAAGTAAGTTTGAGTCAGTTAGACATACAAGGGAAGCAAGGCATAATTCAACAACACACATCACAACTAACACACATAGCCGGGTTAGAACGTTCCTTCAGATGGAAACATTGTTACCGGATACCGTTCTCTTACGTCCCTAGCTTTGGTTAAATAAACAGTTAGCACGCATTCGAGGTTACGTATATCGGTACGCACACGTTACATCATAATAAGAACTGTAAACTCATTTCATGATTTAATCTTACAAGGTTGTAAACACACAGAAAAACAAACAACACACAAGCCGGTGTAAACCGGTAGGCAACAGACTGCAAGAAACCATACCTTGGTCCTTGCCGCTCTAGTGTTCCACCGTACGTTGCTCCTAAACATGATTGATAACGTCGGTTAATTACCGTTGACTCCCGAATTTGCTAAACACTTTACATGTTTTTATGGTATGTTTTCATGCTTAGATTTACACTTGATCATCTTTATTATACCCACTAGGGTCTACTAACTAAGACACATTTTTTTTTTTGTAGATTTTGGTCCGACCGACCTTGCCGACCGAACTTACCCAAGTTCGGTCGATTCCAGTAGCGTCCCAGTTCAAATTTTTCACTCCGACCGACCTTGGCAAGTCCGGTCCCAAGGTCGGTCCATTCCAGAAGACTTCTCGTTTGAAAATTTCCCCTGACCGACCTTGCATGTCCGGTCCCAAGGTCGGTCGATTCCAGAAAGATTTTTGTGCACAAAATTTTGAGTCCGGCCGACCTTGCAAGTCCGGTCCCAAGGTCGGTCGATCCCAGAAGGTTTCCGACGGGTTAAACTGGGCTCGACCGACCTTGTAAGTCCGGTCCCAAGGTCGGTCGGCTCCAGATTTTTGTTTTTAAATGTCCATTCCACTCCAAACTTCTTCACAAGCCTCCTAAGGTGTTCTAACATCATTAGACACACTAAAACCTTCATATATCCTCTTCCAAATTCATTTACAAGTTTATTTCTAAGCTCCTCAAATACTCTCTCAAAACACTTGTAGTTCACTAGTTTGCTCCCACCTAGAATGCATTTGAACCATTATATTCCTACACAATTTTGACATGATCTCCCCATAATTTTTACATGTTTCCACTCATCTTTTAACCCACTAAAACACTCCAACCATCAATTCATCCAAGGCACCAAAACACACTTACAATTCACCGTTAACCACAATAGCCCTCAATATTCATAAACCTTAAAAGCTTGGCTCTTAGGCCCTTAAACAACATTAAATTAAACACTGAATTTCCTCATATTATTAGCAACACCTGCATTTCACTGAGCATTTATATTTGCACCTAGATAAAACAAAATCCTTAAAACAACACATAGCTTGAGGTAAGTTGTTTACCTTGGATTTCTTTCAACTATCCCTCCTCCTCACTTCTTGTTGCACAACCGATTTCCAATGGTTTGTTTATTACACTAATGACCAAATACCATGAATGGTAATAAGCACCAAGAATTTAAATGAAGCTCTTGCAACAACCCACCCTAACAAGAGGGTGTTTAAGCATAGAAATGGAGATTCTTACCTTCTACTCCACAATGGGCTGTTAGGAAACAAAGATGGGTAATCTCCAGCAATTAATGAAGCTTCAATAAGCTAAAACAAGGAGCAAAACTGGAGCTCAAAACAGAGCAAAAATCGGCCAAGAAGATGGAGAAAGAAATGGATTTTCGAGTTGCTTCTTACCTTAACCGTCAAAGGGTTGATATAACTTCAAAGAATCGGTGGTTTTTCCTCTTCAAAATGTGCTACACCCATGGAGGTCAAATGTGGGGTTTGGAGATTTCAAAGGTGGAAAATAATCTCTAAGGTGAGAGGAGTATTTTGGTGCCAAAAATTTCTGATTTGGAGTTGATTTAAGGGTAGAACAGGAGAGCAAGGTAGCTATTTGGAGCCTTTGAAAATCGCCATTGCTGGAACAAAATGGAGAAGAAGAGCAGAGAGAGGATGGGATCGTGAGTGAAGAGAATGAGGAAAGAGAGAGTGTGAGAGAGAGAATCAAGTAAGTAGTTTTGTATTTTAGTGAGTAAAGTGAAATTAATAGAATAGAGAGGGGGAGAGCAAACCGTGAGACACAAGAGAGGGGGAGAAAATTTGATTTTATTTTATAATGTGAGAGAGTGGCACTTGGTCATTAGCAGATAACACCCGTGATTTCCTGAACTGTCAGTTTTAACAGTCCGGGTCCGGTTTCCGGATTTTTTTTTTGTTTTATGATTTTTATGGTCCTAGACCTTGACCAATATTTAATTATAGTCATATGATTGACTATAATTTTTTATTAGTCCTTTAAACCCGTTTAAAATCACATTTCCCGGGTTTCTTGAAAAACGTGCTTTATAACTCGTTTTGCGTTTTTAATCCACTATTTGGATCCGTTTCCTTCGGGAATTTTTCCCACATGTTCTTAACGATTAAATAAGCCTTAAAAATATAATAATTATATAATTAACTAACATATTAAGGTTTGGGGTATTTCAATCTACCCCCCTTAAACGAACTTTGCCCCCAAAGTTCACGCTTCCCACGCATCTTAAATATTAGAACACGGGGATTACTTCTGAAACCACGCTTCCATAACAAACACACAAACATTCTTACATCACATCGGACTCAAGGTCCCGGTACATAACATCACTTAGACTCAAAGGTCTATAACATAACAACATAGACATGTATTCCAATGCATGTCATACATACATGACCGAAACGGCTCTACCCCCCTTAAATAGGGGTACGCCCCGTACCCTATACATACAAAACTAAAAAGTAACAACGACGGGTACTTCACCCTCATATCATCTTCCAGCTCCCAGGTGGCCTCCTCGACCTCCTGGTTAGACCAGAGAACCTTCACCAGTCGAACAGACTTGTGGCGAGTGTCTCGAGTCTTAGTATCCAGGATCCGTACGGGAGTCTCTACTGATCGCATGGTCGGCTCTAGTGTTAGCCTTTCGGGCTGAAGTACATGAGACGGATGAGACATATACTTCTTCAGCTGGGACACATGAAATACATCATGTACCTTGCCCAGCTCAGCAGGTAAATCGAGTCTGTTGGCTACCGGGCCTATCCGCTCCGTCACAACATAAGGCCCCACATATTTCGGGCTCAACTTGCCTTTCTGGCCAAAACGAAACCCTCCCTTCATGGGGATACTCTAAGGAATACCTGATCGCCCACGGCGAACTCCAGGTCGTGTCTGCGCACATCGGCGTACGATTTCTGCCTATCCTGAGCTGCCTTCATGTTAGCCCGGATTTGGCGAACTTCTGCTTGTACTTGCTCTAAATACTCAGGTCCTATAATGACCGTCTCACTCGACTCATCCCAGCATAATGGCGTGCGGCATGGTCTACCGTACAAAGCCTGGAAGGGAGAATCTTGATCGAAGCATGGTAACTGTAGTTATAGCTAAACTCGATCAGATGTAACTTATCAATCCAGCTGGTCTGAAAGTCAAGTGCACATGCACGTAACATGTCCTCAAGCGTCTGTATGGTGCGCTCACTCTGACCATCTGTCTGTGGGTGAAATGCCGTACTCAACTTCAGTTCGGTACCAAGTGCTTCCCATGTACTTCTCCAGTACCTCGAGAGGAATCTGGTATCCCTATCAGACACGATAGTCTTCGGTACTCCATGATGTCGTACTATCTCACGGTCGAAGAGCTTTGCTAGCTTCGCCACTTTCCAGGTGTCCTTCATCGGAATGAATCGGGCCACCTTGGTCAGTCGGTCAACAATGACCCATATCATATTCAAGCCTCCCCGAGTAGGCGGAAGCCCAACAACGAAGTCCATGGAAATATCATGGAACTTCCATTCAGGAACGGGCATTGGCTGTACCATGCCACCAGGACGACGGTGCTCAAACTTGACCTTCTAGCAAGTGAGGCACCTAACAACATAATCTGTCACATCTTTCTTCATACCGGTCCACCAGAAATATCTCTTCATACTCTTGTACATCTTCGAAGCTCCGGGGTGAATAGAAGTAGAAGAACAGTGTGATTCACTCAGTATGCGCTCCTTCAGCTCAGCGCTACTTCGTGGAATACAAAGTCGGCCATTCAGCCTGATCAAATCATCATCGTGTAGTCGAAAATCATACTTTTGGCTCTCGAATGTGCCGTCCATAAGTTTCTGTTTGATCTCTTGCATGTACTGATCTGACATCTGAGCACCTCGCACCTCTTTAACCAAGCTAGAGTGAGAGATTAGCGAATGGAGAGAGTGTGCTCGGCGACTCAATGCATCAGCTACAATGTTTGCTTTACCTTCCTTGTACTGAAGGTTAATATCGTAATCAGTAAGGAATTCAACCCATCTTCTTTGCGTCATGTTCAGCTCCTTCTGAGTGAACAGGTATTTCAAACTCTAGTGATCTGAATAAATCGTCACATTCACTCCATACAAATGGTGTCGCCATATCTTCAAGGCGAAGACAATGGCACCCAATTCTAAATCATGTGTAGGATAATTTTCTTCATGTCGCTTCAACTGTCGGGAGGCGTAGGCCGACCTTCCCGTGTTGCATCAAAACACAACCCATTCCCTTTCCTGACGCATCACAGTACACCTCAAAACCATCAGTACCCTCTGGTATAGTAAGAATTGGTGCAGTAGTCAAAGCATCCTTGAGCTTCTGGAATGAGCTCTTACAGTCAACTGTCCAATCAAATGGTGCATCCTTCTTCATTAAGGATGTCAACGGTTTCGAAACACTAGAAAAATTCCTCACAAATCTCCGATAATAACCTGCCAGACCGAGGAAGCTCCGGATGTCGGTAACCGTCTTCGGTCTAGGCCAGGTGCGCACAACATCAATCTTGGCCGGATCCACAGCGATCCCGGCCTCTGAAATAACATGACCAAGAAAAGACTTGGTCCAACCAAAATTCACACTTCGAGAACTTCGCATAAAGCTGGTTTTCTCTCAATGTTTGCAGTACACTCCTCAGGTGAGTTTCATGCTCAACCTTGGACTTAGAGTAAATAAGAATATCATCGATGAAGACAACTACTGACTTATCCAACTGATCTCGAAACAAACGATTCATCAAGTCCATAAACTTTGCCGGTGCATTAGATAAACCAAACGGCATGACCGTGAATTCATAGTGTCCATATCTGGTTCGGAATGCGGTCTTCTCGATATCACTGTCCCTGATAGCAATCTGATGGTAACCCGATCGCAGATCGATCTTAGAGAACACAGATGCACCTCTCAGCTGATCAAACAAATCATCGATACGTGGCAATGGGTAGCGGTTCTTCACCGTCACAACATTCAGCTCTCTGTAATCGATGCAGAGGTGGAGACTACCATCCTTTTTCTTCACAAAAAGGACTGGTGCTCCCCATGGGGAAACGCTAGGGCGGATAAATCCCTTGTCAAGTAGGTCTCTCAGCTGCTCTTTGAGCTCTGTCATCTCAGCTGGAGCCATTCGGTAGGGCGCCTTCGCTATCGGTCCGGTGCCCGACACCAAATCAATCTCAAACTCAACTGCCCGTGTAGGCGGCATGCCTGGGAGTTCCTTAGGAAGACATCAGGAAACTCCGACACAACCGGCACATCTGGGCTAAATTCAGGGTCTCTCTCTATGTCCTGACATAGCAGAGGTATACATCATTCTTTCTTCTGATTTCATGATACATGGCCATGGCGGAAATGATCTGTGTCGAAGGCTCCCTGGGCCTCTGGCGGTAGGAAATGGTAACCCCAGACGGGCTCCGAAGAAGCAGACGGTGCTCGGCACATAGGATTCTGCCCTTGTACCACTCCAACCAGTTCATCCCGACAATTACATCAAAACCGAGCCCCTCGAACTCTATCAAGTCGATCGGGAACTCTTCGTTCTTAATTCGTACAACGACATCTCGGTGGTAGCGGGTACACCTGATCCGCTCTTTCGACGGGAGAGTGACTAGGAAGTCTTGCATCTCTTCACCGTCTAACCCCAACCTCTTCGCAAATGATAGCGAGATGAAAGTGTGTGAGGCTCCGGAGTCGAACAAGACCGAGGCGTCCACGCCATTAACTGGGAAGGTACCGGTGAGGATGGTGCCACTCTTGCCGGCCTCTGCCTCATTGCAGACACTCAGTACACCTCCCGTCCCGAGTGCACAGCCTAATTTATTTCAGAAACTTATAAGTATACGATAATAACACGGGTGGTTTACTCAAGGAATCAACACTGCTTTATTCATAAAACTCATCTTTACGCCATGATGGTATTACATTGGCTACATCGCTCGATAACTTAGCATACTTAATGCATCACATACTTAACATACAACTGACTTCACACTTTACATGGTTACACATAACTTCAAAACTATCTAAAGGTTAAATTCAAACGTCCAGGCTTCATGTGTGTGGCATTGATTATTGTCGGAGGAGCCGTATTCAATTTGATCTTCTTGATACCATGATACAGCATCCTTGACTGCCCACCCATGATTAACACATCTCCAGACTCCAACACTAGCTTCCTCGCGAGGTCCGCTCGCTTCTGCTCGCCATACATAAACACTGCGGTATCACCAATGGACCAAGACACCACGGGTACTCCCTTACTAAGAGACTCGGGTGTCTCGTCCTTGTCTTGGTGTAAACCCAACCTTCCACCTTTTTGGTAGAAATTGACAATACATAAGTCCGCCTTGATACTTGGAATTTGTTCCGGTTCAACTTGCTGAGCAATTCCCACGGTGTGGTTAACAACCGCAAGGAACTCCTCAGGCATAGTCGGTATAGTAGCTCCATCTTCAGCTCGCGTGTCCTGATATGACTTGGTGTAAGGGTTCCAATCCTTACCCATGCACATCATCTTTAAATTCATTTTCGCCCCACTTGGGTATTCGGGTGTGTAGAACCTCCAGGTGCTGCTCCAAGCTCGTTGCATCGACGAATGATATGGATTTGTGCTTCGGGTGTCAAGTATCCTTTCAATAATATCATACCTGGTTGGATAACCTGGCACTGTTCTGTCGGATAGTCGGGATGCCAATGGTGGTATCTCCGGGGCTTGGTGTGGGTGGGATTGGATAACAAATATTGAAAGTTCCTAAGGTTTATAATTACCTAGTTTAGGTGGTTTTCACATTATACTTCAACTTGTTACTTATGTGGTCATACATCTAGACCCACTAACACACATGCATGGAAATGCGGTAAGCAATCACTTATCTCACTTAACGGATTCAAGGGGGGTACCTGGTCTAGAAGACGATCCTGGTGCCTCTGACCGGTCCACCACGTTCAAGGCAGCCTTGCCTGCTCCCGGCCCCTTCCCTTCTAGGAATCAGTATTCCCTTGCCCTGAGGATGGCTGATAAGTAGCTTTGGGCCTTCAGTGGTCGCAGTGGCCTTACCCTTCCATTGCCCTCTAGGCCTATAGTTTCTGCCATCGGGGTTGCTGTAGCACTCGAAGTCACGGTGCCCCAGCTTCTTGCAGTAGTGGCACTGCACATCGTTCCCTTTGCAGTCCTTACCGGGATGGTCTCCTTTGCACCACTTACAGAAATAGTGGCGCTCCGGTCTAGAGCCCGTACTGGCTGCTATCACAACACACAATCAATACATGCCTTACACATAGTAATACATACTTGGATTTGGTATTCAGAATTAACTAGTTACCCTTTGGCGGGTGAGAGCGTAAGGGCTTAGCCGCATAGGCGTAAGTGAGCTTCAGCGGCTCCTCAGTGGTAGTGGGCTGGGCTTGGCCCTTGGCATCTTGCTGCTGGCCCTTCTGGGCTGAGGGTAAGGTTTCCTCTTCTTCCCTCCTTGGTACCCTTGCGAGCTTTGGCCCTCGCTCGAGACCTTGCGCTTATGCGCATTCTCCTCGTCCCTTAACGGACGTTGATCTCCACCTTAGCAGCGGCATGATAGCACTCCTGAAGTATCAAGGTGTTAGTCATGCCCTGCATACATTTACACACTCACACACAATATAGCTCATTCACACTTAGGCATTATTTGAAGATACCTGCAAGGTATTGTACTCGGCTGGCCCCATGCCATAGCGTAGGCGGTGGCTCAACCCACTGTAGAAGCGATTCACCAAGACTCGGTTCGAGTAACCTAGGTCGGGTAGGAGATGAACAAGGTCGGTGAAGGCGGTGTAGTAGTCGTCCACCGTCATTTTGTCTCCTTGCTTTAAACTCAAGCTCCAGGCGCTTTGCCTCTTGCACGTGCACTGGATAGTACTTGGCCCTTAGTAATGCCGTGTACTGTTCCCATCCAAACTCCGGGTCGGCCACTTTCTCGGCCCGTACAAGTTTCCACCAGTTTCTAGCCGAACCCTTCAAGTAATACGCAGCAAGACGGACCTTGGCATCAGCAGGAACGGCCAAGGTCTCATAGGCGGTCTCAAGCTCCGAGATATACGCCTCTAATTTGGAAGGGTGGTCTCCCCTTTGAAAGACGGGGGTCGTAGATCGGCCAACGCTTTCACCCAATTAGTTCGCGTGGCTGTGGTGGTGGTGGTTCCGGATGATCCTGACTACCGGGCTGTTGTTGCCCTTGTTGCACTGCGGTTACTATTTGAGGTATCACTTAGCTAGGGCGGCCGCGATTGCCTCCGCCATCATCTGAGCGGTAGGGTTCTCCCCCGGTCTCCCAACCACGCCCGCGGCCTCTTCCTGGTGGTCGCCCTGCCATCTGAATTTTTACATGAAGCACATTAGTATTGTGCATACAAACTTATCGGGTCAAGTGTTTATAACGTCCGTTGGACGACAAGGTTTAAATTTCCTAACTCGGTATATTCCTAAGCTCGGTAATCGGTAATCAGAGCGATACTTCACTCTGATACCACTTTTTGTAACACCCCATCCATAACCTTCACATTTAGTCAATAATCGCAGTGGAAATCATAAACTTAACCATATACCAAAAGGGCGGTGTTACACGCCGTTAGCCACCCACGTGGCTAACAAGGCTGTTACTTACAATGTATCGGTCTGATTACGAGAATGCCGAGCATAATTACAACCTTACAGGAATCACTTATCCAAAAGAATGACAATATACCGAGTGTATCTGTACAAAAATCACCAACTAGCTTTACATCCACCAAAATATAAGACCTCGAGTGTACAGACACTACTCGGGTTCAATATCCAAAAATAACAAAAGTATCATCAGTCTAGGACCTAAAGCCATTCTGCTTCCTCGATCCTCATCCTGCAATAAACATAGCCCCCAAAGGGGGTCATCAACCTTTTGTTGGCATGGTTAACGTGCAGCCCGCTGACTACCGGGATACACGCAACTATTTGTCATGATAACATGGCGTTGATTTTAACATACAACATGCATACATTTAGTAAGAGTTACTGTAGAACAATAACAACACATATAAGATGAGAACCTTTCACTTCAGGAAACAACCAACATGGTTAGTCAACACGTAAGCCTAGAGAATGACTTCATCCTCATGTTAAGCTTAATATACATCACATTACTGTTTTGTTAGTCGAATGGACAACTTTAACTTAAAAGATGAGACGGGTGTAATTACCCGTACACATCAACACATAATTTCCCTCTAGCCCGAGTGGAAGTCAGGTAGGTAAGCTTTGGCTAAGCTAATGGGAGGTCGAATTCCCCATAAAAGGAAAACTACCCTAACATAAGGAGAGAGTCGAATCTGATTCAGATGTCGACACCCATACATACACGCGTGACCGGAACGACCGGATTCCTCGCTCCCCAGGTTAGCAATCGTTAGAAGTCCCACAATGGGAGCTTAATAATATCTCACACAAGTAAGTGTTTGAGTCAGTTAGACATACAAGGGAAGCAAGGCATAATTCAACAACACACATCACAACTAAACACACATAGCCGGTTAGAACGTTCCTTCGGATGGAAACGTTGTTACCGGATACCGTTCTCTTACGTCCCTAGCTTTGGTTAAATAAACAGTTAGCACGCATTCGAGGTTATCGGTATCGGTACGCACACGTTACATCGATAATAAGAACTGTAAACTCATTTCATGATTTAATCTTACAAGGTTGTAAACACACAGAAAAACAAACAACACACAAGCCGGTGTAAACCGGTAGGCAACAGACTGCAAGAAAACCATACCTTGGTCCTTGCCGCTCTAGTGTTCCACCGTACGTTGCTCCTAAACATGATTGATAACGTCGGTTAATTAACCGTTGACTCCCGAATTTGCTAAACACTTTACATGTTTTTATGGTATGTTTTCATGCTTAGATTTACACTTGATCATCTTTATTATACCCACTAGGGTCTACTAACTAAGACACATTTTTTTTTTTGTAGATTTGGTCCGACCGACCTTGCCGACCAAACTTACCCAAGTTCGGTCGATTCCAGTAGCGTCCCAGTTCAAATTTTTCACTCCGACCGACCTTGGCAAGTCCGGTCCCAAGGTCGGTCCATTCCAGAAGACTTCTCGTTTGAAAATTTCACCCCGACCGACCTTGCATGTCCGGTCCCAAGGTCGGTCGATTCCAGAAAGATTTCTGCGCACAAAATTTTGAGTCCGACCGACCTTACAAGTCCGGTCCCAAGGTCGGTCGATTCCAGAAAGGTTTCCGACGGGTTAAACTGGGCTCGACCGACCTTGTAAGTCCGGTCCCAAGGTCGGTCGGCTCTAGATTTTGTTTTTAAATGTCCATTCCACTCCAAACTTCTTCACAAGCCTCCTAAGGTGTTCTAACATCATTAGACACACTAAAACCTTCATATATCCTCTTCCAAATTCATTTACAAGTTTATTTCTAAGCTCCTCAAATACTCTCTCAAAACACTTGTAGTTCACTAGTTTGCTCCCACCTAGAATGCATTTGAACCATTATATTCCTACACAAATTTTGACATGATCTCCCCATAATTTTTACATGTTCCCACTCATCTTTTAACCCACTAAAACACTCCAACCATCAATTCATCCAAGGCACCAAAACACACTTACAATTCACCGTTTAACCACAATAGCCCTCAATATTCATAAACCTTAAAAGCTTGGCTCTTAGGCCCTTAAACAACATTAAATTAAACACTGAATTTCCTCATATTATTAGCAACACCTGCATTTCACTGAGCATTTATATTTGCACCTAGATAAAACACAAAATCCTTAAACACACATAGCTTGAGGTAAGTTGTTTACCTTGGATTTCTTTCAACTATCCCTCCTCCTCACTTCTTGTTGCACAACCGATTTCCAATGGGTTTGTTTGTTACACTAATGACCAAATACCATGAATGGTAATAAGCACCAAGAATTTAAATGAAGCTCTTGCAACAACCCTAAAACAAGAGGGTGTTTAAGCATAGAAATGTCGAGATTCTTACCTTCTACTCCACAATGGGCTGTTAGGAAACAAAGATGGGTAATCTCTAGCACTTAATGAAGCTTCAATAAGCTAAAACAAGGAGCAAAAACTGGAGCTCAAAACAGAGCAAAAATCGGCCAAGGAAGATGGAGAAAGAAATGGATTTTCGAGTTGCTTCTTACCTTAAACCGTCAAAGGGTTGATTAACTTCAAGAATTGGTGTTTTCATCTTCAAAATGAGCTACACCCATGGAGGTCAAATGTGGGTTTGGAGATTTTAAAAGGTGGAAAATAATCTCTAAGGTGAGAGGAGTATTTTGGTGCAAAAATTTCTTGATTTGGAGATTTATTTAAGGGATAGAAGAAGGAGGGTGAGCTATTTGGAGCCCTTGCAAATCGCCATTGCTGGAACAAAAATGGAGAAGAAGAGCAGAGAGAGGGATGGGATCGTGAGTGAAGAGAATGAGAAAGAGAGAGTGTGAGAGATAGAATAAAGTAAGTAGTTTTGTATTTTAGTGAGTAAAGTGAAATTAATAGAATAGAGAGGGGGAGAGCAACCGTGAGACACAAGAGAGGGGGAGAAAATTTTGATTTTGATTTTATAACGTGAGAGAGTGGCACTTGGTCATTTAGCAGATAACACCCGTGATTTCCTGAACTGTCAGTTTTAACAGTCCGGGTCCGGTTTCAAGATTTTTTTTTGTTTTATTTATTTTTATGGTCCTAGACCTTGACCAATATTTAATTATAGTCATATGATTGACTATAAATTTTTATTAGTCCTTTAAATCCGTTTAAAATCACATTTCCCGGTTTCTCGAAAAACGTGCTTTATAGCTCGTTTTGCGTTTTTAATCCACTATTTGGATCCGTTTCCTTCGGGAATTTTTCCCACATGTTCTTAACGATTAAATAAGCCTTAAAAATATAATAATTATATAATTAACTAACATATTAAGGTTTGGGGTATTTCATATAACCTTTTAGCCCATTTAGAACCAATTTAGAAGGCAATTACACAAAAATGTGCTTTAAGGAGTTTTAGTGCACATTTTGTGTCTCAAGGAGTTTATGAGCTTGGTTTTATTTGACAACGGTTTTTTTGTGTTCCTTACATGATATTTGATCATGGTATCCAATTTTATATCATTTAGAGGTCATTAGACCTTTAAGGTTTCTTAGAGCACATTTTTGCCCTTTTTGACCTTGAAGCATGAAAGTGCTTGTTCTTTGTGTTGGAGTGTTGTCCAAAATTTTATTATGTTTAGTAATGTGTTAATATGCTTAGGACAAATTTTTAGGTCCTAAGAAGTTCATTTGGGTATTTATTTACCCTTAACAGTCAAAGGGTGCAACATCTTGTTTGGTGTTGACCACTGTTGTTCTCAGTTGACTTTTAAGGCATGTTTAGGCCTTAATAAATGTGGTTAGATATTTAATCCATGTTTTATTAATTTGGGGTATTTCAATCTACCCCCCTTAAAAAGACTTCGTCCCGAAGTCTCTTAATCAAGTAGGTAAGTATATATAAATGTATAACTACCCATTGTTCCCATAATGTATATCTATGTGATATATCATTTACACACATCGTATTGCGCTTATACAGCACATAGCCATCACGTTGTGGCGTTAGTTCAATCATATATGGATATAGGTGATCCATCAGCACCATCATTTACTATCAGTTCTACCAACCCTGACAACCTCCCTGAGGTGTCCATAACATTCCATTGTTCCACATTCCATATCTAATGATTCATTTCATATCTAGGCGATACCATATGTAATCATTCTATAAAGCAATATGAATACCTATCACAATTATCATAAGAAAGGTACTACACACATGGTGTAAATA
Source organism: Limonium bicolor (assembly GCA_023374045.1). Taxonomy (NCBI): domain Eukaryota; kingdom Viridiplantae; phylum Streptophyta; class Magnoliopsida; order Caryophyllales; family Plumbaginaceae; genus Limonium; species Limonium bicolor. Next base: position 317,328,615 of record CM041778.1, on the reverse strand, counting down.
CAACATTCAAACAAGTATCTCATAAGATACATACATACAAGTGCACATCACACATCATATAATCAACAACGTACGCCCTGTGTACCAAACATAACCAACCAAACCAATTCACTGTATGCAATGCATACGAAACAATTCATTGTATGCCATGCATACTAAACAAACAAACCTCGTATGCCCCGCACACCACCAATTCTTTGTATGCAATGCATACTAAACAACCAAAACTTAGTGCACACATGTGCACATCCAAGAGGCTCTACCCCCCTTAAAAAGGGTTACGCCCCCGTACCCCACAAGTATTCAACAGCTGCTCAACAAGGAGCGCTGGATACTTGGCTCTCAAAGAGTTCACCAACTCGCGGATTATCCTCATGTTAGAGAGAAGGGTATGACTCTAGCCCTTATGGGCTCCACAATAATAAAGGGTAAGGCACTGGTCTATTTGTGCTCTCTCCCAAGTTCATTCTAATGGGCCCACTCGCTCCGTATGAGGTGCAGACCCATGAACATAGGCTCAGTTTGCCTCTTCCATTGCTGTGTATCCTCTCATTAGGATCACTAGCATACATGCGTGTGTCTTCTCTCACTGACATTCACCTTGAGGTGTAATATGACATTGGCTATTGGTAGTACTTATTGCTCTTTGCACTTGTCTTTGTAATACTAAGATGTACCATCCTATATATCCCCAAAGATGATGTTTGTCATCCATGTCTCCTGGTGGTTTGTTCCAGAGTAACACAATGTTGAAGTTTTTTTTTACACACTCTTGTTGATATCCATTACATCTTTCCGTATTCTCACTAAATTAATAACTGCACAAGTGCAATACCAAAACACTCAGTCCTACAGAGTGCAGAGGCGTAAACTCTCAGCAACTAATATCTAATGAGTCAAACAGATAAGATGAGCGAATTATCCTGTGAGTGGTACATTCCAAATCCACTGTTCCTTGCTTAAGGTATCTGCTATTATATAGCTTTGTCTTTTATCCTCGTGTAGTCACACGTTTATATCCATATCATCTGGTAGATTTCCTCTGGATTGCAAGAATTTGCTCGATCCTTTTGAGGGTTCTACATATTACTTTTCCATAATGGTTTTTTTTCTTTGGTTTCCTGTCCTTAGTGTTCGCGTCCTTGAAAGGTTTCCTTGTCTTTTCTGTATACTGTCTTCTGCTTTGTGTGTTGAAAGTTCTTGATTTCTCTAGCCTGTTGGTTTAACTACGGCTCTTCTCGTCCATCTTCGAGGTAATCCGCCTTACTGTCCGTAGTATGGAGTTGACTACTTCTCGTGTTCCTAACACTACTTGTCTACTTGCATGGGGTACCGTACTGATACATTACTACTTACCTGACTAACTCATAAATAAATCTGTCAGGCCCACATGCTCCTAACGGAGTGCGGTCGTCCCATGTCTCGTTTAGTAAACTGGTAATGTCTGTCACACGGATATTATGAAGTATTCTGTTGTCAATCTTCCTCTGATGGATATCCTGTTTTCTTTTCTCTTCTTATTCTATTTTTTTGTTTAATAGTTCATGTTATCAGTTATCTTGTAATAAGTGCTATTGCCCTGGTGGCATCAGTGGTAAATCGTGTCAAAAACCAGCGTTATTCAGCTCGGTGTAAGTAAAATTCGTGCTATATTTAGCAATCTCGGTTCTCCTAATTCGATCTCATTGAGTACAACACATATTCCTTTTCTCCTTGTTTATCATAATCACATCTCACCCATAGTTCATATTTGTTCCCTCATCCATTTAATTGGATGTACTGCAGATTGCATAATAGCTTGAGCAACTTGGCTCTCCACTTCCCAACCATCCTCACTGACGGTGGTGCATCTGCAAAGGGTATGCTTGTCCATAAGGACTAAACATTCATCACTAGTAGTGATTAGCATTAAATGCTTATATACACTGATGGTATTTGGCTAATAAGCCCTGTTTGAAAATTCCCAAACAATTAAACTGGTGTGGTTTACAATCACAGTGGATGTATAATTTCTCCAGTTGCAGTGGTTGGACTAACGGTCCTTCCAAAGTTGCATAGGTTTCTAATCTCAAGGTTTGTATGAAAAAGTTTGAAAACATTTTTTTTATACATATAATAAAAGACTAAAAAGTAGTAGTTGCAGTTGTATTTGCAGTTGTTGTTACTGTTGCTGTTGCTGCACTTGTTGTGTCAAGTGCGCAAGGCAGGTGGAAATTTCAGTGGTTTACTTGTCATAGCGCTTGCGATAGCAAGTGCGCCATGCAGGTGGAAATTCTGGTTCAACAGTTACCGGTCTCATTGACTCTGCGTCGTCAAGTATGGCTACATGATAATGTAAGCATTAACATCCTGTTCATATATATATTATCCGTCAAGGTCTAAAGCTTTTTGGTACTGAGTACACACAACTAATCCCAAAGTCTTACACAAAAGGCGAGTGGTCAATGACACACTCCCACATACTTATAACAAGTCTTTGTCTAACATCCAAGGTAAATACACAACATAGTAAGCAAAGTCTTCCACCAGCGGTCTCATGGAGTCAGGGTACTCATGCCCAATCTACCCCTTTGCCTTTATAGGCTCCAGCATCAGTAGATGTCTGGCCATCCTGACCGCCTTGTGGTACTCCAGATCCTCCAGCTGAGGTCTTCTGAGTATTCTTTGGTGGCCTGTAATTATGGCCCTCAGGGTTCATCCAGCACTCGAATTCCCTATGGCCCTCTTTCTTGCAGCACCGACAGACAACTTTGCGGCCTTCACAGTCGACCCCAGGATGGTCCTTCCCACAATGTTTACAGTAAAAATGGCGCTGGGGCTGTCCGGTGCCTAATTGTAGTAATTAAGTTTAAGTTATAATCTGATGGTATAAACGTTAAGGTCACAATTGAATTTAAGGGGTAGGTGTTCTCACCCTTAGGAGGTGCAGATCTCAAAGGCTGAGCATCAATAGCTGGGCCGGTCAACCGAAGGACGGGCTCTTTCCCTTTAGTTCCCTGGTGACCTTGCTACCCTTTCTTTGGAAAGAACTTCCTGTTAAAGGTTTCGGGTCAGCATTCATAAGGTATTTAATATGATCAGTAGTTTAGAATGGGATAAGTCCTTACTTCCCTTCTTCTGGCCATCGCCTGGAGATGCTCCTCCACCCTCAGACTCTCCCTCAAGGTTCCTCCTTTTCTTGGCCCGAGAGTCTCTTCCCGAGTCTGGAGCATTAGCTCGTCCTCGAGGCAGCCTCATAACACTCCTGGAATCTCATTGGTAAGTTCTCACAAAGTTAATTGGTAATGTAGCAAGTAAAGAATTTTGTGGCTTTCATGTTAGTACCTAGATGGTAGTGTAGAGGGTAGCACCCATCGCCATCTGGATGCGAAACAGTAATCCTCCCCGGAACTTCTCGACCTTCACGGCCTCTGAGTAATCCACACCGGGGATGAAGTCCAGTAGACCATTGAATCGAGCGTAGTACTCATCCACGGTCAGACCTCCCTGAGACAATGTCTCGAACTCCTGGCGCTTCTTCTGTTTGAGATGTGCTGGGTAGTAGTTCCCTCTCAACAACTCTACAAAGGCAGCCCACGAAAAGTCGGGCGTAGCCAGGTGATGGTCCTTGACCAACCTCCACCAAGTACTGGCTGCATCCTTCAGATGGAAAGCAGCAATGACAACATTCTGGTCAGCAGGTACTTGCAATGCTTCGTAGGCCTTCTCATGTTCAACTATGAATATCTCCAAAGCTACGGGGTCTGGTTCCCCTGAGTATGTAGGTGGTCGGGTCTCGCTAACTGACTTCAGCCAGTTCGTTTCCCTGGGCTGTGGCGGGTGGGCTGGTGCTCCTCCTATTTGGGTACCCAGCTGTGTAAGAACGGCTGCAACCGTCTCTGCAACTCCTAGAATTGCGGGGGCACCACCTCCACCTCTACCAGTACCACGCCCTCTAGTTCTCCCAGACATCTGTAGTACAGTATGTCACAAAAATTCTCGGTAAATTACCGTATACAACCAATAGATATAGAATTGCCTTTAAGGCTAATCTATCACGCAATTTGTGTTACTAGACACAATATCTTTCTAAGACGAATCGTCTCATACCTCCCAAATATTTCCCGTAATTTCCCAAGTCCTAAGCTCACTGTCTTAACCTATTATCTCGTCATCAGAGTGGTACTCCGCTCTGATACCACTTTTGTAACACCCCACTCCACAATCACGTAATAATCTCTCACGTAGCAATAAATAAAACGTCTCGCAGCGGAAAATAAATAACAATTACAAAACTCACTCGGGTGTCACCGGCCATTACTCGCCCATGCGAGCAACGAAGCCAAACTACATCCAACTTCCAACATAAACAAACTGCTAACCGCCGTGATAACGAGAAACTCCTATACATCATACTAAATCCATAAATCATAACATCGACAAGTGAGCGTCTACCCAAACCTGAATATACACAACCTTACCATATTACAATTCACCATCCTCATTGCTATACAACATCTCCATGTGTAGTAACAAAAGCAAAACTCCAATTACCCTGTTCCCGCTCTTCGGCTTCGACAATGATCAACAACCTGTAATGGTGTAGTATCAACGTGTGAGCCTCGATTTTAAACCCTATCCTATATTGATTAAATTGATTGGGATCTAGTCGGGTTTTAGGTCCACTTATAACCTAAGATTAATAACTATGTCATAAAACAATAATTATTAAAACCTAAGCTAGCTCACTGGAACCTATTATGAGTTGCCACCTAATTTTTACCTAGATCAAATTAGGAAAGGAGAGTTCGGGTTCGGGGGCTTGATATTCGACTTAATTAGGGTTCAATTACTTTCATTACCCCTAGAAGTCGTTTTTCCTCTACTTAGTTTAATTACGGCTTATTACGAGTCGTTTTAACCTAAGTGCGCGAGCTTCTGTTTTTTTGTGTTTTTTAGCATTTTTTAACAGAAAATTAAAGTGGAAATTAAAATTACCTAAACTAGGGTTTCGGAGGCAGAATTAGGTCAAATTTTGTTTCCGTCCGTAGCCACGGACCTAATGTCCGAAACCACGGACCCCAGTTAACCTATATGAAAATAAAAGTCGAATTAAACAGAAAACATAAAATTGCAAAGTCCGGGGCCACGGACAGGATGTCCGTGGGCCCGGACATTATTAGAAAACCTAAATTTTTAAAATTTAAAAATCCCGCCGCCGTCCGTGGGCGTCCGGGCTTACGGACAGTGAGTCCGGGACCCCGGACATGACGTCCGTGGGTGCGGACAGCCCTCGGACGGCGGCGTTGAGGCTGTTCCCGAAGGTGTTTTTGGCTCAAATTTTATGGGTGCGTAGCCTGAAAGATGTACAAGACGCTAGTGATTGAAAGTTTTCAATTTGAATTCGAATTAAACACGAAACTTAGTAAACAAGTTATTGGACAGAAGCTTAAACAAATAGCAATACAGAAGCGTACGAAGGTTAGTTTGAGCCCAAAATTTGACAGAGGGTTAATAAGGTCGTGGGGAATTAGAAAAGTAGAGTGGTAACCTGTTTTACCTTCGAATTCAAGATGGTTCTTCACACCGGGATTCGTCAAGTGCTTCGTTGATGGCAGACCCGAAAGGATTTCGAACCAAGCTTCTGGTTGTTGGTTGTTCTTGCTGTTCTTCACGTTTTGGTGGTGTTTTTGTGGAGTTTTGATGACTATTGGTGCTTTGGGGATTGGAAAACGTGTTTAGATGGTGATTTCGGGGGATTTTCGGTATAATTTGGGTGGCCGGGTGTTGGAAAACGTGAGAGAGAGAGAGGAGGCTGCCTTTTTTTATTCTCTAGGGTTCTTGAGCATCTGAGGTTCTCATTTTATCCAAAAACCTATCCCCTTATATAGACTTTCTTAAAGATAAAGAAAATCTAGTAAAAGTAAGATTTTTTGATATTTTAATTAAGTGACTTCCCAAAAGAATTTTGCTATGAAATTTTAACCACGTGTCAAGGATGGAAATTATGAATTTTTTGAAGTGGAATCAGATTTTTTAAATGTTGGAATATTTTTAAATTGAATTTCTTGTTAGATTCAGTCAGAAATTGCTAGAAAATTATTGGAAATTCGAAAAATCAAATTTCCAACACCATTATGCTTAGAATGTCATCCTTTATCATGGGTTAAAATAACAAAGCATTTCAAGCTGATTTGGGCATCCTTTGGAGGAGAGAGAAAGCTTATAGGAGGTCTCAGGAGCCCTTAAATTACCAAAACGCCCCTAAAAAATGACGAAGCTGCTCCTCATGCCATGGGATGCGCCGCTGGAGCCGGAATCCCTCACTACTCGATTAAAATGCCCCTCACATCACCAGGACCTCGTGGACCCTAACCAGGGGGGTCAAAATTTTGGGTATAACAGATTGCCCCCCGTCAACTAGACTTTGTAATGAAAGTGAGAAGGCTAGTTGGTGCCTGAGTGATACCCCAAAATTTCAAATGTTTCCAAGACCCTGCATGTTATCGAAAACTGATAAATTGTGTCGAGCTATTCTAAGGCGCTGACCACCTATAAGTAAAATGAAGTAATGTCAAGCAACTCTAAGGCGTTGACTACCTATAATGATGATATGATGTCAAACTATTCTAAGGTGTTGACTGCCTGTGACGAATGAGATGATGTCAAGCTATTCTAAGGCGTTAACTACCTACAAGTAAAGTGAAATGAAGTAATGTCAAGCGATTCTAAGGCGTTGACAACCTAAAATGTGGAAATGAGATAATGTCAAGCGATTCTAAGGCGTTGGCAACCTAAAATGTGGAAATGAGATAATGTCAAGCGATTCTAAGGCGTTGACAACCTAAAATGTGGAAATGAGATAATGTCAGGCGATTCTAAGGCGTTGACAACCTAAAATGTGATAACTGGGTGGTATGCAAATGCAAGAATGCTGAGATGTTGATGATGCTGATGATGTTGATGATGCTGATGATAATGCTGATTATGTTGATGATGCTGATGATAATGCTGATGATGCTGATGATGCTGATGATGCTCAGATGCTTCTGGGGACCGAAACCCGTTCCAATGCTCCTGGTTGGTATACTATGGGGACTTATTGCCTCTGCCCACCAACTGGGGTGCTGGTATAACTTCTAGATTACCAAGGGGACTTATTGCCACTGCCCACTAGTTGTTTCTCCCGAGAAGTTGACATAGATGGGGACTTATTGCCTCTGCCCCGCCAACTTAGATCACGCTCTATCTCGTACTTGTCTCGCACTGAAGATGATACTAGGTCTCGTACTGGTCCCGCACTGGATGATGATGCTCGGTCTCGCACTGATGAAGGTAATAGGTCTCGCGCTGATGAAGGTGATAGGTCTCGCACTGATGAAGATGATGGGCCTCGCACTGACGAAAGTGATGGTATCGCACTGATGAAGATGCATGGTCTCGCATTGAAGAAAGTGATGGTATCGCACTGATGAAGATGCATGGTCTCGCACTGAAGAAAGTGATGGTATCGCACTGATGAAGATGCATGGTCTCGCACTGAAGTCTCGTACTAAATGGATGAAGAAAAAGCCGGATTTCGCATTGATTCTGGGTCTCGCGCTGAATGAAGATGTCGGGTCTCGTACTAAAGTCTTGAAAATGATGGGTCTCGAACTAAGAATGAATCGGAAAGATAATGGTCTCGTGCAAATGATGAAAATGATTACCGGAGTGCCGAACATGGCAATGTATGCAATCAAAATATATGAAAGATACTCGTTCAAAACAGGAAACTGTTGGAAAAGGTGCCAAACTTAGCATTGTTGAGGTGTTATGCAAAAGTTGTAAAATGCAACTAAAGTGTTTGTTGGAAGCTTGCCAAAACAAGAAACTGTTGAAAAATGTGTCCAACATGGCAATGCTTGAGAAAGACTCTGCTGAAAAAGGGAAGTGAAATGATCATTTCCTGACTAAAAATTCCATATCTGCAACTTGTTTCTTGAGAAATGAACATGTCATTGGTGGAAGTGTGTGGTGTTTGTTGTGGTGCTGAAGGCTTTTGTCGGTGTTCAGGATTTGTGACAGACCTAGGATTGGGTTGTGATTTTGGATAGAGGTCAGGGTTACGACGGGCCTGATGTTTTTGTGAGATAAGGCCAACGACGGGCTTGAGAGTGTGTGTGTGGTGGTAAGGGCTTATGTGTGCCTGTGGTGGGATGGTGGTGCTCAAGCTTTGGGTTTTATTGGTGTTGACATGGCAATTATTGGAACCAACAATTGCCCCCAATATTTTCCTTAGGACAATCTGAGCTAGAGTTCATGGAAATCGATCGTTCCGATCGATTGCCCCTAGTATTTTCTTTGATTAAACGTGCGAACAAGTCTCATCCTCACAGGGTCGAGGCTTATGCTTTGATGTTGTGCTTCCTAACCTACACTTGACGTGGTTGGTGTCTGCACTCATTTCTTGCTCATGATCGTAACTTCTAGACCATTGAATTCGATATTTGATGGATTTACGCATTTGATCTGTTACTTTCACGTGATTGGACACACAACTATCAAGTCGGAAGTCTTTAAAGCTTATAACGTGGTCGTAGGGTGTGATGAAAGACGATGGGATCACGGAGGGACATTTGAGGTATGTGGAGCTTAAATGGGTGACCAAAGCTGCAACTTGCACCGGCTCTCGGACTTGTCTTCTTTGCCTTGAAGTCGTTTGGCTACTTCGTGATGATTTCGCATGTGAGTTTGGAACTTGGGACTTTTGGGTTGTTCCTTGCACCTTATATCTTCCCCTTTCCGATTTTGGATTTCTTAGAGGCTTTTCAGGTTTGCCTTTCTTTGCCTTTTCTTTCCTTCGGGGTTCTTGTGTTTCCCGGTTTGAACTTTGAGAGCTATTTTTGATGTTAGCTCATTTGGATCCTGTGTCACTTTGGGAACATTTGCGGATCGTTTCGTTTTGCTGGTAGCGGTTTTGCTTCTTTGGACCTGTGAAGTTGCTGTTCGGAAGTCGGGCTCCTTGCTTCCTTTGGTCAACGGGTCGGTAATTCATCATTGGCTGGGTGATTCTGTGGAGTTCATAATATCGAAAAGGGATATATGAAAGGCTCAGCGGGGTTGCCTAGGGTTTAATGACGGGTTTACAAGTTTTGGCTATGTGGTGCTGTACCAAGGTGCTTCGTCATTCCTGATAGCTGTGTATCCGTTCTTTGTTACTTTTCGCAGGTCTAAGAGTAAATTTACAAATTATCTCCTTCGGTCGGAGTTATGCCGTTTTCCTCACCTGAAATGTGGTCTCACCGGAGTCGTGTAAAATGACACACTCGTTCACTCATGGTTTTTCCGCTCAAGACACTCTCGTGAATTTCACTTAGAGACTAGTTCACACGCTTAAACGAAAGATTAAAGATGACGATCCTGAACTCAGATTGCCCCCAGTATTGACCTGGGGTTTATGACAACACTTAAATAGATGCGGATTTTGAATGCTTCGTGGATATTATGGTGTGAGGACGGAGATGTTCACCCTTTTAGAAACAAAAGACAAGTCATTTATTCCATAGTCGGGAAATGATTCTTGTGATCCCTTAAAAAGAAAACAAATTTTGGTTTTTGTTTTGTTGAATGAATGCACAAAAAATTACGAAAATTGAACTATGCTCTTATTCACGAAGGAAAGATAACATCAAAAGTTGTAATCTAAAATGATAAAGGAAGCTAACTACCATAAAAGTTAGAAGAATGATTGAGAAAAGAAAACTACTAAATCGAGAAAACTTCTGAAATAGTGATGTTGAACAGTCTGATGCCAACGTGTTGAAGACTGGAGCTGTTGACCGTCGGGGTGCCATTGACCATGATTGTCTTCCTTCCAAGCTTCGAGTAGGCCCTGTAAAATGTCTGAACTAGGAATGCCCATGGGTTATGTAGGAAGTAACTGGGCCTGAGTCTTCGCCAAACTGAGAGTGAAGTGCATAGATTAGAGTGATTCCTAGACTAGAACGTACATGTAAGCCTGAATCTAGAAATTGATCAAACAAGCTGAAAGAAATCACATGGACCGTGAATGGGCCACTGGGCCGAGGGATAAGCCTTGAAGTCTAGATTCGTTTGATGCTCTTGTTGGGCCTTGAAGCCGGAAACTGGAATGAACGAATTATGCAAACTATCTTGGATTCAAATGCTTTATGGGCCGACATTTGGATTGAGAGCGAAGCTCATAGGCCAAAACTATGAATTGGTCTATGGGCTCAAATGGAATGAGTTATGAGTGTGGTACTCGGGCCAGAATGATTGCTCTATATGTGAGCTGGAATTTGGCCCGAGTGATTTTGGTGGGGCCTAACAGATGACACCTAGATCTAAGGTTTTGGGTTAGGGTCATGATAAGAAAATCTACCTAGACTAGAATGAGCCCTTGGGCCGGAATGTGTTGGGCCTGAAGTAAAGCACATGAGCTGGAATGGTCCCTAAATCACAAATGGGCCTAAGCCGAAAAAGATTTTATTTTCAGGACTTGTGAGTTATTTCAAGTTCAGGTGGACTTCCTTTTTATGGGCCTAGAACTAATTGGATAATTCAAAATGGGCCAGAAGAGAAATCACCTAAGTCTAGGCTTCTGGGCCGAAGCCCGAACGAATCACATGTTAAACCAAACAGGGCCTCTGGGCCGCAAACAAATAGAGCTGCCAATTCGTGTTGGGCTAGGTTGATGTAGGAGGAGTCCTATCAATCTCTAGGCTGGGTAGTGGGCCGATCATACAAGCTAGCAAGGCCCACACAAATTCAACATGTCCTCACTAGACGTTTAAATCAAACGGGTATGGATCGATCCGGAGAGGGCTTGGGGGCGCGGGCCAGGTCACCACAAAGGAATAGGGCTTGCACGCTATTCTCTTTGGGCTTCCCCACTTTTTCACATCACCTGAAGGTGTGCGTCTACGGTCGGGTCTTTGATGACCAAACAATGGGCTAGGTAGGGACACTGCAGGAAAACGCTTGGGGCAAAGGCCCAGGTATTAAGGGGATGTGGTTAGACGACATCCTCCTCTTTTCCCCCGCTTATTCACATCACCTAAAAGGTGTGAGTCGTGGCAGGGGACCCTCAAACGGGTCCTGGGGTGAAATCGGTTTATGTGGACCCTCGCTCTCATATGATGCAAAAGTACAGAAATTTAAATTGCGCACAAAAGTAAACAAACAATGTAATAAAGCCATAAGTAAACATTTTCAAGTTAAGCCCTCTTTCTTAAAATTAAACAAGTTAATATTAAGAATCTTTTCCCCAGCAGAGTCGCCAGTCTGTGAGCCTCGATTTTAAACCCTATCCTATATTGATTAATTGATTGGGATCTAGTCGGGTTTTAGGTCCACTTATAACCTAAGATTAATAACTATGTCATAAAACAATAATTATTAAAACCTAAGCTAGCTCACTGGAACCTATTATGAGTCGCCACCTAATTTTTACCTAGATCAAATTAGGAAAGGAGAGTTCGGGTTCGAGGGCTTGATATTCGACTTAATTAGGGTTCAATTACTTTCATTACCCCTAGAAGTCGTTTTTCCTCTACTTAGTTTAATTACGGCTTATTACGAGTCGTTTTAACCTAAGTGCGCGAGCTTCTGTTTTTTTGTGTTTTTTAGCATTTTTTGACAGAAAATTAAAGTGGAAATTAAAATTACCTAAACTAGGGTTTCGGAGGCAGAATTAGGTCAAATTTTGTTTCCGTCCGTAGCCACGGACCTAATGTCCGAAACCACGGACCCCAGTTAACCTATATGAAAATAAAAGTCGAATTAAACAGAAAACATAAAATTGTAAAGTCCGGGGCCACGGACAGGCTGTCCGTGGGCCCGGACATTATTAGAAAACCTAAATTTTTAAAATTTAAAAATCCCGCCGCCGTCCGTGGGCGTCCGGGCTTACGGACAGTGAGTCCGGGACCCGGACATGACGTCCGTGGGTGCGGACAGCCCTCGGACGGCGGCGTTGAGGCTGTTCCCGAAGGTGTTTTTGGCTCAAATTTTATGGGTGCGTAGCCTGAAAGATGTACAAGACGCTAGTGATTGACAGTTTTCAATTTGAATTCGAATTAAACACGAAACTTAGAAAACAAGTTATTGGACAGAAGCTTAAACAAATAGCAATACAGAAGCGTACGAAGGTTAGTTTGAGCCAAAATTTGACAGAGGGTTAATAAGGTCGTGGGGAATTAGAAAAGTAGAGTGGTAACCTGTTTTACCTTCGAATTCAAGATGGTTCTTCACACCGGGATTCGTCAAGTGCTTCGTTGATGGCAGACCCGAAAGGATTTCGAACCAAGCTTCTGGTTGTTGGTTGTTCTTGCTGTTCTTCACGTTTTGGTGGTGTTTTTGTGGAGTTTTGATGACTATTGGTGCTTTGGGGATTGGAAAACGTGTTTAGATGGTGATTTCGGGGGATTTTCGGTATGATTTGGGTGGCCGGTGTTGGAAAACGTGAGAGAGAGAGAGGAGGCTGCCTTTTTTTTACTCTCTAGGGTTCTTGAGCATCTGAGGTTCTCATTTTATCCAAAAACCTATCCCTTATATAGACTTTCTTAAAGATAAAGAAAATCTAGTAAAAGTAAGATTTTTTTATTTTAATTAAGTGACTTCCCAAAGGAATTTTGCTATGAAATTTTAACCACGTGTCAAGGATGGAAATTATGAATTTTCTGAAATGGAATCGGATTTTTTAAATGTTGGTATATTTTTAAATTGATTTCTTGTCAGATTCAGTCAGAAATTGCTAGAAAATTATTGGAAATTCGAAAAATCAAAATTCCAACGCCATTATGCTTAGAATGTCATCCTTTATCATGGGTTAAAATAACAAAGCATTTCAAGCTTATTTGGGCATCCTATAGAGGAGAGAGAAAGCTTATAGGAGGTCTCAGGAGCCCTTAAAGATTACCAAAACGCCCTGAAAATGACGAAGCTGCTCCTCATGCCATGGGATGCGCCGCTCGAGCCGGAATCCCTCACTACTCGATTAAAATGCCCCTCACATCACCAGGACCTCGTGGACCCTAACCAGGGGGGTCAAATTTTGGGTATAACACAACGATAGACCCTGAGTATGCCGGCCTGGACCCTATTGGTCACTTGTCATTTTTACCATCTTGTTATTAGATTGGTTTCATGCTTTACCATTTACAGTTATAATCAATACTGTAACATACATGTATAATATACATAAACATCCATACAAATATTCATAGATATTCAACCATCCATCCAACCCAACAATCATTTAATAACACAATCCACAATTATATATCGAACGTATCGAACAACCACAATATGATGTACAATGTACAATCGCCGTAGCGTATACCATCCTTTATTAATTTATTTTAGTTTGGCCTTCAAGGCCCCATCCATATGTACAATGTACATTCGCCGTAGCGTACAGTTTTCATATTTAATTTACCTTAGCCTTGTAGGCTCCATCCAACCATGTTTAGTTAATATAGTAGGGCGTCATGTTAGGACAACCCGATATCCTCACCATGGACAGTAGTCCTCCCGTACACACAAAGGTGCTCATTTCGCCAGAGGTCCGGAGGCCCCTGACTCTCTTATGTCTCGTAAGACGTCCATAAAAAGGCCGTAGCCACCTGATCAACGATCCAGTTTGGGCTCGTTGGATATAACCTAGAGCGGAATCCAATTAGGAAACCCCTCAGTGATCACAAATGCGCAACCAAGTAGTTCGTAAACTACCGGGATTCCTCACCTCAACTCATACCATCTCTCTCATAATGTTTAAGATCTGCTCTTAGTCTTATGGAGAATAATTATTAGTTAGCTGCCCAATGGGTCTCACGCATACCGAGAAGTAATCTAGGTTATATTCATGTTCGAGATCCATGCTCTAGAGACCGACAATGTCGTGACTCATCCCTAAGTGTTTTACTTAGGTTACCATATACTTAATATTAATACTTTGGTATTATATCAAGTAACCGCCATGTCATCACATTAACGTATATGTATGTTTATATAAGTCGATCTATAGTCGACATAGTGTTAGTCCCGTAGGACGCTCATGCATAAATAAATAATGCAGTAACACTAAATCACATACATGACATAACACACAAGTTATATCAACCAAATCCGAGCCCAAGGAGCAACCTTAGGTCATCTCGGATCAAACCCCTTTACATACCGTTCACCCTGATCGTATTACGGTGGAGTATGAATTAGCAAGATCCTACGCTCCGTGTAGTCCACTAGCTCGTCAAGCGCCTTGTCAGAAGTATACTCTAAACGGTAATAAAACTATAAGTCAGTCTCCATGACTAACTACATCCGGTATTTCCGAATAATAAGTAACCCCGACAGTTCACCCCTATTTTCTACAGTTGTTTGTTACGGGTTTCTCTAAAACAATTGGCTTTGTTACTTAAGACTCGTATGTCAAAACATTTCAACTGTTAAGTTTAATTCCTTATATTTCTTTTTAATCTTATCCACCATCTAGTTTAGGTACGGAACCCATAGTTGCATGTAAGCATGCATGATTGTATTATATTATTTTTGTATTGTATCATTCTCCCACCATCCACTAATACAATGTATTATATGATCCATTTATCTTTAGCAAATAATATTTGCATCAAAATTCATAACTTATAGTTCGTAACTATATATTTTTTTTAAAAATAACCACCACCATTAAATCATATGGTTTCCAACCAAAATATATATCCATCTTATATACATTATTCTTGTGTATGTATATATTTACCACGTAGGTAATCCCCATGAGTTTAATAAACTCTTATATTTTATGTTACTTTTTATCATCTTTTGTAAGATGATTATTCCCATTAGTTGTATTATATTATACAACTTATATTAAGATTATTATCCTAACATGAGTAACATTTTATGTTGTATATTTACAACTCCTAAGGTTTATTCCATTACACACCTTAGTTTATAAATCTTATTTATTTATAGTTCGTCACCTTATTTTATGTGAATATCCTTACTTATATTAATTCCATCTAAACCATATAATTGTTATAACATTTATAACCTTATAGACCTTAGTCTAAAATTCATTTTCCAATTCTTATTAATTCGGTACAGCCCTTGAATTTATTTAAATTCTATTTGACCACATAACATTATGTAATGTTATACCATAACCTAATATCATTTGATATGATATTTTTATTTCCTTTAACTTATAATCTATAGTTTTTATACAAAACTATTATATATTGCCACATAGGCACATATATTAAACCTTATTCTTTTCATAAACCATAGTCTCTTTTATTTACAAAACCATCCCAAAACTTATACCATGTTATATATTCCTTTAATATAACATTCTAACCTTAATAAAATATAACCTATGGTCAATATTTATAAAATACCGAACAGACCCAAAACTGTCCAATAATTGCCATTTGGCCCTATTTATAACATATAGTTTTACCATATCATTAAAACTATATATTATACATATATCTTAATAAATACTCTTATATAATTCTAAAAATCTCCAAATTTCAACAAAGGGTAATAAATATCCTTATTAACCCATATACTTACGGTATTTACCATTCTACCATCTATATTTCTCCAAAGTGTCATAATGACATAATAACTATATATTTTACATATATAGTTAATTTTAATTCCAAAAAAAAACAACCCAATAAGTTCCTAAAAATTCTTAATAGCCATGGGTGTTTATAATACCATTTTACACCCTTTATTTTCGGTAATAACATATTCACCATATATGTTATAATAATATTACCATAAGATACTTATCTTTATTATGAAACCTTAAATAAGTTATTTAACTTATCTAATTTGGTCAAAACCTACCATATGGTTAAGGTTGACCTCCTTAATATTTCCTTGACCCTTAATTCCTTATAATTACGGTTTGCACCCAAACTTTCTAGAAATCACCATTTAACCCCAAAACTTTATATAATCTTATAAACTTTATTTAAATCCTTTTTAACTCTAATTTTCGGCCTTATTATTTTAGAGCCCCTAAATTTATTTTAATTACACTTTAACCCCTTTTCATTTCGTAATAATTATATATCACCTAAACTTTAAATAAAAGCTTGTAAATGCATAAATAAAATGGCCTAAAGTACATGGCCTTATTACAAACATTGGCTTGCAAAATAAATTACACATAAATGTCCCAAAAATACTTATAAATCTCGGCCTCACCATAGATTTTTCATTTAATTACCAAACTTTCACATAATGTCTTAAATTTGACAATTATGCTTGTTTAATTAGTTATAAAATTTATTAAACCATTCCTTAATCATTTTAAGGTCAAACATGACTTATTTACTCATTCACTCACGGTAATTAATATACACAAGCTTAAACTTGTGTTAATGTATCAAGTTAAGGTTTTAAGTGATTTATACCTTGATTTAGCTTGGATAAATCCTTGTTTGGATTCGGCCAGCCTTAGATAAAACTCCCACAACTTCTTTACATGTTTTCAAACAGAAACCAAGGCATAGTTAGTCTCCAAGCAAGATCTAACCATAAGAAGTGTTTTAATGTATATTTCAAGGTAAGATTTACCTTAGATCTTCAAGTTTGTTGGAGATCTACCTCGGCCCTATTTTTCCAGAAAGAAATAGTATCAAAACTCACTTAAAAACAAGGCATAAAACCGTGGGTAACTAGCTTGGAAGATGGCTTAGATTTACCTTGTTTAAGATGCCAAAAATGGTGTTTTTGGCTTGGATCTAGCTACACCTTGAAGCTCTTGATAGATCCACTGAATAAATATGTTAAGAAGAAGATTATAAGACTAGGAGAACAGGTTTACAACCGGATCTAAAGAGAATCAAAAGATAAGTGCTTAGAGCACATTTTTGTACCTTAAGAACAAGTTGGGTTTCTCAACCTTCCTCCCTTGTTATGGCCGAGATTCCTCCTTCATTTAACCTCCAAGAACAACCTAGATCCATGGATGGAAGTGGTTGATGTTTAGATCGACCGAAAGAGGAAAGATTGGTGAAGAAATTGAACATAAAATGACTAATTAAGCTCACCTAGGTACCAAAGTGTTCTTCAATGTTCTTGGTGACTTAACCACGACATGGAGGAGCCAAAGAGAGAGGAGGGAGCCTTGGATCGGTTTGGAGCGAGCAAGGCTAATGAGAGATTAGGTCAAAATTTGCCTTAACACTCTCTTTTTTCTTTGTTTAATGTTATTTAGTGTGTGATGACTCATCAAAGGGGTAAGAATGGAGTGGCATCGGTTGAAGGAGGGGAAAGGTGAGGCTCACACGAATTGGGGCAGCTTGAATCAAATAATGGAGCCAAATGGTGTATTAATTAATCAAAAGGCAAAAGTAACCCTTAAAACATGGAAACATGTTGGAGGCTTGTGTTTTATCTTGCAAGTGGCGATTTTAAACCTCCCCAGCCTGTGAATGTCGACCTCATGTGGTCCAAGGGGTCAAAATTTGACCTCTTGACCATTCTTAGTCAATGTTGACTCAAACGGGCCCCATTTTAGGGTTTTATTAATATTTTAATATCAAATTTATAAAAATTCGTAAATTTCTGGAATTAAATTCCTAATATCATATAATATGATATTTTATTATATTAAAGGTAATTATAACCTTTTAGCCCATTTAGAACCAATTTAGAAGGCAATTACACAAAATGTGCTTTAAGGAGTTTTAGTGCACATTTTGTGTCTCAAGGAGTTTCTGAGCTTGGTTTTCTTTGACAACGGTTTTTTGTGTTCCTTACATGATATTTGATCATGGTATCAAATTTTATATCATTTAGAGGTCATTAGACCTTTAAGGTTTCTTAGAGCACATTTTTGCCCTTTTTGACCTTGAAGCATGAAAGTGCTTGTTCTTTGTGTTGGAGTGTTGTCCAACAATTGTAATATGTTTAGTAATGTGTTAATATTCTTAGGAAAAAATTTTAGGTCCTAAGAAGTTCATTTGGGTATTTATTTACCCTTAACAGTCAAAGGGTGCAACATCTTGTTTGGTGTTGACCACTGTTGTTCTCAGTTGACTTTTAGGCATGTTTAGGTCTTAATTAATGTGGTTAGATATTTAATCCATGTTTTATTAATTTGGGGTATTTCAGGGTAGGTCGCCTGGGTGGGTCGGCTGCAGAAAGCACCCGCATTATAGAGTTCAGCCCGACCGACCCAGTCTGGGGTAGGTCGCCTGGGTAGGTCGGCTGCAGAACCCCTTTTAGTTATCTACTTTGAATTCCAAATTCACATCAATTCTCACCCAATCTTTTCCTAATCATTTTTTCCCAAATTTCCTACATGTTAGGCACCTTAAAACACTCCTTAACTCATCTACTAACCTCATTACTCTTTTCTATCTCAATTCACAACTTGTTTTCTAAATTTCATTTCAGCACCCACATTGTTTCCTAGCATAGTCATGCTACAGATTTTGGTTCCCTCCTTCATCATTCATGGTTCCTATTCCTAATGCCATTCCTAAGGCTTACTATGCACTACCTATCTCTCCTAATTTACCCCCAACTTGGCTCCATTCAAAATCGGCTTTCAAAGTGTTTTTCCCACTTGTTTCTAGCTCTTAAGTGTTCTAGTTTATAGGTAAGATTTGACATAGTCTCCCTACATTTTTAGACATTCCCACAACATCATTTCAGTTCCTAACCATCAGTAACTAACCAAATCCATCAAGGGCTCATAACAACACACCTGTTCAACATTCCACATATATTTTCCTGCACAAACACCCACTGTCTTTCCTGGGTTTCAAGTCTTTAAACACTAACCAAACAATTCCAAAACAGCCCAAAACTCTTCCTCATTAATAAACATAACCCATTATCAAACCATTCCAGTTCATTCTTTCTAAACATTAAAATCTGTTACAAGCACAATATCAAAACTAGCTCAAGGTGTGTGTCTTTACCTTGTGCTTTCTAGCTTTTCTTTCCCTTCATTCTCTTTTCTCTTCCTTCATATTTGTTTCTCGAATTCCCACTCTTGTTCTCTCCTCACCAAAATCGGCAAGCTACAACCAATCACCACACACCATACACTTATAAAAATTATTCCTTAACTATACTTACATTTAATACAATTTAGGATTTGCAAGAGGGTATTACCTTAAGCTCTTAGAGAGACTTTTGAACAGCAAAGAGAGAGGTTCCCAGCTCCAAAATGAGACACCAAAACCGGCTAGAATAGGGGGAAGGACAAAGCTAAGTTCAGATTTTCGTTTTGCCTTAAAGAGCTAGAAAAAGTTAAACTTTAAAGACCATTTTTACCTTAGAACCAAGAGGAGATGAAGGGGGTTGCAATGGAGGTCTTCAAGTTCCAAAATGTGCTACAGCCATGGTGGAGAAACGTGAGCTTTTCAGTTTTTGAGAGGTGGAAAAGACAGCTCGAGAAGAGAGGAGTTCAATGGTGTGATTTTTATTTGATTTGGAGTTGGTTTGCACCTTCAAATGTGGAGAGGAAGAGAGGAGTTGGAAGGGGATGAGGAAATCGCCATGGGTGTGCAGAAGGAAGAAGAAGACTCAGCTGATGGGGGAAAACATGAGAGTAGGGAGTTAGGAGAGAGAGAAAGAGAGCTTTTCTTTTTACTTTTGTACTTCTTTCTTTATTTCTTTGTCCTTTAGCATATTATGAAGGAAATAAAAGAGAGGGGGATGGCATGCTGGACGGCTACACACACACAAGTGTGTTTTAATTTTTTATTTGCAAAGTGGACACACTAACTTTGTTTATTTATGCTTTTACCCCGCAACTTTTATTTTTGTTGCACTATTCACTCCCGGGACCCGTTTTCCGGAGTTTTCTCGTTTAATTAATTTTATTGGTTCTTGAAATACCCCAAACCTAAGTATAAGTAAACATCAATATATGATGTAGTAAGGCTAAAATATGCCTGAGAAAGATTGGTAGACAATTTAAACCAAGGAAAACTCAAGAAAGTGCCTTAAGGGCAATTAAGGCAAAAGTGTGCTCTAAGCTTGGAGAGACTTGGGTGAGTACCCAAATATCATGATAAGACCTTATTAATATCCTAATGGTCATTTTAAACCAATTACAAAGAAAACTAAGCTTGAAAACAAGTTAAAACACAAAATGTGCTTTAAGAAGTCTTAAAGCACATTTTTGAAAAATTGTCTTGTAAATGGGTTTTGAGTGGCTAAATGTCCATCATTGCTTTAATTAACTTGTGTACTACTTAGTATCACATTAGGAAGTATAAATCAATGGGAAATAAAAAATTTCACAATTATGTGCACTAGTTTGTGAATAGTAATCAAATAGTGCCTAGTTTAGTCTTTAATCAACTAAGTCTAATAAGTTGCTCAACAAAGACCATGACTAGCCTTATTTAAGAGGGGGCTGGTTTTCTAAGGGATGAGTCACCATAGACTTCATCAAATAAGAAAGGAAAAGAAGAGTAAAGTAAAAGAAGTTACTATTTGCTTTTATAAAGCAAAATATCTATACTAGCCTACCTTCTCTCCTTTCTTCTTCATTTCCCACCTTCACCCACGGTTTCTTCTTCTCCTCTCCTGCTCCAAGACCGAGAGGGCTGCCTCCATGGGTGCTCCATCTTCAAATGCTCACTAAACCATCATTTTAGCTTCAAATCCAAAAATAAGCATAGATTTGTCTTAGTTAAGTCAAGGCCTTCCTTTCTATCTTTTCAAATCCTTCAAAGTTCCATTTCGGTGCCAAGGGAAAACTCCATTGATGGAGGAAGATCAAGTTTGAAGAGCCCATTTGGTTCTCCATTCTCTTAAGGTAAAGAATATGTAAGAAAAAACCATCTTTCCATCACTTCTTCACGTGTCCGAAAATTACACTCATGGGGCTTCATTTTTATGCCTTTTTCTAGCTTGTTTTATATTCTCCAAGGGCTAGAGGAGGTCCTTCTTGATTCATATCCAAGCCTACCTTAAGACTTCAAGGTAAAATATTCGTTATAAGATCTTAAAACATATTTTTAACCTAGGTTTTCATTCCTTAAGGTTAGTGCATTGTTTAGCACTCATGAGAGTCATTGTATATTTTTAGAACATTGGCAAAGGAAATTAGAATGGTGGCCGAGATTCCCAGGGAAGAAGCCTAAGGAGAAACTTGAGAAAAACAAGGTAAATTGCTTACCGAATGGTGGTTTAAGTTTTAAGGGATAAGTTTAGGTGAGTACTAATGTAGCTTAAAGCTTACATTATGTAATGGGTTATATAACCTAGGAAAACATTTTAAACAAGATTATGAACTTATGATTAAGGAGCCAATGTAAATATGTTAGTAAGATAAGTATAAGGTGAATTAAGAGAACACTTATATTGCTATGGGAGCATGTTGTGTGTAATTGCAGGTTGAAAGCTACTAAATGTGGGAAATTTAGTGTTTAAATTCATGTCATTTAAGGGCCTAAGAGCCATGTTATTTAAGAGCCTTAGTGCTATGCAATTTAAGATTATTGCACTATATTGAGTTTATTATGAATGAGTTGGTTTGGGTGATAAAATATGATGAGAAAGAACTTGATGTGTGTGAGATGTTGAATGAGGAAAACAATGCATTTGGGCATGATAATATACTAGAGAAGCTATGGTGAAATTTTAGTAGAAAGCAAAGTGTTTAAGTGGGAGGTGAGTTAATATGCCCTAGGATTCACTAGGGATCATTATGAGGAATTTGAGTGGAAATGAGTTAGCTAAGGAGTTCTTGAGGTTTAGAATGACCTAGAATCACTAGTAGAAAAAAGATTTTAATGACGACGTTTAAACCACGGTTAAATGGGAAACCGTGGTTTAAAGTTTATAAACCACGGTTATGATAGCAACCGTCATTTAAAATACACACCAGAGTGCATATACCACGGTTTTCGGAGAACCATCATATATAGGTTACTTATATACCACGGTTTTCAGGCCAACCGTGGTATATAGTACACGCCAGAGTCGATATACCACGGTTCTTGGAGAACCGTCGTATATAGGGTTCTATATACCACGGTTTTGTTAAAACCGTCATTTTTAGTCGTGGTCACAAAACTTTAAATGACGGTTCCTTGTTAGAACCGTGTATATAGTCTCTGCGGGAATTCAAATTTTCGCCGAAAATTAACGCGGCTCTTTCTCTTTCTCTTATTATATATATTTTCTCCTCACTCTTTTACAACCTACACTGTCGAACAAGGATGCTCTGCAACTCTTCTCCTTCTTCTTCTTCTTCTGCGCCTCTGTAATTTTTTCAACCCACCGGCGAACATGCATGCTCTTCGCCATACTGGAAAACAAGGAACACATGATGCGCCTCTGTAATTTTTGCAAACCTAACCGGTGAACAAGGACATGCTGCGCCTCTGTAATTTTGTGCAACCCTAACCGGCGCTTCGCCCTCTCTCATTCTCTTTCACGGTAATTTTGCAACCTACCGACGAACAAGGAACATAATGTAACTTCACTAATTTTTTAGCAACCCTAATACACAAACAAGTAACATACATGTTCGGGCCTGTTCATTCTCTTCGGTTTGCGGAGGAATTACATTGAAGGCGGCGGCGTTTAATCGTCGGCGAACTGGGAAAAAACACAGACTATAAACCACGGTTTTACATATAACCGTGGTTTATTGTTGATTATTATAGACTTTATACCACGGTTTTAAGTAAAACCGTCATTATAATGCACTATATACCACGGTTCAGACTCCCAATCGTGGTATAAAGTCAGTGAATGCTCGCGGGAGAAGGGGTCTTAAACGACGGTTTTGACAAACCGTGGTTTTTTCGCTTACTTTAAACCACGGTTATGAACCGTCGTTTACCTCAATTTGTGAATATACGACGCGAGCATAAACCACGGTTCCTAACCGTGGTATATAGGCAAAATAACCGTGGTTAAAAACATTTTTTCCACTAGTGAATTGTCTATGAGGAAATTAGAGTTTAGATGGGTGTATTGAACACACCAAAGTCATCGTAAGGGGGATGGTGTGACTTGTGCACAAATTTGAAGGAGTAGGTGTATAATGCTTTAAGATGATTTAGGTATGAACTAGGGAATATAACAATGAGAATTTTGGGAAGCTTGTGTAAGTGAAGAGGATACTAGTGGTGGAACAATAAGGTTTTAGTTAGATGGTAATGAGAGGACTTAGGTGATGGGAGTGAAGGTTGAAGGAGAATGTTGTCGATTGTCGAGGAAAATTGACTAGGAATGTATAAGAGTGTAAGATCATGAGAATGGTGAGTAAATTGAGTAAAAGAGATGTAGATGTCTAAGGAGGGTGTAGGAAGGTCAAGGTAAAGAAGAATAAGGTTAAGGTGCTAAGAGGATGGGAAGAAATGTTTAGGTATGTCCAAGAGTTTAGGAATGATGGGTAACAAATGGAAAAGAGAGGAATTTGTGCATGGATATGCAAGGTGACTTGAGGAAGTATTGGTAAATGAACTGAAGATGGAAAATGATGTTTATGAAGTGCTCAAACTGTTAAGGAGGGAACACTGGGTTGGTTGAAGTTTTGGTAAGGTTACAAGTTGGAAATGTAAGGAAATAAGTGCTAAGCGTTAGGAGTTTTAAAAGGATTGAGTGAATGTTTAAGTAGATCTTTGGAAATTGTTTTAAAGAGTTTGGTGGAAGTTCTAAGGAGACTTTAAGTTGCTAAATGGTATTAGGACACATGGGGGAACTTGTGGAGAAGTTTGGAGTCAAATGGGAATTTAGAAACAAAGGTCTGGAGCAGACCGACCTTGGGGACCGGACCTGCAAGGTCGGTCGAGCCCAGTTTAAACTACCGGAAAGAGTTTCTGGAATGGACCAACCTTGGGGACCGGACTTGCAAGGTCGGTCGGGCTTGAATTTTAGGTACAGATTGAGTCTCTGGAATAGACCGAACTTGGGACCGACCTTGACAAGGTCGGTCGGGCTCAAATTTCAAGGGAAAAACTCTCGGGAATGGACCGACCTTGGGGACCGGACTTGCAAGGTCAGTCGGGGTAAAATTTTCAAACGGTAATAAGTTCTGGAATGGACCGACCTTGGGTAAGGTCAGTCGGTAAGGTCGGTCGACCTTAAGTTGTAAAAAAAAAAGAAAGAAACCCTAAGAAAGTTTAGAGGTATTAATGGTACCCCATTAAGAGGGCATTGATGATTAGAGGTATAAAGACCTAACGGATTAAGTTAAGTATAAACTTAAAAGTTTAAGGTTAGGTTGTAAGAATAAGTTGTAAAACTTATGAGGTGTTAGGTGGGGAATCATATGGGTTAAGTAAGTTAAATAATTTGAATTAAGTTAAGTGATTAACAACCTAAAACTGAATGAATGTTTTAGGGCCTGAGTATTTGGACTCCGGAAGAGAGTAAGCAACCGAACGACCCACGGTGAACGGTACAGTTCTTCTTGTGACCTGCTTGCTAACGAGGTGCCTCGGCTTGTGTGATATTTGTTTTTGTGTGCTCACTAAACAAGATAAAGCATGCAACCGGAACATGATGTTTATTGTATTGTGTGTGATGTTTGAAAACTAACACAACTTACTGTGAGAACTTACTAACCAACGTTTAGTAAGGAATTGAGTGAGACTAAGGAACGCTCCCTAATATTAGTTTGTTATAAACCGAAAGAGGTTAACCAACAACATTGTCTTGGGACTTCTAATAACTGGAACTTAAGGGGGGAGTGAGGAACCGAGACTGACTCCGGTCATGCATGCTAAGGAATAAGGGGGTCAGTATCTAAAGCAGATCCGACTTCCGCTTAAGGACTTGTCTTCGGACTTGTTGCCTAGGGTCGGTTGCCGGCTCAGCTACATTGGACATACAGTCCAAGGTAGGAGGCATTAAGATGGTGCGGTAGGATCACCTAAATCCTAAATTATAAGATAAGTTGTTTATTCAACTGATGGAGTTATAGCTCATGGCTAGGGTTGCTTTTGACCCGACAAAAATAAACATTGAGGTAAGATACAACATTTTTTATTTTAAAGAGTGGTTTGTATTCTAAGATTAAGATAAGGTTGAGATAAGTTGCAACCATTTCTATTTAAAGGATGGTTTGTACTATAAGACTGAGATAAGCTACATCCATTCCTTTTTAAAGGATGGTGTTTTCTAAGACTAAGATGAGGTAAGATAAGGATGGACTAAGATTAAGAGGAAACGTAACTTAAGGAGTGAAATAATTGACTCACTAAGTAAGGGAACGCATTTAAGTCGTTCATTGTGTTTGAACTTTGATTGTTCATAATTGGTTTGTTGTTTATTGCACCTTCTATTATGTTGTGCATCTAATCAACCTCCATGCTATCGACAATTAGTCGTCGTAGCAACGTTAGCTTGGGGGCCATGAGAGGATCATACCAGCATTCGTGCTGACCCCTTTGGGGCTGTTTTTTTACTACAGGTGAACGTCAGGAGGCGGCCGTCGCGAGAGTAAGATGGGGTACAAGCGTTACGGGTTAAAGTGGCCTACGAGTTGTGCATGTACACTCGTATGGCAATTTGAGTTAGTAAGATGTATAGGATGTGAGGGGATTGTAAGAAGGATATGTATTTGGTTAAGATTGGTATGTACTAATGTTCGGTATATTCTGTCCCCAGACCGTGGCAAGGTCCTGGAGTGTAATGAATTCCGTGTGACATGTATATATATGTTGTTAAGTTACGAGACCACATTTGGATTGAGATGGGGTGTTACAGTTCTAGACCTCATTATAATGTACTAATGACTATTTGGTTGACCAAAATTATTACGGGTCTATTAACCCGCTTAAAGTCGTGTTTTCCCGGTTCCTCGAAAAACACGCTTTAAGGCTCGTTGTGTTTTTAATCCATTTTAAGGATCCGTTTTCTTTGGGATTTGTTCCCTCATGATTATTCAGGTGTAATTAAGCTTCTAAAATCTTAATTAGCCTAATTAATCACTGTTTTAAATTTTGGGGTATTTCAATCTACCCCCTTAAGGAACTTTACCCACAAAGTTATTCAAGTTGGTGAATTAGTTTTCTTTGTTCAATTGACTCTCAATTGTCAAAGATCATCCACACAGCGTCTTACAGAATTTAAAATTCTGTTGCACAAAGATACTCACCTCAATCACAAGCACCTTCCAGCATAACTCAAACCATACCATCTCAATCCAATTCAATCCCAAAAGATTCCACAACTTCATTCGCTTCCACTCAAATCACTTCCACAATTACAATCAACATCCAACAAGTCCAAACAAAATGTAATACAACTTACATACAATGCAATGCTTAC
The DNA here is from genome assembly GCA_023374045.1 of Limonium bicolor. NCBI lineage: Eukaryota > Viridiplantae > Streptophyta > Magnoliopsida > Caryophyllales > Plumbaginaceae > Limonium > Limonium bicolor. The sequence goes on along the minus strand of CM041778.1, from coordinate 317,302,353 downwards.
CCCGAAGCAATGCCAAAAACAAACGGTCCTACCCCCCTTAAAAGGGGTACGACCCATACCCTCTAATGCTAGTCCCTCTAGTCTACAAACAAATTGGGTCACTTCGCCATCATGGCGTCCTCAAGTTCCCAAGTCGCTTCCCCCCTCGACGTCGTGGTTCGCCCACAAGACTTTGACCATTCGCACTGATTTGTTGTGAGTTCCTCTAGTCTTCGTATCAAGGATTCGCAGTGGAGTCTCGACATATCTCATCGTCGGCTCTAGGGATAAGTGTTCAGGCTCTAACACATGAGAAGGATCAGATATATATTCTTGAGTTGAGAAACGTGAACACATCGTGAACACGTCCCAACTCCTCGGGTAAGCTAATCTGTATGCCACGGATCCAAGTCTCTCAGTAATCTCATATGGCCCCACAAATTTCGGGCTCAGCTTGCCTTTTTGGCCAAATCGGAAGACACCCTTCATAGGAGAAACGCGTAGGAACACTTGGTCGCCCAAGGCGAACTCAAGGTCGCGTCGTCTCACATCAGCATAAGATTTCTATCTATCATGGGCTGCCTTCATATTCGCTCGATTATGCTGAACTTCCGCTTGCACTTGCTCCAGGTATTCCGGTCCTATGATGACCGCTTCACTCGACTCATCCCAACACAATGGGTACGACAAGGTCTACCGTATAAGGCTTGGAATGGGGACATCTTGATCGATGCGTGGTAGCTGTTATTGTAAGAGAATTCGATCAGATGAAGCCTATCAATCCAGCTCCCCTGGAAATCTAAGGCACATGCTCTAAGCATGTGCTCGAGTGTCTGGATGGTCCTTTCTGTCTGACCGTCGGTCTGAGGATGGAAGGCAGTACTCAGCTTCAACTCAGTACCCAGTGCTTCCCGTGTAGCTCTCCAGTATCTCGAAAGAAATCTGGTGTTGCGGTCAGATACAATGGTCTTCGGGACTCTGTGGTGTTGGATAATCTCTCGGTCAAATAGCTCAGCGAGCTTCGCCACCTTCCAGGTGTCCCTCATCGGTATGAATCGGGCAACCTTGGTGAGGCGATCAATGATGACCCAAATCATGTTGAGTCCTCCCCCCTAGCAGGTGGGAGTCCAACAACAAAATCCATGGAGATGTCATGGAATTTCCATATTAGAATAGGCATAGACTGTACCATTCCTCTTGGTCTACGGTGCTCGAATTTTACCTTCTGACATGTGAGGCACCTCAAGACATATTCAGTCACATCAGACTTCATCCCCTGACCACCAGAAGTACCTCTTCATGTCCTTGTACATTTTAGAGGCCCTCGGGATGGACAGTGTGGAACAGTGTGACTCTCGCAGAATGCGATCCCTCAGCTCAGCATCGCTTCGGGGGATGCATAATCTGCCATTCATCGGATCAGACCATCTCCATGTAGCTTGAAGTCGTACTTCCGCTTCTTAAATGTGCCCTTTGAAATCTTCTGCCTGATCTCTTTCATGTAGGGGTCGCACAACTGAGCCTCTCGCACCTCATCAACCAAGCTGGAAGAAGCGAGCAGCGAATGGAGTGAGTGTGCTCGGCAACTCAGGGCATCGGCTACAACATTCGCCTTCCCCTCTTTATACTGAAGGTTGATGTCATAATCTGATAAGAACTCCATCCACCTTCTCTGTCTCAAATTCAATTCTTTTTGGGTGAACACGTATTGCAAACTCGTGTGGTCGGAATCAATGGTGATGCTTACCCCATAGAGATAGTGTCGTCATATCTTCAAGGCGAAGACTATGGCTCCTACCTCTAATCATGCGTCGGGTAATTCTCCTCATGCTTTTTCAGCTAGCGGGAGGCGTATGCTACTACCTTGCCATGCTGTATGAGTACGCATCCCATGCCTTTGCCTGATGCATCGCAGTAAACTTCAAATCCCTCTGTGCCCTCTAGAAGTGTGAGAATGGGTGCTGAGGTCAATGAATCTTTCAAGCTCTGGAAGGCTATCTCGCACTCGTCTGTCCACACAAACGGTGCATCTTTTTCTTCATCAGTGCCGTCATGGGCTTCGCAACATTGAAGAATCTCTAACAAACCTCTGGTAGTAACCGGCTAGACCAAGGAAGCTCCGAATATCAGAAACATTCTTAGGTCTAGGCCATGAACGGACTGCTTCAATCTTGGCTGGATCAACAGAGATACCAGGGCTCGAGATCACGTGACCAAGGAAGGAGACCTGGTCAAGCCAGAACTCGCATTTGGAGATCTTCACGTATAGCTGATTCTCACGTAATGTCTCAAGTACATGCCTCAAATGGCTCTCATGCTCGGCTCTCGACTTTGAATAAATGAGGATGTCATCGATGAAGACCACCACTGATGTGTCTAACTGATCACTGAACAACCGATTCATCAAATCCATAAATTTTCCTGTGCGCATTCGACAGTCCGAATGGCATCACTGTAAACTCAAAGTGGCCATATCTCGTACGGAATGCTGTTTTCTCAATATCGGAATCTGTGATGGCAATCTGGTGATACCCTGATTGGAGGTAAATCTTGGAGAAGACTGAAGCTCCTCCCTTCAACTAATCAAATACGTCGTCGATGCGTGGCAATGGGTATTTGTTCTTCACAGTGACCGCATTCAGCTCGCGGTAATCAATACAAAGACGGAGGTTACCGTCCTTCTTCTTCACGAAGAGGACCGGCGCTCCCCAGGGGGATACGCTCGGGCGTATAAACCCCTTATCAAGTAAATCTTTCAACTGTACTTTCAATTCGGCCAACTCTGCCAGTGCTAAACGGTATGGTGCCCTAGCAATCGGACCCGTGCCTGGTACAAGCTCTATCTCAAACTCAATTGCCCTCTGTGGTGGCATGCTGGGAAGTTCCTTCAGAAACACATCCGGGAACTCCGACACTATCGGTATGTCGGGGTCGAACTCTGGATTTCGCTGAAGGTCTTGCACATAGCAAAGGAATACCTCGTGCCCTTTTCTGAGCTCTCGGTACATGGACATGGTGGAGATTACTTTGGTCGAAGGCTCTCTCGGCCTCTGGCGGTATGATACGGTAACCCCAGATGGGCTTCTAAGCAGCAATCTGTGCTCGGCGCAGAGGATTCACCCTTTGTGCCGCTCTAACCAGTTCATCCCAACAATCAGGTCGAATCCCAAACCACTGAACTCAATAAAGGGATTGGGAAACGCCTTGCCCTTAATTTGGATAGTGGCAGCTCGGTAGTATTTTGTACACTTAACTCTCTCTTTTGACGGGAGAGTGACCATAAATCTGGCAACTCTTCGGCATCGAGCCCCAACCTCTTCGCGAATGATGGCGAAATGAAGGTATGAGAGGCGCCAGTGTCGAATAATATAGTGGCATCAATGCCATTCACCGGAAAGGGACCTGTAATGATGGTGCCACTTTTACCGGCCTGTGTCTCAGTGAGAATACTGAGGGAACCTTCCGTACCAAGTCCACAACCTATTTATTCATAAGTTTTATGAGTTGAGGGTATAACACAAGTGGAAAATCTGACAACCAACATCGCTTTATTGATAAAAATCCATCATACAACGTGTGTCTTTAAGACACATCGCTATCACATTACATGATATTACAAGTTTAATACTTCCTAAAGGTGATTTTAGGCGTCCGGGTTTCAGGTGTGTGGCGTTGACCACTGTCAATGGTGCCGTATTCACTCTTATCTTCTTGATACTGTGATACAACACATTCTCGACATACCTCCCATAACTAAGACATCTCCGGACTTAAGTATCAGTCTCTTTGCGAGGTCCGCACGCTTCTGCTTGCTAAACAAGAATTCGGCATCGTCACCAATGGACCAAGCCACTACGGGCTTTCCCAATTCGAGAGATTTCGTTGTCTCGTCCTTATCTTGGTGTAACCCAAGTCATCCACCTTCTTCGAAGAAGTTAATAATACAAAGGTCCGCTTCAAGTGTAGGAACGGGATCAGCCTCTAGCTGCTGCGCGATCTCTACAACTTACGCGTTAACCGCTTGAAATTCATCGGGTATTGCTGGCGGTGTTGCTCTCATCTTCGGCTCGTTTCTTCTGGTATGTCTTGGTATAAGGATTCCAGTACTTTCCCAAGCACATCATCTTCAACTTCATCTTCGCTCCACCTGGGAATTCGGGTGTGTAGAATCCTCCTGGACCCGCCCCTAGTTCATTGCATCGTCGGATGATAGATATTTGCGCTTCGGGTGTCACGTATCCTTTTATTAATATCATACCTGGACGGATCACCTGACACTCTTCATTGGTGATGTGGTAAGTGGTGAAGTCGGCTCCTTCGATGAGTGGGTTTGAAGAGATTGGGTAATAGATATTGACGGTTCCTATGGTGGTAAATTTTATCTAACGTGAGTTCTAGTTGTTAAACTAGTTCGGTTAATGCTCAATTCACACAAGGATCTCTAAGTCATTCAAGTATTCACTCATGCAAACAATTCAACATTCAGGCACGCTCTCAAGGATCAAAGGTGTACGAATTTACCTAAGCCGGACTTCGTGCCGGTCCCATCTCTATCAATGATGTGCAAGGCTGCTGCCTCTGAGGTGCGCCCTTTTGAGGACCTTGGGACCCCTATCCCTGTGAGGCCTGCTGAGCTTGTGCATCGCCGTCTGCAACCTCCTTGCCTTCTCTCTACTTAAAGCCTTGGTAGTTGCCTTGGTGGTTGCCCCTGTGTTTGGGCTTGTTCGGGCACTCAAACTGACGGTGGCTGTTATACCCAAAATTTCAACCCCCCGGAAGAGAGTCTCTACTAATAGGCTAGTAGCGCGTGTTCCCAGTTCGATCGACACATTTTAGAGTACTAGGGACAGCTTAGTCATCTCCAGGGGCATTTTCGTAATTTTTCAAGGCTCCTAAGCCCCCTATAGGCTTTCTCTCTCCTCCAAATAAGGGTCAAATCAATTCAAAATGCTTTGAAATTTTAACCCATCATAGAGGATGACATCTGAAGCATAATGGCGTTGGAATTTTGATTTTTCGAATTTCCAATAATTTTCTAGCAATTTCTGATTGAATCTGACGAGAAATTGAATTTAAAAATATCCCAATATCCAAAAAATTCGATTCCACTTTAGAAAAATCAGAAATATCATCCTTTACCCATGTGTAAATTTTATAATCAAATTATTTTTGGAAGCCCTTGAGCTAAAACGTCGGTAAACCTCGGTTTTTACCGGATTTTTCTATCTTTAAGGAAGCCTATATAAGGAACCTTATCCCATGATCAAAGCAGAACCTCATATGCTAAAGAACCCTAGAGATTCAGAAAACACATCCTCTCTCTCTCTCCTCTCACGTTTTCCAACACCCGGCAACCCAATCATACCGAAAATCCCCCGAAATCACCATCTAAACACGTTTTCCAATCCCCAAAGCACCAATAATCATCAAAACCCCACAAAACACCACCAAAACGTGAAGAACAGCAAGAACAACCAACAGCCAGAAGCTTGGTTCGAAAGCCTTTCGGGTCTACCATCAACGGAGCACTCGACGAATCCCGGTGTGAAGAATCGTTGTGAATCCGAAGGTAAAACAGGTAGACACTCCACTTCCCTAATTCTCTACGGTATTATTTGTCTTTCCTCAAAATTTGGGCTCAAACTAACCCTTCCACGCTTCTGTATTGCTGTTTGTTTAAGCTTCTGTCCAATAACTTGTTTACTAAGTTTCGTGCTTAATTCGAATTCAAATTGAAAACTTTCAATCACTAACGTCTTGTACATCTTTCAGGCTACACACCCATAAAATTTGAGCCAAAAACACCTTCGGGAACAGCCTCAACGCCGCCGTCCGAGGGCGGTCCGCACCCACGGACGTCATGTCCGGGGTCCCGGACACCCTGTCTGTAAGCTCGGACGCCCACGGACGGAGACGGGATTTTAAAATTTAAAAAATTTAGGTTTTCTAATAATGTCCGGGCCCACGGACAGCCTGTCCGTGGCCCCGGACTTTACAATTTTCTGTTTTTTGTTTAATTCGACTTTTATTTTCATATAGGTTAACTGGGGTCCGTGGTCTCGGACATTAGGTCCGTGGCTACGGACGGAAACAAAATTTGACCTAATTCTGCCTCTGAAACCCTAGTTTAGGTAATTTTATTTCCACTTTAATTTTCTGTCTAAAAAACGTTAAAAATAAAAAAAACAGAAGCGCGCACCTAGGTTAAAAACAACTTTGTAGAAAGCCGTAATTGAACCAAGTAGAGGAAAAACGACCTAGGAAGGGTAATGAAAGTAATTTGAACCCTAATTAAGTCGAATATCAAGCCCCCGAACCCAAACTCTCCTTTCCTAATTTGATCTAGGTTAAATTAGGTGGCGACTCGTAATAGGTTCCAGTGAGCTTGCTTAGGTTTTAATAATTATTGTTATATGACATAGTTATTAATCTTAGGCTATAAGTGGACCTAAAACCCGATTAGATCCCAATCAACTTTAATCAACATAGGATAGGGTTTAAAATCGAGGCTCACAGACTGGCGACTCTGCTGGGGATAAATTCTAAATTTTAACTTGTTTAATTTTAGGAAAGAGGGCTTAACTCGAAAAATTGTTTATTTATGGCTTTATTACTTTGTTTGTTTACATTCGTGCACACTTTAAATTTTTGCACCCCTGCATCATATGAGAGCGAGGGTCCACACAAACCAGTTTCACCCCGGGACCCATCTAGGGTCCCCTGTCAGGGACTCACACCTTTTAGGTGATGTGAATAAGCGGGGGAAAAGAGGAGGATGTCGTCTAACCACATCCCCTTAATACCTGGGCCTTAGCCCTAAGCGTTTTCCTGGCAGTGTCCTTACCTAGCCCATTGTTTGGTCAGTCAAAGACCCGGCCGTAGACGCACACCTTCAGGTGATGTGAAAAAAGTGAGGAAGCCCAAAGAGAATAGCGTGCAAGCCCTATTCCTTTGTGGTGACCTGGGCCCAAGCCCCAAGCACCTCTCCGGATCGATCCATACCCGGTTGAATTTAAACATCTAGCGAGGACATGTTGAATTTATGTGAGCCTTGTTTGCTTGTATGATCGGTCCATTACCTAGCCTAGAGGTTGATAGGAACTTCTCCTACATTAACCTAGCCCACCCGAATTGGCGGCTCTACTTGTTTGCGGCCCAGAGGTCCTGTTTGGTTTAATATGTGAGTCGTTCGGGCTTCAGCCCAAAAGCTTAGACTTAGGTGATTTCTCTTCTGGCCCAATTTGAATTATCCAATTAGTTCTAGGCCCAAAAAAAGAAAATCCACATGAACTTGAAATAGCTCACAAGGCCTGAAAATAAAATCTTTTTCGGTTTAGCAACCATCTTCTCTGGCCCAAAGAAAGTTAGGCTCATTTGTGATTTAGGGACCACTCCAGCCCATGTGCTTTGCTCTAGGCCCAAACACATTCTGGCCCAAGGGCTCATTCTAATCTAGGCAGACTTCTTATTCGGGCCCTGGCCCAAAACCCTAGATCTAGGTGTCACCTCTCATGCCCAATCAAAGCCATCTGTTTACATTTCAGTCCAAATTCCAGTTCATAGCCTGAGAGATACTTCAGCCCAAGCACCTCATTTTCTGGGTATCTTGGCCCACTTGCTTTCAGCCTAAGCTTGTTTCGATCTACCTTGTGAAGTGTCATTATCACCTTAGTGTCTTTCAACCCACCTCCTCTTGTTAGCTAATAATGGACTTCTTGGAAACAGGCAAGCCCGAATCCAGATATGGCAGAGAAGAAAATCCGATCAACACGGATGCCCAGTTGGCCGCTGAGCAGCAAAGGTGCAAGGTCTTGGAGTCCATTGTCAAGGAATTGAGGAGTAAGGCTAATCTCCAGGTGACAAATCAGCACACTCTGGAAAAGCTTGTGGATGAAAATCTTAACCGTAGTTACATCGAGATTGACTCCGTTAGGGCCCAAGATCCTCAAACACGTGTGGGGAAGGATGTTCCTGACATCCAACTAGCTGCAGAGGTTAAAAGGGTTTTTAAAAGGATTGAGCGCATAGAGAAAGCCAACAAACCAGCTGGATTCGATTATTTCTCCACGGCGTCGTATCCTGAAGTTGATCTTCCCCCAAAGCTGAAGCTGCCTACACTCGCTTTGTACAAGGGTTCCTCGGATCCACAAATTCATTTGGCCATGTTCGACCGGGAAATGTCCATCTTAGGGCTCAACGACATGCAAAAAGCCAAAGTTTTCGCACGCTATCTAGACGAGACTCCTCAGCGTTGGTATCTCACTCAGAAGATGAATACCAAAACCTACGAGGAGGTTTGCGAGGCTTTCCTAAATCATTTCGAGTATGCTAAGAACCTCGAGGTCACCAGAATCGATCTGGCAGGAACTCGACAGAAAGACGGTGAGTCCATGTCTGACTTCATCAAGCGTTGGAGGAGAAAGGCTGCAGCCATGCCTACCCGAATGGAGGAGCAGGAGCAAATCCGCATGATAATTGAGAACATGCGAAAACAACACAACCATGAGCTAAAATTTATGTACTTTCCGAGTTTGGACATGTTGATGGGACAAGTCAGTATTCTAGAGGAAATGATTCATAAGGAAGGTTTGGAGCTCGAGTGCTCAAGAAACTCCGGCAGCGGCTCCAAACTATCTAAGCCAGGACCAGAAAAGGCTTATCTTCAGAAAGTAGTTTGCGCTCAAAGCAGTTTCCCAGAAGTGAATGTGGTTCAACGACCTAGAGCTCTGCATCAAAACTTTAGGACGGTACCCTTACCACGCTGAGATTCATCGCAAAGGGAATTCATCAACATTGGCCGAACACCAAGTCAGGCGTTTGAAGAGCTTCAGAAGAGAAACTTGCTACAGCCCTTGGCCCCTCGGCCAGGAACCACTCATTTGGGAAGGCATCTTAATCAATTCTGCCGCTACCATCAGTTGCCTGGCCATTTTGCTGACAATTGCCGAGCATTGAAGCACAAGATTCAAGACCTCCTCGAGCAAGGAGTCCAATTTTTCTAAGTATGCAGAACGTTTTATTTATGTTTTCTTGCATCTTCAAATTTTCCTAGTAGCTTATTTTCTTAGTTAGTTTTCAGTCACCTTAGATTGTAATCTTTACGTTTCTTTCATGATTCATAAATAAAATCATAGTTCCATTTTCACAATTTCTGTACAAACAATTTTTCATTCATTCATTGAAAAGAAGAAACAAAAATGTTTCTCAAGGAAAAGGAATCACGGGGTAATCATTTCCCGACTGTGGAACAGAACACTTGTCTCTTGTTTCTAAAAGTTGAACATGCCACGTTAAACACCACAGCTCACCCCTAAACAACCACATTGCGGTTCGGAGTCCACATTTGTCAAATTGTCGTCATAAACCCGGATTAATACTGGGGGCAATCTAAGTTTAAGTTTGTCATCTTTTATCTTTTTGTTTAAATGTGCGAACGAGTATCTGAGTGAAAATCTCGCGAGAGTGTCTTGAGTGGAAAAACCATGAGTGAGCGAGCGTGTCATTTTTACACGACTCCGGTGAGACCACATTCAGAGGTAAGGTAAACGGCATAACTCCGACCGAAGGGGATTATTTGTAAATTTACTCTTAGACCTGCAAAAGTAACAAAGAGCGGATGCACAACTATCAGGAATGACGAAGCACCTAGGTACAGCACCACATAGCCAAAAGCTTGTACACCTTATCATTAAACCCTAGGCACCCCCGTTGAGCCTTTCGTATATCCCTTTTCGATATTATGAGCTCCACAAAATAACCCAGCCAATGATGAATGTCCGACCCGGTGACCAAAGGAAGCGAGGAGCCTGACTCTCAGATAACATTATCATCAGTCCGAAGAAGCAATGCCGCTATCAGCATGACGAAGCGATCCGCAAATGGTCCCAGAGTGACACAGGATCAAAAGAGCTCACATCAAAACAGCTCTCGAAGCCCAAAACCGGGAAACACAAGAACCCCGAAGGCAAAGTCAAGAAAGGATAAAATTAAAAGGCAAACCCAAAGTGCCTCGAAGAAATCCAAATGACAAAAGAGAAATGGTGTAAAGGACAATTTCAAAAGTTCAGGTCCAGAAGCTCGAAAACAACGTCAATACGAAGAAGCCAGACGACTGCAAGACAAGGAAGATGAATCCAAGAGAAGACGCAAGTTGCAGCTTTGGTCACCCATTTAAGCTCCACATACCTCAAATATCCCTCCGTGATCCCGTCGCCTTTCATCACACCCTATGGCCACGTTATAAGCTTTAAAGACTTCCGACTTGATAGTTGTTTGTCCAATCACGTGAAAGTAACAGATCAAATGCGTAAATCCATCAAATATCGAATTCAATGGTCTAGAAGTTATGATCATGAGCGAGAAATGAGTGCAGACACCAGCCACGTCAAGTGTAGGTTAGGAAGCACCACATCAAAGCATAAGCCTCGACCCTGTGAGGATGAGACTTGTTCGCACGTTTAATCAAAGAAAATACTGGGGGCAATTGATCGGAACGATCGATTGCCATGAACTCTAGCTCAGATTGTCCTAAGGAAAATACTGGGGGGCAATTGTTGGTTCCAATAATTGCCATGTCAACACCAATTAAAACCCAAAGCTTGAGCACCACCGTCCCACCACAGGCACACATAAGCCCTTACCACCACACACACACTCTCAAGCCCGTTATTGGCCTTACCTCCACAAAAACATCAGGCCCGTCATAACCCCTGACCACCATCCAAAATCACAGCCTGCCTGATCCCAGGTCTATCACAAATCCTGAACACCGGAAAAAGCCTTTAACACCACAACAAACACACACCACTTCCACCAGCGGCATGTTCATTTTCTTAAGAAACAAGTTGCAGATATGAAATTTTTAGTCAGGAAATGATCATTCCACTTTCCTTTTTCAGTAGGGTTTTCTCAAGCATTACCATGTTTGGCACATTTTTCAACACTTTAGTTGCATTTTACAACTTTTGCATAACACCTCAACATCGCCAAGTTTGGCGCCTTTTCCAACAGTTTCCTGTTTTGAACGAGTATCCTTCATATATTTTGATTGCATACATCTTATCGTCATTGCCATGTTTGGCACTCCAGTAATCAGTTTTCATCATTTGCACGAGACCATTATCTTTCCGACTCATTCTTAGTTCGAGACCCATCATTTTCAAGACTTTAGTACGAGACCCGGCATCTTCATCCAGTGCGAGGCCCAGAATCAGTGTGAAATCTAGCTTTTTCTTCATCCATTTAGTATGAGACTTCAGTGCGAGACCCATCATTTTCTTCAGTGCGAGACCATGCATCTTCATCATCAGCGCGAGACCATCATATTCGTCAGTGCGAGATCCATCACCTTCATCAGTGCGAGACCGAGCGTCATCATCTAGTGCGAGACCAGTATGAGACCTAGTATCATCTTCAGTGCGAGACAGGTACGAGACAGAGCGTGACCTAAGTTGGCGGGGCAGAGGCAATAAGTCCCCACCTTTATGTCAACTTCTTGGGAGAAACAACTAGTGGGCAGTGGCAATAAGTCCCCTTGGTAATCTAGAAGTTATCCCAGCACCCCAGTTGGTGGGCAGAGGCAATAAGTCCCCATAGTATACCAACCAGGAGCATTGGAACGGGTTTCGGTCCCCAGAAGCATCCGAGCATCGCCAGCATAGTCAGCATCATCAGCATCGTCAGCATCATCAGCATCGTCAGCATCGTCAGCATCATCAGCATCGTCAGCATCATCAGCATCGTCAACATCATCAGCATCATTAGCATTTCAACATCCTTACATTTGCATACCACCCGATTTTCACTTGTTAGGTTGTCAACGCCTTAGAATCGCTTGACATTATCTCAATTTCACATTTTAGGTAGTCAACGCCTTAGAATAGCTTGACATCTTTTCATTCATTATAGGTAGTCAACGCCTTAGAATAGCTTGACATCGTATCATTCTTATAGGTAGTCGGCGCCTTAGAATAGTCTGACATCACTTCATTTTTACCTTTAGGTGGTCGACGCCTTAGAATCGCTCGACATCCTCCCACTTTACTCGTAGGTAGTCAGCGCCTTAGAACAGCTCGACACAATTTATCGGATTCCAATTGCATGTGGGGTCTTTAAAGATCCAAAATTTTGGGGGTATCACTCAAGCATCAACTAGCCTTTCATTTCCATTACAAAGTCTAGTTGACGGGGGGCAATCTGTTATACCCAAAATTTCAACCCCCCCGGAAGAGAGTCTCTACTAATAGGCTAGTAGCGCGTGTTCCCAGTTCGATTGACACATTTCAGAGTACTAAGGACAGCTTAGTCATCTCCAGGGGCATTTTCGTAATTTTTCAAGGCTCCTAAGCCCCCTATAGGCTTTCTCTCTCCTCCAAATAAGGGTCAAATCAATTCAAAATTCTTTGAAATTTTAACCCATCATAGAGGATGACATCTGAAGCATAATGGCGTTGGAATTTTGATTTTTCGAATTTCCAATAATTTTCTAGCAATTTCTGATTGAATCTGACGAGAAATTGAATTTAAAAATATCCCAATATCCAAAAAATTCGATTCCACTTTATAAAAATCAGAAATATCATCCTTTACCCATGTGTAAAATTTTATAATCAAATTCCTTTTGGAAGCCCTTGAGCTAAAACGTCGGTAAATCTCGGTTTTTACCGGATTTTTCTATCTTTAAGGAAGCCTATATAAGGAACCTTATCCCATGATCAAAGCAGAACCTCATATGCTAAAGAACCCTAGAGAGTCAGAAAACACAGCCTCCTCTCTCTCCCTCACATTTTCCAACACCCCGCCACCCAGATCATACCGAAAATCCCCCGAAATCACCATCTAAACACGTTTTCCAATCCCCAAAGCACCAATAATCATCAAAACCCCACAAAAACACACCACCAAACGTGAAGAACAGCAAGAACAACCAACAGCCAGAAGCTTGGTTCGAAAGCCTTTCGGGTCTGCCATCAACGGAGCACTCGACGAATCCCGGTGTGAAGAATCGTTGTGAATCCGAAGGTAAACAGTAGACATACACTACTCCACTTCCCTAATTCTCTACGGTATAATCTGTCTTGCCTCAAAATTGGGCTCAAACTAACCCTTCCACGCTTCTGTATTGCTGTTTGTTTAAGCTTTTGTCCAATAACTTGTTTACTAAGTTTCGTGCTTAATTCGAATTCAAATTGAAAACTTTCAATCACTAACGTCTTGTACATCTTTCAGGCTACACACCCATAAAATTTGAGACAAAAACACCTTCGGGAACCCTCAACGCCGCCGTCCGAGGGCGGTCCGCACCCACGGACGTCATGTCCGGGGTCCCGGACACCTTGTCCGTAAGCTCGGACGCCCACGGACGGCGGCGGGATTTTAAAATTTTAAAAATTTAGGTTTTCTAATAATGTCCGGGCCCACGGACAGCCTGTCCGTGGCCCCGGACTTTACAATTTTCTGTTTTCTGTTTAATTCGACTTTTTTTTCATATAGGTTAACTGGGGTCCGTGGTCTCGGACATTAGGTCCGTGGCTACGGATGGAAACAAAATTTGACCTAATTTTGCCTCCGAAACCCTAGTTTAGGTAATTTTAATTTCCACTTTAATTTTTTGTCAAAAAAACGTTAAAAAATAAAAAAAACAGAAGCGCGCACCTAGGTTAAAAACAACTTTGTAGAAAGCCGTAATTGAACCAAGTAGAGGAAAACGACCTAGGAAGGGTAATGAAAGTAATTTGAACCCTAATTAAGTCGAATATCAAGCCCCCGAACCCGAACTCTCCTTTCCTAATTTGATCTAGGTTAAAATTAGGTGGCGACTCGTAATAGGTTCCAGTGAGCTAGCTTAGGTTTTAATAATTATTGTTATATGACATAGTTATTAATCTTAGGCTATAAGTGGACCTAAAACCCGATTAGATCCCAATCAACTTTAATCAACATTGGATAGGGTTTAAAATCGAGGCTCACAGTGGCCCATTTGGCCGCACTCAATGCATCTCACCTCTTTCCCCTTGCAATCGACACCGGGGTGGTTCCCTCCTTTTCTTGCAGTGGTAGTACCGGCTTCTAGTGTGGGTCTTACCGAAGTCGGAACTAGAACCTGAGGTTTAAGGGTTAGAAATATCCGGGGTGGCATTATCAATTCATATAAGCACAAGTTTTATCCACTATCTTACCCTTAAATGGCTGGGATCTCAATGGTTTAGCAGCCACTACTGCAGGGTAGGCTATCCGCAACTGCTCAGTTGCCTTGCCCTTCTCATCCTGGGCATTGTTTTCAGTGGGGGTACTCTTTTGAGGTGGGTGGGTGTACTTCCCTTTCTTTGGCTTCCAGCCCTTGTTCTTATGCTGTTCCTCTGAGTTAGCATTCTTTGGGTTAGTCTTGCGCTTGAGCGCGTTCTCTTCGTCCCTTAGCTGGACGGTGATCTCAACTCTTGAGGCGGCATGGTAACACTCCTGAGGTTCTCGAGTGTTAGAGAGTATGTTTCTCAAACAAATTACTATCTCATATGGACAATGGCATAACGGTTTCAAATTAAGGTTTACTTGGAGGAGGTAAAGCGGGTGTATCCCATGCCATACCGGAGGTGATGGCTCAGGACGCCATAAAAGCGGTCGACCAACACCTAACTGGTGTACCCCAAGTCAGGTAATAAACGGAGGATGGAGGTGAATTTGGTGTAGTACTTATCAACGATCATCTTATCCGTCATCTTCAAAGCGTCAAGCTCCAAGCGCTTCTTGGTCTTAACGTGCTCGGGGTAGTATTTTGCTTTTAGGAGGGAGGTGTAGGCTTCCCAATCAAAGGTCGGATCAGCGGTGTTCTCAGCTTTCACGAGTTTCCACCAATCCATGGCGGCATCTTTGAGGTAGTAAGTGGCTATCCTCACTCGAATTCCAGCAGGAGCTTCGAGAGTCTCGAATGCCGTCTCCATTTCACCAATGTAGGCCTCCAGCTTAGCCGGGTCGCTCTCGCCTCTAAAGCTAGGAGGACGGAGATCTGCGACAACCTTCACCCAATTTACCTCTCGTGGCTGCGGTGGGTCGGGCTGTTGTTGTTATTGTTGGGTTTTTTTGTACAGCTGTTATGACTTGTGGTAGCATTTGTGCTATAGAGGCGGCGACGATTTCATCTATCATCTGCGCGCCCTGATCATTGGAGACTCACCACGGGATCGGCCCCGACCTCGTCCTGACATCTGAACAATTAACATTTCACATTAGGTACTGTGACCAATTGGTCTTGAGTTTAAGCAGTTGTATCGTCCTTGCGGGCGTTAAGGGGTATCTGTAGTCATTACGGTCAATCATAGTAAGTTTCCTCATTCTCCGTTGTAGAACGGTTGGTAATCCTAACTCGGTAATCACTACACTCGGTGGTACTCGGCTATCAGAGCGACACTTCCGCTCTGATACCACTTTTTGTAGCACCCCTACCGCTAATCCCCTAATTATCCCCTAATCGTCACGGCCTCTAGGCTAATCGCAGCGGAACACACAACCTGAGTAGCGGGTGATACACGCCGTTAGCCGCCCACACGACTAACTAGGCCTCAATAAACAACAATAGTGCGGTCAGATTGCAAGAAGTACCGAGTTAACAACAATAACCTCCAACAATCCATAAGCAAGTCCAAACAATACATACATCCTTGTTCACCAAAATAATATCCAAAAGTGATTACCGAGTCTAAATGTTTAGCTCACAATTTACAACCTTCCAAGTCTACAAATATTAACGGTATACCTCTAACCGTATCACGAATGTTTACATCTTTCAAAATCCAAAAAGGTGTACCCCATGGTACACCGGTCACAAACCTAACCGTGTACTACTCGGTACACCATTCAAAATAATTAATCTACATGAAGAGCATCCCGGTCTTATTCGGCCTATCAACAGTCTCGAGTCCGTGCAAATAAAAACATTGCCCCTAGGGGCTCAGCAAACGCTGAATATGACTTCCGCATATCCCGTGTACTAGCGGGGATACGCCAACTAATTGGTCGCCAACATGCGGTTCATTTTAATAATTACATCATGCTAAATATGGAAAGCATATTCATGCATAGCACACACAAACAAGGCACATCGAATAAGGCACAAGCTTACCGTCAATGTAACACCCCCGTCCTAAGCCAATCGTGGTTATCGCTACTTAACAAATAATACTTAAACGTCGCAGCGGGAATAAACTATCACCAGGACCTTGCTATGGTCTAACCAACAAGTAATACCGTTACTTAAATATTTACAATCACATATCCACAATACATACACCAATCGAGTTTAAAGTATTCTCCAAAATCATACAGTATTTCACAAGCTCATGTTCAACTACTAACTGACGGGTGCACAGGCGCTACCCGTACTCAAAATAAAGTCCCACCCAGGGCTACCCGCTCCTACTCTCGTGGTGTGACTTCATCGGCCGCTTACCTGCAAGTGTAAAAACAGCCCCCAAAGGGGGTCAGCACGAATGCTGGTACGACCCTCCCATGGCCCCCAAGCTAACGGGGCTACGATGACTAATTGTCGATAGCATGGAAGTTGATTAGCATAATAAGCATAATATGAAACACAATAAACCAACAACCACAACGAACATAAATAGCTCATAAGCAAATGAACGACTCAGGCGTTCCCTTAATAAGTGAGTTAGTTCTTAACTCCTTAGATCCACAATCTCCTTAACCTTATAATTGTCAACCGCTCCACTATTAGATTGGTTAGCCCTTAATTGGTTGCTTATCTTTGTAGGGCTTGGTTAACCCTAGCCGGTAGCAGTGCACTATCCAACGATAAGCTGCCTTTCTTAATTTGTTGGGGATGTAGGCTTGATCCCCCCACGCCATCCTTAATGTGCCTCCCACCTCAAACAGTAGCCCGGGTGGTCGGGTCGGTTTGTTGACCCTAGGCGACGAGTCTAATGACAAGTCTTATTTGGAAGTCGGATCTGATTCAGATACCGACCTCCCCCAATACACATGTGCCGGTACCATTCCGGATTCCTCACTCCCACCCCAAGTTATGGTTAGTGAAAGCCTTAATTACCAAGTGTTAGTTAAACCTTGACGGGTAAAAACCAACGATCACCAATACTTAGTTCTTATCCTTAACTCAGTGAGTACTAAACTTAGTTAGCAACATTCTCAAGTCTCGTGGGTTAGTGTAAAGTAAACACATTCACAACGAGAATAAGTATAACCGGTTGCATGCTTTATCTTGTCTTAGTCATAGCAAATAAACAGATAGCACACAAGCCGAGGGACACCTCGTTAGCAAGCAGGTCACAAGAAAGACTGTACCGTTCACCGTCGACCGTCCCGGTTGTTTAATACTCCTCGGGTTTCCAACTTTCAAGTCCTAAAATATCCATCCAACTTAAATAATTAAGTATCTATACATTGCTTAACTTATTTAACCCCTAGTGGTCCCCAATTAACACTTCTTAAGTCTTATAACTTAATCTTGCAACTTAACCTTAAACTTATAAACTTATATTTAACTTAACTTAATCTTAATCCCCTTAGGTTCTTAGGTTTCTAATCATCAATGACCTCTAAATGGGGTACCATTAATACCATTAAACATTCTTAGAATTTAAGGTTTTTTTTTTAAGTGTTAAGGGTCGTCCGACCCACCGTCTGACCCACCAACTGTGTCGGACCCTTCCAGTAACTTTCGGGTTTGAAAAAACTCCACTTGTCCGACCCATGTCCGACCCAACCAACTGGGTCGGACCATCCCAGAAATTTTCCGTCTTCTAAACCTCATCTGTCCGACCCATGTTCGACCCAACCAACTGGGTCGGACCATTCCAAAAATTTTCCGTCCTTTAAAACACACCCGTCCGACCCATGTCCGACCCAAATCCTCTGGGTCGGACCGTTCCAGAACCATTCACTGGTGTCTAACAGAGGCCGTCCGACCCAAACTTGGGTCGGACCCCTGGGTCGGACGCCACCAGAACATGCCCAAACATTGTCAAATCTTCACTAAACTTTTCCTCAAGCCCTCCAATGTGTTTTAACATCATTTAGACCCTTAAACCCACCCACCTTAAATCATCCTCCATACTTATTAAAATAACCTCCAAAGATCATTCCAACCCTTTACTCAATTGTTATAACAACTACCACACTTAACACTTATTTCTTTACTACATTTTCAACATACCTTTCACCTAGAACTTCTACTAACCAAAGATTCCCTCCTTAAGAACTTGACCACTCCATAAACACTACTTTCCACCCCTATTACATTTTCCAAGCCTTCCTTAAATTCTAAACTCGAGTTTCTCCCAAACCATCTAAAAGTTTTATGCCCTTTTTCCATCAAACTTACTAAAGTATCCTAGCATCTTTTATCAACATTTACCTAAGTCCTAAATACCCAAGTACATTCTTTTGATTCCTAAATCCTTCATGATCATGTCTAGGTCATTCTAACTCATTACACACCTTAAACTCACCCTTTTTCATTAAGACAACCTCTAGAACTTCCTAGTACTTCCTTAGTCATGAAATCTCCTTAGAACATCTTAAACACTTAAGTTCTTCACTAAATTTTGCCATGGGTTATCTAGTATATATTTACATCCAAGCACTTGGTTTTTCACCATCAAACAACTAAGATCACTTAAATTCTCATCACAACACCTTAACACACAATTTACACTAAAACTACACCACATCATTACATAGTGTATAAACTTAAATTCTTGGCACTTAGGCCCTTAAATGACAATAATCTTAACCACTGAATTTCCACATATATTTGCCTTTAACCTGCGAATACACACAACAAGGCTCCCATTGAAATAAAATGCTTCTTGTAATTCACCTTGATATTCTTAAACTATCTCTTTTTTCTCATTTGCTCCTTAGTCAAAAGTTCACAAGTATAGTCATTGTTCTTTCTCCTAGGTTTTATAACCCCTTTTTCCCAATGTAAACTCTACACTAAGCTCATCACATATCTAAAACCTATTCCCTTAAACAATAAACACCCTTAAGGTAAGTAATTTACCTTATTCTTTCACAAGCTCACAAACTTCCCTCCTTAGGTTTTTCCTTGCTCAATCTCGGTCACCAATATATATCTCCTTGCCAATGTTCTAACCAATATCCAATGACTCCAATGAGTACTAGATAATACATTAACCCTAAGGAACAAACCCTAGGTTAAAATGTGTTTAAGGTATTAAGGTGGTTGTTTTACCTTGGTTTCTCAAGACAAGCTTGGATATGAAGCAAGAAGGACCTCCTCTATCCTTTGAAGAGTAGAAAACAAGCTAGAACAAGGCATTAAAATGAAGCCTCATGAGCATGTATTTTCGGTCATGAAGAAAAAGTGATGGAAACCTAGATTTTCTTACACTTTCTTTACCTTAAGAGAATGGAGAAGCCAATGGAGTCTCCAAACTTGAGTTTCTTCCTCTAATGGTGGTTTGGCTTGGCACCAAATCAAAGCTCTTGAAGTTTTGAAAAGATAGAAAGAGAGAGCTTGAGCTAACTAAGAAGAATATGTAATTTGTTTTGGTTTTGGGGCTAAAATGAGTAAGTAGTGTACAAAGGAAGGTGGAGCTAGCATGGGGTTTTTCTTCACGTCAATGGAGAAGGAAGAGAGCAACTCAAAACCGTGGGAACAAGAGAGAATGAAGAGATGAGGAGAGAGGTGATTAAAGGTAAGATATTTATCTTGTAAAGTAAATAGTAGTTTTTGCTTTATAATTATTTGTTTACTTAATAACTAATAAAGGTGGTGACTCACCTTGTAAAAACCGGCCCCCATTAAGTAACAAGGGGACTTAAGTCTTTGTTGACCAATATCTCACTTATATTGACTTATGTCATAAACTAGCTTAATTAAATTACTATTCACAAAACAAGGCACATAATTGTGAAATTTTTGATTTCCCATTGATTTAGACTTCCTAATGTGATACTAATTAGTACACATGTTAATTAAAGAGTAATTATGGACATTTAGCCATTCAAGACCCATTTACAAGACAATTTTTCAAAAATGTGCTTTAAGAGTCCTTAAAGCACATTTTGTGTTTTAACTTGTTTTCAAGCTTGGTTTTCTTTGGTAATTGATTTGAAATGACCATTAGGATATTACTAAGGTCTTAGAACAATATTTGGGTACTCACCCAAGTCTCTCCAAGCTTAGAGCACGTTTTTGCTTAAACTGCTATTTTGGTGTTTCCTTATGTTTTCTATGATTAGAAATGTTTCTTAATGTTTATAAGGCATTATTTAGCCTCCTTATAACTTAGTTTATCATTTAAACACCATATCTAAGTTTGGGGTATTTCAGTCAACAACCATGTCCAATCTCAACAAGCATCACCATAGGTTAGCCCAATTACCATCCGGGTTAATCGGATGTCTTTACCTCAATACTCAAGTTCCGCAAATCAACAACCAAGTCTTTCCAACCCCAAATTATCTTCTCTTATCAAATCTCAAGTTAAGCCGGTATGGCCTCCGAGCAGGGATAAGGCTATCCCACCACCGGGCTCAAAGTTGGCCCACCTAACCAGGTTGCTACCCATTTAAAGGGTTTGGACCATGGAAAGGTTTATAGCCAGGAATCGGTTAACAATCTCTCTTGCAACCTCATCTCATCCTCAACGTGGCCGAACTATATCGGACTCCTCAAATACTCCCATTTCAAATTCTCAAAGTTAGAATGTTAGGTGGTTAGGGAGTTAGTGAGAAGCCACAACAATCAGTCAAGCTTTCACAATAATCAACTAAGCACTTCACAAGCCAGCACAACTCCAAGTTCACACGCCGAGCAACCCAAGCATAGCAAGTACAATATTTATATGAAGGTGCGGTAAACCGATTATATGCTTTTATCTTGCTTAGGTAGTGGCAAATAAACACACAACAAACAAGCTGGGGTAACCCCGTTAGGACACAGCGCATGAGGAAATCATACCTTTTACCAGAATTTACTTTACCGGGTGTTCCCTTGTTCCTTTGGTTCACTCTCGTTCCTCGATCCTTATTCTCGAACCAATGACTACATGTCAAATGATTCAATTAATACTAAGCATTAAAATACGTACATAATTGCTACTCCAGTACTTACCCCCTTATTTCGGTTTAACTTAATGTTCATTATATTCACAACTTTCTTACTGTGAGCCTCGATTTCAAACCCTATCCTATGTTGATTAAAGTTGATTAGGATCTAATCGGGTTTTAGGTCCACTTATAACCTAAGATTAATAACTATGTCATATAACAATAATTATTAAAACCTAGGCTAGCTCACTGGAACCTATTATGAGTCGCCACCTAATTTTGACCTAGATTAAATTAGGAAAGGAGAGTTCGGGTTCGGGGGCTTGATATTCGACTTAATTAGGGTTCAATTACTTTCATTACCCTTCCTAGGTCGTTTTTCCTCTACTTAGTTTATTTACGGCTTATTACAAGTCGTTTTAACCTAAGTGCGTGAGCTTTTGTTTTTTGTGTTTTTTTTAGCCTTTTTTGACATAAAATCAAAGTGGAAATTAAAATTACCTAAACTAGGGTTTCGGAGGCAGAATTAGGTCAAATTTTGTTTCCGTCCGTAGCCACGGACCTAATGTCCGAAACCACGGACCCCAGTTAACCTATATGAAAATAAAAGTCGAATTAAACAAAAAACAGAAAATTGCAAAGTCTGGGGCCACGGACAGGCTGTACGTGGGCCCGGACATTATTAGAAAACCTAAATTTTTAAAATTTAAAAATCCCCCGCCGCCGTCCGTGGGCGTCCGGGCTTACAGACAGTGAGTCTGGGACCCCGGACATGACGTCCATGGGTGCGGACAGCCCTCGGACGGCGGCGTTGAGGCTGTTCCCGAAGGTGTTTTTGGCTCAAATTTTATGGGTGTGTAGCATGAAAGATGTACAAGACGTTAGTGATTGAAAGTTTTCAATTTGAATTCGAATTAAACACGAAACTTAGTAAACAAGTTATTGGACAGAAGCTTAAACAAATAGCAATACAGAAGCGTACGAAGGTTAGTTTGAGCCCAAAATTTGACAGCAGAGGGTTAATAAGGTCGTGGGGAATTAGAAAGTAGTAGAGTGGGTAACCTGTTTTACCTTCGAATTCAAGATGGTTCTTCACACGGGATTCGTCGAGTGCCTCGTTGATGGCAGACCCGAAAGAATTTCGAACCAAGCTTCTGGTTGTTGGTTGTTCTGCTGTTCTTCACGCTTGGTGGTGTTTTTGTGGAGTTTTGATGACTATTGGTGCTTTGGGGATTGGAAAACGTGTTTAGATGGTGATTTCGGGGGATTTTCGGTATGATTTGGGTGGCCGGGGTGTTGGAAAATGTGGTGAGAGAGAGAGGAGGCTGCCTTTTTTTACTCTCTAGGGTTCTTGAGCATATGAGGTTCCCCTTTTTTCAAAAACCTATCCCCTTATATAGACTTTCTTAAAGATAAAGAAAATCTAGTAAAAGTAAGATTTTTCGATATTTTAGTAAGTGACTTCCCAAAGGAATTTTGCTGTGAAAATTTTAAACCACGTGTCAAGGATGGAAATTATGATTTTCTGAAGTGGAATCGGATTTTTTAAATGTTGGAATATTTTTAAATTGAATTCTCGTCAGAATTCAGTCAGAAATTGCTAGAAAATTATTGGAACTCGAAAAATCAAAATTCAAGCCATTATGCTTAGGATTTCATCCTCTATCATGGGTTAAAATATCAAAGCATTTCAAGCTGATTTGGGCATCCTTTGGAGGAGAGAGAAAGCTTATAGGAGGTCTCAGGAGCCTTTAAAGATTACCCAAAACGCCCTGAAAATGACGAAGCTGCTCCTCATGCACGGGATGCGCCGCTCGAGCCGGAATCCTCACTACTTGATTAAAATGCCCTCACATCACCAGTGCCTCGTAGACTCTAACCAGGGGGGTCAAAATTTTGGGTATAACAGATTGCCCCCCGTCAACTAGACTTTGTAATGAAAGTGAGAAGGCTAGTTGATGCTTGAGTGATACCCCCACCCCAAATTTCAAATTTCCAAGAACCTGCATGTTATCGAAAAACTGATAAATTGTGTCGAGCTATTCTAAGGCGCTGACTACCTATAAGTAAAATGAAGTAATGTCAAGCAAATTCTAAGGCGTTGACTACCTATAATGACGATATGATGTCAAACTATTCTAAGGTGTTGACTACCTACGAGTGAGTAATGTCAATCGATTCTAAGGCGTTGACAACCTAAAATGTGGAAATGAGATAATGTCAAGCGATTCTAGGCGCGTTGACAACCTAAAATGTGGAAATGAGATAATGTCAAGCGATTCTAAGGCGTTGACAACCTAAAATGTGGAAATGAGATAATGTCAAGCGATTCTAAGGTGTTGACAACCTAAAATGTGATAACTGGGTGGTATGCAAATGCAAGAATGCTGAGATGTTGATGACGCTAATGATGCTGATGATGTTGATGATGCTGATGATAATGCTGAAGATGCTGATGATGCTGATGATAATGCTGATGATGCTGATGATGCTGATGATAATGCTAATGATGTGATGATGCTGATGATAATGCTGATGATGCTGATGATGCTCGGATGCTTCTGGGGACCGAAACCCGTGCCAATGCTCCTGGCTGGACCCAATGTGGACTTATTGCCATCGCCCCCCAAGCCGGTGTGCAGGGATAACTCTGGTAAAAACCTGGGGACATATTGCCTTCGCCCACCATTCGTTGATCCCGAAAATAAGTTGACATCGCAAAAGGAGGATTTATTGCCATCACCTCGCCAACTTTCTGTCGCCAGGTCTTGTGACGCGCCTGGATAATGCAACTAGGTCTTATGACAAGCCTATATGAATGTGATGAATGCAATGTGTTTGATAAGAGCGGGTAAGCTAAAGGGTAACGCTAGGTCTTACTACGAGCCTAAGGGAATGCAACTAGGTCTTACGACGAGCCTAAAAGAAGGATCTAGGTCTTATGGCGAGCCTAAAAATGGTTCTAGGTCTTATGCGAGCCTAAAGGATGGATCTAGGTCTTATGATGAGCCTAAGGGAATGCAACTAGGTCTTACGACGAGCCTAAAGGAAGGATCTAGGTCTTATGGCGAGCCTAAAAATGGTTCTAGGTCTTATGGCGAGCCTAAAAGACGGATCTAGGTCTTATGACGAGCCTAAGGGAAGGATCTAGGTCTTTTGGCGAGCCTAAAATGGTTCTAGGTCTTATGGCAAACCTAAAGGACAGACCTAAGGAAATTTGATGTGGAGGTAGGGCTTAGGACGGGCCTGAGGAAATTTGATGTGGAGGTAGGGCTTAGGACGGGCCTGAGGAAATTTGATGTGGAGGTAGGGCTTATGCCTGTGGTGGGATGGTGGTTGCTCAAGCTTTAGGTTTCAATTGGTGTTGTCATGGCAATTGTTGGAACTAACAATGCCCCCAGTATTTTTCCTTAGGACAAACCTGAGCTAGAGTTCATGGCAATTGATCGGGACGATCAATTGCCCCCCAGTATTTTCTTTGATTAAACATGCGAACAAGTCTCATCCTCACAGGGTCGAGGCTTATGCTTTGATGTGGTGTCCTAACCTACACTCGACATGTTTGGTGTTTGCACTCGTTTCTCACTTACGATCACAACTTCTCAACCATTGAATTTGACATTTGTTAGATTTACGTGTTCAACCTGTTATTTTCACTCGATTGGATACACAACTACTAAGTCAGAAGTCTTTTGAGCTTATAACGTGGTCATGGGGTGTGATGAATGACAATAGGATAATGGAGGAATGTTTAGGATATGTGGAGCTTTAAGGGTGACCAAAGCTGCAACTTGCACCGTCTCTCGGACTTGTCTTCTTTGCCTTGAAGTCATTTGGCTACTTCGTGATGACTTCGCTTGGGACTTGGAACTTTTGAATTGTTCCTTGCATCTTCTTTCTTTTTTCCGATTTTGGATTTCTTGGAGGCTTTCCAAGCTTGCCTTATTTGAATCTCCTTTCCTTCGGGGTTCTTGTGTTTCCCGGTTTTGAACTTCGAGAGCTGTTTTTAATGTTAGCTCGTTTGGATCCTGTGTCACTTTGGGACCATTTGCGGATCGCTTCGTCATGCTGGTAGCGGTTTTGCTTCTTTGGACTTTGCTGTCCAAAAGTCGGGCTGCTTGCTTCCTTTGGTCACCGGGTTGGTTATTCATCATTGGTTGGCTTGTTTGTGGAGCTTGTAGTGTTGTGAAAAAGGTTATATATGAAAAGCTCAGCGGGGGGTGCCTAGGGTGTAATGTCAGGGTTCACAAGCTTTTTGCTGTGTGGTGCTGTTTCCTAGGTGCTTCGTCATTCCTGATAGTTGTGTATCCCTTCTTTGTTACTTTTTACAGGTTTAAGCGTAAATTTACAAATTATCTCCTTCGGTCGAAGTCATGCCGTTTACCTCACCTTTGAACGTGATCTCTCCGGAGTCGTGTAAAAAAAGACACGCTCGTTCGCTCTTGTTTTACCGCTCAAGGCACCCTCGCGAAGTGTATACTCAGAGACTAGTTTGCACATTTAAACAAAAGAAATAAACATTATCGTTCCTTAACTCAGATTGCCCCCAGTATTATTGTGGGGTTTTTGACAAGCCTTTTGAATACCCAGGTTATTTGTGGGAGGTGGTTGTGCGGAATAATGATGGTGAGTGGTGATGGGGTGATCTTGTGGAGCAAATTTTTGGTTTTATGTATTTGATGAAATGTTGAGAAAGTGGAGTGGTGAGACACATGAGGGGGTATGATGAAGGTGGTATTTGTACGAGGAGCTGTAGTGAGTATGGACGGAGCGATGAGGTTACTTGTTTTTTTTTTTAAATGAATGGAAAATGCTCTGCATGGAAATTGTGAAAATGGAACCATGTATTATTCAATGTAAAAATAACGTTGGAAACTACAAACTCGGGAGAGCCACCAAAAATAGTAAAGGGGACCAACTACTATGAAAGCCAAAAAGCGACTAATAAAAAGAAATCTACCTAATTGAAAAGCAAAACAGTACTTAAAGACTACAAACTCTAATAAGACTCGGGCATGGATGCCCTGCCTACACTTCCATGTCCTTGAAATTGATGCCCTTGATCGATGAGATCTTGGATTGCGTGTCTCAAAGCCTTGCAATCATTGGTATCATGGCGGGTAATTGGTGGTACTGGCAAAACTGACTTAGATTCCTTCCTTCTGAGGGACCCCAGGCCAGGGGATGAGAGGTTTAGTATGTCTCGTTCCCGGAGCACTGAAAATGCATGGCTTAATGGTTGGTTGATGTCTGAAATTCTCTCCGACGGGGGTTCTGTCGGGGTGGTTCTACTGCTCCAATGACCCAACCTGGTTCTCTCTGACTGGCACTCGCCTCATGCTGCCTAGACCTTTTCCGGGTGCAACTTTGGATGCAAGCTGCTGTCTTAATGTCCACTTCTGGCTTCCCAATTGCTGTTCTGAGTTCTGCGGCAATCTCCTCGACATTCCCTTGTAATCCTTGGGCTCCAAAGGAGCCGACTTTAATGTGGTCGCGAAGAGAGCTAAGAAGCCTACCTACTAGTGCATCCTGAGCTTGACGTCTGGTCTCTAGGGAAAGGGCCTTCGCCTTCATTTCCTCGATTGCGGCGACGTAGTTTGACTCCATGGCATCCCTGACAACACCATGTCTCCGCTCCATGGCAGCCTTCATGGCTTCTAGTTCAGCTTGGCCATTCTCTCTTGCATTAGTGGCTCTGTGAAAATCCGCATCCCGAGAGTTGATCTTGTTTCTCAACTCTTCTACGGTTCTTCCATGGCTTTTAGCCTAAGCTCTATCTCTGCCATTCTATCCTTTGTTGTAACTAGCCTTCCTTTTCCCTCCATGCCTGTGGTGACAGTTTACCTATTTTCAAAATGCCGCCTGTTAGAAAATAAAAGAGGACTGGACTGAAGTTCTGGGCCGGGAAGGAGTGCTTGGTAAGATGGTGTTCTAATTTCAAACTTGTTGGGTCGAGTAACTCTGATTAGGCATAAAAGATGACACCTAAATCTAGAATTTTGGGCCAAAGCCAGAGTGAAAGTTTTCCTAAACCGGAACGGGCCTTGAAATGAAGAGGCCTGATGGATTTTCGCGGATTGCTTTAGGTGAATTTGTTCTTCAAGGGCCTAGAACTAAGTTGATAATTTAAATTGGGCCGAAAGTGTAATCACCTAAGTCTAGGCTTTTGGGCCAAAGCCCAAACAACTCACATATTAAACCAGACAGGGCCTCTGGGTCGCAAACAAATAGTGCGGCCGATTCGGGTTGGGCTAGGTTGATGTAGAAGAGGTCCTATCAATCTCTAGGCTGGGTAGTGGGCCAATCATACAAACAGACAAGGCCCACACAAATTCAGCTTATCCAATTTGGGTAAGGATCGATCCGGAGAAGTGCTTGGGGCGCGGCCCAGGTCACCACAAAGCAATAGGGCTTGCACGCTATTCTCCTTGGGCTCCCCACTTTTATCACATCACCTGAAGGTGTGCGTCTACGGTCGGGTCTTTGACTGACCAAACAATGGGCTAGGTAAGGGGGTGTGGTTAGACGACACCCTCCTCTTTTCCCCCACTTGTTCACATCACCTAAAAGGTGTGCGTTCCTGACAGGGGACCCTCAAACGGGTCCCGGGGTGGAATTGGTTTGCGTGGACCCTCGCTCTCATATGATGCAAAGGTACAGAAATTAAAGTGCGCACAAAATTAAACAAACAAAGTAATAAAGCCATAAATAAACAATTTTTCGAGTTAAGCCCTCTTTCTTAAATTAAACAAGTTAAAAATTAAGAAGCTGTCCCCAGCAGAGTCGCCAGTCTGTGAGCCTCGATTTCAAACCCTATCCTATGTTGATTAAGTTGATTAGGATCTAATCGGGTTTTAGGTCCACTTATAACCTAAGATTAATAACTATGTCATATAACAATAATTATTAAAACCTAGGCTAGCTCACTGGAACCTATTATGAGTCGCCACCTAATTTTGACCTAGATTAAATTAGGAAAGGAGAGTTCGGGTTCGGGGGCTTGATATTCGACTTAATTAGGGTTCAATTACTTTCATTACCCTTCCTAGGTCGTTTTTCCTCTACTTAGTTTATTTACGGCTTATTACGAGTCGTTTTAACCTAAGTGCGCGAGCTTTTGTTTTTTTGTGTTTTTTAGCCTTTTTTGACAGAAAATCAAAGTGGAAATTAAAATTACCTAAACTAGGGTTTCGGAGGCAGAATTAGGTCAAATTTTGTTTCCGTCCGTAGCCACGGACCTAATGTCCGAAACCACGGACCCCAGTTAACCTATGTGAAAATAAAAGTCGAATTAAACAGAAAACAGAAAATTGCAAAAGTCCGGGGCCACGGACAGGCTGTCCGTGGGCCCGGACATTATTAGAAAACCTAAATTTAAAAAATTTAAAAATCCCGCCGCCGTCCGTGGGCGTCTGGGCTTACGGACAGTGAGTCCGGGACCCCGGACATGACGTCCGTGGGTGCGGACAGCCCTGGGACGGCGGCGTTGAGGCTGTTCCAGAAGGTGTTTTGGCTCAAATTTATGGGTGTGTAGCCTGAAAGATGTACAAGACGTTAGTGATTGAAAGTTTTCAATTTGAATTCGAATTAAACACGAAACTTAGTAAACAAGTTATTGGACAGAAGCTTAAACAAATAGCAATACAGAAGCGTACGAAGGTTAGTTTGAGCCCAAAATTTGATAGAGGGTTAATAAGGTCGTGGGGAATTAGAAAAGTAGAGTGGTAACCTGTTTTACCTTCGAATTCAAGATGGTTCTTCACACCGGGATTCGTCGAGTGCCTCGTTGATGGCAGACCCGAAAGAATTTCGAACCAAGCTTCTGGTTGTTGGTTGTTCTTGCTGTTCTTCACGTTTTGGTGGTTTTTTGTGGAGTTTTGATGACTATTGGTGCTTTGGGGATTGGAAAACGTGTTTAGATGGTGATTTCGGGGGATTTTCGGTATGATTTGGGTGGCCGGGTGTTGGAAAAGTGAGAGAGAGAGAGGAGGCTGCCTTTTTTTACTCTCTAGGGTTCTTGAGCATATGAGGTTCCCCTTTATCCAAAACCTATCCCCTTATATAGACTTTCTTAAAGATAAAGAAAATCTAGTAAAAGTAAGATTTTTCGATATTTTAGTTAAGTGACTTCCCAAAGGAATTTTGCTGTGAAATTTTAACCACGTGTCAAGGATGGAAATTATGAATTTTCTGAAGTGGAATCGGATTTTTTAAAAGTTGGAATATTTTTAAATTGAATTTCTCGTCAGATTCAGTCAGAAATTGCTAGAAAATTATTGGAAACTCGAAAAATCAAAATTCCAACGCCATTATGCTTAGGATGTCATCCTCTATCATGGGTTAAAATATTAAAGAATTTCAAGCTGATTTGGGCATCCTTTGGAGGAGAGAGAAAGCTTATAGGAGGTCTCAGGAGCCTTTAAAGATTACCCAAAACACCCCTGAAAATGACGAAGCTGCTCCTCATGCCACGGGATGCGCCGCTCGAGCCGGAATCCCTCACTACTTGATTAAAATGCCCCTCACATCACCAGGGCCTCGTAGACTCTAACCAGGGGGTCAAAATTTTGGTATAACACTTACCTTCCTTACTTTAGCACTAACGCCTTACTCATGCACATATATATGTATGTATATATATATATATATATATTATGTATGTATTTATATATTATTATCATAAATTTTTTTAATTAATTAATTTTTTATAAAGGCCGACCGACCCACTCTGGGTAGGTCGCCTGGGTGGGTCGGCTGCAGAAAGCACCCGCGTTACAGAATTCAGCCCGACCGACCCAGTCTGGGGTAGGTTGCCTGGGTAGGTCGGCTGCAGAACCCCTTTTAGCTATCTACTTTGAATTCCAAATTCATCTCAATTCTCACCCAATCTTTTCCTAATCATTTTTCCCTAATTTCCTACATGTTTAGGCACCTTAAACACTCCTTAACTCATCTACTAACCTCATTACTCTTTTCTATCTCAATTCATAACTTGTTTTTTAAATTTCATTTCAGCACCCACATTGTTTCTTCCTAGCATAGTCATGCTACAGATTTTGGTTCCCTCCTTCATCATTCATGGTTCCTCTTCCTAATGCCATTCCTAAGGCTTACTATGCACTACCTATCTCCTAATCTACCCCCAACTTGGCTCCATTCAAAATCTGTTTTCAAAGTGTTTTTCCCACTTGTTTCTAGCTCTTAAGTGTTCTAGTTTATAGGTAAGATTTGACATAGTCTCCCTACATTTTAGACATTCCCACAACATCATTTTCAGTTCCTAACCATCAGTAACTAACCAATCCATCAAGGGCTCCTAACAACACACCTGTTCAACATTCCACATATATTTTCCTGCTCAAACACCCACTGTCTTTCCTTGGTTTTCAAGTCTTTAAACACTAACCAAACAAATCCAAAACAGCCCAAAACTCTTCATCATTATACTACAACATAACCCATTATCCAACCATTCCAATTCATTCTTTCTAAACATTAAAATCTGTTACAAGCACAATATCAAAACTAGCTCAAGGTGTGTGTCTTTACCTTATGTTTTCTAGCTTTTCTTTCCTTTCCTTCTCTTTTCTCCTTCCTTCTTCTTTGTTCTCGAATTCCCACTCTTGTTATCTCCTCACCAAAATCAGCAAGCTATAGCCAATCACCCCACACCATACCACTTATAAAAATCATTCCTTAACTAAACTTACATTTAATACAAATTTAAGGTTTGCAAGAGGGTATTACCTTAAGCTCTTAGAGAGACTTTTGAACAGCAAAGAGAGGAGGTTTCCAGCTCCAAAATGAGACACCAAAACCGGCTAGAATAAGGGGAAGAACAAAGCTAAGTTTAGATTTCCGTTTTGCCTTAAAGAGCT
This sequence comes from Limonium bicolor, assembly GCA_023374045.1. Taxonomy (NCBI): domain Eukaryota; kingdom Viridiplantae; phylum Streptophyta; class Magnoliopsida; order Caryophyllales; family Plumbaginaceae; genus Limonium; species Limonium bicolor. The sequence goes on along the minus strand of CM041778.1, from coordinate 317,271,448 downwards.
AGAAAAAGTTGAACTTTGAAGACCATTTTTACCTTAGAACCAAGAGGAGATGAAGGGGGCTGCAATGGAGGTCTTCAAGCTCCAAAATGTGCTACAGCCATGGTGGACAAATGTGATCTTTTCAGTTTTTGAGAGGTGGAAAAGAACGTTCAAGAAGAGGGGAGTTCAATGGTGTGATTTTTATTTGATTTGGAGTTGGTTTGCACCTTCAAATGTGGAGAGGAAGAGAGGAGTTGGAAGGGGATGAGGAAATCGCCATGGATGTGCAGAAGGAAGAAGAAGACTCAGCTGATTGGGGAAAAAAAACGTGAGAGTAGGGAGTTAGGAGAGAGAGAGAGCTTTTCTTTTTACTTGTGTACTTCTTTCTTTATTTCCTTGTCCTTTAGCATATTAGGAAAGAAATAAAAGAGAGGGGGATGGCATGCTGGACGGCTACACACACACACAAGTGTGTTTTAAAATTTTTATTTGCAAAGTGGACACACTAACTTTGCTTATTTATGCTTTTACCTCGTAACTTTTATTTTTGTTGCACTATTCACTCCCGGGACCCGTTTTCCCGGAGTTTTCCCGTTTAATTAATTTTATTGGTTCTAGACCCTCATTATAATGTACTAATGAGTATTTGCTTGACCAAAATTATTACGGGTCTATTTAACCCGCTTAAAGTCGCGTTTTCCCGGTTTCCTCAAAAAATGCGCTTTAAGGCTCGTTTGTGTTTTTAATCCGTTTTAAAAATCCGTTTTCTTCGGGATTTGTTCCCTCATGATTATTTAGGTGTAATTAAGCTTATAAAATCTTAATTAGCCTAATTAATCACTGTTTTAAATTTGGGGGTATTTCAACAATATCACTCGTTGTTATTCTGGCTTGATTGTAAGTAAATCTTTTAGTGTTCCCAACACATTTCCTAACTTACTTTGCCTCTCTATTGGCAAAAACAAAATTTAGGATTCACCATACATATATTAGGTTAAGTTTTGAAAAAGAGAAGAACTTAGGTTATATTTATATATTACTAAAATAGCATTTTAGTTCACTCTTTATTCAATTAGGTATTGCATGTAATAGGTATCAAAATCTTTAAATCATGTGATTTGGAAACTATTATTGCATAAAAAGGAAATTTCATTAAGATGTGATGTAATGATCTAAATGCTATCTTACTACAACATTTCTCCAGAGCATTTTATAACTTAAAGTCTTTTAATTGTCATGGCTTGAAAATTCATGAGCTTATTTAAAATAGTTTCATACTGTGTATCATATTTTTTTAACACAATTAAGTTTTTCATGGAACATTGTACGGTTTTATAACTTAATATACGTAAATATGCCCTTTATGTTATTTTAACATATCAATTATCTTAACAAGTTATAAATCATTTGAAACATACTAGAGTAGTTTAAAATAATATTTCAAATCATGTAATAATCCGAGATAATCTTTCAAAATTATATTCAAAGGTTTATTAGCCAACCGTACGTTAACATTTTATATTATATACCTTTTTAAGTTAGTTTCATGCAATTCCTTTATAAAAAAGTATATGTATATATATATATATATATTTTTCCTGCGACTTTTCAAGTTTCAATTGTTTTTTTATAATTAACCATAGTATTTTAGGCGAATCATTAAGTATTTACTTCATAAAATTTACATAATTTCACACAAGGCAGAGTTTTAGAAAGTTCTTATTAATTAAAATGTAACTCCAAAATCTGATTTCTTTATCTTAAAATTGATTTTTTTCAAGGTACGAACTCCATATATATATATATATATATAAGTCAAATGAATTAGTCTAGTAAAAATTCACTCCCTCTTGATAATTATTGGTCTTAAGGTTTGTTCTATATAAGTATTTTCCTTATCATTAAATCTTAGTACTCTCTTAGATAATGGTGGCTTTCTTAAATGTCACTCTTAGTGACTTCTGAAATTTTATCTATGTATAATGCTAAACTTTTAAATAAACATGAGAATTTCCAAATCTTTAAGTAACTCTCACTTTTCACTAGACGCTCAATACTCCAAGTATTTAAGGATCAATAATATTTAGTTAGTATTAGTCTTCTCTTCCCTCAATCCTTAAGTAACTTCCTTTAATGGTTTTTATATTCAGCAAGGGGTAGATGTTTTACCTTGCAGTACCCAAATTCAAATCTCTTTCCTCCATATAGTGGTATGTGCCACCACTTCCTCCAACATTTATATTGACGTTGTAGGGTTTTCCAGGCTTCTCATAAGTTTATGTATCAAGGAGTCAACCTTAACTCAGGTTTCAACATCATTACTCATGTGTTTTCACTCCATATGTAAGTATTTTTCACCAAGGATTTAACTCGGTAAACTCTTTACATGTATGAATTTAGTACTGGATCTTAATATATAAGTTTTCAATTGATCATTGTGGCTAGTAATGAAATATGTCTTGCTCAAGATTTCATGATGGTAACGTCTTACCACCACTCCTCCTCAAGTTCAACACAATCCATCACTTGCGTAGAAGATTATTTACGGTTAGATGAAAAGGCTTGTCTAGCCCCTAAACTTCCAGAAGTGGGTGTGCACCCCCACTACTTTCGGCTTAGGAGTTCGTCGCACCAGGCACTTCCCGTAGGGTGTTAGGTTTAGGTGTTTTCTTTCTAAAGTAAACATAGAGTTTTAGAGTAGTTAGAGTAGTTTACAGGTTCAGATGTTGATCTTTTCTAATATGTTACTAGCTCTTGTTAGCTTAATAATTTTCTAGACTTAAGATTTATCCTAAACATTATCTTTAGGCAACAATTTGTACTAGGTAGTTCTTGAGATTTATTTTCAAACTTTAAAGGAATTGAAGTACTTATCTCATAATATCAATTCTAGCTTAGCTTTAAAGGAGTTGAAGTATTTATCACATAATATCAATACTAACTTAGTTATTCTAAGCTCTACTTGTATACTATTTTCACCCAAAAGTATTCTTTAAAATTCTGGAAAACATGTGTACAAGCTTTTAAAGTATTGCTTTCTTAGCCATGCATTCTCCATAAGTTTGCTTTGAAAAATAGCTCAATGTATGATTTATCTAACCCAAAGTCTTATCATACCCAATAGATGAAGTTCCAAACTTATATTTTTACTATAGTTTAATGTTCGAACGGTATATTAGCACACCATTCTCAACTGGCATTCATAAAAAGTAATGTGTATAAGGGAATCATTCACAAATCCAAGAAGGGGTAGGAGTCGTGCCTTACTAGAATCCTCACTTCCCAATTCCCCAGTTTTAAGTGCACCTATATTCTAAGTATTTCACTCGGCTTGTTTTCTCAGGTCCAGAGCGTAACTATGCTCTGATACCACTTTCTGTAACGCCCCAATTTAACGTATTTACAGCGGAATTAAAATACTAAGGCGATTACAGACCATCGGGTTCCAAACACCCGGTACCAACCTCACAATTACAACCATTACAATTATCTAAGTTACGGTCTGAACTCAAGAAAACAATGTAAACAAAACTGAACGTAAAGCAGAATAACTCTCCACAATTCCTAATTCCCATTCTAATCACTCATGCTCTTCGTGGCCACCTGTATAAACAATTCGTATCTGCAAGATGAAACCAAGCAGCCCACCCTGGGAGGGGTGAGTCAGTTCCCTGGAATGGAACTGGTACAATTCTCCAAAACAATATTTAAATCATAACTCGTCAAAATAAACAGTAACTTGAAATCAAACTCTTGAAAGTAAAACAGGGAAACAAGGCACTTTAAAATCACCAAGTCAAAGATAACAAGTAAGGATAGAGATAAATAATAGAAAGGTAAAGTTAGTCAATCCAAAAACCACACCATGAGTTAGTGAACATCCAATGCTCAAGCTAGAACCAATTCCAGTTAGGAGTAGAGAGACCCAAGTAGTCACAAGGACTAGGAATGAAGAAGATATCCAAGAACCAACAACTCAAGAGTGGAATAAAACCAATTGGGAGAGATGGCCCCCACCGCCAAGTACGTCCTTTTAGGACAGGGGATATACAGCCCCTCACTGTTTACAATGTCCTTTTGGACAGGGGATATACAAACCCCTCACTGTTTACAACGTCCTTTTTGGACAAGGGATATACAGCCCCTCACTGTTACCAATGAAGACGCGCGCACGTCACAACAAAGACTCAGCTCATGGATGAAACAATATCCCGAGTCAAAGGAAGAATTTACCAAGATTGACCTTTTTCATATTCCCACTAGATCATTAATTGCCCCAGAGTAATACCAAAACACTCAGTCCTACAGAGTGCAGAAGCGTAAACCTAGACAGTTAATGTCTAATGAAACAACCAAATAGAAGGAACCAATAGCCATGTAAGTTTCACATTCAAGGCTCAATTAGTCACTGTTATACCGAAAATTTCAACCCCCGGAAGAGAGTCTCTACTAATAGGCTAGTAGCTAGGGTTCCCAGTTCGATCGACACATTTCAGAGTACTAGGGACAGCTTAGTCGTCTCAAGGGGCATTTTTGTAATTTTTCAAGGCTCCTAAGCCCCCTATAGGCTTTCTCTCTCCTCCAAATAAGGGTCAAACCAATTCAAAATTCTTTGAAATTTTAACAAATGATAGAGGATGACATTTGAAGCATAATGGCATTGGAATTTTGATTTTTCGAATTTCCAATAATTTCTAGCAATTTCTGATTGAATCTGACAAGAAATTGAATTTAAAATATTCCAATATCCAAAAAATTCGATTCCACTTTAGAAAAATTAGAAATATCGGTTTTTACCGGATTTTTCTATCTTTAAGGAAGCCTATATAAGGAGCCTTATCCCTTGAACAAATCAGAATCACAAGAACTCTAAACGACCAGAAAACCCAGCCGTCACAAGTCCCCCACGTTTTTACACATTCAAACACCAAAATCACATCAAAAATCCTCCGAAATCACCACCTAAACACACTTTTCAACTCCCAACACATCAATAATCATCAAACGTCAACCAAACCACCTCCAAAACGTGAAGAACATCATCAACAATCAACAACCAGAAGGTCGGGTCGAACTCAATCCGGAACCGGCATCATCAGAGCCTCCAAAGAATCCAACGTGAAGAATCATCTTGAATTTGAAGGTAAAACAGGTTATAATTCTACTTTTCTAACTCCCCACAACCTTATTAACTCTCTGTTAAATTTTGGGATCGAACTGACCTCTTTTCGGCTCCCGAATTACTGTTTGTTTGTGTTATTAGTCAATACCTTTCTCACCAAGTTTCCCCTAAAATTCAACCTCAAAACTGAAATTTGAAGTCACCAACAGGTTTAGAATAACATTAGGAGCATATGCTCAAAATTTGGGCAAAAACTTCACCCGGAACCCTAAAAACGAGCCCGTCCGGTAGGCGTCCGCTGCCGTGGACACCCTGTCCGAGGCCACGGACGGGAAATAACATTTTTTGAAATTTGATGATTTTAACTCTGTAGATGATGTCCGGGGTCACGGACCATATGTCCGGGGTCCCGGACACAAAAAAAACTATGTTTTTGCTATTTTCGTGTTCCTGATGTTATTTTCTGTTATAAGTCCGTGGTCATGGACAACAAGTCCGGGGTCACGGACAGAAGAACTTTTGACCTAATTCAAGTCCCGAAGCCCTTATTTAGGTTAGTTTAATTTACTCTTTCAATTTTTGTCAAATAACGTTTAAACACAAAATAAAAAATAGAAGCCGCCTCCTTTAGTAAATCAACGTTAGGTTAAAGCCGTAAATGACTAAGTAGAGTAAAAACAATTAGAGGGGTAATGAAAGTAATTTGAACCCTAATTAAGTTGAATATCAAGCCCCAGAACCCGAACTCTCCTTTCCTAATTTGATCTAGGTTAAAATTAGGTGGCGACTCATAATAGGTTCCAGTGAGCTAGCTTAGGTTTTAATAATTATGGTTATATGACTTAGTTATTAAAATTAAGTTATAAGTGGACCAAAACCCGATCAGATCCTAATCAACTCGAATCAACCTACGATAGGGTTTAAAAATCAAGGCTTACAGACTGGCGACTCTGCTGGGGACAAACTCTTAATTTTAACTTTTTTAATTTTAAGAAAGAGGGCTTAACTCGAAAATTGTTCATTTATGGCTTTATTACTTTGTTTGTTTACTTTTGTGCGCACTTTAATTTTTTGCACCATTGCATCATATGAGAGCGAGGGTCCACGCAAACCGATTTCACCCCGGGACCCATTTGAGGGTCCCCTGTCAGGACTCACACCTTTTAGGTGATGTGAATAAGTAGGGGAAAAGAGAAGGGGTGTCGTCTAACCACACCCCCTTAATACCTAGGCTTTAGCCCCAAGCATTTTCCTGGCAGTATCCTTACCTAGCCCATTGTTTGGTCAGTCAAAGACCCGACCGTAGACGCACACCTTCAGGTGATATGAAAAAAGTAGGGAAGCCCAAAGAGAATAGCGTGCAAGTCCTATTCCTTTGTGGTGACCTGGGCCCATGCCTCAAGCACCTCTCCGGATCGATCCATACCCGGTTTGATTTAAATGTCTAGTGAGGACATGTTGAACTTGTGTGGGCCTTGTTTGCTTGTATGATCGGCCCATTACCCAGCCTAGAGATTGATAGGAACTTTTCCTACATCAACTCAGCCCAAACCCGATATCGCGGCTTTATTGTTTGGGCCCAAAGGCCTTGCTTGATTTGAATATGTGAGTTATTTGTTCGGGATTTGGCCCAAAAGTTTAGATAGGTGATCTTCTGGCCCAATTGAATATTCCAATTAGCTAGGTCATAAAAATCTCCTGACAATCACATCTAAACCCGTAATTCTACCCCCATCTTACGTCTTTCCCCTCCAAAGAAAGTACCCTTTCCATTAGCCATAAAAAAGAAACCACCTATTTAAATGCTAAAACTTTAACATCAACTCCCAAGTAAGTACCTAGTGAGGCAAAAATTAAACTTTTAACTTACTTTGCCATTAGCACTAATACCGTTATTCCTTGCTTGCCCAACAGAAAGCTTGCATTGGCTTCTCTAGGACCTTATCCAGACCAGCTCCATGTTTACTTCAGGGTTATTAGCCGTACCCCTACACCTTGCCAATCAATGTTCACCAGCATTGGGTAAATATCTCCTCAAAACTCCAAGCCAAACCATAATGATGTATTAATTACGTAACATTCTCAACACCATTGATTTCCTCAGAATTCACATCTCCGATCCATACAAAGGATCACTTTAAGACACAATTGATACTTAACCTCCAGCCTCCAACACAACAATATCCTCCATTAGACGCCCACAAAGATCACTCTACTTTTCTATGACATGTTAAACCATTCTTTGTGAGATTCACCCAGAGTTAACCCAAATCCTTTAAGACCCCTAACATTCCCTATAGATCACAACCTATAATCCAACAAATTAGAGTTACCGCATTGCCAACAATCTCCAATTGCATATTCTATCAGGGCTACAATCTTGATTCCCAATTACCCACTAGTCTGCATTTATGATTCAAATAATCTCCCAACACTATAACCCAACTATCACATACAAAGTTCCTCTCAATTAGTCCCAACCCCATACGGGGAACATACAACTACCCTTATTCACTCTGAGACGTCCTGTCATTCACGAAACTCCCTATAGAGCCTACCTCAAATTTCTTCCAAAGAAAACAACTAAGCCTGAAACAAACAAACTAAATACAATCAACACTCTTCTTTAAGGATCAATACCATAACCAGTTTATCCACTGTGTAAAACCTAAGATCCATGATGATGTAAAACATCCATTGCCCTTATGCTTTACTCTAATCAACCCAGCTTGGAAATCACTCATAACATTTTAACTCCATGCTTTAACTCAATTTGTAATTGCCACACTGTACCCCCCACTAACTCTTATTAATATCACCACTTTACTCCCCAAATATATCCTATTATGTTGAAACTCAATTATAAGTTATATGCAAAATGCTCAAACAACTTTACCAAAGAGGCACTTTTTAATAAACCATCTAAGTCACAGTTTTTAAATTGCCCTTCACAGACTCACAAGTCATCAATGTAACGAATGATACAGTCAAGAATCCCGGAGTGCCCCTCACTCAGAACATTTAAACCTTCCTATCAACAAGGAAGTACCTAATACCAACCGTAAATCAAATATCCTCTTTCATAAGTGACCGTCTTAACGTCCGCCCACTTTAACAATTTGAACCCGAATCCAAAAGGTAAGTTACCAACACTCCAAAGTAACTTGTACCACTTAAGTACACATTTCGTTCAAACATGCCTTGTATTTCCTACATACTCCATAACAAATCAAGGCAACTACTGACATTCCAATTAATTCTTAGTTCTCACTACTGCTACTCTATACTTAAACTCTGCCATTTATCCCACTTCATATCACCAGTCCTATCCCTTACCTTGCAAAAATCATCCATGGGGGTTAGATTGGGTCCAACCCTTGAAGTACCAGATGCAACACACAACCGATAAACCGACCCCCCTCACGCCTTAGCAACATCCTGTGTTCGAACCCCGCGAGGGGATGCCCGCTGCTTCATGTTGTATCGGGTTTCTTCTGTGTCCGTGCTCCCCAAACCTATGTGGTGACCAGGGGATCCCATGCTCCGCCGTGCGTCGCCAATTGCGGGATTAATGCCCCCATTGACATGTCTTAATGTAGTGGCTTGATGGAGGTGTCCCAAGCCCACCTGTTGCTAATGTTTGGGCCCCATGCCACCCTTGCTTTAGTTTGTAATTGAGGGGTTGCGTCACGGGCTGAGGGGCGATTCCTCGGTGGTTTAACTTTTTCGCAGGCCCAATTTGAATTATCCAATTAGTTCTAGGCCCATAAAAAAGAAATCACCTGAACTTGAAATTAATCACAAGTCCTGAAAATAATACCTTCTTTGGCTTAGCAACCATCTTCTCTGGCCCAAAGAAGTTAGGCCCATTTGTGATTTAGGGACCATTCCAGCCCTGTGCTTACTTCAGGTGTAATACCCAAAACCTTGATATGTTGCTTAAATACTAAACTATGATATTTAAAGGCTAAAAAAATGCCTTAGAAACATTAGTGTACAATTTAAACCATGGTGAGAACAATAAAGTACCATAAATACAGTTTGAGCAAAAACATGCTCTAAATTTGGAAGTGAACTTGGTTGGGACCCAACGAGCCTACCAAGACTTAGTGATATTCAATTATGATTTAATAAGGCTAATTAAGTCCTTAGGAAACTTGGTAGACAATTAAACCAAACAAACACAAATAAATGCCTTAAAGTCAATATGGGCAAAAATGTGCTCTAAGCTTGGGATAAATTTGTATAAGACCTAAAGGTCAACCTATACCTTATAAATATGTTAATGAACATATTAAATCAATTACTAAAGAAAACCAAGCTTGAAAACAAGTTAAAACACAAAATGTGCTTTAAGGAGCCTTAAAACACATTTTTGAAAAATTGTCTTGTAAATGAGTTTTGAATGGCTAAATGTCCATCATTACTCTTAATTAACATGTGTAATACTTAGTATCACATTTGGAAGTCTAAATCAATTGGAAATCAAAAATTTCACAAGTATGTGCCTTGTTTTTGTGAATAGTAACTAAAATATGCTAGTTTATGACATAAGTCAATATAAGTAAGTTAATTGGTCAACAAAGACCAAAACACCCTTATTATTAAATGGGGGCCGGTATTTGTAGGGTGAGTCACCACCATTTACAAATCAATTAAAGAAAGAAAGAAATAAAGTAAAGTACTATTCTACTTTATTACATAAATATCTAAACAAGAGCACTCTCCACCTCATTCTCTTATTTCCTTCACTCACCACCGTAGCCTTCTCCATCCTCCCTTCTTGAAATCGTTTTTGCTACAGCAAAGACATACCATTTCCATCTTTGAATGCTTGTATCTTCTAGCTCCATACACCAAATCAAATTCCAAGACCATATTTGTCTTAGTTAGGTCAAGCTCTACACTTCTCTCTTTTCAAATCTTCAAGAACTCCATTTTGGTGCCATGAAGATTCTCCATTGAAGGAGCTTGAGCTTACCTTTTCATGCCTTGTTATTCTCCTTTGCTTCAAGGTAAGGAAAGTCAAAGAAAAACTTCATTTCCTTTTGTTTTCATAAGTGACCGAAATCACCTTCTTCATGGGTGTTTTCGTTTGCCTAGTCTTAGCTTCATTCCAACCATTCAAGGGCTTGGTGGAGACCTCTCTTGTTACATATTCAAGTTCTCTTTCAAATCCAAAGGTAAACATCATTTTAGTGTATTAAAACACTTATGTTAAACTAGGGTTTGTATATGAGTTTAAGTGTGAATTATTAAGCTCATTACCCTTATATGTATATTGATTAGAAAGTTGACAAGTGATCAAACTCCTTGCTGATTTTCGGTTCAAGGAAACAAGAAAGAAGTTTGAGAGGAAAAGAGGTAAACAAACTATCTCAATGTAGTTTAAATGCCTTAGGAAAAATGAGCTTGATTTGCTTGATAAAATACCTAAGGAGCCAATGGTGAATGACCTAGTAAAATGCTCTCAAGGAAACTATTAAAGGGCATATGTGTTGTTGTATGTAATTGCAGGTCAAAGGCATTATTTATGTGGAAATTCAGTGTTTAAGGTTTATGCAATTTAAGGGCCTAAGAGCCATGTTATTTAAGGACCTAAGTGTCAAGCAATTTAAGTTTATGCACTATATTGTGATGTAGTGTAGTTTAAGGATTTAGATGTGTGTGAAGAACATCTTTGTGAAGATGAGTGTCTTGGATGGTAATGAAGAAAAAAACAATATGTTTGTGTGTAAGGAATGTGTATTAAGTGATTAAGTGTTTTTTTGTGAAAGGTGTGAAAACCTAAGTGTTGTGTGTGAGAATACTCTTGATGGATTTTAGGTGTTCTTGAATGTCTAATGGTGAAAGCTATGTGCTTTGGTATGACAATGTGCTAGGAGAACCCATGGCAAAATTTGGGTAATGTATAAGAAGTTTTAAGTGATTAAATGAGTTTTAGTGAACTAGGAAGTGTTAGGAATGAATAAATGTTTTACTAGGGAAGAAAGAAAGCATGTATTAAGGAGATTTAGTTAGTAAGAAAGGATGTTTGGGAGATGATGTTATGATGGTGAGGAAACATTCTTGGCATAGTGGTTATCATAGGTATGAAACACCACTTGGAGAAACTAAGGAGAAAAACATTATAAGTGTTGGGAATTTTGGTAAGAAACATTGTAAGTGTTTATGGAGTTATAAAATGAGTTTATGGTTGTTGTATGAAGGGTTAAATGTGCCCAATGATGTTAGAACACATTAGGAGGCTTGAGGAGAAGTTTGGAGAAAGTTTGAAAAGTTTTGGACAAGTTCTGATGTTGTCCGACCCAGTGGTCTGACCCAGGGTGGGTCGGACAGCCCTTGTTAACTCACCCGTTGATGTTTCTGGAATGGTCCGACCCAGAGGTCTTGGGTCGGACGGGTGGATTGGAAAGACGGGAAAAGTTTCTGGAACGGTCCGACCCAGTTGTGGGTCGGACGGTGGGTCGGACGGCCCAAAACATGTAAAAAAAACAAACTAAGTGTGGTTTAAGTATTAAACCCTAGTGAGTTATATTGACAATTTAGTGGGGGAAAAGTTGTACTAAAATGTTAAAGTAAAACAAGTTAAGTGTGAAGTTATTTAACTAAGTTAACGGGGATAAGTTATGAGCATTAGACTTTAAACAATCATGTTACCCCAGTGTTAATAAAAGTACATGTAATGTTACCAGTTGTTCGAGAATTGTTCGAGGAACATAAGTGGACATGATAGAGTGGACTCCGGTGACAGGTATGGTTTTCTTGCAACCTGTGTCCTACCGGATTACACCGGCTTGTATGCCAATGTGTTTTTCTGTATGTTTGCCACGTTGTAAGATAAAACATGTAATGAGTTTACAGTAATTCATTTATGTGGCGTGTTCAACTCCGATACCATTTAACCTCGGAAGTGTTAAACCTTAGCTAACTGAGTCTAGGAGCACATGAGAGTTCGGTATTCGGATTAAACGACCCGAACCATGGGACGTTCTAACCACGGCTATGCGTGTGTTAATTGTGTGATATTTGTGTGTGTATGTAGGGACCTCCCCCGTATGTGTAACCCAGTTGTAATACTGTATGATGTGTGGGTGTGATAGACTCCATATTGGGGTTCTAACTAATATCTAAAAGTAAGTATGTTCTAACAGGGGTGAGGAATCCGGTTAGGCCGGTCGCGCGTTGTTTGGGAGTGGGTATCCTTTTTAGCCTTACCCTCCTCTCTGTTATGGTTGTTACCCTCACGGGTTATGATCTCCCATTAGCTTACTCCAAAGCTTAGCTATACTGACTTATGATCGGTTTAGGGGGAACATGTGTTTGTGTGTGTGTGTTCGGGCACAAAACCCGAACCATCTTAACTTAAGTTACTCGTCCGACTATTAGGATGGTAATGAGTGTTGTATAACGAGTTTATCATGAAGGTGACATCATTCTCTAGGCTCACCAGTGAATTAACAATGTTTGGGTCGGTTCCTAAGAGAACCGTTCCTGTTATGTTATGTGTTGTTGTTGTAATGCAATTCCCATTGCGATTTTGTTATGTGCACGTTGAAACGTGAAAAGTGTTGTTATGTAGTGTATGTTATATGTTGTAAAATGTGGAGTATGTGGATCATGGATATGAATCCCAGTTTGTGATAAGAGGCGGTTAAGGATAACCCGATTAATGGGTGAGTGTCGTCTATTAAGGAAATAGCTCCATTGGAGGAGAAACACTCTAGGGGTAATGAACACATGCGTGACTTATCAAGTAAGGATGTGTTGTCTGTTTGTTGAGCCCATTGAGGTGGAATGTTATGTGTTGTGTGTTTATAGTTTACATGCATGATTCAAATATAATCAATCGCATGCTAAGACGACAATTAGTTGTGCGTGGCCGGTAGCATGCGGGCTGCGGGATTACCATACTAGCAAAGGTGCTGAGCCCCTGGGGGGCCACCCTTTCTCTTCTTTTCCTATTTCAGGTACAAGGAGCTGGAAGCCGTTCGAGAGTAGGACGGGGTAGTCGTTTGTACGTGGGTAATCATTTAAGTTATAAATGTACAGTAGGTGTAGTAAGACCGAAATTGTTATCGGCATTCGTTTGTGAATACGCGGTACAGTTGAAAGGTGTATGTTGTTTCTGTTGTTAATGGAAAGGGACAGTAATGTGTAGTCGCTCGGGAATCTAGTCCATCAGACCGGTACAATGTATATGTAATAACCTTGTTAGCCACGTGGGTGGTTAACGGCGTGTAACACCAACGAGTTAAGTAATGTGATGAAGTATATTTTCCGCTGCAGATTGTTATTAAATGTGTTGTTGTTGGATGGGGTGTTACAAAAAATGGTATCAGAGCGAAGTATCGCTCTGATGACTGAATTACCGAGCTTAGGAAGTACCGAGTTAGGATTTTAGTACTTTGGGTTATGGGTTGAGTGATAGCGTGAGAGATACGCTAGTTAGGAATTACCAGTGTGTACTGGGAACCTACAATATCCTTCCCGCCCTCCACAATCCTTGTTCTATAACTTGGGAAACAATGCCAGAGAGATGAAAGTCCTCTCATACTCGGGATACCCGATCTGGCTGTTTTTAAATACCTTTAAGGTACGGAGAACCTGTCATACGATAGATCCCGAAAACTGGGAATCCCGGAGATGGTTTCCATCTGAACATTGTTAACCGCATTTAATAGCGAAGAATGAAGAATTTTGTGTATAAGAGAATAGAATTTCCGGCAACCTGGGTCGACATGCCGAGCAGTCGAGAACAACCAGCTTGCAACGCACCAATCGTGCAACAGGCAAGAAGTGAAGTAGTGGAACCCGGGACGAGAGTCTACGGGACCACGGTTGTTAAATGACACACCAACGGTATACCAGCCGAAACAAGAGACAAGTCTCAGTAACCACGACAAATGCGTGGAACGGGCTACGCAGAGGAAGCAATGCTAAGAAAAAGGGACTCCAAGAATGGGAAACACCCTAGTTAATGATTATCATGTGAATACAGTGAGAAGTCGCCCAGAGGGTTAATTGTCAAGACAGTAAGATCAAGTGAGCGCCAACAAGGCCACTGATGACAGTGCGGGTAAAAACAATACCACAACCAGTATGTGTTGAACCGATAGCCAGTTAGCATGGCGCACTTGCCATGGCAAGTGCTGCTATAACAGGACTGTTCGGGAATTTTTAACATGAAGTTAAAGGAGATCATCATAACCGTGGAAGGGCTTAACAGCCTAACCAATGTATGTGGAAATAAACCAGTCAGCAAGAAGCTAGACTTGGATAAGGCAAGAAGGCATTGTAATACCATAGGGATTTTCCTTTCAAATCGGATTTGTTTCAAACTCTTTTTCAAAACCAAATTTTCTTTCGAACCCATACTCACTTTCTACCTTCTTTTAAAAACCAAACCAGAGGACCTACACCGGCCTCAGTGCCACACGGTAGGTAAGTTATACCCAGTTTACTTTGAATAACCGGAAAGGAAACCGATAAACCCAAGGGTAACAACCCGAGGGAATGGATTGAGTTCATGGTAATACAACAGTGGATAGACTTTCCCTTGATTAAGTTCGGGAAGCACAGAATGTATATTGTCACAAGACAATACAAGGGAGTTGACAACAGAATACTTCACCTAGGCGTGTGACGGACACTACGAGTGTACCAACTGTAATGTGGGACGACCACACTCCGTGAGGAGCTTGTGGGCCTGACAGACCTATTTATGGGTTAGTTGGGTAAGTAGCAATGTATCAGCATGGTACCCCGCATATGTATACGAGTAGAGTCCGAAACACGGGAAGTAGTCGACTCCGTACTACGGTCAGCAGTATAAGTCAAACAAGAGCTAAGGATTACAATGAATGGTTGAAGTAAAGGAACTCAGTTAAGTTAATGAGACTAAAGGAATTAGTGAATTCCTTTCAAGGAAATGTTTAAGAGTCAGGAGGTGCGAAGTGCACTAACTGTAATGTAAAGACATCGTATATGTCTTAAGGATCCTCAGGGATAAACATGATAGCTGGAACGGAGACCCAGCCTATGCATGGCAAGGCAGATGCCTAATGTGGACACATTAATGTGCAATGAACGGGATGAAACTCCCAGAATGAGTACCTACACTACCAGGAAATGTTGATCTTCACGGAAGAATATAATAAGCCAGTTAAGAACGCAAACGGCGTGGCTAACTGAATATACCAATAAGTGTGAACCAGATATAAAAGCATAACTTAGTAACACCCAGGAGCAATCCTTGAAGGGTGTTCACATCAACAATTGTTGCACGAAATGACATGATAGAAGCACAAGGGTTGAAACTAACACCCAGTTTAGACATAAGTTGTCAAGAGACAGACTGACAATCCTAAGGGGCATCCCATGAAAGGAAACGGAATGCAACGACCTTGTCATGGAGCCCAATATGACATCCAAACCATGTAATGTTGTACAGAGAAATAAGTGTGTGTGAACCGTCCATAATGGACAGAGCTCGAAGCAGTAAGGCTCATAAGCCACAAATAAAATGTGTTATATAAATTGGATCGGTTGCAGAAGTTTATGTTGTATAAGTAAATAGAGTGGAGAACGAACCACTGCTTTATGAGTGGGGATACCTCTCGATATTATAAATCGTGCAAGCGGTAGTAATGTGAACCAAGTCCAAGAAATATGTTAAGGATCGATCATGTTGATATTGCGAGAAAACAGTTAGTTAGTAGCATGTGAAGCACCCGGCTGAATAGCGGCAACTTATAACTCGAGTGAGCTACGCTCAAGAAGCATTCAGTAGTCATCCAAATGAATGGCGAACCATAATACGAAGGATGTAAGTATGTGTGTGGAAGTTAATGTGACAGTAAATGCACCATGTAAGTTAGTGTTATACAAGGAGCACGGTGTGCAGTAAGCGACCGTTGTATAAGTATTGTTAAACCATAATATGGCAATTAAGCACAGTTACAAGTTAAACCCAATAGAGATACAACAGTAAGTGATACCAAACAAACTAGGCAGTAAGCCAATAGCCGATATTACGAGATCAGAATCTCAATGAAACACAGTGTGAATTCCGTTACGAATCGCATGAGAGCTTTGCTGCCAAGAGTTTACGCCTCTGCACTCTGTATGACTGAGTGTTTGGTATTGCATTTCCGCAGTAATGATCGAGTGCGATAGCTAGGATTCGGGAAATGTTAATTGTGGTGGAAACAGAAAGCGGCTTATAACGCCATAGTGACTGATGCATAGGAAATGCAAGGACGTACCAATGAAGAGTACTTGTACAGAACCAAATGTGGAGGCATGATTAACAATAAGTGACTGTAGTAACACGGGATACCAAATATCGGTATGGAATATACCCAAATGTGGAAATAACCAAGAGAGCGCTACACATTATGTAGCATCTCAATCTCAACCGACAGTAGGTCGGAAGGAATCAAGTCAATCATTGTGAAATACGTACCAATTAACGCAGTAAGTTATTATGGGAGTGGATAGAAAGTTTATAACTCACCGAATTCGCGCACGGTCAGAAATACCACGCATCGGTTGAGAAACCGTTATTACCAAGATAAAGGTGATAATTGGGGATGAACAATACAGTAACAATAACGAGCGGGGCAAACTGAGCCCTACAGTTATTAGAGTTTCGTAGCAGACACTAGTGAACCAGTAATTCAAGTGTTGAATGTGCATGGTGAACATGAGTGAATGGCTAATTATTAATGCCTAGAAGCCTCACAGGCCAGAACCGAAACCGGTTATAAGTTAACGAACTCCAATGAGAATTCTTGGTTAGGAACTAAACCGCTAATATGGTTAAGATCCTCTAATCAGAATGCATTGTATGATAGACGCGTGGAAGTTAAAGTACTTCACGACGGCAGAACGTTTTAAATCAATGATTCAGTGATTGATTACGTGGGCGTAATCCCTTTTAAGGGGGGGGGGGGGGTAGAGCGCAAAACCACTTAGTGTGTATTACCGTACAAGTGTACGTGACTTATGTTGGGCATAGCACAAAATATTTGTTTTGATGATTGGTGTGTGTGTTACGTAAACATACGCATTCATTCATGGTTTAATCGTGGTAACTGCGCACAGAAGATGCGAATACCATTGTGATAAGTGTGTTGATTTATTAACAGTTGTGTGTGAAAGTACAAGTGTGGGGAGTAGAGAAACTCCCGGGGGAACAAAAACCCCAACAACGTATAAATGTGAAACTGTGTGTTGTATTTTGATAAAATATATGTGTATATATACAATATAGTGATTCATGAAAGGGTATGAAACCGACATAGAACCTAGTGAGAATAAGATTCCCTAGGTAACAGCATTAAAGTGAATGGAAATAACTGATAGATGAAGTTCTATCCCTTGGAGATGTTATGATCATGATTAGAATGATTAAAAAGATAGAAAATTGGAAATGAGTGATTTATTTGATGCTTGAAAATGAAGTGGGAGGTGGAACTTGATTTGCATGCAATCAAGGGAAGCCGAACACAAATTGGGGTGGAAGGATAGTTCAACACGGATGCTGATCACATCAGAGTTGGATGATTCTTGAAGCTCCCTATAAGTGGTCACAAATAACCACACTAAGAGAAGAAGCAAAGAGCATAAGTTGGACTTGGAGTTGTGTGTGTTTTCAAAAGGATTTTCAATTGGTGTTTTCAAAACAATCGATTAATATTTTGAATAAAGGATTCTCTTATACTTAACCTAGTAAAGAATATTTTTTTAGTACTTGCTCACGAGCTGAGGACGTATGAGCCTTTGTCTTCGGACCGGCGACATGAGAAGTACATATGTTAAAAATAAGTGAATGTTTTGATCTCCCAAAGGAACGGGGACCAGAAGGTGTCCATCGCGACCGGGTTCTGCGGGATCACAGTGTATATAAAAGATATTTTTGATTGTTATACATGCTATGACATGTTGGGTGGTATGTGTAATAAATATTATTTTGACCTTGAGTTCCAAAAGTGTATGTTATCAAGACCTATGAGTCTAAATGTTGTTGTGTTACATAGACCTATATGTCTAAAGGCTGTTATGTTATCAAGACCTATGTGTCTAAATGTTGTTATGTTACCCAAGACCAGAGAGTCTAAGGGTTGTTATGTATGTGCAAATATTGTTAAGATACCCGGACCATTGAGTCTGAGGTTATCATGTGAGTATGTTATGTTATGTATGGATGTGTATATGTACCCGGACCGTTAAGTCCGAGGTTGTGATGTAAAGAATGTTTGGTTATGGAAGTTTATTTCCAAGTGATCCCCGTGTTTTAATCCAAATAATGTGTGGGAAGTGTGAACTTCGAGGACGAAGTTCTTTTAAGGGGGGTAGATTGAAATACCCCAAACCTTGATATGTTGTTTAAATACTAAACTATGATATTTAAAGGCTAAAAAAATGCCTTAGAAACATTAGTGTACAATTTAAACCATGGTGAGAACAATAAAGTACCATAAATACAGTTTGAGCAAAAACATGCTCTAAATTTAGAAGTGAACTTGGTTGGGACCCAACGAGCCTACCAAGACTTAGTGATATTCAATTATGATTTAATAAGGCTAATTAAGTCCTTAGGAAAACTTGGTAGACAATTAAACCAAACAAACACAAATAAATGCCTTAAAGTCAATATGGGCAAAAATGTGCTCTAAGCTTGGGATAAATTTGTATAAGACCTAAAGGTCATACCTATATGTTATAAATATGTTAATGAACATATTAAATCAATTACTAAAGAAAACCAAGCTTGAAAACAAGTTAAAACACAAAATGTGCTTTAAGGAGCCTTAAAGCACATTTTTGAAAAATTGTCTTGTAAATGAGTTTTGAATGGCTAAATGTCCATCATTACTCTTTAATTAACATGTGTAATACTTAGTATCACATTTGGAAGTCTAAAAAATGGGAAATCAAAAATTTCACAAGTATGTGCCTTGTTTTTGTGAATAGTAACTAAAATATGCTAGTTTACGACATAAGTCAATATAAGTAAGTTAATTGGTCAACAAAGACCACAACACCCTTAATTAAATGGGGGCCGGTATTTGTAGGGTGAGTCACCACCATTTACAAATCAATTAAAGAAAGAAAGAAATAAAGTAAAGTACTATTCTACTTTATTACATAAATATCTAAACAAGAGCACTCTCTCACCTCATTCTCTTATTTCCTTCACTCACCACCGTAGCCTTCTCCATCCTCCCTTCTTGAAATTGTTTTTGCTACAGCAAAGACATACCATTTCCATCTTTGAATGCTTGTATCTTCTAGCTCCATACACCAAATCAAATTCCAAGACCATATTTGTCTTAGTTAGGTCAAGCTCTACACTTCTCTCTTTTCAAATCTTCAAGAACTCCATTTGGTGCCATGAAGATTCTCCATTGAAGGAGCTTGAGCTTACCTTTTCATGCCTTGTTATTCTCCTTTGCTTCAAGGTAAGGAAAGTCAAAGAAAAACATCATTTCCTTTTGTTTTCATAAGTGACCGAAATCACATTCTTCATGGTGTTTTCTTTTGCCTTGTCTTAGCTTCATTCCAACCATTCAAGGGCTTGGTGGAGACCTCTCTTGTTACATATTCAAGTTCTCTTTCAAATCCAAAGGTAAACATCATTTTAGTGTATTAAAACACTTATGTTAAACTAGGGTTTGTATATGAGTTTAAGTGTGAATTATTAAGCTCATTACCCTTATATGTATATTGATTAGAAAGTTGACAAGTGATCAAACTCCTTGTTGATTTTCGGTTCAAGGAAACAAGAAAGAAGTTTGAGAGGAAAAGAGGTAAACAAACTATCTCAATGTAGTTTAAATGCCTTAGGAAAATTGAGCTTGATTTGCTTGATAAAATACCTAAGGAGCCAATGGTGAATGACCTAGTAAAATGCTCTCAAGGAAACTATTAAAGGGCATATGTGTTGTTGTATGTAATTGCAGGTCAAAGGCATTATTTATGTGGGAAATTCAGTGTTTAAGGTTTATGCAATTTAAGGGCCTAAGAGCCATGTTATTTAAGGACCTAAGTGTCAAGCAATTTAAGTTTATGCACTATATTGTGATGTAGTAGTAGTAGTTTAAGGATTTAGATGTGTGTAAAGAACATTCTTTGTGAAGATAAGTGTCTTGGATGGTTAATGAAGGAAAAACAATATGTTTGTGTGTAAGGAATGTGTATTAAGTGATTAAGTGTTTTTGGTTGGGAAAGGGTGAAAACCTAAGTGTTGTGTGTGAGAATACTCTTGATGGATTTTAGGTGTTCTTGAATGTCTAATGGTGAAAGCTATGTGCTTTGGTATGACAATGTGCTAGGAGAACCCATGGCAAAATTTGGGTAATGTATAAGAAGTTTTAAGTGCTTAAATGAGTTTTAGTGAACTAGGAAGTGTTAGGAATGAATAAATGTTTTACTAGGGAAGAAAGCATGTATTAAGGAGATTTAGTTAGTAAGAAAGGATGTTTGGGAGATGATGTTATGATGGTAAGGAAACATTCTTGGCATAGTGGTTATCATAGGTATGAAACACCACTTGGAGAAACTAAGGAGAAAACATTATAAGTGTTAGGAATTTTGGTAAGAAACATTGTAAGTGTTTATGGAGTTATAAAATGAGTTTTATGGTTGTGTATGAAGGGTTAAATGTGCCAAATGATGTTAGAACAAATTAGGAGGCTTGAGGAGAAGTTTGGAGAAAGTTTGAAAAGTTTTGGACAAGTTCTGATGTTGTCCGACCCAGTGGTCCGACCCAGGGTGGGTCGGACAGCCCTTGTTAACTCACCCGTTGATGTTTCTGGAATGGTCCGACCCAGAGGTCTTGGGTCGGACATGGGTCGGATGGGTGGATTGGAAAGACGGGAAAAGTTTCTGGAACGGTCCGACCCAGTTTGTGGGTCGGACGACCCAAAACATATAAAAAAAAACAAACTAAGTGTGGTTTAAGTAGTAAACCCTAGTGAGTTATAATGACAATTTAGTGGGGGAAAAGTTGTACTAAAATGTAAAAGTAAAACAAGTTAGAGTGTGAAGTTATTTAACTAAGTTAACGGGAATAAGTTATGAGCATTAGACTTTAAACAATCATGTTACCCCAGTGTTAATAAAAGTACATGTAATGTTACCAGTTGTTCGAGAATTGTTCGAGGAACATAAGTGGACATGATAGAGTGGACTCCGGTGACAGGTATGGTTTTCTTGCAACCTGTGTCCTACCGGATTACACCGGCTTGTATGCCAATGTGTTTTTCTGTATGTTTGCCACGTTGTAAGATAAAACATGTAATGAGTTTACAGTAATTCATTTATGTGGCGTGTTCAACTCCGATACCATTTAACCTCGGAAGTGTTAAACCTTAGCTAACTGAGTCTAGGAGCACATGAGAGTTCGGTATTTGGATTAAACGACCCGAACCATGGGACGTTCTAACCACGGCTATGCGTGTGTTAATTGTGTGATATTTGTGTGTGTATGTAGGGACCTCCCTTGTATGTGTAACCCAGTTGTAATACTGTATGATGTGTGGGTGTGATAGACTCCATATTGGGGTTCTAACTAATATCTAAAAGTAAGTATGTACTTATAGGGGTGAGGAATCCGGTTAGGCCGGTCGCGCGTTGTTTGGGAGTGGGTATCCTTTTTAGCCTTACCCTCCTCTCTGTTATGGTTGTTACCCTCACGGGTTATGATCTCCCATTAGCTTACTCCAAAGCTTAGCTATACTGACTTATGATCGGTTTAGGGGGAACATGTGTTGGTGTGGTGTGTTCGGGTCACAAAACCCGAACCATCTTAACTTAAGTTACTCGTCCGACTATTAGGATGGTAATGAGTGTTGTATAACGAGTTTATCATGAGGGTGACATCATTCTCTAGGCTCACCAGTGAACTAACAATGTTTGGGTCGGTTCCTAAGAGAACCGTTCCCGTTATGTTATGTGTTGTTGTTGTAATGCAATTCCCATTGCGATGTTGTTATGTGCATGTTGAAACGTGAAAAGTGTTGTTATGTAGTGTATGTTATATGTTGTAAAATGTGGAGTATGTGGATCATGCATATGAATCCCAGTTTGTGATAAGAGGCGGTTAAGGATAACCCGATTAATGGGTGAGTGTCGTCTATTAAGGAAATAGCTCCATTGGAGGAGAAACACTCTAGGGGTAATGAACACAATGCGTGACTTATCAAGTAAGGATGTGTTGTCTGTTTGTTGAGCCCATTGAGGTGGAATGTTATGTGTTGTGTGTTTATAGTTTACATGCATGATTCAAATATAATCAATCGCATGCTAAGACGACAATTAGTTGTGCGTTGCCCGGTAGCATGCGGGTTGCGGGATTACCATACCAGCAAAGGTGCTGAGCCCCTGGGGGGCCACCCTTTCTCTTCTTTTCCTATTTCAGGTACAAGGAGTTGGAATCCGTTCGAGAGTAGGATGGGGTAGTCATTTGTACGTGGGTAATCATTTAAGTTATAAATGTACAGTAGGTGTAGTAAGACCGAAATTGTTATCGGCATTCGTTTGTGAATACTCGGTACAGTTGAAAGGTGTATGTTGTTTCTGTTGTTAATGGAAAGGGACAGTAATGTGTAGTCGCTCGGGAATCTAGTCCATCAGACCGGTACATTGTATATGTAATAGCCTTGTTAGCCACGTGGGTGGTTAACGGCGTGTAACACCAACGAGTTAAGTAATGTGATGAAGTATATTTTCCGCTGCAGATTGTTATTAAATGTGTGTTGCTGGATGGGGTGTTACATCAGGTCCAAACACATTCCGGCCCAAGGGCTCATTCTAGTCTAGGTAGACTTCTTATCATGACCCTAACCCAATCAAAGCCATCTGTTTAGATTTCAGTCCAAATTCCAGTTCATAGTCTGAAAGGTACTTTAGCCCAAACACCTCATTTTCTGGGAATCCTGGTGACAAATACCCCAAACCTTAGTATATTGTTTTAAACACCTAAAATGGTATATTAAGACTAAAAAAAGTCTTAGAAACATTAGTAAACAAATTTAAACAAAGAAAACACAAAATGTGCTTTAAGGTCAATAAAGGCCAAAATGTGCTCTAAGCTTGGGATAAGCTTGGTTAAGACCTAACCTATGAACTTACCAAGACCTTATTTATATACTAATGAACATATTAAACCAATTACCAAAGAAAACCAAGCTTGAAAACAAGTTAAAACACAAAATGTGCTTTAAGGAGTCTTAAAGCACATTTTTGAAAAATTGTCTTGTAAATGAGTTTTGAATGGCTAAATGTCCATCATTACTCTTTAATTAACATGTGTACTATATAGTATCACATTTGGAAGTCTATATCAATGGGAAATCAAAAATTTCACTTCTATGTGCCTTGTTTTTATGAATAGTGATTTTAATAAGCTATTTTGTAACATATGTTGTATAAGTAATTAAATTGACAAATAAAGACTATATTACCCCTAAGTACTATTGGGGGCCGGTTTTCTTAAGTGTGGTGACTCACCACTCTCTTGTTAACATGTTAAGAAAATAAGAAGACTACTTAAGTTATTTTACTTTATAAGCATAAATATCTTCTAAAAACAAAACAAACTCACTTATCTCATTCTCTCATTTCTTTCCTTCATTTCCACGGTTCCAAGTCTTCTTCAACCTCTCTTTCTCTTCATTCACGATTTGCAATAGTAAACACACAAACTCCATCTTTGACCACTTGTAATCCTAGCTCACTTAACCAAATCAAAAACAAACACCACCATTCTCTTCTCTCATCAAGCTCTTCATTCCTATCTTCTCAAAACTTCAAGAGCCCCATTTCGGTGCCATGGAGTTCCACCATTGAAGGAGCTTGAGCTTATATTTCTACATATTATTACTCTCCTTTGCTTCTAGGTAAGGAATCTCAAAGAAAAATCATGTTTCCTCCATGTTTTTACCTTGACCGAAAATGCCCATTAATGGTGCTCTTTGTGGACTTTGTTCTAGCTTCATTCCAACCTTTCAGGACTAGGTGGAGTCCTCTCTTGATATATATTCAAACTCTCTTCAAAGACCAAGGTAAAACAACTACATTAATGTTTTTGAAATAATGTAAACCTAGGGTTTACAATGAGATGAAGCTTAAAGCTTGAATACTCATTATGTTATTTGTATAATGTTTAGTAGTTGACAAGGAATCAAATACCTTACCGATTTTAAACAAGGAAACAAGAAAGAAGTTGTGTGGAAAGAGGTAAATATGCTAACCTAATGTGGTTTAAGGTCTTAGGAGAAATGAGCTTGTATTGCTTATGAAAATGATCTAAGGAGCCAATGGGAAGTGACTTAGAAGAATGCTCTTAAGAGCTTAGTAAAAGGCATATGTGTTGTTGAGTGTATTTGCAGGTCAAAGGCAAATATTGTGGAAATTCAGTGTTTATGATTTATGCATCTTAAGGGCCTAAGAGCCATGTTATTTAAGGGCCTAAGTGCCATGCAATTTAATTATGCACTATATTGTGATGTAGTGCTAATGTGTGAAGTTTGTGTATAAAGAAGTGTTTGATGGATTTTTAGTGTTCTTGGTTGTTGTTGTGAAAACAATATGTTTTGGTTTAATAATGTTCTAGGAGAACCTATGTCAAAATTAGGTAACAAAAGAAGTCCTAAGGTTTAAAAATAAGTTTGATGAGTTAAGAAATGTTTAGAATGGTTAAGTGCTTTCCTTGGGAAAGAAACATGCATTAAGGTGTTTTAGATGTGAGAAGGGCTTAGGAAATGTTCTAGAGGATTTTATAATGCAAGGAATGTTTTGGGATACACTAGAGTCATTTGGACTTGTGTTAGGATTGGGCAAACTTTGGTGAACAAGGAGAAAGTGTGAACTTGAAAAAGGATTTCAAGAATGACATAAGGAGTTGATGGTAAGAAATGATGCTTGGGAGATGATGTTAAAATGAGGAGAAAGCATTTTGGGATAGTAGTTATCATAGGTATGAAACACCATTTGGAAAACTAAGGAGGAAATAACATAAGTGTTAGGAATTTCGGTATGAAATGAGTAAGTGTTTAATTATAGATAATGAGTTTATGGATGTTGTATGTGGATATAAGTGTACCAAATGTTGTTAGGAAACATTAAGAGGCTTAAGGAGAAGTTTGGTGAAGATTTGACAAAGTTTGGGCATGGGCAGGTTTAGATGGCGTCCGACCCAGGGGTCCGACCCAGTTTGGGTCGGACAGCCTCTGTTAGACGTCAGGAAATTGTTCTGGAACGGTCCGACCCAGAGGACTTGGGTCGGACATGGGTCGGACGGTCATGTTTTGAAGGACGGAAAATGTTCTGGAATGGTCGACCCAGTCGAGTGAGTCGGACATGGGTCGGGCATGTTGTTTGTAAGTTGGTAATGTTCTGTAATGGTCCGACCCAGTCGAGTGAGTCGGACATGGGTCAACGTGAATAATAAAGGGCGATGAATTCTCTGGAATGGTCCGACCCAGATGGTTGGGTCGGACATGGGTCGGACAAGCTAAGTTTTTCCAAACCCGAAAATCACTGGAAGGGTCCGACCCAGTTGTGGGTCGGACGGTGGGTCGGACAGACCAAAATATATATAAAAAAAAACAGTAAAGAATGTGACAAATGTAGTTACCCCCTAGGGTATAATGAAGGTAATGAAGGTTAGTTAGACATTAAAAACATGTCATACAATCATGTTAAACATTTAGTAAGTTTGAAGTTAAATAAATAATTAACCGACGTTATTAATCATGTATAGGAGTGACCTACGGAGGAAATCAATCGAGGCAAGGACCAAGGTATGGTTTTCTTGCAGTCTGTTGCCTACCGGTTACACCGGCTTGTGTGTTGTATGTTTTCTGTGTGTTTATGACGTTATAAGATCTTAAACATGTAATGAGTTTACAGTTGTTCATATTATTGTGATGTTATGATGTGACTCATTTCCCTTGTGTGTGTCTAACATGACTTACCACTTATTGTGTATTGGTTGTTAAGTTCCACCATGAACTTCTAACAAGTGTTAACTGGGAAGTGAGGAATCCGGTTGTCCGGTCATGCATGTAAGTTAAGAGTAGATATCTGAATCAGATTCGACTCTTATGTTGTTAAGATTGTTCTCCTTAATTTGGCGTTCGTCTCTCCGCTAGCTTCCTCCAAAGCTTACCTATTCTGACTTATGATCGGTTTAGTGGGAACATGTGTTTGTGTGGTGTGTTCGGGTCACTATATCCGAACCATCTGTGACTTAAGTTACTCGTTCGAATAACAGAACGGTAATGAGTGTGTGTAACGAGCTTAACATGAGGGTGAACCATTCTCTAGGCTCTTATGTTGTTTAACCTTCTTGGTTTGTTATTGTGGAAAGAATATCCACTGTGTATGTGATGTTGTGCTATGCACTATTGATGCTATGCCACATATTATGTTATGTTATGTTATGTATAAAATGAATGCCATGTTATCATGACAATTAGTTGCGCGTATCCCGGTAGCCGATGGGCTGCGCGTTAACCATACCAGCCAAGGGTTGCTGACCCCCTCGGGGGCTCCATATTTTTACTGCAGGATGAGGATCGAGGAAGCAGAGTGGCTGTAGGATCTAGGCTGCAGTTGTATTTTGGTTTATTTTGGATGTTGAGCCGGGATGCGCCTGTGCTCCCGTGGCATTATATTTTGATTCCGTTGAAACTACTATGGCGGTATATTGACAGTTTACAGTGAAGGAATGTAATTAAATACTCGGTATTGTATATGATGTATTTATGGTTTAGTTTTATGCTCGGGAGTCTGATCATCAGACCGGTACACTTGTATTTATTCTGCCTTGTCAACCACGTGGGTGGTTGACGGCGTTGTAGCACCGAAGCGTTAGTTATTGTTTAGTTATTTATTCCGCTGCGATTTCTTTAGTTGTGAAGTTTGATGTAGGGGTGTTACAAAAAGTGGTATCAGAGCGAAGTATCGCTCTGATGACTAGAATACCGAGCTTAGGAATATACCGAGTTAGGAAACCTAACTACAGTTACCTAAGTGATCAGTTATGAAAGGTTAACCACTAACCAAGTGTGGAGATACCTTGTTGTCGGGAAACGTTTCAACCGTTGGAACCGATAAGTGTGTAAGCATAATGCTAATAATGTTCATGTGAATTCAGATGTCAGGTAGACCGCGAGGTAGGGGCCGCGGAAGCGGTACTGGAGATACGGATGACCAGGGGGCGAGAATACTACGGCCCAGGTCATGGCCGAAGCTGTAGCGGCCGCCGTAGCCCAAATGGTTCCACAACTAGTAGCTGCAATTCAGCAGGGGCAACACCCCGAAGTTCAACCACCACCGCCACCGCCACCGCCACGAGAG
The DNA here is from genome assembly GCA_023374045.1 of Limonium bicolor. NCBI lineage: Eukaryota > Viridiplantae > Streptophyta > Magnoliopsida > Caryophyllales > Plumbaginaceae > Limonium > Limonium bicolor. The sequence goes on along the minus strand of CM041778.1, from coordinate 317,243,973 downwards.
ACCAACTGGGTCAAGGCATTGGCAGACTTGAGACCCCCTTCATTTCATGGGGAGACCGACCCACGTAAGCTGGAGGCGTACATCTCCGAGTTGGAGACCGCCTACGAGACCTTGGCTGTACCTGCAGAGGCTAAGGTCCGTCTTGCCGCTTACTACCTAAAGGGTTCGGCACAGAGTTGGTGGAAGCTTGTGAGAGAGGACCGGATGGCGGATCCTCAGTTCGGATGGAGGGAGTACACGGCTCTACTGCGAGCCAAATACTACCCTGTGCATGTTCAAGAGGCCAAGCCTGGAGCTGGATAGTCTGAGGCAGGGGGACAAGGTGTCGGTTGATGAGTACTACACTGCATTCACCGGCCTTATCCACCTGTTACCGGACCTGGGATACTCGAACCGGTGCTGGTAAACCGTTTCTACAACGGTCTCAGCCACCGTCTTCGCTATGGGATGGGGCCAGCTGAGTATACTACCTTGCAGGTATTTTAATGAAGTGTGATGTGATAAGTGTAATCCATAAGTGAGTATTAATGTGAGTTTGTGAGTATGTGTTGCGGGGCATGACTGACATCCTAAATTCAGGAGTGCTATCATGCCGCTGCTAAGGTGAGATCACCGTCCGTCTGAGGGACGAGGAGAATGCGCACAAGCGCAAGGCCACGAGCGAGGGCCAGAGTCCGCAGGGGTACGGGGGAGGAAAGAAGAAGAAGAAACCTTATCCCCAGCCCCAGAAGAGTCAGCACCAGGGTGACAAGGGCCAAGCCCAAACCACCACAGCTGAGGAGCCACTGAAGCTCACATATGCTTATGCGGCGAAACCCCTACGCTCTTACCCACCTAAGGGTAATTATCTAATCCTGTGTGATAAGTTGAAGTGTATGTTGATAAGTTTGTGAAACAAGTATTGATTGTGTATTGTGATAGCAGCTAGCACGGGCTCTGGACCGGAGCGCCACTATTACTGTAAGTGGTGTAACGGAGACCACCCCGGCAAGGACTGCAAGGGAAACGACGTACAGTGTCGTTACTGCGAGAAGTGGGGTCACCGTGACTACGAGTGTTACCGGAACCCCAACAGCAGAGTCAACAAGCCCAAGGGGCAGTGGAAGGGTAAGGCCACAGCAGCTATTGATGGCCCGAAGACGGCTAACCAGCCACCCACAGATCAGAGATACACTGATCCCAGAAGGGGAAGGGGTCGGGACCTAGCAAGGCCGCCCTGAATGTGTGGACGGTCTGAGGCGCCAGGGCCCTCTTCTAGACACCACGGTACCGCCTAAACTGTTGAATGTAATAAGTGATTGCATACCGCATTTCATGCATGTGTGTACTAGTGAGTCCAAATGTGTTATCATGTGAGTAAAGAGTTTAAGTATAGTGTGAAAGTCACCTAATTAGGTAATTCTAAACTTAAAGGAACCTTCAATATATGTTATCCAATCCCACCCACACCAAACCCTGAAGAAACCACCATCAACATCACCGACTTTCCAATGGAGCAATGTCAGGTTATCCAGCCAGGTATGATACTCTTAAATGGATACCTGACACCGGAAGCACAAATCCATATCATCAGACGATGCGATGAACTAGGAGCAAAACCTGGAGGTTTCTACACACCCGAATACCCGAACGGATCAAGAATGCAATTGAAGATGATGTGCATGGGTAAGGACTGGAACCCTTACACCAAGACATATCAAGAAGTGCGAGCTGAAGATGGAGCAACAGTACCAAGTATACCCGAGGAGTTCCATGCGGTCGTTAATCACGCCGTGGGAATTGCTCAACAAGTTGAAACGGATTCAATTCCAAATGTGAAAGCAGATTTGTGTATTGTGAACTTCTACCAGAAAGGTGGACGATTAGGTTTACACCAAGATAAGGACGAGTCACCCGAGTCTCTAAGTAAGGGAGTACCCGTGGTGTCTTGGTCCATTGGTGATACCGCAGTGTTTGTGTATGGCGAGCAGAAGCGTGCTGATCTCGCAAAGAAGCTAGTGTTGAAATCGGGAGATGTGTTAATCATGGGTGGGCAGTCAAGGATGCTATATCATGGCATCAGAAAGATCAAACTGAATACCGCACCGTCGGCAGTGATCAATGCCACACACATGAAACCCGGACGTTTGAATTTGACCTTCAGACAGTTTTAAAGCCTTGTATAATTATGTAATGTGTTAAGCCAGTGTATGTTAGGGATATAATGTATGTGTTAAGTTATGTCAACAGTGTAAACCAACAATGTTGTAAGGAGAATGTGTTAATGAATAAAGTGGAGTTATTGAAGTATATCAACCGTGTTGTTACCCAATACTTATTAGTTTGCCAATGAATTAGGCTGTGCACTCGGAACGGGAGGTACACTGAGTGTCTGCAATGAGGCAGAAGCCGGCAAGAGCGGCACAATCCTCACCGGTACCTTTCCAGTCAATGGCGTGGACGCTTCGATCTTGTTCGACTCCGGAGCCTCACACACATTTATTTCGCTATCTTTTGCGAAGAGGCTGGGGTTAGACGGTGATGAGATGCCAGACTTCCTAGTCACTCTCCCGTCGAAAGAGCGGATCAGGTGTACCCGCTACCACCGAGATGCTGTTGTAAGAATCAGAGGTGAAGAGTTTCCGATCGACTTGATAGAGTTCGACGGACTTGGCTTTGATGTGATTGTCGGGATGAACTGGTTGGAGCGGTACAAGGGCAGAATCCTATGTGCCGAGCATCGACTGCTTCTTCGGAGTCCATCTGGGGTTACTATATCTTACCGCCAGAGGCCCAGGGAGCCTTCGACTCAGATCATCACCGCCATGGCTATGTGTCGTGAACTACGACGAGGGAGTGATGTATACCTCTGCTATGTCCAGGACATAGAGAGAGATCCAGAGTTTAGCCCAGATGTGTCGGTAGTGTCGGAGTTTCCTGATGTATTTCCTAAGGAACTGCCGGGCATGCCGCCAGCACGGGAAGTGGAGTTTGAGATTGATTTGGTTCCGGGTACCGGACCAATTGCGAAGGCGCCCTATCGTATGGCTCCAGCAGAGATGACAGAGCTCAAGGAGCAGCTGAGAGACCTACTCGACAAGGGATTTGTTCCGCCCTAGCGTTTCACCATGGGGAGCGCCGGTCCTCTTCGTGAAGAAGAAGGACGGTAGTCTCCGCCTGTGTATTGACTATCGAGAACTGAATGCAGTTACGGTGAAGAACCGTTACCCTTTACCACGCATGACGATCTATTTGATCAGTTGAGGGGAGCATCAGTATTCTCCAAGATAGATCTACGATCCGGATACCATCAGATTGCCATCCGTGACAGTGATATCGAGAAGACAGCATTCAGAACTAGGTATGGACATTATGAGTTTACAGTTATGCCGTTTGGTTTATCCAATGCACCAGCTAAGTTCATGGACTTAATGAACCGCTTGTTCCAAGATCAGTTGGACAAGTCTGTGGTAGTCTTCATCGATGATATTCTTGTGTACTCGAAATCGAGAGGTGAGCACGAAAGCCACCTGAGAAATGTGTTACAAACATTGAGAAGGAATCAGTTGTATGCTAAGTTTTCGAAATGTGAGTTTTGGTTGAACCAAGTATCCTTTCTTGGACATGTGATTTCTGAGGCCGGGATCGCTGTTGATCCGGCAAAGATAGATGCAGTGCGCACCTGGCCTAGGCCGAAGACAGTTACCGATATCAGGAGCTTCCTCGGTCTGGCAGGTTATTATAGGAGGTTTGTAAAGGACTTCTCCAGTGTCTCGAAGCCGATGACTTCCTTGATGAAGAAGGATGCACCATTCGAGTGGACAGTCGACTGTGAGAGTTCTTTCAAGAGTCTCAAGGATGCTCTGACATCTGCACCAGTCCTGACTATACCAGACGGTCCAGATGGTTTTGAGGTCTATTGCGACGCATCAGGTAGAGGTATGGGTTGTGTATTGATGCAACACGGGAAGGTCGTAGCTTACGCCTCCCGACAGCTGAAAAGCATGAGGAGAACTACCCTACCCACGATCTAGAATTGGGTGCCATTGTCTTCGCATTGAAGATATGGCACATTATTTGTATGGGGTAAGTGTGACAATCTATTCTGACCACAAAAGTTTAAAGTACTTGTTCACTCAGAAGGAGTTGAACATGAGGCAAAGAAGGTGGGTTGAATTTCTGAATGACTACGACATTAATCTGCAATATAAAGAGGGTAAGGCAAATGTGGTAGCTGACGCATTGAGTCGCCGAGCACACTCTCTCCATTCGCTAGTCTCTCATACTGGCTTGGTTGAAGAGGTGCGGAGTGCTCAGATGACGGATCAGTATATGATGGAGATCAGGCAGAAGCTTATTGATGGCACATTCGAGGGTCAGAAGTACGACTTCAGACTCCACGATGACGACCTGATTAGGCTTAATGGCCGATTGTGTATACCTAGGAGTAGCGCTGAGTTGAAGGAGCGCATATTGAGTGAATCCCATTGTTCTACTACTTCGATTCACCCCGGAGCTTCAAAGATGTATAAGGGTATGAAAAGATATTTTTGGTGGACTGGAATGAAAAAAGATGTAAGTGATTATGTGTTGAGGTGTCTCACTTGCCAGAAGGTCAAGTTTGAGCACCGACGGCCTGGTGGTATGGTACAGCCAATGCCAGTGCCTGAGTGGAAGTTCATGATATTTCCATGGACTTCGTAGTAGGGCTTCCGCCTACAAGGGGAGGTCTGAATATGATATGGGTTGTTGTTGACCGACTGACCAAGGTGGCCCGATTCATTCCGATGAAGGACACCTGGAAAGTGGCAAAACTGGCAGAACTCTTTGATAGAGAAATTGTAAGACATCATGGGGTACCGAAAACAATTGTATCTGACAGAGATACCAGATTCTTATCGAGGTATTGGAAGTCTACGCGAGAAGCACTGGGTACCGAACTGAAATTGAGTACAGCGTTTCACCCACAGACAGATGGTCAGAGTGAGCGCACCATCCAGACACTTGAGGATATGTTACGTGCATGTGCACTTGACTTTCAGACCAGCTGGATTGATAAGTTACATCTGATCGAGTTTAGTTACAACAACAGTTATCATGCATCGATCAAGATGTCTCCCTTCCAGGCTTTGTACGGTAGACCATGCCGCACGCCATTATGCTGGGATGAGTCGAGTGAGACGGTCATTATAGGACCAGAGTATCTTGAACAAGTTCAGGCAGAAGTTCGCCAGATCCGGGCTAACATGAAGGCAGCTCAGGATAGACAAAAGTCGTACGCAGATGTGCGCAGACGTGACCTGGAGTTCGCCGTGGGCGATCAGGTATTTTTGAGAGTATCCCCCATGAAGGGAGTATTTCGTTTTGGCCAGAAAGGCAAGTTGAGCCCAAAATATGTGGGGCCTTATGTTGTGACGGAGCGGATCGGCCCGGTAGCTTACAGACTTGATCTACCCGCCGAGCTGGGCAAGGTACATGATGTATTTCATGTGTCCCAGTTGAAGAAGTATATGTCTCATCCGTCTCATGTGCTTCAGCCTGAAAGGCTAACCTTAGAGCCACCATGCGATCAGTGGAGACTCCGGTACGGATTCTGGATACTAAGACTCGAGACACTCGCCATAAGTCTGTGAGACTGGTGAAAGTTCTTTGGTCTAACCAGGACGTTGAGGAGGCCACTTGGGAGCTGGAAGACAAGATGAAGGCGAAGTACCCGTCATTGTTTACTTCTTAGTGCTTATGTGTATAGGGTACGGGCGTACCCCTTTTAAAGGGGGGTAGAGCCGTTCGTTTCGGTATGTAAGTACGACGTGTATTTAAATACATCGTCTATGTTATGTTGTTATGTTACAGACCGTTGTGTCTGAATGATTGGATTATGTTGTATGGACCTTGTGTCCAATGTTATGTAAGTGTGTTGTTAATGTTGTATGGAAGTATTGTTTATAAGTATTCCCGTGTTCTAACATTTAGGATATGTGGAAGTGTGAACTTTGAGGACAAAGTTCTTTTAAGGGGGGTAGATTGAAATACCCCAAACCTTAGTATATTGTTTAAACACCTAAATATGGTATATTAAGACTAAAAAGAGTCTTAGAAACATTAGTAAACAAATTTAAACAAAAGGAAACACAAAATGTGCTTTAAGGTCAATAAAGGCCAAAATGTGCTCTAAGCTTGGGATAAGCTTGGTTAAGACCTAATGAACTTACCAAGACCTTATTTATATACTAATGAACATATTAAACCAATTACCAAAGAAAACCAAGCTTGAAAACAGTTAAAACACAAAATGTGCTTTAAGGAGTCTTAAAGCACATTTTTGAAAAATTGTCTTGTAAATGAGTTTTGAATGGCTAAATGTCCATCATTACTCTTTAATTAACATGTGTACTATATAGTATCACATTTGGAAGTCTATATCAATGGGAAATCAAAAATTTCACTTCTATGTGCCTTGTTTTTATGAATAGTGATTTTAATAAGCTATTTTGTAACATATGTGGTATAAGTAATTAAATTGACAAATAAAGACTATATTACCCCTAAGTACTATTGGGGGCCGGTTTTCTTAAGTGTGGTGACTCACCACTCTCTTGTTAACATGTTAAGAAAATGAAGAAGACTACTTAAGTACTTTTTACTTTATAAGCATAAATATCTTCTAAAAAGCAAAACAAACTCACTTATCTCATTCTCTCATTTCTTCCTTCATTTCCCACGGTTCCAAGTCTTCTTCAACCTCTCTTCTTCTCTTCATTCACGATTTGCAATAGTAAACACACAAACTCCATCTTTGACCACTTGTAATTCCTAGCTCACTTAACCAAATCAAAAACAAACACACCATTCTCTCCTCTCATCAAGCTCTTCATTCCTATCTTCTCAAAATTTCAAGAGCCCCATTTCGGTGCCATGGAGTTCCACCATTGAAGGAGCTTGAGCTCATATTTCTACATATTATTACTCTCCTTTGCTTCATAGGTAAGGAATCTCAAAGAAAAATCATGTTTCCTCCATGTTTTCCTACCTTGACCAAATGCCCATTAATGGTGCTCTTTGTGTACTTTGTTCTAGCTTCATTCCAACCTTTCATGACTAGGTGGGTCCTCTCTTGATATATATTCAAACCCTCTTCAAAGACCAAGGTAAAACAACTACATTAATGTTTTTGAAATAGTGTAAACCTAGGGTTTCAATGAGATGAAGCTTAAAGCTTGAATACTCATTATGTTATTTGTATAATTTTAAGAAGTTGACAAGGAATCAAATACCTACTAGCCAATTTTAAACAAGGAAACAAGAAGAAGTTTGTGAGGAAAAGAGGTAAATATGCTAACCTAATGGGTTTAAGGTCTTAGGAGAAATGAGCTTGTATTGCTTATGAAAATGATCTAAGGAGCTAATGGGAAGTGACTTAGAAGATGCTCTCAAGAGCTTAGTAAAAGCATATGTGTTGTTGAGTGTATTTGCAGGTCAAAGGCAAATATATTGTGGAAATTCAGTGTTTATGATTTATGCATCTTAAGGGCCTAAGTGCCATGCAATTTAAATTATGCACTATATTGTGATGTAGTGCTAAATGTGTGAAGTTTGTGTATAAAGATGTGTTTGATGGATTTTGGTGTTCATAGTTGTTGTTGGTGAAAACAATATGTTTTGGTTTTGTAATATTCGAGGAGAACCTATGTCAAGATTTAGGTAACAAACAAGAAGTCCTAAGGTTTAAAAATAAGTTTGATGAGTTATGAAATGTTTAGAATGGTTAAGTGCTTTCCTTGGAAAGAAACATGCATTAAGGTGTTTTAAGATGTGAGAAGGGCTTAGGAAATGTTCTAGAGGATTTTATAATGCAAGGAATGTTTTGGGATACACTAGAGTCATTTGGACTTGTGTTAGGATTTGGGCAAACTTTTGTGACAAGGAGAAAGTGTGAACTTGAAAAAGGATTTCAAGAATGACATAAGGAGTAGATGGTAAGAAATGATGCTTGGGAGATGATGTAAAATGAGGAGAAAGCATTTTGGGATAGTAGTTATCATAGGTATGAAACACCATTTGGAAAACTAAGGAGGAAATAACATAAGTGTTAGGAATTTCAGTATGAATAAGTAAGTGTTTAAGGTTATAGATAATGAGTTTCATGGATGTTGTATGTGGATATAAGTGTACCAAATGTTGCTAGGAAACATTAAGAGGCTTAAGGAGAAGTTTGGTGAAGATTTGACAAAGTTTGGGCAGGTTTAGATGGCGTCCGACCCAGGGGTCCGACCCAAGTTTGGGTCGGACAGCCTCTGTTAGACGTCAGGAAATTGTTCTGGAACGGTCCGACCCAGAGGACTTGGGTCGGACATGGGTCGGACGGTCATGTTTTGAAGGACGGAAAATGTTCTGGAATGGTCCGACCCAGTCGAGTGAGTCGGACATGGGTCGGACATGGTTCTGGAGTTGTGTAAGTTCTCTGTGAGTGTTAAATGTCTCGTAATGTCGACCGTAGTCGACAGGTCGTAATATAGACGATGGTAGAAGGAAGTCTCTGGAATGGTCCGACCCGATGGTTGTGGGTCGAACAAGCTAAGTTTTTCCAAACCCGAAAATCACTGGAAGGGTCCGACCCAGTTGTGGGTCGGACGGTGGGTCGGACAGACAAAATCTATATAAAAAAAATAGTAAAGAATGTGACAATGTAGTTAGTCCCCTAGGGTATAATGAAGGTAATGAAGGATTAGTTGGGCATTAAAAACATGTCATACAATCATGTTAAACATTTAATAAGTTTGAACTTAAATATAATTAACCGACGTTACTAATCATGTATAGGAGTGACCTACGGAGGAAATCAATCGAGGCAAGGACCAAGGTATGGTTTTCTTGCAGTCTGTTGCCTACCGGTTTACACCGCTTATGTGTTGTATGTTTTCTGTGTTTATGACGTTATAAGATCTACATGTAATGAGTTTACAGTTGTTCATATTATTGTGATGTTATGATGTGACTCATTTCCCTTGTGTGTGTCTAACATGACTTACCACTTATTGTGTATTGGCTGTTAAGTTCCACCATGAACTTCTAACAAGTGTTAACTGGGAAGTGAGGAATCCGGTTGTCCGGTCATGCATGTAAGTTAAGAGTAGATATCTGAATCAGATTCGACTCTTATGTTGTTAAGATTGTTCTCCTTAATTTGGCGTTCGGTCTCCGCTCCCGCTAGCTTCCTCCAAAGCTTACCTATTCTGACTTATGATCATTTAGTGGGAACATGTGTTTGTGTGGTGTGTTCGGGTCACTATATCTGAACCATCTGTGACTTAAGTTACTCGTTCGAATACAGAACGGTAATGAGTGTGTGTAACGAGCTTAACATGAGGGTGAACCATTCTCTAGGCTCTTATGTGTTTAACCTTCTTGGTTTGTTGTTGTGGAAAGAATATCCACTGTGTATGTAATGTTGTGCTATGCACTATTGATGCTATGCCACATATTATGTTATGTTATGTTATGTATAAAATGAATGCCATGTTATCATGACAATTAATTGCGCGTATCCCGGTAGCCGATGGCTGCGCGTTAACCATACCAGCCAAGGGTTGCTGACCCCCTCGGGGGCTCCATATTTTTACTGCAGGATGAGGATCGAGGAAGCAGAGTGGCTGTAGGATCTAGACTGCAGTTGTATTTTGGTTTATTTTGGATGTTGAGCCCGGATGCGCCTGTGCTCCCGTGGCATTATATTTTGATTCCGTTGAAACTACTATGACGGTATATTGAAAGTTTACAGTGAAAGGATGTAATTAATACTCGGTATTGTATATGATGTATTTATGGTTTAGTTTTATGCTCGGGAGTCTGATCATCAGACCGGTACACTTGTATTTATTCTTCCTTGTCAACCACGTGGGTGGTTGACGGCGTTGTAGCACCGAAGCGTTAGTTATTGTTTAGTTATTTATTTCCGCTACGATTTCTTTCGTTGTGAAGTTTGATGTAGGGTTGTTACACCTGGCCCACTTGTTTTCAGCCTAAGCCTGTTTCGATCTACCTTGTGAAGTGTCATTCTCACCTTAGTGTCTTTCAACCCACTTCCTCTTGTTAGCTAATAATGGACTTCTTGGAAACAGGCAAGCCCGAATCTAGATATGGCAGAAGGAGGAAATCCGATCACACGGATGCCCAGTTGGCCACTGTGCAGCAAAGGTGCAAGGTCTGGAGTCCATTGTCGAGGAATTGAGGAGTAAGGCTAATCTCCGGGAGACAAATCAGCACACTCTAGAAACGCTTGTGGATAAAAATCTTAACCGTAGTTACATCGAGATTGACTCCGTTAGGGCCCAAGATCCTCAAACACGTGTGGGGAAGGATGTTCCTGACAACCACTAGCTGCAGAGGTTAAAAGGGTTTTTAAAAGGATTGAGCGCATAGAGAAAGCCAACAAACCAGTTGGCTTCGATTATTTCTCCACGGCGTCGTATCCCGAATTTGATCTTCCCCCAAAGCTGAAGCTGCCCACACTCGCTTTGTACAAGGGTTCCTCGGATCCACATATTCATTTGGCTATGTTTCGACCGGGAAATGTCCATCTTGGGGCTCAACGACATGCAAAAAGCCAAAGTTTCGCACGCTATCTAGACGAGACTCCTCGGCGTTGGTATCTCCTCAAAAGAGAAGAATACCAAACCTATGAGGAGGTTTACGAGGCTTTCATCATTTTCGAGTGCTAAGAACCTCGAGGTAATTGCTTGCAATAGAGATGAGATGTGGACTTACATTAGCGTGTCGAGGAGAAAGTCAAGTGTGTTACCATGAAAGAGGAGAAGGAGAAGATCATATGCATACCAAAATGGACGAGCAATGCAAAATCGCAATCCGCATGATAATTGAGAACATGCAAAAACAACACACCATGAGCTAAAATTTATGTACTTTCCGAGTCTGGACATGTTGATGGGACAAGTCAGTATTCTAGAGGAAAGGATTCATAAGGAAGGGTTGGAGCTCGAGTGCTCAAGAAACTCCGGCAGTGGCTCCAAATTCTCTAGGCCAGGACCAGAAAAGGCTTATCTTCAGACAGTAGCTTGCGCTCAAAGCAGTTTCCCAGAAGTGAATGTGGTTCAACGACCTAGAGCTCCGCATCAAAACTTTAGGATGGTACCCTGACCCACACACGAGACTCATCGCAAAGGGAATTCACCATCATTGGCCGAGGACCAGTCAAGCGTTTGAAGAGCTTCAAAAGATAAACTTGCTACAGCCCTTTGCCCCTCGGCCAGGAACCATTCATTTGGGAAGGCATCTTAATCAATTCTGCCACTACCACCAGTTGTCTGGCCATTATGCTGATAATTGTCGAGCATTGAGGCACAAGATTCAAGACCTCCCGATCAAGGAGTCCAATTTTTCTAAGTATGCAGATCATTTTATTTATGTTTTCTTGCATCTTCAGATTTTCCTAGTAGCTTATTTTCTTAGTTAGTTTTCAGTCACCTCAGATTGTAATCTTTACGTTTCTTTCATGATTCATAAATAAAATCATAGCTCCATTTTCGCAATTTCTGTACAAACCATTTTTCATTCTTCGAAAAAAGAAAAAAAAAAAAAAAAAATTTTTCAAGGAATGGGATCACGGAGAAATCGTTTCCCGACTATGGAACAGAACGATTTATCTCTTGTTTCTAAAAGTTGAACATGCCATGCTAAATATATAAAACAACCCACGAAGCGGTTCCAAATCCACATCTTTTAAATTGTTGTCATAAACCCCAAGTCAATACTGGGGGCAATCTAAGTTTAAGCTCGTCATCTTTTATCTTTTGTTTAAATATGCGAACGAGTTTCCGAGTGAAAATCTCGTGAGAGTGTCTTGAGTGTAAAAACCATGAGTGAGCGAGCGTGTCATTTTTATACGACTCCGGTGAGACCACATTCAAAGGTGAGGTAAACGGCATAACTCCGACTGAAGGAGATAATTTGTAAATTTACTCTTAGACCTGTGAAAAGTAACAAGGAGCGGATGCACAACTATCAGGAATGACGAAGCACCTAGGTACAACACCACATAGCCAAAGCTTGTGAACCCTGACGTTAAACCTAGGCACCCCCGCTGAGCCTTTCATATATCCCTTTTCGATATTATGAACTCCACAAAATCACCCAGCCAATGATGAATGCTCGACCCGGTGACCAAAGGAAGCAAGGAGTTAGACTTTCAGATGACATTCACATCAGTCCAAAGAAGCAACGCCGCTATCAGCATGAAGAAGTGATCCACAAATGGTCTCAGAATGACACAGGATCTAAAGAGCTCACATCAAAACAGTTCTCAAAGCCCAAAACTGGGAAACACAAGAACCCCGAAGGCAAAGTCAAGAAAGGATAAAACAAAAAGGCAAACCCGAAATGCCTCAAGGAAATCCGAATGACAAAACGAGGAGAAATGGTGTAAAGGACGACTTCAAAAGTCCAAGTCCAGAAGCTCGAAAACAACATCAATACGACGTAGCTAGATGATTTCAAGACAAGGAAGATGATTCCGAGAGAAGGCATAAGGTGTAGCTTTGGTCACCCCTTTGGCTCCATAAACCTAAAATATCCCTCCATGGTCCTGTTGTCTTTCATCACACCCCCATGGCCACGTTATAAGCTTTAAAGACTTCCGACTTGATAGTTGTGCGTTCAATCACGTGAAAGTAACAGATCAAATGCGTAAACCCATCAAATGTCGAATTCAGTGGTCTAAACGTTATGACCATGAACGAGAAATGAGTGCAAACACCAAACACGTCAAGTGTAGGTTAGGAAGCACCACATCAAAACATAAGCCTTGACCATGTGAGGACGAGACTCGTTCGCACGCTTTAATCAAAGAAAATACTGGGGGCAATCTATCAAAATGATCGATTGCCATGAACTCTAGCTCAGATTGTCCAAAGGAAAAATACTGGGGGCAATTGTTGATTCCAACAATTGCCATGTCAACACCAATTGTAGCCCAAAACTTGAGCACCACCATCCCACCACAGGCACACATAAGGCCTCACCACCACACACACTCTCAAGCCCGCCATTGGCCTTACCTCCAAAAACATCAGGCCCGTCATAACCCTGACCACCATCCAAAATCACAACCCAATCCCAGGTCTATCACAAATCTTGAACACCGGCAAAAGCCTTCAGCACCACAACAAACACCATACACTTCCACCAACGGCATGTTCATTTTCTTAAGAAACAAATTGCAGATATGAAATTTTTAGTCAGGAAATGATCATTTCACTTTCCTTTTAAGCAGAGTTTTCTCAAGCATCGCCATGTTTGGCACATTTTTCAACACAGTTCCTTGTTTTGGCAAGCTCCCAACAACACTTTAGTTGCATTTTACAACTTTTGCATAACACCTCAACATTGCCAAGTTTGACACCTTTTCCAACAGTTTCCTGTTTTGAACGAGTATCTTTCATATATTTTGATTGCATACATCTTATCATCATTGCCATGTTTGGCACTCCAGTAATCAGTCTTCATCGTTTGCACGAGACCATTATCTTTTCAACTCATTTTTAGTTCGAGACCCATAATCAGTGCGAGACCCATCATTTTCAAGACTTTAGTACGAGACCCAGCATCTTCATTCAGTGCGAGACCCAGAATCAGTGCGAGACCCTCCATTTTCATCATTTAGTATGAGACATCTTCATTCAGTGCGAGACCCAGAATCAGTGCGAAATCAGCTTTTTCTTCATCCGTTTAGTACGAGACTTGAGTGCGAGACCATGCATCTTCATCAGTGCGAGACCATCATTTTTTCAGTGCTAGACAATGCATCTTCATCAGTGCGAGACCCATCAACTCCAGTGCGAGACCCTACATTTTCATCATCTAGTGCGAGACAAGTATGAGACCTAGTATCATCTTCAGTGCGAGAAAAGTACGAGACAGAGCGTGATCTAAGTTGGTGGGGGCAGAGGCAATAAGTCCCCATCTTCATGTCAACTTCTTGGGAGAAAAAAACTAGTGGGCAGTGGCAATAAGTCCCCTTGGTAATCTAGAAGTTATCCTAGCACCCCATTGGTGGGCAGAGGCAACAAGTCCCCATAGTATACCAACCAGGAGCATTGGAACGGGTTTCGGTCCCCAGAAGCATCTGTGCATCATCAGCATCATCAACATCATCAGCATCGTCAGCATCGTCAGCATCATCAGCATCATTAGCATTTCAACATCCTTGCATTTGCATACCACCCAATTTTCACTTGTTAGGTTGTCAACGCCTTAGAATCGCTTGACATTATCTCAATTTCACATTTTAGGTAGTCAACGCCTTAGAATAGCTTGACATCATATCATCCTTATAGGTAGTCGGCCCCTTAGAATAGTCTAACACTACTTCATTTTTACCTTTATGTGGTCGACGCCTTAGAATCGCTCGACATCCATCCACTTTACACATAGGTAGTCAGCGCCTTAGAACAACTCGACCCAACTTATCGGATTTCAATTGCATGTGGGGTCTTTTAAAATCCAAATTTTTTGGGTATCACTCAAGCATCAACTAGCCTTTTCATTTCCATTACGAAGTCTAGTTGACGGGGGGCAATCTGTTATACCCAAAATTTCAACCCCCCGAAAGAGAGTCTCTACTAATAGGCTAGTAGCGAGCGTTCCCAGTTCGATCAACGCATTTCAGAGTACTAGGGACAGCTTAGTCATCTCCAGGGGCATTTTCGTAATTTTTCAAGGCTCCTAAGCCCCCTATAGGCTTTCTCTCTCCTCCAAATAAGGGTCAAACCAATTCAAAATTCTTTGAAATTTTAACAAATGATAGAGGATGACATTTGAAGCATATGGCGTTGGAATTTTGATTTTTCGAATTTCCAATAATTTTCTAGCAATTTCTGATTGAATCTGACAAGAAATTGAATTTAAAAATATCGAATATCCAAAAAATTCGAGTCCACTTTAGAAAATTAGAAATATCATCCTTTACCCATATGTAAAATTTCAACATCAAATTCCTTTTGGAAGCCCTCAAGCTAAAACGTCGGTAAATCTCGATTTTTACCGGATTTTTCTATCTTTAAGGAAGCCTATATAAGGAGCCTTATCCCTTGATCAAATCAGAATCTCAAGAACTCTAAACAACCAGAAACCCTAGCCGTCACAAGTCCCCCACGTTTTTACACATTCAAACACCAAAATCACATCAAAATCCTCCGAAATCACCACCTAAACACACTTTTCAACTGCCAACACATCAACAATCATCAAACATCAACCAAACCTGAAATACTCCAAACTTAGATATGGTGTTTAAGTAACAAATTAATATATAAGAAGGCTAAATAATGCCTTAGAAACATTAAGAAATATTTTTTTAATCAAAGAAAGCATAAGGAAACACCAAAAGAGCAGTTTAAGTAAAAACGTGCTCTAAGTTTGGAGAGACTTGGGTGAACACCCAATATCATTCTTAGACCTTAGTAATATCCTAATGGTCATTTTAAACCAATTACCAAAGAAAACCAAGCTTGAAAACAAGTTAAAACACAATTGTGCTTTAAGGACTCTTAAAGCACATTTTTGAAAAATTATCTTAGAAAGGGGTTTTTAGTGGCTAAATGTCCATCATTACTCTTTAATTAACATGTGTAATAATTAGTATCACATTAGGAAGTCTAAATCAATGGGAAATCAAAATTTCACAATTATGTGCACTAGTTTGTGAATGGTAATCAAATAGTGCCTAGCTTAGTTTTAGTCAATTTAGTTTAGTTAGTTGGTCAAACAAGACCATGACTAGCTTAATTAAAAGGGGGTGGCCGGTTTTTAAGGTGATGATTCACCACATGAGCAAATAAGAAAGGAATTATAAGATAAAGTTAAAACTACTATTTGCTTTTAACATAAATATCTCACCTTTACTTAAACTCTCTCTTTTGGTGCTGCTCACCTCTTCATTCTCTCTCCTCACCTCTTCATTCTCTCTTGTTCCCACCGGTTTTGTGCTGCTCCTCTCTTCTTCTTCTACGCGAAACTCAACCTCCATGCTAGCTCCACCTTGCTTCGGCCATAGCTCACTCATTCTAGCTCCAAAACTAAAACAAAACACATATTCTTCTTAGTTAGCTCAAGCTCCTTCTTCCTATCTTTTCAAAACTTCAAGAGCCTCATTTTGGAGCCAAGGAAAACCGCCATTAGAGGAGGAAACTCAATCTTGGAGACTCCATTAGCTTCTCCATTCTTTTAAGGTAAAGAATATGTAAGAAAAATGAAGTTCCCACCATTTCTTCACATGTCCGAAAATCATCACTCATGGGGCTTCATTGTTATGCTTTGTTCTAGCTTGTTTTCTACTCTCCAAAGGATAAAGGAGGTCCTCCTTGCTTCATATCCAAGCTTGTCTTGAGAAACCAAGGTAAAACAATCAATTTAATACCTTAAAACACATTTTAACCTAGGTTTTTATTCCTTAAGGTTAGTGTGTTGTTTAGTACTCATTGGAGTCATTGAATATTGGTTAGAACATTGGCAAGGAAAACTTGGTTGGTGACCGAGATTGATCAAGGAAAAAGTATAAGGAGGAAAGTTTGTGAGCTTGTAAAAGAACAAGGTAAATTACTTAAGGTGTTTTATTGTTTAAGGGAATGGGATTTAGATATGTGATGAGTTTAGTGTAGAGTTTACATTGGGGAAAGGGGTTATAAAACCTAGGAGAAAGAATAATGGTTATACTTGTGAACTTGTGACTAAGGAGCAAATGAGAAAAAAAGAGATAGTTTAAGAATGTCAAGGTGAATTACAAGAAGCATTTTATTTCAATGGGATCCTTGTTGTGTGTATTTGCAGGTCAAAGGCTATATATAATAAGGAATTCAGTGTTTAAGATTTATGCACTTAAGGGCCTAAGTGCCAAGCAATTTAAGTTTATGCACTATATTGTGATGTAGTGTAGTTTTGATGTTTTATGTGTGCTAAGGAGGTTTGGTGAGAATTTGAATGTTGATAGCTATTTAATGGTGAGAAGCTAAATGTTTTGTGTAACAATATACTAGAGAACCCATGGCAAAATTTAGTGAAGAACCTAAGTGTTTAAGATGTTCTAAGGAGATTTCATGACTAAGGTAGTACTAGGAAACTTTAGGGGTTGTTTTGATGAAAAGGGTGAGTTTAAGGTGTTTTAATGAGTTATAATGACTTAGGCATCACCATGGAGGAATTAGGAATCAAAAGAATGTACTGGTGTATTTAGGACTCAGGCAAACATTGGTAAGCAAGTAGGAGAAAATAATGTGTTGATGGATGGAGGCATAAACTTGTGAAGAAACTTTAAGTAGATGCATAAAGGAGTTTTAGATGGTGAAAGATGCTTGGGATGATGATATAGTGGTGAGGAAGCACTTGGCATAGTGGTTGTATTAGGTATGAACCACCACCTAGAAACCTAGTGAAAAACATTACAAGTGTTGGCATGATTACAAGGAAAATGCATAATGACTAAGGTGGATGTTGTTGAGTGATTTAATGTGTTTAGTGGAAGGCTTAAGGTGTATTTGAGGTGCCCAAATGAGGTTAGAACATACTAGGATATATGAGGTGAAGTTTGGAGTTAAATGGGAATTTAGAAACAAGGTTCTAGAGCCGACCGACCTTAGGGACCGGACCTGCAAGGTCGGTCGAGCTTAGTTTACACTACCGGAAAGAGTTTCTGGAACTGACCGAACTTGGGGACCGGACTTACAAGTTCGGTCGGGCTTGTATTTTGTGTACGAACTAAGTCTCTGGAATGGACCGACCTTGGGACCGAACTTGCAAGGTCGGTCATGCCTAGAATTTTGTACGGGAATTGGTCTCTGGAATCGACCGAACTTGGGGACCGGACTTACAAGTTCAGTCGGGCTTAAATTTCCCATTTCCCACGGGGAAGACTCTTTGGAATGGACCGACCTTGTGTAAGGTCGGTCGGTAAGATCGGTCGAGCCAAAAACAAAAAAAAGAAATTTTAAATTCTAAAGATGTTAATTGGTAATAAGGTATGCCATTGGTAGGATAATAATGATTAGGAACCTAAGAACCTAAGGAATTAAGTTAAGTTAAGTATAAACCTTAATGTTTAAAGTTAATTTATAAGGTTAAGAGGGAGACTTAAGAGGGTATCGAATGGGAATCTTTAGGGACTAAGTGAGTTAAGTAAGGTGCAAATAACTAATGGCCTAAAAATGAATCAATGTTTTAGGTTTGTGAATTGGGACCCCAGAGAAGGTTAAACAAACGACAGTCGACGGTGAACGGTACAGTCTTCCTTGTGACCTGCTTGCTAACGAGGTGTCCCTCGGCTTGTGTGCTATCTGTTTGTTTGCTATGAATAAGACAAGATAAAGCATGCAACCGGTTATATTTGTTCTCGTTGTGAATGTGTGTTTTTGTACACTAACCCACGAGACTTGAGATTGTTACTAACTAAGTTTAGTACTTACTGAGTTAAGGATACGAGTTAAGAATTGGTAACTGTTGGTTAATACCCGTTAAGGTTTAACTAACACATGGTGTGTAAGATTTTTACTAACTGGAACTTGAGTGAGGAACCCGGGACTGACTCCGGTCTGCATGCTAAGGAAAGGGGGACGATATCTGAATCAGATCCGCCCTCCGCTTAAGGACTTGTATTCGGACTTGTTGCCTAGGGTCGGTTGCCGACTCAGCTACACTGGACTCCCGTCCAAGGTAGGTGGCATTAAGATGGTGCGGTAGGATCACCTAAATCCTAAGTTTGAGATTAAGCTATAACCATTTCCACTCTAGGAACGGTTTGTATACTGAGATTAAGGTAAGGTTAAGACGGAGGTAAGATAAGGAACTGAGGTTAAGGAAATCAGGACTAAGGAGGGGGTTACTAACCCGCTTGATAAGGGGACGTTTGTGTCGTTCATTGTGTGTGAACTATGTATGTTCATCTGTGGTTTGTTGTTTATAGCACTTCATATCATGATTGTGTTTCTAATCAATTTCCATGCTATCGACAATTAGTCGTCATAGCCCCGTTAGCTGGGGGCCATGAGCGGGTCGTACCAGCATTCGTGCTGACCCCCTTTGGGGGTTGTTTTTACACTTGCAGGTAAGAGGCCCATAAAGTCACTCCACGAGAGTAGGAGCGGTTAGATTTAGGATGGGTTGTTTATTTTGAGTACGGGTTGCGCTTGTGCCCCCGTCTGTTTATATTGAAACTGATGTAAGTTTGTGACTATGACTTAGATACTTAAACTCGGTTGGTTGGTGGTATTTTGGTTGGTGGTATTTTGGTTGGGGGTGTTTTGGTCGGTTGTTTATTTTGGATAAGTGTTGTAAATCGATAAGGCCGGTATATTCTAACGGTCAGACCGTGGCAAGGTCCCGGTGTTTGTTATTTCCGCTGCGACGAATTCGATTAAGTTTTAAGTTTTGCGACAACCACGATTGGTTTTGGACGGGGTGTTACAAAAAGTGGTATCAGAGCGTAGTTACGCTCTTATCAAGAAATACCGGACATAAGTAACCACCGAGCTAGGATATAAGTTAAGAAATAAGTGACGGGTTAAGGGTGTGAGCTGTTAGTGTGAGTAGAGTCAGATGACCACTAATAAGTGTGGATCGTCTTTACCGTCTACGGACGTTATAAATTCGTTAACCGAACAGAGGTGGGTACGAATCTAATGTGAGTTGTGATTCTTCAGATGTCAGGAAGGAGAGGCCGAGGCAGTGGTCTAGGCGACGAGACTGAGATACCTGATAAGTGTCCAAATGAGCATGTTTTATAGGTGTATTTCATATATTATATTAGCACTTTTCTTGCTCATTTCTCCACTTCGGTTAGTTTTCCTCTAGTTTATGTTTTATTATTATCTCACAAATTTATTGGTTTAACATGAGGAAAACCAAGCTGGAAGTAAAGTAGACGAAGAGACGAACACATAGACGCAAACGGCTCAGAAAACGGAGTCCAAACGAAGAATCTAGAGCCGGTCAAAATTCGTAGAAGAAATAAGCCTGTACGTCGTGAAAACAGGCGGACAAGAGACAAGTGCAACCGCCCAAAATGGGGCGGACACTCACACTTGCAACCGCCCATAAAGAGGCGGACAAGAGTAAGGCACAACCGCCTGATATGGGGCGGACAGCACACATAGCCACCGCCTGTTATGTGGCGGACACAACATGAAGAACCGCCTGTTCTTGGGCGGACTCGACACACACTAACCGCCTAATATGGGGCGGACATACATAAGGCAACCGCCTGTTACAAGGCGGACACCAGGCGACCGTGACTACAATCAACGCCGCGACTAGTTTTTCTTCTTCGCGCCGACTCTGCAACTCTCATCTGCAACTCGCAATATCTGCTCCGCCTACCTTAAATCGCGTATGCGTTTCGGCTCTGTCCCCTGCAATAAATGAAGCAATCAATGCTTCAATTAATGAAGCAAATCAATCGGCAATCAAATTCGTACGGATCTTCTTCTCCTCTGCCTCTATATAAACTCACCCCTTCAACACAACAAAGACAACACGCACGACGGGAGTCTGAAGAATTCGCTCACCACACTCATCCATTCGCTTCCACTTATTTTTCTCCCGTAACACCACAACAGTCCATACTCACGCAGTAACAAAAGAAATAGAAGAGCAGCAGTGAGAGCGAGAGCAGACCCGTTCTTTCTCTGAAATAATGTCAAATTCTATCTTTGCTATCTTCTTATCTCCGTTAATGTCTGAGTAATTTTCTTTTGTATCCTAGGAGGGGGTTTATTTCTAATATTACGTAAAACAGTATTTATCACCTGTCTCTCTTATTTAACTTGTTTTAATTCCTTTCAACTAATATTGTTAAATGCCTTGCGTGACGAACAACTGCATTTATTTGGTAACTATCAACATATGATTTTGAGATAGTCAAGGTACCACAAAGGAATTAATCTTAGTATTTACACTCCGGATTGAGCAGGAAAATACTAAGGCTTTTATTAAGAGTTCGTAACTGACAATTATTAACTCTAATAGGCAATAAATAATTGAGACATGGTTATAAATATGTTTAAGTAATTTAGGCAATTCCCCCGCTATCCTAGGATACATTTTTCCATCCACATCACTTAATTCACCTTTTACTGTTTTTATTATTTCTGTACTAATCCAACAACAAATCAAGCTTGCCTCCGGCTAAACCCTTTTTTTTACAGTTTTTAATTAACTACCAAGACTAGGATAATTGAACAATCTCTCTGTGGATACGACACTTGTTTTACTACTACGACCGGGATTCGTTTGCAGCCCGACGTTTAATTTGAGTTTTTAATTTCTTTTCTTTTAATTTTACACCAGTTTAACCACTCAGAAAATAACTTCTGCAAATTGGCGCCATTGCCGGGGAGATTGATTCCATCAATTTCCCTAGTTTTCGGTAGTTCACTCGTTATATATAATAATCTGTTAATACTATTAAATTGTTAATCTTGGACATCTGAATTGGACATCTGACTTGGGACATCTGAATTGGACATCTAACTTCGGACATCTGACTTTGGACATCTTAATATTTTTGTCATTATTTCTGTCATTTAATTTCCATTGTCATTTCTTTCCATTGTCCCTAACTACTAACTTAAAATTTCCTGTCATTTCTTTCCATTGTCCTTAACATTTCATTTCCATTGTCCTTAACATTTAATTTCCATTGTCCTTCAAATATCTGTATACTAACTACTAACTTATAATTTCCAGTATACTAACTCCTAACTTTAATTTCTGTCATTTCTTTCCATTGTCATTCCAATTTTCTGTCATTTTACTCTTGTTAAAAAAAATACAAAAAAATATACATCAGTGTTGTTTAACTAACGTTTATCAGCCTAACCAATATCTCTGCCTTTCTTATTCTATTTACTAATTAATTCCACAGTTTCTGACAAACCACAAGTTATCTTCTGTGCATGCCAAATACTCGAACCCAAGGCTCTCCACCAATCAGTCCGAGCCCCGAACCCGAGCGCACTTTATTACAAGCACAAAGAAACCTGAGAAATCAAGCCATGGCCAATAACGAAGTTATAAATGAAATGGACCATGCAAATCAACCAGAACACCGTGCTCTCTCTGACTACCACCAACCGAATACCGAAGGAAGAGCATCAGCCATAGTTCTCCCTGAACTAACACCACAAGAAGGCGGACGATGAGTTTTCAAAACCACTACATCACCGCCGTCCGGGATCTAGGCAAGTTTAGTGGAGCGAACCCAGATGAAGCCCCAAATCATCTGAGTCTCTTCCTAGACTTCTGCAATTCCTTTGGTCAGACCGGCATCGTCAAAGAAAGAATCCGTCTACAACTATTTCCTCACTCGTTGTCGGATTCAGCAAACAGGTGGTACCGAAGCCTTCCCTCCCGATCAATCACCACATGGCTGCAAATGGCCCAAAAATTCCTTGCCAAATACTACCCAACCAGTAGAACAAGGCAATTGATCGGTGAGATCAACAC
Source organism: Limonium bicolor (assembly GCA_023374045.1). NCBI lineage: Eukaryota > Viridiplantae > Streptophyta > Magnoliopsida > Caryophyllales > Plumbaginaceae > Limonium > Limonium bicolor. The sequence goes on along the minus strand of CM041778.1, from coordinate 317,221,491 downwards.
TTTCTGTCAGGAGCCGGGAGAAACGTTGTACGACGCATGGGAAAGATTCAAGGATATGCTAATGAAATGGTCCCACCATGGTCTCGACGATCAATCCCTCTGCCTGTCATTTTTCAATGGTCTAGATGATGGAAACCGACTACTCGTCAATTCCTCTGCAGGAGGAAGTTTCATGATGAAATCTCCTAAAGAAGGGATGGACCTTCTCGAAACCATGACGAGCAATACCAGACAGTGGACGAGATCCAAGGGAAGAACGCCACGAGCAGCAGGCCTACTCCACGTTGAGCCTACAGATCATTTATCAGCCCAGATCTCGTCCCTTGCAAAGATGGTGGAAAAGCTAACAACATCTCAAAACGAAATTGTAAAAACAATAGCTTCCCCACCTACAAGTTCACCATCAGTTCCACCTACAGAACCATGTGTCATATGCGCCGGTCCTCATGAAACCTATCAGTGCGAAGGCAAAGGCCAGTACGAGGATGTACAATTCATAGGAAACCGCCCCGGTAATTCCTACAACAATAACATCACAACTACCCATGGAGAAATCACCCGAATTTCTCATGGAAAAATAATGATCAGAACCAAGGAGGGCAGAACAACAATTCCAATACCTATCAGGGGAACAGACCCCAACCAAATTCTAATATGGGTTATAGAGCACTAGGTGCCCCTCCAGGTTTCCAACAACAACAACAACCATCTTCATCCTCTGTTGATCCAAATGCAGAACTTAAAGAGATGATGAAAGGATTCATGTCCATAACTCAGAACCAGCTCTCTGCACAAGAAACCTTCAACCAGAAAATCGAAGGTAAATTCAATCAACTTGCAGAACAACTTGCTCGAAGACCGCCAGGGGCTCTCCCCAGCCAAAATGAACCAAATCCAAGAGAGCAAGCCAAGTGCATCTATGTGAAGGAGCACGATGAAGAAAAGATGGAGGTGGCTAAAAGCTAAAGTTCCAGAACTACACCCTTCCCTCCAAGAGTGGGTTGTAGCAATCGAAACTTCCAAAAGGAATGTAGCTGAACTTGAAAGCACCGCCAAAGTCTATAAAAATCGCATTCAATCTGAGAATACCTACCTTGAGCACTTGGTGGCTGGTTATGAAAATGAAAAGCTCGACTTTGAAGAAGAAGAAGAAGAAGAAGAGGTTAAGGCGATAACCTTGAGAAGCGGTAAGAAAACCGACGAGATTCACATCCCGCAAAGTTCAGAAGAATCCAAAGAGGATAGTGAAGAAAAGCTGAGGCCCCAGTAGAAAAAACATCTCCCACCATCCTCACTATTCCATCAGCTTCAAAACCTTCTTCACAAGAACCGCCTATACCATTTCCCCACCGACTCCAGAAGCAGAAATTGGATAATGAATATGGTAAGTTTCTGGCAATGCTGAAACAACTAAACGTCAACATACAGTTTGTAGACCTCATTGCCAAATGCCAAACTATGCCAAATTCCTCAAACACCTCATATCCAACAAAACTAAATTGGCCGAAGTCGGTACGGTACCTCTCAATGTAGCTTGCTCAGCTATTCTGCAACAACCACTACCTTCCAAATGCAATGATCCGGGCAGCTTCACTATTCCAGTCACAATTGGTAGCACCTCATTTCCATACTCCCTATGCGATCTGGGTGCCTCCATAAATTTGATGCCCCTCTCCACTTTCAAAAGCTAGGAATTGGAGAAATGAAAAAGACTAAGATGACCCTTCAACTGGCGGATGGTTCAGTAGCTTACCCAAGCGGAGTGGTGGAGGATATTATCATCAAAGTGGAACACTTATACTTCCCATGCGATTTTGTCATTCTAGACATCGAAGAGAACTCTACTACACCTCTCATCCTTGGACGACCATTCCTTGCCACACCCGATGTGCACATTTGGGTAGCCCAGGGGAAAATCACCCTTCAGGCTTATAACGAAAAGCTGGAGTTTGCATCAAGAAGATCTCCAAATAGCAAATCCAAAGATCTCAAGTTCGTAAGGGATACTCAATCATCATCATCCCCCCACTTCTGTTTATCACCCTTCCAGACGGCATGTCTATTACAGAGATACCACCACCAATCCCGGACGAAGAGCGGGATAAGAAAAGAAAACATGCATCCAGGTGGACACTCAAAAATACCATCGAGTCATGCTTTGGATCTCCTCCTCATAACCACCCCCCAGGATCGATCTAACGACAAAGCGTCTAGCCAAAGACGTTAAAGAAGGGCAGCTTTCCGGGAGGCAACCCGGACGAACTTATCTTTTATATGCTTTTTATGCTGTTTTAATTTTCAGGTTCCCTTTAAATTTTATTTTTGCTAACTCTTAACCCCGTTATAGTATGGTTGCTTCTAGTGTCTTATGCAGGTGCAACTTCATGTCTACACCGCAACCAAGCTACACTACTTGAGGCTGAAGCTCAAGTGTTGGGGAAGTTCAATACACGCTAGCAAAAATAATCTCAAGGGAGTACCAGTTTCTTTAATTATGATTTTATTTGAATAAAATCGGCAGAGGAGATTTATATGCTTAAATGAATATTCGTGAGCTTCGTGTTATCTCTATTTTATCTACTTACCGGAACAGGCCTTCTGAAAAAACTTCCCCCTTGTTTTTCTGGTGAACATGAGGACAAAAGTTGTTCAATTTAAGTTTAGGGGAGGTGGCCCTTTTCGGTGACATTTTATGCTAAAATGCTTAGTCTCTCTCTCTTCCTTGCGTTTGTTCAAATTCAATATCGTGGACCCTTTTTATGTGGGTTGTTTCTCTTTAAGAATAAATACTGTTATGAGTGTGGGATAAATGGTATAAAATGTACAAAAATTTTAAAATTTTGATTACTTTTGAGGAGCATTTTTATGCGGTGTGACCAAATGATCTGAAATGGATGGATTTTTATTACTCAGGGGTTCTTTCTGTCTTCTTTCTCAGGGATTGCTAAGGGGTGCTACTCTGTCAAAATATATATACAAAAAATAAATAAAGGACTTGCGAGACACCATTGGTAACCAACAAAGAGAGTTTAGTGTTCTTTAAAATATGAAGCTTAATGCCTACATATTATCTTCTCATCTCTTATGCAAAGTGAAACAAATGCTTAATTCTATTTCCTTTTGTTTTCTCCTCAATGCCCATTCTTGAGAGAAGTTGGCCATGGTAAAAGTTCTCAAAGTCCCTTAACTAAGAAGCATTGAAGTACTCTGGATCATACCCCGAAACTCTAATTTTTATTTTTGCCCTGAGTACACCTATGCCACCAGTAGGTGATGGATCACACCTCCTCTAAAAGTTTAAGATCATGTACTATTGACTTTTTTTATCCTACCCTTCATAATAGTATTTGTTAATATTGAGCATTCCCTACTTGTTTGGGTAATGGTTTTTGCTTGAGGACAAGCAAAAGATAAGTGTGGGGGTGTGATAAGTGTCCAAATGTGCATGTTTTATAGGTGTATTTCATATTTATATTAGCACTTTTCTTGCTCATTTCTCCACTTCGGTTAGTTTTCCTCTAGTTTATGTTTTATTATTATCTCACAAATTTATTGGTTTAACATGAGGAAAACCAAGCTGGAAGTAAAGTAGACGAAGAGACGAACACATAGACGCAAACGGCTCAGAAAACGGAGTCCAAACGAAGAATCTAGAGCCGGTCAAAATTCGTAGAAGAAATAAGACTGTACGTCGTGAAAACAGGCGGACAAGAGACAATTGCAAACCGCCCAAAATGGGGCGGACACTCACACTTGCAACCGCCCATAAAGAGGCGGACAAGAGTAAGGCACAACCGCCTGATATGGGGCGGACAGCACACATAGCCACACCCCTGTTATGTGGCGGACACAACATGAAGACCGCCTGTTCTTGGGCGGACTCGACACACACTAACCGCCTAATATGGGGCGGACATACATAAGGCAACCGCCTGTTACAAGGCGACACCAGGCGATCGTGACTACAATCAACGCGACTAGTTTTCTTCTTCGCGCCGACTCTGCAACTCTCATCTGCAACTCGCAATATCTGCTCCGCCTACCTTAAATCGCGTACGCGTTTCGGCCTCTGTCCCCTGCAATAAATGAAGCAATCAATGCTTCAATTAATGAAGCAAATCAATCGGCAATCAAATTCGTACGGATCTTCTCTCCCTGCCCTCTATATAAACTCACCCCTTCAACACAACAAAGACAACACACGCACGACGGGAGTCTGAGAATTCGCTCACCACACTCATCCATTCGCTTCCACTTATTTTTCTCCCGTAACACCACACACAGTCCATACTCACGCAGTAACAAAAGAATAGAAGAGCAGCAGTGAGAGCGAGAGCAGACCCGTTCTTTCTCTGAAATAATGTCAAATTCTATCTTTGCTATCTTCTTATCTCCGTTAATGTCTGAGTAATTTTCTTTTGTATCCTAGGAGGGGGTTATTTCTAATATTACGTAAAACAGTATTTATCACCTGTCTCTCTTATTTAACTTGTTTTAATTCCTTTCAACTAATATTGTTAAATGCCTTGCGTGACGAACAACTGCATTTATTTGGTAACTATCAACATATGATTTTGAGATAGTCAGGTACCACAAAGGATTAATCTTAGTATTTACACTCCGGATTGAGCAGAAAATACTAAGGCTTTTATTAAGAGTTCGTAACTGACAATTATTAACTCTAATAGGCAATAAATAATTGAGACATGGTTATAAATATGTTTAAGTAATTTAGGCAATTCCCCCGCTATCCTAGGATACTTTTTCCATCCACATCACTTAATTCACCTTTTACTGTTTTTATTATTTCTGTACTAATCCAACAACAAATCAGAATTGCCTGCCTCCGGCTAAACCCTTTTTTTTACAGTTTTTATTAACTACCAAGACTAGGATAATTGAACAATCTCTCTGTGGATACGACACTTGTTTTACTACTACGACCGGATTCGTTTGCAGCCCGACGTTTAATTTGAGTTTTTAATTTCTTTTCTTTATTTAATTTTACACCAGTTTAACCACTCAGAAAATAACTTCTGCAATACCGGAGGGCAGACGATCACAGAGATCGTAGCTGCCGCCTTAGGGCACATGGGCTATCAGCTTGGTGTGGGTGCACCACCTCCACCGCCACAACCCCGGAACCGAATTGGGTGAAGAGTCTTTCAGACCTTCGACCCGCACATTTTAAGGGGGAGACCGATCCCGCCAAGCTTGAGGTGTATATCTCCGAGCTGGAGACCGCCTTCGAGACCCTTGACGTCCCTGCTAGGATCAAGGTGCATCTAGCTACGTTCTACCTGAAGGGGGCGGCAAGCGATTGGTGGAAAGCTGGTGAGGGCCGAGCATGTGGCCAATCCAGAGTTCGGCTGGGAGCAGTACACCGCATACACATTGCACGATCAAAGTACTACCCTGCCCATGTCCAGACGAAGAAGCGCTTGCAGTTGGATGCGCTTAAGCAGACCGACAAGATGACGGTGGACGAGTATTACTCAGAGTTCACCGCCTTGCTCCGTCTTTTGCCAGGTCTTGGATATTCAGCCAGATACGGGTGGACCGCTTCTATGACGGGCTTAGCCATCGACTCCGCTACGGCATGGGGCCGACGAGTTATACTACCTTGCAGGTAATGAGAATGGTTGAGATATGAGTAAGTAAAGAGTAAGATTTAGATTATGAAAAATAAGAGTGACTAATACTGTGGAAAGCAGGAGTGCTATCATGCCGCTGCTAAGGTTGAGATAACCGTCCAGCTGAGGGACGAGGAGAATGCTAAGAGGAAGAGTGCCGGTAGAGCACGGAGAACAAGGGCAAGGTGGGTACAAGAAACAGAAGTACCAGCCTTAGGCCCAGAAGAATCAGAACCAAAAAGGGAAGGAGGAAAAGGAGAAGGCTCCAGAGGAGCCATTGAAGTTGACGTACGCATACGCAGCTAACCCCACCCCTGCGCTCAAGGGCGCCAAGGGTAAGGATTGATATTGAGTGAGTTAAGAGTCAATTAGTAACCGTTGAGATATGAGTACTAATATTGCGAATGATCAGGATCTGAGACTGAAAAGGGAGCCGATGGTGGCTACCAGCGACACTACATCTTCGGTGGTGTCACAAGGACCACCCCGGCTCGATTGCAAGGGGAACAAGGTGGAATGCAATTACTGTGGGGTATACGGACACCGGGCATACGAGTGCTTCCGGAACCCCGCTAGCAGAGCCTATAGACCCGAGACTAGGGGCAAGGGCAAGACTGATCAGGGAGCTGGATCTGATAGTCAGAAGAGAGTGCAGCAAGCTGCAGACAAGAACCCACGGTAGCCCAGAAGTTGGGACCCACACTACACTTGGTGGACCAGGACGATGAGCCTGAACCCTCATCGAGGCCAGGTACCGCTATGACCACTTAGTAATAAAATTACCTGCTTACCGCATTATCATGCATGTTTGGTGAATAATTGAGTTAAATGAGAATGAGATAAAATTAGAACTTAAGTAAGATATAACCTACTACCACTTGGAAGCTTCAACATCTGCTATCCAATGCCTTTTAACACCTAACCCGGAGTACACCGACATCGAAACCATAGACTTTCCAACCGAACAATGTCAGGTTATCCGCCCAGGGATGATTTTATTAAGGGGATACCTGACACCGAAGCGCAAATAGCCATCATCAGGAAATGTAATCAACTAGGAATGGGACCGGGAGGTTTTCATACACCGGAGTACCCAGGGGGAGCAAGAATGAAATTAAAAATGATGAGCTTAGGCAAGGATTGGAATTTGTATGCCAAGACCTACCAAACCACGAGGATATGATGAAGTCTCACCACCGGGAATACCCGAAGAGTTCCATCCGTTTATTACGCAAGTCATGGAAGTCGCTCAGCAGTTGGAAGCTGAACCGATTCCAGACATCAGCGGACATTTGCATTGTAAATTCTACAAGAAGATGGGCGACTTGGACTACATCAGGACAAGGACGAGACAACGGAGTCTCTCGACGAGGGATACCCGTAGTGTCTTGGTCCATAGGAGATGACGCTGAATTTTTATACGGCGAGAAGAAGTGTGCAGACCGTGCTAATAAGTTATACTTAAGTTAGGGGATGTATTAGTTATGGGAGGAGAGTCAAGGATGTTTACCATGGGATTAAGAGAATCAAGCTGAATACAGCACCGTCAGCAGTGATTAATGCGCCGCATATGAACCAGGACGGTTAAACCAACCTAACTTTTGACAATATTAGTTATGTAACGTTTTAGTGTGAGATAAGGAATGAATGTAAGATCAAAGCACATGTTGTAAACAGGATGGTTATGAATAAAATAACAGTGTTGTTCATATAAATTGTTACGACTCTTGTTATACCATCAATACTCATGAAGCTTATGAATACGATTAGGTCATGGACTCGGTACGGAAGGTGCGCTAAGCATACTTACAGAGGCACAGGCCGACGCCAGCGGTACTATCCTCACTGGCACCTTTCTGATTAGTGGGATTGAGGCATCCGTTCTCTTCGACTCAGGGGCCTCGCATACCTTTGTCTCGGCATCTTTCACGAGAAGGTTGGGGCTAGACGCTGACAAGCTACCCGACTTCACGGTTACGCTCCCGTCTAAGGAGAAGGTTCGTTGCACTCGCTACTACCAGGAGTCATTGTCAGAATTAAGGGGGACTTTCCAGTCAGTTTTATTGAGTTCAGGGAGTTGGGATTTGATGTTATCTTCGGGATGAACTGGTTGGAGCGGCACAAGGGTCGTATCCTCTGCGCCGAGCATAGATTGCTGCTCAGGAGCCCGTCTGGGGTAACAATATCATACCGCCAGAGGCCCAGAGAGCCTTCGACTAAGATCATCACCGCCATGGCAATGTATAAGGAGTTGAGGAGAAAGGAAAAAGTGTACCTCTGCTATGTACAAGACATAGAGAGAGACCCTGAGTTCGATCCCGACTTACCGGTAGTGTCGAAGTTCCCCGACCTATTTCCACGGGAACTGCCCGGCATGCCACCCACTCGGGAGGTAGAGTTCACCATCGAGCTGCTACCTGGTACCGGACCGATAGCCAAGGCACCATACCGTATGGCTCCGGCAGAAATGAATGAATTGAAGGAACAACTAAAGGATTTGATAGACAAAGGGTTCATAAGACCCAGTGTATCACCATGGGGAGCGCCAGTTCTCTTCGTAAGAAGAAGGATGGCAGTCTCCGCCTCTGTATCGACTACAGAGAGTTGAACGCAGTGATAGTGAAGAATAAGTATCCACTACCCCGCATTGACGATCTGTTCGATCAGTTAAGGGAGCATCTATGTTTTCCAAGATTGATCTCAGATCGGGGTATCATTAGATAGCCATTAAGGAGGGAGACATTGAGAAGACGGCATTCCACACGGTACGGCCACTATGAGTTTACAGTGATGTCGTTCGGTTTGTCGAACGCACCGGCGAAGTTTATAGATCTGATGAACCGCTTGTTCCGGGAGCAGCTGGACAAGTCGGTTGTGGTATTCATCGATGATATTTTGATATATTTGAAATCGAGGACTAAGCATGAGGAACACTTGAGGAGAGTATTAGAGATATTGAGGGAGAACCAGCTATATGCTAAGTTCTCCAAGTGTGAGTTTTAGCTTGACCAGGTCTCTTTCCCAGGTCATGTCATCTCAGATGCTGGGATCTCAGTGGATCCAGCAAAGGTTGATGCGTGCGTACTTGGCCAAGACCGAAGACTGTTACCGACATCCGGAGCTTTCTCGGTCTGGCAGGTTATTACGGAGGTTTGTTAGGGATTTCAGCAAGGTCGCGAAACCGATGACCAGTCTGATGAAGAAAGATGCACCGTTCTTATGGATGGCTGACTGTGAGAGATCATTTCAGAGTTTGAAAGACTCACTGACCCACTGCACCGGTTCTGACCATTCCAGACGGTACAGAGGGCTTCGAGGTTTACTGTGATGCATCCAGCAGAGGGCTGGGTTGCGTGCTCATGCAACATGGCAAGGTGGTGGCATATGCCTCACGCCAGTTGAAGAAACACGAGGAGAACTACCCCACACATGATTTGGAGCTGGGAGTTGTAGTCTTCGCTTTGAAGATATGGCGCCACTACTTATACGGGGTTAGTGTGACGATCTACACTGATCATAAGAGCTTAAGATACATATTTACTCAGAAGGAGTTGAATCTCAGACAGAGGAGATGGTTGGAATTTTGAAAGACTATGACATTGACCTCCAATACAAAGAGGGAAAGGCCAATGTTGTAGCGGACGCCCTGAGCCGTCGAGCACACTCGCTCCATTCGCTAGTTTCTTTCTCCAGCTTGGTTGATGAGGTGCGAGAGGCTCAGAGGACAGATGAGTATATGAGAGAGGTTAGACAGAAGCTGACAGATGGTACTTTTGAGGGTCAGAAATATGACTTCAGACTTCACGATGATGATCTGATCAGACTTAAGGGCCGGTTATGCATACCACGGGGCAACACGGATTTGAAAGACCGTATACTTAGAGAATCACACTGTTCTTCAGTTTCCATCCATCCGGGGCCTCTAAGATGTTATAGACATGAAGAGATACTTCTGGTGGTCGGGGATGAAGACAGATGTTACCGAGTTCGTCTTGAGGTGTCTCACATGCCAGAAGGTGAAATTCGAGCACCGACGACCGGGCGGAATGGTACAGTCGATGCCAGTTCCGGAGTGGAAGTTCCATGACATCTCCATGGACTTTGTGGTTGGGCTCCCACCTGCTAGGGGAGGTCTCAACACGATATGGGTGGTGGTGGATCGCCTTACCAAAGTAGCCCATTCATACCGATGAAGGATACTTGGAAGGTGACCAAATTAGCTGAGTTATTTGAGAAGAAATCATGAGACATCACGGGATACCGAAGACCATAGTGTCAGATAGAGATACCAGATTCCTTTCGAGGTACTGGAGAGCTACCAGAGAAGCGTTGGGTACAGAACTCAAGCTGAGTACCGCGTTCCATCCTCAGACAGATGGTCAGACTGAGCGTACTATTCAGACACTCGAGGACATGCTGAGAGCATGTGCCTTAGACTTCCAGGGCAGTTGGATTGACAAATTGCATCTGATCGAGTTTTCATACAATACAGCTATCACACGTCGATCAAGATGGCACCTTTTCAAGCGTTGTACGGTAGACCATGTTGTACACCGCTCTGCTGCTGAGATGAGTCGAGTGAGACGATCATTATAGGACCAGAATATTTAGAACAAGTTAAGGCTGAAGTTCAGCAAATCTGGGAGAACATGAAAGCTGCTCAAGATAGGCAGAAGTTATATGCTGATGTTCGACGACGAGACCTGGAGTTCGTAGTGGGCGACCGGGTATTTCTACGAGTTTCACCAATGAAGGGTGTATTCGGATTTGGGCAGAAGGGCAAATTAAGCCCGAAGTTTGTTGGTCCTTATGAGATTACGGAGTGGGTGGGCCCGGTTGCTTACAGGTTGAATTTACCTACTGAACTGGGTAAAGTGCATGATGTTTTTCATGTTTCACAGCTACAGAAATACATGCACCACCCCTCCCACGTGTTAGAACCTGAGAGATTGACTTTAGAACCAAGTATGAGATCCGTGGAGACTCCTCAAGAATCTTGGATAGTAAGACTAGGGACACTCGCCATAAGTCAGTGCGACTGGTGAAGGTTCTCTGGTCTAACCAGGATGTCGAAGAGGCCACGTGGGAATTAGAGGATAAGATGAGGGCGAAGTACCCTTCTTTGTTTACTTACTAGATCGTCTGTATAGGGTACAGAGCGTACCCCTTTTTAAGGGGGGTAGAGCTTCCTCGCTTTTGAGTTAGGAAACGAACTGTTTTCGTTTGTTTGGTTGTTTAAGATGTGATTTGTGTAAGTTGCTACACTTTGGTGATAAGTTTGAGATATGTATAATACTTATGTATTGTATTTGTGATTGACCTTTGAGTCTTGAGATGTGTGAATGTGAATATAAGATGTGGTGTTAAGATTAAGAGAATTGAGTACCGTGAACGGTTAAGCATATATGTGAACTTTGGGGACAAAGTTCTTTTAAGGGGGTAGATTGAAATACCCCAAACTTAGATATGGTGTTTAAGTGACAAATTAAGATATAAGAAGGCTAAATAATGCCTTAGAAACATTAAGAAATATTTTTTTAATCAAAGAAAGCATAAGGAAACACCAAAAGAGCAGTTTAAGTAAAACGTGCTCTAAGCTTGGAGAGACTTGGGTGAACACCCAAATATCATTCTTAGACCTTAGTAATATCCTAATGGTCATTTTAAACCAATTACCAAAGAAAACCATGCTTGAAAACAAGTTAAAACACAAATTATGCTTTAAGGACTCTTAAAGCACATTTTTGAAAAATTGTCTTAGAAAGGGTTTTGAGTGGCTAAATGTCCATCATTACTCTTTAATTAACATGTGTACTAATTAGTATCACATTAGGAAGTCTAAATCAATGGGAATATAAAATTTCACAATATGTGCACTAGTTTGTGAATAGTAATCGAATAGTGCCTAGCTTAGTTTTAGTCAATTTAGTTTAGTTAGTTGGTCAAACAAGACCATGACTAGCTTAATTAAAAGGGGGTGGCCGGTTTTTAAGGTGATGATTCACCACATGAGCAAATAAGAAAGGAAATTATAAGATAAAGTAAAAACTACTATTTACTTTTACCATAAATATCTCACCTTTACTTCCTCTCTCTCCTCACCTCTTCATTCTCTCTTGTTCCCACCAGTTTTGTGCTGCTCATCTCTTCTTCTTCTACGTAAACTCAACCCTCCATGCTAGCTCCACCTTGCTTTGGCCATAGCTCACTCATTCTAGCTCCAAAACAAAACAAAACACATATTCTTCTTAGTTAGCTCAAGCTCCTTCTTCCTATCTTTTCAAAACTTCAAGAGCCTCATTTTGGAGCCAAGGTAAACCGCCATTAGAGGAGGAAACTCAAGCTTGGAGACTCCATTAGCTTCTCCATTCTCTTAAGGTAAAGAATATGTAAGAAAATGAAGTTCCCACCATTTCTTCACATGTCCGAAAATCATCACTCATGGGGCTTCATTGTTATGCTTTGTTCTAGCTTGTTTTCTACTCTCCAAAGGATAAAGGAGGTCCTTCTTGCTTCATATCCAAGCTTGTATTGAGAAACCAAGGTAAAACAATCAATTTAATACCTTAAAACACATTTTAACCTAGGTTTTTATTCCTTAAGGTTAGTGTGTTGTTTAGTACTCATTGGAGTCATTGAATATTGGTTAGAACATTGGCAAGGAAACTTGGTTGGTGACCGAGATTGATCAAGGAAAAAGTCTAAGGAGGAAAGTTTGTGAGCTTGTAAAAGAACAAGGTAAATTACTTACCTTAAGGTGTTTTATTGTTTAAGGGAATAGGATTTAGATATGTGATGAGTTTAGTGTAGAGTTTACATGGGGAAAGGGGTTATAAAACCTAGGAGAAAGAACAATGGTTATACTTGTGAACTTGTGACTAAGGAGCAAATGAGAAAAAGGAGATAGTTTAAGAATGTCAAGGTGAATTACAAGAAGCATTTATTTCAATGGGAGCCTTGTTGTGTGTATTTGCAGGTCAAAGGCTATATATAATGAGGAAATTCAGTGTTTAAGATTTATGCACTTAAGGGCCTAAGTGCCAAGCAATTTAAGTTTATGCACTATATTGTGATGTAGTGTAGTTTGATGTTTTATGTGTGCTAAGGAGGTTTGGTGAGAATTTGAATGTTGATAGCTATTTAATGGCAAGAAGCTAAATGTTTTGTGTAACAATATACTAGAGAACCCAGAGCAAAATTTAGTGAAGAACCTAAGTGTTTAAGATGTTCTAAGGAGATTTCATGACTAAGGTAGTACTAGGAAACTTTAGGGGTTATTTTGATGAAAAGGGTGAGTTTAAGGTGTTTTAATGAGTTATAATGACTTAGGCATCACCATGGAGGAATTAGGAATCAAAAGAATGTACTGGTGTATTTAGGACTCAGGCAAACATTGGTAAGCAAGTAGGAGAAAATAATGTGTTGATGGATGGAGGCATAAACTTGTGAAGAAACTTTAAGTAGATGCATAAAGGAGTTTTAGATGGTGAAAGATGCTTGGGAGATGATGTTATAGTGGTGAGGAAGCACTTGGCATAGTGGCTGTATTAGGTATGAACCAGCACCTAGAAACCTACTGAAAACATTACAAGTGTTAGCATGATTACAAGGAAAATGCATAATGACTAAGGTGGATGTTGGTGAGTGATTTAATGTGTTTAGTGGAAGGCTTAAGGTGTATTTGAGGTGCCCAAATGAGGTTAGAAGATACTAGGATATATGAGGTGAAGTTTGGAGTTAAATGGGAATTTAGAAACAAGGTTCTGGAGCCGACCGACCTTAGGGACCGGACCTGTAAGGTCGGTCCATTCCAGAGACTTAGTTCGTACAAAAAATACAAGCCCGACCGAACTTGGGGACCGGACTTACAAGTTCGGTCGGGCTTGTATTTTGTGTACGAACTAAGTCCCTGGAATGGACCGACCTTGGGACCGGACTTGCAAGGTCGGTCATGCCTAGAATTTTGTATGGGAATTGGTCTCTGGAATCGACCGGACTTGGGGACCGGACTTACAAGTTCGGTTGGGCTTAAATTTCCCACGGGGAAGACTCTCTGGAATGGACCGACCTTGTGTAAGGTCGGTCGGTAAGATCGGTCGAGCCAAAAACAAAAAAAAAGAAATTTTAAATTCTAAAGATGTTAATTGGTAATAAGGTATGCCATTGGTAGGATAATAATGATTAGGAACCTAAGAACCTAAGGAATTAAGTTAAGTTAAGTATAAACCTTAATGTTTAAAGTTAAGTTTATAAGGTTAAGAGGTAAAGACTTAAAAGGGTATCGAATGGGAATCTTTAGGGACTAAGTGAGTTAAGTAAGGTGCAAATAACTAATGGCCTAAAAATGAATCAATGTTTTAGGTTTGTGAATTGGGATCCCAGAGAAGGTTTAACAAACGACAGTCGACGGTGAACGGTACAGTCTTTCTTGTGACCTGCTTGCTAACGAGTTGTCCCTCGGCTTGTGTGCTATCTGTTTGTTTGCTATGACTAAGACAGATAAAGCATGCAACCGGTTATATTTTATCTCGTTGTGAATGTGTTTTCTGTACACTAACCCATGAGACTTGAGATTGTTACTAACAAAGTTTAGTACTTACTGAGTTAAGGATACGAGTTAAGAATTGGTAACTGTTGGTTAATACCCGTTAAGGTTTAACTAACACATGGTGTGTAAGATTTTTACTAACTGGAACTTGAGTGAGGAACCCGGGACTGACTCCGGTCATGCATGCTAAGGAAAGGGGGACGGTATCTGAATCAGATCCGCCCTCCGCTTAAGGACTTGTCTTCAGACTTATTGCCTAGGGTCGGTTGCCGGCTCAGCTACACTGGACTCCCGTCCAAGGTAGGTGGCATTAAGATGGTGCAGTAGGATCACCTAAATCCTAAGTTTGAGATTAAGCTACAACCATTTCCACTCTAGGAACGGTTTGTATACTGAGATTAAGGTAAGGTTAAGACGGAGGTAAGATAAGGAACTGAGGTTAAGGAAATCAGGACTAAGGAGGGGGTTACTAACCCGCTTGATAAGGGGACGTTTGTGTCGTTCATTGTGTGTGAACTATGTATGTTCATCTGTGGTTTGTTGTTTATAGCACTTCATATCATGATTGTGTTTCTAATCAATTTCCATGCTATCGACAATTAGTCGTCGTAGCCCCGTTAGCTTGGGGGCCATGAGAGGGTCGTACCAGCATTCGTGCTGACCCCCTTGGGGGATGTTTTTACACTTGCAGGTAAGAGGCCCATGAAGTCACTCAACGAGAGTAGGAGCGGTTAGACTTAGGATGGGTTGTTTATTTTGAGTACGGGTTGCGCTTGTGCCCCCGTCTGTTTATATTGAAACTGATGTAAGTTTGTGACTATGACTTAGATACTTAAACTCTGTTGGTTGGTGGTATTTTGGTTGGTGGTATTTTGGTTGGGAGTGTTTTAGAAGGTTGTTTATTTGGATAAGTGTTGTAAATCGATAAGGCCGGTATATTCTAACGATCAGACCGTGGCAAGGTCCCGGTGTTTGTTATTTCCGCTGCGACGAATTCGATTAAGTGTTAAGTTTTGCGACAACCACGATTGGCTTTGGACGGGGTGTTACAAAACCACCTCCAAATGTGAAGAACATCATCAACAATCAACAACCAGAAGCTCGGGTCGAACTCAATCCGGAACCGGCATCATCAGAGCCTCCAAAGAATCCCAACGTGAAGAATCATCTTGAATTCGAAGGTAAAACAGGTTATAATACTACTTTTCTAACTACCCAAAACCTTATTAACTCTGTTTAATTTTGGGATCGAACTAACCTTTTTTCGGCTCCCGAGTTACTGTTTGTTTATGTTATTAGTCAATACCTTGCTCACCAAGTTTCCCCTAAAATTCAACCTCAAAACTGAAATTTGAAGTCACCAACAGGTTTAGAATAACATTAGGAGCATACGCTCAAAATTTGGGCAAAAAACTCCACCCAGAACCTTAAAACGAGCCAGCCCGTCCGGTAGGCGTCCGCAGTCGTGGACACCCTGTCCGAGGCCCCGGACGGGGTGTCCGAGGCCACGGACGGGAAATAATATTTTTTGAAATTTGATGATTTTAACTCTGTAGATGATGTCCGGGGTCACGGACCTTATGTCCAGGGTCCCGGACACTAAAAAAACTGTGTTTTTGCTATTTTCGTGTTCCTCATGTTATTTTGTGTTATAAGTCCGTGGTCACGGACAACAAGTCCGGGGTCACGGACAGAAGAACTTTTGACCTAATTCAAGTCCCGAAGCCCTTATTTAGGTTAGTTTAATTTACTCTTTCAATTTCTATCAAATAACATTAAAACACAAAAAAAACAGAAGCCGCCTCCTTTAGTAAATCAACGTTAGGTTAAAGCCGTAAATGACTAAGTAGAGGAAAAACAACTTAGAGGGGTAATGAAAGTAATTTGAACCCTAATTAAGTTGAATATCAAGCCCCCGAACCCGAACTCTCCTTTCCTAATTTGATCTAGGTTAAAATTAGGTGGCGACTCATAATAGGTTCCAGTGAGCTAGCTTAGGTTTTAATAATTATGGTTATATGACTTAGTTATTAAACTTAAGTTATAAGTGGACCTAAAACCCGATCAGATCCTAATCAACTCGAATCAACCTAGGATAGGGTTTAAAAATCGAGGCTCACAGTCACATCAAGTTGAGTTAGCCACACAACAGTTTCCTTTGAAATCCATTCAAGCTCAGTTAGCGTTTTCCAAAACATTCTATAAAGTCCGTTAGCAAAAGTATCTGAGTATGAGAAATCGTACCTGGATAATGTTGTAGCAGTTCTAGTCAACTTGCGCAAACAATCAACAGTACTCTTAAGAATATTAAAGGTAGTCTATCATCAATCACTTGTAGCCTACGTTAAGCTTAGATAAACTCCTCACTCTTATTTCTAAGTACAATTAAATGTTACGTAAAACATTTGACTTATCTTAGAATGTCAATAATAACTCTTAAGCTCAATACCCTTACTCTTAATTTTGAATAGCATCGTATCATGCCCCATGATAGGTTTGTCTTAGAATACTATATTATTATCTCACAATGTAACGATTATTCATTCTTATCAACATCTACTAGCTAACCTATTATGATTAACTCTTCCCCTTAACTTAATTAAGATCTACAACCTGTATATTGGAATCATAGTGTTGTAGATGCATTTCATTATAACTTAATTGATCTTAGAATTCAGAGACAACTACTAGACTCAAATATTTTATCTTTACTTTAGAATGACTTAATATTATAACCATTTAATAATCTTGTCTTAAGATGTTCAATTACTTTTCATCCTGAAACAACTATATTTTAATTAACTCAAACCCTTCCAACTCTTATACTTAGTATTCGCAAAGTATATTATTCGGTTAATTATTACCTATATAATAAGGTGTTTTAAGATAACCCTTTTTTTGTATCCTTACTTACATTTTAATTTCCTAAATATTTAATTTTTACACATATTCTCTCTATAGATTATGTATAATCCTTTGTACTAAATTTTAATAAACTTATGTCTTAAATACATTTTATATTATTTACAAAACCAAAGGTTTAAAAGGAATAACTTAATAAATTAATTCCCTTTACTATGTTTTAGGATAAGTATTATGTCTTAACATAAGGTGAAAATTTAACTAAGAAGTAGATTCTCATTCATATGAGAAATTGTCAATTATCTAGTAAGATCATCTATTCTGAAAAATCCTCATACCTTATATTCAAATGACCTTTTAATATTTTTAGTGTTATAAGGTTGTAACACCCCATCCAACAATAACACACTTACAATAATCTGCAGCGGAAAACACCTCATCACATTACTTATCTCGTTGGTGTTACACGCCGTTAGCCACCCACGTGGCTAACAAGGCTAATACATACACATTGTACCGTCTGATGGGCTAAATTCCCGAGCGACTACACCTTACTATCCCTTTCCGTTAACACAACAACAACATACACCTTCCAACTATACCGAGTATTTATAACTAATGCCGATAACAATTTCGGTCTTACTACACCTACTGTATATATACAACATAAACGATTACCCATGTACAATGTCTACCCCGTCTTACTCTCGGACGGCTTCCAGCTCTCTGTACCTGAAATAGGAAAAGAAGAGAAAGGGTGGCCCCCAAGGGGCTCAGCACCTTTGCTGGTATGGTAATCCCGCAGCCCACATGCTACTGGGCCACGCACAACTAATTGTCGTCTTAGCATGCGGTTGATTGTATTTAAATCATGCAAGTAACAGTAAACACACAACACTTAACATTTCGCCTCAATGGGCTCAACAATCGGATAACACATTCTACTTAATAAGTCACTCATGGTATTCATCATCCCTAGAGTGTTCCTCCTCTAATGGAGCTACTTCCTTAATAGACGACACATACCCTTAAATCGGGTTATCCTTAAACGCCTCTTATCACAAACTGGGAATCATATCCATGATCCACACACTCCACCCATTTTACAACATATAACATACACTACATAACAACACTTAACAACACTTTGCACGTTTCCACGTGCACCCCATAACACCGCAATAGATATTGCATCACAACAAAGATATATAACATAACGGGAATGGTCCTCTTAGGAACCGACCCAAACATTGTTTACACACTGGTGAGCCTAGAGAATGTTGCCAGTCTCATGATAAGCTCGTTACATAACTCGTTACCGTCTCGTTAAATGAACGGTTAACTTAACACAAGGTGTCTCGGATATAGTGATCCAAGCACACCGAAACAAACATAACAATAGTATGCCCCTGTGGCCCGACGTGAGTCAGTAATAGCCTTGGTTAAGCTAAAGGGAAGGTTGGGAACCAAATTGGAAAACAACCATAACATACAGAGAGGATCGAACCTGCTATGACAACGACCCCCATACTCACACGCGCGTGGCCGGAACAGACCGGACTCCTCACTCCCCCCGTTAGCACTTGTTAGAAGTTCAACTTTGAACTTTATTAAAAATCACAAACATTGGGTTAAGTCTTGTTAGACATACACAAGGGAAGAGAGAGTCATACATTCACATACAAGCATCACACACAAACATCACATAACCAACTCACGCATAGCCGTGGTTAGAACGTTCCTTAAGTCGGAAACGTTGTTACCGGATACCGCTCTCCCTACGTTTACCTAATAGTGGTTAACTAGCCCTTCAAGCGCATTCGAGGTTACCGGTATCGGCACGTAAACATACAATAACAATAACGACTGTAAACTCGTTTCATGATTTATCTCATAACGTGGCAAACATACAGAAAAACACATTGGCATACAAGCCGGTGTAATCCGGTAGGACACAGGTTGCAAGAAAACCATACCTGTCACCGGAGTCCACTTTACCACGTCCACTTATGTTCCTCGAGCAATTCTCGAACAACTGTTAACATCACATGTGTTTTTATTAACATTGGGGTAACACGTTTGTTTAAAGTCTAACGCTTATAACTTTTCCCCGTTAACTTGGTAAATAACTTTACATTTTAACTTGTTTTACTTTCACATTTTATTACAACTTTTTACCCACTTAATTGTCATTAAAACTCACCTAACAAGTCCTTAACAACCTCAAAACCTCATTAACCATCAATCCCCATCATTACACATCATTTCCATACCTTAAACAATGTTTTTGGTCCATACAACACCCTGTCCGAACTTGTGTCCGGACTTCCCAAGTTCGGACACAAGCCGCGACCTTATACTGAAAACCTTACACACGTCCGAGCTTGTGTCCGACTTCCCAAGTTCGGACACAGTTCGAGAGTAATCCCAGATAGAAACAGTCACGTCCGAACTTGTGTCCGGACTTCCCAAGTTCGGACACAGTTCGAGAATGTGAAAATCCTTTACCCAACAGAGCCTGTCCGAACTTCCATGTCCGGACGGAAGTTCGGACACGGCAAAACATTCAATTTCCAAGTCTTTAAACACTTAACCAATTTCACCAAACCTCTCCTAAAGCCTCATAATGTTTCCTAACATCATTTGGCTCATCAAACACACCTTTAGCCATATGCTAAACTCTTTAAATCACTCACCAAAACCATCTTATCATTCACAAATTTCTTACAAAATTCCTAGCACTTGGGATGTTTTCTCCTTAAGATTTTTAAGTGGTAGTTCACCAATAATGACCACTACACCAAGGTGTTTCCTCTACACCTTAACATCATCTCTCAACTTCTTTTCTTACTAACTAAATCTCCTTTTTTTTTTTACAACTTCTTGAATTCTTTTCTCAAACCCTTACTTAAACATCATTCCTTCCTTGAACATCAACATTCCTAAACCTTAAACAAACTTCTCCAAGACTTAAATACATCCTCAAACACACATTGAATTCCTAGAACTTCCAAGATAACACCTAAATTCTTGCATCACTCTAAATCACCTTAACACATGTTTTCTTCTCAAGTAAACATTTATTCACCTTTAACACTTCCTAGTTCACCAAGACCATTTAAAACACTTAGAACTTCTCACACATTTCCCAAATTTGGCCATAGTTTCTCTTGTATATACTCACATCCAAACACTTAGGTTTTTACCAACTTATTTCATTCAAGAACACCTAAAATCCATCAAAACACATTTTATACACAAACTTCACACATTAAGCACTACATCACAATATAGTGCATAACTTAAATTGCTGGCACTTAGGCCCTAAATAACATGGCTCTTAGGCCCTTAAATTACATAAACCTTAAACACTGAATTTCCCACATAAATAATGCCTTTGACCTGTAAATACATACACCAATACATATGTTCTTTACTAGTCTCCTTGAGAACACTTACTAGGTCATTCACCATTTGCTCCTTAGGTATTTTATTAAGCAAATAAGCTCATTTTCTAAGGCATTTAACTACATTGAGATAGTTTGTTTACCTCCTTCCTCACAAACTTCTTTCTTGTTTCCTTGTAAACCGGTGGGGTGTTTGGTGGTTGTCAACTTCTAAACAATGTACAAATAGTAGAATGAGTATTCAAGCATTATGCTTCATCTCATTGTAAACCCTAGTTACACATATTGTTTTTAACACATTAAGGTAATTGTTTTACTTGGAATTGGAAGAGGACTTGAACAAGTATCAAGAGAGGACTCCTCCTAGCCCTTGGAGATTCAAATGAAGCTAAAACAAGCAAGATAAAGACACCATGGTGAGGTGAAATTTCGGTCATGTACTAAAAGGAGAGGAAACTTGATTTTTCTTTGAGATTCCTTACCTAGAAGCAAAGGAGAGTAATAATGTGTAGAAAACACAAGCTCAAGCTCCATCAATGGTGATTCTCCATGGCACCAAAATTGAGCTCTTGAAAGATTTGGAAAGGTAGTTAGAAGTGTAGAGCTTGACCTAACTAAGACAAATATGGTCTTAGAATTTGATTGGAGCATGGAGTTGGATTTGGCAAGGAAATGAAGATGGAGAAGAGGGGCTGTTGCAAATCGTAAATGGAGGAAAGGAGAAGGTGAGAAAACCGTTGTGAAATGAAAGAAAGAAGAGAAGAAATGAGAAGATGAGTTTGCTTTTGGAGATATTTATGTTATAAAGCAAAATAGTACTTTACTTTAAGTTTTACTTTACTTATTTGATTTCTTTTACAACTTGGTGACTCACTCCTTGAAAAACCGGCCCCCATGTGCCTAGGAGGGTATAATAGTCTTTGTTGACCAATTTAATTACTTATAACATTATATGTTACAAACTAGCTTATAAAAGTTACTATTCACAAACTAAGGCACATAGAAGTGAAATTTTTGATTTCCCATTAATATAGCCACCCAAATGTGATACTATATAGTACACATGTTAATTAAAGAGTAATGATGGACATTTAGCCATTCAAAACTCATTTACAAGACAATTTTTCAAAAACGTGCTTTAAGACTCCTTAAAGCACATTTTGTGTTTTAACTTGTTTTCAAGCTTGGTTTTCTTTGGTAATTGATTTAATATGTTCATTAACATATTTATAAAGTATAGGTATGACCATTAGGTCTTTTACAAATTTATCCCAAGCTTAGAGCACATTTTTGCTCTTATTGACTTTAAGGTATTTGTTTGTGTTTTGTTTGGTTTCATTGTCTAACAAAGTTTCCTAAGGACTTAATTAGCCTTATAAAATCATAATTAAATGTTATTAAGTCTTGGTAGGCTCTTTGGGTCCTAACCAAGTTCACTCATAGCTTAGAGCATGTTTTTGCTCATACTGTGTCTTAGTGCTTTATTGCACTTTACTATATTTTAAATTGTCCACTGATGTTTCTAAGGCACTTTTTAGCTTTATATAACATAGTTTGATATTTAAACCACATATCAAGGTTTGGGGTATTTCAATCTACCCCCCTAAAAGAACTTCGTCCTCGAAGTTCACACTTTCCACACATCATTAGATTTGAACACAGGAATCACTTGGAAATAAACTTCCATAACCAAACACACTTTACATCACAACCTCGGACTTAATGGTCCGGGCAACACATTCACATCCACACATAACATAACATATCACATGATAACCTCGGACTCTATGGTCCGGGTATCTTAACAACACTTACACATACATAACAACCCCTTTGACTCTCTGGTCTTGGGTAACATAACAACATTTGGACACATAGGTCCCGGTAACATAACAGTCTTTAGACACATAGGTCTATGTAACACCACACATTTAGACTCATAGGCCTTGATAGTATACACTTTAGGAAATCCAAGTCAAAACAACATTCATTACACATACCACACAACATGTCGGAGCATGTATAACAATCAAAAATATCCTTGATATACACTATGATCCTAGCAGAACAGGTCGCGATGGACACCTTCCGTCCCCGTGCCTTTGGGATATTAAAACAATCACTGAATTTAAAATTTCCTTGTGAGGTTAAGTAAGAAGACTTTAATTATGTAAAGTACCCATCAACGTTTTATAAATACCAATTTAAAATCCTTTTGAAAACACACACAACTCCAAGTCCAACTTAAGCTCTTTGCTTTTTATTAGCGTGGTTATTTGTGACCACTTTAGGGAGCTTCAAGAATCATCCAACCCTGATGTGATCAGCATCAGTGTAGAACTATCCTTCCACTCCAATTTGTGTTCGGCTTCCCTTGATCACATGCAAATCAAGTTCCACCTCCCACTTCATTTTCAAGCATCATGTAAATCACTCATTTCCAATTTCTCTATCTTTAAATCATTCTAATCATGATCATAACATCTCCAAAGGATAGAACTCGTCTATCAGTTACTTCCATTCACTTTAATGTTGTTACCTAGGGAATCTTATTCTCACTAGGTTCTATGTAAGTTTGAATCACTATATAGTATATATATACATATATATTTTATCAAAATACAACACACCATTTCACTTTATACACTGTCGGGGCTTTTGTTCCCCCGGGAGTTTCTCTACTCCCCACACTTGTACTATCACACACAGCTGTAACAAATACACACACTTATCACAATGGTATTCGCATCATCTGTGCGCAATTACCACAATTAAACCATGAATGAATGTGTATGTTTACGTAACACACACACCAATCATCAAAACAATAATATAATTGTGCTATGCACAATATAAATCACATACACTACGTACACTTGTACGGTAAATACACTAAGTGGTTTTGCGCTCTACCCCCTTAAAAGGGATTACGCCCACGTAATCAATCACTAAACATTAGCTTAAATGTTTTGCCGTCGTGAAGTGTCTTTAACTTCCACGCGGTCTATTACACAATGGATTCTGATTAGAGGATCTTAACCATATTGGCGGTTTAGTTCCTAAACCAAGAATTCTCATTGGAGTTTGTTTAAACTCTTAGTTGGTTTCGATTCTGGCCTGTTAGGCTTCTAGGCGTTAATAATTAGCCATTCACTCGTATTCACCATGTACATTCAAACTTGAATCACTGGCTCACTAGTTTCTGCTGCGAAACTCTAATAACTGTAGAGCTTAATTGCTCCCTTTTTTGTATTCTTACTGTATTGTACATCCCCAATTGTCACCTTCATCTTGGTAACAATGGTTTCTCAACCGACGCGTGGTATCTTTACCGTTAGCGAATTCGGTGAGTTATAAACTTTCTATCCACTTCCATAACCATTTACTGTGTATACAGCTATGTATTTCACAATGATTGACTTGCTTCCTTCCGACTTACTGTCGGTTGAGATTGAGCTACTACCTAGTGTGTAGTGCTCTCTCAGCTATTTACAACATTTGGGGTATATTCCATCGATATTGGCAGTTAGTGCTACTGTAGTCACTTACTGTTAATAATCATGTCTCCACATTTGGTTTTGTACAAGTACTTTTTTATTGGTGCGGCCTTGCATTTCCTATGCATCGGCCATTATAACATTATTGCTCCACAATTAACATGTTTCCAATTCCTAGCTATCCCACTCGATCATTACTGCGCAAGTGCAATACCAAAACACTCAGTCATACAGAGTGCAGAGGCGTAAACTCTTGACAGTAAATCCCTTATGTGATTGCAGTAGGAATTCACACTGAGTTCCTTATCACATAGTACCGACCATTGGCTTATTGCCCAGTCTGTTTATCATCACTTCTTGCATGTCCACTGAGTTTAACTCATAACTGGTCTTATCTGTTACATTATCGTTTAACAACATTTATACAACGGTCGCTTGTTGCGCACCGTGCTCTTACTCCCTGTATAACATCAGCTTATATCGTATCTGCTGTCACCCAACTTCCACACATAAACTTACATCATTCGTATTATGGTTCATCACTCATTTGGATGACACTGAATGCTCCTTGAGCGTCGATCATTCGAGTCACAAGCCGACATTATTCAGCTCGGTGTTTCACTTTATACACATACTACTAAGCTAATTGCTCTCTTTCAAAATAACATCGTCCATCCTTAACATATTTCTTGAACTTGATTCACATAACTACCGCTCCTGCGGTTGTCACAATATCGAGAGGTATCCCCACTCTTAATGCAGTGGTTCGTTTACCACTCTATTCACTTATACAACATAAACTTCTACCATCAATCGAATTTAATAACATATCTTGCTTATGGCTTATAAGCCTTATGCCTTGAGCTGGGCTCATTGTAGGCTGTCCACACACATGTACTTCTCTGTACAATATTACATGGTTTGGATATTATATTGGGCTCCATGACAAGTCGTTGCATCACGTTCCTTTCATGGGATTCCCCTTAGGTTTGTCAGTCCGTCTCCTGACAACTCATGTCTAAACTGGGTGTTAGTTCAACCCTTGTGTTTCTGTCATTTATTTCGAGCAACAACTTGTTGATGCGAACACCCTTCAAGGATTGCTCCTGGGTGTTGCTAAGTTATGCTTTTACATTTGTTCACACTTATTGATATATTGAGTTAGCCACGCCGTTCGCGTTCTTAATGGCTTATTATCTTCTTCTGTGAAGATCAACATTTCATAGTAGTGTAGTACTCATTCTGGGAGTTTTCATCCCGTTCATTGCACATTAATGTGTCCACATTAGGCATCTACTTGCCATGTACAGGCTAGGTCGCCGTTCTAGCTATCATGTTTATCCTGAGGATCCTTAAGACGTATAAGATGTCTTTATATTGCAGTTAGTGCACTTCGCACCTCCTGACTCTTAAACATTTCCTTGAAAGGATTCACTAATTCCTTTAGTCTCGTTAACTTAACTGAGTTCCTTAGTTTCAACTATTCCTTGTAATCCTTAGCTCTTGTTTGATTTATACTGCTGACCGTAGACGGAGTCGACTACTTCCCGTGTTTCGGACTCCACTCGTATACATATGTGGGGTACCATACTGATACATTACTACTTACCCAACTAACCCATAAGTAGGTCTGTCAGGCCCACAAGCTCCTAACGGAGTGCGGTCGTCCCACAATTCAGTTGGTACACTCGTAGTGCCCGTCACACGCCTAGGTGAAGTATTCTGTTGTCAACTCCCTTATATTGTACCGTGACAATATTCATTCCATGCTTCCCGAACTTAATCGAGGAAAGTTTATCTATTGTGTATCCTGTGAACTGTCCTTGGTCTTACTGGTTTGGTTTAAAAGAAGGTTGGAAAGAAGTGTTGGTTTGAAAGAAAAAATTTGGTTTGAAAAGAAAAGGGTTTGTATAAATACTAGGTTGAAAGAAAAAAATTCTCATGGTTCCACAACATCTTCTTACCTTAACCAAGTCTAGCTTCTTGCTGACTGGTGTACTTACAATTACAGAGGTATTCTGTTAAGCCCTTCCATGGTTATAATGTTCACACTTAACTTCGTGGTACTTTACTAAGTACTTGTAGTGGTTATAATTTCCGAACAGCCCTGTTATAGCAGCACTTGCTATGGCAAGTGCGCCATGCTAACTGGCTATCTTTTACCCATACTGTCACAGTGGCCTTGTTGGCCCTCACTGATCTTACTGCCTTGATAATAACTCTTCTAGGTGACTTCTCACTGTCTTCACCTGACGATCATAAACTAGGGTGTTCCCTTTCTGGGAGACCCCTTTTGTCTTAGTATGTATTTTCTTTGTAGCCCGTTCCACGTATTGTCGCGGTTACTGAGACTTGTCTCTTGTTTGGGCACTACGTTGTAGTTCCTTTGTCGGTTGGTACACCGTTGGTGTATTGTTTATCAACTGTGGTCCCGTAGACACTTGTCTCGGTTTCACTAATCCACTTCTTGCCTGTTGCACGGTTGGTGCGTTGCAAGTTGGTTTTTCTCGACTGCTTAGCATGTCGACCCAGGTTGCCGGAAATTCTATTCCTCTATACACAAGATCCTTCATTCATTGCTATGAAATGCGGTTAACATTGTTCAGATGGAGACCGTCTCCGGGATTCCCAATTTTCGGGATCTACCGTATGACAGGTTCTCCGTACCCTAAAGGTATTTAATAACAGCCAGATCGGGTATCCCGAGTATGAGAGTGGACTTCCATCTCTCTGGCGTTCTTCCCCAAGTTATAAAACAGGGATTGTGGAGGGTGGGATGGATATTGTAGGTTTCCAGTAGTCACTGGTAGTTCCTAACTAGCGTATCTCTCACGCTATCACTCAACCCTAACCCAAAGTACTTAAATCCTAACTCGGTACTTCCTAAGCTCGGTAATTCAGTCATCAGAGCGATACTTCGCTCTGATACCACTTTTGTAACACCCCATCCAACAATAACACACTTACAATAATCTGCAGCGGAAAACAACCTCATCACATTACTTATCTCGTTGTGTGTTACACGCCGTTAGCCACCCACGTGGCTAACAAGGCTAATACATACACATTGTACCGGTCTGATGGGCTAAATTCCCGAGCGACTACACTTACTATCCTTTCCGTTAACACAACAACAACATACACCTTCCAACTATACCGAGTATTTATAACTAATGCCGATAACAATTTCGGTCTTACTACACCTACTGTATATATACAACATAAACGATTACCCATGTACAATGTCTACCCGTCTTACTCTCGGACGGCTTCCAGCTCTCTGTACCTGAAATAGGAAAAGAAGAGAAAGGGTGGCCCCCAAGGGGCTCAGCACCTTTGCTGGTATGGTAATCCCGCAGCCCACATGCTACTGGGCCACGCACAACTAATTGTCGTCTTAGCATGCGGTTGTTGATTGTATTTAAATCATGCAAGTAACAGTAAACACACAACACTTAACATTTCGCCTCAATGGGCTCAACAATCGGATAACACATTCTACTTAATAAGTCACTCATGGTATTCATCATCCCTAGAGTGTTCCTCCTCTAATGGAGCTACTTCCTTAATAGACGACACATACCCTTAAATCGGGTTATCCTTAAACGCCTCTTATCACAAACTGGGAATATCCATGATCCACACACTCCACATTTTACAACATATAACATACACTACATAACAACACTTAACAACACTTTGCACGTTTCCACGTGCACCCCATAACACCGCAATAGATATTGCATCACAACAAAGATATATAACATAACGGGAATGGTCCTCTTAGGAACCGACCCAAACATTGTTTACACACTGGTGAGCCTAGAGAATGTTGCCAGTCTCATGATAAGCTCGTTACATAACTCGTTACCGTCTCGTTAAATGAACGGTTAACTTAACACAAGGGTCTCGGATATAGTGATCCAAGCACACCGAAACAAACATAACAATAGTATGCCCCTGTGGCCGACGTGAGTCAGTAATAGCCTTGGTTAAGCTAAAGGGAAGGTTGGGAACCAAATTGGAAAACAACCATAACATACAGAGAGGATCGAACCTGCTATGACAACGACCCCCATACTCACACGCGTGGCCGGAACAGACCGGACTCCTCACTCCCCCCGTTAGCACTTGTTAGAAGTTCAACTTTGAACTTTATTAAACAATCACAAACATTGGGTTAAGTCTTGTTAGACATACACAAGGGAAGAGAGAGTCATACATTCACATACAAGCATCACACACAAACATCACATAACCAACTCACGCATAGCCGTGGTTAGAACGTTCCTTAAGTCGGAAACGTTGTTACCGGATACCGCTCTCCTACGTTTACCTAATAGTGGTTAACTAGCCCTTCAAGCGCATTCGAGGTTACCGGTATCGGCACGTAAACATACAATAACAATAACGACTGTAAACTCGTTTCATGATTTATCTCATAACGTGGCAAACATACAGAAAAACACATTGGCATACAAGCCGGTGTAATCCGGTAGGACACAGGTTGCAAGAAAACCATACCTGTCACCGGAGTCCACTTTACCACGTCCACTTATGTTCCTCGAGCAATTCTCGAACAACTGTTAACATCACATGTGTTTTATTAACATTGGGGTAACACGTTTGTTTAAAGTCTAACGCTTATAACTTTTCCCCGTTAACTTGGTTAAATAACTTTACATTTTAACTTGTTTTACTTTCACATTTTATTACAACTTTTTACCCACTTAATTGTCATTAAAACTCACCTAACAAGTCCTTAACAACCTCAAAACCTCATTAACCATCAATCCCCATCATTACACATCATTTCATACCTTAAACAATGTTTTTGGTCCATACAACACCCTGTCCGAACTTGTGTCCGGACTTCCCAAGTTCGGACACAAGCGCGACCTTATACTGAAAACCTTACACACGTCCGAGCTTGTGTCCGGACTTCCCAAGTTCGGACACAGTTCGAGAGTAATCCCAGATAGAAACAGTCACGTCCGAACTTGTGTCCGACTTCCCAAGTTCGGACACAGTTCGAGAATGAGAAAATCCTTTACCCAACAGAGCCTGTCGCACTTCCGAACTTCCATGTCCGGACGGAAGTTCGGACACGGCAAAACATTCAATTTCCAAGTCTTTAAACACTTAACCAATTTCACCAAACCTCTCCTAAAGCCTCATAATGTTTCCTAACATCATTTGGCTCATCAAACACACCTTTAGCCATATGCTAAACTCTTTAAATCACTCACCAAAACCATCTTATCATTCACAAATTTCTTACAAAATTCCTAGCACTTGGATGTTTTCTCCTTAAGATTTTAAGTGGTAGTTCACCAATAATGACCACTACACCAAGGTGTTTCCTCTACACCTTAACATCATCTCTCAACTTCTTTTCTTACTAACTAAATCTCCTTTTTTTTTTACAACTTCTTGAATTCTTTTCTCAAAACCTTACTTAAACATCATTCCTTCCTTGAACATCAACATTCCTAAACCTTAAACAAACTTCTCCAAGACTTAATACATCCTCAAAACACACATTGAATTCCTAGAACTTCCAAGATAACACCTAAATTCTTGCATCACTCTAAATCACCTTAACACATGTTTTCTTCTCAAGTAAACATTATTCACCTTTAAACTTCCTAGTTCACCAAGACCATTTAAAACACTTAGAACTTCTCACACATTTCCCAAATTTGGCCATAGTTTCTCTTGTATATACTCACATCCAAACACTTAGGTTTTTACCTTATTTCATTCAAGAACACCTAAAATCCATCAAACACATTTTTATACACAAACTTCACACATTAAGCACTACATCACAATATAGTGCATAACTTAAATTGCTTGGCACTTAGGCCCTTAAATAACATGGCTCTTAGGCCCTTAAATTACATAAACCTTAAACACTGAATTTCCCACATAAATAATGCCTTTGACCTGCAAATACATACACCAATACATATGTTCTTTTACTAGTCTCCTTGAGAACACTTACTAGGTCATTCACCATTTGCTCCTTAGGTATTTTATTAAGCAAATTAAGCTCATTTTCCTAAGGCATTTAAACTACATTGAGATAGTTTGTTTACCTCCTTTTCCTCACAAACTTCTTTCTTGTTTCCTTGTAAAACCGGTGGGGTGTTTGGTTGTTTGTCAACTTCTAAACAATGTACAAATAGTAGAATGAGTATTCAAGCATTATGCTTCTCTCATTGTAAACCCTAGTTACACATATTGTTTTAACACATTAAGGTAATTGTTTTACCTTGGAATTGGAAGAGGACTTGAACAAGTATCAAGAGAGGACTCCTCCTAGCCCTTGGAAGATTCAAATGAAGCTAAAACAAGCAAGATAAAGACACCATGGTGAGGTGAATTTTCGGTCATGTACTAAAAGGAGAGGAAACTTGATTTTTCTTTGAGATTCCTTACCTAGAAGCAAAGGAGAGTAATAATGTGTAGAAACACAAGCTCAAGCTCCATCAATGGTGATTCTCCATGGCACCAAAATTGAGCTCTTGAAGATTTGGAAAGGTAGTAGTAGTGTAGAGCTTGACCTAACTAAGACAAATATGGTCTTAGAATTGATTTGGAGCATGGAGTTGGATTTGGCAAGGAAATGAAGATGGAGAAGAGAGGGGCTGTTGCAAATCGTAAATGGAGGAAAGGAGAAGGTGAAGAAACCGTGTGAAATGAAAGAGAGAAGGAAATGAGAAGATGAGTTTGCTTTTGGAGATATTTATGTTTAAAGCAAAATAGTACTTTACTTTAAGTTTTACTTTACTTATTTGATTTCTTTTACAACTTGGTGACTCACTCCTTGAAAAACCGGCCCCATGTGCCTAGGAGGGTATAATAGTCTTTGTTGACCAATTTAATTACTTATAACATTATATGTTACAAACTAGCTTATAAAAGTTACTATTCACAAACTAAGGCACATAGAAGTGAAATTTTTGATTTCCCATTAATATAGCCACCCAAATGTGATACTATATAGTACACATGTTAATTAAAGAGTAATGATGGACATTTAGCCATTCAAAACTCATTTACAAGACAATTTTTCAAAAACGTGCTTTAAGACTCCTTAAAGCACATTTTGTGTTTTAACTTGTTTTCAAGCTTGGTTTTCTTTGGTATTGATTTAATATGTTCATTAACATATTTATAAAGTATAGGTATGACCATTAGGTCTTTTACAAATTTATCCCAAGCTTAGAGCACATTTTTGCTCTTATTGACTTTAAGGTATTTGTTTGTGTTTTGTTTGGTTTCATTGTCTAACAAAGTTTCCTAAGGACTAATAGCCTTATAAAATCATAACTAAATGTTATTAAGTCTTGGTAGGCTCTTTGGGTCCTAACCAAGTTCACTCATAGCTTAGAGCATGTTTTTGCTCATACTGTGTCTTAGTGCTTTATTGCACTTTACTATATTTTAAATTGTCCACTGATGTTTCTAAGGCACTTTTTAGCCTTTATATAACATAGTTTGATATTTAAACCACATATCAAGGTTGGGGGTATTTCAAAGGTAAACCAATATAATCTCTTACGTAACTTAGTTTCATCTAATTAAAGGTTCAAAGTTTTTAAGTACCTAATTCTTATTTACAAACCTCTTATAAGTTCCAACTAATAAATAGATCCCTTATTTATAAACTCTCATTCCGCATTTTGGTAATTAATGTTATAATGTATTTTATGTGGCTCAACCAATTCTAAGAACTCAAGGATTATTATTTAGACTAACTCCCTAGTCATATTTAACATAGTTTTATATCTTAACCCTTTTAATGACTTTACCTTAAAACATTAAGTTATTACTCTCTATTATAAATGTTATGAAATGATTAAATCTAGCCTTATTAATCCACTTCACATTTAGATGTAAAACTATTTCATTTATTTTATTATTAATTATATATTAAGATCTATTTGTGTAACATTTTATGTAATCAAATTACAAATTTTCCCTAAGTCTTACTTATTTATTACTTAACCCAATTACAAATTTACATTCTTGTCATTGACAAATAATATTATATATGTATTTAATTATGATTTATTTAAATCCTACAAATTCAAAGGTAACTCAAAACTCAATTTCATAACCCCAATTTAATACCACCTCATATAATATTCTTTCATTAGTATTATGTAGAGGTTTAGTTGAACTTATTTATTCTTTTATTATATTTTCTATAAGGTATTTCATTTTTTTATTTATGTTTAAGGTATATATATATATATATATATATATATATATATATTACTAGGATTTATTCAAAACATCATTTATGTAGTTTTATTGTATTTAATTATCTCTATTAACTTTACACAAATCCACATCCAATATATGGTTTATAAAATAAAGTATTTCCCCTAGCTTCAATTAAGTATATTAACTTCCACATTATATAATAACTAAAAATGTATAGACTAGTGAAATTCCTTGATTCAACATAAGTTTCTATTTTATTCCTCTCACTAAATATATATATATATATATATATAATATAATTTTTACTTCACTAAAAGTTTATACCCAAAATATTCATTAACATACTATTATTAAATGTTAATTTAATCTTATCATATTATCCCAGCCTATAAAGTTTATTAATAAACTATACTTTAATTTTTGTTACATTAAAAACCATATATTATTGTAAACCCCAACCC
This sequence comes from Limonium bicolor, assembly GCA_023374045.1. Classification (NCBI taxonomy): domain Eukaryota; kingdom Viridiplantae; phylum Streptophyta; class Magnoliopsida; order Caryophyllales; family Plumbaginaceae; genus Limonium; species Limonium bicolor. The sequence goes on along the minus strand of CM041778.1, from coordinate 317,188,845 downwards.
GAAATCCAATAAACTGAACGGCGATCACTCCCAAATAAAATACAACTGCAGCGGAAATAAATACAACAACCGGGCGGTATTACAATGCCGTTGGCCACCCTTGTGACCAACAAGGCTAAGTCCAAATACAGTCCTCAAATGTCACGGTCTGGAATACAGATACAACCCGAGATACTAGGAATCAAACTCAAAAGTACAATACTGAAATAAAACAATTAACTAATAGTAGACTCCCAAAGCTTGGTCTACCCCACCTACACTCAGTGTGGTGATCTCCTCAACTTCAGGTACCTGAAAAATGGGGGTGCCCCCAAAGGGGCTCAGCAAACAATGCTGGTATGGAAAACGTGCAGCCCATCGTCTACCGGGCCACACCAACTACTTTGTCGAACACATGCAGTTCATTTTTATAAAGCTGTAAACAAGCATAGTCTGATAATAACAAGTATCCATACAAGGACAATAATGTCACATAGAACAAGACACAGAAGGTCGAGTTAGCTGACTGAACTGAAATTCTTTACTGATAGTCGGTCCACACAATGGGACTGACCGTTATAACTGAATATCTGAAATAGTGGAGGTATAGTGACCTCGTTATAAAGAAAGGTTGGGTATAAAAACCCCAGGAGATAACGTAGTTAAACCCTGAACTGAATGGCGTGGGAAATAAGAACCCACTAGAGGAATAAAGTCTTCTTCGAACTGAAGGGCATTTGAATCCCGGAAGGAATAAAGTCTTCCTCCCAACTGAATGTTCCGTCGCGACGTAGATAGGAGACGACCTGAGACAGGTACAGCTCCTGTAGCATGCATGGCCAGATCCAACTGGGCTCCTCATTCTCGTAGTATAGAGTTGTTAAGTGTCATATAAAGACGTTAAACAAGAACACAATGTGTATTGTCAATTATCACGTTTAGGATAATGACGTTTGTTATAAACTGAAGTTAGTGAGAGACTTGAGTACAGTCCTCGGTATACTGAAACGCAGGTATTTAATCCACTGGTATAGTAGTGTGTGTATGCGTGGGACATACACGATGTAGTCAGCAACATTCACGCACATAAAATAATACCACAGTGTGCAGAGTAAAACAACAGTTTACATTAATTATCTTGGTCGTTATTTCAAAACAGAAAGCAACATACACAAGCCGGTGTAATCCGTTAGAAAACAGGTTGCAAGAATCCCATACCGTTCACCGTAGACTGTACTCGTTAATTCCCGGTCAACGTCTGGTCAAACAAGTCCTGAGTCCGAGATTAGAAGAGGATTGACTGAGAGGGTTAATTTATGTTACCCTTATATAATAATTCTATTGGATCATTTAACAAATCTCGTATTTGTTATTTCATGTGAGGTTTATCTTTTAATTACCTCATGATTTAATGTATAACTTATTTGTTATTCCTTTTGATTTATTTATACATCCTTTAATGCACATATATGTGTTCATTGCATTTGTTGTTTATTTTATTTGTCTAAGCGACATAACAACTTATAATTTCTTAACTATATTTATATGTCATACATAGACATAAAATTCTTATAGTTTTATTTATTATCTCCTTTTAACCATAAATAATATTCATTGTTTATCTTTTAATTCCTTATAACCATGTAAGCCATAGTTTTTCCAATCCTTTCCAAAATTCTTTCTTTTAATTCTCTTTATAAATTCCTCCATATCCATGTAGGACCTATATTTATTTTAATCTAAATTCTTACTCTTATATTTCGGTTATTTACAAAACAACCACATAAATTCATAAACTTTATATTAAATTCTAATCTCTTTATATTATAGAGTTTTAATTTCTTATTTAGCTAAATTACAAAGCCATCCTAATATATTTTGGTATATAGCTTTTATAATTTTAAATATTATAACTCTCAAAAATTACAACTTAGCCCCTTAAATCCTCGGCTTTAATAATTTATTTCTTATAATTACAATCTAACCACAAAATCTTATAACTTTTACATAATGTCATGTAAACTATAGTTTTAATTTTAATTCTCCATAAATGGCGAATATATATATATAAATTCTTAAATTACCAAACTAACCCCAAAGAATTCGGCTTTGGTCTTGAACTTTCCATTAATTACATTTCACCCCAAAACTTTCTAATAGTTACTTATAACTTATAAACTATAGTCTAAATATTTAATTCCTTAAAATTTCGAAAGTGAACCTAATAATTCTCTTAATTATGAATTCGCCCACTAATAAATTCTAAACTTTCATAACAACTTTTATAAATTACATAATAGCCCAAAACTTTATAAAAAGTTATTTCAAAGCTTGTTTAAATTATCTAAAATTCTTAAACTTAATTCCTAACCTTATATTATATTATAATTACACCAAATACCCCTTTAGCTCTCGGCTTTCACAATATTTGCACTAAACTTTGTAAAAATTACATTTAAGCCACATAACTTAATTAATTAGCCATTTAAGCACTAAATAAATATTTTTTAACTCACCAAACTTTATAGTATAAGTTTATATACATAAGTAGCTCATTAATTCCATTTAACACCTAGAGCATTCGGCCATATTTAAATGAGACCATATGTTATATAAAAGTGGATTTATATGTCTAAATAATTATAAATAAATTCATAGGAGTCATGTAACTCATGTATAAATTATTGTAAGGTCTTATATTGATTCTTAGCTCAAAATAAAACATTTTTGCCCTAGACATTTCGGCCTTATTTTATTTGTAACATAAATAAATTCTATGACACAAAAATGTGTCTTAAGGTAAATATTTTCTATATATGTTATAGATTATATTTTTGGCATATAAAACCATATAGTTTCGGTATTATTTAGCCTAGGAGATGTACATAATTTTTGTACAATTTTTTTGAAGCTTAACAAAGCTTATAACATAAAGATTTACTTAGTAAACTTACTTCTTAACAAAGGTGGTTAAGTGCTTGAACTTCTTCTTGAATCTCCAAGCTTTCTCCTAGGTAAACTTGATGCTCCTCTTCGGTTTTATGCAAGAGGTGAAGGTGTTTAGGAGTTAGATCTTCAACAAGATCTTAAGTAGATTTGTAAGTAGTTTTACAATACTTTACCTTAGACTTTTTCTCTTATAATTTCGGCTCACCAAAGGTAGATGAAGAGCAAGTTTTCCTTCATCAAAAAGAAAGAAGAAAAGAGACTTAGAAGAGGTAGAACTTGGTCACACACAAAAATGTGTTTTAAGGATTTTCAAGCTTTTAAACCTACCTTAAGATAACCTTGAGATGCTCCTTGGTTTAATGTTGGTTTGGACAATCCCCTTGGAGAACTAAATGTGGCCGAACCCACCTTGATATGCTAGGAAGAGTTTTGCTTCAAGACTTGCCAAGGAATGTTAGGAAATTACCTTAAGATAAGATGAAGATAGAAGTTAAAACTCCATTAATGGACTTAAGAGCTTCAAAGGAAGAAGATGAAGCTAGAAGAGAGAGGAGGGAGCTTACCAAACCGTGCAAGAAGAGGGCAAGGAAGAAAGTGAAGCTCACTCACGTAAATGAAAGAAGGCATTTGGAAATTGATTTTGTTTTGTCAAATTTTTAATGTCATTTGACAATTCTTTTCCTTAGTTTAATTCATGGTTGATTGGCTCGATAATGATCTCTTTTCCAGCCTAAAAACCGGCCATGTGGAGTGACTAAGCAAGAGTTGGCAAGGCAATTATTTTGGCTAGAAGACAAGGTGAGAAAAGGTGAGTTTATTCCTTTCATTTTTCAATGTCAATTGACTTGTCTTCTTCTTCATGTAGGTGCACGAATTGGAGGCTTGAATGGAGCTCAAAAAACGGTGGAGAAGAGCTAAGAAACAAGCAAGGAAGGTTACTTGCTTAAGAAATCAAAAGGCAAAAAGAAAAGGAATCTACTTTTTGCTTTTAGCATTTTTTTTGTCTAGCCAACTTGGCCATGTTCTCTAGCATAATTTCGACAGCTCTCTGGTCAAATGAGTCACACATTTCTTTGCCATTAAGTATTATAGCACATGGGATGATGAGTCATTATGTTTTAAAGCCTTTTATAAACTTTTAAGGCAAATTTTATACTAGTTTTTGCCCTTAAAATCGGCCCCTATAGAGCACCTTGTTGACTAGTCACACCAACTGATTTAGAAGGTCATTTTAACCCTTTTTAAGATTACCAATTCGTGGCATGTCAAAAACTACAAGGTAATTGCGTAAAACGCATTTTCGTGACACCCGAAGGTGTGTTTTTGTGCTCTAAGGAAATTTTGGGAAACCAATTGTTCTTATGAGTTCCAAGTGTTTGTAAACACTTATTATAGTAAATAAACATATACTAAGATGTTACATTGAGTTATATGGGGTTATATCAACCCGTGACATAATTTACGGGCCATCGGGACACTCCCGGGCCAAAAAGGAGCGCTAAGAAATCCTCCTTTGGTTTTTGCTGAATTTTGAGAAACCACTTCGTGGGTTCTCTTTATAATGGTTAATAATGATGTTAGGAACTCAAGGAATTAATTTTATAGGAGTTCGTGCCACCTCGGCACTCCTCCGGACTCTTCGTGCTTTAAGGAGGGGCGTGAGCACTCCCGAGCGTTTTGCGTATTTGTCTGAATATAGCTTAGGGAATATATTTATATATTCATATAATGAGTGTATGACCATTTGGTTTGAGTTTTAGAAGGTCATACAAGGTCATGCTTGATCACATGTTCTAAGGCGTTTTAGCGTTTACGGTGAAACGACTATTTTACGTAACGTTTTCATGCATGGTTTGCATGCGTACGTGAACTGATTTATGTTTGGATTATATTCCATAAATAATGATTTAATAATATTATTTAGATTTGGGGTATTTCAATTATAAGATAATCTTATGAAAATTTCATAAACACAATTTTTAGACCCATTTACCCTTGTCCAAAAATTCCCAAATTTAATATATAGTAACTATAATATTTAGACATATTATAAAAATTTTTATTTCATAAAAATATCTTTTTAAATTATCCAAATAATTCCATAATACTCAAAACTTGTAAAAATTATAACTTACGTTTAAAAACTCAAAACCCATATTAATGTATATCAAAATAAACTAGATTCCATTAGGAATCTATGCTTAAAATTTCGTGTCAAAATACATTCGGGAAGGCAATTAAATAAATCTAACAAGTTAGGGTTTAATTCTGGAATTAATAAAACTGAAAACAATTAAATCTATCCACGTTTTAATCTCGGCCATCCGTTTCTACACTACGATCGGACGGCCGACATTCCCCGAGTTCATCAGCGAATTCCCAAACCACCGTGATAGAGATTCCTCGATTTCTCCCATCTCACAAAACCAAATTGACTGATTTTTGTTTCATTAGATTCGAAATCTTCTTGCAGTTCCAATGGTACCAAATTTACAATCTAAGGTGCACGAATTCACAAAAATGATTCTCGGTTCGAAGTTAGGGTTCTTTCGGGTTTCTGAATTCGATTCTAACAAATTCTCTCAATCTAACGCGTAATAGATGAAATTGAAACATGGGTTTGACCGATAATGTAAAGGCGAATGACAATAACGGGATAATTTGATCGGAAACTCACCGGAGAAGCACCAACGAAGGAATTCGATTTCGGTTTTCCAGAAAAAGTTCAAACTTGGGCCTGTTCGAGGAGCTAACTTTGTGGATCTATAAAATAAGTTCTAGATCGAATTAGACTACGTGTGTGGGCTTAATCGAAAGAGGAATTATAGATCTACAAATTGATAGCAAAAACTTAATCTAACTTGCAATATACAGAAAGAAATCCAACCCGAAAGTTACGAGTTTATACCTGCGGGTTCTGTATGATTTTATGTGCGTGACAAGGCAGCAGAAACTTTAGACGCCTCGTTCTTGCACACGGTTGGGATTTAGCCTTAGTTGTAAACATAAGAGTTGTAGACGGGTTAGAGATCTACACAACAAGCTAAAGACCTTGGATTTTGGATGAGAGACGAAGAAGTTATGATCAAACGAAAGTACCTTACCGATCACGTTTTCTTGGAATCTGGGTTACGGCTTTGCAGGGAGGCGACTTTGGATCGATTTTCAGGTGGATGTAGGAAGAGTTTGGTTATGTGTGAGCTATGGTTGTAAAGAGGAGATTAAGGAGAAGAGAATAAAGAAGACGACACTAGAAAATTCGAAAGGATGAGTGAGATACGGCCGATCACAAGTAGGGAAAAAATACTAGTGGAGGTTAGGGACTTAGCCGATTTTTGTGCTCAATTCCGACGAGCTGTGTGAGCGTGACACGTGCATTCTCAAATTTTTTGACTCTAAACTTCATTCTGTCATAACTTTGGCTAGGATGATCCATTTTCGACGTTCTTTTATCAATCTTCTTGGTTTCCATACCTTTTTATTGGTATAGGTTTCATTGGATGGTTGACCATTCTCAAAAAGTCAAACCTAGTAAGGCTTAAGAAGCTTTAGGGTTTCTAGAATTTTATATTGACTTTTATGCTTCAAATCAATGCTCCAAATATTTAAAAATCTTTATATTATAATTAGAGTGTCTAGGAATTTTTCCAAGATTTATTGACTTATAAATCTTGTTATTAAATTCATAATACCATATAATAAATTAAATTAAATTGTATTATTATTTATAATTTATAGAAGTCCCCTAAATAATTTTTAAATAATACCATATACTAATTTAGTGTTTAATAATATTATTTAGGGTTTTTTAAAAGAAATCCCCTAAATTAATTTAAATTAATTTAGGGGTATTTCACACGTGGAGACTCATAAATGTACAAATACCCCATGGTAAGGCAACATGAGAAAGATACAAGATAAACCCTGAGGCAAATGCCCTCATGCCGTAAAGCATACCCACATTGGATGCTGAAAGAGAACAAACACAAAAAAAATTAATAAGAAGAATAACAAATGAATTTCCCCCCCAGCAGAAGCACAGGGTAAACAGTATAATATTGTTGTTAGACCGACATACGAGAAAAACAATACGCATCAACTGAGAAGTACCTAACAAGTACTCTCCCCCACTAACGTATCCTCTCCGGGACAAATCGCCACCAGAAGAACACGAGATCACAAGGACTATCTTAGTGACTCATAGAATATATGTCTCAAGATTGTTGAGAAAAGTGCAAAGAGCACTGAATGCTAACGATAAGCATATCAAACTCGCCATCCCACCTCACCTAGAAGCCAGAAAGTGAAGACAAAGAACGTTGAAGATATAAGACGCGCACATGCACTAGTCATCCGGAATATCAGGATAGACAATTTAAATCTAATCGAGCATATGTACAATAAAGATACCACTCCGATTAAGATACCTCTGTCTCAAAAGCATAAGAAAGACCGTGTATAGCACTATCACATTGGAACGACGGTGTCAGCAATGATTTGCTACAAATAAACAATTCCTAATACATTCATAAGAATGGAAAAAGACAAATTGAACCCTATGTTCATGGGTCTGCACCTCACTATGGAGCGATTGAGCCCATTACAACGTGTTTGAGAGAGCGCACAAAATACTCTTCACGCTTTCCAGCCAGAGAAGTACGTGTCTCACTCTCCACATAATTTCAAGCCTAGAAGGCTAGATTAGACCCACTCTCTCAGATAAGAAGAAGACTCCACTCTTTATCCCCGATACGGAAATGAGGGAGAACAAGACCAAGACCATTAAAAGGTCAAAGGTTTTTTAATCGAACGTGAGTCAGAAGAGGCCACATGAGAGTTTGGAGGACTCTATACGAGCCAAGTATCCAACGCTCTTCTTATAGCGGTTATTAGATACTTTGGCGGTCACGGGGCGTAACCCTTTTAAGGGGGGTAGAGCCTCTTGGCGTGCACTGGTGTATACCAGAATTTTGTGTTGTTTGTTGATTGTGCTTGTGGTACGTATGCGGGGCATACTTATTGTAATTGCTTGTATGTGCATTCATGCACTTGTATGTGTGTTATGTATCCTATGAGATACTCGATTATGTCTGTGAATACATTTGCTTATGATGTATCCTTGGAGATACTTGTGATAGATATATTCCCTATGCGGAAAGTGAAAGAACCAATATGGTATTGTGCACTTGTGTTGCACCATGTGTGGATGTGTAAATAGTGTGCCGTGCACTTGAGTTGCACCGTGTGTGGACTATATTTTCGTATGATATAGTAGAAGTGCTTTTATTGCATTATGATTATGAGATATTAGGTGCACTTACTACACCTTGATATATGAAGATACGGGACTTGATCCCTAGGAGTGATACTAGTCAAGGAACTAGATCATATACGACCAATTGATTAGAAATGAGACTTCGGGACGAAGTCTTTTTAAGGGGGTAGACTGAAATACCCCAAACATTAATTACCTTAATTAATAGGAATTAAATCAAATGAAAGGTTTATATTACCAAATATTCATCTAATGAGTAATACTCATTATAAACATTAGTGTATAAACATATAGTCCAAAATGGACAACCAAACTATACATTAAATCTCTAACCAAGAGAGAACATTATTAAGGAGAAAACAACGCCTAAAATAAATGCAACATGTTAACACATTAATACATGTACCAACATCACAAACAATGTGACCAAATTATTTAAACTATTTTATGTAGTCAAACCAAAATATAAATGCAACGACCACTTATATATACACATTTGAACAAGTACATATTAAAATGTGGTATGTAAACAATAATCATTAATTTAAGAAGACTTCTCAATTAAGTATTATTTAAGGATTATGTAATATATGATTTTAATAGGCTTGTTATGCTTTAATTAGATTTGTATAAATGCCTATAAGATTTATGAAGGATTTATTAAATTCTAAACCTATATAAATAATAATATAATTATTAAACGGTATAAGATAGAACATAATTGTAAAGGACAATATTTATGAGGAGGAGACAATATGTAATATACAAATTACACAAAATTATAACAAGATTTATATGATAAGTGGGGAGGAATTAAATGGGGACATTAAAATAAAATAAAAAGTAAATAAATATGGTAAATAAAACCACCGCCACACTGCTTATTCATTGACTCTAGTTATTTTGCAAAAGTTACTGGAAAACAAGAATATCTCTACGCTCCTCCTCCTTCACCCTCTGCTTACGGTAATTTTACAACCCTAAACAGCAACAAGTTCTCTCATTCTTCTTTCTTTTGGTGGCACTGACAACTTCATTCTCTTCTTACCTGTGGAAGCCATTACATCTAGCACACCAGATTGCACCAGCTTCATTCTCTCTCCTAGAAATTTTGCTAGCAGAACATACCTACTCTACATTCCTGTTATTTCCTCTCTATATCTGCACCTTTGAACAGGTAAATCAATGGAACCTGCTGTGCTTTTCATTTCCTCCTTGTGGTGTGCCTCTGACTTGCTCTACCTCACGGTAATTTTGTACAAAAAAACAGATGTTGTTTTCCTTTCTCTGTTCTCACGGTAATATGCAATTGAACAAATCATTCCCTGCACTATCGGTGATTTGCAACCTAGCACACCAGGCCTCCCTTTATTCTAGATTCTTGAATGGTAAACAACAGGATGTGTCTGTCTTCATTTCCTTCTTGTATTGGTGCTACTCAGCAGTGTTAAATACTAGAAATTTCTTCTTGCATACAGATTGGAAAAGGGTTAATCATTCTGTGTAACTGCTCTGCAGCAGTGATTTACTGCAGCGTCTCACACACCAAATTGAAACAAGGGAAGAAAAAAAACATTTCATTCCAGAACGGTAATATGCTCTCACTTATATTACTTATAATCTTCCTTATTTGCAAACATAAGCTGGCGAACAAGGACATAGATGTGTTGCACCGCTATTCAATAGTCTTCTTCAGTCTGTGCCTCTGCAGTGATAAATCATTGGAACTGCAACATCTTGTACACAGATTGAAGAAAGATGGGTTGTTACTCTTCTTGACTATCTTCCCATCTGCAAAGATAAATCATTAACTTGCTACATTTTCCACACCGGATCGAGAAGACTTAATACAGCTCAACAAAACCAGTAATATTCTCAATCTATCTTCTCTGTAGTGATAATCATTACAGTACTGCGGCATTCTTTTCATTCCTTCTTGTATTTGCACCTCTGAAGCAAACGTCTCTCATTTCTCTTCCTGTAAAAAAAAAAGAAACTATTGCATCTCATCTCACCACGTTGCACACCAGTCGTTGTGCAAATCCAATAAAAAAAATAACAAAGCCTACTCCTCGGAAAAACTGAAAATATTAGCAAAATCTGAATTGGGAATGCTAACTAGTTTATGCTAGGTGTTAGGTTGGAAAAAAAAAGATTCTAATTTAGTAATTACCGTTAAACTCAGGGGGCGTTTGTTTCAGGCGGGAAAATGGAATGAAGTTAGGAAGGGGATGGGAGGAATGGAAAAGAATTTCCTTTGATTTTCATGGTTGTTTGGTTGAGCTGAGGGAATGAAATAAATAACCGGTCAACGGTCAATGACTACCCATCAACGGTCATTAATTGTCGGTCAACATTCACCGATCACCGATCAATGGTCATTAATCATCGGTCAATGATCATATGTGACCGGTCAAAGTGTACTAGGGAAAGGGAATCTCATTCCCTAGTAGGAGGTGGGGATCAAGATAAAGGGTTTTGAACTAATCCCATTCCCTTTCCCTTTCCTGAAAATAGGAAAACTGACAACAACAAACAACAAGAAAGGGAACCTGATTACCCCAAAACAAACGCCCCCTCAGTGTATGGTGTTAATGAAAACCTAAGAGGTGTGTAGGAGTATTTTTATTATTTTTTTAAAAGAAGAAGTTAATTGACAGATAATAAACCAAATTTAGAGTAGATCACTTAAAATCTACACCGGTTAATCTTGAACCAATTAATTTAAAAGTATATATAAGACTTAATGTAAAGTCAATAATTATGGGTGTTTTCACTTGATCTGCGCTACTAGGTGATGCAATGCTGATTAGTGAATTTTGGTAATTTGGCATAAAAGTAATGGGTAATCAAATGATAAGATGATGTTTAAAAAGTGGTTAAAAAATATCAGATTATGATATAATACATTACAATAATAAATGTGGAAGTGTACGAGAATTTGGTGTTCCAATTCTGGTATTAAATGACTGATAGTATGAGTTAGGTTAATACGTTGTTAAGTATTGGATAAACTAAAGCCTATTGATTAGTATAAATAATTTAGGAATTTATGAATAAAAAAATGTTGTGCAATATGTGTGTTGGATTATAATAATATAAATAACGACTTTGAGAGTGGGTAGGCGATTTTAAGAAGAAGGTATGTTAACAAAAAAAAAAAAGAATTAGTTGTATTTAAGATAGGTTAGGTTGTCTAACCTATTGATTGTGTATATTTATATACGTTTTATCTGGGTTTGATATAATAAGAAGGTTTTGATGATGGTAAGTGCAATACATGAATCTGCTATAAAGGTCAACTTGATGGCTAAGTTACCAAGTAGGGGATAAAGTGGTAATTAAAATAAGTTAGTGTTATGTGATAAAATTTATAGATTAGAAAGTTTAGATTGCAACTATAATTAAGTTGGATTAACATTGAAACATTGAAACTGATAGGAATATACATGCTTCTTCTTCATTTTCTTCACGTGAATATCCAACTATATATAAATATCTGTACAACATACTCTTCATGGTAGTTTTGAAATCTAAGCTGAAACTAACTCCGTCAGCCTTCTACTCCTGACGGTAATGTTACAAATCGAACAAAAATATATATATATACAAGTTTCATTGTTTGAAAATGACAAATGGAAAAAATCTCGGTTAATGTTTAATTATACATATACTCATATGTGTGTGTAGCCATGTTACGTTAAGTATACATATATATACTTAGATACATATATGTATATATTTGGTAAACAAAAAAATTAAGAGGAGTGCTATAAAATAAGAGATGTTATAGTATAAAGAGTTATACAAATAATGGAATCATATAATTCAAGGAAGTATATTACGGATTATATAGTAGTGTTAACTTGTATATATTGACCAAGTCAACTAAATTGACCAAGAGGGTCAAGTTGACCAACTTATATTTCAAGTGGGAAATTAAATGCAAACGACTATTAATACTTAAAGGTCAATTATATTATATCATACAGTAACAATAACTATATGAATGTGTATATATAAATAAATATAAACACCCATTGATAAAAGAAATGAAATATGTGAGAAATAAATTCTATGAAATAAGGAACATAATAATGTATAAAATACATTGTATGGTATTAGAAACAATTCTTGATAAGAGAATTGTGAATAAATGACACAATAAATAATGTGTACTTCATATGAAATAAGGAACTAATTCATTATGGAATACCCTACAATTCACATAATATGAATTTATACCACGAAGTGAACATGTAATTATAAGTACTATAATGTAATTTAATAAGGGTTGATAAGTAAGTATTGAATATAAAGAAACATTGACTTGGAATATTGACCAAGTCAAATAATTGACCGAATCAACACAATTGACCCAAGTGGTTAAGTTGACCAACATATAAGATAATATGTAATCGGAAGTTGAATAAAATGGTCATAATACAATATAAATAATATATATAATATATATATATATATATATACAAGGAAAATGATCTTAGTAAAGGACGAAGAGTTATTAGGAATTAAGTTCCTAAGCAATAAACACCATTATGATATCAAATATTATACACATAACCATAAAGTATAATCAATCTAAATCCCGAGACTTAATGAAAAACCCGAGTTAAATGGATAACCGGTTAAGGGGTTAAGTACTGGGTAAGGATTAGAGAACTTATTCTGGATGATTATATAGACTCGAACACAGAGACTAATGTTAAAGATATATATTCCAGTGAATCGGGTTGCTAGATACGAGCTTCGGGAGCAATAAAGGATAAGCGTGAATCGTCACGCTAGCATTGTTCATCGGTGAACGGTATGTGAATGTGTGGTCTGAAAGCTCCAAGGGTTTCCTTGGGTTCCAGACGTAATTGTGTGATTGCATGTCAAATAATGAATGTTATGCATGTGTATGTATGTGTTTATGTTTTCCAATCGTCAAAGCGTTTATTAACTGTGCGCGTACGTCGTTCGGACCTGTGATATCAATTATCACCTAACTGTTATGAACTATTAGGAGAGGGACTCCAATTATCATCTTATGAGTGTGAAATACTCCTAACAGTACTAAGTGAGGAACTTAGTTTAGAGACTCGGTATTAACCGTCTCTAGAGCGATGACTCGACTTTTGAACATCACCTAGCAGAGTTCTAGGTTGTGTGTAAGACCTGATTGGGCATCCAATAAAATTTTTTTTCTCCAATAACGAGATTGAATCTCCAGGAGACTAATTAAAATACGCTAACTTATGAGAGTGTGATAATTAATTAATGAAACAATGTTCCTAAATCCTGGTCTGCATACGTCCCAGCAGGTTGCGCATAATGCTCACTAGAGTTCTAACACCCGTTTAGGGTCCACTCTTGTTTACCTAACGAGCCGGATACGATCGTTAGTCAGAGTGTGCTACTATTGGCACCATACCATGGCTTCAGCCTAATGGACATCTACCACTGTATAAGTGAGTCCATCTACCCACTGTAGAGGCACCAGACTACTGTCCAAAATATTAATGTGTGAGGTTAAAGGGGAATTTTCCTTAACATGACACCCGTATGTTTATGTAAGAATGTGAAGCGGGGCTTCATGTGACGGAAATAACAAGTGAGAATAACTGGACTTCATCTATGTAACACCCCATCCACATTAACCACTTAACACAACTGCAGCAGAAAACATACTTCATCACATTACTTACTCGTTGGTGTACCACGCCGTTAACCACCCACGTGGCTAACAAGGCTATTACACATACATTGTATCGGTCTGATGGATAGATTTGTAACACCCCCAACCGCTAATCCTGTGCTTACCGTCTAATCGTCCTATTAATCCTACGAGTTCGCAGCGGAATTGTTACTTACTTACTACGGCGGGTGAAACAATGCCGCTAACCGCCCATACGGCTAGCTAGGCTACTAATACTTACAGTCACGGTCTGATGAACATAACGTACCGAGCTACTAATTACTTACCAAAATAACATACGCCAAATACTTACATCCTGGATCACCGAGTATTTAAATTAAAGTGTATTCGTTTACAATCTTTCAAGCTTACCAAAAGAATGAGTTTCTAAAGCTACTCATCTATACCAATGCTCCTTTCCCAATATCCAAAAAGTGTACCCCATGGTACACCGCTAATCAAAAACTGTAGCCCTGTACTACTTAGTACACCCATCTCAAATTCATTGTTTACAATCAAAAAGAAGATAAGAAATAGAACTATGTCCTCAGCATCTTCATCAATCTCGAGTACCTGCGTGTAGTAAAAATGGTGCCCCAAGGGGCTCAGCAAAGCTGCATATGGACTCCGCATATACCGCGTGCTAGCTAGGGCACGCCGACTATTTGACGTCCACTAAACATGCCATTCATTTACTTCATACATACATGCTTTCATACATCATACATGCTATACAATACATACATAATTCAAGGCAACAATGTGGTAGCACACACTTACTTACCTTCACAAGGTTAGCCAAATTATGCACCCGGGTTAATCGGAATGCTTTACTCTTTTACTCATTACTTACTTCTTCTTACTTACTTACTTACTTTCAATTACTTTACTTACTCATTCTTACTTACTTACTTATACTCAAGTCAAGTCGTCGGGACCTCCGGCCTTGGGGACTACACCGTCCCACATCCGGGATTTACTTGACTCACTAATCCGGGATGCTACCCACTTAAGGGATTTGGGCCGCGGACCAGTTTAAGAGTCAGGAATTGGAGCCAACCTCTCGTGACTCCGCATCCTCACGCGTGGCCGAAACTATATCGGACTTCTACTCATTCCAATTTAATTACCATTTTAAGTTAGGATGGTTAGCTTGTTAGGAATAAGTTAGAAGTCCAACACAATAAATAACGGTCACGGTACAATACAACATACATACACACATTCATATCATCCATACATTTCATGAAGTATACAAACTAAGAATTAGAGAAATATACAACATCATACAACACTACATATTCACAAGTATGCATATTAACTCCGATTCGTGCATTTATCTTATTTGGTGATCAATTAGCACACAACACACAAATCAGAGTAACCAAGATAGCATACGGGGCATGAGGAATCCATACCGTTCACCGTTGTACGTAATTCCAAACGTCCTTCGATGTCACAAATCAAGTCCTATTACATACATACAATTGAATGATTAATCTAGCTATCATTACTTAACTCATACTTACTATGTCCTTATACTTCTTACACTTACACTTTACTTATTTACTTTTCCTTTACTTAAGTTTCTATCTTCTTACTTAAGGTTTGCATGCTTACACACATATACATATACATATATGTATGGGTATACATATACATATATATATACAATTACTATTTAAATTAAATTTTTTTTTTTTTTTCAGGACCGGACTTGCGACCGACCCTGGCAAGTCCGGTCCATTCCAGTCTCAGTTACGGAAATTTTTCTGGCCGACCGGACTTGCATGTCCGGTCGCAAGTCCGGTCGATTCCAGTAACATTCTGCCGGGAAATTTTTCTGCTCGACCGACTTGCAAGTCCGGTCGCAAGTCCGGTCGATTCCAGTAACATTCTGACGGGAAAATTTTCTGCTCGACCGACTTGCAAGTCCGGTCGCAAGTCCGGTCGATTCCAGTAACATTCCCGTCTTGTAAATCTGGGCTCGACCGAACTTGCAAGTCCGGTCGCAAGTCCGGTCCGGCCCAGTATTTGCATTTTAATTTCTGTTTTCAGTCCTCTCTTTTACCCAATACTTCCCCATTGTTCCTACACTTAATCCTACATGTTTTAACACCATTTAACCTCCTAATACACTCTAGTTCATTTCCTAACTCCTTACACAATTTTATACTCATTCACTCATCTAATTTTCTAAGTTTCAACTCACACTTTCACTAGTTGTTTCCTAGTTGTGTTTTGCTACAGATTTTAGCACTAACACTCTCCATCTACAACTCCCTCTTCTAATGTCATTTCTAGCACTCTCAATGCATTAGAATCCATTATCTATCTCTCTCAACTTACCCTCTATCTATCTATCAAATCAAAACTGTTACACACTCACCTTAGTCACCTAGTTTAATTCTCTAAGTGTTCTAATCCTAGGCAAATTTTGCCATAGTCTCTCTTGTATTTCTATACACTCACCACATGGTTAGTTCACATTTCAATACTTATCTCACCTGTTTCAATAACATCAATATACAAGCTCCCATATATTAATACCAATACTCAAACAACACTAAAATTTCCTGCACTCAAGATACCATTCCCAATCTGTTTTAAATGAGTTTTACACATCTTTTAAAGCTTCCAAAATACTTATATTCTCCTACACATTACACTACTAATACATTACCATTTTACAATACCCATTTTCATTCTAAAAATCTGTTACATATACAATTATATACAAGGCTACACAATGAGCATTCTTACCTTGTTTCTTCTTCTCTAGCTTTTCTTTCTCTTCTCCTTCTCTTTCCCACCGGTTTTGCTAATCCAACTTCTCTCTACTACAACCCATTACATACATTTCATACACATTCTCATACTAAAACTAACCTTGAACATTAATCAAGTTCTAATGTACTTCTAGGGTTTAGAATTTATATTACCTTGCAAGGGTTCAAATGGAGCTTGGAGTGGCTCAAGAACAATATTTCCAACTCCACCACAAGCCAAAATCGGCTAGAACAAGAGGAAGAACAAGGGTTTAGTTCTGAATTTCGTTTTGCCCATAAGGGCTAGAAAAAGATGGAGTTTTCGAAATATTTTACCTTAGAAGAACAAGGAGAAGGAGGGCCTTCTAATGGTGGTGTTGAAACTCCAATGGGATGTACCCTCAAAATCGAAAGTGTTGTTTTTTGGATTTTGGAAAGATGGAAATGTAGCTCTTGAGGAGAGGATTACAATGGTGGTGTTTTTAAATTTTGGAAGAGGTTTGCTAGAGTTACAAGAGGAGAAGTGAGTTTGTGGGTGTTTCTCAATTTCCACCATGGAAATCGCATGGGTTGAAGAAGAAGGAAAAGAGGTGCTGGTGTGGGTGTTTCTCACGTGAGAGAGGAGTGAATGGAGAGAGAGGAATATTTGCTTTTTGGGATTTCTTAATGTTTTTGTCCTCTAGTGTATTAGACACAATAAAGAAAATAAGAGAGTGTGAGGTGATGTGGGCCAAAATCGGCACACACACAGACCCACTTTGGGTTTTAAATTTATTTGCATTGGACACACTAGTTGAGTTATTTATACTTCTATATTTCTACACACCCCAATTCTCGTTTTTGACAGTTTTTACTAATCTCTCGTTTTATTGATTTTATTGGTCCTAAGCTTCACTAATATTTATTAATGATTATTTAGTTGACCAAAACTGTTACGAGTCTATTTGACCCGCTTAAAGACACGTTTTCCCGGTTACCTCGAAAAACGCGCTTTAAGGTTCGGTAATGTTTTTAAACCGTTTTAAAGGTCCGTTTTCTTCGGGATTTGTTCCCTATAATATTTACACTTAATTAAGCCTCTAAATTACTTATTAGCCTAATTAATCACTATTTTTAATTACGGGGTATTTCAATCTACCCCCCTTAAGAAACTTTGCCCTCAAAGTTGCTCAAGGTTAATAGTTTATAATTCTACTCATTATGCAAACCAATTGCCATAATGTATCTTACTACACCTATGAGGTGTTTACTTCATTCCACATTACAAGCATACACATTCGAGTACATACACAATCACAATTCACATACACAATCCATCATTCTCATTCATACCATTCCACAATACACAATACACCATTACCATTCACAATACACATTACACCAATACACCATACATTGCACATACACAT
The DNA here is from genome assembly GCA_023374045.1 of Limonium bicolor. Taxonomy (NCBI): domain Eukaryota; kingdom Viridiplantae; phylum Streptophyta; class Magnoliopsida; order Caryophyllales; family Plumbaginaceae; genus Limonium; species Limonium bicolor. Next base: position 317,170,767 of record CM041778.1, on the reverse strand, counting down.
TCATTCACTACACATACACATACATACCAAGTCCACTTGCACTACATGTGCCATACAAATGCAATGCTTACCCCGAAGCAATGCTAAAGCAAAGGGTTCTACCCCCCTTAAAAGGGGTACGACCCGTACCCGTATACTAAATACTAGACTCTCTAGTCTATGAATAACTGCGGGTATTTAGCCTTCATGGCATCTTCCAACTCCCATGTCGCTTCTTCGACATCATGGTTAGACCATAGGACCTTCACCATTCGTATAGACTTATGGCGAGTGTCTCTGGTCTTCCTATCAAGGATTCTCACTGGGGTTTCGACATATCTCATGTTTGGCTCAATGGATAGTCTCTCGGGCTCCAACACATGAGAAGGATCAGCCATATACTTCTTGAGTTGTGACACATGAAATACATCATGGACACGTCCCAAGTCCTCAGGTAATGCTAACCTGTAGGCTACTGAACCAACTCTTTCGGTGATAGTGTACGGCCCTACAAATTTTGGGCTTAGCTTGCCCTTCTGACCAAATCTGAAGACACCCTTCATAGGTGAAACTCGCAAGAACACTTGGTCGCCCACGGCGAACTCAAGGTCGCGTCGTCTCACATCCGCATAGGATTTCTGTCTATCTTGGGCTGCCTTCATGTTAGCTCGGATTTGTTGCACTTCGGCTTGCACTTGCTCAAGGTACTCCGGTCCTATTATGACCGCTTCACTTGACTCATCCCAACACAAGGGTGTACGGCAAGGTCTACCGTATAGAGCTTGGAAGGCGACATCTTAATCGAGGCGTGATAACTATTATTATACGAGAACTCGATAAGATGAAGCTTATCTAACCAACTCCCCTGAAAGTCCAAGGCACATGCCCGAAGCATGTCCTCCAGTGTCTGGATGGTCCTTTCTGTCTGACCGTCGGTCTGAGGATGGAAGGCGGTACTCAACTTCAGTTCTGTACCCAACGCTTCCCTTGTAGCTCTCCAGTATCTCGAAAGAAACCTGGTGTCGCGGTCAGATACTATGGTCTTAGGGACTCCGTGGTGTCTGATAATCTCCTTATCAAAAAGCTCTGCTAGCTTAACTACCTTCCAGGTGTCCTTCATCGGTATGAATCTGGCAACCTTGGTAAGGCGATCTACTACAACCCAGATCATGTTGAGTCCTCCCCTAGCAGGTGGGAGTCCTACAACAAAATCCATGGAGATATCATGAAATTTCCACTCCGGAATTGGCATTGATTGTACCATTCCGCCCGGTCTACGGTGTTCAAATTTTACCTTCTGGCATGTTAAGCATCTCAATACAAATTCCGTCACATCTGACTTCATTCCAGACCACCAGAAGTACCTCTTCATGTCTTTGTACATCTTGGAGGCTCCCGGATGGACTGATAATGTAGAACTATGTGACTCTCGCAGGATGCGATCCCTTAGCTCAGCATTGCTTCGGGGGACGCATAGCCTGCCATTCAACCGAATCAAACCATCTTCATGTAGCTTAAAATCATACTTTTTCTTCTCAAATGTACCATTCTCGATCTTTGTCTGATTTCGGTTAGGTAAGGGTCGCTCAACTGAGCGTCTCGCACCTCGTCAACCAAGCTAGAAGAAGCGAGTAGCGAATGGAGCGAGTGTGCTCGACGGCTCAGGGCGTCGGCTACAATGTTTGCCTTCCCTTCCTTATACTGCAGGTTGATGTCGTAGTCTGAGAGAAACTCCATCCACCTTCTCTGTCTCAAGTTGAGTTCTTTCTGAGTGAATACATACTGTAAGCTCTTATGATCGGAGTAGATGGTGATGCTTACCCCATAGAGATAGTGTCGCCATATCTTCAAGGCGAAGACAATGGCTCCTAACTCTAAGTCGTGAGTCGGGTAATTCTCCTCATGTTTCTTCAGCTGGCGGGAGGCATAAGCAACAACCTTGCCATGCTGCATGAGTACGCATCCCATTCCTTTGCCTGATGCATCACAGTATACCTCAAATCCCTCTGTGCCCTCTGGAAGAGTAAGGACGGGCGCTGAGGTCAATGAGTCTTTCAGTTTCTGAAATGATAGCTCGCACTCGTCTGTCCATACAAACGGTGCATCTTTCTTCATCAATGTAGTCATGGGCTTGGCGACTTTCGAGAAGTCCCTTACAAATCTCCGGTAGTAACCGGCTAGACCAAGAAAGCTCCTAATGTCGGTAACAGTCTTGGGTCTAGGCCATGATCGTACAGCTTCTACTTTAGAAGGGTCAACCGAGATACCTGCGCTCGAGATGACATGTCCAAGGAATGATACCTGATCAAGCCAAAACTCGCATTTGGAGAACTTCGCATAAAGCTGGTTCTCGCGCAGTGTCTCAAGCACTTTCCTCAAGTGAATTTCATGTTCCTCTGGTGATTTGGAATATACAAGGATGTCGTCGATGAAGACCACAACCGAAGTGTCCAACTGCTCACTGAATAACGATTCATGAGGTCCATGAATTTTGCCGGTGCGTTGGACAAACCGAATGGCATCACTGTGAATTCGTAGTGGCCATATCTGGTACGGAATGCCGTTTTCTCAATGTCTTGCTCTTTGATTGCAATCTGATGGTACCCTGAACGGAGGTCGATCTTGGAGAAGACTGAGGCTCCTTTCAACTGGTCGAATAGATCATCATACGTGGTAGTGGGTATTTATTTTTGACTGTGACCGCATTCAGCTCGCGGTAGTCAATGCATAGTCGGAGGCTACCGTCCTTCTTCTTCACGAAGAGACCGGTGCTCCCCAGGGTGATACGCTCGGGCGTATAAACCCTTTGTCTAGAAGATCTCTCAACTGTTCTTTCAACTCGGTCATCTCTGCTGGTGCCATGCGGTACGGTGCCCTAGCAATGGGACCGGTACCTGGCAATAGATCAATTTCGAATTCCACTGCTCTCGGTGGTGGCATGCCGGGTAGCTCCTTAGGGAATACATCGGGATACTCAGATACAATAGGTACATCGTCACTGAACTCTGGATCTCTCTCCAGGTCTTGTACATAACAAGATACACTTCTTGGCCCTTTCTGAGCTCCCGGTACATGCCATGGCAGATATGAGTGTGGTCGAAGGCTCTCTCGGTCTCTGGCGGTAAGATACGGTAACCCCAGAAGGACTCTTGAGCAGCAAACGATGCTCGGCGCAGAGGATTCTACCCTTGTGCCGCTCCAACCAATTCATTCCAATGATTACGTCGAATCCCAATCCATTGAATTCGATGAAGGAAATGGGAAACGATTCGCCTTTGATTTGGATTGTGGCTGATTGATAGTATTTGGTGCACTTTACTCGCTCCTTCGATGGGAGAGTAACCATGAAGTTCGGTAGCTCATCCGCATCTAGCTTCAACCTCTTCACAAAGGATGGTGATACGAAAGTGTGAGAGGCGCCGGAGTCGAATAACACATTGGCATCAATGCCATTTACTGGGAAGGTTCCCGTTAGATGGTGCCGCTTCTGCCGGCTTGTGCTTCGGTGAGGATGCTCAGGTTACCTTCGGTACCGAGTCCACAACCTATTGGATTCACAATTGGATAAGTATTGATGGTGGACACAAGTGGAATTAAATCAACACTGCTCTTTATTGATAAACCAACCATCATACATGTCGTGTCTCTAATACACGTTACTAATAGATTACATGATACTAGGAATTTAATACTTTCTAAAGGTAAGGTTCAGGCGTCCTGGTTTCATGTGTGTGGCATTGATTATTGCCGGCGGTGCCGTATTCAACTTGATCTTGTTGATCCCGTGATACAGCATCCTAGAGTTTCCACCCATGATTAGGACATCTCCTGATCTCAATACCAGTTTCTGTGCGAGGTCCACACGCTTCTGCTCGCTATACAGGAATACGGCGTCATCACCAATGGACCAAGACACTACGGGCACTCCTTGTTCAAGAGATTCCGCTGTCTCGTCCTTGTCTTGGTGTAACCCAAGTCGTCCTTCTTTTCATAGAAGTTGACGATACAAAGGTCCGCTTCAAGTGCGGGGATTGGTTCAGATTCACATTGTTGTGCAAGTTCAACTGCTTGAGTGATGAGGGTCTGAAACTCTGGTGGTATTGTCGGTGGCGTCGCTCCATCTTGTGTTCGTGTCTCCTGGTATGTCTTGGTATAAGGATTCCAGTCCTTTCCCAAGCACATCATCTTCAGCTTCATCTTCGCTCCACCGGGGAATTCGGGTGTGTAAAATCCACCTTGACCCGTTCCTAGCTCGTTGCATCGTCGAATATTGAGATTTGCGCTTCGGGTGTCAGGTATCCCCTTAATAAGATCATACCTGGGCGGATGACCTGACACTGTTTGTTGGTGTAGTCGTGGTTGGTGATGTCGATCTCTTCTTGATTCAAGGTTACCGGTATCGGGTAACAGATACTAAAGCTTCCTATGGTTACAAATTTCATCTACGGTGAGTACTAGTTTCAACTACTCATTTCATGCTCAATATACACTTCATTGATTTACTCATGCATTCACTCATACAATTACTCTACTACTAGGCATGCTATTTCAAGGATTAAAGGTTTAGGTGATTACCTTGGCCGGATTTCGAACCGGGCCCATCGCGGTCAATCACATGGAGAACAGGCTGCCTCTGAGGTGCGCCTCTCTGAGGGCCCCGGGATCCCTGTCCCTGAGGTGCCTGCTGGGCCGGTGCATCGCCAGATGCCACCTCCTTGCCCTCTCTCTGCTTATAGTTCTGAAGTTTCCCTTCGGCTTTCCACTCTCTGGGCACTTGTTAGCTGTGTGTCCCAGCTTCTGGCAGTTGTAGCATTAATCTCCCTCCCGTAGCAGTCCTTACCAGGATGGTCCTGGTTGCACTTTCTGCACACATAGGTGCGGCCGTCGGAGAAGGTTTTGGCGGCTCCGGAGCTAGAACCTGAGGTTAGAGGGTTAGCACATGTGTGCGTGGGTATACTAGAAATGATACTTAACGATATGAATACGAATTGGAAATAGAATTTACCCTTAGGAGGGTGTGATCTCAGTGGCTTAGCTGCCACCGGTGCAGAATAACCAAGCTGAAGGATCTCAGCTGGTTTGCCCTGCTCAGCATGGGCACTGCTCTCACTTGGGGACTTCTTCTGAGAAAGAAGTTCCCTTTCTTCTTCTTCCAGCTTTTACCCTGGTTCTGCTCCTCGCCATTGTATTCTTGTTATTGGCCTTGCGCTTCAGCGCGGTTTCTTCATCCCTCAATTGGCAAGTGATCTCAACGCGAGAAGCCGCGTGATAACACTCCTGAAGTTTCAGGTATTAGCCGGGATTCTCATTTGGAAAGATAAGGAAAAGATTCAAAGAATTCAAGGAATTTAAGGAATTGAAATGATACTAAGGGTTAACCGTTATTTACCTGAAGAGAGGTAAATCGAGTGTAGCCCATACCGTACCGAAGGCGATGGCTCAGACCGCCATAGAAGCGATCGACCAACACCTGGCCGGTGTATCCTAAGATCAGGGAGAAGACGGAGAATGGAGGTGAAGGTGCGGTAGTACTCATCCACAGACATCTTGTCTGTCATCTTTAAGGCGTCAAGTTCTAGCCTTTCTTGGTCTTGACATGTTCCGGATAGTACTTGGATCGGAGAAGGGATGCGAAAGAATCCCAATCGAAGGTGGGGTCGCTGACATGCTCGTGCTTCACCAGTTTCCACCAATCCATGGCCGCATCCTTCAAGTAGTAGGCTGCTACTCTGACTCGAACTCCAGCAGGAGCTTCGAGGGTTTCAAAGCTGTCTCCATCTCGGAGATATAGGCTTCAAGCTTAGCCGGATCACTCTCGCCCCTAAAGCAAGGAGGGCGGAGTTCCGCTACAGCTTTCACCCATTGGCTTCTCTGGGTGGAGGGGGAGGGATTGGCCCCGTTTGAGTTTGGTTCTTTGCTGAGTTTGTTGTACAGCTTGGATTACTTGGGAGCATCTGTGCTACCGTGGCGGCGACGATCTCAGCTATCGTCTGCGCGCCGGTTCCATCTGAGGCTTCGCCTCTAGGTCGGCCTCGGCCTCGTCCTGACATCTGAATGTTTAACAGTTACATTAGGCTTGCAAGATATGACTCAAAGGTCTTGGAATTTAAGCAAGTATCGTTCATAAGAACGTTAAGGTTATCCGTTATTATAACGGTAGTTCCTAGTTAGGTTTCTAAGTATCCGTCTTAAGACGGTTGAAATCCTAACTCGGTAATCCCCTATGCTCGGTACTAAGGACATCAGAGCGTTACTACGCTCTGATACCACTTTTTGTAACACCCCAACCGCTAATCCTGGCTTACCGTCTAATCGTCCTATTAATCCTACGAGTTCGCAGCGGAATTATTACTTACTTACTACGGCGGGTGAAACAATGCCGCTAACCGCCCATACGGCTAGCTAGGCTACTAATACTTACAGTCACGGTCTGATGAACATAACGTACCGAGCTACTAATTACTTACCAAAATAACATACGCCAATACTTACATCCTGGATCACCGAGTATTTAAAGTATTTTTACATCTTTCAAGCTTACCAAAAGAATGAGTTTCTAAAGCTACTCATCTATACCAATGCTCCTTTCCATATCCAAAAAGGTGTACCCCATGGTACACCGGCTAATCAAAAACTGTAGCCCTGTACTACTTAGTACACCCATCTCAAATTCATGTTTACATCAAAAAAGAATAAAGAAATGAACTATGTCTTCACATCTTCATCAATCTCGAGTACCTGCGTGTAGTAAAAATGGTGCCCCAAGGGGCTCAGCAAAGCTGCATATGGACTCCGCATATACCGCGTGCTAGCTAGGGCACGCCGACTATTTGACGTCCACTAAACATGCCATTCATTACTCATACATACATGCTTTTCATACATCATACATGCTATACAATACATACACAATTCAAGGCAACAATGTAGTAGCACACAACTTACTTACCTTCACAAGGTTAGCCAAATTATGCATCCGGGTTAATCGGAATGCTTTACTCTTTTACTCATTACTTACTTCTTCTTACTTACAATTACTTACTTTCAATTACTTTACTTACTCATTCTTACTTACTTACTTATACTCAAGTCAAGTCGTCGGGACCTCCGGCCTTGGGGACTACACCGTCCCACATCCGGGATTTACTTGACTCACTAATCCGGGATGCTACCCACTTAAGGGATTTGGGCCGCGGACCAGTTTAAGAGTCAGGAATTGGAGCCAACCTCTCGTGACTCCGCATCCTCACGCGTGGCCGAAACTATATCGGACTTCTACTCATTCCAATTTAATTACCATTTTAAGTTAGGATGGTTAGCTTGTTAGGAATAAGTTAGAAGTCCAAACACAATAAATAACGGTCACGGTACAATACAACATACCTACACACATTCATATCATCCATACATTTCATGAAGTATACAAACTAAGATTAAAGAAAATATACAACATCATACACACTACATATTCACAAGTATGCATATTAACTCCGATTCGTGCATTTATCTTATTTGGTGATCAATTAGCACACAACACACAAATCAGAGTAACCAAGATAGCATACGGGGCATGAGGAATCCATACCGTTCACCGTTGTACGTAATTCCAAACGTCCTTCGATGTCACAAATCAAGTCCTATTACATACATACAATTGAATGATTAATCTAGCTATCATTACTTAACTCATACTTACTATGTCCTTATACTTCTTACACTTACACTTTACTTACTTACTTTTCCTTTACTTAAGTTCTATCTTCTTACTTAAGGTTTGCATGCTTACACACATATACATATATATATGTATGGGTATACATATACATATATATATACAATTACTATTTAAATTAAAATATTTTTTTTTTTTGTCAGGACCGGACTTGCGACCGACCTGGCAAGTCCGGTCCATTCCAGTAGCTCAGGTTACGAAATTTTTCTGGCCGACCAGGACTTGGGCATGTCCGGTTCGCAAGTCCGTTCGATTCAAGTAACATTCTGACGGGGAAAATTTTCTGCTCGACCGGACTTGCAAGTCCGGTCGCAAGTCCGGTCGATTCCAGTACATTCCCCGTCTTGTAATCTGGGCTCGACCGAACTTGCAAGTCCGGTCGCAAGTCCGGTCCGGCCCAGTATTTGCATTTTAATTTCTGTTTTCAGTCCTCTCTTTTACCCATACTTCCCCATTGTTCCTACACTTAATCCTACATGTTTTAACACCATTTAAACCTCCTAATACACCCTAGTTCATTTCCTAACTCCTTACACAATTTTATACTCATTCACTCATCTAATTTCTAAGTTTCAACTCACACTTTCACTAGTTGTTTCCTAGTTGTGTTTTGCTACAGATTTTAGCACTAACACTCTCCATCTACAACTCTCCCCTTCTAATGTCATTTCTAACACTCTCAATGCATTAGAATCCATTATCTATCTCTCTCAACTTACCCTCTATCTATTCAAATCAAAATCTGTTACAACTCACCTTAGTCACCTAGTTTAATTCTCTAAGTGTTCTAATCCTAGGCAAATTTTGCCATAGTCTCCCTTGTATTTTTATACACTCACCACATGTTTAGTTCACATTTCATACTTATCTCACCTGTTACAACAACATCAATATACAAGCTCCCATATACAATCAATACTCAAACAACACTAAAATTTCCTCCTGCACTCAAACACCATTCCCAATCTGTTTTAAATGAGTTTTTACATGTCTTTTAAAGCTTCCAAATACTTATATTCTCTACACATTACACTACTAATGCATTACCATTTTTACAATACCCATTTCATTCTTAAAAATCTGTTACATATACAATTATACAAGGCTACACAATGAGCATTCTTACCTTGTTTCTTCTCTAGTTTTCTTTCTCTTCTTCCTTCTCTCTTTCTCCACCGTTTTGCTAATCCACTTCTCTACTCTACAACCCTACATATACATTTCAATACACCATTCTCATACTAAAACTAACCTTAACATTAATCAAGTTCTAATGTACATTCTAGGGTTTAGAATTTATATTACCTTGCAAGGGTTCAAATGGAGCTTGGAGTGGCTCAAGAACAATTTTCCAACTCCACCAACAAGCCAAAATCGGCTAGAACAGAGGAAGACAAGGGTTTAGTTCTGAATTTCGTTTTGCCCATAAGGCTAGAAAAAGATGGAGTTTTCGAAATATTTTTACCTTAGAAGAACAAGGAGAAGGAGGGCCTTCTAATGGTGGTGTTGAACTCCAAATGGGATGTACCCTCAAAATCGAAAGTGGTTGTTTTTGGATTTTGGAAAGATGGAAATGTAGCTCTTGAGGAGAGGATTACAATGGTGTGTTTTTATAATTTTTGGAAGAGGTTTGGAGAGAGTTACAAAGGAGAGAAGGTGAGTTTTGTGGTGTTTCTATTTCCCCATGGAAATCGCATGGTTGAAGAAGAAGAGGAAAGAGAGGTGCTGGTGTGGGTGTTCTCACGTGAGAGAAGGGGTGAATGGAGGAGAGAGGAAAATATTGAGTTGTTGGATTTCTTAATGGTTTTTGTTTTTGTTTGTTAGTGACAATAAAAGAAAATAAGAGAGTGTGAGGTGAGGGCCTTAAAAATCGGCAGCACACAGACCCACTTGGGGTTTTAAATTTATTTGCAATATTGGACACATAGTTTTGTTATTTATACTTCTACACCCCACAACTTCTCGTTTTTGACAGTTTTTACTAATCTCTCGTTTTATTGATTTTATTGGTCCTAAAGCTTCACTAATATTTATTAATGATTATTTAGTTGACCAAAACTGTTACGAGTCTATTTGACCCGCTTAAAGACACGTTTTCCCGGTTACCTCGAAAAACGCGCTTTAAGGTTCGGTAATGTTTTTAACCGTTTTAAAGGTCCGTTTTCTTCGGGATTTGTTCCCTAATAATTATTTACACTTAATTAAGCTTCTAAATTACTTATTAGCCTAATTAATCACTATTTTTAATTACGGGGTATTTCAATCTACCCCCTTAAGAAACTTTGCCCTCAAAGTTGCTCAAGGTTATAGTTTTTAAATTCTACTCATTATGCAACCAATTGCCCTAATGTGTCTTACTACACCTATGAGGTGTTTACTTCATTCCACATTCAAGCATACACATTCGAGTACATACACAATTCACAATTCACATACCATCATCATTCTCATTCATACCATTCCACAATACACATACACCATAACCATTCACATACACATTACACATTACCCAATACACAATACACCATACATTGCACATATCACATTCATATCCTACACATTACACATACATACCAAGTTCACTTGCACTACATGTGCCATACAAATGCAATGCTTACCCCGAAGCAATGCTAAAGCAAAGGTTCTACCCCCCTTAAAAGGGTACGACCCGTACCCGTATACTAATACTAACTCTCTAGTCTATGAATAACTGCGGTATTTAGCCTTCATGGCATCTTCCAACTCCCATGTCGCTTCTTCGACATCATGGTTAGACCATAGGACCTTCACCATTCGTATAGACTTATGGCGAGTGTCTCTGGTCTTCCTATCAAGGATTCTCACTGGGTTTCGACATATCTCATGTTTGGCTCAATGGATAGTCTCTCGGGCTCCAACACATGAGAAGGATCAGCCATATACTTCTTGAGTTGTGACACATGAAATACATCATGGACACGTCCCAAGTCCTCAGGTATGCTAACCTGTAGGCTACTGAACCAACTCTTTCGGTGATAGTGTACGGCCCTACAAATTTTGGGCTTAGCTTGCCCTTCTGACCAAATCTGAAGACACCCTTCATAGGTGAAACTCGCAAGAACACTTGGTCGCCCACGGCGAACTCAAGGTCGCGTCGTCTCACATCCGCATAGGATTTCTGTCTATCTTGGGCTGCCTTCATGTTAGCTCGGATTTGTTGCACTTCGGCTTGCACTTGCTCAAGGTACTCCGGTCCTATTATGACCGCTTCACTTGACTCATCCCAACACAAGGGTGTACGGCAAGGTCTACCGTATAGAGCTTGGAAAGGCGACATCTTAATCGAGGCGTGATAACTATTATTATACGAGAACTCGATAAGATGAAGCTTATCTAACCAACTCCCCTGAAAGTCCAAGGCACATGCCCGAAGCATGTCCTCCAGTGTCTGGATGGTCCTTTCTGTCTGACCGTCGGTCTGAGGATGGAAGGCGGTACTCAACTTCAGTTCTGTACCCAACGCTTCCCTTGTAGCTCTCCAGTATCTCGAAAGAAATCTGGTGTCGCGGTCAGATACTATGGTCTTAGGGACTCCGTGGTGTCTGATAATCTCCTTATCAAAAAGCTCAGCTAGCTTAACTACCTTCCAGGTGTCCTTCATCGGTATGAATCTGGCAACCTTGGTAAGGCGATCTACTACAACCCAGATCATGTTGAGTCCTCCCCTAGCAGGTGGGAGTCCTACAACAAAATCCATGGAGATATCATGAAATTTCCACTCCGGAATTGGCATCGATTGTACCATTCCGCCCGGTCTACGGTTGTTCAATTTTACCTTCTGGCATGTTAAGCATCTCAATACAAATTCTGTCACATCTGACTTCATTCCAGACCACCAGAAGTACCTCTTCATGTCTTTGTACATCTTGGAGGCTCCCGGATGGACTGATAATGTAGAACTATGTGACTCTCGCAGGATGCGATCCCTTAGCTCAGCATTGCTTCGGGGGACGCATAGCCTGCCATTCAACCGAATCAAACCATCTTCATGTAGCTTAAAATCATACTTTTTCTTCTCAAATGTACCATTCTCGATCTTGTGTCTGATTTCGGTTAGGTAAGGGTCGCTCAACTGAGCGTCTCGCACCTCGTCAACCAAGCTAGAAGAAGCGAGTAGCGAATGGAGCGAGTGTGCTCGACGGCTCAGGGCGTCGGCTACAATGTTTGCCTTCCCTTCCTTATACTGCAGTTGATGTCGTAGTCTGAGAGAAACTCCATCCACCTTCTCTGTCTCAAGTTGAGTTCTTTCTGAGTGAATACATACTGTAAGCTCTTATGATCGGAGTAGATGGTGATGCTTACCCCATAGAGATAGTGTCGCCATATCTTCAAGGCGAAGACAATGGCTCCTAACTCTAAGTCGTGAGTCGGGTAATTCTCCTCATGTTTCTTCAGCTGGCGGGAGCATAAGCAACAACCTTGCCATGCTGCATGAGTACGCATCCCATTCCTTTGCCTGATGCATCACAGTATACCACCTCAAATCCCTCTTTTCCCTCTGGAGAGTAAGGATGGGCGCTGAGGTCAATGAGTCTTTCAATTCAATTTGCTGAAATGATAGCTCGCACTCGTCTGTCCATACAAACGGTGCATCTTTCTTCATCAATGTAGTCATGGGCTTGGCGACTTTCGAGAAGTCCCTTACAAATCTCCGGTAGTAACCGGCTAGACCAAGAAAGCTCCTAATGTCGGTAACAGTCTTGGGTCTAGGCCATGATCGTACAGCTTCTACTTTAGAAGGGTCAACCGAGATACCTGCGCTCGAGATGACATGTCCAAGGAATGATACCTGATCAAGCCAAAACTCGCATTTGGAGAACTTCGCATAAAGCTGGTTCTCGCGCAGTGTCTCAAGCACTTTCCTCAAGTGAATTTCATGTTCCTCTGGTGATTTGGAATATACAAGGATGTCGTCGATGAAGACCACAACCGAAGTGTCCAACTGCTCACTGAATAAACGATTCATGAGGTCCATGAATTTTGCCGGTGCGTTGGACAAACCGAATGGCATCACTGTGAATTCGTAGTGGCCATATCTGGTACGGAATGCCGTTTTCTCAATGTCTTGCTCTTTGATTGCAATCTGATGAACCCTGAACGGAGGTCGATCTTGGAGAAGACTGAGGCTCCTTTCAACTGGTCGAATAGATCATCAATACGTGGTAGTGGGTATTTATTTTTGACTGTGACCGCATTCAGCTCGCGGTAGTCAATGCATAGTCGGAGGCTACCGTCCTTCTTCTTCACGAAGAGAACCGGTGCTCCCCAGGGTGATACGCTCGGGCGTATAAACCCTTTGTCTAAAGATCTCTCAACTGTTCTTTCAATTCGGTCATCTCTGCTGGTGCCATGCGGTACGGTGCCCTAGCAATGGGACCGGTACCTGGCAATAGATCAATTTCGAATTCCACTGCTCTCGGTGGTGGCATGCCGGGTAGCTCCTTAGGGAATACATCGGGATACTCGGATACAATAGGTACTTCGTCACTGAACTCTGGATCTCTCTCCAGGTCTTGCACATAACACAGATACACTTCTTGGCCCTTTCTGAGCTCCCGGTACATAGCCATGGCAGATATAGGGTGGTCGAAGGCTCTCTCGGTCTCTGGCGGTAAGATACGGTAACCCCAGAAGGACTCTTGAGCAGCAAACGATGCTCGGCGCAGAGGATTCTACCCTTGTGCCGCTCCAACCAATTCATCCCAATGATTACGTCGAATCCCAATCCGTTGAATTCGATGAAGGAAAGGGGAAACGATTCGCCTTTGATTTGGATTGTGGCTGATTGATAGTATTTGGTGCACTTTACTCGCTCCTTCGATGGGAGAGTAACCATGAAGTTCGGTAGCTCATCCGCATCTAGCTTCAACCTCTTCACAAAGGAGGGTGATACGAAAGTGTGAGAGGCGCCGGAGTCGAATAATACATTGGCATCAATGCCATTTACTGGGAAGGTTCCCGTTAGAATGGTGCCGCTTCTGCCGGCTTGTGCTTCGGTGAGGATGCTCAGGTTACCTTCGGTACCGAGTCCACAACCTATTGGATTCACAATTGGATAAGTATTGATGGTGGACACAAGTGGAATTAAATCAACACTGCTCTTTATTGATAAACCAACCATCATACATACCGTGTCTCTAATACACGTTACTAATAGATTACATGATACTAGGAATTTAATACTTTCTAAAGGTAAGGTTCAGGCGTCCTGGTTTCATGTGTGTGGCATTGATTATTGCCGGCGGTGCCGTATTCAACTTGATCTTGTTGATCCCGTGATACAGCATCCTAAGTTTCCACCCATGATTAGGACATCTCCTGATCTCAATACCAGTTTCTGTGCGAGCTCCCACACGCTTCTGCTCGCTATACAGGAATACGGCGTCATCACCAATGGACCAAGACACTACGGGCACTCCTTGTTCAAGGATTCCGCTGTCTCGTCCTTGTCTTGGTGTAACCCAAGTCGTCCTTCTTTTTCATAGAAGTTGACGATACAAAGGTCCGCTTCAAGTGCGGGGATCGGTTCGGATTCACATTGTTGTGCAAGTTCAACTGCTTGAGTGATGAGGGTCTGAAACTCTGGTGGTATTGTCGGTGGCGTCGCTCCATCTGTGTTCGTGTCTCCTGGTATGTCTTGGTATAAGGATTCCAGTCCTTTCCCAAGCACATCATCTTCAGCTTCATCTTCGCTCCACCGGGGAATTCGGGTGTGTAAAATCCACCTTGACCCGTTCCTAGCTCGTTGCATCGTCGGATGATTGAGATTTGCGCTTCGGGTGTCAGGTATCCCCTTAATAAATCATACCTGGTCGGATGACCTGACACTGTTTGTTGGTGTAGTCGTGGTTGGTGATGTCGATCTCTTCTTGATTCAAGGTTACCGGTATTGGGTAACAGATACTAAAGCTTCCTATGGTTACAAATTTCATCTACGTGAGTACTAGTTTCAACTACTCCATTTCATGCTCAATATACACTTCATTGATTTACTCATGCATTCACTCATACAATTACTCTACTACTAGGCATGCTATTTCAAGGATTAAAGGTTTAGGTGATTACCTTGGCCGGATTTCGAACCGGGCCCATCGCGGTCAATCACATGCAGAACAGGCTGCCTCTGAGGTGCGCCTCTCTGAGGGCCCCGGGATCCCTGTCCCTGAGGTGCCTGCTGGGCCGGTGCATCGCCAGATGCCACCTCCTTGCCCTCTCTCTGCTTGTAGTTCTGAAAGTTTCCCTTCGGCTTTCCACTCTCTGGGCACTTGTTAGCTGTGTGTCCCAGCTTCTGGCAGTTGTAGCATTTGATCTCCCTCCCGTAGCAGTCCTTACCAGGATGGTCCTGGTTGCACTTTCTGCACACATAGGTGCGGCCGTCGGAGAAGGTTTTGGCGGCTCCGGAGCTAGAACCTGAGGTTAGAGGGTTAGCACATGTGTGCGTGGATATACTAGATACGATACTTATATGAATACGAATTGGAAATAGAATTTACCCTTAGGAGGGTGTGATCTCAGTGGCTTAGCTGCCACCGGTGCAGAATAACCAAGCTGAAGGATCTCAGCTGGTTTGCCCTGCTCAGCATGGGCACTGCTCTCACTTGGGACTTCTTCTGAGAAAGAAGTTCCTTTTCTTCTTCTTTCCAGCTCTTACCCTGGTTCTGCTCCTCGCCATTGGTATTCTTGTTATTGGCCTTGCGCTTCAGCGCGGTTTCTTCATCCCTCAATTGGCAAGTGATCTCAACGCGAGAAGCCGCGTGATAACACTCCTGAAGTTTCAGGTATTAGCCGGGATTCTCATTTGGAAGAGTAAGGAAAGATTCAAGGAATTCAAGGAATTAAGGAATTGAAATGTACTAAGGGTTAAACTGATATTTACCTGAAGAGAGGTAAATCGAGTGTAGCCCATACCGTACCGAAGGCGATGGCTCAGACCGCCATAGAAGCGATCGACCAACACCTGGCCGGTGTATCCTAAGTCAGGGAGAAGACGGAGAATGGAGGTGAAGGTGCGGTAGTACTCATCCACAGACATCTTGTCTGTCATCTTTAAGGCGTCTAGCTCTAGCCTTTTCTTCGTTTTTACATGCTCCGGATAGTACTTTGATCGGAGGAGAGATGCGAAGGAATCCCAATCGAAGGTGGGGTCGCTGACATGCTCGTGCTTCACCAGTTCCACCAATCCATGGCCGCATCCTTCAAGTAGTAGGCTGCTACTCTGACTCGAACTCCAGCAGGAGCTTCGAGGGTTTCAAACGCCGTCTCCATTTCGGAGATGTAGGCTTCTAGCTTAGCCGGATCACTCTCGCCCCTAAAGCAAGGAGGGCGGAGTTCCGCTACAGCTTTTCACCCAATTGCTTCTCTGGGAGGAGGGGAGGGACTGGCCCCGCTTGAGTTTGTGGGTTTGTTGGGATTGTTGTACAGCTTGTATACTTGTGGTAGCATCTGTGCTACCGTGGCGGCGACGATCTCAGCTATCGTCTGCGCGCCGGTTCCATCTGAGGCTTCGCCTCTAGGTCGGCCTCGGCCTCGTCCTGACATCTGAATGTTTAACAGTTACATTAGGCTTGCAAGATATGACTCAAAGGTCTTGGAATTTAAGCAAGGTATCGTTCCTAAGAACGTTAAGGGTATCCGTTATTAACAACGGTAGTTCCTAGTTAGGTTTCTAAGTATCCGTCTTAAGACGGTTGAAATCCTAACTCGGTAATCTCCTATGCTCGGTACTATGGACATCAGAGCGTAACTACGCTCTGATACCACTTTTTGTAACACCCCAACCGCTAATCCTATGCTTACCGTCTAATCGTCCTATTAATCCTACGAGTTCGCAGCGGAATTATTACATACTTACTACGGCGGGTGAAACAATGCCGCTAACCGCCCATACGGCTAGCTAGGCTACTAATACTTACAGTCACGGTCTGATGAACATAACGTACCGAGCTACTAATTACTTACCAAAATAACATATGCCGAATACTTACATCCTGGATCACCGAGTATTTAAAGTATATTCAGTTACAATCTTTCAAGCTTACCAAAAGAATGAGTTTCTAAAGCTACTCATCTATACCAATGCTCCTTTCCCAATATCCAAAAAGGTGTACCCCATGGTACACCGGCTAATCAAAAACTGTAGCCCTGTACTACTTAGTACACCCATCTCAAATTCATTGTTTACAATCAAAAAGAAGATAAAGAAATAGAACTATGTCCTCACATCTTCATCAATCTCGAGTACCTGCGTGTAGTAAAAATGGTGCCCCAAGGGGCTCAGCAAAAGCTGCATATGGACTCCGCATATACCGCGTGCTAGCTAGGGCACGCCGACTATTTGACGTCCACTAAACATGCCATTCATTTACTTCATACATACATGCTTTTCATACATCATACATGCTATACAATACATACATAATTCAAGGCAACAATGTGGTAGCACACACTTACTTACCTTCACAAGGTTAGCCAAATTATGCACCCGGGTTAATCGGAATGCTTTACTCTTTTACTCATTACTTACTTCTTCTTACTTACGATTACTTACTTCAATTACTTTACTTACTCATTCTTACTTACTTACTTATACTCAAGTCAAGTCGTCGGGACCTCCGGCCTTGGGGACTACACCGTCCCACATCCGGGATTTACTTGACTCACTAATCCGGGATGCTACCCACTTAAGGGATTTGGGCCGCGGACCAGTTTAAGAGTCAGGAATTGGAGCCAACCTCTCGTGACTCCGCATCCTCACGCGTGGCCGAAACTATATCGGACTTCTACTCATTCCAATTTAATTACCATTTTAAGTTAGGATGGTTAGCTTGTTAGGAATAAGTTAGAAGTCCAAACACAATAAATAACGGTCACGGTACAATACAACATACCTACACACATTCATATCATCCATACATTTCATGAAGTATACAAACTAAGAATTAAGAAAAATATACAACATCATACAACACTACATATTCACAAGTATGCATATTAACTCCGATTCGTGCATTTATCTTATTTGGTGATCAATTAGCACACAACACACAAATCAGAGTAACCAAGATAGCATACGGGGCATGAGGAATCCATACCGTTCACCGTTGTACGTAATTCCAAACGTCCTTCGATGTCAAAACCAAGTCCTATTACATACATACAATTGAATGATCAATTTACCTATCATCAACTTAACTCCTACTTACTATGTCCTTACATTTCTTACACTTATACTTTACCTACTTACTTTTCCTTTACTTAAGTTTCTATCTTCTTACTTAAGGTTTGCATGCTTACACACATATACATATACATATATGTATGGGTATACATATACATATATATATACAATTACTATTTAAATTAAAATTTTTTTTTTGTCAGGACCGGACTTGCGACCGACCCTGGCAAGTCCGGTCCATTCCAGTAGGTTTCATCGGGAATTTTTTTGGTCCGACCGGACTTACTTGCATGTCCGGTCGCAAGTCGGTCGATTCCAGTAACATTCTGCCGGGAAATTTTTCTGCCGACCGGACTTGCAAGTCCGGTCGCAAGTCCGGTCGATTCCAGTAGCATTTTGACGGGAAATTTTCTGCTCGACCGGACTTGCAAGTCCGGTCGCAAGTCCGGTCGATTCCAGTAGCATACTGACGGGAAAATTTTCTGCTCGACCGGACTTGCAAGTCCGGTCGCAAGTCCGGTCGATTCCAGTATTTGCATTTTAATTTCTGTTTTCAGTCCTCTCTTTCACCCATTACTTCCCCATTGTTCCTACACTTAATCCTACATGTTCTAACACCATTTAAACCTCCTAATACACCCTAGTTCATTTCCTAACTCCTTACACAATTTTTATACTCATTCACTCATCTAATTTTCTAAGTTTCAACTCACACTTTCACTAGTTGTTTCCTAGTCGTGTTTGCTACAGATTTTAGCACTAACACTCTCCATCTACCACTCCCTCTTCTAGTGTCATTCCTAACACTCCTAAACATTATAATTACATTAACTATCTCTCTCAACTTATCCTCTATCTCCCTTAATCAAAATCTGTTACACACTCCCATTATTCACCTAGTTTTAATTCTCTAAGTGTTCTAATCCTAGGCAAATTTTGCCATAGTCTCCCCTATAATTTTATACTCTCACCACATTGTTTTACTCACATCTATATTGTCTCACCTGTTTTCAACAACATCATATACACAAGCTCCCATATACAATCCCAATACTAAACAACACTAAAACACTACAAAATTCCTGCACACACAACACTACTCCCAATCTGTTTTGTAACAGTTTTACATGTCTTTTAAAGCTTCAAAATACTTGTATTCCCTTACACATTATACCATTAATGCATTATCATTTTACAATACCCATTTCCATTCTTAAAATCTGTTACATATACAATTACAAGACTACACAAAGGTGAGTATATTACCTTGTTATTTCACAAGCTTCTTCTTTCTTTCTCCTTCCTCTTTCTCTACCGGTTTGTAATCTCAATCCTCTAACACTACAACCATTCATATACACCATTCAATATTTAAAACTAACCCTAACCATTAATCAAGTTCTAATGCACATTCTAGGGTTTAGAATTTATATTACCTTGCAAGGGTTCAAATGGAGCTTGGAGTGGCTCAAGAACAATATTTCCAACTCCACCAACAAGCCAAAATCGGCTAGAACAAGAGGAAGAACAAGGGTTTAGTTCATGAATCTCGTTTTGCCCATAAGGGCTAGAAAAAGATGGTGTTTTCGAAATATTTTTACCTTAGAAGAACAAGGAGAAGGAGGGCCTTCTAATGGTGGTGTTGAAGCTTCAAATGGGGAATACCCTCAAAATCGAAAATGCTTGTTTTTGGATTTTGGAAAGATGAAAATGTAGCTCTTGAGGAGAGGGTTACAATGGTGTAATTTTTGTAATTTTTGAAGAAGTGTGGAGGGAGTTACAAAGGAGAGAAGTTAGAGTTTGTGGGTGTTTGCTCTTTTCTCCATTGAAATCGTGAGGGAGGTAGAAGATGAAGAAAAGAGAGAGTGAGGGCTGCTGCTTCACGTGAGAGAAGAGAGTGTGAGGTAGGAGAGAGAGAATAAAGTAGAAAGTAGTAGTTTTATTGTTTTTGTTGTTTTGTGAGTAGGAGGAATTAATAGAGTGTGTGAGGGGAGTGTGAGGGCCTAAAAAAATCGGACCACACACAGTCCACTTGTGGGCTTTGAAATTTTTTTTCCAATATTGGACACATAAGTTTGTGTTAATTATATTTCTACCCCACAACTTGTCGTTTTTGACAGTTTTTACTAATTCTCTCGTTTTATTGATTTTATTGGTCCTAAAGCTTCACTAATATTTATTAATGATTATTTAGTTGACCAAAACTGTTATGAGTCTATTTGACCCGCTTAAAGACACGTTTTCCCGGTTACCTCGAAAAACGCGCTTTAATGTTTATTAGTGTTTTTAATCCATTTCAAGGATCCGTTTTCTTCGGGATTTGTTCCCTTGTGATTATTTATACTTAATTAAGCTTCTAAATTACTTATTAGCCTAATTAATCACTATTTTTTAATTACGGGGTATTTCAATTATATAAGGTAAACATTAATACTTGAAGATTTTTCATTGTTTATATAATCGGTTAACCGTGCGCGGTTAATCGTTCTGGAAAATTCAGTACCATTACTGAAACTAAAACCGGCAATTTACACGGTTCGGTTAACCTGAAAACAGGTTCGGTTCACTTTGATTTCGTTCGGATACCACGGTTTTAGAATTTTTTGGGCAACCCTAGTGAAAATGCCTTTGGTTCAGTTCGTCGGCGTGACAAGCGTTGGGAAGAACTTCAGCATCACCTTCGCCTTTCTTGTAACTGAATCGACTAACACGTACGTGTGGGCTTTTAAAAACTTAAAGCTGGTTCTTGGTCCTAGTAATACCTCAATATCATCACCGACAGATGTCTGGCGCTGATGAACGCCTTGCAAGAGGTATTTCCAGAATCACACCATCTTCAATGTCGGTGACACATTAGCAGGAACATCCAGGGGAAGGAGGAGAAGTACATGGGGCATAGAGGCAAAGCGGAAACTGCGGTCAGAATGTGGAATTTAGTTTGTACTCAAACACAGAAGAGGAGTACAACGACCAATTACAAGTATTCAAGGATACATATAGAAACTATCCATGCCTTATCATATATGTGGTAGTAGTTTGAGAGAGACACAAGGAAAGGTTTGTAGAGACATGGGTCAACAATGTGATGCACTTCAGAAGCACAATGACAATCAGGTACGATTTATAGTCTGATAACTTGTAAGATTGCATAACCCTAGATATAGAAGTAACATGTTTACTTAAACATGTGTCAGGGTTGAGAGCACTCACTCAGCTCTGAAGACTGGATTGAAGAGCGCTAGACACACTTTGGATGTCATCTTCCAAAAAAGTAACGACCATGTCAACACTTAAGTGAGGGAGTTGAAGAAGGACTTCAAGTGTGCACGAATGAAAAGAGAAAGGAGCATAAGAGGGTTCCAGTTGCTGATCTAATCAGAAAGGTTAGTGTCTTATGCTTGGAGAAATAGTCTAGGAGCTTAGTAGGGGGAATACACATTGGAATAGATAGCTCACTCTATGGGTGTGATAAGATGACCTCCCATGGAATACCATGTACAAGTAGGCTAAACAACATGTTGGATAATGGTATCACGTGTTCCAAGAGAGACTAACATCATTTCTAGTACACTCTGAGCTGCAAGAATAATGAATCATCAACACAAATGCTGGACTACAAAGAAATAGAGCAAATTAGGTGGCACAATGAGATGATCTGACACTGATGACGAGATGTTATGGTGACATCCACATTCATCCGGATCTATCATACGACTTAGGAGAACCTTTAGAGCAACAAGGGGTTGGCAGACCTCCAGGACTTCTAGACCAAACCGATGGGAACCTTGGCTTGGGAGCGTAACCGACCACGGGTGAGCCAATCCCAAGAAGCACCATCCACTGGAAGATCCTTTAACACAGGATTATCAACTTCTGGACGTTTTATGTCTATGGATACATTTTCGTACATGGAGAACTTCTAGCTTAATCTATATCAGTATATCACTGGATATATTAATGTCTTGCCAGATGCGAATTGTGGATTTAGGGTAATAGCTGATTACCTTTATATGAACCATGATCAGTGGAAACAAGTTTGTAGGGCGATGTTCACTGAAATGAAGCACACAGAGTCAGGAAAATATTCCTATAAGAACATGTTCAACCAGACGGGATACAATGAGATGCTAAGGGAGATACGTTTCATTGGCTCAGCGCCTCCAGATAACGGATGAGCACTAAAATGGGGACCATGATTGTGAAACTACACTTCTATAGTGGTGTTCTACTCTGCTGTACATGGGAATGTCGGAAGTGGTACGTACCTCCCTATCGAAGATCACAATAACCATGGTCATCCAAGAGGAGAGATCCACATTGGAGTGTGCAGACATGGACATGTTGTTATGTTTTGTATGGTTCAAGATTCTCCACTACCCCCTATCCAACCCACAATGGTTTCATTACAAAAATCTAAACACGGTTGGAACTTGGATTTACCAATTACAATCTAAGTTAGAAATGTGGGCCGAACTAGACTTGGCAATTTTGAACCAACCCGAACCCAACCCATACTTTTACGGGTTAGGGTCTTGATTATTGACCCATTTATTTTTTGGGTTGAGTTAGGGTAATAAGCTACTTTTGTGGGTTGGGTTAGGGTAGAGATTTAAACCCATGACCTAACCCGAAACCCAAAAAATTATTTGTTAATAATAAAAAATAAAAATATTAATTTACATATTTATATATATCAAACTATACCTTAGCCTTAAGTCCAAGTGCAGTTGGACTATCCAACCTTTAATAATAACACACAATCTTAACTAAGTAAAAAACCCAACCAGCTACATATCAAACAAAAGTCCCAACCAGACATTAATATAATATTGAAAACCCTAAGGCTCTCATCTTGTAGACCCACTTTCATCTTTATTCTCTACGTCGTTGTTCACCCAAGGTTTGTTTTTCTTATTCTCACTACCATTAAGTTATTGAGAACATATGTAAGTTTAGATTAATCTAGAAGGGTGAATAAAAGTAAGTGATATATATTTTTTAAGATCTTGATTATAGGTCTCTTAGTGAATTCTGAAGCCAACAATGCAGATAACATGCTGCATAAAAGTTCCTCAACTATTAGTAATGCTTAAGTTATTGTGATTGTAATTTTCTCAAGCATGAGCACTCATTTTAAATGGGTAAAATTATTTTAAAACTACCAGTCATAGTTTGAGGCTTTGAGCACTTAGTTTATAAATTATTTCTAACTTTAAAAGATTTGTCTTTATTGTATTTCTCTAATGCATAATGAAGATTTTCATTCCTTTTTATTAAGTGCACTAAGATCATGTGCATGTCTAGATAGGATTCCTCCCCAACAGAGGTAGAGCTGTAGGCTCAGATTGATAAAATAAACTTATGGAAATAGTACGAGTTATTCAATTCATGGGAAATTGGTGCAATACTTTAGATTCTTCGCATAACATGGAATTCATTTAAAGTTGGGTCAATCAAGCAAAGATTACATATGTTCCTTTTGTTCCATCCTAATTAGTGTGTAAGCTAGCACTGAATGTTTTTGGATTTTTTTATTGAGTTCTACTCTTAATCCATCTAAATAATTGTATGCTTAAAAATAGGTTGGGTGGGTTGGGTTAGGGGTGAAGGATTTTAAATGGGTTAGGTTGGAGTCAAGATTTTCTGACCCATCCATTTTGGGTTGAGTTGGGTTGATGATATTTTAAATGGGTTGTGCTAGGGTTGATATCAACCCGACCCGTCGACCCAAATTTCCAGGTCTAGGCTGAATTATTGTAATAATTTTAACTCAAATGTCGTCTTGTAATATGTTATGTAACTTAGTTGTGAGCAAAGACATTTCAAAAATGACTGTTAAAGCTATTTGAGATGTCGATTATCATTTTTTCAAGAAAATAGGTCGCCCCTAACACATTCCAATGTATTCCGGATAGTTTGGTGAAAAAAACATTATACTGCAGTTAGTAAAACTCACTATTCATCAACTATAAACTTCTTTATTTAAGTCACTATAGGATATCAATTCATGAAAAAAAGTTGCATGGATACTTCATTACATGTTAACATAATTAATGTGATTTAAAATAATTTTGTACTGTAGTGATTATTAATTTTGTACTATAAATAACAAACCCCAATTGAAAAGTAGAGTTGTGAGTGAAAAGATGAGGGGTAGAGTTGGAAAGTAAAGGACAAAAAAGCCTAAACATCTTATATTTTGAAAAAAATTTAAAGAGCCAAAAAATCATATATTAAGAACATCAAGGAATACCAAACAGGGCCTTATTTTTCAAAAATTTCTATAAATGCACCCAACACCTCCATTACCTCTTCACCTCATTTCAACTCTTAAAAGCTCTCTATCTCTCTAGAATCCCCTGACTTCTCTTCAGAATTAGGAGCGAGAGCAGGAGCTGGAGTTGGAGTGGCAAAACCGAAGTTCGATTGTTAGTAGCTCAGATTTACTTGTCCATGTTTTTTTATCTTACCTAATTTACAATTTTTAGTAGACTTAGATTCAGCATAGAACAAAATAAGAAAAAGTAAGTCAAAAACGGGACGAGCAATGCCCATAGAAAGCGGGCTCGATGCAGGCATAAGAGGTCGGGCGTCGACGCGGGCTGGCGTCGATAGGTGAAACAAAGCACGAGTGTCGACAAGTGCACAAGAGGGCGGGCGTCGACGGACGCAGAAGAGGGTGGGCGTTGACACAGGGGTGAGACGGCGGGCGCCAACGCGGGGAGAGGAGGGGGCACGCCGACGAATGTGGTGGAGGCAGGTGGTAAGTGGTGAAATAATGTAATTATAGGGTGTTATTCACCTTCATTCTATTTGATTGATGACCTATTTCACCACTTTATAGAGCATTTCGTAATTTTTAGTGATCTTATACATTTTTCATATTATTATAGGTAAACGCTCATTCGAGCATGTTTTTTTAAGACTCAAAGCGATGTCATAACCAAGATTTATTGTTATGAGAAGTATGTCAAGAGCAATAGGACATCTGAGGAAGACTTTGGTGCAGATCAATTGATTTGGGAGGCGAACGATCCATGAAATACCATTACAAATGCCATTACAGTCAGTGAGGAGAAGAAGAAAAAACACCCTTACTACTAGTTAACAAAGTATTTTTAAGGTACACAGTATGCCCCTAAATATTAAAAAATTCACAAAAAATATTATAAAAATTGAAAAATAAAATAATTAGTACATATCATAAAATATTGAAATAAAGTAATATTTCATTGATTTTTTAAAATTATTTAGTACCATAAAAAAAGAATATAGTGTTTTAAACACATAATTTATACCAAAATTTTAACCAATTTATATCATTTAAGTACCATAATTTTTACTATACTATTTTAAATCTTTTTTTTACCAATTTAAAATCTTTATCCAAAATAAAATTTAGTTTATATTTTAATTAATATTTACAAAAAACATTATGTCATTAAGTTATCTGTAAAATAGAATATAAATTTTTTAAAATATTTTTTATGAATATTAGTTAAAAATATAATATAATTATTTTGAGTAAATAATTTAAATTTGGTAGAAAAAAAAATTTAAAAATGTATAGTATAAATTATGGTACTTAATTGCTATAATTTGATATAAATGTTGTTTTTAAAACTCTATATTATTTTTTATGGTATTGAAATTTTTTTTAAAATCTAATAAACATTTACTTTTAATATTTAATGATATTTTTTCCAATTTTTATAATATTTTTTAATTTTTGTACTATTTTAAATTTTTTGTGAATTTTTATGATTTTTTTTAACATTTAGAGGCATATGTGAATTTTAAAATTATTTTATTAATTTGTAGAGATATTTTAGTCTTTTTCTTTCTAATCAATGATTATAATGATATTCATAGACCTTTACAAAAATATAGAGACATTTTATGACTTTCTTTCTTAAATAGAGCATTTCATGAATTAGCCTTATATTACATTTCATGAAATTTCCCTATTTTTTATTATAATTACTACTACTATTATTATTGGAAAGACGCCTTCGTGAGACATGCTTAGCAGTATCTAAATTATGGGCGTCTTCCCTTACCATTTTCTCCGCATTTTCTGTCGTTCTAAATTCTATTGTCAACTTCTACTTGCCTTCTCCGATTATCCTCAGCTATCCCTCAATTATCCCCCAATCTCCTATCCGAAGTTCATCTTCATAATTTCCATCTTCACTTTCCGCACCAATCAATATTATAAAGCCACAGATCTTGCTCACTCTTCTCTGCCAAACAAGCACCGGAAGAAGAATAAGAAAAATAAAGGTGAAGAATTAAGAAGACAGAAGAAACATGCCACCCACAACCCACAAGTTCAAAATCGAAAACAGAGAAGTCAGAATCACCGTAATCACCACCGAGTCAGATCTCGACATAGCCCTAGCGGACCTCCTCTCTTCCATCTCAAATGACCGGAAGATCAAGCGTATCGTTGGCCTCGACATTGAGAAATCTTACTACTGTCCCACCCCACCACCACCTCCACCCTCAGACTCGTCGGCACTGGCAAGCCAGGCGGAGATATCCGCAGCAGCAGCAGCCGATCCGGGGCCGAAGATCGCGGGAAAAGTCTCGATCCTCAAGCTCTGCGTGGGACGGAGTTGCCTCCTTGTCCAAATCCTTCATTTTCGCTTCGTACCCACTACACTGGCGAGGTTCCTTGAGCTACCAGACTTTTCGTTCGTTGGAGTCGGGATAAAGCACACTGTGGAGGCGCTGAACAGGGATTACGGACTGGTGGTACGTAAAGCTGTTGATCTGGGTGATCTAGCTGGGACGATCAGGGGGAAACCGTACCTTGCGGTATGTGGGTTGGCAGATTTGGCGAAGGAAGCGGGATTGGTGAATTTGAGCTCCAAAAGTCCATCAGCAGCTTTTGCGGATTGGGGGATGAGGGAGTTGAGCTCCGCGCAAATCAGGGCAGCCGCTATTGATGCTTATGCTAGCTTCCACATTGGGAATATGTTGCTTGGTGGGCTTACCATGTGATTTTGATTGATAGACTTAGGCAGCTATTGCGAGTTGGGTCTGTTTTTCGTCCTTATTCTTCTGATTTATGCTCTCTGGGTTACTCGCAAAGCGAGGTCAATTTTGGCCTGTTTAGATGATGAATGCTTTTTGTTCATTTTATGGGTTTTATGTTATGGTTAACCTGTGAGCAAGCGGCAATGTAACTTTGATTGATCATGGAACAGGCTTCGAATTTTAATTAGGTAATTTTGGTTATGAAGTCTGAGATGGTACTTCGTGCTGCTAGCTCTGAATTTGGTTAGCTACGATTTTCAGTTTTGCATAATAGAGTTGGTATCCACCTTCCCCTATGCTCAAAGTAGCGCTGGCTAAAAAATTCTGAAACCGTGCTATCCGACCGAAACCGGAGTGAATCGTACCTGTTTGGTACCGTTAACCGAACCGTGTAAATTGACCGGTTTCGGTTTCGGTAACAGTATTGAATTTTCCAGAACGGTTAATCGAGCGGTTAACTGTGGTTAATCAATTATATGAACAACTAAAATCTTTAAATATAATGTTCACCTTATGTAATAATTAATGTTAGCTATTGGGTAATATGCACAATATTAGATTTTTTGTCACATGTGTTTGATTTGTCACTCATGATTTGGGTGAATGATTAATGTTATACTATAATATTAATGGTATGAGTCTTATCAATAATAAAACAATACACGGCTATAAGGTTAACTGATAAACCGAACCGAACTAAAGGTTAATTGGTCTAAACGGAATGGTAATGGAATCGGATTTTAGAAAACCGAATTAAACGGCTAACCGAATCCGGTTAACCGATCTAAATGGAATGGTAATGGAATTGGATTTTAAAAAACCGAAGAGCCGGTTAACCGAAAGCGGTTAACCGAATAAGACGGTTAACCTACCATGGGCAGCCCTAGCTCAAACTCAAAGAGGTGTTCGTAGAAAACCCGAACCGTCAAATGGAAACGGATACCAGTGAAATTGAAACAGAAATACAATTAACAAGTGGTTTGTTGGTTAAACGGAAATACGATTAACAAGTGATTTTTCACTTATTAATTTAATGAAATTCAATTATTGGAAAAATCGTTTAAACTTTTAATTTTATTTTTATTTTTAAAAATTAGTAGTATACTAGTATATGATTATATAGTTAATTATTAAGATTATAAAAAATGAGTATAAAATAATATGATTGATTACTAGAATTATACTAAAATTGTAAAAATTTTATGAAAATGGATGGTTAACAATAAAATAAAATCATAAATTTACATGATCTAGTTGACCGTTAAACCTGTAAAATCGTACAGATATAGATATTGAATGTTAACTGATAGTGGTTAATTACTTTTAAAGGAATTAGTTATGGTTATGACTATTTTAAGGAAAAAAATCTTAATAAAGACTAAACATTTAGACTTTGGTCCATTAAGAATTAAACGCTTTTGAAATTACTAATAAGAACTAAATTTTTTTAACTGTGGACTAATATGGACTTTTTTTTTACAAAACTACACAAAAGTTTCAATAATTACGTTATAGATCCTTAAAACTTTGAAATTTTTCAATAAAATCTTAAAATGTTTACAAACATTGTATTATTCCTTACAGTTTCATACTTTTACATTATTCCCCAAAATTCTGCAAAATTTTACATTATGTCCCATAAATTCTAATATTTTTAATATAACCTTATAACATTACAAACTTATTATATGCCAACATTTTGAAGATTTAACACCATATGCTCTAAAAATCACAATTCACAATTCATAACACTTTCATCTTGCTTGGCTTGTTCATATTACAAGTTATTGTTTAAACATAATATTTATCATATAAGATATTGATTAAAGTTTATAACTTCATCGATATAAATTTTAGTATTTATTTTATTCAATGAAAATTCTAACGTAATGCTTGAATTTATAAAATTAACTTATTATAAATATTTAAAAGTAAAAAATGTCTCATAAACAAACAAACCAAGTAAAGTACTCTCCATGATAAGTTGTTTTGTAGTGGTAAGGATGGATTTCCGCCGGTTTCTTAAAAAATTCTGGAACTTAGTTAATCCTAGTATTCTCGCGTTTGTGCAAAGTTGTTTCTCTTCTCAAAAGATTGATGCCTGCCTTAATCATATTGTTCTGACTCTCATCCCCAAGGTTGAGCGTCCCACGGTTGTGTCTCAGTTTCGCCCTATTTCCTTATGTCAAATGCAGTATAAGATTATTGCTAAAATTATAGCAAATAGACTTAAACCATATATGCCTTGTTGGATTTCGGAATGCTAAAGCAGTTTTGTTCCTGGCCGTTGTATTGCTGAAAATATTATAATTGTTCAAGAGGTTCTCCATTTATATGCAGCATACTAAAAACAGAGATGGATGCTTGGCCATGAAACTGGATCTTGCGAAAGCCTATGATAGACTTTCGTGGGAGTTTATTAATGAAACTCTTTCTTTTGTTGTTTCTTGCTATGATCTTCTTTTTTGATCATCCTTGATTTGTCTTAAGAACCTAATCATGAGTTGTTTAACAATGGTTTCCTTTCAGATTTCTTGGGATGGTTCCCTTACCGATCCCTTTGTTCCAGAAAGGGGATTAGGCAGGAGACCCCTTTTCCCCTTTTGTTTTTGTTCTTTGTCTGGAGCGTTTGGCTCAGAGTTTAAAACAAGGTGGGTAATAAGGATTGGAACCTATATCTCTTGGGAAAAAAGGTATATCTTATCGCACTGTTTCTTCGCAGATGACATTGTGAAATACCCCAAACCTTAATGTGTTAATTAATTATGTAATTATAATTTTCTAAGGCTAAATAAGTCCTTAAGATCATTGGTGAAGAAATGAAAACCAAAAAGAAAAAAAAATGCGTAAAAGTCACCAAACGTGAAAATACGTATTTAATTATTTTAGGAGGTACATAACCTTCGTTAGGGTTATAAAATATTTCTATACCCTAATTACACACTAAGAAACATGTGGGAAAAATCCCGGAAGAAAACGAATCCGAACAATGCGTTAAAACGCTAACGGAGTCTTAAAGCAAGTTTTTTCGAGAAAACCCGAAAACGTGACTTAAACAGTCAAATGACCCCGTAAAAATTATAGTTGATCACATAACTATAAATAAACATTAATGGGAGTATAATAACCATTAAAATTAAATAAACGAGAAAATTCCAGAAAACGGGCCCGGTTAGTGAATAGTGCTAAACCGGTAAATAAACGAGCGTTTTCTGTAAACGACGAAAAACGCTCCAGCCTGTAACAGTTATGTGGGCCGGTTTTATTAATGTAGATAGCCCCTCACACATGACTAGTTAACTAATTAAATAAGTCAAAAAGCAAAAACAAAAAAATAAAAAGGTGCCCCCACCCTCTCTCTCCTCCCTCACTTTCTCTTTTCTTTCTTTTCTCTTCCTCTCTTTCTCCTTCCTCCATCGTTCTTCTCCTCCCCTCTGGTGCCAGCGATTTCTTTCCCCCCTCTCATGGCTACTCCATCTTCTAGCTCATGCCCAAGCTTCATTAAAGCTCCAATCACAAAAATAACTACATATTCTTCATCCTCTCATCATCCTCTATCACCCTCTCTTTTCAAAATTCGAAAAGGATGAGTTTCATTTTCGTGGGTGTTGGCCATTTGAAGAGAAGAGCACACCATTTTGAAGCTTGAAGCTTCCTCTTTCTATCAAGGTAAAAATATCCATGAAAAAGTCATGTTTTCTTCATTTTCCCACCTTGGCCGATTTTGGCTCTTATAATGACTAGCTTTTCCTCCTGTTTGAGATATTCTCCAAGCTTTAAATGGTGGTGGGAGTCCCTCTTAAGATTCAAGAGTTGAAAACCATTCAAAAATCTCCAAAGGTAAAACCCTAACTTGTGCTCTAAGCCCTCTTGTTGAATTGAGATTTCATAAGGGTTTAGATGATTAATGGAATGTATTTTGTGTTTCTTGAATGTTGGAATGGAGTTTGGAAACTCCAATTCCATCTTGACCGATTTGAGGAGATGAGGAACAAGAGGAGACTTAATGTGAGACTTGTAAATTAAGGTAAGGAATACACCTTAAACCTTGTTTATAATTGTTAAGTGTTTGGGATGGGTAAGCAAATTAATGAACCCAAATTGTGGATTGAAAATCTGTGTTGGAAATGTGTTTAATTGATTTTAGAGAGGTTTGTGAATTAATGGTTGAATGGAGGGCCTTTAGAGCCAAATGTTTTGAGTTTGTGATTGATATTGTGGTTATGGAGTTTATGGTGATTGTTGTTGTTGATGGAATTTGAGGAATTGTTATGTGGTGATAGGACCCTTATAAGGGTGTGGTTAAATTAGGATTTCAAATGGTGAAAATTGGTGGATGTGGACATGTAAGGTTTATGGGGAGGTTATGGCGAAATTTTGGTAGAAAATGAGTGTTTTTGACTCTTTGACTTGGTGATGTTATTGGTTGATTTTAATGTGTGTATGATGCGTTAAAACCCCGTGGAAATGTGTTTTCGATGGGCTATTTTGCTACTATAAGTTATGTATGTTTTGTGGGGGATTTGTGGCTTGGTTCTAGTTGTTTTCCGTAATGAATTTTGCAGTTTTCGGTATGTCCTAACATGTGTCCGAACATTGAAGTTCGGACATCATACGACGGAAAATTTTCAGAACTCTCGACTTATGTCCGAACATGCAAGGTCGGACGCATGTTCGGACCAACCTTTGTTTTTGCATAACTTTTTCGTTTGAACTCCGTTTTGAGTGCCGTTTGTGGCGTTGGATTCCTCTTTTCAAGTACTATCTGTTTTGACATGTTTTTGGCATATGTTTAGGTATATTTTTATTTGAAAATGACCAATAATCTTTTGAACTCCATTTTTTTTGCTCTATAAGTGTGCTTGAGCCTTCTAATGATGGGGGATTGGATGGTAATGGTTTTGGATGATGTTAGGCCTTGTTTTGGTGACATGTAAAGGCCTTAAGATGTGTAAACAAGTGTTAGGTTTGATGTGAGAGTTGTGAACTTAAGATCACAAGAGTAAAATTAAGTATAACAGGGTAACGGGGTTAACCATGAGCGCATTAGTCGTTAAATAATTATGTTACCCCGATGTTAATGGAGATAGTTATAATGTTACCAGTTGTTCAAAGATTTTCAAGGAACATGTGATGGCACATTAGAGTGCACCTTCGGTGACAGGTATGGTTTTCTTGCAACCTGTGTCCTACCGATTACACCGCTTGTATGCCAATGTGTTTTTCTGTGTGTTTGCCACCTTGCAAGATAAAGCATGAAATGAGTTTATAGTAATTCATTACTGTGGCGTAATCAATTCCGATACCGCTTAACCTTAATTATGTGTTAAATAATTTAACCGACCTTAGGTTCACATAAGAGATCGGTATTCGGAATAAACGTCCCAACCCATGGGAACGTTCTAACTACGGCTATCCGTGCGTTATTGTATGTTGTGACTATGCGTGATGTATGTGACTTGTTTATATGTTGTTGATGTTGGATACTGTTATCCGTGTTGTTGAAATGGGATATGATTTCCCTTATGTGTCTAACCGAGTTAGTAACACTATGACGTATGTATGTGATAAGTTCCATAAGGGAACCTCTAATAATAAGTATATGTTATGTATGGAGAGGAATCCGGGTGTCCCGGTCGCGCGTATTGTTTGGGAGTTAATATATATATGTGAATTAACTCCCATCCTGTTATGTTAGGGTTGTTTTCCTTCATTGGATTTCGACCTCCCACTAGCTTAGCCAAAGCTTACCTACCCGACCTCCACATCGGGCTAGGAGGGAAATTATGTACAATGTTGGTAGGGTGTTGAAGCCTAAGTTCGCTTCGACTCCCTCTTGTTATGTTATGGTTGTTCTTCTTCCTTTGAATTACAATCACCCACAAGCTTAACCAAGGCTTACCTATCTCATCACTATTGGAGCTAGGGGGAAATTGTGTATGTTGTGTACGGTCCTATATGAGGCCGCCACTCAAGTAAAGAAAATGTATGTATGTTGTGCTCGGGCTTATATCACCCCGGCACTCCCTAAGTGAAGTTCATGTACTCTAAGAAGAGTGAAATTAGGCTGGGTATGTTATAAAGTGAAGTGTGTTGTTATGTTGAGTGTGTTAACCTTGTGTCTGTATTCTATTAATGGATGTTTGCTTATAAGCGTGATATGTGTGTGAGTTTGTGCATGTTTGAAATAAACCAACCGCATGCTAAGACGACAAATAGTTGTGCGTGGCCCGGTAGCATGCGGCTGCGGGATTACCATACCAGCAAAGGTGCTGACCCCCTTTGGGGGCTCCCATACTTTTCAGGTACAAGGAACTGGAAGCCGTTCGAGAGTAGGACGGGTAGGTTTGTATGTGGTAGTCATGAGAATTGTGGATGTATTATAGGTGTAGTAAGACCGAAAATGTATCGGCGTTAGTCGGTAATTACTCGGTACAGTTGTAAAGTAAGTGTATAATGATGTTTGGACATGGAACGGGATTAATGTGTAGTTGCTCGGGAGTTTAGTCCATCAGACCGGTACAATGTATGTATGTTAGCCTTGTTAGCCACGTGGGTGGCTAACGGCGTGTAACACCAAGAGTTAAGTTATGTTGTGAGTTGTGATTTCCGCTGCAACGTGTTGTTAAGTGTGTTGTTAGTAGTTGGGGTGTTACAAAAAGTGGTATCAGAGCGAAGTATCGCTCTGATGACTGAAATACCGAGCTTAAAAGTACCGAGTTAAGAGTTTAGTACTTTGGGTTAAGGGTTGAGTGATAGCGTGAGAAGTACGCTAGATAGGGAACACCAGTGTGTAATGGATACCTACAGTATCCATCCCGCCCTCCACAAACCCTGTTATTTAACTTGGAAAGAACGCCAGAGAGATGGAAGTCCTCTCTTACTCGGGATACCCGATCTGGCTGTTATTGAATGTCCTTATAAGTTCGGGGAACCTGTCATACGGTCAAGCCCGAAGGGTGTGATCCCGAAGACGGTCTCCATTTTACAACAATGTCTGCCGTATGGAATAGCGAAAAGTGAAGGATCTTATGCATAAGAAAATGGAATTTCCAGCACCCTGGGTCGACATGCGAGCAGTCGAGGACAACCAGCTTGCAACGTACCAAGCGTGCAACAGGCAAGGAGCGTGATAATGAAACCCGAGACGAGTGTCTACGGGACTACAGTGTTAACTAATACACCAACGGTACCAACCGATTAAGGAACCACAACGTAGTACGAGGAGGATACAATACTAAGTAAAAAGGGGTCTCCCAGAATGGGAAACACCCTAGTTAATGGTTGTCATGTGAAGACACTGAGAAGTACCCAAGGAATTGCTGTTAAGACTGCAAGATCAAGCAAGGGCCAGCAAGGCCATTGATGTTAGTGCGGACAAAACAACACCGCAACCAGTGTGTATTGAACCGAAACCAGTAAGCATGGCGCACTTGCCATGGCAAGTGCTGCTACAACAAGGTGTACGGGAAATTTTAAACAACTACCAGTACTTAGTAAAGTACCATGAAGTTAAGTGGGATTGTCATAACTGTGGAAGGGCTTAATAGCCTGACCTCTGTACTTGGAAATACACCAGTCAGCAAGAAGCTAGACTGGGATAGGCAAGAAACGTTGTGAAACCAACAGAATTTTTCTTTCAACTTAAATTCATTTTCAAAACTTTTTTTTAAAACCAAATTTTCTTTCAAACCCAATCTATTTTAAATTCTTCTCTTTTAAAACCAGACCAAAAGACCTACACCGGCCTCAGTGCCACATGGTAGGTAAGTTATACCCAGTTACTTTTAAACAACCGGATGGAAACCGGTAAACCCAAGGGTAACAACCGAGGAATGGAGTGAGTTCATAATAATACAACAGTGGATACACTTCCCTGATTAAGTTCGGGAAGCATGGAATGCATATTATCATAGGATAATATAAGAGGAGTTGACAACAGAATACTTCACCTAGGCGTGTGACGGACACTACGAGTATACCAACTGTAATGTGGGACGACCGCACTCCGATAGGAGCTTGTGGGCCTGACAGACCTACTTATGGGTTAGTCAGGTAAGTAGCAATGTATCAGTAGGATACCCCACGTATGTATACGAGTGGAGTCTAGAACACGGGAAGTAGTCGACTCCATACTACGGTCCGAAGTAAAAGTCAAGCAAGAGCAATGGATTACATCGAATCGTTGAAATAAAGGAACCCAGTTAAGTTAAGGAAGACTAAAGGAATTAGTAAGTGTATTTTAAGGAAATGTTTAAGGGTGAACAAGTGCGAAGTGCACTGATTAGTAAGTAAGGACATGGAATATGTCATAAGGAACCTGAAGGACGAGCATATAGCTGGAGTAAGTACCCAGCCTAAATATGGCGAGGCAGATGCCTACTATGATACGTTAATGTGCAATGATCGGGATGAGACTCCCGAAGTGATCACTTGAACTAAGGGAATATCAATCTCACTGGAAATGATATTTAACCCAGCCAAGAACGCAGGGCGATGTAGCTAATGACGTACTCATAAGTGCGAGCCGGATATAATGGCATGACCTAGTAACACCCAGGAACTATCCTTAAAAGGGTGTTTGGGTCAACAATGGTTGAACGAATAACGTGGCAGAAATGCAAGGGTTGAGACTAACACCCAGTTTGAGCATAAGACGTCAAGAGAAAGTCTGACATCCTTGAAGGGGCATCCCATGAAAGGAATAAATCATGGAGCCCAATACAAACCTATAAACCATGTATTATGTACGGACGTAAATGTGTGTGAACAGCCTACAATGAGCAGAGATCAAGGCAATAGGGCTTATAAGCCACAAGTAAAATGTGTTAAGGAAATTTTATTGATTACGGGAGTTTATGTTATATAAGTAAGCGGATAACGAACCACTGCCTTAAGAGTGGGGATACCTATGATATGTGAGACCGCAACAGCGGTAGTTATGTGAACCAAGTTTAAGAGACATGTTAGGAGTCGACCATGTTGTTATTACCCAAGAATGGTGTGAGTAGGAATAAATCGAAAAGAGGTGTTTGTACCAGTGTGGAGACCGCAAGAGTATAAGTCTAATAGCAACCACCATAGGTGTGTGATGCTAAATGCGTAATGACAACGCTCAAAGAGCATAAAGACTCAAAACATAGCGTATTCAGCAGTCAGCCAAATAAGTGGCGAAACACAGTGTAACGGCGGAAGCTAATATATAGCGGATGCAGTATAAGTTAAGGTTACACATGAGTAACCGCACGGTGCGCAGTAAGCGACCGTTGCATAAGTATTGTTAATTAATAATGTGGTAAATGAGACCAGTTATGAGTGAAAACTCAATGGACATACAAGTAAGTAATGATAAACAGACTGGGCAATACCAATAGTTGATTTGTGATAAGGAACACAGTGTGAATTCCTATTGCTATCGCATAAGAGATTTACTGTCAAGAGTTTACGCCTCTGCACTCTGTATGACTGAGTGTTTTGGTATTGCGCTTGCACGGTAATGATCGAGTGAGATAGCTAGGAAGTTGGGAGATGTCAATTGTGATGAAGAACAAGACTTAGGATGTGATAAAACCGATGCATAGACAAGCACGGTCGTACCAATCAAAGGAACTGGTTGGCATAAGTGACTACAGTAACACGATTATTAAACATCGGTATGGAATATACCTCAAGTGTTGGAAATAACCGACAGAGTACTACACAATAGGTAGTAGCTCAAACTCAACCGACAGTAAGTCGGAAGTAGTCAAGTAAACATTGTGAAATACATAGCATACATAGTAAATTATCATGGAAATGGATAGAAGTCTGTAACTCACCGAATTCGCTCATGGTAAGAAATACCACGCGTCGGTTGAGAAATAGTTATTACCAAGATGAAGGTGATAATCGAAGATATACAATACAGTAAGAATAATGTATGGGGCAAACTAAGCTCTAAATTATCAAGAGTTGCGCAGCAGAAACTGTGAAGTAGCCAGCATTCAAACTGTGTATGAATGATAGTGAACATGAGTGAATGGCAAACTAATGATGCCTAAAAAGCCTCACAGGCCAGATCGAAACCAGTAAGAGTTAAAATAAACTCTAATGAGAAGTCTTGGTTAGGGACTAAACCGCCAATATGGCTAAGATCCTCAAACCAGAACACATTTTGTAATAAACCGCGTGGAGATAAACACTTCACGACGGTAGAATGTCCTAACCAGTGATTAACTGATTGATTACGTGGGCGTAATCCCTTTTAAGGGGGGTAGAGCGCAAACCGTTTAGTATGTTTTTATCCGTACAAGTGTACGTGAACTATGGTGTGCATAGCACAAAATGATTTGTTTTGATGATTGGTGTGTGTGTTACATAAACATACGCATTCATTCATGGTTAATTGTGGTAATTGCGCACAGAAGATGCGAATACCATTGTGATAAGTGTGTTTATTTGTGTAAACGGATGTGTGTGAAAGTATAAGTATAAGGGAGTAGAAAAACTCCCGGGGAACTAAACCCCGACACATATGTTCATATGATACCAAAGGTAATATTGTGTATCATATTTTGATAAAAATATATATGGATATGTATATATACAGTATTGTGATTTATGAAGAGGTATAACACCACGTAGAACCTAGTGAGAATAAGATTCCCTAGGTGACGTTAAGTTGAATTTGGATGATGATCGATAGACGAGTTCTATCCCTTGGAGATGTATGATTATGACTAGAAGGATTAAAAGATAGAAAATTGGAAATGAATGTGTTATCTGTTGTTTGAAAATGAAGTGGGAGGTGAAACTTGATTATCATGAGATCAAGGGAAGCCGAACACAAATTGGGGTGGAAGATAGTTCAACACTGATGCTGATCACATCGGGGTTGGATGATTCTTGAAACTCCCTATAAGTGGTCACAAATACCACATCAAGAATAAGATGCAGTTAACGATAATTGGACTTGGAGTTGTATTGAGTTTTCAAAGAATTTTAAAATTGGGTTTTAAAAACTTTCAATATGGTATTTTCAAGACTTCAATAAATACTTTAAGATTCTTAAGTGGTATTTTTAAAGAAGGACTACCTTTATGTGACCTCGTATAGATTTTTCAACTTTATCCTTCCAATAAAAGGATTTCATTATACTTAACCTCATAGAGGGTAATTTTCCTACTACTTGCTCACGAGCTGAGGACGTAATGAGCCTTTTCTTAGGACCGGTGACATGAGAAGTTATTTTAAAGAAAGTGTATGCAATTGTTTTGATCTCCCAAAGGAACGGGGACCAGATGTCCATCGCGACCGGTTCTGCGGGATCACAGGGTATATGTACTCAACATGGGTCTCGAAACCATGACGAGAGGAAAAGGAATTTCTGGTTGATATACATGCTTATGACATGTTGTGTGGTATGTGTAGTAATTATTATTTTGGACCTTGGGTCCTAATGTGATTGAATTCCGGAAGTGTTATGTTGTCCAAACCTATGTGTCTAAAGGATGTTGTGTTATCAAGACCTAAGAGTCTAAATGTTGTTATGTTACCCAGACCTAAGAGTCTAAGGGTTGTTATGTATGTACAATGTTGTTAAGGTATCCGGACCATTAAGTCTGAGGATACTATGTAAGTATGTTATGTCATGTTATGTATGTATGGATGTGTTACCCGGGCCGTTAAGTCCAAGGTTGTGATGTAAAATATGTTTGTTATGGAAGTGTTATGTTGCAAGTAATCCCCGTATTCTAACCAATGATGTGTGGGAAGTGTGAACTTCGAGGACGAAGTTCTTTTAAGGGGGGTAGATTGAAATACCCCAAACCTTAATGTGTTAATTAATTATGTAATTATAATTTTCTAAGGCTAAATAAGTCCTTAAGATCATTGGTGAAGAAATGAAAACCAAAAAGAAAAAAAAATGCGTAAAAGTCACCAAACGTGAAAATACGTATTTAATTATTTTAGGAGGTACATAACCTTCGTTAGGGTTATAAAAATATTTATATACCCTAATTACACACTAAGAAACATGTGGGAAAAATCCCGGAAGAAAACGAATCCGAACAATGCGTTAAAACGCTAACGGAGTCTTAAAGCGTTTTTCGAGAAAACCCGAAAACGTGACTTTAAACAGTCAAATGACCCCGTAAAAATTATAGTTGATCACATAACTATAAATAAACATTAATGGGAGTATAATAACCATTAAAATTAAATAAACGAGAAAATTCCGGAAAACGGGCCCGGTTAGTGAATAGTGCTAAACCGGGTAAATTAACGAGCGTTTTCTGTAAACGACGAAAAACGCTCCAGCCTGTAACAGTTATGTGGGCCGGTTTTATTAATGTAGATAGCCCCTCACACATGACTAGTTAACTAATTAAATAAGTCAAAAAGCAAAAACAAAAAAATAAAAAGGTGCCCCCACCCTCTCTCTCCTCCCTCACTTTCTCTTTCCTTTTCTCTTTCCTCTCTTTCTCCTTCCTCCATCGTTCTTCTCCTCCCCTCTGGTGCCAGCGATTTCTTTCCCCCCTCTCATGGCTACTCCATCTTCTAGCTCATGCCCAAGCTTCATTAAAGCTCCAATCACAAAAATAACTACATATTCTTCATCCTCTCATCATCCTCTATCACCCTCTCTTTTCAAAATTCGAAAAGGATGAGTTTCATTTTCGTGGGTGTTGGCCATTTGAAGAGAAGAGCACACCATTTTGAAGCTTGAAGCTTCCTCTTTCTATCAAGGTAAAAATATCCATGAAAAAGTCATGTTTTCTCATTTTCCCACCTTGGCCGATTTTGGCTCTTATAATGACTAGCTTTTCCTCCTTGTTTGAGATATTCTCCAAGCTTTAAATGGTGGTGGGAGTCCCTCTTAAGATTCAAGAGTTGAAAACCATTCAAAAATCTCCAAAGGTAAAACCCTAACTTGTGCTCTAAGCCCTCTTGTTGAATTGAGATTTCATAAGGGTTTAGATGATTAATGGAATGTATTTTGTGTTTCTTGAATGTTGGAATGGAGTTTGGAAACTCCAATTCCATCTTGACCGATTTGAGGAGATGAGGAACAAGAGGAGACTTAATGTGAGACTTGTAAATTAAGGTAAGGAATACACCTTAAACCTTGTTTATAATTGTTTAAGTGTTTGGGATGGGTAAGCAAATTAATGAACCCAAATTGTGGATTGAAAATCTGTGTTGGAAATGTGTTTAATTGATTTTAGAGAGGTTTGTGAATTAATGGTTGAATGGAGGGCCTTTAGAGCCAAATGTTTTGAGTTTGTGATTGATATTGTGGTTATGGAGTTTATGGTGATTATGTTGTTGTTGATGGAATTTGAGGAATTGTTATGTGGTGATAGGACCCTTATAAGGGTGTGGTTAAATTAGGATTTCAAATGGTGAAAATTGGTGGATGTGGACATGTAAGGTTTATGGGGAGGTTATGGCGAAATTTTGGTAGAAAATGAGTGTTTTTGACTCTTTGATTTGGTGATGTTATTGGTTGATTTTAATGTGTGTATGATGCGTTAAAACCCCCGGGAAATGTGTTTTCGATGGGCTATTTTGCTACTATAAGTTATGTATTTTTGTGGGGGATTTGTGGCTTGGTTCTAGTTGTTTTCCGTAATGAATTTTGCAGTTTTCGGTATGTCCTAACATGTGTCCGAACATTGAAGTTCGGACATCATACGACGGAAAATTTTCAGAACTCTCGACTTATGTCCGAACATGCAAGGTCGGACGCATGTTCGGACCAACCTTTGTTTTTGCATAACTTTTTCGTTTGAACTCCGTTTTGAGTGCCGTTTGCGGCGTTGGATTCCTCTTTTCAAGTACTATCTGTTTTGACATGTTTTTGGCATATGTTTAGGTATATTTTTATTTGAAAATGACCAATAATCTTTTGAACTCCATTTTTTTTGCTCTATAAGTGTGCTTGAGCCTTCTAATGATGGGGGATTGGATGGTAATGGTTTTGGATGATGTTAGGCCTTGTTTTGGTGACATGTAAAGGCCTTAAGATGTGTAAACAAGTGTTAGGTTTGATGTGAGAGTTGTGAACTTAAGATCACAAGAGTAAAATTAAGTATAACAGGGTAACGGGGTTAACCATGAGCGCATTAGTCGTTAAATAATTATGTTACCCCGATGTTAATGGAGATAGTTATAATGTTACCAGTTGTTCAAAGATTTTCAAGGAACATGTGATGGCACATTAGAGTGCATCTTCGGTGACAGGTATGGTTTTCTTGCAACCTGTGTCCTACCGGATTACACCGGCTTGTATGCCAATGTGTTTTTCTGTGTGTTTGCCACCTTGCAAGATAAAGCATGAAATGAGTTTATAGTAATTCATTATTGTGGCGTAATCAATTCCGATACCGCTTAACCTTAATTGTGTGAAATAATAGTTAACCGACCTTAGGTTCACATAAGAGATCGGTATTCGGAATAAACGTCCCAACCCATGGGAACGTTCTAACTACGGCTATCCGTGCGTTATTGTATGTTGTGACAATGCGTGATGTATGTGACTTGTTTAATATGTTGTTGATGTTGGATACTGTTATCCGTGTTGTTGAAATGGGATATGATTTCCCTTATGTGTCTAACCGAGTTAGTAACACTATGTGATGTATGTATGTGATAAGTTCCATAAGGGAACCTCTAAAATAAGTATATGTTATGTATGGAGAGGAATCCGGGTGTCCCGGTCGCGCGTATTGTTTGGGAGTTAATATATATATGTGAATTAACTCCCATCCTGTTATGTTAGGGTTGTTTTCCTTCATTGGATTTCGACCTCCCACTAGCTTAGCCAAAGCTTACCTACCCGACCTCCACATCGGGCTAGGAGGGAAATTATGTAAATGTTGGTAGGGTGTTGAAGCCTAAGTTCGCTTCGACTCCCTTTGTTATGTTACGGTTGTTTTCCTCCTTGAATTACAAACCACCCACAAGCTTAACCAAGGCTTACCTACCTCATCACTATTGGAGCTAGGGGGAAATTGTGTATGTTGTGTACGGTCCTATATGAGGCCGCCACTCAAGTAAAGAAAATGTATGTTGTTGTGTGCTCGGGCTATATCACCCCGGCACTCCCTAATGAAGTTCATGTACTCTAAGAAGAGTGAAATTAAGGTGTATGTATAAAGTGAAGTGTGTTGTTATGTTGAGTGTGCTAACCTTGTGTCTGTATTCTATTAATGGATGTTTGCTATAAGCGATGATATGTGTGTGAGTTTGTGCATGTTTGAAATAAATCAACCGCATGCTAAGACGACAAATAGTTGTGCGTGCCCGGTAGCATGCGGGCTGCGGGATTACCATACCAGCAAAGGTGCTGACCCCCTTTGGGGGCTCCCATACTTTCAGGTACAAGGAACTGGAAGCCGTTCGAGAGTAGGACGGGGTAGTGTTGTATGTGGTAGTCATGAGAATTGTGGATGTATTATAGGTGTAGTAAGACCGAAAATGTATCGGCGTTAGTGGTAATTACTCGGTACAGTTGTAAGTAAGTGTATAATGATGTTGGACATGAACGGGATTAATGTGTAGTTGCTCGGGAGTTTAGTCCATCAGACCGGTACAATGTATGTATGTTAGCCTTGTTAGCCACGTGGGTGGCTAACGGCGTGTAACACCAAAGAGTTAAGTTATGTTGTGAGTTGTGATTTCCGCTGCAACGTGTTGTTAAGTGTGTTGTTAGTAGTTGGGGTGTTACACATTGTCCTTTTTGGCAGTGCTACACCTGGTCAGGTGAGAGTCATGTGTGAATGTGTATCTGACTTTTGTAAGGCTTCCGGGCAGGACGTAAGCCTTGAGAAATCCACTATATTGCTATCTAAGAATTCTAGCCCTGAGAAAGCTAGGATTATTAGTCTGGAATCTGGTATGCCCATTTCCTCAAATTTCGGGAAATATTTAGGTGTGTATTTAAAGCAGGGTAAATCTGAGAGTCTGAACCATGATTTAATTTTATCTAAGATTAGGGGGAAAATGGCGGGTTGGAAGGCCAAAACTCTTTCTATGGCTGGGCGAGTCACTTTAGTCAAAAGTTGTATCTCCTCGGTTCCCATATATACTATGTAGTCGCAATTACTTCCGATTAAAATTTGTGATAAAATTGATAAGTGTAGTAGGGAGTTCATTTGGGGCCATGATTCAAATACTAGGAAACTCCATGATATTGGCTGGGAGACTATATGCAGACCTAAATCTGAGGGGGGTTTAGGAATTAGGAAAACTAGGCTCATGAATGTAGCTTGCTTTGGCAAAATTGTGTGGAATTTGGTTAGTAATCGTAACAGTTTTTGCAAAGAAGTTCTATTGCGAAAATATCCTAACCCTAGAAGCGAACGGGGTTCGATTAACTGGAGAAATATCCAGAAATGTGCAGTACAAATTGAGAAGGGTTTTGGTTGGGCTTTGAGCAACGGTAAGAAAATAAATTTCTGGACAGATTGCTGGCTAGATAATTGTCCTCTTATTGATCGTGCTATAAAAGTGGTTCCACCGGATCTCATGAACTGCAGTGTTAGTGAGTTCTGGTCTAGCGATTCGGGATGGCAATGGAATATGTTTGCTGAATATTTACCTGCTGATAGTATTACTCTGCTTAGTGCTGTTACAGTTTTTCAGGATGCTGAGGATGACTTCATCCACTGGAAATCTGAGCCCAGCGGTAAATATAGCGTCAGCTCTGCCTATAAGTTATTGTCAGAATATCCTTCTTCTTCGTATACTAATGCTGTA
The DNA here is from genome assembly GCA_023374045.1 of Limonium bicolor. NCBI lineage: Eukaryota > Viridiplantae > Streptophyta > Magnoliopsida > Caryophyllales > Plumbaginaceae > Limonium > Limonium bicolor. The sequence continues at coordinate 317,127,055 of CM041778.1, read as the reverse complement.
GGTATGGCTAACTCTGGTAAGAATATCTTTAAACTCATATGGGGTATGTCGGTTCAGGAACGTATCAAGATATTTTTGTGGCGAGTGTGTCATAATAAATTGATGACCAACTCTCGGCGTGCTTTAATGGGTTTTACACAGGATAATACTTGTCATTATGTACTGTGATTGAAACAATTCTTCATGTTCTGCGAGACTGTGTAGTTGCGAGAAGGGTATGGGATAGAGTTATCCCGTCATGTCTGCACAGGAAGTTCTATAGTTGTGATTTGCAGGACTGGATTTCTGATAATTTATCTAGTCCAGGGGAGGTTTTCATACGTGGGAGTTCCACTGTTAATTTTTCTATTGTGTGTTATCAGTTGTGGCTATGGAGGAATAAAAAGATTTTTGCTGATGAAACTTGTATGTTCCTTCCGTTTTAACATATTGCTACTACCTGTCTGCAACACCACAGGGCTTGGAAGATGAATAGTTTGGCGTGCCCAGACTCCCAGCTTTGTGAAGAAGCGGTGAAGGCCAGAGATCAGGTTTGGTGGTGCCCTCCCTCAGAGGGCTATCTTATGATTAATATTGACGGTACCTTTAATCCTCTTGCAGACTACGCTGCTGCTGGGGGTCTATGTCGCGACCACAGAGGGAACTGGATGTTCGGTTTCACAACGTCATTTAGGAAGCAGAGCCCCATCCATGCTGAAGCAATGGCACTCCTGTATGCTGTTCAACTGATTGCGGAAAGGAAGATGAGGCATGTAGTCATTTGCTCCGACTCCTCCATCCTGGTTGGGTTTTTCCATTGCCCAGAGAGCTGCCCTCTACGACATATCATGAGGGAGTGCAGAAACATTATAAAACCAGAGTGGGATATTCAGATAACGTTTACTCCAAGGTCTTGTAATATAGTGGCTGATTCTCTAGCCAAATTAGGTGTGTCCAAGGGGTTAGGGCTGCTGTATCTAGATTCTCCCCCACCATGTATTGCTCTCCAACTTTTGGAAGAACGTAATCACTGTCATTCTAATATGAGATGAGGTTAATCCTCCGTTTTTTCGACCAAAAAGAAATATAGATAGTTTTCATGGCATGGATTTCATTAATAAATTATAAATATATTATATTAATGTTTTGATATATCTTTTAGTTTAATTTTCTTTTAACATTTTGTGTAATATTATTAAATTTTCTATTAATTTTTTATGATTTCTTTATTTTTGCAATATACTATAGAAACTGTAAGCTAATTAAGGTCTTAGCACTCTACCATGTATGGTTGTTTAAAAATGAAGGGTAATATGGTCATCCTTAATAATATATTATTTTTTATATTAGTGATTTTTTATATTTTCTCTAGTTTCAATTATTTTTTAAATAAAGTTTGTGCATGATTATTACATTTTCTACTAATTTCCTTTTTTTAATGTAATTTTGAAACATATAATACTTATGAGGTAGTTAGTGTGTTTCATTTGAGAATCACTTTGACGTATACTATTGGGGTGTATTGTAAAATTTCAAAATTTTAGGGTATATTACAAAATTATAGAAAATTTTGAGTCATTATGTAAAAGAATAGTCTTTAATATTCTAAAACTGAAAAACATTTAGTTCTTATTAACTATTTCAAAAGCATTTAATCCTTAATGTTAACAAACTCAAAACAAGTAGCCCTTATCATTTTTTTTATCAAAACTGGAAAATTATTTCATTTAAGCGGTAGTATCCACATCAATTGGAGGACGTTCTCGGATAAGCACGGGCAATATGTCTGCCGGTGGTGAGCTGACAACAGTACAACCCCTATCCGAGCTATGGGCTAACTTAGCCAGCCTATTTGCCAAATAGTTTTGTTCACGGCTAATGCTACGTATATAGCATTATTGTAATTGACTTAAAATCTATTGTGCGCTGGGCTTGCAATTACAAGGCCCATCATTCAGGGGGGCTTGGGGGGCATAGACCTGCAGTATGAAGTGAAGAATTATAGATCAAATGCCTCTGCAATCTCGAAAATAATATAGCTAATGGGAGAGATGGTTCAGTAATGTCATTGTGGAACTTGACATTTCTCCAATGCCATAAAGTATGGCACGTAACTGCAAAGAGCTGACCCTATTTCATGCCGTTAAAACGAACAGAAGTCTATTTACTACTCAGATTAGAAAGCAGCCATTCATTAAAATTTAACATCAGGGATTCACAAAACAGAGACAATTACAATAATTGATTTCCAGGCATCAATGGCAACACTGCAATGTCTAAGAATATGCTCCGCATCTTCCCTGCCACCACAAGCATTACAAGTCTGAGTTGCAATAAGACCATATCTATATAGTAGCTTTTGTTTTAAGGGCGTTATGGGCCGTGAGCCAAAGAAAGCATTTAATTTTATCAGGAATTCTCAGACTCCATATTACCCTCCAAATTGTTTTTTTTTTAACTCCAGTGTTATCCATTTTAGCATAAGCACTAGACCCGACAGACCATTACTACTATCAGACCATACAAGATTATCAGCCCCGCCTCCTTCGAATAAATTTGCTAGATAAAGTGGTAAGGATCCCAGGCGGTAACATAGAAGCAAGATAGGTGAAATTCCAACCAATTCCAGGGGTCTAGAAGTGGGCAACCTTGGCTGATAAGTCAACATCCTGATTGCACTGCATAAAAGATCGCAAGGGTTTCTCATACAACCATCTATCAAGCCAAAAGGAAATAAATTGACCATCCCCTAACTTCCATCTAGAACCGGAGGCAATGAGGTCTCTACTAGACCAAATATTTTTTCAAACACAGGATGCTGATCTGGCATGGGGATTTTTATATTTGTTAGTGAGAACATTCACCCAGAACTACCCTGATTCTGGAGAAATCTCCAACTTAGTTTAGCAAGACAAGCTTTTTTCATAATATTAATATTTTGAGTCCTATACCTCCTTCAATTTTAGGTCTACAGATGGTAGGCCAGGCAACTGTGTGCAGTTTCCCATCTGTTTTTGTGACCCCATAAAAAGCATCTACAAATTTTCTCAATGAGAGCACAAGTGTTACTAGGGAGTTTCTAAGATCATGTAAAAAGTGGGAATTGATTCAATAACTGACTTAGCTAGAACTAATCATCTGGAAAATGAAAGAGAATTGGCTTTCCATCCCGCTACTCGACCTAATTCTTTCCACCAAGTCAGCAAATAGATTAGAGTTAGTTCTACCCTGGAGTAAGTAATACCAAGATATTCCCAAAGTTATCAGTCACGGGGATGCCTACTGCTTGACTAATCCTAAGATTTTTCCTAGGTAGGACATTCTTGGAAAAAATCAGAGATTCTCTCTAAACTTATTTTCTCAACTAGAAGCAGAACAGAAGATATCATGAACGACTTCAGACCCAAGACATACTTCAGTAGCAGATCCAAGAGAACCAAGTCATCGGCAAAGAACAAGTGGGAAATAAAGGCCCTTTATGGTGAGTTTGATTGGTTTCCAGCTTTTATTAGGTAACGTCATTCAATAATATGATAGAGTCTCTCCATGCAAAGGACAAAAAGGTAAGGGGAGAGTGGATCCTGGATCCCCTTGCCTAATGCCCCCTAGAGAGAAAAAAAAAAAGGTAGCCCTTATCTTTTTTTTCCTGTTTTAAGGCTGTAAAGTTGCTTTCATCCCAATATAGAGTAGTAGTGGCTCAAACTAGGCGCTCAATAATTACAAATATGAAATTAAGGATTTCCAATTTTTCATTTGTCTTTATTTGTTTTGAGAAAATTTTGCTGTCTTACTACTAGTTGATGACCCGATCTTTTTTTAATTGAATCACCAAAAGACCAATTGGTCAAAGGAACCGCCATGTATAGACTTAAAGTGAATGGATGCATCCACAATGGTGTGGATTCCACTCATGGTGGTAAAAAAGAAAAAGGAAAATGATGAGGTGGAAGAGAGAAGATGAGAGAGGGTTGCTTAATTAAAACTTGGAGAGAGAAGGTTTTTAAAAACCTGGAGAGAGAAGGTTTTTACTAACATATTTAGAGAGAATGTGAGATATGAAATTAAAATAATATTTTTTAGTGGGTGGAATCCACAAAGTTTCTCTTTAAACATCATTCCTTATTTAAGCAACGTACGGGAATTAAATTTGATTGGTTGTTTCACTTCCATCAATTTAATAATAATTTTTTTACGGGATGATAAAGTAAACAGAAGATTGTGGGAGAAAGGAGATGAGAAAATAGTGGGAGGAGTGAGAATGTTAAGAAACTTTCTTATTGTATGGATGAATATATTGGTTGAGTTGCTTACACATTAAGCAAATATATTTTATTGAGATGACACCTAGAAATAAGTTAAGAAACTCTCTACCATTGTGGATGCCCTTAATACCATCAGTAGCTAAATATTTAACACGAAAAACTTCATTATCAAACAATTGGGTATCCTTCACCATACAAAGAAAACACCTATAAGAATCCGAAGATATGTTGGAGATAGAATATCAACTCCATTTCAACTCTAATACTCATAGTTTGCATGGAATCAAGCTCACTACAAGAAAATGGATCAACTAGGGCAATTTTTATAACATCAAGGGAGACAATATAAAATTTGCCTCCAAACAGAGATCAAGGGGGCGAGCAATTTGTCGCCTCTTATTTTACGATCAATGGATCACTATCAACGGGGGCGAGTTTATTAGCCGCCTTCTTATTTTTGGATCAAACGGGGTGAGTTTTTTAGTTGCTACTGATTTGATGATCAACAGGGCGAGTTTACCAGTCGTCTTCTTATTTTATGATCACCGGGGGCGACTAAGATATTTTGCCTCTGATTGTATATTGTTCGGTTTCAGCCCATGACATCATTGGGGGCGATATGCTTTTGGTCGCCTCGGTTGTTTAGGGTCTAATTGGGGGCAAGTTTAGTCGCCTCCTATGACTAAAGCTGTCAAAATTTGACCCAACCCGAAAACCTGTCCGTTTTATCCGAACCGAAACCCGACCGAAGCCTGAAAATATTTAAATATAATAAACCAGAAACCTGATGGGTAAAATCCGAAATGACCCGAACCCGAAATGACCTGAAATAATAGTAATTAAAAATTAGCCAAACTCAAATAACATGAAATAATAGTGACCACAAATTGTCCCAAACCTGAATGACCCAAATAAATATGACAAAAAACTTGATTAAAACTTAGTATATCCGAATGAAATTCAGAATAGGCATTGTGTTGAAAGTTCTGTAATCTATATGTTGTATATTCTTATAGAAATTAGGTATATATTTATATTATAATTTTTTCAACAAAATATTAACCATGACCCGAAATAACCGAAACCTGATTCTATCTCACACTATTACAACCCGAACTCGTAATGACCCGAACCCGAAATGACCCGAAAGTTTAATGACCCGAACGGATATTGACTCGAAAAGATATGACCCAAAACCTGAATGGATAATCCGTTTGACAGGCCTACCCATGACTCATCTACGGAGGCAACTTCTTTTAGTCGCCCCCGTTGTTTTATAAGTAAATTTTCAGAAAAAACAAGTGTTATTCTACGCTTGCTATATGAGTTCTTCAGCGCTTCCTATTCTTGGTTAACTCAGCCTCAGTCTTCATACTCCCTTCATCTTCATCTTGATTGGGTGCAACTCAAAGCTCCATCTCTATCATCTACTCTTGTTTAATTTGGGGCAAAATTAGGAAATTAGGGTTCTATCTCCACCTTTATCATCTCCAACAGCAGGCGGTTCATTTCTTCATCTCCCTAGTTATTTGGTTCAATTGTACTAACCGAGTGATATCTGGGTTGCTCTGAATGTATTTCTTTAGCTTTTGCAGGGAATAATCTCCTCTTGGTTTATTTCTTCATCTCCCTGTATGTATTTGGGGCAAGTTTAGTCGACTTTATGACCTATGTGTATTTATATGATTTTACTTAGTATAACCTTAGTTCAATTTTATGACCTCTGTAAAACCACTTATTGAAGGAGATTTAATTCCTCTTTTAAACATTTATCCTTTCTACCTGGTACTGGCTTGTGAGTTTGTGACTCATATTTTTTGAAGTCAAGTGATTTATATATGTAGGGTGATTTGTGACTCGGATTTTGTGACTCTACGAGTGTTTGTCCACTAGTGAAGTGACCCGCATCTTTGATTGTCAACTGGTTTTGGCCACTATGGTATTGTAGTAGAAGACATTTTGTTATACACCAATCTATTCCGGTATATGGGAGAATTAGATAGGGCTATTCGTTTATCCCTATTTGTCTTGTTGTTTGGGCTGCTACCATTGTTATTTCCATTTTTTGTAGAGTTGCTGATCATCTGTATTTTTCTTCACCTTATTCCAAGTTTCCAAGCATTTAATGCCAATACCTTCACTTGTAACTGCAGACTCGTAGCCTCTCTTAATTCCCTTATGGAGTATTCACCTCTCCTGTGACAAATTAGTAGAGCTACAACATCTTGCTCGACAGCTTTAGAATGTGGTCGAAAACCATCCATCCATACGGTAATATACTTGAACCTATCTCCTCTCTATCAATTATAACAATAGAAATTTTGACTCCATCTGTTGCACCTAGTAACACAAATAATGAGCATTAATTGACACACCAGAGTGAAGAAAGGCTGAAAATAGTTCATTCGGGAATCGTTAACATACTTGAACTTATCCTCTTCCTTATTATCATTTATAACTATAGAATTTTGATTCTTCTCTCACACCAATGAAACAAACTATAAGAAGTTAATCAGTGATCCCTACTGTTTCAAAACCCAACATAACCAGCTTGTCTTACCTTGTGAAATACACAAAAATAGTAATGTCATTCTTGCTATTTTTGAATCTAAAACCTAGGCTGATAGCCTGATAGCACATTTTGTTCTCAAACTATAAACATTATAACAAGCAGCGTGGTCCCTGTTGTACATCATTTGCTGGAAAACAAAATTAGTATAAAATGGCATAAAATCTTACCGTTCAACTTTATAATGTCATTATTAACCTATTAGTATCTATAATGTTCTTTTTTTGGCATGTCAAATAATCATTATGTTGTTTTCTATGTCTTAAGGATGATGGATAATAGTAGAGATTGGATGCGTCTTGAAGGGTGGTGTGGTAGGAAACAAAAGCTTATCATAAGGGTGTTCAAGAATTCTTGGACTTTGCTTTGAACGACACAAACCCCAGCTCAAATGTGAAGTTGAAGTGTCCTTGTATGATTTGTATTGTTTTGTACAAAATCAGAGCTCATCTTTTTCTGAATGGATTGATCCCAATTATAATCCATGGACCCAACATGGGGAAGAAGATATTGTATATCCTACGGCTTATCCTATGGATGGGCATATGGATGAGGAGGAAGATGAGAATATGATGAGGAAGATCTTTTAATGTTAGATGAGATGGCGTCTTTGGTGCAAGATGCCACAAATGTGTTCCCTCAACCCCAGGAAGGTGATGATATGGAAGGTGAGGATATGGATAGGGGAAATGATGAACTTCCAGATGATCTTAATAGACTAATGAATGCAGAATAAGAGCGACTATACCCAAGGTGTAACACTTACTCAAAGTTATATTTCATTGTAACTTTGTTGCATCTTAAAGTAAGTGGTCGGTGGAGTAATAAATCATTTACGATGTTACTCAAGGAATTTTAGAGGTCTTTCAATTATGACCCTAGTTTTCTAAAGAATTCAGGGGAAGTAAAGAAATACACAAAAAGTTTAGGTTTACATTATGAGAAGATCCATGCTTGTGTGAATCATTGTGTCCTCTTCTAAAATAATTATGCTAATCTGATATGTGTCCTGAATGTCTTGGATCAAGGTGGGAAGAAGGAGTTCCCATTGATGATGATGGTGCTCCTTATTATTGTAGAAAAATAGTGATTAAACTAAATTGCTAACTATGGGCAGTGAACCCATTCATTGTAGTACAACAAGTGTCGTATCCACAAGGACTTCGTAATTATCTAACAAATTATAAGTTTAGTTGTGCAAGAATGTAAACAAAAGTGCATAAATGTAAAATGAGGTTTTGGGTTTTTGGTTGTAATTGAAGAAATAAAGAAAAGAAATAAACACTAAATTAACTATCTAGGATAGATGTAGCTCGGGATAGATATTTGCACCCATCCTCCCCTTACTACCGATTGTCAACCCTTGAACTAATAGCTAAATAACGGAACACTTAATTAATTGGAAACCTAATCAAGGCCTACTAATTCTAACCGATTTGACGGGGACTTATCAATCAGCTAAGCCTCAGGTCAATCGATAGCACTAAGCTCAAGTTCCCCTAAGGTTGCAATGTAGCCTAATCTCAAAATCATCAAAATTCTAGTACATTGATTTAGTCCCCTTGTTCTAGGTTTCTATCTCAGAATAACATGTCGATAGAAATCCACACTAATGCTAAACTATTCGGCAACGTTAATCCAACCAATTTAGCAAATTGACAATTAGTTAAGAAAACCTAAACAAATCCCCCAAATCATGAGCACCAAGTTTAGAAGGCATAAACACTCCATAATTATCTTCATTAAGAACAAGGACTAAAATAAAGCATTAAACAAGTTCAAGATTCAACAATGGAGATTTTAGGGATTTTGGAGCAAAATCCACATCCCAAACTACAAGAGATTCTACACAAACATGAAGAAGAAAACAAGAACAAAGGGATAAGAGGAGGCCATGAGCTTCAAGGGAGGTGAGCTTTTCTTCTCTTCCTTCTCTTCTTCTTCCTCTTTTTTCCCTTCTTTTAGTCTCTCCTTTGGGGCTGGAACGCCCCCAATCTATGTTTTTTAGAATGAGCCCTTGATTCCTCATTCTCAGCTTTTTTATTTTACGTTACAGTGCGTGTCCGGACTTGTGTCTGGACATGCAAGTCCGAACACCACTAATGGAGAAGAATCTGAGTGCGTGGGTTGTTGTCCGGACTTCAAAGTCCGGACACATGTCCGGACATGGAAGGATCAACACACTGACTTTGACTGACCCACACGGCTAGGTAGGCTGAACTTCAAAGTGCTATATCTTCTTCATTCCAGCTCCAATTTTGGATCCGCTTGCGCCCACACGATCCTCTCTTCGTTTACTTTAATCTTAGCAATGTTATTACTTCTGTTTGAACAACAATTGGGTAAAACAACAATAAAACACAAAAATAGAGGGAAACTAGCTAGAGTGGAGAAATGAGCATGAAAAGTGTTGATAAAACATACTAAATGCACCCTTAAACATGCTCATTTGGAAGCTCAGCACTTATTTGGAATCACAAGGTTCTTCTCATTCACAACCCAGAGTTCCTAGATTAGTGCTCCGTTATCTTCCTATCTCTCCAAGGCTTAAAAGGCTATTTGTCTCCCGTGACATTGCAAGCCATATTTTATGATGGCATAAGGAGAAGCGTATTGATGGTGACATTATAGAACATCCGGCTGATGCAAGTGAATGGAAGAGCTTTGATCAGATTCATCAAGATTTTGCAAGTGACCCACGTAATGTCAGGTTGGGTCTTGCAGCAGATGGGTTTCTTCCCGGGCAAGGTTATGGTAGAGGTTATAGCATATGGCCTGTGTATGTAGTTCCTTACAATCTACCATCAACAATGTTCATGAATGATGCATTTTGATTTATCTCACTCTTGATCCCTGGTCCAGTGTACCCTCGAAATAACATTGATGTATTCCTAGAGCCGCTGATTGAGGAACTTCAAAAACTATGGAAAGTTGGGATAGAGACTTATGACTCTCACAGCCGCAACATATTTAACATGAAGGTAGTGTTGTTATGGACTATTAATGATGTTCCAGCTTATGCCAATTTGTCTGGTTACTCTACTGCTTGGAGATTTGTGTGCCCTATTTACCACAGCGAGACTTGTTATTTGCGACTCAAGCATGGAAATAAGCAATTCTTCTTGGGTCATTGTAGATTTTTACAGTCAGATCATCAATTTAGATTTGACAAGAAACCATTTAATGGGGAAATGGAGAGAAGACCACCTCCCAAACCCTTTTTGTAACACCCTAACCGCTAATCCTATGCTTACCGTCTAATCGTCCAATTAATCTTACGAGTTCGCAGCGGAAATTTTACATACTTACTACGGCGGGTGGTACAACGCCGCTAACCGCCCATACGGCTAGCTAGGCTTACCTTACTTACAGTCACGGTCTGATGAACATAACGTACCGAGCTACTAAATTACTTACTCAAAACATCGTATACCAAATACTTACATCATTGGATCACCGAGTATTAAAGTATATTCGATTACATCATTTCTAAGTTCCAAAAGAATGAGTTTCTAAGGCTACTCATCTATACCAATTCTCATTCTATCCAAAATCCAAAAAGGTGTACCCCATGGTACACCGGCTATTCAAAAACTGTAGCCATGTACTACTTAGTACACCCATCATAAATTCATTGTTTACAAACCAAAAGAAAGACAGGAAAATTAAACTTCAACTCTCCTAGTCTTCATCCTTCACGGGTACCTGCGTGTAAAAATGGTGCCCCAAGGGGCTCAGCAAACGCTGCGTATAAACTCCGCATATACCGCGTGCTAGCTAGGGCACGCCGACTATTTGACGTCCACTAAACATGCAGTTCATTATTTTCATACATACATGCTTTTCATACAACATACATGCTTATACAATTCATTACATAGTTCAAGGCAACAATACAGTAGCACACAACTTACTTACCTTCACAGGGTTAGCCAAATTATGCATCCGGGTTAATCGGAATGCTTTTACTCTTTTACTCATTACTTACTTTTTCTTACTTACACTTACTTACTTTCATTTACTTTACTTACTCATTCTTACTTACTTACTTATACTCAAGTTAAGTCGTCGGGACCTCCGGCCCTGGGGACTACGCCGTCCCACCTCCGGGATTTACTTGACTCACCAATCCGGGATGCTACCCACTTAAGGGATTTGGGCCGCGGACCAGTTTAAGAGTCAGGAATTGGAGCCAACCTCTCGTGACTCCGCATCCTCATGTGTGGCCGAAACTATATCGGACTTCTACTCATTCCAATTTAATTATCAATTTAAGTTAGAATGGTTAGCTTGTTAGGAATAAGTTAGAAGTCCAAAGTCAACACATTCGGTCACAATACATTGTAGCATTCATACAAGCATTCATATACATCCATACATTTCATGAATTATACAAACTAAGATTTAAGGAAAATATTCACAACATACAACACTACATTGTCACAAGTATGCATAATAACTCCGATTCGTGCATTTATCTTATTTGGTGATCAATTAGCACACAACACACAAATCAGAGTAACCAAGATAGCATACGGGGCATGAGGAATCCATACCGTTCACCGTTGCACGTGTTTCCAAACGTCCTCCGGTGTCACAAATCAAGTCCTATTATATACATACAATTGAATGATTAATTTACCTATCATCAACTTGACTCCTACTTACTATGTCCTTACACTTCTTACACTACACTTTACTTACTTATTTTCCATTACTTAAGTTCACTTTCTTACTTAACTTTGGCATGCTTTCATACATGTACATATACATATATATGTAGGTATATACATATATATATATTATTTAATTTAAATAATATTTATATTTTTTTGATCGGACCGGACTTGCGACCGACCTTGCAAGTCCGGTCCATTCCAGTAGCTCACATTACCGAAACTCTTCTGGCCGACCGAACTTGCAAGTCCGGTCGCAAGTTCGGTCCATTCCAGAAGGTTTCCTCGGTGAATTTTTCTGGCTCGACCGAACTTGCATGTCCGGTCGCAAGTCCGGTCGATTCCAGTAGGTTACATCGGTGAATTTTTCTGGCTCGACCGAACTTGCATGTCTGGTCGCAAGTCCGGTCGATTCCAGTAGGTTACTGTAACACCCCTACTCTAAAATCCGGTTTAACTAGCGCGCCTAACATAACAATTAGTCGATTCGCAACGGCAATTAAAAGACGTACACAAAATAAACCGGGTGTTACCCGCCGTTACCCGCCCATGCGAGTAACGAAGCGTTTACCAACTATCCAATCTAAACTACCGCTGTGATGACCGAGATTTAATAAAACTAAAATTACAAACTGAATAAATTCCGAAAGAACAGTGAGCCATCTATCTATCCCAATACCGCAATGTTCGAAAACAATAAACGTAAGTAACCGTGTCGCATGTAGGCAGACTGTCGACTATCCCAAACTCCCGCGCTCGCGTTCGACCTTAATCCGCTCCAATCCTGAAAGTGGGGGCCGTATAGGCTCAGCCAACGCTGAGCACGAACTATATAACCTTCATGAACCCTAAGACTACTCAAGTTATTTAGCCCAATTGTTAACATGCTATTCCAATTTCATGCTGTACCATTTTCATTTACAGTAATAGTATAACTATAATCATCACACAATAAGTTCATACAATAAATTCATACAATCACCATACCAATCCACAACAAGCAATAAACAAGTATATAAACAACATCAATTAACAGTGTGAAAGTTACACTCTCTTTAACAATCCTGTTATGGGGCCTTGAGGCCTTCTTGTTTCGTTGTTCAGGGCTAAGAATATTTCCTTGAGTCATTTCGTAACTTTTACTTACTTTGTTCAATTAAGGTGGGCGTCATGTTAGGACAGCCCGTATAAGCTTCCTCTTCTGGAGCAGTCGCTCTGATGCACTTTAACAGTGCGGTTTGTCAGGAGTCCGCAGAGGCCTGACGGCCGGAGCCATTGCACCAACAGCAGTGCCCTCTGACCAACGATCGTATCCGGCTCGTTGGAGTTTCCATGGCGAGAGAACCCTATCCGGTCGTTCCCTCTCTTCGGTGATCACCCATGCGCAACCATGTAGTCCGTGACTACCCTGGATTTATTTCCTCATCTTAACTGTTTACTTAATTCCACCATATAATTCGGTCCGTGACCTTTACCTAAGGTCTATGCTTAGGTTATGTAGAGTGTATTCTCTATGTAAGGACCTTTAAGGTCGTTAACTTTCGCCTAGACGTCGTCTAGGCTGCGTTCATCCGCAGGTTTATATAATAAGATCACAGTTATTATTATTATTATTTTTCATTTCCATATTATCATCCATAATCCGATCCGAGTTTTCGTATTCAATTTCCAGATTGTAATCCGTCGCATACAATAAAGATCACGAAACAATAAACATTTAAATCCACAACCACCACACATAGCAAACATATCACTCTTGTCATGCATACACACATACCAGAACCCGAGGAAGCCCTCAGGAACACTCGGACCATATAGAACGTACCGTACACCGATGTAATGCTAGCGTGCGGGACCACGCTCACCTTCTAATCCATTGTAATTCGACACTCGCAACCCGGTCTACTGGAAATGTAGTATATCATTAGTATTTACATCCCGAACCTACCTCACCGTATCAAGATAAGCTCTAACCTCTATCCCGTAATAAATTCTCAGTCGGTTATTCGTTCGACTTGATTTTCCGTTACTCTTGGGATTTAGATACTATTGTACGTTACAGTTTGCGAGTACGCATTATTTAGTAATTCGACAATGTTTTTCCATTGAGAATTAAATCCTTTAATAACTTACATATTACCGGGTCGTTTACGTGTATGTATACATTTTTCGTATATGTGTTTTCATGGAGTTTAATTCTCTTATTACGTTTATCGTTTTCGCTCCCGTTCTCACATGGGTGCATAGTTGTTAATTACGTATGTATGCGCTTAATATATAGTTGCTACTATATGTATTTATTTTAATCGCGTTACGTTTTTATTTCTAACCATATAACATCATACATGACGTGCCGGTCATATTACATGTTCCCCTTTTCTTAAAAATCATGTCCTACGAATTGTAACATTTCCCGTAATGGATCTATTCGTCATTTCATGTAAATGTTTATGAGGTATGCCTATGCTATAATAATTTTCCTTATGGCATATCTCTTTACATCTTAACGTAATTTCATTTATATCGTTACAACCTTGTTTCACTCTTCTATTTATTTTCGAATTTCACAACCAGCCCACATAAGTTTTCAGAATTTACATTCCTTCCCATTCCTCTTTAATTATTTGCGAAACCAACCCAATTGTAATCCTTGTCACATTTCTTCTTCTATTTAATTATAACCTAAGGTTTTCCAAAACCTATATATATATATATATATATACAATACTTATATATATATATTTACGCTCCAGCCCATTTATATATACATATGTATTTTTTTTTTTGGAAATCATTTACCACCCCACAACTTACTTTTATTCGTAATTCATCCCTCTTTGTTTTATAAACTTACAATTGTAATACTTAACCATATTATACATAATAACTATTTAAATCTCAATTTCAACCTAGATTTTCTTCCAAATTTCATACAGTCCACTAACTTAATTTAATTTCTAGTTTACACCCTACTTTCGATAATTTACACTTAACCCCACAAGTTTTTATAAATGTGACATGTTGTTATTTAAGCTATATGTTATATTCTTCATTCATTAAATCACTAGAATTAACTCCAAATTATCTAATTACGAATAGGCCCCTCTATTCCTATTTGTTTCCCTACAGCCCTATAGTTTCCAAAATTTACACTAATTCCCCAATAGTTTTACAAATTTCCATCTTTAACCCAATGTTCATTAATTCGCTAAATCAATTAAATTAAGTTTCCTAAATTAATCAAACCTCTATTATAGTCAAGATTGACCAGTGATTTTCCCTTTTTTTCACACATCTATTATTATTTACGAAAAGACCTATTTTTTTTTTTTTGCAATCAACCTCTTTAACTTTTATAACCTCATAAATTATGTTCCTAAGATTCCCAATACTATTCCCCATATTTTTAATTCATTTATACCCTACCATTTTTTTTTATTAGCTGTTTTTTTTCCTCATAATGATTTCCTTGTTCTTTTAAATATTTGTAAGTTTTATAAGTTATTTGAATCATTCCAAAACTTAATAATTCCCTCCAATGTTTTCCCTTAGGATGTTTGTTGGTGATTACGCCTAGCATAATCTCAATTAATACCAAAAATATACATAATTCTTTTCGTGACTTCTAAATTTAATAATTACATTCTAAAGCTCAAATAATTAATATGCCATGGCCTAACAAATCGGCCATAAATAGAATTTACTTATATCCTCAAAATAGCATCAAATGTTAAAAATAAAAATCTGCCACACTCTCGGTTGTTCTAGTTATTCCTAGTTGTTGTTTGTATTATATTTTTTTGTGTTATATTTTTTTGTGTTACCAAGCGCAAGCTTCACTATGGTGAGCAATAATTGTTTAGTTAACATTATACAAAATCTCCAGCCCATATTTCACTTTCAATATTACTAATTTACACCCTTGTTTCTCGGTAAAGATTTACATCGACATATAAACTTCCCACACTCCCTTACGGCTGAGGTTCTGTTTTTTTTTTGTTGTTTTTTTTTTTCTAGCTTAACTAGCATTACCCATTCATCCCCATACAGATTTACAGTTTAACATCCCCATAATACCTACACATAATTTAAGGTTCAAATGACACACATGCTTTACGGTAACATTTTTTTATTTTATTTTTCTCTGTTAACGTCATGAACCTTACACTAATATAGCATGAATCTTAACATATTAAAATGTAGTTTAGGTACTCATTTACCTTGTTTTAATCACCCAAAACTTTCTCCACCCACAGCAGCTCCTCGGCACCACCTAAATGTATAATTTAGATTAGTTTCACATCATCTTCTTTTGTCTTAAGAGGTTACGTGAGTTCTGAAATTCATCCAAGTGTATTACCTCAAGTCATCAGCTTTTTTTTTGTTTTCCCTTGGACAACAGTTCTTTACCGTGGCAGATTCATGGGCAAAGTCAGTATGTTTGGTCACCGCATACACAAGGAAACAAACAGCTCAATTAGTGCCTTGTCTTGCCGGTTGATTAAGGGGTATAAACATGGATTTTTGAAGTTTACAGAGGGAGTTTAACCTTGTACAATATGTGGAAGTTCTCTTGGTGTTCCCAGCTACCTAGAGGAGGAAGGAGGGTTCAGTTTCCATGACCAAAACAATGGAGAAAAGAGCTAGAAAGTTCTGTTAGTATTACCGGTCCTGTTTGAGTTTTAAGGTGGAAATTTCTTGGTGGCTTGTAGTAGCTCTTGTGCTCACCGAAAGGGGCTTGAACTTCTCTGGAATGTGTACAACAGGGTGTGAAATGGAGTGTAGACAGTGGTTGTTTTCAGACAGAAAGGAGGAAGAAAACAACGTTATACCTTCTGCAAGAAACCGAGAAAAGCATGGGTTTTGGGCATGTCTTTACCTTGCCTTTTCTTGCTGTTTCTGCAGGTTACTATAAGTGAGCAACTGTGGTTTTTGTCCACTCCAAGAAGGCTGGAAAGAAAAGCCCCCACATCTGGCGCAAGAGAGGAAAAAGAACTAGTGTTGCAGTTGGTGTGTTTATCGGACAAAACAAGAAGGAAGTGCAGTTTTCCATGCATCTTTCTTACCTCTGTTTGGTAGCTGATTCAAGGTTGTTGTTAGCTGTTTTTCCTGCCGATTTTTGCTCAGGCAAGGAGTGGAAGAAGGCCCCCTTCAATGAGTGTACATAGCAGGATTTAAAGGTGTTAGAGGTTGCAGTTTTTTTTTGTACAAAACAGAGAAGGGAAAGGAGTGTTTGCATCAGTTTACCTTCTCTTTTAACCTGCTGCTGTATGGCTCATGCTCACGTCTTATGGGCTTGAATATTGAGGGAAATGCTGGGGTTTTTCCAGAGCAAGAAGGGATGAAGATCAAGGCTTTATCTTCAAGAATAACAAAGGTAGAAAATGGACATTGTTTGCTGGTGTAGTTGCTGTCTTCGGTGGCTGAAAAAGAAGATGTTTCCTGTCATTGAGTTTTCAACAGAGAAAGAAAAGAATGAAGAAGGTTCAGGAAAAAATGAGGGTGCTAGAAGATGGACAGCTACTGGTAATACTTGTTGTTCACGGTGGAAGAAAAGAAGAATGAAGGAAATCTGGTGCTGCTGTCAACCGAGAGAGAAAGAAGAGAGGAGGGTGCTGTGTTCAGTCCAGAGAGGAAGAGAATGGGTGAGCTGCACCGAATATGGGCAGGAGAGTTGGCTACCCACGTTGGTATTGTAAAAGGAAAGATTTCCTAGAGTAGTAGCTAGTCCTTATGTAATTTTTTGTCCTACTTTTCCCAGGCACAAACTGAACGTGATGGAATTGAGCTGGTGAAGCTGCCACCGGATGGAGAAAGAAGAGGGGATAAGGTGATGGCTTCCCTTTTTTTTTGCAAAAGTCTTCCATGCTCATGTCATGATTGTACTAGTAAGTCTAATCTCCTCTCTTGTCTTGCCTTGCTTCTGTTTGCAGCTAATGACATGAGGGCTGGAGTGTGTTGTAGCTGAGAGTAAGGGAGGAGAAATGAGTGCTGATGGCATTTTTTTTTTTGTTTACAATCTAGCTTGTACTTGCTAGTTGCTTTTCTTTTCTCCTTCTTTGCTTGTGACCGGTGCAGTTTAGGGGTGGGTGTTGCCAGTCGAAAACAATGGGAGGAAGGAAGGTGAGGTAATGATGTTCAAGTACTACATTTCCCATCCTAGCTTGTACTTGCTGTTAGCTAGTTTCCTTTGTTTAATCTCCCTTGCTTCTTCTTTTTTTTTCTTTGTTTGCATACTTGTTTTTTTTTCCAGCACTTCTTTTCTTTTACCATGGTATGCGGCTGTATACTTGGGGAGAGAGTTTCATTTTGACTTTAGTGTATTAATGACACACATTAATAGACATAATGTGTTATAAATGGGTTGGGTGATACTATATAATATTCCTTGTCTTGGTGTATATAAATGAGTGGTTATGTCTTTGAAATCTTGGTTTGTATATGTAAATTATTCCATAACATTTAATCACTTTATTTGTGACTTTGATATATGTATTAGGATATTACATATAATATTAGTTTTAGGAGTTATTTTCTCCTTAATGATGTTCCCTTTTTGATTTGGGATTACATGTATAATTTGGTGTTCATTTTAAACTATGTATTTATATACCAATGTTTATGATAAGTATTGGTCATTAGATGAGTAATTGTTGATCATCTAGCTTTATTTAATTTAATTCCTTATTAAGTAAGATAATCAACGTTTGGGGTATTTCAATCTACCCTCCTTAAAAGGACTTCGTCCCGAAGTCTCATTACTGATCAATTGTTCCTAGGAGAATCTAGTTCCATGACTAACTTTAAGTCTTGATCTCTATACTCAAAATGCAACAGGTGCATAAACCAACTCATCCAAGTGCAATAATAATATGCAACTCATAAACTTAGTGCAATGAAGTGCACTTCCAATGTACCATACAATTACACACATCCACACAAGGTGCAACAGAAGTGCCCAATAACAAATACACAAATCCCCACATAGACATCGATAACCATCCAAGCATCACATCGGATACATAAACATACCACCAAGTGCATACATGCGCAACCCAACCAGATATACAACAGTATGCCTTGCATAAGTTACAGTCAAGACAACACCACCAACATGATTCCATCCTAGAGCTTAAAGCAAGTAAATTCCACAAAGATCAAGTATGCGGCGCATACGCACAACAAACAACACAAACAACATAGAATCTTGGTATACGCCAAGAGGCTCTACCCCCCTTAAAAAGGTTACGCCCCGTGACCCCCAAAGTATCGAACAACTGCTATGAGAAGAGCGCTGATACTTGGTCTCCCTTCTTCTCGTATTGGAAATGAGGAGTGAAGTCGTCTCTTATCTGAGACTTGGGTCTAACTCTAGTCTTTTGGGCTTTAAAATATATGGATGATGAGTCACATACTTCTTCAGCTAAAAAGCATGGAGTACTTATGCGCTCTTCCAAACGCGTTCTAATGGGCCCACTCGCTCCGTAGTGAGGTGCATACCCATGAACATAGGGTTCAATTTGCCTTTTTATTCTTATCGGTGTTTTATAGATTATTTATTAGTAGTAACTTATTGATTTTCCCATTTCAATGTGACTGTGTCATGCACGATCTTTCATGCTTTAGGAAACAAGGTATCTTAATAGTACGACGCTCGATTCGATTTAGATCGCCTATCCCGGTATCCTGGATTACTAGCGCACATGTGCGTACTATATTGTCAAGTGTTTTTGTATTTACTCACTGACTTCCAGTTGAGGTGAAATGTGGCATTGATTATCGTTAATACTTAGTGCTCTTGCACTTGTCTCAGTGATCTTGAGACATACTAGTCTATATATTCCTGGAGGTAATCCTTGTCATCCGTGTCTCCAGATTGTTTTGTTCCGGAGTAATATGTTAGTTGTAGTATTTGTTAGGTATTCTCGATAATGTATGTAGTATTTGTGTTTATCGGCCCAATAACAATGTTTGTGTGGTTCACCTTGCTCTTGATAGGGAAATTCATTTGTTGTTCTCATCTTTTATGTCCTGCTTGTTTCAGCATCCCGTGTGGGTATGCTCCCTGACAGTTGAGGCGTTTGCCTCCTGATATGTTTTATATCTTTTCTACTTTTCATGTTGTTCCATCCGGAGTGTAATTATGTATATTTGTGTGTTTCTTATCATTTAGTTCTAAGCGAGTTCCATTTGTCTGATCTTTGCCAACTTACTTATTTCCGATGTCTATTTATAATGGTCGCTTCTGTGCGCACCATATTCTGACTGATTTGATAGTTATTGGTTATTGTTACACTTGACTTAAGGCTTAGGGCATCCGCTAGTGTACTAGCTCTGCCTTTCTTTTATTTCATAGTAATGTGTTTGTGTTTAGCTGTTGTGAGTGGAACGTATCATTGCTCTTTATCCAGGCATACGGTGGTTGTTATGGTGTAAAGTATTGTTTGTGTCTTTAGTACGTAGAATAGTTCTCTTAATGCCCCTCTTTCGGGTGGCAGTTATCATCTTTCGTCGGTATCCTTTAGGTGGTCTAATTTGCCAATGTTGGTAGGTCCTTTATTTATAAGTGTTCACATATTTGTTTGCTCGTTCAATAAGTTTTCATGTCTTGTTACTTAGCTGACTATCAGCTCTCTTGTCTTTCGGGAGATTTCCCTTCATATTATTGTGTGTTAATCACTCCCTTGTGGAGTTACGACCCTGGTCGTATTATACTTAAGGTTTTTTTTTAGTTTCTTTGGTCTTGTTGCTTTAATTGAGACTCTTCCTATTAATTTATTTGAGGTAGTTATTTGTACTGGTTTGGGTTAGTGTCACTGTCTGTCACACGTTTATAATTTGTGAAGTATTCTTTGTCAATCTCCTTCTCAAACGATATTGGGGTGTGTCTCGAGGAAATTGTTTTGTTCTCCGGGTCCCTTGCTCAATGGGCATGATTACGTATTCTATGTTTTGTGAGTGTTTAGGATATTGTGCCCTAGTGGAGAGGTTTATATTGTAATACTACGAGGTAGTTTTCTCTCCTGTCATTGATTTCGTTATTGACATAATTCACTGAGGTTTTAAAGGGTTTTACGGTCATTTGTATAGACAAGTATTTGTTGGCCTATTGTTTAATGAGTTATTTATCAAGGTGATTGTGTGTTGACTCCCAGTCATCGTTATTCTGTTCTCATGTGCGCGGTTTAGCGCTTGTTCGTTGTTTCACGCTCTTGTATTTGTAGGTTATTTATGTTATTTATTGTACGTATTATGGTTCTCACTCCCCATTATTTTCTGGGTTACATCATTTGTTGTGTTTCCGGAACCCGTGGCGAAGGTTCATGTACCCTCCTTTTAAGGGAGTCCTTACTGTAGTTGACTTAGAACAGTTTTTTGTTATTATTCATTTTGTTTCGGATGTTACTGCCCTCTTTGGCATATATTGGGAAGGTAGTGAAGGCGGTAATTTCGCTCTCCTGGACTCATGTCCTTCTAGTTGTACATTTAGATGTCTTTATTTAGGCTTGTCTCGTGTATTATGAAATTGTTTAATTTACATACTTATTATTCCTCACAGTCGCCGCGTTAGCAGGCGACCTATCTTGAACACGTACTCCTTTCTTGTCCCCTATTGTATGGTGTAATACCGGCGGTAGTAGCCGCTCTCTTTATGTGGGGACCCCGTTCAAATGATCAGTGTGATCAAATAGAATAACAATGTTACCATCGCAAGGGTATAAATTTAATGAAGTGTAATGAAATTTCTTGTATACCCACTCTATTTAATCCTACCTGTTGTATAGAATTCTATGATGGGAGTTTTATGTTATATACATAGGTACCGTCACGTGTATATTGAGTACAAAATCTCAATGCCCTTACATTAGTTATGGGGATGTTTATGGATGGAGGAAGTTAACGTTCCATGTTTACTTTGCGTAAGAGGTTTGAACTCAGAGTGTGGTATATATACTCCTATCTCGACATTTGTCCGTTCACATTGATTATGGTACTCTTTTGTAAAGGTGGTACTCTTTTGTAAAGGTGGTACCTTGGGTGTTAATTTTTGAAGTATTCGACACTGGTTCGCATCTACGGTGTGATCGGTTTATGTAATGACTGTGTTGCGTTACAATACGTTTGATTTTGATCCTATTGAGGGTTAACATATTTTTCCTTTTCCGGTATCCATTGTATGTTTACGTGTGCCATTGTGGGCATAATACCAACCCTGATTATTACGTGATCGTACTTCATTTTACAACTCCTACATATTTGGGAACGAGTTGTTATTTTGAGTATTCATATTCGTTGATTTGAATGTATCTTACTGTTTACAGCTGGTGCACTTTGATTCTTTGGTTTCCTATCATCATCATAGTGATGCATTTAGGAAGTTTTATGACGTTTCGTATGGGGTCGTGGTCGTCCTAAGGACTAGATACTCGTCATTGGTAGAGGTTAGCATTCAATGCTGGTGTACGCCTAAGGTGTTTGGTTCTTAAGCCGATATTAATGGTTCGTTAATGTCTAACTGGTGTAATTGTTACGGGCTGTTGCATACTTTTTTGTTATGATGGTCGGACTATTTGGGTCCCCTCAAGGTTTGTAGGCCTCATGTTTAAGGGTTTTGTGTTCCTACTCGTGGAAAGTTGTTTTTATGGGATCTATACTAGGGTTGCATGAATGTTTGACAATTTCGATAATCGTGGTACCATTCACTGTGGTCTTCACGGTCTCGTAGGATTTAATTGTAAATGCAGCACTTGCGGTGGCAAGTGCGCGAGGTAGGAAGAATTATTAATATATTGATCTTCACGGCGCTTGCTGTAGCAAGCGCACCATGCAGGTTGAGCTATTGGTTTGGTAACGGTTGGTCTCGTGGACCCTTCGGTCTTGAGTACGGTTTAGATAATTTATCTTGAAGAGGGTAGTATTGGGGTTACTACAGTTCGTTAAGGTATGACTAGTTCTCTAGAGTAGTCCCCTTCCTGGGTACTCTAAGTTAAACTTTTCTCTGCGTTCGTCTTAAGCTTCATTGTAATGGAAAGAGGGCGTTTTGATGTATGCGATTATGTATTTAATTTATCAGGTTAAGGACTTGCGGCTTCCTAGAACGCGCTGAGTACTAGTACCAGCGCCTAAGGTTCCCGCAAGGTTTGGGGTATTTTGCCCATGGGTGACTCCTTTCCCCTTCTAATTGCCCGCACCAGCTGGGGTCTACCCCACGTAGCTACCATGTGGTGCTTCGGGTCCGGCAGATGGAGTACTCCGGTCATCTACGGTATGACATTCCTTTCCTGGGGGTTGCGTTGTAGCAATCTTGGTAATCTAAAAAGGGTTCTGTGTTTAATTATGAGCCGGCTCGATAGTCTTTATGGATTCATTGTATTGTAAACTCTCTCATCTATTTTAATATCGTAACATTTATGGCAACCATGTCGGTCTTCCCGCTCGAAGGAATTCTCCGTCTCCTTGGCGTCTTTCCTCGCCTTACCTCTATGTCGACATTCGAAGTGTGGGCAGCGGCGGGTGGGGTACTACTGCTGATTCCCGGGATGTTCTCCATCGAGCTAGTACGGCTCTCTGTTATTCGGGATCGCAGGACCTCCAACACCCCCGTCATGCCTCGTTCTGAGTGGTTTCTACTTCTTCTCAACGTCCATAACACTGCATGCCATGTCTTTACTCGGTAGTTCTCCGTACAGTGATCAGTAATATTGGAGTGCCATTAAGGCTGATATTGTTACGCTTTCGCGTCATTAGGGCACTGGTTCGTTTAAGACCAGATGTCTCGTACCTCACAAGCGTTCCCCGTATTCCCATAATCCTAAGCTCACTGTCTTAACCCTAATTATCTCGTCATCAGAGCGGTACTCCACTCTGATACCACTTTTGTAACACCCCTACTCTAAAATCCGGTTTAACTAGCGCGCCTAACATAATAATCAGTCGATTCGCAACGGTAATTAAAGACGTACACAAAATAAACCGGGTGTTACCCGCCGTTACCCGCCCATGCGAGTAACGAAGCGTTTACCAGCTATCCAATCTACACTACCGCTGTGATGACAGAGATTTAATACAACTAAAATTACAAACTGAATAAATTCCGAAAGAACAGTGAGCCATCTATCTATCCCAATACCGCAATGTTCGAAAACAATAAACGTAAGTAACCGTGTCGCATGTAGGCAGACTGTCGACTATCCCAAACTCCCGCGCTCGCGTTCGACCTTAATCCGCTCCAATCCTGAAAGTGGGGGCCGTATAGGCTCAGCCAACGCTGAGCACGAACTATATAACCTTCATGAACCCTAAGACTACTCAAGTTATTTAGCCCAATTGTTAACATGTTGTTCCAATTTCATGCTGTACCATTTTCATTTACAGTAACATATAACAATAATCACACAATAAGTTCATACAATAAATTCATACAATCACCATAACAATCCACAACAAGCAATAAGCAAGTATATAAACAACATCAATTAACAGTGCGAGAGTTACACTCTCTAGAACAATCCTGTTATGCGGCCTTGAGGCCTTCTTGTTTCGTTATTCAGGGCTAAGAATATTTCCTTGAGTCATTTCGTAACTTTTACTTATTTGTTCAATTAAGGTGGGCGTCATGTTAGGACAACCCGTATAAACTTCCTCTTCAGGAGCAGTCGCTCTGATGCACTTTAACAGTGCGGTTTGTCAGGAGTCCGCAGAGGCCTGACGGCCGGAGCCATTGCACCAACAGCAGTGCCCTCTGACCAACGATCGTATCCGGCTCGTTGGAGTTTCCATGGCGAGAGAACCCTATCGGTCGTTCCCTCTCTTCGGTGATCACCCATGCGCAACCATGTAGTCCGTGACTACCCTGGATTTATTTCCTCATCTTAACTGTTTACTTAATTCCACCATATAATTCGGTCGTGACCTTTACCTAAGGTCTATGCTTAGGTTATGTAGAGTGTATTCTCTATGTAAGGACCTTTAAGGTCGTTAACTTTCGCCTAGACGTCGCCTAGGCTGCGTTCATCCGCAGGTTTATATACTAAGACCACAGTTATTATTATTATTATTTTTCATTTCCATATTATCATCCATAATCCGATCCGAGTTTTCGTATCAATTTCCAGATTGTAATCCGTCGCATACAATAAAGATCACGAAACAATAAACATTTAAACCCACAACCACAACACGTAGCAAACATATCACTCTTGTCATGCATACACACATACCAGAACCCGAGGAAGCCCTCAGGAACACTCGGACCATATAGAACGTACCGTACACCGATGTAATGCTAGCGTGCGGGACCACGCTCACCTTCTAATCCATTGTAATTCGACACTCGCAACCCGGTCTACTGGAAATGTAGTATATCATTAGTATTTACATCCCGAACCTACCTCACCGTATCAAGATAAGCTCTAACCTCTATCCCGTAATAAATTCTCAGTCGGTTATTCGTTCGACTTGATTTTCCGTTACTCTTGGGATTTAGATACTATTGTACGTTACAGTTTGCGAGTACGCATTATTTAGTAATTCGACAATGTTTTTCCATTGAGAATTAAATCCTTTAATAACTTACATATTACCGGGTCGTTTACGTGTATGTATACATTTTTCGTATATGTGTTTTCATGGAGTTTAATTCTCTTATTACGTTTATCGTTTTCGCTCCCGTTCTCACATGGGTGCATAGTTGTTAATTACGTATGTATGCGCTTAATATATAGTTGCTACTATATGTATTTATTTTAATCGCGTTACGTTTTTATTTCTAACCATATAACATCATACATGACGTGCCGGTCATATTACATGTTCCCCTTTTCTTAAAAATCATGTCCTACGAATTGTAACATTTCCCGTAATGGATCTATTCGTCATTTCATGTAAATGTTTATGAGGTATGCCTATGCTATAATAATTTTCCTTATGGCATATCTCTTTACATCTTAACGTAATTTCATTTATATCGTTACAACCTTGTTTCACTCTTCTATTTATATTTTCGAATTTCACAACCAGCCCACATAAGTTTTCAGAATTTACATTCCTTCCCATTCCTCTTTAATTATTTGCGAAACCAACCCAATTGTAATCCTTGTCACATTTCTTCTTCTATTTAATTATAACCTAAGGTTTTCCAAAACCTATATATATATATATATATATATACAATACTTATATATATATATATTTACGCTCCAGCCCATTTATATATACATATGTATTTTTTTTTTTGGAAATCATTTACCACCCCACAACTTACTTTTATTCGTAATTCATCCCTCTTTGTTTTATAAACTTACAATTGTAATACTTAACCATATATTATACATAATAACTATTTAAATCTCAATTTCAACCTAGATTTTCTTCCAAATTTCATACAGTCCACTAACTTAATTTAATTTCTAGTTTACACCCTACTTTCGATAATTTACACTTAACCCCACAAGTTTTTATAAATGTGACATGTTGTTATTTAAGCTATATGTTATATTCTTCATTCATTAAATCACTAGAATTAACTCCAAATTATCTAATTACGAATAGGCCCCTCTATTCCTATTTGTTTCCCTACAGCCCTATAGTTTCCAAAATTTACACTAATTCCCCAATAGTTTTACAAATTTCCATCTTTAACCCAATGTTCATTAATTCGCTAAATCAATTAAATTAAGTTTCCTAAATTAATCAAACCTCTATTATAGTCAGGATTGACCAGTGATTTTCCCTTTTTTTCACACATCTATTATTATTTACGAAAAGACCTATTTTTTTTTTTTGCAATCAACCTCTTTAACTTTTATAACCTCATAAATTATGTTCCTAAGATTCCCAATACTATTCCCCATATTTTTAATTCATTTATACCCTACCATTTTTTTTTTATTAGCTGTTTTTTTCCTCATAATGATTTCCTTGTTCTTTTAAATATTTGTAAGTTTTATAAGTTATTTGAATCATTCCAAAACTTAATAATTCCCTCCAATGTTTTCCCTTAGGATGTTTGTTGGTGATTACGCCTAGCATAATCTCAATTAATACCAAAAATATACATAATTCTTTTCGTGACTTCTAAATTTAATAATTACATTCTAAAGCTCAAATAATTAATATGCCATGGCCTAACAAATCGGCCATAAATAGAATTTACTTATATCCTCAAAATAGCATCAAATGTTAAAAATAAAAATCTGCCACACTCTCGGTTGTTCTAGTTATTCCTAGTTGTTGTTTTGTATTATATTTTTTTTGTGTTATATTTTTTTTGTGTTACCAAGCGCAAGCTTCACTATGGTGAGCAATAATTGTTTAGTTAACATTATACAAAATCTCCAGCCCATATTTCACTTTCAATATTACTAATTTACACCCTTGTTTCTCGGTAAAGATTTACATCGACATATAAACTTCCCACACTCCCTTACGGCTGAGGTTCTGTTTTTTTTTTTGTTGTTTTTTTTTTTCTAGCTTAACTAGCATTACCCATTCATCCCCATACAGATTTACAGTTTAACATCCCCATAATACCTACACATAATTTAAGGTTCAAATGACACACATGCTTTACGGTAACATTTTTTTATTTTATTTTTCTCTGTTAACGTCATGAACCTTACACTAATATAGCATGAATCTTAACATATTAAAATGTAGTTTAGGTACTCATTTACCTTGTTTTAATCACCCAAAACTTTCTCCACCCACAGCAGCTCCTCGGCACCACCTAAATGTATAATTTAGATTAGTTTCACATCATCTTCTTTTGTCTTAAGAGGTTACGTGAGTTCTGAAATTCATCCAAGTGTATTACCTCAAGTCATCAGCTTTTTTTTTGTTTTCCCTTGGACAACAGTTCTTTACCGTGGCAGATTCATGGGCAAAGTCAGTATGTTTGGTCACCGCATACACAAGGAAACAAACAGCTCAATTAGTGCCTTGTCTTGCCGGTTGATTAAGGGGTATAAACATGGATTTTTGAAGTTTACAGAGGGAGTTTAACCTTGTACAATATGTGGAAGTTCTCTTGGTGTTCCCAGCTACCTAGAGGAGGAAGGAGGGTTCAGTTTCCATGACCAAAACAATGGAGAAAAGAGCTAGAAAGTTCTGTTAGTATTACCGGTCCTGTTTGAGTTTTAAGGTGGAAATTTCTTGGTGGCTTGTAGTAGCTCTTGTGCTCACCGAAAGGGGCTTGAACTTCTCTGGAATGTGTACAACAGGGTGTGAAATGGAGTGTAGACAGTGGTTGTTTTCAGACAGAAAGGAGGAAGAAAACAACGTTATACCTTCTGCAAGAAACCGAGAAAAGCATGGGTTTTGGGCATGTCTTTACCTTGCCTTTTCTTGCTGTTTCTGCAGGTTACTATAAGTGAGCAACTGTGGTTTTTGTCCACTCCAAGAAGGCTGGAAAGAAAAGCCCCCACATCTGGCGCAAGAGAGGAAAAAGAACTAGTGTTGCAGTTGGTGTGTTTATCGGACAAAACAAGAAGGAAGTGCAGTTTTCCATGCATCTTTCTTACCTCTGTTTGGTAGCTGATTCAAGGTTGTTGTTAGCTGTTTTTCCTGCCGATTTTTGCTCAGGCAAGGAGTGGAAGAAGGCCCCCTTCAATGAGTGTACATAGCAGGATTTAAAGGTGTTAGAGGTTGCAGTTTTTTTTTGTACAAAACAGAGAAGGGAAAGGAGTGTTTGCATCAGTTTACCTTCTCTTTTAACCTGCTGCTGTATGGCTCATGCTCACGTCTTATGGGCTTGAATATTGAGGGAAATGCTGGGGTTTTTCCAGAGCAAGAAGGGATGAAGATCAAGGCTTTATCTTCAAGAATAACAAAGGTAGAAAATGGACATTGTTTGCTGGTGTGTGCTGTCTTCGGTGGCTGAAAAAGAAGATGTTTCCTGTCATTGAGTTTTCAACAGAGAAAGAAAAGAATGAAGAAGGTTCAGGAAAAAATGAGGGTGCTAGAAGATGGACAGCTACTGGTAATACTTGTTGTTCACGGTGGAAGAAAAGAAGAATGAAGGAAATCTGGTGCTGCTGTCAACCGAGAGAGAAAGAAGAGAGGAGGGTGCTGTGTTCAGTCCAGAGAGGAAGAGAATGGGTGAGCTGCACCGAATATGGGCAGGAGAGTTGGCTACCCACGTTGGTATTGTAAAAGGAAAGATTTCCTAGAGTAGTAGCTAGTCCTTATGTAATTTTTTGTCCTACTTTTCCCAGGCACAAACTGAACGTGATGGAATTGAGCTGGTGAAGCTGCCACCGGATGGAGAAAGAAGAGGGGATAAGGTGATGGCTTCCCTTTTTTTTTGCAAAAGTCTTCCATGCTCATGTCATGATTGTACTAGTAAGTCTAATCTCCTCTCTTGTCTTGTTTCCTTGCTTCTGTTTGCAGCTAATGACATGAGGGCTGGAGTGTGTTGTAGCTGAGAGTAAGGGAGGAGAAATGAGTGCTGATGGCATTTTTTTTTTTTTTTACGATCTAGCTTGTACTTGCTAGTTGCTTTTCTTTTCTCCTTCTTTGCTTGTGACCGGTGCAGTTTAGGGGTGGGTGTTGCCAGTCGAAAACAATGGGAGGAAGGAAGGTGAGGTAATGATGTTCAAGTACTACATTTCCCATCCTAGCTTGTACTTGCTGTTAGCTAGTTTCCTTTGTTTAATCTCCCTTGCTTCTTCTTTTTTTTCTTTGTTTGCATACTTGTTTTTTTTTTCCAGCACTTCTTTTCTTTTACCATGGTATGCGGCTGTATACTTGGGGAGAGAGTTTCATTTTGACTTTAGTGTATTAATGACACACATTAATAGACATAATGTGTTATAAATGGGTTGGGTGATACTATATAATATTCCTTGTCTTGGTGTATATAAATGAGTGGTTATGTCTTTGAAATCTTGGTTTGTATATGTAAATTATTCCATAACATTTAATCACTTTTTTTGACTTTGATATATGTATTAGGATATTACATATAATATTAGTTTTAGGAGTTATTTTCTCCTTAATGATGTTCCCTTTTTGATTTGGGATTACATGTATAATTTGGTGTTCATTTTAAACTATGTATTTATATACCAATGTTTATGATAAGTATTGGTCATTAGATGAGTAATTGTTGATCATCTAGCTTTATTTAATTTAATTCCTTATTAAGTAATAAAAAAAATTCAACTTTGGGGTATTTCAGTTAGCAGTACGGGGAAAATTTTCTGGTCGCGACCGAACTTGCAAGTCCGGTCGCAAGTCCGGTCGATTCCAGAAGCTTTCCCGTCTTTGTAACCTGGGCCTCGACCGAACTTGCAAGTTCGGTCGCAAGTTCGGTCGACCCAGTATTTGCATTTTATTATTTCGTTTTTCAGTCGCTCTCTTTACCCATTACTTTCCCCATTGTTCCTACACTTATTCCCACATGTTTAAACACTAATTAAACCTCTTAATACACCCTAGTTCACTCCTTAATCTCCTTACACATTCTATCCTAATTCACTCATCAAATTTTCCAAGTTTTTTACACAACACTCACCTAGCTTCCTCTCTAGTTCATTGTGTGCTACAGATTTTAAGACACTAACACTCTCCATCTACACACTCCCTCTTCTAATGTCATTTCTAGCACCTCTAATAATACATTTACAACTACATTAGCTATCTCTTCCTGGTATACCCTATATCTTCTCTAACAAAATCGTTACAACCTACCTCATTCACCAAGTTTAAATTCACTAAGTGTTCTAATTCTAGATAATTTGACATAGTTCTCCCTTGTATTTTATACACTCACCACATTGTTTTGCTCACATATTATCAACATCTCCCTGTTTATACACAACAACATATGCTAGCTCCCATATACAATACCAATACTAAAAGCACTCATAAAAATTCCTGCACTCAAACACATCTTTCCCAATCTGTTTTAACAGTTTTTAAGTGTCTTTTAAGGCTTCAAATACTTATATCTTCCTACACATTACACTACTAATACATTACATTTTACAATTCCCATTTTTTTATTTCTAAAAAACTGTTACAACACAAATATATACAAGGCTACACAATGAGCATTCTTACCTTGTTTCTCTTCTAGATTTCTTTCTCTTCTTCTTTCTTCTCTCCTTCCTCCTCTCTCTCTACCGGTTTTTAGACTCTCAACCAATCTAATAGTACACCCATACTACACACATCAATACTAAAACTAACCTTAAACATTATTTGAGTTCTCATGCAACATCTAGGGTTTTAGAATTATATTACCTTTCAAGGGTGCAAATGGAGCTGGAGTGGCTCAGAACAATATTTCCAACTCCACCAACCAAGCCAAAATCGGCTAGAACAAAGGAAAAACCAAGGGTTTAGTTCATGATTTTGTTTTGCCTTTGAGGCTAGAAAAGATGAAGTTTTTGAAAGATGTTTTTTACCTTAATAGAACAAGGAGAAGGAGGGCCTTCTAATGGTGGCGTTTGAAGCTCCAAATGGGATATACCCATAAAATTGAAAGTGCTCTTTTCCGGATTTTGAAAAGAGGAAAATGTTGCTCTTGAGGAGAGAAGACAATGGTGTAGTTTTTATAATTTTGAGCAAGTTTAATGGGTTAACACAGGAGAGAAGTTGGTAGTTTTGTGAGGTTCCTACTTCTCCATGGGATCGGCAGAGGTTGAAAGAAGAAAGAAAGAGTGCTGGGTGGGGCTTTCACGTGAGAGAGAGGATGAGTTGGGGGTAGAGAGAATTGTGAGAGTAATAAGTATAGTTACTTATTATTTTGTTTGTTTGTGAGTAAAAAGAGAGTAAGAGAGAGTGTGAGGAGGGGCCAAAATCGGACAGCCCTACACAGACCATGAGGGTCTTAAATTTTATTTACAAAGTTGGACACATATAAGTTTGTGTTATTTATATTTTCTACCACCCCACAACTTCCCGTTTTTGACAGTTTTTAGACTAATCTCTCGTTTTATTGATTTTATTGGTCCTAAAGCTTCCTAATATTTATTAATGGTTTATTTAGTTGACCAAACTGTTACGATCTATTTGACCCGCTTAGAGACAACGTTTTCCCGGTTACCTCGAAAAACGCGCTTTAAGGTTCGTTAGTGGTATTAATCCATTTAAGGATCCATTTTCTTCGGGATTTGTTCGCCTATG
Source organism: Limonium bicolor (assembly GCA_023374045.1). Lineage (NCBI taxonomy): Eukaryota > Viridiplantae > Streptophyta > Magnoliopsida > Caryophyllales > Plumbaginaceae > Limonium > Limonium bicolor. Next base: position 317,095,439 of record CM041778.1, on the reverse strand, counting down.
ATTATTTATACTTAATTAAGCCTCTAAATTATTTATTAGCCTAATTAATCGCTATTTTTAATTACGGGGTATTTCAATCTACCCCCTTAAGAAACTTTGCCCTCAAAGTTGCTCAAGGTTATGGTTTAATTATTCTACTCATTAGGCAAACCAATTGCACTAATGTGTCTTACTACCCTATGAGGTGTTTACACTTCATTCCACATTGCAACATACACAATCAAGCATCGTTCGCAACACAATTCCACAAATTCACATACACAATTCATCCTTCCATTCATACCATTCCACAATACACATCACCATTCATACACATCACAACATCATCCACAAATACATTCATACACTACACATTACACATACATACACATACCAATTCACTTACACTACATGTGCCATACAAAATCTATTACAATACCTACACACTAAGCAATGCTTACCCCGAAGCAATGCAAAAGCAAAAGGGCTCTACCCCCCTTAAAAGGGGTACGACCCGTACCCGTATTTCTAAATACTAGACTCTCTAGTCTATGAACAGCTGTGGGTACTTAGCCTTCATGGCATCTTCCAGCTCCCATGTCGCTTCTTCGACATCATGGTTTGACCATAGGACCTTCACCATTCGTATAGACTTATGGCGAGTGTCTCTGGTCTTCCTATCAAGGATTCTCACTGGGGTTTCACATATCTCATGTTTGGCTCAATGGATAAGTGCTCGGGCTCCAACACATGAGAAGGATCAGCAATATACTTCTTGAGTTGTGACACATGAAATACATCATGGACACGCCCCAAGTCCTCAGGTAGTGCTAACCTGTAGGCTACGGATCCAACTCTTTCGGTGATAGTGTACGGCCCTACAAACTTTGGGCTTAGCTTGCCCTTCTGACCAAAACGGAAGACACCCTTCATAGGTGAAACTCGCAAGAACACTTGGTCGCCCACGGCGAACTCAAGGTCGCGTCGTCTCACATCCGCATAGGATTTCTGTCTATCTTGGGCTGCCTTCATGTTAGCTCGGATTTGTTGCACTTCAGCTTGCACTTGCTCAAGATACTCCGGTCCTATTATGACCGCTTCACTTGACTCATCCCAACACAAGGGTGTACGGCAAGGTCTACCGTATAGAGCTTGGAAAGGCGACATCTTAATCGAGGCGTGATAACTATTATTATACGAGAACTCGATAAGATGAAGCTTATCTAACCAACTCCCCTGAAAGTCCAAGGCACATGCCCGAAGCATGTCCTCCAGTGTCTGGATGGTCCTTTCTGTCTGACCGTCGGTTGAGGATGGAAGGCGGTACTCAACTTCAATTCTGTACCCAACGCTTCCCTTGTAGCTCTCCAGTATCTCGAAAGAAACCTGGTGTCGCGGTCAGATACTATAGTCTTAGGGACTCCGTGGTGTCTGATAATCTCCTTATCGAAAAGCTCAGCTAGCTTTACTACCTTCCAGGTGTCCTTCATCGGTATGAATCTGGCAACCTTGGTAAGGCGATCTACTACAACCCAGATCATGTTGAGTCCTCCCCTAGCAGGTGGGAGTCCTACAACAAAATCCATGGAGATATCATGAAATTTCCACTCCGGAACTGGCATAGATTGTACCATTCCGCCCGGTCTACGGTGTTCAAATTTTACCTTCTGGCATGTCAAGCATCTCAATACAAATTCCGTCACATCTGACTTTCATTCCAGACCACCAGAAGTACCTCTTCATGTCTTTGTACATCTTAGGCTCCCGGATGGACTGACAATGTGGAACAGTGTGACTCTCGCAGGATGCGATCCCTTAGCTCAGCATTGCTTCGGGGGACGCATAGCCTGCCATTCAACCGAATCAAACCATCTTCATGTAGCTTAAAATCATACTTTTCTTCTCAAATGTACCATTCTCGATCTTGTGTCTGATTTCGGTTAGGTAAGGGTCGCTCAACTGAGCGTCTCGCACCTCGTCAACCAAGCTAGAAGAAGCGAGTAGCGAATGGAGCGAGTGTGCTCGACGGCTCAGGGCGTCGGCTACATGTTTGCCTTCCCTTCCTTATACTGCAAGTTGATGTCATAGTCTGAAAGAAATTCCATCCATCTTCTCTGTCTCAAATTCAGTTCTTTCTGCGTGAATACATACTGTAAGCTCTTATGGTCGGAGTAGATGGTGATGCTTACCCCATAGAGATAGTGTCGCCATATCTTCAAGGCGAAGACAATGGCTCCTAACTCTAAGTCGTGAGTCGGGTAATTCTCCTCATGCTTTTTCAGCTGGCGGAGGCATAAGCAACAACCTTGCCATGCTGCATGAGTACGCATCCCATTCCTTTGCCTGATGCATCACAGTACACCTCAAATCCCTCTGTGCCCTCTGGAAGAGTAAGGACGGGCGCTGAGGTCAATGAGTCTTTCAGTTTCTGAAATGATAGTCGCACTCGTGTGTCCATACAAACGGTGCATCTTTCTTCATCATGTGTCGTCATGGGCTTAGCGACTTTCGAGAAGTCCCTTACAAATCTCCGGTAGTAACCGGCTAGACCAAGAAAGCTCCTAATGTCGGTAACAGTCTTGGGTCTAGGCCATGATCGTACAGCTTCTACTTAGAAGGGTCAACCGAGATACCTGCGCTCGAGATGACATGTCCAAGGAATGATACCTGATCAAGCCAAAACTCGCATTTGGAGAACTTCGCATACAGCTGGTTCTCGCGCAGTGTCTCAAGCACTTTCCTCAATGATTTCATGTTCCTCTGGTGATTTGGAATATACAAGTATGTCGTCGATGAAGACAACCGAAGTGTCCAACTGCTCACTGAATAGTCGTTCATGAGGTCCATGAATTTTGCTGGTGCGTTTGACAAACCGAATGGCATCACTGTGAATTCATAGTGGCCATATCTGGTACGGAATGCCGTTTTCTCAATGTCTTGTCTTGATTGCAATCTGATGATACCCTGAACGGAGGTCGATCTTGGAGAAGACTGAGGCTCCTTTCAACTGGTCGAATAGGTCGTCGATACGTGGTAGTGGGTATTTATTTTTGACTGTGACCGCATTCAGCTCGCGGTAGTCAATGCAAGTCGGAGACTACCGTCCTTCTTCTTCACGAAGAGACCGGTGCTCCCCAGGGTGATACGCTCGGGCGTATAAACCCTTTGTCTAGAAGGTCTCTTAACTGTTCTTTCAATTCGGTCATTTCTGCAGGTGCCATGCGGTACGGTGCCCTGGCAATGGGACCGGTACCTGGCAATAGATCAATTTCAAATTCCACTGCTCTCGGTGGTGGCATGCCGGGTAGCTCCTTAGGGAATACATCGGGATATTCGGATACAATGGGTACTTCATCACTGAACTCTGGATCTCTCTCCAGGTCTTGTACATAGCACAGATATACCTCTTGGCCCTTTCTGAGCTCCCGGTACATAGCCATGGCAGATATGAGTGTGGTCGAAGGCTCTCTCGGTCTCTGGCGGTAAGATACTGTAACCCCAGAAGGACTCTTGAGCAGCAAACGATGCTCGGCGCAGAGGATTCTACCCTTGTGCCGCTCCAACCAATTCATTCCAATGATTACGTCGAATCCCAATCCATTGAATTCGATGAAGGAAATGGGAAACGATTCGCCTTTGATTTGGATTGTGGCTGATTGATAATACTTGGTGCACTTTACTCGCTCCTTCGATGGGAGAGTAACCATGAAGTTCGGTAGCTCATCCGCATCTAGCTTCAACCTCTTCACAAAGGATGGTGATACGAAAGTGTGAGAGGCGCCGGAGTCGAATAACACATTGGCATCAATGCCATTTACTGGGAAGGTTCCCGTTAGGATGGTGCCGCTTCTGCCGGCTTGTGCTTCGGTGAGGATGCTCAGGTTACCTTCGGTACCGAGTCCACAACCTATTGGATTCACAATTGGATAAGTATTGATGGTGGACACAAGTGGAATTAAATCAACACTGCTCTTTATTGATAAACCAACCATCATACATACCGTGTCTCTAATACACGTTACTAATAGATTACATGATACTAGGAATTTAATACTTTCTAAAGGTAAGGTTCAGGCGTCCTGGTTTCATGTGTGTGGCATTGATTATTGCCGGCGGTGCCGTATTCAACTTGATCTTGTTGATCCCGTGATACAGCATCCTAGAGTTTCCACCCATGATTAGGACATCTCCTGATCTCAATACCAGTTTCTGTGCGAGGTCCACACGCTTCTGCTCGCTATACAGGAATACGGCGTCATCACCAATGGACCAAGACACTACGGGCACTCCTTGTTCAAGATATTCCGCTGTCTCGTCCTTGTCTTGGTGTAACCCAAGTCGTCCTTCTTTCTCATAGAAGTTGACGATACAGAGGTCCGCTTCAAGTGCGGGGATCGGTTCAGGTTCACATTGTTGTGCAAGTTCTACTGCTTGTGTGATGAGTGTCTGAAACTCTGGTGGTATTGTCGGTGGCGTCGCTCCATCTTGTGTTCGTGTCTCCTGGTATGTCTTGGTATAAGGATTCCAGTCCTTTCCCAAGCACATCATCTTCAGCTTCATCTTCGCTCCACCGGGGAATTCGGGTGTGTAAAATCCACCTTGACCCGTTCCTAGCTCGTTGCATCGTCGAATGATTGAGATTTGCGCTTCGGGTGTCAGGTATCCCTTTAATAAGATCATACCTGGTCGGATGACCTGACACTGTTTGTTGGTGTAGTCGTGGTTGGTGATGTCGATCTCTTCTTGATTCAAGTTTACCGGTATCGGGTAACAGATACTAAAGCTTCCTATGGTACAAATTTCATCTACGGTGAGTACTAGTTTCAACTACTTCATTTCATGCTTAATACACTTCATTTTATTTACTCATGCATTCACTCATACAGTTACTCTACTACTAGGCATGCTATTTCAAGGATTAAAGGTTTAGATGATTACCTGGGCCGGATTTCGAACCGGACCCATCACGGTCAATCATGAAGAACAGGCTGCCTCTGAGGTGCGCCCCTCTGAGGCCCCGGGATCCCTGTCCCTGAGGTGCCTGCTGGGCCGGTGCATCGCCAGATGCCACCTCCTTGCCCTCTCTCTGCTTGTAGTTCTGAAAGTTTCCCTTTGGCTTAGCATTCTCTGGGCATCTATTAGCTGTGTGTCCCAGCTTCTGACAGTTGTAGCATTTGATGTCTCTCCCATAACAGTCTTTACCAGGATGGTCCTGGTTGCACTTTCTGCACACATAGGTGCGGCCATCGGAGAAGGTTTTGGCGGCACCGGAGCTAGAACCTGAGGTTAGAGGGTTAGCACATGTGTGCGTGGATATACTAGATACATTACTTATACGAATACAAATTGGATTAGGAATTTACCCTTTGGTGGGTGTGATCTCAGTGGCTTTGCTGCCACCGGTGCAGAATAACCAAGCTGAAGAAGCTCAGTTGGTTTGCCCTGCTCAGCATGGGCACTGCTCTCACCCTGGGATTTCTTTTGGGATTGCTGAAAGAAATTCCCTTTCTTCTTTTTCCAGCTCTTCCCCTGGTTCTGCTCCTCAGTGCTGGTGTTTTTGTTGTTGGCTTTGCGCTTCAGCGCGTCTCTTCATCCCTTAACTGGCAAGTGATCTCAACGCGAGAAGCCGCGTGATAACACTCCTGAAATCTCAGGTATTAGCCGGGATTCTCATTTAAGGAGGAATAAAGAAAGATTCAAAGAATTCAAGGAATTTAAGGAATTCAAGGAGTTTGAATTGATACTAAGGGTTAACTGATATTTACCTGAAGGGAGGTAAATCTCGTGTAGCCCATACCGTACCGAAGGCGATGGCTCAGACCGCCATAGAAGCGATCGACCAACACCTGGCCGGTGTATCCTAGATCAGGGAGGAGACGAAGAATGGAGGTAAGGTGCGGTAGTACTCATCCAGACATCTTGTCTGTCATCTTCAAGGCGTCTAGCTCTAGCCTTTTCTTGGTTTTACGTGCTCAGGGTAGTATTTGGAACGGAGGAGTGATGCAAAGGAATCCCAGTCGAATGTGGGGTCACTGACGTGCTCGTGCTTGACCAGCTTCCACCAATCCATCGCAGCATCTTTGAGGTAGTAGGCTGCTACTCTGACTCGAACTCCAGCAGGAGCTTCGAGGTTTCGAAGGCCGTCTCCATCTCGGAGATGTAGGCCTCGAGCTTAGCCGGATCACTCTCGCCCCTAAAGCAGGGAGGGCGGAGCTCCGCTACAGCTTTTACCCAGTTTGCTTCTCTGGGTGGCGGGGAGGGATTGGCCCCGCTTGAGTTTGTTGGTTTTTGGTTTGTTGCATTGCTTGATTACTTGCGGTAGCATCTGCGCTACCGTGGCGGCGACGATCTCAGCTATCGTCTGCGCGCCGGGTCCGTCATTGCCCCCTCCTCTAGGGCGGCCTGGACCTCTGCCTGACATCTGAATATTCAACAGTTACATTAGGCTTTGCATGATATGACCTAAGGGTCTTGAAATTTAAGCAAGGTATCGTTCATAAGAACGTTAAGGGTATCCGTTGTTAACAACGGTAGTTCCTAGTTAGGTTTCTAAGTATCCGTCTTAAGACGGTTGAAATCCTAACTCGGTAATCCCCTATGCTCGGTACTATGGACATCAGAGCGTAACTACGCTCTGATACCACTTTTTGTAACACCCCAACCGCTAATCCTATGCTTACCGTCTAATCGTCCAATTAATCTTACGAGTTCGCAGCGGAAATTTTACATACTTACTACGGCGGGTGGTACAACGCCGCTAACCGCCCATACGGCTAGCTAGGCTTACCTTACTTACAGTCACGGTCTGATGAACATAACGTACCGAGCTACTAAATTACTTACTCAAAACATCGTATACCAAATACTTACATCATTGGATCACCGAGTATTAAAGTATATTCGATTACATCATTTCTAAGTTCCAAAAGAATGAGTTTCTAAGGCTACTCATCTATACCAATTCTCATTCTATCCAAAATCCAAAAAGATGTACCCCATGGTACACCGGCTATTCAAAAACCTTAGCCATGTACTACTTAGTACACCCATCATAAATTCATTGTTTACAAACCAAAAGAAAGACAGGAAAATTAAACTTCAACTCTCCTAGTCTTCATCCTTCACGGGTACCTGCGTGTAGTAAAAATGGTGCCCCAAGGGGCTCAGCAAACGCTGCGTATAAACTCCGCATATACCGCGTGCTAGCTAGGGCACGCCGACTATTTGACGTCCACTAAACATGCAGTTCATTATTTTCATACATACATGCTTTTCATACATCATACATGCTATACAATTCATTACATATTCAAGGCAACAATACATAGCACACTTACTTACCTTCACAAGGTTAGCCAAATTATGCATCCGGGTTAATCGGAATGCTTTACTCTTTTACTCATTACTTACTTTTTCTTACTTACAATTACTTACTTTCATTTACTTTACTTACTCATTCTTACTTACTTACTTATACTCAAGTTAAGTCGTCGGGACCTCCGGCCCTGGGGACTACGCCGTCCCACCTCCGGGATTTACTTGACTCACCAATCCGGGATGCTACCCACTTAAGGGATTTGGGCCGCGGACCAGTTTAAGAGTCAGGAATTGGAGCCAACCTCTCGTGACTCCGCATCCTCACGCGTGGCCGAAACTATATCGGACTTCTACTCATTCCAATTTAATTACCAATTTAAGTTAGATGGTTAGCTTGTTAGGAATAAGTTAGAAGTCCAAACAACAATTCGGTCACAATACATTACATTCATACAAGCATTCATATACATCCATACATTTCATGAATTATACAAACTAAGATTTAAGAAAATATTCACAACATACAACACTACATTTCACAAGTATGCATATAACTCCGATTCGTGCATTTATCTTATTTGGTGATCAATTAGCACACACACACAAATCAGAGTAACCAAGATAGCATACGGGGCATGAGGAATCCATACCGTTCACCGTTGCACGTGTTTCCAAACGTCCTTCGGTGTCACAAATCAAGTCCTATTATATACATACAATTGAATGATTAATTTACCTATCATCAACTTACTCCTACTTACTATGTCCTTACACTTCTTACACTACACTTTACTTACTTATTTTCATTACTTAAGTTCACTTTCTTACTTAACTTTGGCATGCTTTCATACATGTACATATACATATATATGTAGGTATATACATATATATATATTATTATTTAATTAAATATATTTATATTTTTTTTTTGACCGGACCGGACTTGCGACCGACCTTGCAAGTCCGGTCCATTCCAGTAGCTCACATTACCGAAACTCTTCTGGCCGACCGAACTTGCAAGTCCGGTCGCAAGTTCGGTCCATTCCAGAAGGTTTCCTCGGTGAATTTTTCTGGCTCGACCGAACTTGCATGTCCGGTCGCAAGTCCGGTCGATTCCAGTAGGTTACATCGGTGAATTTTTCTGGCTCGACCGAACTTGCATGTCCGGTCAAGTCCGGTCGATTCCAGTAGGTTACAGACGGGGAAAATTTTCTGGTCCGACCGAACTTGCAAGTCCGGTCGCAAGTCGGTCGATTCCAGAAGCTTTCCCGTCTTTGTAAACCTGGGCTCGACCGAACTTGCAAGTCCGGTCGCAAGTTCGGTCCGACCCAGTATTTGCATTTTTATTTCTGTTTTCAGTCCTCTCTTTTACCCATTACTTCCCCATTGTTCCTACACTTATTCCCACATGTTTAAACACTAATTAAACCTCTTAATACACCCTAGTTCACTCCTTAACTCCTTACACAATTCTATCCTAATTCACTCACATAATTTTCCAAGTTTCTTACAACACTCACCTAGCTTCCTCTCTAGTTGCATTGTGCTACAGATTTTAACACTAACACTCTCCATCTACAACTCCCTCTTCTAATGTCATTTCTAGCACCTCTAATACATTACAACTACATTAGCTATCTCTCCTGGTATACCCTATATCTTCCTCTAACAAAATCTGTTACAACCTACCTCATTCACCAAGTTTAAAATTCACTAAGTGTTCTAATTCTAGATAAATTTTGACATAGTCTCCCTTGTATTTTTATACACTCACCACATTGTTTTGCTCACATTATTATCAACATCTCACCTGTTTATACACAACAACAATATGCTAGCTCCCATATACAATACCAATACTAAAACACTCATAAAAATTCCTGCACTCAAACACATCTTTCCCAATCTGTTTTAACAAGTTTTTAAGTGTCTTTTAAGGCTTCAAAATACTTATATCTTCCTACACATTACACTACTAATACATTACCATTTTACAATTCCCATTTTTTTTTATTTCTAAAAATCTGTTACAAACACAAATATATACAAGGCTACACAATGAGCATTCTTACCTTGTTTCTCTTCTAGATTTTCTTTCTCTTCTTCTTTCTTCCTCTTCCTTCCTTCTCTCTCTCTACCGTTTTAGACTCTCAACCAATCTAATATTATCACCCATACATACACACATTCAATACTAAAACTAACCTTAAACATTATTTGAGTTCTCATGCACATTCTAGGGTTTAGAATTTATATTACCTTTCAAGGGTGCGAATGGAGCTTGGAGTGGCTCAAGAACAATATTTCCAACTCCACCAACAAGCCAAAATCGGCTAGAACAAGAGGAAGAACAAGGGTTTATGAATTTCGTTTTGCCTTTGAGGCTAGAAAAAGATGAGTTTTTGAAGATGTTTTTACCTTAATAGAACAAGGAGAAGGAGGGCCTTCTAATGGTGGTGTTGAAGCTCCAAATGGGATATACCCATAAAATCGAAAGTGCTCTTTTCCGGATTTTGAAAAGAGGAAAATGTTGCTCCTGAGGAGAGGAAGACAATGGTGTAGTTTTTATAATTTTTGGAGCAAGTTTAATGGGTTAACACGGAGAGAAGTGGTAGTTTTTGTGAGGTTTCCTAATTCTCCATGGGATCGGCTGGAGGTTGAAGAAGAAAGAAAAGAGTGCTAGGTGGGGGCTTTCACGTGAGAGAGAGGATGAGTGTGGGGGAGAGAGAATTGTGAGAGTAATAAAAGTAAGGTTACTTTATTATTTTTGTTTGTTTGTGAGTAAAAGAGAGTAAAGAGAGAGTGTGAGGAGGGGCCAAAATCGGACAGCCCACACAGACCATGAGGGTCTTAAAATTTTATTTACAAAGTTGGACACATAAGTTTGTGTTATTTATATTTCTACCCCACAACTTCCCGTTTTGACAGTTTTTACTAATCTCTCGTTTTATTGATTTTATTGGTCCTAAAGCTTCACTAATATTTATTAATGGTTATTTAGTTGACCAAAACTGTTACGAGTCTATTTGACCCGCTTAGAGACACGTTTTCCCGGTTACCTCGAAAAACGCGCTTTAAGGTTCGTTAGTGGTTTTAATCCATTTTAAGGATCCGTTTTCTTCGGGATTTGTTCCCTTATGATTATTTATACTTAATTAAGCCTCTAAATTATTTATTAGCCTAATTAATCGCTATTTTTAATTACGGGGTATTTCACTTTTCAGGATATGATATTCTAGAGTTGTTTCATGGAATCCATAATGTCACTTTTGGGAGGAAAGTAGAGCAGCAATGGAAGCGATATGGGAGGTATTTGGTCAAGCAGTTTGAAATACCCCGTAATTAAAAATAGTGATTAATTAGGCTAATAAGTAATTTAGAAGCTTAATTTTGCATAAGTAATCATGAGGGAACAAATCCTGAAGAAAACGGATCCTTAAAACGGATTAAAATCACTAACGAACCTTAAAGCACGTTTTTTGAGGAAACCGGGAAAACGTGACTTTAAGCGGGTCAAATAGACTCGTAACAATTTTGGTCAGCTAAATAATCATTAATAAATATTAGTGAAGCTTTAGAACCAATAAAATCAATAAAAGGAGAAATTAGTAAAAACTGTCAAAAACGAGAAGTTGTGGGGTAGAAACATAAACAACCAAAACTTATGTGTCCACTTTTGAAATAAAAAGTAAAGATGGTATGTGTGTGTTGTGTGTGTCCGATTGGGAGTCCCCCTCTCTCACACTCTCACACACTCTCTTCTTATTTACAAAACAACAAAAGTAATAAAGTAACCCCACCCTCACCTTACCACTCTCTCTCCTATCTCTATTCTCCCTCACTCACGTACTCACCTCCTCCCTCACTCTTTTTTCTTCCTTTCTTCTTCCCATGAGACATCCATGGTGAATTAAGAGAACCCACAAAAATACCACCTTCTCTCCTCTTGTTACTCCCTCAAATCTCCTCCAAAAATTACAAAACTTGTACCATTGGAATCCTCTCATCAAGGAGAGTATTTCCCTCTTTCCAAAATTCGAAAACAAGAACTTTCATCTCCATGGGCATGGAGCATTTGGAGCTTCAAGACCACCACTAGAACCACCTTCTTCTCCTTGTTCTTTTGAGGTAAAAATCTTCTTGAAACTCCATTGTTTTTCTAGCCTTAAGGGCAAAACGAAATCTGAAGTTAAACCCTTGTTTGCTTCTTTGAATGCTAGCCGATTTTGGCATTGTTGGAGAGTGGGAAAGATTGCTCTTGAGCCATCCCAAGCTTTACTTACACCCTTGCAAGGTAAGGAAATCTCTAAACCCTAAAATGTGCATTAAACTTTAAAGAATGTTTAGGGTTAGTTTTAGTATTGAAATGGCTTGTATGTATGGGTTGTAATGTTAGATTTGTTGAAGTACTATAACCGGCAGAGAGAGAGAGAGAGAAGGGAGAAGGAAGAAGCAAGAGGAAGAAAAGAAAACTAGAAGAGAAACAAGGTAATGATACTCACATTTGTGTAGCCTTGTATATACATGTATGTAACAGATTTTAGAAATTTGAAATTAGTAATGAAAATGGTATTGTGTTAGTGTAATGTGTAGGAGAATTCAAATGCTCAAAACCCTTAAAAGACATGTAAAAGCTTGTTGAAACCTAAATGGGAATTAGTGTTTGAGTGCAGGAATTTAATGTTGTTTAGTGTAGTATTTGTGTACGAGAATTGGGTATATTGTTATTGACTATAATCAGGTGGTGTGGATCATATATGTGAGGGGAAATAATGTGGTGAGAGTATAAAAATATAGGGGAGGTTATGTCAAAATTTACCTAGGACTAGAACACTTAGTGAACTAGAAACTAGGTGGATAATGTAGGGTGTAACAGATTTTGATAGAGAAAGATAGAGGGTATATTGGGAGAGATAGTTAATGTAGTTGTAATGCATTAGAGGTGCTAGAAATGACATTAGAAGAGGGAACTAAAGATGGAGAGAGTTAGAGTAGAAATCTGTAACAAAATGCAACTAGAGAAGAACCTATGTGAGTGTTGGAATGGAATTTGGGAAGAACAAGAGTGTAAGCTAGTATAGGATTTGTGTAATGAATTAAGGAATGAAACAACATGATTTAGAGTGTGTAATTAGTGCTAAAACATGTGGGAATAAGTGTAGGAACAATGGGGAAGTAATGGGTAAAAGAGAGGACTGAAAACAGATTTTTAAACTAAAGTACTGGGCCGGACCGGACTTGCGACCGGACTTGCAAGTTCGGTCGAGCCCAGAATCACAAAGACGGGAGTCTTCTGGAATGGACCGAACTTGCGACCGGACTTGCAAGTTCTGTCGGACCAGAAAATTCTCCCGTCTGAAACCTTCTGGAATGGACCGAACTTGCGACCGGACTTGCAAGTTCGGTCGAGCCCAGAATCACAAAGACGGGAGTCTTCTGGAATGGACCGGACTTGCGACCGGATTTGCAAGTTCGGTCGGACCAGAAAATTCTCCCTCCGTCTCCAACCTTCTGGAATGGACCGAACTTGCGACCGGACTTGCAAGTTCGGTCGGGCCAGAAAAATTTCCGTAATGAAAGCTACTGGAATGGACCCTTGCGTCCGGACTTGCAAGTCCGGTCGAGTAAAAAAAATTAAATTAAATAATAATAACATACATATATATATATGTGTCTACCCACATATATATAAGTGTACATATATCAATGTACCAATGTTAAGGAAATAAACTTAAAGTAAAGAAGAGTAAGTAAGTAATGTGTAAGTGTAGGAATGGAAAGGACTTAGTAAGTATGACTTAGGAAACGTAAGAGTAATCGAATTAAGTTAATGATAGTTAAATTAATCACCCGAACATATGTATGTTATAGGACTTGATTTGTGAGCACCGAAGGAACATTGGGATACAAGTACAACGGTGAACGGTATGAATTCCTCATGCCCCGTATGCTATCTTGGTTACTCTGATTTGTGTGTTGTGTGCTAATTGATCACCAAATAAGATAAATGCACGAATCGGAGTTACTATGCATACTTGTGAATATGTAGTGTTGTATGTTGTGAATACTTTTCTTAAATCTTAGTTTGTATAATTCATGAAATGAATAGATGGATATGAATGTGTGTATGTACGTCGTAATGTACTGTGACCGATTGTTATTGTTATTGGACTTCTAACTGATTCCTAACAAGCTAACCAATCTAACTTAAATTGGTAATTAAATTGGAATGAGTAGAAGTCCGATATAGTTTCGGCCACGTGTGAGGATGCGGGGTCACGAGAGGTTGGATCCAATTCCTGACTCTTAAACTGGTCCGCGGCCCAAATCCCTTAAGTGGGTAGCATCCCGGATTGGTAAGTCAAGTAAATCTCGGTGGTGGGACGGTGTAGTCCCCGGTCGGAGGTCATACCGACTTAACTTGAGTATGAGTAAGTAAGTAAGAATGAGTAAGTAAAGTAAATGAAAGTAAGGAAGTGCAAGTAAGAGAAAGTAAAGTGAAATGAGTAAAAGAGTAAATAGCATTCCGATTAACCCGGATGCGTAATTTGGCTAACGATGTGAAGGTAAGTATTGTGTGCATTATTGTATTGTTGCCTTGAATTGTATAATGTATTGTATATGCATGAATGTTGAATGTAAAGCATGTATGTATGAAAGTAATGAACCGCATGTTTAGTGGACGTCAAATAGTCGGTGTGCCCTAGCTAGCACGCGGTATATGCGGAGTTCATGCGCAGCTTTTGCTGAGCCCCTTGGGGCGATGTTTTTACTACACGCAGGTACTCGAGAAGGATGAAGAGGACGAAGAGTTTTAGTTTGATTTCTTTTTGGATTGTAAACATTGAATTATGAATAGTGTACTAAGTAGTACACGGCTGTAACCTTTTGATTAGCCGGTGTACCATGGGGTACACCTTTTTGGATATAGAAAGATGGCGAATTGGTATAGATGAGTAGCTTGTAGAAAACTCATTCTTTTGGTAACTTCGAAATGTTGTAATCGAATATACTTTGAAATACTCGGTGATCCAGGATTGTAAGTATGTTATGCTTTTGGAATGGGTAAGTAATTGTAGTAGCTCGGTATACTTTGATCATCAGACCGTTACTGTAAGTAAGGTAAGCCTAGCTAGCCGTATGGGCGGTTAGCGGCGTTGTACCACCCGCCGTAGTAAGTAGTAGTATTTCCGCTGCGAACTGATAGGATTAGCAGGACGATTAGACGGTAAGAAGAGGATTAGCGGTAGGGGTGTTACACAGTTCAAGAAAAAAGAGCATTTTTTCAAGTTCCATATTGGAGGAAGTTAAACATTCGTCATAACCTGGATGTCATGCACATTCAAAAAACATTGTTGAAAATGTATTTAGAACAACACTTGACATTCAAGGGAAGACGAAAGATAATTTGAACTCTCAACTTGATTTGGTTTGAATTGAACATGCATAAGCATTTGCACCCAGTACAAATGGATGGGAAATATTACGTTCCTAGAGCACCATATCAGTTGACTGTTGCACAGAAAATCGTATTAGAGTTTTATCCCTGTGAAAGTACCTGTAGTTATGCTTCGAACATAGCACGATGTGCTAGTTTGGGAGATCGGAAGATTGTGGATATAAAAAGTCATGATTGTCACATATTCATGCAAGATTTGCTTATACCGACATTTCAAAATATCTTACCTAAACCCGTGTTTGAGCCATTAGCTGAGCTTAGTTTGTTCTACAAGAAAATATGCTCTAAGGTTCTAACGCTTGATGAGTTGAAGAAATGGGAAAACAGGAGCTGCGGTGATACTTTGCAAGCTTAAAAAGATTTTTGTTCCTTCTTTTTGATGTTATGGTACTTCTCACTGTGCATCTTGCTAGAAAGGCAAACTTGGTGGACCTGTGCAAGGTCCATGGATGTTCAGATTTGAAAGGTAACAACATTTGTTTTCAATTGGTTATTACACATTTTTGTATTCAGCAAAAAGTGAGATATAAAACTACCTCTTGTAGGGTACTAAGAGAACTAAAGTCTTATGTTGGGAACAAAACTCGGTCTGAAGGCTCGATTGTTGAAGGCTATATTATGAAAGAATGCCTAACATTTTGCTCAAGGTATTTGAGGGTAATGGAGACAAAATTCAATCGTATTGACAGAAATGATGTGGATGATAAACCTCCCCCATTTCATCTTTCTGCATTTAAGAAAAGAGGAAGACCATTAGGAAAGGGAACAATGAGAAGGCTAAGTGATATGGACTGGAGGAAAGCTCAACTGGATATCCTTCAAAATTGTCCAGAAGTTCAACCTTTAATGGAGTATTATCCCAATCTTCTTTTTCTCTATATTTTTCATCTTTATTCAATATTTTTATGATGTAAATTTACAAATTTATGGTGATAGAGAACATGCAACGTCTGAAGAAGCACATAAAGATTTTGTTGATTGGTTTAAATCACATGTAAGTATTACATCATTTTTTGTGATAGTCACTATTTGTCTAAGTCAACCCCAGATTTATTATCTTTAATCAATATCGTGTCATTTATTTTTATAGATTTGGAAGCTTTATATCGAGAATGATGAGAGAGCAACCCCCGAGTTATTATCTTTTTCTAGAGGCCCAAGTAAAACTGCAAGCAGTTACAAGGGTTACTTTGTCAATGGATATTGTTTCATACTAAGAAGCGACAAAGAAGAAGGAAACACAAAACAGTGGGGTTGCTGTTAGAGGAGATGAAGAGAGTGGCCAGCGAGACTTCTTTGGGGTACTAAAAGAAGTTTTAGAGTTTGATGCTCCTAAATTTGGTGATAGGGACCCTATTGTTTTGTTTAGATGTATTGGGTATGATGTGTATAATACAAGAACTGGGATAAAAAGGGATAACTATGGAGTTATGATCAATTCAAAGAAGTATCTAGCAACTAATGAGCCATTTTCTTTGCATCACAAGTGAGACAAGTTTATTATACAAAGGTTCATAATGAACCAGGATGGAGATCTTGTAGATATACTACACCTTGGAACTTGAGTAATGTCCTAATTATGGAGGATGATAAATGTGAAGATGACCATGAGGTTGATGATATTTTCTTGGATGTTAGAGTACCAAACATGGTGGAAGACGATCTAGGGGAAAGTGAGCTACTACCAACAGATGATGCTACTCCTCTAGTGAGTCTGAATGTAGATTTGAGGATTAGAGTGACAGAAGATAATGATAGCGAGGATAGTGAGGATAGCGAGGATGAGGAGGAGCTGAAGCTGGAAGAGGAGCAAGATCAAGAGGATGATGATGAGGATGTTCTTGCTAGTTTATATGATTCGAATCAAGCAGTGATTGACAAAAGTTCAATGGGTAAGCTTTACATTTTGGGCATTACATTTCTCCTTTTTTGTTGTTGTTTCTTTCTCTTACCAGTCTTCATCTTTTAGATTCACTTTTATATGTACTTTCATACCCACTCTAGGACATTTTTCTTCACGTTGAAGATTACTTTAGAACTTAATCTGAATAATTGACCGACTACTGCTAGGGAGGGGAACAACATCACTGATGTTCTATCAGTTTCTACATATTAATCAGTTTCATTTTCTATTGTTCTATAATGTTGTTAATGAGACTACTTGGATTTTTGCTGCTAATCATTGTTGTTCTATCAGACGCAGTCATTCTGGTCTAGTCATTATGTTCTATCAAACTGCAGTCATTCTGGCCTCTTTCTTTGTCTAGTCATTATGCAATAGTTGAATTCTAACTATTGAATCTGGACAAAATTGCAATAGCTGAATTCTAACTGTTGAATCTGTAACATGTGCATCAGTACTGCTGGTGTGGACATAGTCATGTTAAGTTGATATGAGTTGAGGTTAAGTTTGATAGGACAACACAGAGATGTGAACGTATCAAAAAAGCTGATTCTTCCTTCTCCAAGAACTATTAGACATTAGGATCTTTTTGCTCCAGGTATTGTAGGGTATCTTTGAAGTATTAAATCATACTTTAGAAGCAAGGATACAAGAGTTGTTGCTGAATTTAATTATTTTGTGTATTATATTTTTTTACAAAGATCATACATAATATATATCTTGTAAAAAATTCATAGTCTTTTCTCTATAACCAATCACATAACTGCTCATAAAACCAGTGACAAAACAAACTGCTCATTTATTCTGATCTTCACTAGCAGGCATATATTTCAACCGGTGAGAGTTGATTCAATTTTCAAACCAAGTGAGAAGTGGAGCAGAGTTGTTGTGCTGTATGTATTACAAACAACTCTAAACTTGGTTGCCTGAGGTTAGTGGCTAATAAACCTATTGACTGCTACTACTGCTGCTGAAGAAGAAGAGGAAGAATAAGTTTACTGTCAGCAAGGCATGATAATGAAAAGGCTTGGAGAATCTTGTGTGCTAGTGGACATAGGGTTATCTTTGTTTTGAATCTGGTTTTTAGAATCTGGTTTTAATTGTTTCAAGTGTAATTAGCTTTCTTTGTTTTGAAATGTCTGTACATGCATCTGTTTATGATGTATGTAAGCTAATATAACAGAAACCATATATCAGTTTTTGGCAGTTTTTTATCAACACCTTTATTAGATATCAGTTTTTTGTAAATTGAGTTTGCTAACGTCTGGAGTGTATAGTTTGAGATCAACGAACATTCGATACTAGCTACTACTGATAACTATAATATACTATGTGAATGTGAGTGTGATTGTTTATTTTTGCAATGTTTCATTCGATCAGTAGTGCCTTGAGGGAAATGAAATTAAAGGGTTGTGATCGTTTTAGTTTTCAATGTGTCGAGAGATGTGAGCTGGTGGATGATTTGATGAACCTGCTGTATTGCAATGCTTCTGAGTTTTGTCTTCCAGAGTTTGTTGTATTTGCAGAATGAAAACATTATAAGATAACGCAAAAATTGTTATTTGATAAAACTATTTGGCCGTGAAAGAAGCAGGGAGGTAGTTAAAAAAAAAACAAAACCTATTCATGTGTTTAGTGAGATTTGAACTCTAGATCTCAGAAAATTAGACTTTGGACTTAATCACCGAGGTGAGAGTTTACATTCATTGTAATCAGGAACTACATTAATATTATTCGTCCAAGCTAGTCAAAGAAAACTCCAACTATTTCAGAATAGATGCTTGCAAACTCAATTTCATACTTCACATTTTCTTCTTCTCTAACTTAGCAAATAGAACAGACGTCATTTTCCTACTCCAGGCAAACTCAGTTTTCTTCTTCTCTAACTCGAGTTCCTTTTTCTCTAACTCAAGTTCCTTCTTCTCTAGTGAATCGAACAGACGCTACTCCATGTAAACTCAGTTTTCTTCTTCTCTAACTCAAGTTCCTTCTTCTCTGGTGAATAGAACAGACGCTACTCGATCAGGTATGTAACCTTTGTCTCTATTTAACCCTAATCTCTTCGATTTCCATGGCTAGGGTTCTTCAGTATTCAAGCCTTAGAGTTTTTTTTATCAAATTTCGGTATTTTTATTTCGTTTAGGTTAGAGATTTTTCACTTGCATGTAACCTATGTCTCTGATTTTTCTTTCCAATTCACGAATAGAACAGACTCAACTCGAGCAGGTATGTGACCTTTGTCTCTTATTTCACCCTAATCTCTTTCATCTCCATCGCTCTGTTGTTTGAGAGTCGCTCAAACATTTTGTTACATTTTTCCTTCCTTTTGATTTATGTGCACAAACATAATCATGTTTGTATAATATTACCTCAAATGATTCTGCAACATTGCAACGAAATAGTAGAAACACTACTTAAGTCACCCTTTATGAACTACATTCTGTTGTTTCAATATTTCCACTTATGAGCTCATATTTTTAAGAGCCATTGTAACACCCCTACTCTCAAACTCGAATTCATTAAAGTCGTAGCATAATTAAAGACGGTTCGAGTCACAGCGGAAATTAAAAAGCCAATCGTTCTCACTCGGGTTTTACCGCCATTACTCACCCATGTGAGTAATGAAGCATCCACTTACCACATAACATAACTCATAACCGTTGTGATGACTAGAGATAGTTCACCACCAATATATACATCATTGACCAAATTCATAAACAAGTGAGCAACTAAGTAATCCCAACCATTATACAACCGTAGTATATATACAACACAAGTCTAGAAGTGCGATAATAAAAAAGAAACACCATCTACCCAAAAGTCCCGCAATATGTTGCCGTATAGGCTCCACAAAACGCTGAATATGTTACAGTATGATCTTAGAATCCTTTAGATTTCTTAAGTCAATTAGCCGTCTTAACATGCGGTTCATTTCATGCATTTCCGTTTTGCAGGTATATGATAAACTGTTAATTTTGTAAGTAAACACTTAACAGTTCAACCAATATAATCACATTGTTCACAGATAATCAATATCAAAACGATAAACGAGTAAATATGATAATAATAATAATAAGAGGGTTGTTTTCTTGTGAACGGTTCTCGTTACTCGACCTTCGAGGCCCATTGGTCGTTATCCATATTACAAGGGATATTGAAGTCTCATACTATGGTATATCTGATACTCGTCTTAATCGTTTTACAATTACTCTTACCTTATGGTGGATGTCATGTTAGGACAACCCCTTTTATAATTCACCATGTTTATTTAATTGGGCAGTCGTCGTGTGTGCACCAACAGCAGTGCCCTCCGGCCAACGATCTGAAGATCTCTGGACTTCCTCTTTGCCTAATAAAGGCGTCTCATGCGGTCGGATTTCCATATCGAGTGGACCCATTTTGGAGGTCCCCTCTAGTGATCACTCTGCGCAACTAGTTAGTTTGTAGACTACCCTGGGTTTAACCTTCTCATCATATACCAATTCTCACCATGTGATTAAGTAGCTTAATCAATTACCTAAGATCTATTCTTAGGTTATAAAGAATACATTTTATTATAGTTGCCATCAAGGTCTTACATATTCACCTAGAAGTCGTCTAGGTCATATTCATGTTCGAGTACAATGCTCTAGATCCTAATCTTTTACTTAGGTTGATTACGAATAATATGGTATTCACTGAACTTTAGTAAGTAATGATCCTCCTAATCTTGCTCGTAACTTAGTTTGAATTACAATCGGTATTACAAGTTTGAAAGACGTTCGCGCAAAGTTAATAATGCGTGATTGTCGAGCATACTAAATCATATAAGCACATGCATATATCACACATATCGCTCTTAACATTTAAACACACTAAACGTTTGAACCCAAGGAAACCCTCAGGACATTCAGACCATACAGTACATACCGTACACCGTCGGTAAGGAGAGCAGATGTCCGAATCCCGGGCCCGCTCTCTACGCACTAAGATATGGAATATATGTATAACACTAAGTATTAATTCCTATGATCTCAACTTAATTCGGTATTCCCAAATAAACGCTAATCACCCCGGTAATTAACCCTTTAACAGTCACTGTTATGCGGGTATTCGAATGTGTTCAGGTTAGTTAAATCATCACCTAGTTATGTTATAACTAACATGTAGTAGTAATTTACTACTTAAGATTAAATCCTTATAACCTATCTTATTTATTCATAGGCTATTATATATATATATCCTTATATATAACAATATAGTTTATTACTATATGTTACATTTGACCTTATTGTATTTATTAAACTTCAAACCCTCATTTAATTTATGAGTTGGTCAACTTGACCTCTTTGGTCAATTAGGTTGACTTGGTCAATTGAGTTGACTTGGTCAATGTATCTAAGTCAACATGTTAATATAATCCATAATAAAACCCTTGAATTATATAATTCATTTGTTTATTCCAATTCTTTATAACCTTAACACTAGGTCTTTATATCGAATGTTTTTATAATTAAGTTCCCCACTTTATATCATCCTACACCTTACTTTATAAGATTACCCTATCATATTATATAATTCTTCACACTCCATATATTTATATTCATCTTTATGAATTATAAAACCCATTATATAAATGATATTCCTTATCATGTCATGAGAAGCACTTAATTTTATTATTTGTGGTATCTTTCACAAACCAACATTAAGACTATATTCTTAATGTTATATCCTACATTATATTGAACTCTAATCTTTATTTAGTTCCCAACATTACCTTATAATTCCATTTGTTCCCAAATACTCACATTATTTTATGTGAATTATAAAATTCCTTAACTTATATTCATTTCCACCTTAATGAATATTAATACCTTATATTTATTGTAACACTTATCACATTTCCACCATATACTAAAATTCATCTCCCACCTTATTATATTCTCGCATTTGCCCCCATACTTTCGTAAATTACTATTTTTCCACACCAAATTTTAATGTTACAATTATACTCCAAATCATATATTATAACATTTCCACTCTTATTTAATTTTAACCTAAGGTTTCCATCAAAATTTATAATTACCGAACAAACCCAATGTTTGTCCAGTTTCTGATTCCTTTCACCACTACTTTACCTTATTTACAAAATGGCCCACATTATTTTACAAACCTTACAATATCATCCTTAAACTATATATTATACAATCTTATCAATTTAATTCCAAATTCAACCCCAAAAATTCCAGAAATCTCCAAACAGACCCTAGTCTGTTCTAAACTCCAGGTTGTTCCCAATTTTTTTAGTTTTTGCACTTTGACCCCATAAGTTTTATAAATCTTACATTTAACTCCTAAACTTTATTAAATTCATAATTTAATTATTTCTTTCATCTAATTTGGTCAACACCCTAAGTCTAGTCAAGGTTTACCACCAAAATACTACCTTGACCACAACTTTACACAAATTATGAATTGGCCACATATTTTCCTAAAGTTTGCATTTAAGTCCTTAATTTTCCTAAAATTCATATTTTACAATCTAATTCCAAACAAAGCCTAACTTTCGGCTATATTACTCTTTGACACCTTAATTATTATTTATTTACACTTAACTCCTCATGTTATGCCCTTTTGTTCAATAGAACATTCCTTAAGTTTATAATTACTTTTAAAGCTTATTTTAACATTAAACTCCAATCTAATTTTACCAAATTCGTAGGTAATTTAATCCTAATTTTTAGGTGATTAAAACTCACCAAACAGCCCCTCAACACCAGATTTTCTCACCAAACATTATACTTCGTACTAAACAATTACCAAACTTTTAATACAATAAAAGCCTTAAATAACATATAAAAGTGGCCTAAATACATGGCCTTATTACAAACCTCAAACATAACATTAAAATGAATAAAATGCTCCTAAGAACATATTTAGTCTTGGATTTTTAAATGTTATACCCATAACTCTTTGTTAATTGCTTTTCCGCCCCTTTAACTTATAATTATGTCATTTTAAGTCATTATACACCTAGGTAACTTAGCCAAATGTGTCACCATAATTTTTTTGTGCATTTATAGGTTATATTAACCCATTTCAACCACCAAGTTCTCGGCTTTAATTTATTGAATAAGATAGATTACTCTAAAGCTTAAAATGTGTATTAAGCTAAACTTACATGTTTAAAGCTCCAAAACACTTCTTGTCACCACCTCTTCACGGCACTAAATCAACCATGGGATTAAGTTAGATTTTTGACCAAAACATAAGCTTAAACTTGATTAAAGTTCTTAAGACTTAAAATTTCACCAAATACCACTGAGTTTTTGCTTAATTCATGATATACCACTGCGTTTCTAAAATTACATAAGATAACACCGAGATTTTACTTATTTCACCAGATAACACCCTGTCACATATTTCGTTAACTTCTCCGTTAATATCCCTAGAAAAAAGACTAAACTACCATTTTATTAGTTAAACTAAGGTGGTATCTTATGGATTTATCAATATGACAATTCATTGTGAGGCAATTAATTAATAACAGGAGTACTTTTATCATTTTCCTAAAAAATAACAAAGAAGTTAACAAAATATGAGACAAAGTGTTATCCGGTGAAATAAGTAAAAATTTAATGTTATCATGTGTAATTTTAAATACACAGTGGTATATCATGAATTAAGCAAAAACTCAATGGTATTTGGTGAAATTTCCCTTTAAATTACTTACCCTCCAAAAGTTGATTTTTCAAGCTTGTTTCCACCTCCTTGGTCAAGGTCATATCTACGGTTTCCAAGGACCATTTGGTCATGATTTGAACATAGAAACAAAGGTGAAGTTAGGGTATTTTAAGGAGCTTAACAAGGTAAGGAATCTTAAGGCATTAAAATGAGCTTTAAGGAGATTAGTTTTGCCTTTGTGTTCTAAGAGAAATTTTCTTCAAAACTCTCGGCCAACTAAATGAAAATAAGAGAAGATTTATATCTCTTGAAGACCTGTGGATATAAGGCACATTAAGCACTTAGAAACCTTAAGAAATGACTTACCCTTGAATTCTCTTGGAAGATGATTCCTTGGTGGAGTTTTTCTAAACAAAAGGAGCCAGAACATCTTTCATTTCATTCATGAAAAGACGAATAAAATGGGTATAAGAACTTGGTTGTTCTCAGTTTAATTTTAAACATAAGGAAAGATGAACTTTAAGACATTATTTACACTTTAAGCTTTGAAAGGATCTTCCTTGCTCCTTTTATGATCAGTGCCAAAAATTTAGCTCCATGAAATCTTTATTTTGAGCTTATTTATGGACGAAAAGTGTTTGGAATGATCTTCTTGTTGATTTAATGTAGAAATGAGAAGATTTGGAAGGATTTTGGTGTGTGCGTTAAAGTAACCATGGTAGTGCTTGGTGTTCTTCAGCTCAAGAACAATTTAAGGAAGAAGAAGATGAAGAGGATGAAGGTTCTCGGAATCTTGGAGAGAGGAGGGAGGAAAAGAGATAAAGCTTAAGTGGTAAGTAAGGTAATGACTACTTTTTATCTTTCTTTATTCTTATCTAATGAGAAGTCATGACTTGCAAGGTGAGTATCCAAGGAGGATTCCGCCTCATTTTGTAACACCCTGCCGCTAATCCCTTACTTACCGTCTAGTTGTCCCGTTCATCCTACTACTCGCAGCGGAAATACTACTACTACGGCGGGTGATACAACGCCGATAACCGCTCATACGGCTAGCAAGGCTTACACTACTTACAGTAACAGTCTGATGTCTAACGAATACCGAGTTACTAACATTACTTACCCACTACAAAATGTCGTACGCTTACATTACTGGATTACCGAGTATCAAGTGTATTCAATTACATCCTTCCCAAGTTTACCAAAAGAATGAGTTTCACCAAGCTACTCATCTACACCAATTCACAATCCCTTCATTATCCAAAAGGGTGTACCCCATGGTACACCGGCTAAACAAAAAGGCCTATAGCCATGTACAACTTGGTACACCTTTCAAAATTCACTAATTACATCAAAAGAAAACATCTTGATCTCATCAAGCCTTCACCCTTCACGAGCACCTGTAAAATATTAAAAACAGTGCCCCAAGGGGCTCAGCAAAAAGCTGCATATAAACTTCACATATACCGCGTGCTAACTAGGGTACGCCGACTATTTAAGGTGACTGTACATGTGGTTCATTATTTACATGCATACATGCTTTACATATACAATACATTCATACACCATGCAATACACAAGCCAAACAATAATACAATAGCATACACAGTACTTGCCTTCTCAAGGGTTAGCCAAATTACACATCCGGGTTAATCGGATGCTATTACTCTTTTACTCATTACACAATACTTACACAAACACACTCATACTTTACTTACTTACTTTTCCATACTCATTTACTTACTCTTACTTACTTACTATTACTCATGTTAAGTCGGTATGACCTCCGGGTAGGGACTACACCGTCCCACCACCGGGCTTTAGGTGGTTTACTAATCCAGGATGCTACCCATTTGAAGGGTTTGGGCCGTGGAAAAGATAAAAGCTAAGAATTGGATCCAACCTCTTGTGTCTCCGCCTCCTCACGCGTGGCCGAAACTATATCGGACTTCCACTCATTCCAATTTACCAATTTATTATGTTAAATTGGTTAGCTCGTTAGGAATTAGATAGAAGTCCATCACAATGTCATTCGGTCACCACACAGTACATCACTCATAGACACTTCATTATCATCCATAAATTTCATGAATTATACAAACTATGATTTAAAGATAATATTCAACAAGGAACAATATCATGTATCACAAGTAAGCATAATAGTTTCGATTCATGCGTTTATCTTGTTAGGTGATCAATTAGCACACAAACACACAAATCAGAGTAGCCAAGGTAGCATACAGGGCATGAGAAGTTCATACCGTTCACCGTTGTACTTGCAACCGACTTTCCTTCGGTGTTCACAATTCAAGTCCTATAACATACATGGAGTTGTATGGTTAATGACTTATTATTACTCTAACCTTATCCCATTACCATTCCCTATGTATACTTACTAGTTCTTACTAGTCATAAATGGTTATGAAACCCAATTCATACTTTAAGTTTGTTTTCTTACTCATGTGTACACTTCTTACCTTAACCACTTCCATACTAAGGTCACCTTTATATGTACATGCATACTTACATATGTACATATATATATATAATATATTTTATAAATTTGGGCCGACCCCCGACCGACCCAACCCCTTGGGTCGGTCCATTCCAGTAACTTTTCCGTCCTCCAGACTTTACCCTACCGACCCGACCGACCCACGGCCCTCTGGGTCGGTCCATTCCAGAAAGTTTTGTTCCAGTGATTTATGCCCCGACCGACCCATGACCGATCCAACCTCTGGGTCGGTCGGTAGCAGAACTTGCCTACATAATTTGTTTTCACTTCTTTTTCTTACCCATTTCTTCCCCAATCTTCCTACAATAATCCCACATGTTTCTCACTAATTAAACCTTCTAAATCATCTTAGTTCATCCATTAACTCCTTACTCCTTTCTATATCAAATCACACACATTATTTTCCAAGTTTTCCTCCCAGCACTTACACTATTTTTTCTAGTTGAAGTGTTTTGCTACAGATTTTGTTCTCACTTCCCCATTCAGGGTTCCTCTCCATAATGCCATCCTAGGCTTATAATACCTTTTATCGTATCTCTCTAACCTTACCCACCACTTGGCTCCATTTAATTAAAATCTGGTTTTATTTAATCTTTCCTCCACTCATTTTTCTGTTTTTTCTAGTTATGTAAGTGTTCTAGGTTCTAGACAAAATTTGACATAGTCTCCCCTATATTTTACATTCTCACCACATTATTTTCACTCACATTTCTCATTCATATCACTGTTTATAAACAATACTAATACATAACTTCCCAAGGCAATTACTAGACATTAAACCACTCATTAAATTCCTGCGCACACATCCAATTCCCTTCTAGGTTTTGACAAGTTTTTAAATGACTTTTAAGGATTTAAAACAGTTTGGTTCTTCTTCCACATTATACTACTACTCATTACCATTTACAATACCCAATTTAAAGCTACTAAAATCTGTTACACAATACATTACAAAAGCTACACAAGTGAGTATACTTTACCTGTCTTCTTACTAGCTTCTCCTTTCTTCTTCTTTCTCCTTTCCTCTCTTCCCACTGGTTATGGAGATTCAATTCTCTAAGTCTACAGCCCATTGATATACACCACCATTTCAATACAAAACTAACCCTTAAATTATCTTTAAAGCTTAAGGTAAAATTTTAGGGTTTAGGAGTAACATTACCTTGCAAGTGAGTAGATGGTGTTTAGAACAGCACAAGATCAAGATTTCTACTCCACCAAAGAAGCCAAAAATCGGCTAGAAGCAAGGAACAAGGAGTTCAAAAACTTGAAATCTTTATTTTGCAAATAAGAGCAAGAGAGGGTAGTATTTTCAGATTTCTTTTACCTTAGACCAACAAGGTGAAGAAGAGGCTTCTAATGGTGGTCTTTATCTTCAAAACCAAGAACACCCATGGAGATGAAGTTGCTTGTTTTCGAATTTGGAAAAGAGAGAGGTGTTCTCCTTGATGAGAGGAACACAATGGTACAACTTTTGTAAATTTTGGTGGAGGTTTGAGTAGTTAACAAGAGGAGAGAAGGTGAGGTTGGTGTGGTGTATGGCAAATCGCCATTGTTGGCGCCCAAGGATGAAGAAAGAAAATGAGAGAGTGAGGGAGGGGGTGCTGTATGTGAGTGGTGTGAGGAAATGAGGAGAGAGAGATTAATTTGCTTTTTATTTGTTTGTCTTCTAGCACGTAAGAAGAGAATTAAGAGAGTGTGAGAGAGGGCAGTAGAAATCGGCCCACACAGCACACAATCAGATTTTTCATTTTTATTTTCAAAAGTGGACACACTAGTTTAGTTTATTTACACTCTCACCCACAACTTCCCGTTTTTTACAGTTTTTACTATTTTCTCGTTTAATTGATTTTATTGGTCCTAGACCTCCATTCATGTTTATTAATGACTATTTGGTTGACCAAAATTGTTACGAGTCTATTTGACCGCTTAAAGTCGCGTTTTCCCGGTTTCCTCGAAAAATGTGCTTTAAGGTTCGTTTGTGTTTTTAATCCGTTTAAGGATCTGTTTCTTTGGGATTTGTTCCCTACTATTTATTTAGGCATAATTAAGCTTCTAAAAAACTTATTAGCCTAATTAATCACTATTTTTAATTACGGGGTATTTCAATCTACCCCCTTAAGGAACTTTACCCTCAAAGTTGCTCAAGGTTAATGGTTTAATAATTCTACTCATTAGGCAACCAATTGCCATAATGTGTCTTACTACCACCTATGAGGTGTTACTTTCTCTACATTACAAGCATACACAATTCAAGCACAATATGCAATTCACATACACAATACACCATTCCCAATTCATACCATCACACAATACACAATTGCAATCCACAATACATATTACACCGATACATTACCCATTGTACATACACACCAATACATTACACATACACACTCAATACACTCGCACTACATGTGCCAATCCAAACATACTACCATACATACACACTAATGCAATGCTAACCCGAAGCAATGCAAAAGCAAAATGGCTCTACCCCCTTAAAAGGGGTACGCCCCGTACCCGTACCCGCTAAGTGCTAGACTATCTAGTCTATGAATAACTGTGGGTACTTCGCCTTCATGGCGTCTTCTAACTCCCATGTCGCTTCTTCGACATCATGGTTTGACCATAGGACCTTCACCATTCGTATTGATTTATGGCGAGTGTCTCTGGTCTTGCTATCAAGGATTCTACCAGGAGTCTCGACATATAGCATGGTTGGCTCAATGGATAGTCGCTCGGGCTCTAGGACATGAGAAGGATCGGCAATATACTTCTTGAGTTGTGACACATGAAAGACATCATGACACACCCCAAGTCCTCAGGTAATGCTAACCTGTAGGCTACAGATCCAACTCTTTCGGTGATAGTGTATGGCCCTACAAACTTGGGCTCAGCTTGCCCTTCTGGCCAAAACGGAATACGCCCTTCATAGGTGAAACGCGCAAGAACACCTAGTCGCCCACGGTGAACTCAAGGTCGCGTCGTCGCACATCCGCATAGGATTTCTGTCTATCTTGGGCTGCCTTCATATTGGCTCGGATTTGTTGCACTTCCGCTTGGACTTGTTCTAAATACTCCGGTCCTATGATGACCGCTTCACTCGACTCATCCCAACACAAAGGTGTACGGCAAGGTCTACCGTATAGGGCTTGGAAAGGCGACATCTTAATCGAAGTGTGATAGCTATTATTGTACAAAAACTCGATAAGATGAAGCTTATCTAACCAACTCCCCTGAAAATCTAAGGCACATGCCCTAAGCATGTCCTCCAGTGTCTGGATGGTCCTTTCTGTCTGACCGTCGGTCTGAGGATGGAAGGCGGTACTCAGCTTCAATTCTGTGCCCAACGCTTCCCGTGTGGCTCTCCAGTATCGAAAGAAACCTGGTGTCGCGGTCAGATACTATAGTCTTTGGGACTCCGTGGTGTCTGATGATCTCCTTGTCGAATAGCTCTGCGAGCTTCGCTACCTTCCAGGTGTCCTTCATCGGTATGAATCAGGCAACCTTGGTGAGGTGATCGACTACTACCCAGATCATGTTGAGTCCTCCCCTGGCAGGTCGGAGTCCTACAACAAAATCCATGGAGATATCGTGAAATTTCCACTCCGGAATTGGCATTGATTGTACCATTTCGCCCAGTCTACGATGTTCAAATTTCACTTTCTGGCATGTTAAGCATCTCAATACATACTCTGTCACATCTGATTTCATTCCTGACTACCAGAAGTACCTCTTCATGTCTTTGTACATCTTGGAGGCTCCTGGATGGACTGACAATGTAGAATTGTGTGACTCCCGCAGGATGCGATCCCTTAGCTCAGCATTGCTTCGGGGGACGCATAGCCTGCCATTCAACCGAATCAGGCATCTTCATGCAACTTAAAATCATACTTTTTCTTCTCAAATGTACCATCTGTGATCTTCTGTCTGATTTTGGTCAGGTAAGGGTCGCTCAAATGAGCGTCTCGCACCTCGTCAACCAAGCTAGAAGAAGCGAGTAGCGAATGGAGCGAGTGTGTCGCTCGACGTCTCAAGTTGCTACAACGTTTGCCTTCCCCTCCTTATACTACATGTTGATGTCGTAGTCTGAGAGAAACTCCATCCACCTTCTCTGTCTCAAATTCAACTCTTTTGTGTAAATACATACTATAAGCTCTTGTGGTCGGAGTAGATGGTGATGCTTACCCCATATAGATAGTGTCGTCATATCTTCAAGGTGAAGACAATGACTCCTAACTCTAAGTCGTGTGTTGGGTAATTCTCCTCATGCTTTTTCAGCTGGCGGGAGGCATAAGCTACAACCTTGCCATGCTGCATGAGTACGCATCCCATTCCTTGCCTGATGTGTCATAATATACCTCAAATCCCTCTGTGCCCTCTAGAAGAGTAAGGATGGGCGTTGAGGTCAATGAGTCCTTTAGGCTCTGAATGATACTTCGCACTCATCTGTCCATACAAATGGTGCATCTTTCTTCATCAGTGTAGTCATGGGCTTAGCGACTTTTGAGAGTCCTTTACAATTCTCCGTAGTAACCGGCTAGACCAAGAAAGCTCCGGATGTCGGTAACGGTCTTGGGTCTAGGCCATGATCGTACAGCTCTATCTTTGTTGGGTCAATGAAATGCCTGCGCTCGAGATGATATGACCGAGGATGATGATACCTGATTTAGCCAGAACTCGCATTTGGGAACTTGCTAAAGCTGGTTTCTCGCGCAGTGTCTCAGCTCATGAGACTGGACATGAATTATGCTTATGCATTTGATGCTCAGAGTTGATACTTTTAGATGAACTTTAAGTGATCCTCATATTGTAATTTTTTTTTGATCATAGTTAGAAATATGCAAATAGTAAGGTTGATGTTTGACTATGTAGTGTGTGTAATATTGATATGAGAAGATGAATAATCACCAGGAGTATGAATGAGACCCTCTCAAATGTTGTTGATATAGTTAGTACTTGATCACTAAGTAGTAATGTTTGTTGGCATTGTGTTTGTATTGACTATTTGTATATTGATTTGTGTGTAACAATATGTTAATGAAATAAACACCAGAATCAGTAATTGCGAGATGAAACCATCTCAAAATGTTGTATATAAGGATCAAATATACTGTATGGATGCATGATTTTCCTACTTATTGATAAGCAACAAATCTATCTATGAAACACTCATCGCTTCTTCCTGAACAATTTACAGTTGTTTTATTAGAATTTCATGTTGTTTGTATTTGTAAATTATTTTCTTGTATTTTTGTTGATAAGGTACAAACTACCTATCCCACTTTAGTCCAATATGATACCCTAGTTTACTATTAGTAATGGAATTTAAATGAACATTAACCCATGCATCAAAATTCCATGTGATCTATGCACATCCATATTAATTAGAACCAGTGCAGAGTTAAAATAAAAGATAGTAGGGTGTTCACCATAACTCAAGCTGTTAACGCAAAAGTTTTGATTGATCAAACTCAGTCACAGACTAAGACTGGGTCACAGACACAGAAGTATGAGTCTTGAACTGACCAAGGAGGTTAGATGTCGCTTGAATTAAACCGACTTAAATCATTAAGTCTAGTAGGATTTTATCTATAGGATTGGTTCTAGAGAAAATCTTGTTCCTTAGTATCTTAGTTGTTTGTTACGACTTTATCTTTAGAGAATATTTATCTCTAAAGATATTATCTTAGATATGGAACTATAAAGTGATGCTTATAAATAGTGGACAGTGGGTTAAGATCAGACTGGGGCTATTGAGAGAGAGAGAAAGAGGATTAACTCGTGTGGTTAGAGAAGAATTTCCAAAATTGTAATTCAATTAGGGTTAGAGTGGAACTTCATTGTTACGTGTTTACTCTTAGAGAGTTTGTTCTATATGAGGGTGTGAATGTATTGAGTTCAACACGTGTAAGTGAGAAGTAAGTGTTCACGTGAACCATCTAAACATGGTCTAATCTTTATCTCTATTCTTCGTGAGTCTGTATCTCAGCCTCAAAGTTCTCCGTGAGTAAATTACTCAGAAAGAACAACGGTTTAGAAACTTTCAATTGGTATCAGAGCGGGTTCCCCTTCAGTAATCGAAGAGAAATCTTCAAGGGTGATCAAAGATGAGTTCCTACAATGTCAAGACGCCCAAAATCACCAATGTAACTACTCTTGTTGGTGTGAACAAATGGAGGATCAACTCATGTCCGTAGACTATGACTTATGAACTGTTGTCACAGATGGTGACCTTGTTCCTCAGATTGTCGAAGGAGGAGTTTCAAAAGACAAGCCAAGGGCAAGGTGGAACAACAACGATAAAAGGCTCCTGAGTAAGAACAAACAGGCTCTCAGAGTCATAGTCTCATCTCTGGGATAAAAGTGTTGAAGCATTAGTATATGATGCCTTGTTGAGAACTGAAACTTGGGAGCTAGTTCCTTATCATCCTTCTATGAATATTCTGGGAACTAAGTGGATTTTGAAAACTAAATACAATTCTGATGGGTCCATAAAGAGAAGAAAGGCTCATCTTGTTGCTCAGGGGTATTCTCAGTCCTATGTCATTGATTACAATCAGGCCTACATTCATGCGGTTAAGGTATCCACCATTCGAGTGGTTATATCTATAGAGCTACATCTCACAATTGGTCTATTCATCAGGCAGACATTTAAAATGCATTTTTGCATGGAGAATTAGAAGAATCGGTTTACACTCACCAACCCAAGGGCTCTATCCATCCTAATTATCCACAACATGTATGTCAATAGAAGAAATCACTCTAAGGCTTGAAGCAATCTCCTAGAGCTTGGTTTCCTAAACTAAATTCTTTTCTGGTGGACATAGGTTTTACTCTTTCTCTAACGCATGTTTGTTTGTCTACAGTGGTAACAAAGAGAGAACGTTCATTCTAGTGTATGTTGATGACATTTTGTTTACTGCTTCCTCACAAGCTCTGGTAGATAATTTCATATATACCCTATTTGCCCAATTTCCTATCTCATCCACCAAAAACCTTCAATATTTCTTAGGTATTGATGATCATCGCTCCCAGAGGGCATTCTCCTCACTCAAACCAAATACATTCATGATTTACTAAGCACCACATAAATGTTATAGTCCAAACCCACGCCCACGCCCACCCCCATGTCCTCAAGCTCTCTTATTAACTCTCACAACTCCAAACCCTTTTCAGACCAAACAAAATAGAAAAGCGTTGCGGGTAGCCTACAATACCTTGCTTTGACACGACCATACATTTCCTTTGCAATTAACAAAGTTTGTCAAAAGATGAATCAGCCAACTGAAAGAGATTGGCAATCGGTTAAACAGATTCTAAGGTACTTGAATGAGACTAAAACCCTGGGTCTTTTCTTTCTGAACACTCACCTCTGGAGTTTCATGTCTTCTTTGATGCAGATTGGGTTGGCTTGTCACTGGATCATTGGTCTAGTGTTGGCTATCTAGTCTTTTTGGCTTCCACCTAGTGTCATGGTCCTCCCGCAAGCAAAAGATGGTGGCTCGTAACTTCACTGAGGCAGAATACAAGGCGGTATCTTCCACCGCTGCTGAAGTTATTTGGCTGCAAGGTCTTCGTGTGAAGCTTGGCATTTATCTCTCCAACTCACCTCATTTGTATTGCAATAACCTTGAGGCGACGTTCCTTGCCGGCAATCCTGTCCTCCACAGTCGAATCAAACATGTTGTGATTGACTATTTTTTCGTTTGTGAACGAATTGCACAGGGCAGCCTCAAGATTGCTCATTTATCGAGCAAATCCCAAATTGTCGATTTCCCGACTAAACCTAATTCTACTTCCCTCTTTTATAGAATCGAGCCAAACTTCCTCTTAGCAATAGAGTGTTTGGGCTCGCGGGGGATAACAGAATATATGAGGCTCAAATGTTTCGGCCCAATCTTTTACATATTCGTTATCTGTGTTTTGATATTGGTCCACACGTATAATACTTTATAATGTCTATAAATACAAAGAAGGATGATAGTAGCGGTTAAGTTAGCATTTCTTTGTCTATACATTTCGTTCTTTTCCAATTGATTAATTGATAAACTACTTATGATCTTATCTTATCGAGCTTGTGAGTAATACATAGTTTGTGAAAGTGTGTGGCGTGATGTAGTGAATAATTAGTTGTAACATAAGTCAAACCGTAAAGAATATTGATTAATTGGAAGGAATTTTTTTAAAGATAATCTTCCTCCATAGGCCCTATTCTTTTGTGTAGCTGAATTGTTAGGTGATGTCAGTTGTTAGCTGAAGTTAGAAAAAATAAAGAGAAAAATAGGTAAGAGAAAACGTAAAAAAATTGATATGATAATTGATATATGTGACATACAGAAAAAAAAGTGACTTGATCAGATAAACTCATTTCCATTAACCAGCAAACGAATGGGTCTATATCTTACACAACCCAAACTGAACAAACCATACCGAATCTACTTGATGTCCTTATGAAAACAAACCCAAACTCTATAGAACCTATTAGGTCAAATCACGAAATTATGTCAATTTTTTTATATGTTTACGATGATACACTACATTGATGATATATGATTCATTATTTCGATATTATGATTCATTAAAGAACATGGTCTCATCATCATCAAACTCCTAATGGGCAGGAATGGTGCTAGTACTTGAAGGAGAGGTCCATGTGACACTCGACTAGCTGTTGTAGTATATTCTTTAAGGAGCTTCTCCAAGCTTCATTTGACATCACCAAACTTTGTGAAGCTTTTTCTTCACTTCCATAAAACTTTTGACAACAATACTTGATAAAAGGTAACTTAGAATGGGAATCAAGAACCGCAACACACAAGCAAAAAACAGTGGTGTAGTAATCATCATCCGAGTAATGCCAATTTTTATCAAACTTGATGCTTAAGATTGGTTTATCATCAATACTCAAGTTCAATAAAAGAGTAGAAATCTTCCACACATTCTCCGGATACAAATTTGATGGAGGATAGTCACTTCCATATACTACAACAACGTCCGAATCATCGCCACACGCCCTATGTCCGGGTCATTGCCATACGCCCCACACTCGGGTCATCGCTGCGCACAGCGGGTCGTTGCCACACGTCCCACACTCGGGTAATTGCTGCGCACAGCCTGGGTCATCGGTGCACATAGCCCGGGTCATCATTGCGCATAGTCCAGGTCATCGCTGCGCGCCATGCGCCGCATGCCCGGGTCAACACCGCACACCTCATCCTCGGGTTGTCATCGTCGTGCGCCCAACGCCCAAGTTGATGCACGTGCCCCACCCTCACGTCGTCGACGCGTGCCCCACACCCGTACCTTTGCACGACGCCCTGTGCCTGCTTGTTGTTGTGCACGCCCGTTGCGTTGTGTGACCCTCGATGGAATATATTGGAAAAGGATTTCATGAGTTTAATGAAATCAAAATACAAGCAAACTCATTTGTAGGCCGAATGCAAATAAGAGATTAAGCAAGCTTTCACAAAGAAACACAAAAGAAATAAGGAATATGATCAACAAGCAAGGTATTCATTCGATGTCTAGATGTTATACTACCTCCGTCCCACTTTGACCTTCTTGTTTGCTTTTGGCACGTTTTTCCACTTCAATTTTAAATATATAAGATAAAATAATTTTATAAAACAAATTTCTACAACATATAGTTTTTCATATAAGGATTTGTTGCAAACTTAGATTTGTAAAATTATGTCATCTTATAGGTTAAATATTGAAGTCAAACGACATGTTTAAATAGTAAACCAGAAGGTCAATACGGACGGAGGGAGTATACTTAAACCATCACTTAACCTTATAGTATTGTCGACCTAACGAAATACAAGTTATTGAGTTTGATTGAAGTCAAATTTACATATCATGATTATAAAGTTGTTTGAATCTATAATGTCAACCGAATTTAACTGAATAATTAACCTGAATTAGACCCATAACTTGGAAAAACCGAGCAACCCAGAGGCTAACCTGAACCGAAAGTTACCCAAACTGAAATCATCCAAGTCAAAAGTCAACCGAACCAAAAGTCACCCATACTGATCCAAACCGACCTGAAATTTCAATAAACCAAATTCAACCCGAACAAGTCGAATTCACCCGATCCGATCTATCCCGAACTAAATGTTGAACAATTTAAAATCAACCAAACCCAAACTGATTGACCGGAAGTGCCAACTCTGACTCCACCTACTACATAGTTTTTAGTCGCCGCTTAGACGACATTTTTAATTCTGATGGCAAGCCGTTTTGATCGTTGATTATCAAATAATCGTAGTACTAATCTTCTTAACTGATTAATTAATCAAGAAGAAAGAAAAGCTTTCTAATCGACGCCATGATAGTAATTTCCTACCTACCAAATTCATAAATTTCCTCTCTCCATCATACTGCGAGCTCGTGACACGTTGGTCAAGTGCAGGCGAGAATCCAAAGGCTATCGCCATCAGCGGGCGAGCATGACACGTTCAGGAGATGGCCCATTGTGCTCTCTCTATTGGGTCTCCTCACCTTACCACCGCTTCTACCGATCCCCATCCTGTCTCTCTCTCTTATTCAATTAATTTCGTAACTCCCCCTGGTTTTTACATTTTTTTGTCGTGGTGCGTACTGACAATTATCCGTTTGGTCGCCCCTCTCTCGTCTTCCTTTTTGTATCATACGGTGAATGGATGGGCACCGAATAGTTTTGAATCTTTTGCCTTCGGTGCCCCCTTGTTTTGACGGAAGAAAAGGTGAGCGCGAGCGAAGCGGATAGAGACCTAAATTAAGGACAGCGTAGATAGAGAGATGACATTTCCGGCCCGATTTTGGCGTGGCGTAGTTAGATTTTAATCTTGGCTTCCCCTTTCCACCCTGTGATCTAGGGTTTCCTGGCCGCATCTCTTCTCTTTTCGAGGTTAATTTAACTCCGACTCACCTTTCCTTTTCGTAATCGTCTACTTCCTAGTTTTTCTTCTGCTTTCTTTAGGTATTGTATCTGGGTAGCTGTTAAATTGGATTATATTCGCAAGTTACATTGCGTCCTGTAAATCTTTCTGCATCCATCCCCTCTCCCCGAGAGTTAGCTGGTTTATCTATGCGCACCTTTGTATGATCGTCATCTGGTTACATTTTAGATATCTGTATTTGATATTGCGAATGGAGTCACTGTAGGCGAACGAAAATATTGATTGCTTATTAATCTGCATTTGGGGAATTTGTTTTCTGGTTCTGGTTTTGTCGGTAATGCTAGCTGGTATGCTTAGGCTGTTCTGACTTGGGATTTAAGTTCTTAACCATGACTGTTATCTTCTTTTATGTTCTGGACTCTTCATTGGGTATAATATATTAATTATTATCTGTAACCGCATTAAGCCACGGTGATTGGAGTTAGCGTCAGCCGTACTGATATGGGCTGTGATTGGTTAAATTAGACGATAACATTTGCTATTTTAGGATTGATAAACTTGATTCAAGCATATGGGCTCTTTCCTTTCTGATAGCATCACTTTTTGGCAATAGGTTCGCCCCTGCCAGAGCATGTTAATCTCTGGCGAAATTCGTATCGGAAAGATTGCTTTGTAGAGAATCAACTGGCTTGATTGAGTGATTCAAGAGACTTATTTTATGCCATAGGACCTGTATAGATCAAGCTTAAGTTGGTTCCTATGGCTTCGAAAAATAGCAATCTCAATCTGGAGCTGGATATTGAAAGTGGCAGGACAACCTTGGAAGAATGTTCTAGTGGTGGTCAAGGAAGGAAGAAAAAGGTAGCTACTAGCTCTCTAGTGGGTGCTCAAATATCAATGAGTTGCAACAAGAAGCTTGTAGGCAGTTTAGTGATAGCGTACCTGGAACAGTTGAGGTTTCTGTGGAGAATATACAGTTACGGATAGAAAGGAACCCAACTAGTGAACATGACGGTGTTTTGGCCTCTCAAGAGAAGGTTCATTCAAAAGACAGGCGCTCTACGCCCAATGTTAAAAAGCCTACAAAGCCACCTCGGCCTCCCAAAGGTCCATCACTGAGTGCTTCTGATCTGAAGTTGGTGAGAGAGATCTCAGAGCTCGCCGCAAAGAAGCGCGCAAGGGTTGAGAGGATGAGAGCATATAGGAAGATGAAAGCAGCCAAGTCATCATCTTCAGTTGGCAGCCTAACTGCTATGATCATAACCATTCTTTTTTTCATTGTCATAATCCTTCAAGGTATTTACATCCTTTAATAATACTTGACACGGATTCTTTTGCATCTTCTGTGAATAAGTGGAGTAATACAAGGTTGTGCTTTGACTTCTTTCTTCTACTAGTTTGTTTGTGCAGGTCTTTGTGTGCTTTTATACTTTGTTTAGGAGGGCCTTGTGCATTAGATGGATGTACATTATGCAGTGTAGTTAATTGGTCTCATTTTGAGGACAATCTTGTTAAATTAATGAATTGATAATTATTTATAAGACATCTGTTGTTGATCTGATCCTGTGAGGAGTAGCTTGAGGTCTATACTATGTGGAATCATGTTCAGTGATTTATAATTATTTATTCATGTGTGTCTGACATCTGCAGCGCTTTCATGTTATGGTCCCCTTGGGCATTAGGCGATGTTCTTTTCCCTGGCTGACCCAGTGTCAATTTGAATCTTGTTTTCAGGTTTCACACTTCAAATCTTCTTGTTCTAGTGTTTCAAATCAAAATTTGAGGTTCTTTGAGTTCTACTATGATGTTATAGGCGATACAATTTGGTCTTTTTGAGATGCATATACTTGTCAACTCTTGGCTTATTTTTGTCTACGCAGAACTGTTCATAGTTAACATATGAAGTAAAGAGTTACGGTCCTTCGTGGTCCTATTTTTTGGAATTTATTTCTGATATCATGGTTAACTAAAAGTTGTTAAGAGCATCCTGGGTCTTAATACTGTCTCGAAACTTTTTATCCATCCCGGACATGTATGGTTCCGTTCTCCAACTTCAGAGTTGTGGCTCAACTACTAGAATTTTTTTTCTCCTTATTGGAGCAAATTTTACCTGAATGATTTCTAGCCATAGTTTGTATTTGAGCAATAGAACTCGAATTGCTCTACTTTGGTTGATATTCTTGATTTTTGGATTTCGACCATTAGATGGACAGATTGGGCTGTGACATGTTTATGTTAGTTTCACTGAAGGACTGCTACTAAAGAGGGTGCTGTGCGTCTAATTGTATCAGGTTTGTGCTCCCGGAGCAGCAGCATTGACGCCAGATTTCAGGGCTCCCCGGAGCCATCAGTGGCAGACAAGGGATGATTAGTTTGCAATTCTACGGCAAACCACCTGATACTCACACGAATGGGCTCTTCCCAGTACGCACCCAGGTGATTTTCTGTTTGGTTCCTAGTCAATTCTGTTTTCATGGAATTTCTCTTAAATATTTCAAATTCGGTTGCCTCTGTCTTCCTACCCCTCTCCTTGCTTCCTTCCTTCCTTTCCAATCATTTATAAATGCCTTTTGTGTTATCGTTTTCTTTGTGATGTTGTTATAGTTTATAGAGCCAGCTTCCGTGCCAGGTCCTGAGGCGAAAGTGGGCAGGGAGATTCTGAATAACTTCGGCCAAGTTACCTCCGGAAAAATCAGCTAACTTCACCGTTATTGGTAGCGTAGTAGTTGAAGAGACCCTTAGAGATTTGTTTATTCATGTGTTTCTTTTTTCTTTCTTGGGTAAATATGAGCTTTTACTTTTCTCCCTAGTTGAAATTGATGTGTTCTCCTTTACATGAGGCTTTTTTTTAATCTAGAATTTTTGTATATATGCGAGAAGGATATAACGTAATAGACAACATTTAAATAAAGATTCGTCCGCTCACCTCGGCCAGCATGTTTAGTCATGCTCTATGACTACGGTTAGGGAGGTAAAGGAGTTGCTGTCTGCATTTTGGTTCTAAAATGTGGTTATTGGCAATACAATTGGACTTTTCTTTATGTCGTCTCTCGTATTCAGTTGCAAGATTGAGTTCAGGGTGCAGCCTAGTGTTTGATATTAATGTTTGATTTTGTAGTTTGTGATATTGGTCTGTGAGATACCAAATGAATAAAGTTTTGAAAAAGTGGGACCTATTGTTAGTTGTAAGGTTTCAGCTCTCAAAATAGATGAGGCGGAGGAGAAAAGGTAGGAAATAGTTTGCAAAAGTTGCTAGGTCAAAATGGGAATGTTTGGGGCTTAAGCCAAGTTATTGTAAACAAATTTTATCAAGGGAAAATTCACAAGATACCACTGTTTAAGTTTCTAATTCACAAAATACTATTGTTTTTTCGTAATTCAGCTTTAAACATGTTTAAACGTTGTCCAAAATTGATGAAACTTTACATGGACGATGCTAAAGTGTTATATTTTGGTCCATATCAAATTTGAAGTTTTTTAAGCTCATATGTGACATGTGGGACCCAATGAACATGTGACTTGTTCATTGGGTCCCACATGGTCACATATGAGCTTAAAAAACTTCAAATTTGATATTGGACCAAAATATAGCACTTTAACATCGTTCATGTAAAGTTTCATCAATTTCGGACAACGTTTAAGCATGTTTAAAGCTGAATTACGAAAAAACAGTGGTATTTGTGAATTAGAAACTTAAACAGGGTATCTTGTGAATTTCCCTTTATCAAATATTCTTATTTTTCTTCCAATTATAACACTTTTTTCATATTCTATTTTACTTATCATACTATGTTTTTTGGTATATGGTCAAATATTATTTAAAATTATACTTCCTAAAATATTTTATGTGGAAAAATGTGTTATAAAACAAATAAGACTGAAGGGAGTATAAAATTTGAATAAATATGAAAAATAATTAAAAAACTACATAATACATTTAAAAATGATTGTGGTAAAGTAAATGAGGTTATATACTGATAACAAAAATTTTTAACTAATTTTATCATATAATACTACATCTCTTATTCCACTAAAAAAAATCAAAAACGCACTTTTTAATTAATTTCAAAATCAATAGGGTGTTTTTAGGGGTATTTTACACTTTTATTAGGAAGAAATAAATAGAATATATTTTTTGGTGAATTAGTTGAAACTCACTATTATCCTGTATAATTTTAAATATATGATAATAGAGTTGTATTAAACAAAATTCAGTGATATTTGATTAAATTTTTCTAAAAACTTATAAAAAAAAATATTCTAAGTTTAAATCCTTAGATTATCCATATATATTTATTCTTTCTAGTGAACGGGGTTCCTGATAATGACCCTATCATGATTATGATTGTTTAAACATTAATATCTGACTTTGAAAGTTATCTCTTCGCATGTTAAATTTTTATTTACTATCATATTGTTACATTGACAATACTTAACACATAATCCCACCTACAATCTCTATCTCCTTATTATGTGAATGTGACACTTACAAATATTTTTGTTGGTATGTTAAAGTTACAGTTTTCATTTTGGTGACACGAAGGAGAAGCGATGATTGATTGTGGGTGTGGTTATGTATTAATGTGTCAATATGACGTTGGGAGGTTACTAGATCAATGAGAGTTAACATCTAAGTATGTTAAAGGTTAGTTTGGAGCCCTCCATAAAGAACTCCATACCTTCAAGGGATTAAATATATACAAATAACTTAAAGGTGTGATATTGTAATATCCTTAAACCTCAAGTTGCATATAGTAATTTACTTTAAAAATAAAAAAAATGAAAAGGTTTAAATTATATATGACCAATGACTAAATAATACTAATATATACAAATGTTTATAAAAAACACAAGAATTGTTAAAATATCATGTAATTTCAAAACAATTAGAGCGGATACATTAAAATTGATAAAAAAAAAGGGTAATGAAAATTATATATAATAAATCATAAATAGGTTTACAAATTATAAACATTGTATTAACTAAACCTGACGATTTTGACCCACCAGAACCCAACCCACAATTTTACGCGTTAGGGTCTTGATTATTGACCTATTTGTTTAGGAAATTTCATGAAATGCTACTAAAAAAGAAAGTCACAAAATACCACTATATTTTCGTAAAAGTCCATGAAATGCCACAATAGTCATTGACCAGATTGAAACAAGATAAAAATACTCATACTAGTTAACAAAGTACTTTTAAAGTTCATAATATGCTGTAAGTGTTAAAAAATTCACAAAAAATTCATAATACAATAAAAATATAAAAGAATATATAAAAATTAAAAATTTGTAAAAATTGAAAAAAATGAAAATATCATAAAATATTAAAACAAATACATATTTCAATTTTTATAATTTATTCAGTATCAAAAAAATATCGTGTACTAAAACAATAATTTATAGCCATTTTTCTACCGATTTATAATTTATACCAATTAAATATCATACAGTTTTAATTATTATTTTCTATCAATTTAAATTATTTCATCAAATTAAATTATATTATATTTTCAACTTATATTTTGAGATTTTAGTTTTTTAAATTTATGTTATATTTTGCAGATAACTTTATGATCATAATATTTAAAGTTATTTGTAAAATAGAACATAAATTCTAAAAACTAAAATTTATAAATACAAGTTGAAAAAATATAAAATAATATTTGAAGAAATAATTTAAATTGACAGAAAATAGTAATTAAAAAATGTATGGTACTAATTATGGTACTTAATTGGTAGAAAAATGGGTATAAATTATTTGTTTAGAACACAATATTTATTTTATGGTAGTGAATAATTTTTTTAAAAATAAAATATTTATTTGTTTTAATATTTTTGATATTTTCATTTTTTCAATTTTATAATTTTCTAAATTTTATATATTATTTTATATTTTTATTGTATTTTGAATTTTTTGTGAATTTTTGAACACGTGAACTTTAAAAGTATTTTATTAACTAGTAGGGGTATATTTTGTCCTTTTCCATCTGATCAATGACTATAGTGGCATTTCATGGAATTTTACGAAAATATAGTGGCATTTTATGGCTTTCTTTTTTTAGTGGCATTTCATGAATTAGTCAAAAGTATGGTGGTATTTCATGACATTTCCCTTTATTTTTTGTGTGGGTTAGGTAGTAGTAAGCTAATTTTATGGGTGGATTAGGGTAGAGATCCAAACCCATTACCAGCCCGAAACCCAAAAATATATTTGTTAATAACAATAAAAAAAATATATTAATGTACATATATATTATTTTC
The DNA here is from genome assembly GCA_023374045.1 of Limonium bicolor. Taxonomy (NCBI): domain Eukaryota; kingdom Viridiplantae; phylum Streptophyta; class Magnoliopsida; order Caryophyllales; family Plumbaginaceae; genus Limonium; species Limonium bicolor. The sequence goes on along the minus strand of CM041778.1, from coordinate 317,052,453 downwards.
AGACAAAACTATGCCTTAGCCTTAAGCAGAAAATATTAACCACTCAGCTCAAGTCCATTTGGACCATCCAATCTTTAAAAATATCACACACTTCATTATGTTAATCAAATAAACGGCCCACCCAACTCTGCATATCAAACAATTAATTTTAGAGTTTTGACTTCATATATTATTTGTTTAGTTTGACTCAACCAACTTTGCAGTTGATGATGTAAGGATAACTACTCCAGGGTGTTGTTTTTTGTGAATGATTATGTTTTTGGCTTTTTCTAAATGATAACACAGCTGGTATGGTTACATGATGTAGAAGAGTGAACAAAAGTAGGAGAAATGTACTTTTGTGAATGATATTATAGTAGGATAAATTTTGTACTTTATGTCTATTAAGTTATAGAAGTAGCTATTGTGTTTTGAAAATTGGTTTATCAATTCTATCCAAGGGATGTGATTATATCAATTAAATACTATGTAATGCTATCTACATACTATCAAAAGTAGCTTTTGTACTTGTGAAAAGTGTATACCAAAGTAGCTATTGTACTAAATGTATACAATTTAATCTCATATAATGTGAAATTTATGACTGTGTTAAGTAATATGGGGTACTATTTACTTAAAAAATAGGTTTAGTGGGTTGGGGGGGTTTAAGGAATTTTAACGGGTTGGATTAGGGTCATGATTTTTTTGATTCATTTACTTTTGGGTTGGGTTAGGTTAATGATATTTTAAATGGGTTGGGTTAAGGATGATAGCAACCCAACACGTCGATCCAAATTGCCAGGTATAGTATAACCTATATGAAAAAAATCTTTTTAAGTCCATATAATACATAGAAAAAAATTTGTAAAAATTATAAAAAATAAAGTATAAAAAACAATAAAACATTATAATTTTTTATAATCTTGTGATTATTGATATTTTCATAATATATATGTGTTAATAGTTTTAATAATTTGTAAAGATAATGTAATTATTTATTAAACTATAACTTGTGATTTAAATCACTTCTTATAATTATTTTAAATTATATAAAATATTATTAATTTTGGGTTTTTAGAAAACACATAATTTTTTTTATTTTTAGTCATTTATCATATTTATTTTCGTTTTTATGATTTTGATAATTTTGTGTTTTTTTTTACTTTATTATTTTAATTTTGTGTGTTTCTTACTTTTATACATTTGTCGTAATTTTTAAAATCCTATATAACTTTTAATTATCTTTGTGTATTTTGTTTAAAGTTTATATATTTTTCATTTTTTCTTGATTATCCTAGGATATATAGTAAAATTCACTCAAATTTCAGTAATATTTAATGAAATTTCCTAAAAATAATATAGTAACGGTAAGTTTAAAATGGTCAATAACGAGTGTCAATACCAGCAGTCTAGCTTTTAGAGCGTGCTGTTGGGAAAATGAATGTTCATTATGTTGTGTCCTTATTTGAAAACTTTTATAAAAAATACAATATACACTAATGGTGGCCATCGGTTCCGAATAGATCCGGAACCGATTAGAATCGGAACTCGTAGGAACCGGTTCGGAACCGGAACCACGACCGAACAAAGTGAATATGAATATACGATTTTGGATTCGGGACCAAATCGGACCGGAACCGGAATCCGAACCGCCTGGAACCATTTGGAATAGCCTAGAACCGCCCTTGGATTCGGAACCACAGCATCGGAACCGGAAACGATGGAACCGGAACTCTCCCGAAACCAGTCAAACTAGTTGTTGGTCAATGGGCAAAACAACGTCATTTTGTGCACATATTGTAAATTAGTGTATGCATTTGAAAGTTCTTTCATGTTTCATGGGTAAGTAGGCTTAGTAGGGTATGTCAGGTCTGAGTCATGTTTGTTGTGGTTTTCTATCCTATAGTGTCCTAGGGACACACTTGAGCCATGTGCCCTAATTATCAAAAAAAAAAAATCTAACTTGACCGCTACATTAGAACCACTTAGGAGTGTTATGAGAAAAATTAGGAAATCACATGTTGTTAAAAATGAATACAAAAAAAATGTGTGAGCAATCCAGTATACGTGGTTTAATTATTTCGATGAATTTCCTTTTATTTATTGTATTGCAACTGTTCTTGATCCACAAATAAAATTGGATGGTCTAACAAAATTGCTTAATTATTATTATTGTATTGTTCCAGGAGGTCCACCCATTGATGGTTATGTTCAACAACATGTAGAAAAAGTAATGTAGCCTTGAAAAAGCTACATGATGAGTATACTTCAAAGTATCGCCCGGATGAGCTTTCTAATGCTAGTGGTAGTGGTTCATCTACTAAACCACCACACCTCGGTAGTAAATGAAGTCTTTGATTTCTGGTATTTTTAAAAGACCAAAATCAGTTCAATCGGGTTTCAGATTTTGTACTTATGATGATTATAATGAATTCACTTTTAGTTTTGATGATGATGTGGTGATATAGATGTTCTTAAGTGGTGGCAAGCACATGAAGGCAAGTTTCTCATCCTTGCAAATATAGCTCGAGATGTGCTAGCAATTCCAGCATCAACCGTCGCTTCTAAGTTGGCGTTTAGTGCAGGCAAACAAGTGTTGGATGAAAAGAGATCAAGCCTTGCACCGGACTCAATCAAGGTTTGTGTTGAGAAGTATGATTGGGACTTAACCGAGTTGAGATCCCAAGCACGCGCATTGTAGTACGAAGGGCAACATGATGATTGGTATGAGATGAATGGGGAAACACCACTCAGGGCTTCTATCTTGTAATCTTTTAGAATGTACTAGTATTACTTTCTTTCCATGTAATTTTTTAATACTTGCAAATTAAAATCATGTAACTCTTAGTAGCTGCACTCTTTTTCCTTAGAGTAAATTACGCAGAACCCCCTTGAGGATTGGGCATAATACAATTAACACCCTTGTGTTTATCATAATTATTGGTAACCACCTTGAGGTTACGGTATCTCTGACTATGGGCCCCCGAATTATAACTCTGTTATCAAAGCGTTAACTACTTGCTGACCCCTCAGCTTAATCACATTATTAATGCCATCTTTGACAACAAAACTGCTTAATCAACATCGTCTAACTCTCTCATCCCAATTCAGATGCATTTTTGAGGTAGGGTTGACGTTTTTCGGACAAGAAAAATGCTGACTAGGGTGTTTTTTGCCCAACATGTCATTAATAATGTGATTAAGCTAGTGGGTCAGCACGTAGTTAATGTTTTGAAAACAGAGTTATAGTTTAGGGGCTCATAGTCAAAGATACCGTAGCCTCAAGGCGGTTATCAATAATTATGATACACCAAGGGGGTTAAATGTATTATGCCCAATCCTCAAAGGGGTTTCGAGTAATTTACTATTTTCTTAATTAAGGTTTTCCCGATGGTTTTTACCTAATAAGATTTTAACATGGCGGTGAATCATATAATAAAATTCTCTATGTTCCTTAATTTTTGTAAATTCAATAAAAGATTTTAAGTCTTTGTTTCTTACACATTTAAGATTATAAACTTAAGGGATAACCTATCTAGGAGTAAAGTAGACAAAAAAGCAACATGTGCGTGTAAACGGATCTCAAATTGGAGCTAAAACGAAGCAACTAGAGCCGATCGAATCTTTCAGGAATCGGTCGGAACCGAAAGGAACGGAACCGCCCCGGGACCGGTTTTTTGAACGAATCCGAAACGAATACAGTTTTCGGAACCGAAACCGCCCCGGAACCGCAGGACCAGTACCGAATCCAAATACACATTTCCCGGAATCAGAACTGGCGGAACCAGAACCATGACCACCATTGATATACACCTAATATTATAACAAATTATAGAGGAAATTATATCACCCAATCTTATAATGATCTACTCATGACTTTGCCATTAAATTCCCTATCCATGACGTTAACCGTTCGTCACTAATTTTAAGAGTTCTGTTAATGATGGCCACATGATTTCATTTTATTTGCACGTCTTGCTTACTTGGTTGACCGAGATTTATTCCCATAGACCGGTAAATCTAGCACATTCATCTTTAGTTTGCTGCACAACCGCCTCCACTCTAGGGTCAGTTTATTTTCAAGTTTAACCAGTGACAATGGAACAATGACCCTCAATTTAGGGGATTCAAATATTTGGAGTCTATTTTTTTGAGTCAATTATCTTGTAGTTTATACAATTAAATGGATCTGAAGGTTTTTTTAACCTATTCAATATAACATATTAATAACACTCGGTTGAATTTAACAGTATTAAGTTTTTTAGAAGACAAATTAATAAATAAAATTATCGGTGAAACTATTTATACTATCTTTTTTTTTGTATAAAATAAAAACATATTGATCTTTCTCCTTTTTGTATGTGACAACCTCTTCAAACCAACACTTATTTCTCAAAGATTTGTTGTAAATAATTCTAGCGGATGACTATTAAGTGATTATTCAATAATAGTAGACTTCTTTTAGTTTGCCTGTATTATTTTTTAACATTTTATTCATTAAATAGATACTCCCTCCTGTTCTAAATATAAGTCGTTTTAGGCTTTAGAATTATGTTCAAATTATAAGTCATTTTAGACTTTTTGATCTATCTTTCTACTTTTACCCTTTCTACTTTTTAATATTATTATCATTACACTCTATTTTATCTTACAATAAAGTATACTTACTTTTTATTCTCCCAATAAAAAGTAAGGTATACTAGTCTTTTTAAACTTTTCTTAAAAGTTGTGAAAAAGTCTAGAACGACTTATAATTAGAACAGGAGGGAGTATAAAATTATTCTTACACAGCAAAACTAATATTTTTTATATTTAAATTTAATTTATACAGGTTCCATTAAATATTAAACACAGAGACCCACAAATTACCAACCGCTAATGGTGGCCATCGGTTCCGAATCTATTCGGAACCGCCGGGTGAAACCGGAACCGATCAGAAGCGGAATTGGTCGGAACCGGTTCGGAACCGCGGCCAAACGAAGCGAATACGAATACACATTTTAGGATTCGAGACCGAACCGGGCCGGAAGCAGAACCACCTGGAACCGCTTGGAACCGCCCTTGGATTCAGAATCGCAAAACCGGAACCGGAACCGCCCCGGAACCGGTCAAAAGTCGTTGGTCAAGCGTCAAAACGACGTCGTTTTCACCCAAAGGAGTGCACTCTTCTAAGAACCTGTCGGAACCGCCTCGGAACCGGTCGGAACCACCCTAGAACCGGTCGGAATCGCCCCTGAACCGGTTGGAACTGCTCCGAAACTGAAACCGGAATCGGAACCGATTTTTTTGAGCAAATCCGAAGTGAATACAGTTTTCGAAACCGTAACCGCCCAGAACCGGTTCTGAATCCGAATACACATTTCTCGGAACCGGCCGGAAATGGAACCGGAATCGGAACTGGTTTTTTGAGCAAATCCGAAGCGAATATAGTTTTTGGAACCGGAACCGCCCAGGACCGGTTTCGAATCCGAATACACATTCTCGGAACCGGAACCGGCCGAACCAGAACCGGCGGAACCAGAACCGGTGGAACCGGAACCGTGGCCACCATTATCAACCGCCCCTGCTACAGTCCCGTCCTTTTCAGCTTGCACAACCTTAGAGGAGGGCGAACCAAGAAAATTTTTATAACGGGCGAGAATTTTTAATAATATTCATTAATATTTTAAAATTATTTTTATTTTTGTAACCCCCTACCGTTAATCCTATGCTTACCGTCCAATCATTCCAATAATTAAAGCTACTCGCAACGGAAAATACCTACTACTACGGCGGGTGATACAACGCCGCTAACCGCCCATACGGCTAGCAAGGCTTACATTACTTACAGTCACGGTCTGATGATCATAGTATACCGAGCTACTACATTTCTTACCGAATACCACATACCGAATACTTACATTAATGGATTACCGAGTGCCAAAGTATATTTAATTTACACCCCTTCCAAGTTTACCAAAAATAATGAGTTTCTACCAACTACTCGTCTATACCAATTCACCATCCTATCAAAGTCCAAAAAGGTGTACCCCATGGTACACCAGCTAACAAAAATCTACAGCCGTTTACTACTTAGTACACCATTCACAATTCATTGTTTACAGACAAAAAGAAACCAAGCTACATCCCTACATCATCTTCACCCTTCTCGTGTACCTGCGTGTAGTAAAAACATCGCTCCAAGGGACTCAGCAAAAGCTGCGCATAAATTCCGCATATACCGCGTGCTAGCTAGGGCACGCCGACTAATTAAGGTCAAATAGGCATGCGGTCATTTTTAACATACATACATGCTTTGCATACAACATACATTCATTCACAATACCATTCGCAATCCATACAGCAATACAATCGCATACACATTACTTACCTTCCCAAGGTTAGCCAAATTGTGCCTCCGGGTTAACTGGAATGCTTATTACTCTTTTACTCATTACACATTACTTGCTCTTATTTTACTTACTTACTTTCATTTACTTACTTACTCATTCTTACTTACTTACTCATGCTCATGTTAAGTCGGTATGACCTCCGGCCCGGGGACTACACCGTCCCACCACCGGGATTTACTTGACTCACCAATCCGGGATGCTACCCATTTAAGGGATTTGGCCGCCGGACCAGTTTAAGAGTCAGGACTTGGATCCAACCTCTTGTGTCTCCGCATCCTCACGCGTGGCCGAAACTATATCGGACTTCTACTCATTCCAATTTAATTACCAATTTAAGTTAGATTGGTTAGCTTGTTAGGAATCGGTTAAAAGTCCAATCTCAAACACATTCGGTCACAATACAATATATCATACATACACACATTCATTATCATCCATACATTTCATGAATTATACAAAACTATGGTTTAAAGACAATATTCACAACATACAACACTACATATTCACAGGTAAGCATAATAACCCCGATTCGTGCATTTATCTTATTTGGTGATCAATTAGCACACAACACACAAATCAGAGTAACCAAGATAGCATACGGGGCATGAGGAATTCACACCGTTCACCGTTGTACTTGTATCCCAACTTTCCTTCGGTGATCACAAATCAAGTCCTATAGCATACATATGATCGAGTGATTAATCTAACTATCATTAACTCAACTCGATTTCTCTTACGTTTCCTAACTCATACTTACTAAGTCTTTGAAATTCTTATACTTACGAATTGTTACTTACTTTCCATTACTTCAAGTTACTTCCTTACTTAACAAGGGTGTTCTCATATACATATGTAATATATATATGGGTATACATATATATATATATACTTATTATAATTATGCATTTTTTTGTTTGACCCGACCGACCTTACCCAGGTTGGACCCAAGGTCGGTCGAAGTCAGTAGGGTACATTCGCTAGAAAATTACAGGGCCGACCGACCTTGCCAAGTCCGGTCCCAAGGTCGGTCCATTCCAGTGAGTTTGGTTTCGACATTCTGGAGTCGACCGACCTTGCATGTCGGTCCCAAGGTCGGTCCATTCCAGTAAGTTACATTACAGGCGAATTTTAGGCCGACCGACCTTGCAAGTCCGGTCCCCAAGGTCGGTCCATTCCATAAGGTTTTATGACGGAAAATTTTCTGGCCGACCGACCTTGCAAGTTCGGTCCCCAAGGTCGGTCCATTCCAGAAGCTTTCCGTCCTTTGTAAATCTGGGCTGACCGACCTTGCAAGTCCGGTCCCAAGGTCGGTCCAGTCCAGTATTTGCATTTTATTTCTGTTTTCAGTTCTCTTCTTACCCATACTTCCCCATTGTTCCTACACTTAATCCCACATGTTTCACCCTAATTAAACCTCCTAATACACCTTAGTCATTCATTAACTCTTTACACATTTCTATACTAATTCACACACATAATTTTCCCAAGTTTCATTTCAGCACTCACCCTAGTTTTCCTAGTTGTGTTTTGCTCAGATTTTAGTTCTAACTCTCCCCTCATTGCTTCCTCTTCTAATGTCATTTCTAAAGCTTCTAATGCATACAATACATTAGTTACCTCTCTCAATCTACCCTCTAACTATCTCAAACAAAATCTGTTACAAACACATATTTTTCACTAGTTTCTAGTTCATAAGTTCACTAGTTTCTAAGTAAATTTTGCCATAGTCCCCCTATATTTTTATACTCTCACCACATTGTTTATTCACACATTTCTATCCATCTCACTGTTTTCATCAATCATAGATATACAAGCCCCCACACAAATACCAACACTAAAACACTCTTAAAAATTCCTGCACTTAACATCCCAATCCCAACTAGGTTTCCACAAGTTTTACATATCTTTTAAAGGTTTAAAACACTTGTATTCTCTTACACATTCCACTACTACCCATTACTAGATTCAATACACATTTAATAAGTTACTAAAATCTGTTACATACATATATACAAGACTACACAAGTGAGCACAATTACCTTGTTCCTCTTCTAGTTTCTTTTTTCTTCTTCTTCTTCCTTCTTCCCTTCTTTCTCTCTCTCTCCACCGGTTACAGCACTTCACAATCTAAAGCTACAACCCATTCATATACACCATTTTAAACACTAACCCTTAACCATTCTTTTAAAGCTTTAATGTAAGTTTTAGGGTTTAGAAATTTCATTACCTTGCAAGGTGTAGGTAATGTTTGGGATGGCTCAAGAGCAAGATTCCAGCTCCACCAACAATGCCAAAATCGGCTAGAATACAAGGAAACCAAGCAAGGGTTTAGCCTAAATTCGTTTTGCCCACAAGGCTAGAAAAAAGGTAAGTTTTCAAGAAGATTTTTACCTCAAAATAACAAGGAGAAGGAGGTGGTTCTAATGGTGGTCTTGAAGCTCCAAATGCTACACACCATGGAGATGAAAGTTGTTGTTTTCGAATTTTGAAAGGAGGGAAATACTCTCCTTGATGAGAGGAAGACAATGGTGGTATTTTATAATTTTTGGAGAAGGTTTGGACACCTAACAAGAGGAGAGAAGTAGGTGTTTTTGTGGGTTCTCTCAAATCTCCATAGCCATCGGTTGGAGGAAGAAGAAGGATAGAGAGGAGGGAGCTAGGGGCTGTACGTGAGGAGAAGAGATGTGAGGGTAGGAGAGAGAATAGGTGAGTGAGGTAGTAAAGTAGTTACTTTTTATTTTTATTTGTTTTGTCTTTTTGCACATAAGAAGAGTGTTAAGAGGGGTGTGAGAGAGGGGTCAAAATCGGACCACACACCCACACACACACACTCTACTTTTTATTTAAAAGGGGACACATAAGTTTGGTCTATTTATGTTTCTACCCCACAACTTCCGTTTTTGACAGTTTTTACTAATCTCTCGTTTTTATTGATTTTATTGGTCTAAAGCTTCACTAATATTATTAATGACTATTTAGTTGACCAAAATTGTTACGAGTCTATTGATCCGCTTAAAGTCACGTTTCCTGGTTTCCTCGAAAAACGTGCTTTAAGGTTCATTAGTGTTTTTAATCCGTTTTAAGGATCCGTTTTCTTCGGGATTTGTCCCTCATGATTATTACGCTTAATTAAGCTTCTAAATAACTATTAGCCTAATTAATCGCTATTTTTAATTACGGGGTATTTCAATCTACCCCCTTAAGAAACTTTGCCCTCAAAGTTGCTCAAGGGTAATAGTTAATAATTCTACTCATTAGGCAAACCAATTGCCATAATGTGTCTTACTACCACCTATGAGGTGTTTACTTTTCTACATTGCAAGCATACATAGTTCAAGCACAATACGAATTCACATACACAATTCATCATTCCATACATACCATCACATCCACATTACATAATACACCACCGCAAATCACAATACACCTTACACATACATCACACATCGTACCTACACATTCATACACTACACATACCAACTTCACTTGCACCACATGTGCCATACAAAAATCTATTACAATACCTACACACTATGCAATGCTCACCCCGAAGCAATGCAAAAGCAAAAAGGCTCTACCCCCTTAAAAGGGGTACGCCCCGTACCCGTATTACTAACACTAGACTATCTAGTCTATGAATAACTGTGGGTACTTCGCCTTCATGGCATCTTCAAAAACTCCCATGTCGCTTCTTCGACATCATGGTTAGACCATAGAACCTTCACCATTCGTATAGATTTATGGCGAGTGTCTATGGTCTTCCTATCAAGGATCTCACCGGGGTTTCAGCGTATCTCATTGTCGGCTCAATGGAAAGTCTTCTCGGGCTCTAGGACATGAGAAGGATCGGCAATAAGTCTTGAGTTGTGACACATGAAATACATCATGGACACGTCCCAAGTCCTCAGGTAATGCTAACATGTAGGCTACCACTCCAACTCTTTCGGTGATAGCATACAGCCCTAAAAACTTTGGCTCAGCTTGCCCTTCTGACCAATCGGAAGACACCCTCATAGGTGAAAACGCCAAGAAGAACACACTGGTCGCCCACGGCGAACTCAAGGTCGCGTCATCGCACATCCGCATAGGATTTCTGTCTATCTTGGACTGCCTTCATATTGGCTCGAATCTGCTGAAACTTCAGCTTGTACTTGTTCAAGGTACTCCGGTCCTATGATGACCGCTTCACTTGACTCATCCCAACACAAGGGTGTACGGCAAGGTCTACCGTTTATAGAGCTTGGAAAAGCGACATCTTAATCGAGGCATGATAACTATTATTATACGAAAACTCGATAAGATGAAGCTTATCTAACCAACTCCCCTGAAAGTCTAAGGCACATGCCCGAAGCATGTCCTCCAGTGTCTGGATGGTCCTTTCTGTCTGACCGTCGGTGGAGGATGGAAGGCGGTACTCAACTTCAATTCTGTAACCAGCGCTCCCGTGTGGCTCTCCAGTATCTCGAAAGAAATCTGGGTGTCGTCGCCAGATACTATTGTTTTCGGGACTCTGTGATGTCTGATAATCTCCTTGTCGAATAGCTCTACGAGCTTCACTACCTTTCAGGTGTCCTTCATCGGTATGAATCTGGCAACCTTGGTGAGGCGATTGACTACAACCCAGATCATGTGAGTCCTCCCTGGCAGGTGGGAGTCCTACAACAAAATCCATGGAGATATCATGAAATTTCCACTCCGGAACTGGCATCGATTGACCATTCCGCCCGGTATATGATGTTCAAATTTCACTTTTGGCATGTTAAGCATCTCAATACAAATTCGTCACATCTGACTTCATTCAGACCACCAGAAGTACCTCTTCATGTCTTTGAACATCTTGGAGGCTCCGGGATGGACTGATAAGTTGGGAATGTGTGACTCTCGCAGGATGCGATCCCTTAGCTCAGCATTGCTTCGGGGGACGCATAGCCTGCCATTCAATCGAATCAGACCATCTTCATGCAACTTAAAATCTACTTCTCTTTCTCAAATGTACCATTTTCGATCTTTGTCTGATTTCGGTCAGGTAAGGGTGGCTGCACTGAGCGTCTCGCAACTCTGTCAACAAGCTAGAAGAAGCGAGTAGCGAAATGGAGCGAGGTGTGATGACGGCTCAGGGCGTCGGCTACGATGTTGCCTTCCTTCCTTATACTGTAGGTCGATGTCGTAGTCTGAGAGAAAAGCAACTCCATCCACCTTCTCTGTCTTAAATTCAGTTCTTTCTGTGCCAAATACATACTGTAAGCTCTTTTGTGGTGTCGGAGTAGATGGTGATGCTTACCCATAGAGATAGTGTCGCAATCTTCAGGGCGAAGACAATGGCTCCTAACTCTAAGTCGTGAGTAGGGGGTAATTCTCCTCATGCTTTTTCAGCTGGCGGGAGGCATAAGCTACAAACCATGCCATGCTGCATGAGTACGATCCCATTCCTTGCCTGATGCATCACAATATACCTCAAATCCCTCTGTGCCCTCTAGAAGAGTAAGGATGGGCACTGAGGTCAATGAGTCTTTAGGCTCGAAATGATATTTGCACTCGTCTGTCCATACAAACGGTTGCATCTTTCTTATCAGTGTGGTCATGGGCTTAGCGACTTTCGAGAAGTCCTTTACAATCTCTAGTAGTAACCGGCTAGACCAAAGAAAGCTCGAATGTCGGTACAGTCTTAGGTCTAGGCCATGATCGTACAGCTTCTATCTTTGAAGGGTCAACTGAGATACCCGCGCTCGAGATGACATGACAAGGAATGATACCTGATCTAGCCGAACTCGCATTTGGAGAACTTCGCATACAGCGGTTCTCCGCGCAGTGTCTCAAGCACTTTCCTCAAATGAAAATTCATGCTCCTCTGCTGATTTTTAATATACAAGGATGTCGTCGATGAAAACAACGAAGTGTCCAACTGCTCACTGAATAGTCGATTCATGAGGTCCATAAATTTCCTGGTGCGTTTGACAAACCAAATGGCATGACGGTGAATCGTAGTGGCCATATTGGTACGGAATGCGGTTTCTCGATATCTTGCTCTTTGATAGCAATCTGATGATACCCAGAACGGAGGTCGATCTTGGAGAAGACTGAGGCTCCTTTCAGCTGGTCGAATAGGTCGTCGATGCGTGGCAATGGGTATTTATTTTGACTGTGACGCATTCAGCTCGTGGTAGTCAATACAAAGTCGGAGACTACTGTCCTTCTTCTTCACAAAGAGGACCGGTGCTCCCCAGGGTGATATGCTCGGGTGATAAACCCTTGGTCGAGAAGATCGCGTATTGCTCTTTCAGCTTTGTCATTTCAGCAGGTGCCATGCGGTACGGTGCCCTAGCAATGGGACCGGTACCTGGCAAAAGGTCAATTTCAAACTCTACTGCTCTCTGAGGTGGCATGCCGGGTAGCTCCTTAGGGAATACATCGGGAAATTCGGATACAATCGGTACATCATCACTGAACTCTGGATCTCTCTCCAGGTCTTGTACATAACACAAATACACTTCTTTGCCCTTTCTGAGCTCCCGGTACATGGCCATGGCGGAGATGAGGGTGGTCGAAGGCTCTCTCGGTCTCTGGCGATAGGATACAGTAACCCCAGAAGGACTCTTGAGCAGCAGTCGATGCTCGGCGCAGAGGATTCTACCCTTGGCCGCTCCAACCAATTCATTCCGATTATTAAGTCGAATCCCAATCGTTAAACTCGATGAAGGAGCGGGAAATGATTCACCTTTGATTTGGATTGGGCTGATTGATAGTAATGGTGCATTTACTCGCTCCTTCGATGGGAGAGTAACCAGAAAATTCGGTAGCTCATTGCATCTAACTCAACCTCTTCACAAATGATGTGATGAAACGAAGGTGTGAGAGGCGCCGGAGTCGAATAACACATTGGTTCAATGCCGTTCACTGGGAAGGTTCCCGTTAAGATGGTGCCGCTTTTACCGGCTTGTGCTTCGGTGAGGATACTCAGGTTACCTTCGGTACCGAGTCCACAACCTATTGGATTCACAAGTGGATAAGTATTGATGGTGGACATAAGTGGAATTTAGATCAACACTGCTCTTTATTGATAAACCAACCATCATACATACCGTGTCTCTAATACACGTTACTAATAGATTACATGATACTATGAATTTAATACTTTCTAAAGGTAAGGTTCAGGCGTCCTGATTTCATGTGTGTGGCATTGATTATTGCCGGTGGTGCCGTATTCAACTTGATCTTGTTGATCCCGTGATACAACATCCTAGAGTTTCCACCCATGATTAGGACATCTCCTGATCTCAATACCAATTTCTCTGCGAGGTCCACACGCTTCTGCTCGCTATACATAAATACGGCGTCATCACCAATGGACCAAGACACTACGGGCACTCCTTGTTCAAGAGATTCCGCTGTCTCGTCCTTGTCTTGGTGTAACCCAAGTCGTCCTTCTTTCTCATAGAAGTTGACGATACAGAGGTCCGCTTCAAGTGCGGGGATCGGATCATGTTCGCATTGTTGTGCAAGTTCTACTGCTTGTGTGACAAGTGTCTGAAATTCTGGAGGTATTATCGGTGGCATCGCTCCATCTTGTGTTCATGTCTCTTGGTATGTCTTGGTATAAGGATTCCAATCCTTTCCCAAGCACATCATCTTCAGCTTCATCTTCGCTCCACCGGGGAATTCGGGCGTATAAAATCCTCCTTGACCCGTTCCTAGCTCGTTGCATCGTCGGATGATTGAGATTTGTACTTCAGGTGTCAGGTATCCCCTTAATAAAACCATACCTGGCCGGATGACCTGACACTGATCACTGGAGTAGTGGTGTGAGGTGATGTCGATCTCTTCTTGATTCAGTTTCGATGGTATTGGATAGCAGATACTAAAGCTTCCGAAGGTTATAAATTTCATCTACGGTGAGTACTAGTTTCAACTACTTCCTTTCATGCTCCATACATACTTCAATTATTTACTCATGCATTCATTCAAACAAATACTCCAATACTTAGACATGCTTCTCAAGGATTCAAGGTTAAGATTAATTACCTGGGCCGGACTTAGAACCGGACCCATCACGGTCGATAACATGCAAGACAGGCTGCCTCTGGGGTGCGCCCCTCTGAGGACCCCGGGATCCCTGTCCCTGTGGTGCCTGCTGGGTCGGTGCATCGCCTGATGCAACCTCCTTGCCTTCCCTTTGCTTGTAGCTTTGGAAGTTCCCTCTCGGTTTAGCATTCTCGGGGCATACATTGGCTCGGTGTCCGGGCTTCTGACAATTGTAGCACCGGATTTCTCTCCCTTGGCAATCCTTGCCGGGATGATCTTGGTTGCACTTGCGGCACACATAAGCGCGGCCGTCAGAGAAGTTCTTAGTGAAACCGGAGCCAGAACCTAAGGTTTAGAGAATTAGCACATTTGTGCAGGAATACAAGGTATAATACTTATGCAAATACGGATTTAGATTCGAAGTTTACCCTTAGGTGGGTGTGATCTCAGTGGCTTCGCTGCCACCGGCGCAGAAGAACCTAGTTGAAGAAGCTCAACTGGTTTGCCTTGCTCAGCATGGGCACTGCTCTCACTTGGGAAGTTCTTTGGGGTTTGATTGAAGAACTTTTCCTTCTTCTTTTTCCAGCTTTTCCCTTGGTTCTGCTCCTCAGAGCTCGTGTTCTTGCTGTTAGCCTTGCGCTTTAGCGCGGTTTCTTCATCCCAAAGTTGGCAAGTGATCTCAACGCGAGAAGCCGCGTGATAACACTCCTGAAGTTTCAGGTATTAGCCGGGATTCTTATTAAAAGAGATAGAGGTAAAGATTTAAGAATTTAAGGAGTTTAAGGAATTATAGTGGTACTAAGGGTTAAACCGATGTTTACCTGAAGAGAGGTAAATCGAGTGTAGCCCATACCGTACCGAAGGCGATGGCTCAGATCGCCATAGAAGCGATCGACCAACACCTGGCCGGTATACCCTAGGTCGGGTAGAAGACGAAGGATGGAGGTGAAGGTTCTGTAGTATTCATCGACAGACATCTTCTGTCATTTTCAAAGCATCCAATTCAAGCCTTTTCTTGGTCTTGACATGTTCCGGATAGTATTTGGATTGGAGGAGTGATGCGAAGGATTCCCAATCGAAGGTAGGGTCATTAACGTGCTCATGCTTGACTAGCTTCCACCAATCCATGGCTGCATCTTTCAGATAGTAGGCTGCAACTCTAACTCGAACTCCAGCAGGAGCTTCGAGGGTTTCAAACGCCGTCTCCATCTCGGAGATGTAGGCTTCTAGCTTAGCTGGATCACTCTCGCCCCTAAAGCAAGGAGGGCGGAGTTCCGCTACAGCTTTTACCCAGTTGGCTTCTCTGCGCTACCGTGGCGGCAACGATCTCAGCTATCGTCTGCGCGCCAGGTCCTTCAGAGGCTTCGCCTCTCCCTCGGCCTCGGCCTCGTCCTGACATCTGAACATTTAGCATTTACATTCGGCTTCGCAAGATATGACCTAAGGGTCTTGGAATTTAAGCAAGGTATCGTTCCTAAGAACGTCAAGGGTATCCGTTATTAACAACGGTAGTTCCTAGTTAGGTTTCTAAGTATCCGTCTTAAGACGGTTGAAATTCTAACTCGGTAATCCCTATGCTCTGTAACTACGGACGTCAGAGCGACACTTCGCTCTGATACCACTTTTTGTAACACCCCTACCGTTAATCCTATGCTTACAGTCCAATCATTCCAATAATTAAAGCTACTCACAGCGGAAAATACCTACTACTACGGCGGGTGATACAACGCCGCTAACCGCCTGTAATACCCCCATCCCACATCGGGATATGAGTAGTATTGTGAGTGCTTTATATGCAAACATATGGGTTGACTACAACAACAGGCCTTCCACTATTAAGCCCAAGTTAGGATTGAGGGCCTAAAGTGGCTAGTTTTCAAGCCTGGATGGTTTGAGAGCTAGGTTGTTGGACAGTTACCCATATGGGGTGTTACCGCCCATACGGCTAGCAAGGCTTACATTACTTACAGTCACGGTCTGATGATCATAGTATACCAAGCTACTACATTTCTTACCGAATACCACATACCAAATACTTACATTAATGGATTACCGAGTGCCAAAGTATATTCAATTTACACCCCTTCCAAGTTTACCAAAAATAATGAGTTTCTACCAACTACTCATCTATACCAATTCACCATCCTATCAAAGTCCAAAAAGGTGTACCCCATGGTACACCGGCTAACAAAAATCTACAGCCGTGTACTACTTAGTACACCATTCATAATTCATTGTTTACAGAAAAAAAAACCAAGCTACATCCCTTCATCATCTTCACCCTTCTCGTGTACCTACGTGTAGTAAAAACATCGCCCCAAGGGGCTCAGCAAAAGCTGCGCATAAATTCCACATATACCGCGTGCTAGCTAGGGCACGCCGACTAATTAAGGTCAAATAGGCATGCGGTTCATTTTTAACATACATACATGCTTTGCATACAACATACATTCATTCACAATACCATTCGCAATCCATACAGCAATACAATCGCATACACATTACTTACCTTCCCAAGGTTAGCCAAATTGTGCCTCCGGGTTAATCGGAATGCTTATTACTCTTTTACTCATTACACATTACTTGCTCTTACTTTACTTACTTACTTTCATTTACTTACTTACTCATTCTTACTTACTTACTCATGCTCATGTTAAGTCGGTATGACCTCCGGCCCGGGGACTACACCATCCCACCACCAGGATTTACTTGACTCACCAATCCGGGATGCTACCCATTTAAGGGATTTGGGCCGCGGACCAGTTTAAGAGTCAGGACTTGGATCCAACCTCTTGTGTCTCCGCATCCTCACGCGTGGCCGAAACTATATCGGACTTCTACTCATTCCAATTTAATTACC
The DNA here is from genome assembly GCA_023374045.1 of Limonium bicolor. Taxonomy (NCBI): domain Eukaryota; kingdom Viridiplantae; phylum Streptophyta; class Magnoliopsida; order Caryophyllales; family Plumbaginaceae; genus Limonium; species Limonium bicolor. The sequence goes on along the minus strand of CM041778.1, from coordinate 317,035,203 downwards.
AATTTAAGTTAGATTGGTTAGCTTGTTAGGAATCGGTTAGAAGTCCAATCTCAAACACATTCGGTCACAATACAATATATCATACATACACACATTCATTATCATCCATACATTTCCTGAATTATACAAACTATGGTTTAAAGACAATATTCACAACATACAACACTACATATTAACAGGTAAGCATAATAACCCCGATTCGTGCATTTATCTTATTTGGTGATCAATTCGCACACAACACACAAATCAGAGTAACCAAGATAGCATACGGGGCATGAGGAATTCACACCGTTCACCGTTGTACTTGTATCCCAACTTTCCTTCGGTGATCACAAATCAAGTCCTATAGCATACATATGATCGAGTGATTAATCTAACTATCATTAACTCAACTCGATTTCTCTTACGTTTCCTAACTCATACTTACTAAGTCTTTGAAATTCTTATACTTACGAATTGTTTACTTACTTTCCATTACTTCAAGTTACTTCCTTACTTAACAAGGGTGTTCTCATATACATATGTATATATATATATGGGTATACATATATATATATATATATACTTATTATAATTATGCATTTTTTTGTTTGACCCGACCGACCTTACCCAGGGTTGGACCCAAGGTCGGTCGAAGTCAGTAGGGTACATTCGCTAGAAAATTACAGGGCCGACCGACCTTGCCAAGTCCGGTCCCAAGGTCGGTCCATTCCAGTGAGTTTTGGTTTCGACATTCTGGAGTCGACCGACCTTGCATGTCCGGTCCCAAGGTCGGTCCATTCCAGTAAGTTACATTACAGGCGAATTTTAGGCCGACCGACCTTGCAAGTCCGGTCCCCAAGGTCGGTCCATTCCATAAGGTTTTATGACGGAAAATTTTCTGGCCGACCGACCTTGCAAGTTCGGTCCCCAAGGTCGGTCCATTCCAGAAGCTTTCCGTCCTTTGTAAATCTGGGCTTGACCGACCTTGCAAGTCCGGTCCCAAGGTCGGTCCAGTCCAGTATTTGCATTTTTATTTCTGTTTTCAGTTCCTCTTCTTACCCATTACTTCCCCATTGTTCCTACACTTAATCCCACATGTTTTCACCCTAATTAAACCTCCTAATACACCTTAGTTCATTCATTAACTCTTTACACATTTCTATACTAATTCACACACATAATTTTCCCAAGTTTCATTTCAGCACTCACCCTAGTTTTCCTAGTTGTGTTTTGCTACAGATTTTAGTTCTAACTCTCCCCATCTATTGCTTCCTCTTCTAATGTCATTTCTAAAGCTTCTAATGCATTACAATACATTAGTTACCTCTCTCAATCTACCCTCTAACTATCTCAAACAAAATCTGTTACAAACACATATTTTTCACCTAGTTTCTAGTTCATAAGTTCACTAGTTTCTAAGTAAATTTTGCCATAGTCTCCCCTATATTTTTATACTCTCACCACATTGTTTATTCACACATTTCTATCCATCTCACCTGTTTTCATCAATCATAGATATACAAAGCCCCCATACACAAATACCAACACTAAAACACTCTTAAAAATTCCTGCACTTAACATCCCAATCCCAACTAGGTTTCCACAAGTTTTACATATCTTTTAAAGGTTTAAAACACTTGTATTCTCTTACACATTCCACTACTACCCATTACTAGATTCAATACACATTTAATAAGTTACTAAAATCTGTTACATACATATATACAAGACTACACAAGTGAGCACAATTACCTTGTTCCTCTTCTAGTTTCTTTTCTTCTTCTTTCTTCTTCCTTCTTCCCTTCTTTTCTCTCTCTCTCCACCGGTTACAGCACTTCACAATCTAAAGCTACAACCCATTCATATACACCATTTTAATACACTAACCCTTAACCATTCTTTTAAAGCTTTAATGTAAGTTTTAGGGTTTAGAAATTTCATTACCTTGCAAGGGTGTAGGTAATGTTTGGGATGGCTCAAGAGCAAGATTCCAGCTCCACCAACAATGCCAAAATCGGCTAGAATACAAGGAAACCAAGCAAGGGTTTAGCCTAAATTCGTTTTGCCCACAAGGCTAGAAAAAAGGTAAGGTTTTCAAGAAGATTTTTACCTCAAAATAACAAGGAGAAGGAGGTGGTTCTAATGGTGGTCTTGAAGCTCCAAATGCTACACACCCATGGAGATGAAAGTTGTTGTTTTCGAATTTTGAAAGGAGGGAAATACTCTCCTTGAGAGGGAAGACAATGGTGGTATTTTTATAATTTTTGGAGAAGGTTTGGACACCTAACAAGAGGAGAGAAGTAGGTGTTTTTGTGGGTTCTCTCAAATCTCCATAGCCATCGGTTGGAGGAAGAAGAAGGATAGAGAGGAGGGAGCTAGGGGCTGTACGTGAGAGAAGAGAATGTGAGGGTAGGAGAGAGAATAGGTGAGTGAGGTAGTAAAGTAGTTACTTTTTGATTTTTATTTGTTTTGTCTTTTTGCACATAAGAAGAGTGTTAAGAGAGGGTGTGAGAGAGGGGTCAAAATCGGACCACACAACCCACACACACACACTCTACTTTTTATTTTAAAAGTGGACACATAAGTTTGGTCTATTTATGTTTCTACCCCACAACTTCCCGTTTTTGACAGTTTTTACTATTCTCTCGTTTTATTGATTTTATTGGTTCTAAAGCTTCACTAATATTTATTAATGACTATTTAGTTGACCAAAATTGTTACGAGTCTATTTGACCCGCTTAAAGTCACGTTTTCCTGGTTTCCTCGAAAAACGCGCTTTAAGGTTCGTTAGTGTTTTTAATCCGTTTTAAGGATCCGTTTTCTTTGGGATTTGTTCCCTCATGATTATTTACGCTTAATTAAGCTTCTAAATTACTTATTAGCCTAATTAATCGCTATTTTTAATTACGGGGTATTTCAATTTTTGATTAATATAAAATTTCAATATATATTTATATTTTCAAAATTGATATTAGATATACAGTTAGACATAAAAAATTACATTAAAATTGAAATATATAAATTAATAAATAAAGGAGTTTGTTTTAACTTTTTTATTTCTCGTTTAATAAAACCGGTATATAAAATTATAAGTAAATGCCAATAATATAGAACAATAGTTTTGAACTAGTAGTTTTTTTTCTAAAAATTTCTTCTAAAAATCATTTTGAGTAGTTATAATATTATTTTAATTTGCAAAATTTGTAATAAAATAAAATAAAAACACTTGTATTGTGAATATTAGGAGTACATGATTATTAAGACTGACATAATAATCAGGTTTACTTTAGACTATGTTGCTAAAATAAAAACATTAAGAGTTTTCTTATCTACTATAGACTAAAAAATAATTTTTGTAATGTAACTATAGAACAAATATTACATATTAATATAAAAAAAATTGATAATACATAGAATTTGATGACATTTTACAAAATGTTGGGGGGTGAACAAATATTTAATAACATAAATAAACTATATAACGTAAAAGTTAAAATTAATTTTAGCACGTACCTGATCGAGTTAGGGGTCGCACACCCACCCGCCCCTTTCTCTTCGCCTCTGCTGCCAGGTACGGGCGTACGGTGTTGACCCGCCACTAGAGCTGATCAAACGGGCGGGCCGGGTTCGGGCCGAGCCAACATTAAATTTTAGGCCCGAATGGGCCTATATATTTGTCCAAACCCGGTTTTAATTTTTCGGGCTGGGCCGGGCTAGGCTTGGATTTATTTTAATCATTGCCATTGCCCGGCCCACCCAGCCCGGTTTTATAATTTTTTTAATATTATTATTTGTTATAATATTGAGAGATGAGAATGAGGGAATATAGAAGACATGAAGAAGAAAATAGGCACCGATCTTGTATTCCATTATACATCCTTATATAGTACACAAAATCAACCTTTGCGTGGTAGGAATACAAAATATCAACAGTCTCTAATAAAGAGTCGGGGAGTTACGAGAATTTCACAGATGAAGGGTCTAGGGTAGACTAAAAGACATGTGGATGTACATTCACTAATTAGGGTGATTCACAACACTCCCCCTTGGATGTACATCCTATTATACTGCCTCGTTAAAAACCTTGCCAGGAAAAACCCATTGGGACAAAAACCATGGTCAAGGAAAAGAGTACAGTTTAATGCCTTTCTCCCCCTCAATTTAACAAAATGTCTCCTTGATGTTGCATACCAATATCACGAACAAGCTCCTTAAACTATTGTAGGAAGTGACTTGGTAAATAAATCTGCTAGATTCTCGTCAGACCGAATCTTGTGAACATCAAGAATACCCTTGGTTTGAAGCTGGTGGATTGAGAAGAATTTTGATGATATATGAGTTGTTCGATCACCTTTGATGCATCCTTCCCTTATGAAATGCACGCATAATTATCCTTGCATATCACCGTTGGCTTCTTTGAATCTGACTGAAGGCCACAAAACTTAATATTTGATGGATAACAGATCCGAGCCACACACATTCTCTTCCCGATTCATATAGAGCAATCAATTTGGCATGATTTGATGAAGTTGCCACTTTAGCCTGCTTCGTTGAACACCATGAAATGGCAGTTCCACCATATATATCATAGTACTTTTCTTCGTACAAAAATCTCATAATAGAATCATCATTAAAACTTTGGTCAGAAAACCCTATGGTGCAAAAAACCAAAACAAAGGAGAAAGCATAACCACATAAATATTCTCCCCCTGAATTTGACATATATGAATGTATGCCAACATTCATTCTATTAATATGTCATCAATCATCATCATCTTATCATTGATGAAGAGAGAGAACTATGGTGAAATATGTTTGGTGATAAGCATCACCTTACCAAATGGTAAGTCTTATATCACCATTAAATCATTAGCAAGTATAACATATATAGTGGATTTTGACCTGAGCTTCACACATTTCTTTTCTAGGATGATAAATTTGTGTGATCCAATTTGCTCTCAAAGGTCTATTTGATATTCATATAAGAGGAATATCGTTTTACTGGTCATGCATTATCAGCATAACTTCATATACATGAGCCTAGTGCAAACAAATAATGCACTCTCAAGTAATTGAACTTAATATCCACATATATGCCCTCTTAGTGGCTTATGCCATACTCTTGGCTCATTTGATATATCAATATATAAGATTTTGTGACTTTATACCATTCGATTATGGTTTATATGGTCATTCCAAGTCACCATTAATCATATAAAACATAAGACCTTTAAAGAAAATCATCAAGATTTTCTTCGAATACCGATTCCCGGGAATTCATATGTTCACATTACGCTCTCTTTGAGAGTTTATATCCTTTTTCAAGGGATACACATAAGTTATCATGGTGCACTATTTATCATTAACTTTCTTTAAAAGTTTATAGCTCCTTTACCAAGGGCTAAACACCTTTTTCAAGGGTCTACTATTTTCCACCAAAGTTCATAGCTCCTTTTTCAAGGGCTCAACACCTTTTCCAAGGGTCTACTATCTTCCACCTTTACGATATTACAACTTCTTTATCCAATAGGAAGAACACGTTCATTTCTTATATCGAGGTGGATTATAACATCTTATATAACATCTTATATGCACAACCCTAGTGCATTATCATGCAAGCATCACACGCTTCGGCGTGTTTATGATTTGTCTTTATCAACTATTGGAAGTCATATTCCACACTTTCTTTACTCTTGGAGTATATCATTTTCGCAGTTTCTTCCCTCTTTCGAGGGTCTGAACTCCTCTTTCAAGGGTTTGAATCCTGAAACTCCTAATTCCCTTTTCCTTCTATGTCATTTTGGCATATCCGTCCCCTTTTCGAGAGACTGGACTCCTCTTTCGAGGGTCCGAACTCCTCTTTCGAGGGTTTAAATCTTTCCTAATTTGCCTTTTCCTTTTGTGTCATTTTGGCATATTCGTCCCCCTTTCAAAGGACTGGACTCCTCTTTCGAGGGTCCGAACTCCTCTTTCGAGGGTCCAAACTCCTCTTTCGAGTGTTCTTTGGATCCTAAGGGTCGACCACGCCTCCAGCGTACTTGGGATTCACTTTCCATAGCGGTTGTCTCCCACGCTTCTAACCGAGCTAGAACATTCGCAGCTAGTATATATATGATCGCGTTACTTTATTCATATCTATGTATGCATCAAGTAGTTGCAACATTTTGCAAATGAATTATTCTTTGAACCTCTAGTTCATTTTGCTTTGTCATGCATGAAATATTTCCTAGTCCATTAACATTTGGTTAAGAACATTCAAGCTAGAGACAACCGCTCTCTAATTTGACATCTTAAAAATTCATAAGCATCTTGGAGACTCATACTTCCCAGAAGCATGGTTGTAGCAACATTCAATGTATGCTTTCTTTTGTAATCTTTCAACAAGGCACAATTGATTTTACTGATAAGACTTTGTGCCAAATATCAAAACACATATCATTCTCCCCCTAAAGTTGAGAATGCCTAAGAACTATAGAAGTTCATTATTCTCAAATTTCCTTTTTGTAACCCTTTTGATATTTTTAATGGGGGATATATAGACACAAACCCAATTTTCTAACCTTTTTTCGTTGTTCGATAAAATTAACGACTTAATAAGGTTGTTCTTAGTGAGAGTATAAGTTACTCAATACCACTATTCATATGGATAATTTCATTATAGCTAGATTTTTCTAAATCAATAGCCCAATGAATACAATACTTCATGTGACCATTATTTGATGTATTAAACATCATATAAATCTCAAAGGTCCACATAGTAATTTTTCCGCCCATAATCGATCCATGATATTTCAAGGGAGTATAAAAATTCTCATCCAACTTCCTTTTGAATGATCTCGCTGTATCTTATGTGAACTATTGTCACCCGAGTAAGAACCTGGAAGTTCTTGATAGTTTAAAAAACTAGTGATTTGACATCACTTTTCTCATGGATGGCCCATTTTTCCGATTCATATAAGGAATATTTTATTGTACACTAACCGCATGTTAGTGACCCCTCCTTTATCTTTTGGGTTTTATGGGATTGGATTTTACGTTATATCAACATATATAACTTGGCACATTTTGTGCTTGTTTTCCCATCATACGAGCATATTTTGTTATTAAATAAGTGCATCTTCAATGTTTATTCTTGTTCCCTCAAGGAACATATGAAGAGCTTTTAACATTCATAGCTCAAAAGAGCAAGCTCACATTCGTCATAGTCTCTTATAGACTATAGAGTTGTATACAAAACATGTTTCAGTTGTACATTTTTTTTACACATTGTAGCACAATCGATAAAGTATGACTCTTTGTCATTCAATGACTTACAATACGCTCACGAATCTTTTATAGATTGGGAAGATGGTCCAACATACCATATTTTATTTCTTTAGAGTACCCATGAATAACCAATACCCATAGCATGGTTAATAAATTTGTCAAAATTCATGTACTCTAGTGCATCTTTCGCACTTTATAAATATGTATCAAGGATGACTCCTTAACACTTTTCATCAATAATAACATCATCTCAATATTATCTTTCAAGTATATGTGATGGTCTACCATGATGTCAATTGTAAACATTTTCCTTTGATACACGATCCAACCATGTCCGGATGTACAATAATCTATCATAGATTATAACATCTTTTACAATCGACCTTTACAAGATAAAATGGTCATTTTCATAAGCTAATTAAAGCTTTTAGTTCCCATATCATCAATGATCTTACATATAGATCTTGCTGTAATGGTATAGAATATACCATGACTAAAATGCCCGCTACCGGAAGGCCTGTTACCGGAAAGCCTACTACCGAAAGATTTTGCTACCGGTAGGATTGTTACCTGAAGAGATGGCCAGGAAGAGTAAGCCCAGTACGGGAGCAGTGTCCTAGTCCGGAAAGACTATCCACAGAGAGACTAACAGTTATATTGAACGGTACCACATGTATAGGGGCTAAAAGGTAAACTTGGCCATATAAAGTCTAAAATAGAAGATGGGGGCTCATTTGTAAAGGGATAGGTTAGAAAAGAGAGGGCTCACCCCAAAAGGCTCTCTAGAGTTGTAATCAAGGAAATGAATAAGAGCTCTGTCTAGAAGTGGACGTAGGCCGGATTATTGGCTAAACCACTATACATGTCGGTGTGGAAACAATGTCGGGATGGAGCATCTTCGATTCCATTTCATTTGGTGCCGTAATAGAGGTGGTTTTGATCCGCTCTGCCCCATCACTCCTACCGGTGAAAGCTATCCTTCCGATCAGACCCATGTCAGGAATATTTCCCGAAAGTCATTAGTAACAGGAGGAACGTCATTTGGACTCCGGAAGAAATTTGATAGCACCATCGACCGAAAATTAGGGCCATCCGGAAGATGCGGCTCGGTATAAATATTAGATGAGAAGCCACCGGTAGAAATATTGGGTTAAAGTCTATCGGTAGAGATTTTTGATGGGAAGCAAAAAATAAGTTAACAGTACTATACTACCGGGAGACATTTTCACCGGTAACAAATTGGTACCAGCCATGGAGGAAAATGTTGGCCCAGTAAAATGTTGGCCCGATTGATTCACCGGTAGCAATTTGATGTCCTACTGGTAATATTATTCCACCGGTAAAAAGAGGTACCAGACCTCTATCCTTTCATTATGAATAATTTTATTATCGCTGGAAAATTCCTCACCAAACTTTTTTCATATTAGGGATTGATCTCCCCCTAGTAGCAGTATATAAAGTTTTCAAACAAAAAGAAATATTGTAAAACATTTTTTGATTTCTTAAAACCAAGACCAGAGAGTCTTGAGAAGAGAAAAGAAAGACAAAGAAAGTATTCGACGTTCTCACCGTCTTAAAGACGGTAGAATGTTTGTATCTGATGATCTCACCATGATGGTAGAGTGTTGTATCCAACGATCTCACTGTCTTAAAGCCAGTAGAGTGTATTAAAGCCAGTAGAGTGTATATTCGACGATCTCACCATCTTAAAGACGGTAAAGTGATAAATCGACGATCTCACCATCCGTACAATGGTAGAGTGTGTTACGAAAGTATATGATATTATCAGTAAACACTTTTGGGAAGCCGGTCGCTCCGGGTAGCCCCAAAGACAAATGTCTTTTATCTGTCAATATTTGAGTATGCAGGTCCAAGGAATAAAGTAATTCAAGCAGTAATCTAATTATCGAAATAATATCTCATTATTATTATCCGGACTTCTTGAGATTATTATGGTCTTCTAGAATTATTATGGTCCTTCGGAATTCTAGATCTTTAGATTTCTTATTATGACATGGTTGAGGATTGGGGACCTTTGTCTAAAGTACAAGTGGGACTTCAACACTCCTGGAATCTGTGGGACTTCTTTGTGACCGGAAGACATGGTATTTGTTTCTAGAAAGCTCTTATGTAGTCCAAAGTTTTTAAGTTCATTTTTTTTAGGCAAAAGAAAAAACTTGTGAGACTAAGAGATATAGAAGAAAAGAAAAGAGTACAAGGTGTAAATTTTATCTTCTTTTATAAGTTCCACTTTTTAGTGCTAAAAAGTAGAACTTGTGGGACTGATGTAATGGTATAGAAATACCATGACTAAAATGCCCGCTACCAGAAGGCCTGTTACCGGAAGGCCTACTACCGAAAGATCTGCTACCGGTAGGATTGTTACCTAAAGAGATGGCCCGGAAGAGTTAGTCCAGTACGGGAGCAGTGTCTCAAACCGGAAAGACTATCCACATAGAGACTAACAGTTATATTGATATAACGGTACCGCATGTATAGGGGCTAAAAGGTAAACTTGGCCGTAGAAAGTCTAAAAATAGAAGATGGGGGCTCATTTGTAAAGGGATAGGTTAGAAAAGAGGGCTCACCCCAAATAACTCTCTAGAGTTGTAATCAAAGAAAATGAATAAGAGCTCTGTCTAGAAGTGAACGTAGGCCGGATTATTGGCCGAACCACTATACATGTCGATGTGGAAACAATGTCGGGATGCAGCATCTTCGATTCCATTTCACTTGCCAAAATCAACCTCAAGCTCGACTTCTTTCATAATCATGATACACATTAGCATTTCAGAGCTTGAGTTGGAAATTCACTAGGAAACTCTTTAATCTTCCCATAATAATCTTCAAATGTAACTCCTCAATGGTTACTTGGGAGACCATGTAACTTATACCAAAGTCACTTTTTATAGAGTTATCTTTAACTCTTCAAAATTTATCTAGCTCTCCAAGAGCTTTTACAATTTGGTCCATCTTATACCAAATGTTGACCATTTTAAACCAATCCACCTCAAATGCATAGTCATGCATGAGGAAAAATAATAATTTATCATTCCCAACCTTAAATGCAATTATTTTACACGAGGGAGTATAAGGATCTTACAACTCTCAGCCTCAAGAGCATAATTTTGCATGAGGGAAATAGTATACTATAATTCTCAACCTCCAATGCTTGTATACAATCAAATAACATGAACCTTTTTTCTTCCTCCAGTGCACTCATCTTGCACGAGGTAATATTATAATTTATAATCTCCTTTTCAATGATTACACAAGAGAATTCTTAACCTCTAGTGCAACATCTTGCACGAGGTAATATCACCTTTTTTTTACTATCTCAAAAGAGATTGCCTCGTAAACGGTGATTCATATCCATCCTTATGGCAATATTGTTTTCAATCGTAAAATAAAATTGAACGAAATGAATCATACCATATTAGATGATTCACTTTCCAAAACAAGAATATATAGCGTCAAATAATACTTTGAGAGAGTGATTATGCAAAAATCATTATACCACAAAAATATGTAGTTCTTCAGCGATTAAACTGATAGTTTTTCAAAACTATAACAATATATTTTCATCGAAGATCTTGCTTTCCTTTTAATGCGGTATTTATTTTTCCTCAAATCTTCTTTTGTTCAATAAAGAAAAACTCGACCTCGCCGAATCTCACAAAAAACTATTCTTTTACTATTTTTCTTTCTTATAAAAAGTGAAACTTCATAAACAAGTATCAAAATTTCTTCCATTTTTTTTAAATATCTCTTCCACTATAGTCACAAATTAAAGATTGTCATTTTGTATCATAATATAATAAAGAGTAAATTACTCGGAACCCCCTTAAGGATTGGGCATAATAAAGTTAACCTCCTTGTGCTTATCATAATTATTGGTAACCACCTTGAGGTTACGGTATCTCTGACTATGAGCCCCCGAACTATAACTTCGTTATCAAAACATTAACTACATGCTGATCCATCAGCTTAATCACATTATTAACACCAGCATGGACAACAAAACTGTTTAACAAACATCGTCTAACTCTCCCTCATCCCAATTCAGATGCATTTTCGAGGTAGGGTTGACGTTTTTCGGACAATAAGAATGTTGATTAAGTAGTGTTTTTTATCCAGCATGTCATTAATAATGTGATTAAGCTGATGCGTCAGCACGTGGTTAACATTTTGATAACAGAGTTATAGTTCGGGGGCTTATAGTCAGAGATACCATAACCTCAAGGTAGTTACCAATAATTATGATAAACACAAGGAGGTTAACTGTATTTTGCCCAATCTTAAAGGGGGTTCTGAGTAATTTACTGTATAATAAATAGTGAAATTTGTACTTATTGTATCAAATAAAAGAAATATAAGGATTTCTACTTTAATTTAGAAACTCATATATACGTAGACTCAAAAATATAAATTATTTGAGTGTTGCGTCACTTACCTGCCTATTAATATGACTATGCCGATAAAATTGATTCAACTTACTTACACCTTCTGGATTTGGTAGAGTACCATCAAATGCTACTTCAATATATAAACTCTTCGGCATCACAGATTCTTGACAAAGCACAACAATTTCAGGTAGGATTAAAGATAAAACAATAACCATCATCTGTAAAGTCGTAGTGAGGAAAAACCACTCAATATTTTTTACTATGGTGTATGGTGGAGAGACGAATATATTTTGGTAGAGTCTATCGTGCTGATAACGTGTTATAATATTGAGAGATGAGAATGAGGGAATATAGAAGACATGAAGGAGGAAATAGACACCGATCTTGTATTCCATTATACATCCTTATATAGTACACAAAATCAACCTTTGCGTGGTAGGAATACAAAATATCAACGGTCTCTAATAAAGAGTCTGGGGAGTTACAAGAGTTTCACAGATGAAGGGTCTAGGGTAGACCCAAAGACATGTGGATGTACATTCACTAATTAGGGTGATTTACAACATTATAAATTTTTTTGAAAAATATATAGATATAATATTAATATATATTAATTATAATATGTATATATGTTGTATGTAATATTAATATATATTATATATAATTTAAATAAATAGTAAAAGGTATTATATAAAGTTAAATTAAATATATACTCCCTTTTGTTATCAATACTTGAAATAGTGAAAGGACCCAAAAAATCATATATTGAGAACAAGAGGGAGTATAATATTATATTTATAAAACTATATAAGATAATAAACTGGGTCGGGCCGGGCTTAGTTACAGGCCTAAAATTTTGCCGAAGTCCGGCCCGCTTTTTCATTCGGGCCTGATTTGTTGTCCAATCCCGCCTGAAATTTGTTTCGGACGGACTTTTCAGGTTTTATTTTCGGGCCGGGCCGGATTAGGCCGCTGGGCCGGGTTAGTGTTGATCAGCTCTACCCGCCACCACCATCATTGTAAGTCTCGAGGGCGTGTGCTTATCTCATAAGCCTCTAACTCACTTTCCACCTCTCTTCATTTCAACCAAAGATCTGAATCAATTTACCTTCACCTTTCTTCTTTGAACTTTTGGAACTGTAACCATCAACACTCCATTCGTCATTCCACCCTCAACTTCTTCGATTTCACATTTTCAGGAACCCTAAACCTTCTCATAATTATTAACCGGCCGCTGCTCACTCCATACGGTGTCAATCTCTTTATGCTCACGAGTCCTCTCGCCCCTGATCTGAAGCACCCTACCATCCTCCACCTCAACCTTCACTTCCTCTTTGTTGATACCCGACATATCCACCTTGAAGATTTGCACCTCCATTGTCTCCTTCACTTTGAACTTAGTGTCGACAAAACCGGAAGTCTCGGAGATGGCCAGAGCAGAGGAAGGTGAACGGAAGTCTTAAATTGATGAAGGACATAAAGTCATAAATGGGGCAGCTGTCGTGGCCCATGGGTGGGAAATCTAATATGGGGATGAAATTGTTCCAAATCAAGAAAAAAATTTTGAAATAACATTAAAGGACAAAAATAATACCCATATTAACCTCCTTGCCAAACTAATTCCTGAAATAACACTCCCGGGAGAAATCGTCTCTTCAAGAGACGATTTCTTTAATTGTCGAAGAAGAAATCGTCTCTTGAAGAGACGATTTCACTTTTTCCCCGTGCCACGTTGGCGCTGAATCAGCAGGACGGTGGGCAAGGTGAAATCGTCTTTACAAGAAACGATTTCATGAAATCGTCTTTGTAACAGACGATTTCACCGTTCTATGAATTGCCGGCCTGTTTTATTTTAAACAAGTGAAATCGTCTCTTCAAGAGACGATTTCATGATTCATAGGCCAAACCTTTCTGGTTTTGACCGCCCAAGGGACCAACCAGCGGACATTTTTTTTAAAAAAAAAAAACAGGTGAAATCGTCTCTTCAAGAGACGATTTCTACTGAGATAAGTATGAAATCGTCTCTTGAAGAGACAATTTCACCTCTGCACAACACTTGGAAAATTTTCGAAGTGTTGGAACACCACAATTCAACAACACACACTTGGAACATCTTCCAAGGGCTGTAACACCACACATTCATAACAAACAACCTCCACATATTATGAAATCTCACACAATCATGATACTCGGAACCAATTCAAAACATTTGTAACGTTACAGAAACACAAAAAATCAGAATGTGAACCAAATGTAATAGTTTATAAGATAGAAAACATAAACAATATTAATACAATCTCAAAATCAAGTTGTTTACAAAATGTAACAACCTACATCATCTATGTCTACTACGTCGTACATATGTCCTAGTCACTCTAGGTGCAGGATCCTCAACTGCTGATGCGAGAGTAGGATTAAGGTCACGACCACTTAGATCCCCAATATCATGACAATCTCGGGAATCTCTATCCCTAAGTGGTGCTTCAGGAGTAGATGTAGAGGCTAAAGCTAGGTCTGAAGCCGGCGTCATGTCCATGCTTGTCCCAGCACCAGAGGATGATGCCCCGTGAAAGCCTGAGCTGCTCCCAAGATATGCAAATCCAGTAGTGTAAACCGGCAATGTAGGATCGACGACCTGAGACATGGTCATGCTACCGGCGATGTCGAACGCCTCCTAATGATCTACTTGCTTAGCAGCTCGACCACGTGCACGTCCACGCTCCTTGATAGCAGTGGCATTAGCAGCTTCATTGTCAGGGGCAGCTGCTGGGACATGTTGTGGCCGTGGGAGGACGTAGTACATGTTGTTGTACTCATCTCTCATCAACCGTAGACTATCGAGAGCATCATCGACCCGCATTGCCTCTAGCATGCCGATGACCTCATTTGTGGTCTCCCCCTAGACCACAATTCGACATATGAATATAACAAAATAATATGTCATAATACTAAAATAAAACAAATCAAGTCATATTTACTCACCATTTATCCCAACTGAGCTCCCGTACAGCCAATGTACCTCCTCGTGTTGCGACCGTACCACTCTTCGTAAACAGGACCAGGATCATCCAACTGTAGATCGACGACTCTCTCAGCGCGCAGGTTCCATAGGGCAATGTACTCCGAATGGTGAGTTGCCCAGTTCCAGTCGGTGCGCCCTCTCAAGTCGATGCCATGCAGATCTACTCGGGCATCGTCCCCGTCTGTCCTAGCATCGACCAGTGGAAACTACCTCCCGCCAAACTGTCACATCACACGATCCGGGAGATGCCACTCCACTATATGAAAGCATATAAGTGGCACCCGAGCCCGTGCAATGACGACCAACCAAGCAATACGGAGGAAGAGACCGTAACACCTCCACCGTATAGGGCTGCCAGACAATCTGAAACAACAAACACTAAAAGTTAGAGAAAAATGTTAATGAAATGAAATCAATGCAATGTTCAAAAAAACAAAACCCACCTGATGCGGTGTCTGCCTGTCAAACGCCTCTCTGTAGTGTGAGAGGACATGCGTAGAGTGCCCAGTCAGATCGAACTCGACATGCCAATGATGGGCAAGCGGAAGTAAAGGAAGTGGTCCAGCATGATGGGCATGTCGACGGATGGGAGCTATATATGGAAATCTCTCCCACGCCCAAATCTGTAGGACGACCAGCGCCCCAGCGATACCACTGTCCCCAGCATCACACGCCAAACACAGCTGTCGGTACCGCACCACGCAATCTCCATCCACACTCATTTTCGGATGAGCAGTAGATGCCCCACAACTTTGTGGTTGACCGGTTCACCACAAACGATCGATGATGAATAATGTGGTGCCTCTTCACAGCATGTATCAGCGCCTCTTTGCTCCGGAACAGCATACCCTTCTTGAACTCATCGCTGTAGCTCCAATCTCCCAGTTCTAGTTCTTGTTCCTCCTTACACCTCATAATACCACTACCACCACCGGCGTTGTAGAACGGGTATGGATGGACAAGAGAAGCATCACCATCCCCGGTGGTGGTAGTGACCACAGCAGTAGCCACATCAGTCGGTGTGGCATCATCGGCACCATCATTGTCATCACCATCATCATCATCATTGGATGAGCCACCTCCAAGCCCTTCCATCTCATCCTCCTCGAAGTCTTCCCGCAAGTCGCCGTCATCATCAAAGTGTCCAAGTTCATCACCAATGTCATGTTCGAGAGGATCTACAACGGGTGTTGGGTATGATGAATGGTTTTGTGTATGTAAGTATGTTTCATCTTCAGGGGGAGCATTAAGTATAAGAGAAGTGTTTGTGATGTTTTGTGTTTGATGTGTGGGATATGAAGAAGGCAAAGGGGTTAGGTTTTCAGGTGGTGTGAAGCTTGGAGGGGCTTGGTGTTGATAAGATGAGGAAGTGAGAAGTGTTTATGGTTGTCGGTTTTTATGTACTTCAACGTACAATTCATAGAATATATCTCGTGGCCCTTCACCCCGACAGTAGAACATGGCATTTTAAAACATCCCCATCGTCATCGATGGGTATCACTGTCCACTTTGTGGTTCCGTCATTCTTTGTCTAACCCATCCTTTGTGACACCGTCACTTCATGGGTGCACAAGTCGATACCGAAACGACTACCAATCTGAGCAATAAGCTGCTCATAATTGGTGTCGACACTAACCATGAGGAGCTTTTCTTCCCACCCTCGTAATCAGCTCGTTGCCCCATAAACAATTTGCCACTAATACGACATATGAACTGGATAACGGCGGACATATCCTCCTATTTGCAAACGCCATGATAATTCACAAATTTAATCAACCATTCCACCATTTGGCTGATTGCAAACAAACAAAACCGAAAATAATAAAAAAACACTATAATATGTAATACACTAGCATTCAACAACTAATTCTACAATCCAACCTTATCAATTGCATATAATTACTTAAACACTTCAAAAATTCCCAACATTCACAATCTCACAGAAGCCACAAACATCCACAATTCCAACATTCACAACACAAATCTAAAATTTCCAAATTTCACAAACAATCCATATTAACCAAAATTTCATAAATCAAAATAAGTTATCACTAGAATTTCATCAATAATCAATCACCACTACAATTAACACATAACCACATATAATAAGTTACTAATTTAACAATTATTAAGAATCCTTAATTTTTTAACAATCCCTAATTTTCTAGTGAAATACCCCAACCTAAGTATGCTAAGTAAACATCAAATTATGATGTAGTAAGGCTAGAATATGCCTTAGAAAGATTGGTAGACAATTTAAACCAAGGAAAACACAAGAAAATGCCTTAAGGGCAATTAGGGCAAAAATGTGCTCTAAGCTTGGAGAGACTTGGGTGAGTACCCAAATATCATGATAAGACTTAGTAATATGCTAATGACATTTTAAATCAATTAGCAAAGAAAAACCAAGCTTGAAAACAAGTTAAAACACAAGATGTGCTTTAAGAAGTTTAAAGCACATTTGAGAAATTGTCTTAGAATTGAGTTTTGAGTGGCTAAATGTCCATCATTACTCTTTAATCAACATGTGTACTAATTAGTATCACATTAGGAGTCTAAATCAATGGGAAATCAAAAAATTCAGAAATATGTGCACTGATTAGTGAATAGTGCCAAATAGTGACTAGTTTAAGTTTTAATCAACTTAAGTCAATTAGTTGGTCAAACAAGACCATAAATATCTTGGTTATAATGAGGGGGCCGGTTTTCTAAGGGTGAGTCACCATAGACATTATCAAATAAGGAAGAAAAGAAGAGATAAGTAAAAAGAGTACTATTTGCTTATTAAAGCAAATATCTTATATTAGCTCACCTTTCTTCTTCTCTCTCTTCATTCCTCCTCTTCACACGGTTTTCTTCACTTCCTCTCTTCTCCATTCACGTAAGAGAAGCCTCCATTGTTGCTTCACCTTGCTTTGTCCATAGCTTGCTCATTTTAGCTCCAAATCAAAAACTAAACACTATTATTCTTAGTTAGCTCAAGCTCTAGCTTTCTATCTTTTCAAATCTTGCAAAGCTCAAGTTTGGTGCCAAGAGAAAACTCCATTGATGGAGGAAAATCAAGTTTGAAGAGTTCATTAGCTTCTCCATTCTCTTAAGGTAAAGAAAATGTAAGAAAAACCATGTTTCCATCATTTCTTGTACATGGCCGAAAATTTCTACTCATGGGGCCTTGTTTTTATGCCTTGTTCTAGCTTGATTTATTCACCAAGGACTAGTGGAGGTCCTATTTCATTCAATGCCAAAGTCTATCTTGAGACTTCAAAGGTAATCATCCACTTTATGCCTTAGAACACATTTCTAACCTAGGTTTTTATTCCTTGAGGTTAGTGTATTGTTAGTACTCATGTGAGTCATTGAATATTGATTAGAACATTGGCAAGGGAAGTTTAAGTGGTGGCCGAGATTCATGCAAGAATAAGGTCTAAGGAGGAAGTTAAGATAAGCTTGAGAAAACAAGGTAAAATGCTTACCTAATGGTGGTTTAAGTTTAAGGAATGAGTTTTAGATGAGTACCAATGTAGCCTAGGGCTTACATTAGGTAATGGGTTGTATAACCTAGGAAAAAGAACTTAAACAAGCTTATGAACTTGTGATTAAGGAGCCAATGGAAATGAGTTAGTAAAATAAGTTTAAGATGAGTTTTAAGAGCATTATAACTACTATGAGATTGATGGGTGTATTTGCAGGTTGGAAGCTTTTATATGTGGGAAATTCAGTGTTTAAGTTTAAGTTATTTAAGGGCCTAAGAGCCATGTCATTTAAGAGCCTTAGTGCTATGCAATTTAAGATTATTGCAATATATTGAGTTTGTGTGGATGAGATAAGATGAGAAGGACTTGGTGTGTGTGAGATTATTGTGTGAGAAAAACAATGCATTTGGGCATGAGAATATACTAGAGGAGCTATGGCGAAATTTGAGTAGAAAATAAGTGTTAGGTGATGGTGGTGAATTAATATGACCTAGGATTTACTAGGAGTCATTATGAAGAATTTGAGTGGAAATGAGTTAACTAAGGAGTTCTTGAGGATGAGAATGACCTAGAATGGTCTATGAGGAAGTTGGAGTTTAGATGGGTGTATTGAACACACCAAAGTCATGGTATGAGGAGTGGTAAGACTTGTGCAAGAATCTGGAAGAGAAATGTGTGGGAGAATGTTGTCAAATGTCAAGGAAAGTGACTGGGAATGTAAAGAGAGTATGATCATGAGAATGGTGAATAAGATGCATAAAAGAGGTGGAAATGTCTAAGGAGGGTGTTACATGGTTAGGGTAAATGAAGAACCATGTTAAGGTGTTAAGGTAATGGAAAGCAATGTATAAGTAAGCTCAAGAGTTTAGGAGTGTGGAGTAACAAATGAAAAGAAGAGAAATTGTGTATGGACATGCAAGATGACCTTGGAAGGATTGAGCAAAGCAAAGATGTAAGTAGTGATGTTAAGGAGGAGCTATATGGGTTGAAAAGAAACACTTTGGTTAGTTAAA
Organism: Limonium bicolor; assembly: GCA_023374045.1. Classification (NCBI taxonomy): domain Eukaryota; kingdom Viridiplantae; phylum Streptophyta; class Magnoliopsida; order Caryophyllales; family Plumbaginaceae; genus Limonium; species Limonium bicolor. The sequence continues at coordinate 317,016,041 of CM041778.1, read as the reverse complement.
GTTTTAGACATGATGTACATGTTGGAAAGAAAAGGGATTAACTAACAAGTGTTAGGAGTTTTTGCGAGAATTGAGTAAAAGTTTGAGAAGATCTTTGGAAGTTGTTTTAATGAGTTTGGTGGAGGTTATAAGGTAGGTTTGATGTGCCAAATGATGTTAGAACACATTAGGAGGCTTGAGGAAAAATTTGGAGAAAGTTTGACAATATATGGGAAGTTTCTGCAGCCGACCTACCCAGGGGACCGACCCCAGTCTGGGTCGGTCGGGCTGAAACTGTGAATTTGGATGTTCTCTGCAGCCGACCTATCCAGGGGGTGGGTCGGTCGTGGGTCGGTCGGACCATAAAAAAAAAAAAAAAGAAAGAAACCCTAAGAGAGTTTAGTGGTATTAATGGTACCCCCATTAAGGGGGCAATGATGATTAGAGGTATAAAGACCTAAGGGATTAAGTTAAGAATAAACTTAAAAGTTTAAGATTTAAGTTTGCAAGATTAAGTTGTAAGACTTAAGAGGTGTTAGGTGGGGATCATTAAGGTTAAGTAAGTTAAGTAAGATAAGTAAGTTGAATTGAGTTAAGTGATTAACAACCTAAAACTGACTGAATGTGTTTAGGACTTGGAAATTGGACTCCGGAAGAGATTAAGCAACTGAACGGCCAACGGTGAACGGTACAGTTCTCTTGTGACCTGCTTGCTAACGAGGTGTCCCTCGGCTTGTGTGCTATTTGTTTTGTGTGCTCACTAAACAAGATAAAGCATGCAACCGGAACATATTATATATATATTGTATTGTTGTGTGATGTTTGAAAACTAACACAACATACCGTGAGAACTTACTAACCAATGTTTAGTAAGGAATGAGTGAGACTAAGGAACGCCCCTAATAAGGGACGATATGAACGAAAGAGGTTAACGAAACAGGGTTTGAGATTACTGCTAACTGGAACTTGAGTGAGGAAACCCGGGACCGATCTCCGGTCATGCATGCTAAGGAAAAAGGGGGACGGTATCTGAATCAGATCCGCCCTCCGCTTAAGGACTTGTCTTCGGACTTGTAGCCTAGGGCCGGTTGCTGGCTCAGCTGCGCTGGATTCCCGTCCAGGGTAGGTGGCATTAAGATGGTGCGGTGGGATCACCTAAATCCCAGGTTTGGACTTAGGCTACAACCATTCCCCTCCAGGAACGGTTCGTATTCTGAGAATAAGTTAAGGTTAAGATGAGTTACAATCATTCCTTTCTAAAGGATGATTTGTATTATCAAGATTAAGATTAAGATAAGTTAAGATTAAGATGAGTTACAATCATTCCTTTCTAAAGGATGATTTGTATTATCAAGATTAAGATTAAGATAAGTTAAGATTAAGATAAGTTACAATCATTCCTTTTAAAGGATGATTTGTATCGTTAAGATTAAGATTAAGTTAAGATTAAGATTAAGGTGAGGTTAAGATAAGTTGCAACCATTCCTTTTTAAAGGATGGTTTGTATTATTCAGATTAAGGTAAGTTACATCCACTCCTATTAAAGGATGGTTGTTTCTAAGATTAAGATAAGACTAAGAGTGAGGTGAGATAAGGATGGACTAAGATAGGAGGGAACATTACTTAAGGAGTTAAATAGTTAACTCTCTAATTAAGGGAACGCGTGTTTAAGTCGTTCATTGTGCGTGAACTTGATTGTTCATAAATGGATTGTGTTTACAGCATTTACTATTATGTTGTGCATCCAATCAACCTCCATGCTATCGACAATTAGTCGTCGTAGCACGTTAGCTTGGGGGCCATGAGAGGATCGTACCAGCATTCGTGCTGACCCCTCGGGGGCTTTTTTTTACTACACAGGTGAACATCAGGAGGCGGCTGTCACGAGAGTAAGAAGGAGTACAAGTGTTAAGGACTAAGTGTGGCCTACGAGTTGTGCATGTACACTCGTATGGCAGTTGAGTTAGTAAGATGTATAGGATGTGAGAGGATTGTAAGAAGATTATGTATTTGGTTTAAGGTTGTTATGTACTAATGTTCGGTATATTCTTTAGTCAGACCGTGGCAAGGTCCTGGATTGTAAAGAATTCCGCTGTGACGTGTACATACATATGCTGTTAAGTTGCGAGACCACAATTGGATTGAGTTGGGGTGTTACATCTAGGGTTAGAAATTACCTTAAAACTTGATGTAAGTGTTGAAACTAACAAGGGATGTGTTGCAGGCTGGTGGCACCGGAGCTTGACGGCGGCGGAGGCGTTTTCTGGTGAACACGGGCGGAGGTAGGGCGGTGGCGACTTCCGGTCTTCTATACTACTCGGGAGGTTTGTTCGATAGAGAAGGGAAAAGAAAGAATGAGGAAGGGAAAGGAAAAAATCGGCTAAGTATCTGCAACCCGTGAAACCGTCTTTACAAAAGACGATTTCTGCCTTAATAGATAAAATGTCTTTTGTAAAGACGATCTCGTTAGTAATACTGTAACTTTCTCGTGTTTTCTCGCGCGCATCGTAGAAAGAAGAAATCGTCTCTCGTAAAGATGATTTCAGGAATTCGTCTTTACAAGAGACGATTTCACCTTGCCCACCGTCCTGCTGATTTAGCGCCAACGTGGCGCGGGGAAAAAGTGAAATCGTCTCCTCAAGAGGTGATTTCTTCTTTGACAATTAAAGAAATCATCTCTTGAAGAGACGATTTCTCCCGGGAGTGTTATTTCAGGAATTAGTTTGGGAGGGAGGTTAATATGGGTATTATTTTTGTCCCTTAATGTTATTTAAGAATTTTTTTCTCCAAATCAATATATATACATATCTGCTTGCTTTTAAATATAAACAGCCTATAACCGACCGAAATATAAAAATAGCAAATAGGTGGCAAGCGAATCGTTCACTATTTTATTTTAGGGAATTTTGACAATAAGGTTCATCTTCATTATCAAATAGACCGATTATTTTTATTATGAGATATTTCTGAGATTTCAATTTTATTACGATATGTCCCTTCGTTAAAATTTTGATATATTATATTTTTCTATCCTTATTTTAGTTTCACACCATATGCTCCACAATAACCTTAGAGGTTTATGGTCAATTTTTCTGATTTAAAATATAAACAAAATACACTAAAATAATTAAAGATCGTATAATTTGAATTCAATTTTAAAAAATGAATTAAAATTATAAAACAAAAATAATTAAAATCATAAAATTTTCAAAATAAAATAGAAATGACTAACAATAAAAAATTATTTATTTAAAAACATATATTGTTACATAATTTAAAAATTATTATAGCAGTGACTTAAAATCATAAAAAATTTATATCAATTACATTAAATATAATTAATTATGAAATAATTTTTAAATTAATAAAAGTTATTAACAATATATTATTTGATATCTATAATCACAAGAAAAATGATCATATTTTATGATTTTTATACTTTATTTTTTAAATTTAAATAATGAGATTTCTATGTACTATATGAAATTGTTACTTTTAATAGTCTTCATATTATTGTTATAACTTTTTTATGATTTTTTTAACGAAGAAAGCTATATTAATAAATCAACCCATGACTTACAATATAACTACCAAACTAGTAATCTGCAACAAACAGCAGATGATAATACCAGATACTCTTTACTCAATTCTAGCATATCAAAACTCAATACAAATTCTATAGTTGTTTCTATTCATCTGACAATGGAACCTCCCCACCTCATTTTGAGCTCCTGCTTCATATACATCACACAACTTTTTCGGTCTGGAATTACACTAGAAAATACCGCATCATTTCTCGTTTTCAGATGTGATAGACTGAGACTACAACAGTGCAGACTGTATATTGTGAGCGGTTGGAACTGGTGGTGTAATTAAAACAATTGAGAAAGAAATTAATACTCAAAATAACTGTCGGGCTGCAAACAAAATCCCGGTCGCAGTAGTATAGTAAAGTGGAGACGACCGGATATCGAACCGTGGAACTAAGGGGAATTATTAAGTACCTAAGCTTTGTCACAAAAAGGGGGGTTAATTGACTTGTTTAAATAAATAAAAAAGGAAAGATAAAATACTAAGTAAAAGGTAAATTAAACGGGACTCTGGGTTCAGGTTTATATAGTCTGCTCTTTTATGCTATGTCTACCGGTTTTATTATAATAGTTTGGCAAAATTCTGTTAATATCTTAAGGACTACATCATAGACCCAAACGAACTCATTTACCAGAAAATGCTCGGTCTAATCTAGATTCGAGCAAAACACATGTAAACAGACATTAAGTGCGAGAAATTATATTTGCGTCTGAAAATACTAACTTATGAAAATAAGCTTTCTCCAGATTTACGGCTTAATTAACCTGTCTATTTATCACGGGTCTGATCAAAATAGACTTAGTAAAGCATTTTAATAAATTCATGTAATTTATTAAAAATGCGAGAGATAAGCTTTAATCGTAACAAACTGTATTAAAACTAAACCGGTAAAACATATTGCATAATTAATACAAACACATAATAACCATTCCCAGAGTATAAATATTCTAGCCTAACATATTAAATAGATAAACAGAAACAAGAGTAGTAGAAATCATCGACTCCTGGATTTGTTCTGCTATTTGTATACGTAGGACTAGAGGTGGATATGGTGGAATGAAAAGAAAAAAAAATGGAGAAGACGGGAGAAGAGAAATGAGATGAACGTGTGATTTGTGGTGTAGTGGATCGATGATGGATTGCCACCCGTATAGGAGAGAGGAATGGGTTTATATAGCAGAGGAATTTGAAGAAGACGATAAGGATGGCGGTGCAGTAGATGAGATGAGACCATGCAGAAGTCTCATGCATTAGGTGAGATTAATCTCGGTGGAATAAACAGACGGTGGATAATTGAAGATAACAGTGCCGACATGCCGTGTTTTAATCCCGGATGCACTCCTCAGTCTTGTCCGTCCTTATTTCATCGGAAGGCCACGGACGTGGTGTGTCTTCTCTGCGTCGTGTATAAATCCTCGGTCGTCTCTAGCCATCACTCCTTACTCACGTCCTTGTTTGTGTCCGGCCATTTATGGTCGGACGTCTCACAAGCAACCCCGCAGTGTTGTCCGGCCTTTTCTCCACGGATGAGCCACGGTCTTCTTTGCGTCCGTGTTGCGTCCACCCTTTAAAGGCCGGACGTCTCTAATAAAATGGCGCGCTGTTTCTCCTTGTGGCGTCCGCGGTTCTGTCCGCCCATAAAAGGCCAAACGTCACTATCCTGTCCGCCCAAATATCCACGGACGTGACACGGTAGAAAGGTTAGCGCGTGTATGTCGTGTGACTTATTTTAATCCTGTTTGATATATCGATTCATATACTACTTATTCCTACATTTAACACATATAATACATTAGTTAATATCAAAACATAATTCTAGGATAAAACGTAAGATAAGTGAGAAACATTACTTAAAATGTTACAAATTATAAGGTGATTAAACCTTAATAAGTCTATATGTTTTGCATTTATCAAACTTCCTCACACATTTTGCAGACTGTATATTGTGAGCGGTTGGAACTGGTGTAATTAAAACAATTGAGAAAGAAATTAATACTCAAAATAACTGTCGGGCTGCAAACAAAATCCTGGTCGCAGTAGTATAGTAAAGTGGAGGCGACCGGATATCGAACCGTGGGACTAGGGGAATTATTAAGTACCTAAGCTTTGTCACAAAAAGGGGGGTTAATTGACTTGTTTAAATAAATAAAAAAGGAAAGATAAAATATTCTAAGTAAAAGGTAAATTAAACGGGACTCTGGGTTCAGGTTTATATAGTCTGCTCTTTTATGCTATGTCTACCGGTTTTATTATAATAGTTTGGCAAAATTCCTGTTAATATCTTAAGGACTACATCATAGACCCAAAAGAACTCGTTTACCAGAAAATGCTCGGTCTAATCTAGATTCGAGCAAAACACATGTAAACGGACATTAAGTGCGAGAAATTATATTTGCGTCTGAAAATACTAACTTATGAAAATAAGCTTTCTCCAGATTTACGGCTTAATTAACCTGTCTATTTATCACGGGTCTGATCAAAATAGACTTAGTAAAGCATTTTAATAAATTCATGTAATTTATTAAAAAGGCGAGAGATAAGCTTTAATCGTAACAAACTGTATTAAAACTAAACCGGTAAAACATATTGTATAATTAATACAAACACATAATAACCATTCCCAGAGTATAAATATTCTAGCCTAACATATTAATTAGATAAACAGAAACAAGAGTAGTAGAAATCATCGACTCCTGGATTTGTTCTGCTATTTGTATACGTAGGACTAGAGGTGGATATGGTGGAATGAAAAGAAAACAAAATGAGAGAGAGGGAGAAGAGAAATGAGATGAACGTGTGATTTGTGGGTAGTGGATCGATGATGGATTGACACCCGTATAGGAGAGGAGGAATGGGTTTATATAGCAGAGGAATTTGAAGAAGACGATAAGGAAGGCGGTGCAGTAGATGATGAGACCATGCAGAAGTCTCATGCATTAGGTGAGATTAATCTCGGTGGAATAAACAGACGGTGGATAATTGAAGATAACAGTGCCGACATGCCGTGTTTTAATCCCCGGATGCGCTCCTCAGTCTTGTCCGTCCTTATTTCATCGGAAGGCCACGGACGTGGTGTGTCTTCTCTGCGTCCGTGTATAAATCCTCGGTCGTCTCTAGCCATCACTCCTTACTCACGTCCTTGTTTGTGTCCCGCCATTTATGGCCGGACGTCTCACAAGCAACCCCACAGTGTTGTCCGGCCTTTTCTCCACGGACGAGCCACGGTCTTCTTTGCGTCCGTGCGTCCGCTTTAAAGGCGGACGTCTCTAATAAAATGGCGCGCTGTTTCTCCTTTTGGCGTTCGCGGTTCTGTCCGCCCATAAAAGGCCGGACGTCACTATCCTGTCCGCCCAAATATCCACGGACGTGACATGGTAGTAAGGTTAGCGCGTGTATGTCGTGTGACTTATTTTAATCCCGTTTGATATATCGATTCATATACTGCTTATTCCTACATTTACACATATAATACATTAGTTAATATCAAAACATAATTCTAGGAAAACGTAAGATAAGTGAGAAACATTACTTAAAATGCTACAAATTATAAGGTGATTAAACCTTAATAAGTCTATATGTTTTGCACTTATCAAACTTCCTCACACTTAAGCTTTTGCTTGTCCTCAAGCAAATAAGGAGTGTAACTATCTCTAAGTCGTAGTATAAAACAAGATTAAATAAGTGTAGAAGGGAATTTAGACAAAGTGACAATTGAAATAATAATTCTGCTCTCAGAAGTAGGTTTTTTTGCATACAGTGAAAAAGAGCAATTTTATAAAAGCATAGAAAAACTAGATTGCAGAAAACAAGTTAGATTAGCCTGGGATTTTCCTCCAATTTCAGTTCTCTAACCCGGGATGACAAGGGGTGTGAAGTAATGCCTTATTCCGCAATACCTTTCAACACCACGTACTCATGTTTATACATAAAAATTGCAACTTATTGCTTTCATCTTTTTTTTAATGCAGAAACGTATATACTAAACAAACACATTTTTTTTATATTGCATTATTTTTCTGTACCCCAGACTTTTCTCTCTATCCTTGTAGCGGTGTTGGGTCTTCTATCCTAGATCATGAGACCTTAGGTAGATAGGTGTTAAAGCACCCCGGAGGACTTAATAACCGGATAGACGAGGCCTGTTTTAGTTTAGAAAAATTTATAAACAGCGGAGCACCTTGTCTTTATCCTTTTCTTTCCTAACTTTCCAATCATTTCCAAAATCCCAAGCTAAACTAAATTGGTTTTTACAATTAGCAGATCTATCGTATTTTCAGTGAAAATAGAGTATTTTGATTTAAAATAATTTTATACAAACTCCTTTAAACAAAACGACTCTTTCAGTTGTCACTTGGCTTAATTTCAAACACTTCCACAATTATTTTATCTCATTTTTTTTCAAAATGTTGGCAATTAGAGTAGCAAAAAGCGAGTGTGGCATTTACGAACAACTGGCATATTTTCAGGGAAAGGTCTCTACTTCCTCACACTTGAGAGGAGCAATGTCCTCATTGTTCAAAATAAAATCAAGAAAAGGACCTTTCAAAATATGCCACACTCATAAAGGATTAAATTAATAAAGAAGCTTAAACGTAAGGTAGGTTGAACATTAATATAATAAAGAAGGAACTGAGACTCCCCTTGTATCGTAGATTAAGGAAGGTGCTCTTCCTCACACTTAAAGCTTTGGTAGGGATGAAACGTTCCTCTGGCTTAAGTTCACGCAAGTGTTCAACCGGGGAGATATCAAAATTGCCAGAACAACTGAGGTTGCTTTCCATATGTGAGTTCAGCTATATGTTGAATATATAATTTATTTGGAAAAGAAAAACCCGTATAGCCAGCAGAACTCAAGTGGCACCATAAATAGCATGTAAAATTCATAAAATAAAAGCATTAGCAAGAAAAATAGAAGATGTAGATGGAGTAAGAGGAAATACATAAATAAAAATGCACTGCATAAAATAAAAGTGTTAGCAAGAAAAATAAAAGTGAATTGTTACCTCATGAGTACACAAAGTATGACAAGATTAAAAACAGTACAAGTTTTACAAAAAGTTAGTGAACAAGAGAGATATATAAAACTAAATAAAAGGAAAGAAAGATCATTGTGGTGGCTGCTGCGGTCCCTGGTAGGGGTGTTCATAACCGGTTAACCGGCTAATCGGTTAACCGGAATTCGGTTAACCGCATTGACGGTTAGTCAATATTAATAACCGTAATCGCTTCATTTAGCAACGGTTAACCGGGAACGGTTAACCGCCGGTTTCGGTGCGGTTTTATCGGTTAACCGTAAACCGGATAATGAAAAAAAAACAATTTCAAAATTTACTAAACTTCTACTATCTCTGCGAACAGATACAGTTCATTATCTCGGCAAGTACCTTCAATCTACATACATACGCAAGCACACACACTATATGCAGTTCATTATCTCTGCGAACAGATACAAACACAAGTCTGGCAATTATTGGCTGCGGGGAACACCATTACTACTTTAAAAGTCTACTCGGAAGCTTATTCTCCAGCCTGGCTTTTGGATTTTGGAAATAGCATGCTTATTGTTTGCTTCGCAAGGTGCGACAGAAGAAATAAAAAATTTCTATTGTTATAATTGTTCCGATGGTTGTAGATAAATGGAGATTTGTTTATGTATGAGACCTGGAGAGATGTGGTTGTTTTATGGCTGATTTCGGCCTTCTCCGGTACACAATCTATCACGTCGGTGGCTGATTGTAGAGTTGATGAGTACAATTCTCAACGCACCAAACACAAACACAAGAAGAGAATTTACAGAGGCACAGAGCATATACGTTCCTTGTTCGACAACCGCTAGAAGTGAGTTCGAGTATATTACCTGTTGCAGGATGAACGAGATGGGTTTGGGTTCAGTCTAGTCTTCAATCTGAGATATTGGTGGTGAGTGGTGAGCGAGATGTTGAGTGAGGAAGATTGAAGAGAAAGAGAATGAAGAAACGGCGTGAATGATGGGTGAGAAGTTGTCCGCGTTGTTAGGGTTGCAAAATACTATGTCGTGAAAAAGTTTTGGGAAGAGTTTTTTAGAAAATAATTAATATGTATAATTAACCGGTTAGTCCGGTTAACCGGATATGCGAAATATGATAACCGAAACCGTAACCGTAACCGGCTAATTTAGTTGGTCGGTTAACCGAAACCGGAAAATCGGTGCGGTTAACCGGATTTTCGGTGCGGTTTTCTCGGTTTCGGTATCGGTTATGCGGTTACGGTTTTTTTTAACACCCCTAGTCCCTGGCCTATCTGAGCGAGGAGATGCTGTATGAGCTGAGCCGTCCGCTCCTGCTGCTCATTCGACCGTGCCAGCTGCTGAGCTGTTTGTGCATGCAAATCATCACTCCGGTCTAAGCGCTGTGTCATCTGTGTTTGGGCCTCGCGGAGCGCAGTCTGCTCAGCCAGCATCCTCTGCTGGGTCTGCTCAAAGCTCTCAAACCGCTGGTGCATCTACTGCTGCATCTGATGGAAGGCCTGAAGCTGAGTCTGCAGCTCTAACGTGATAGGAGGTATTGGAACAGGAGCTGGAGCCTGCATCACGGTGGTCGTCGGCTCGTAGGGCTCAGCTCCCTGTGCTGTGGAAGGTGCCTCGGGATCAGCTGAAGGTGTAGCTCCTGTACTAGGCCCTGCTGCAGTGGATGAAGCGGTGGAAGACTGGCCAGTGCGACCTCTGACCCAAGTACCGTCATCTAAACGCATGAAGCCCCAGCGTCTCACAGTCTGCAATGTGACTGGGCGCTCTCCCGTCCGGACCTCTAATCCATGTGTGTAGCCCTCTGGAAGGACAGAGCAAAGGTGGTGCTGGATGAAGAAGGGAAAAATAGGAGTGATCTTCTTCTTCTTCATCCGAAGATAGTACACCACCTTATGTAGCTGGCTGAACATGATGTGTGGAATAGAGACGCGCTGAGCGGGTGGAGATGGCGAGAGGAAGTAGTCTAGTAAAGCGCAATCCTCATCAGAAGCATCGATCGCGGCATGAGGCCGGATCTGATGACTAAGGATCTCTAAGAGTAGTCTCTGTAGCAAGGTGGGGAAACTCGTGTAAGGGAGGACATCCTTGTCCTCCTCCTCTCTACGTCGGGTCATCCGACCTACATCCTGGAGCCACCTCGCCTTTGATCTGTGCAGGTGATCCTCTATAAATCCTCTAATATGGTCTGGGCTAACCGGCTTCTGTAGTATAATGGAGAAGGTCTTTGGTGTGATCTCGATGGGGAGATGGCGGATGAAAGAAGTAATCCTCAGGTTGCCCTCCTGGGCATTCGCATAGAACTCTCTAACCATGGCTGGAAGGAAGAGTCCCTCACCCATCTTCAGGACCCATGAAAGTCCAAAACTAGCAAACAGGGTGTCCACCCCTGTGGCCTTGATCACATCAGGCGCTATTCGCCTCTCCATCACAAAATCCTTACCCTGATCATACCAGGCACGAGCCTCTGCTGAAATAAAACCATCATCCCGAAGAGTCGGCTGGGGAGGAGGTGCAGAAGAGGACGCACCGGGGCAATTGCCCCTAGTAGTACTAGAGTGTCCACCACGAGTGCGAGCCATACTAATAAATTTTGAAATTGGAATGTAAATAAACAATAACAACATAAAAATTAAATTAATATCAATAGAGCATTACGATGCAGCGGAAAAACAACTTAGAATTTCTTTTCTCAATTTTTCAATTTTTTTTATATATATACACGTCCGGGTCTGGGGGGGCCGGACGCAGAGCCGGACAGCGAAGAACCCTAAATCGAAAAATGCGTTTCCGGATTTCGTTGATTTCACCCCAATCCACAAATTAATGACACAACATTCGCAAAACTTGTCCGCAAGCACAATCTCATCAGCATAATCTCACAATCACATGTCTAATCTACTCATTTTGTTGAAATTTGCGAATCAAATTAGGAAATCTGAAAAACCTGGTTTTTGAATTCAGTTTCTCGTGATTGTTGGTGGTGACCGTGGTCGTCGGCTCCGGAGCTGCGCGTCGGTGGTGGTGCTGCGATTGCACGTCGTCGGAACTGTCGGTGGTCGCCGGCGCTTGGTGGTGTGGTGTTCGTGGTGGTAGCGTCGGTAAAGGAGGAGGGCGTCGAGTTCAGAGGCAGAAGGAGAGTTTATGAGGAAGAAGAAGAATAAATCGGGAGTATGTAGGCGCGTCCGCTTTGTGTCCGTTCAAATAAGGGCGGACGCGTTTTTTTTTTATTGACGTTCGGGTCTTTGTCCGTTCAAATATGAGCGGACGCGTGTCTCCTTCCTTGCGTCCGGCTTGCGTCCGTCCTTTTATGGTCGGACGTGAGTCCCGTTTATTTTTTTTTCGTTTTCTTTTATTTTCTTTTTCTCTTTTTTTTTTATTTTTATAGCGTGTCCGTGTTTGTGTCCAGCTTTTTAAGGCCGGAAACACCTAAACTACATTTTTTTTCTTTAAAAAGACTAACTAAACCGAAAATAAAGAAACAGTAAGGATTAAAAATAAATGCTAAGTAATTAATTAAAAGAAAGAGCGCATAATTAAATTGCTTGAATTTAAATGACAGAATTTAAATGTTAGGAGTTAGGTGACATAATTTAAACGACAGAATTTAAATGTTAGGAGTTAGTTGACAGAATTTAAATGACAGAATTTAAATGTTAGGAGTTAGTTGACAGAATTTAAATGACAGAATTGAAATGTTAGAAATTAGATTACTGAAATGTAAATGACTGGGAATTTAAATGACAGAAATTAGTATAAACAACCACAATAAATAAACAAAATATAATAGATAATTATAAAAACACAAACAAAATAATATAAACAAAATATTCTAATATAGCAAGTGAATTATCCGGGGCTTAGGGACTAGAAAAATCTAGTCCCCGCAACGGCGCCATTTTGCAGACTGTATATTGTGACGGTGGAACTGGTGTAATTAAAACAATTGAGAAAGAAATTAATACTCAAAATAACTGTCAGGCTGCAAACAAAATCCCGGTCGCAGTAGTATAGTAAAGTGGAGGCGACCGGATATCGAACCGTGGGACTAAGGGGAATTATTAAGTACCTAAGCTTTGTCACAAAAAGGGGGGTTAATTGACTTGTTTAAATAAATAAAAAAGGAAAGATAAAATAAACTAAGTAAAAGGTAAATTAAACGGGACTCTGGTTAGGTTTATATAGTCTGCTCTTTTATGCTATGTCTACCGGTTTATTATAATAGTTTGGCAAAATTCCTGTTATATCTTAAGGACTACATCATAGACACAAAAGAACTCGTTTACCAGAAAATGCTAGTCTAATCTAGATTCGAGCAAAACACATGTAAACAGACATTAAGTGCGAGAAATATATTTTGCGTCGGAAAATACTAACTTATGAAAATAAGCTTTCTCCAGATTTACGGCTTAATTAACCTGTCTATTTCACGGGTCTGATCAAAATAGACTTAGTAAAGCATTTTAATAAATTCATGTAATTTATTAAAAAGGCGAGAGATAAGCTTTAATCGTAACAAACTGTATTAAAAACTAAACCGGTAAAACATATTGCATAATTAATACAAAACACATAATAACCATTTCAGAGTATAAATATTCTAGCCTAACATATTAAATAGATAAACAGAAACAAGAGTAGTAGAAATCATCGACTCCTGGATTTGTT